>OZ018375.1:31348370-32822300 GCA_963969555.1 Polydrusus pterygomalis | reverse complement strand
TTCTTGGGTATTATGTTATGTTTTGTTTCATGCACAATTTTCTGCACAGTCCTTAAACTAATTCCCAGTGCTTTGGCTACTGTTTCCTGAATATTGGTTGGCGAATTTCCACTTTTTCTTTCATTTTCGAAATAGTTTATCAGATTAAGTACCATTTTTTTTTGATTGGGGATGCAAAAACCCAGAAAATTGTTTCATTTTGTCACAAACTGTCAAAGTCACAAAACTGGCATATTTAAAATAAAACGTAGCTGGTGCTATTATAAGCTTTTTTAGAATCGCTGGAAAGTAAATACATATCCTTTTCTTTCATGTCAAAAGGGAATAAGTCTGTCTCATTTATCTTACGTATTTTATTTAGAGGGTAAAATTAAACGCAAATAAAGAAAACAAAAACTGAGAGTATGTCGTTCTTGAATCGTATGACCCGCACGATAAGACCAGATCCGACTATAGTGTTGCTCCTTAAAGGTTTTATACCATTTTCTCTTCTGCTAATACCATCAGCACTATAGAAACTTTCTGTTTCCTGATGATAAACGTTTCTACATTCGAAACATGTAGATACCCCTAAAGAATTCCTATATTTTATTAAATTTTGTGGACGAAGACATTTAGTTTTTTCTTTCTTTCCTATACTTTCAACTCCTTTAAGCATGGACTACTTTTTCAAGTTTATTATTATTGCCAATTTCCATTTTGCCTATTTTTATAACAACTAGCAACTACTCATACCTGTCTAATAAGGATTGATTTTTATATTAATAATAATATCACACAGAGTGCGGCTTTGTTATTTGGTTTGCGGGACGAACAGTCGCTTCGAACCATAGAGATTTACCTTTAGATCATACATTTTATGGGTGAAAAAGTACGCACGACTCGCCGGTCAGATCCCTTGGCTCCCAATAATGAAGGGCATGCGCACAACCCATTTTGTTATTAGGTTCCCTTCTTTATCGACATTATATAAATACACCAGTTAGTAAATGAAATTTAATAAAATGAGGTAGATTGGCTTACCATTTAGCTTTTTGTTCGAATAGAATGTTCGTCGAGTAAAGCAGCAAGCAAAGCCGCAGTCTGTGGGCTCCTTTAACACATTACCTGTAAATATAACTTCTTCTTTTGTCCTGACCAGAGCAATGTCATTTTTAAGTGTTCTTGTATTGTAATCGGGATGCATTGTTTTCATTTCCACTGGTACATCTAAATGGGGATCGGCGCAAATTGTCACTTTTTGAAGCGTATGACAATCTTTTTCAGTTTTTAAATTTTGCTCGCCAAATCTTACAACTTCCCTAAAATTTAAATTTTTTCCTTAATAAGATCTAAATAAGAACAAAACGTGGCAACGTCTACCTCCTAGTGGAAGCAAGTAAAAATAAGAAAATTAATTGACAATTATTTTGAGTTCATTAAAATTACAAAAAATGTTACACACATGAACACTATAACAAAATCATATTACAAGACTGTACCAAGCCTGTAACGTAACTGCTTTAGTGCCAGGTTTCCCTTTTTACAAGTAAGAATTCATAGACATTTCATATGATAGAATGTCCTCTATAAACAGTGAGTTGTAGGCTCGGGGCAAAAGTACGTTTATAAATGAGATACATGGTCTATCTTTGCTTAATCGTCGTATGTGGAAAATTTAAACTCTCTACTTCATTTGGAAGTTGGTTGGCTTTTCCGGTCAAACGCAGACAGTTTTTTGGGTACATTTAGCTTTAATATATAGAATAAAACCATAGACTTTTTATAGAATAGACAACATTGTTTTTACGTTTTAAAGAAATCAAAGATTCCAGTGTTTACAATTTGTCTGGTTAGCTGTATGGTCCACTATAATACTTAACACGTGCACCAAAGAAGCGCTGTTTTCAAACTTACTGTTAAGTCACATATTAGATTCAAAAAATTAATAAAATACACGTTTTACAAGTATAATTCAGATAACTTACAAACCTTAATAAAATACTATAGGTAGAACAAGTTTTTGTTTTCTTGGTTAAGGTATAATATATAAGATTATTTCAGGTCTTTGTACCGTGCGAGCAAAAATTATTTGCATCAAAGAGGGCCTTGCATCTAAGGACGTAATGCTTAGCCGTAGAGCTTAATACCTGTTGGGTGTCAGTAACTACCTGAATTAACAATCAATCAGTTATTCCGTCATCTTTGACAGTCGTTACAAGTAATTTGATTCATCGCTAATTCACAAAACATTCATGGTTGAAGCGTATTTTCGAAACGGGGGTTAGAGTAAATGGTGAGTGGCAATACAATCCGGGTTTGTGCATGGACGATTGTCACGATCATTTTCCTAACGTTGCTGGGGATTTTTATCATTGCCTGAAAAGCACCATGGCGGTGTTTAACAAAATCAGGTTCTATACAACACAAAAAAGGAGCGGAAAGACCATTTGTAAGAACTTGTTGCAAACGTTCTTGAAATAATGCAAAATACGCCAACAAATTGTATAAGACGCCTCCCTCCCAAGAAGTGGGAAGATCTTATGGAACATGCAGGACTATTCTTAAGAAGCAGCTAAATTTATTTCCTTATAAAGTGCAAGTATTCCGAGAAATACAAGCCGCAGATTTTGAAAGACGCAGGAATTACTCTCAATGGTTTACCCAAAATTTATTGGAAAGAAATGATTTATTAGACCTGACATTTTTTTCGGATGAAGCCTGGTTTCACCTCTCCGGTTATGTGAAATCTCAGAATACACCCATGTGGAGTAGTGAAAATCCCCATTTTTTTTGTAGAGTCCACATTGCACCCTCAAAAAATTGGTGTCTGGTTAGGTAGCTGTTTCCCGAAGAAGAATTGTTGGTCCTATTTTTTTCCATGACACAGTTACAGCACAGCGGTATAGAGACAATATTTTGAATCCATTTGTGGAGCAATTACTTGAAGACGAACTACGTTTTGGATATTTTCAACAGGACGGTGCAACCGCCCATACAGCTGCTGAAACTATTACTTACGCAATTTTTTCGACGACAGATTGATCAGTTGTCGATCAGACATTGAATTCCCACCTAGATTACCTTGTTTAACGGTTATGGATTACTTCGTTTTTCCTCATTTAAAGAACACTATTTTTAAAACACCAGTTGCAAATTTAGAACAATAACAAGAAAGGATTATCCAAAAATGTGGTAACATTTCTCCAGAGATGCTGGTCAACACTTTCGAAAGTATGAAGACGTGTGTATTTATGCTTGGAGCATGGCGGTGGCCAATTTCAGCAATTTATGTAATTATTTTTCTTCTTCTTTCTGTATATTCTTACTTTGTTAATTTTGTAAACAACAAAAATACATTTGTATTTGTCTACTTATTTTATTACTCATTTGTTTGGCATATCTTGTCATAATATGAATTTGACAAAATTTTAACCTAGATTTGGTTAGATATATCGTCCCCATATCATTGTGATCTAAACCGAGCCCTACGTTTTATAATCCAAGCCCTCTTTGATGCAAATAATTTTTGCTCGCACGGTATTTAGTACCTACCAACTTATTTTAGTTCCATCGTGACAAAATCTAGACTGATAGCGGCAACCTCCCTTTCTTTTTTACGCGTCGGCCATTCACGGGTAGCAACAAAACAAGTGTAAATGAACAAACCCTTTTTTTCTGTGAGTAATCATAGTATTCGTTTTTGTGATGTCGTGGTTAGTCGTCGGAATATTCTTATTTGCGCGTGTGTTTTTTTTTTTGGTTTTTTGTAAACGATTTATCATTTTATTATTATTAGTATTCAACAAAATGGTGTGTCAGTATCAGATTTGTGAAAAATTAGATTCTTTTAATCCGGAATTATCTTTTCACAGGTAAAGTTATAATCTGTATTACTTGCCCATTCAGTGGTGTAGTAATCAGGGAAAGAGTATGTAAAAATAATTCTTGTTAACATTTTTATGTGTGAAATAACTTCTAAGGATATCATTATTGGAACAATTATTGGTGTCTTGGTAGTTAGGTTAGGTGTAGGTATGTGGGTTCAAGCAGAACAGTATTATAGAAAAAAAAATGCACAAAGTCTTTCTCCCCAATTTTTATTTAAAAAAACTAGGCGAACCTAGAATATTTCATGATAAATCAAATCGACATGTTTCGAGTGTAGAAACACTCATCATCAGGAAAACGAAGGAAATGGTACAATGCTGATGTTGTTAGCAGTAGAGAAAATAACAAGTGAGACTAAGCCGTAATGGAGCTTTCAATGGTACCTACATACGAGGAGTGAAAAAATTTGAATAGTGAGAAGACAGAAAAGTTTTCAGCATACTGAAGAATTGATTAGTGCAAAGGCACTGTCTTGGGTGGGAAATGAAGAGAAAAAAGAAAAATTAGAGAGTTTTAAAAGACTCTGTAAAAGTCATTTTAAGGGTATAGTGGATTTCACCTTAGTTTTTAATGCTTTGACGTCTCTCTTGTCAAACACATTAGCCAACACGTGATTTTAAAATCCCTAATTCTATAAATGGCTTTCAGGCACGGACATTGGCTAGATTAACAAGTAATGGATATATAACTGACCGTATAGTTACATGTACATGACGAAGATGCACACTACACCGTTCAATACGTTGCCCTTCAATGAGCTCAAACTCGTCAAAAGCACAGCATTGCTCGTATATGCCGTTAGTATGTGCATCTTTGTCTTACGCATTTGCTCTCGCATATCTCTTTTCGTACTTCATTAATTCGATTGTCTCGTCGCGTTCTTTAAATATCACAGAGCCGCATTGCGACACACCGCGCACCGCGTGCATTCTTCTGTTAATTCATGATCGTTCGTGTTATTGTTTTTGGTATTTTTCAGACAGCATTTTGCTTATATTTTGTGCGTATTAGACTTTTTGGTTTTAAACTGCCGGACAGTGTGTATCTGTGACGTGTTTCTTTTTATGCAAAAGTAAGTATAAATAATTATTAATGTCTCGGACGGTTACGACGACATCGACAGCTTGTCAGATGAAGACCAAAAATAATAGGGAACTTGCAACAAAATTAAATTTGAAAACCACAGTGAACCATTATGCTAAAATAAGTTTTACATACAGTTGTATTGAAGAGTGCTTGAGGTATCTGTTCTGCAAACGCATGGACAAAAATCTTTTTTTGTAGTATCTACTTACATTATTTTTTCTTTATTCATTAAAAAAAATACCTAATTCGATAACATTACAAACTTTTGTCGTTTTATTATAAACCAACGAAAAGTTAGACCTATTGTAAACTTCAAACTCTTTAGAACCTAGTCTAAAGAAAAAAATATCTATCCGTGAATAAGAAAATAAAAAAGTAAACAATAAGCTATTAAATATAATATATAGATTTTTCAACTTAACACTGCATGGTCTTAAATCAAATTAAAAAACAAAATAATTCTTTAATGAAAAACGTGGTTAATTGTTGATGATACTAGATTCACGACTGCCCCTTCTATATTTTTTATTGTACTAAATTAAGAGTGTGTTTTTACCAAAATAACAGCACTTTATTATATTATGAATAAAAATTAAATGAAATTGTTTTTCTGATATTCTATCCTATTTCCATTCCCCTTCAGTGTTTTTTTTTGAAATATCTTAAAAATTGCTTAGGTAATTCTCGTTTCCATCCATAATTACAACTACAAATAAATTGACCCATGTTCACACATAATTTTTAAGTCCGGCCCTGGCCAATCCTTAAGTTCTGTAAAAAGAAATGTTATAAATGACATGTGTCAGCGGCGGCCATTAAAAACTAAGGTGAAATCCACTATAAGTGATAAAAAATCTTTAGTTTGATTTAACTATGTCGGAGACATGTAAAAGTGGTAAAATGAGAGGGAAAGAAAAAAGAAAAAAAATGTTTTTTGTAAAAGTCATGCAGATGCTTTCATTTAGCTTGAAATAAAATACTGTTGGGGTACCAGGCTTGTTACGGCCTAGTTACCCCCGCAGGAGTCAAAACATACACATTTTGTGCAAAATAAATATTTAAAACTTTTTTAAAAAAGTGACTTACAAAAAACAATTTTTTCTTTTTTCTTTCCCTCTCATTTTACCACTCTTTCACATGTCTCCGACATAGTTAAATCAAACTAAAGAATTTTATCACTGACAGTTAAAATGACTTTTACAGAGTCTTCTAAAACTCCCTAATTTTTCTTTTTTCTCCTTATTTCCCACCCAAGACAGTGCATTTGCACTAGTCCTTGACTCTTTAGTATGCTGGAATATTTTCTGTCTTCTGACTATTCAAATTTTTTCACTACTCGTATGTTGGTACCATTGAAAGCTCCTTTACGTCTTAGTCTCACTTGTTATTTTCTCTACGGCTAACAACACCATTTACTTCGTTTTCCTGATGATGAGTGTTTCTACACTCGAAACATGTCGATTTGATTTATAATGAAATATTCTAGGTTCGCCTAGTTTTTTCAAATAAAAAGTGGGGAGAAAGACTTTGTGCTTTTCTTTTTCCTATACAGTGTCCGCAAGAAAGTCCGCATCAAATGGGATTTTTTTTTTATTATTAGGTATAGGTAAAATTTGAAAAAGCAGTTAGTTTTTGCTTACCTAAAAACCAAAAATGACGTATGCTGAAGCAGCTGCACGACTTGCGTTATCTGTCAAATTTCACATTTTCAATAAAATAGGTTGAAAAATGCCATTATTTATCAAAATATCGAAAAACTTTATTCGAGAAAGTTGTTTATTTAGGCATTTTTAGCCTCTGTACGAAATTTTGACAGTCTAATACTATTTTTATTTTTTGCCAGGTTATTAAAAATTTTGATCAACCCTCGTAGATTAACTTTTATACATCGATGTAAAACCATTTGCCTTTACTTCATTTGTAATCTTAATGCAATTTTGTGTAAAATTTTTGTTTCCAATTATTTATTTTGCTTCAAAAACTGAAATTGTTATTGATCAGTATGTAATGTTTGATGCAAAGTTCACCTAATTACATCAGTTTTGCCAAAACCGACGTTTCTCATTTTTCTTAAGTTAGTAAACCGATGTACAAAAAAAAATATTAGGAGCTTTTGTTGAAATTTTACTTAATTAATATTGGATCAAAAAGAATAAATATTAATCGCTCGAAACATTTTATTCAACAAAAATATAGTTTAATATAATTAATTTAATTTAATATTAATTAAGTAAAATTTCAACGAAAGCTTCCTAATATTTTCTTTTTCTACATCTGTTTACTAACTTAAGAAAAATGAGAAACGTCGGTTTTGGCAAAACTGATGTAATTAGATGAACTTTGCATCAAACATTACATACTGATCAATAACAATTTCAGTTTTTGAAGCAAAATAAATAATTGGAAACAAAAATTTTACACATAATTCCATTAAGATTACAAATGAAGTAAAGGCAAACGGTTTTACATCGATGTATAAAAGTTAATCTACGAGGGTTGATCAAAATTTTCAAGAACCTGGCAAAAAATTAAAATTGTATTAGACTGTCAAAATTTCGTACAGAGGCTAAAAATGCCTAAATAAACAACTTTCTCGAATAAAGTTTTTCGATATTTTGATAAATAATGGCATTTTTGAACCTATTTTATTAAAAATGTCAAATTTGACAGGTAACGCAAGTCGTGCCGCTGCTTCAGTATACGTCATTTTTGGTTTTTAGGTAAGCAAAAACTAACTGCTTTTTCAATTTTTACCTATACCTAATAATAAAAAAAAATCCCATTTGATGCGAACTTTCTTGCGGACACTGTATATCATTTAACTCCACTTTGAGTATGGACTACTTCTTCAAAAGAACAGTATTAATTTGGACCTTATGCATATATTTTACTCATTTTCTATGGAATTTGGAACATTCAAGTGTAAAATAACATATACCTAAGGCTCACTCATAAAAGCAGGAAGCCAAAAAATGATGCTTCTATTTGTATCCTGGCATGTCAACAAAAAATATTTCTCTTTTTTAATCGTATTATCGCAATGCAGCATATCAGACAGTATGTACAAATATCCTCTACGTGTAAACTAACCGTTTTAGAAATCCCCTTGACAGGTATTGTAAAAAATGCTTGCTCCTCTTTCGTTTCTGTATTGGTTTTTACTTCGCGATTTTTAAGTTTTGAGACGGTATTAGTAACAAAGGTTTCAGGGTAACCGTTCTGTTTTAAATCTTTTTTGCACATGAAATAGTATTTAAGAGCAGTAACCCCCTTTACCACAATGAAAATTGCCGAACGTTTTGCTGGTTAAACGAAAAGAAAAAATAAAAATTGATATTTAGAAAATAAATTCTACTTTAAATACCCCATCCAGAAAAGTAAATGACGATCGAAAATATTCCCAAAATTTTTTTTTGAATTTTTTTTTATTTTTAGTAATTTTGTAATATCTTAAACAATTCTTTATTGGTCAAAAGCAAAATGACTTTCCCGGGTGTAGAATGTTGTACCAAACAATTTTTCTTAAAGCCATTTTTCAATATCGGCCTTACTTTTTTCTCAAAAACTTTGGGCGCGTAAACCCACTTTACACGCTTAAATTCACTTTACGCGCCCAAAGTTTTTGAGAAAAAAGTAAGGCCGATATTGAAAAATGGCTTTAAGAAAAATTGTTTGGTACAACATTCTACACCCGGGAAAGTCATTTTGCTTTTGACCAATAAAGAATTGTTTAAAATATTACAAAATTACTAAAAATAAAAAAAATTTCTAAAAAAAATTTTGGGAATATTTTTGATCGTCATTTACTTTTCTGGATGGGGTATTTAAAGTAGAATTTATTTTCTAAATACCAATTTTTATTTTTTCTTTTCGTTTGACCAGCAAAACGTTCGGCAATTTTCATTGTGGTAAAGGGGTTACTTCCTCTTAAGACAGGAGCCTTAGAATAATAATTTAGTTTACATTTGAAAACGGTTAGAGATACCAACTAACCGAAACGTTGTGTTAAGTAACAAAATAAAGACAATGAAAGTCCGACAAGGTAATCATTTTTTTGATATTACTTCATTGTCTACCACCTTCAAACAAACATATTATCTTATCGTGTTTCGTCTAAAATTTCATTTATTGATACTAATACATTCACAGCCTGAGCTTTTTTCAAAGGCTTCTTTTAATCACTTAAGGAATAGTATATTAAAGTACACGTTTCATAAGAAGCGGTTTTAGCGCACGCGTCTATTTTAAAAAACGAGCCACGTGCGCTAAAACGCCTTATGAAACATGTGCTTTATAAATTTTTTTCTATTTCACCTTTTATAATCAAGAAAAATACATTTTAAAAAGAAAATAAATCCTTCAAATTTTGTAAATTTTTATGTCTAAATTTTATGTTGGTAATACTATTTTTTATCATAGTAGCCTCTGGACAACAAAATTTATTTTGCAAACTGTAATTTTTTGATTTATTGACCCATTTTCACCACGAGATTCTAAAGTTATTTTAACGATATGAGATTTGAAATTGGACGGAATACGTTGTGTGATCCTTGTACATATACAGAGCGTTCGGAAATTCGGGCGATTTTGCTACTTTTTTTCGAATTTCAAAAGACGTGAATTTACGTCACGGCATTGCAATTTAGTATAGGGAAGATGGAAAATTCAAATAAAGTTGAAGTTAAAATCGACATTGGAAGGTTAGTAGATTGAATTTTGGATAGGATTTGGCAGAAAATGATAGCTTGCAGCATCTACAAAAGATTGATTTACAGATTTATGCAACCAACATACATGACTGTTATCCACACAGAATAAAAAAGTAGGTTATCAAGCTATTTTTCCTCTGCGAAAAATGGGTTTTCTCGTAAATCACAAAGGCCGCGCAAGTCAATGAAATAAAACATTTAAATGTTACCAACACCAAATAAAGAAAAAAACGCGTATCGGAATAGCTTCATTACGATACGCAAATGCGTATCGTACTGAGCTTATTATGAACGTGAAATAGAAAAACATTTATTAATACTTTAATGAAAACTTTTTAAACGCTCCGAATCCTTGGAGCCATTACAATTCCGCACGGAGTCGGAACTTTAACACTATCTCTCTCTTCTGTCTTTGTTTCACACGCACGTTGATGCAAATAAACAGGCTATTTATAAATGAATGGATTAGTCTATTCTATAAGAAGTCTATGATTAAAGCATTTTTGGATGTTTGGATCCTCATCTTTGCTTAGTTCAAAAACTTAATCAGAAAAAATTGATACTTACAAATTATGAGAAGGACTAACAACAATACAATGGGCTGCTGTTAACACATATCGAGCTGAAATGAGGGTTCCACCGCATAAGAATTCTGTGAATGGGACATATTTTTCTAAAACATAAAACTCGTTTGGGTTTATTGTCATATTTAATTCTAACTATTAAATTACTATTTTGTACACTCGGTTTGTTCCAATTATAATGTCGAAATATAATTACGTTTGTATCCCAGCAAAGTCATCCAGGGAAATTGTCCTAATCCTGCATCTTGTCCTCCTGAAAAAGTTACATAGTAAATTATATGTCAAAAACGAAGAGGAATTTACCATACACATTTAGATCCGTACAGCTTATTTCGTGCGCAAACAAAACGTACGTTTTATGGGTGAAGAAATATATTCGTACGCAGACCTCTCGGCTTCTAGCAGCGATGGTTATGCGCACAAACCTCTGCATAAGTCAAAATTTACCACAGATTACTAGGAGTTAGTTCACCTCCAGAACCTGTAATTACCCGGTGGGGAACATTGATTAAGGCCGCAATATTCTACGCAGAACATTTCGAAGCCATTAAAGAATTAACTTTGGATTTAGATGACGATTCGCAGTGTGTTGTGCAAAGTAAAGAGTTGTTAAAAAGTGTAAGTGTAGTTAAATATCTTGTTTTTATTAAGGTTAATTTCAGTTTTATACCAGACACAATATCCTGGACGTAGAGTAGAAATTTAAGTTTAAGAGATTC
Source organism: Polydrusus pterygomalis (assembly GCA_963969555.1). Classification (NCBI taxonomy): domain Eukaryota; kingdom Metazoa; phylum Arthropoda; class Insecta; order Coleoptera; family Curculionidae; genus Polydrusus; species Polydrusus pterygomalis. The sequence continues at coordinate 32,811,332 of OZ018375.1, read as the reverse complement.
AATTAGTTAGAGAGTTTTCGTTGTATTGACAAATTCAAACGGTTAACCATAACAAATACGAATACGAAGGCGCTATTTGACAGATCGTAAAAATAGTTTTCGTTCAATTCGCTTAACGTTAACGTTAAGTCGAATTCGACAGTAAACATAACAAATAAAACATAACCTATCTTTAATGGCTTGTGTTCATATTTTCATATACGTTTTGTGCTATCTTTTTTGCTTGGTTTTAATTTCCTACATTATGTGTTCTCTAACCCCTCTCAATGATACTTCTTTCCCTGTGGTTTTCACAAAATTGGCTACTACCGAAGGCTATTTACATGCATCGCCATATGGGTTGTTGGCCAATATTTCCTCTAATAAAATGATATCGTCCTCATCCGTGAAACGATTTCTCGATCTTTTGAGGGAATTTACTGTTGAATCCATAACGAAAACAAAAAATACTAACCAAAACCTTTAAAAACAGACCTCAACAAAAAATAGGTTATGTTGATTGCATCTGTCAAAAAAATGGTCATTACGCATGCGTTCCGTTTTCGCTATGGCTTTGTCTTCCGTCCGTTAGCTCCCGCCACTTGTCCGTAACGATAACGATAAATGACAGCTCAAATGTCAAAGTTGTCAAATAGCGGCTATCGGAATCGCTTTTAAAAGACAACGAAAACTGTCTGTTGAAACATTTTCCGCTAAATGTTCACATTCCCGGTAAAGTAGGAAGTATAGTAAGGAAAAAATTGAATGTAACTGTAAAAAATAATAAAGGATCTAAATACTTAACTGCAGTAAAAAAGCATTTATGAGGGTAAAGCACTCAACGAAGTTGTATCTTGGCCTAATATTTTGCTACCTAAGAAGAAGTATTGCCCGATTACATGAGTAGTTGAAAGAAGCTTCTCTTTGTATAAATATATTTTTAATAATAGAAGACAATTCTTTTTAGTTGAAAATTGTGAAAAATATGTAATAAATGCCTTTATACAATTTTAGGTTAAAAAATTGCTACTTTTATTTTTCTATGATTTTTTTTTCCATTTTTTTAAAAATAAACATTTTATAGAACCAAATGTGTACCTTTACTTCATTTTACTATAATAAATTAAGAAATATTGCATATTTGGTAAAACAATGCAAATAACTGCATATTTTAAAGGCATACAAGGCATATACAGTGTGTCCAAGAAAGTATGCAACATAATATGGAAAAGTTTTTTATCGCCGTGATGCTGAAGATCTGTGGGTCACCATTTATGCCAAGGATAGTGGTAAAGTTCATCTGTGTTGTGCTTACATCCCCCCAGGTAACGATGCGGCTTTAATATGCTTTGTTGATAAACTATATTCGCTTTTTGATACAATTTCTACTGATAAAATCTTAATTTGTGGGGACTTTAACTTTCCATACGTAAACTGGTACCTTAAGCACAAGTGTAACCATTACCTTCCTGAAAATGGAGACTCTAAGTTCAACACATTTTATGATACGTTAAGTCTTTTTGGACTTTTTCAATTTAATGGCCTTAAAAATAATAATAATAGATTACTTGACCTAATATTGTCTAATGATCTAATAGTAAAAGATCTTATTAACTCATGTCAACCCCTTGTGACAGAAGATATTCACCATAAATCAGTTGAATTTAATCTTACTTGTTTATCCCCACCACTGCTCGGCTTTGATAAGGTACAAAGTGTTTATAATTTTAGAAATGGTGACTATGAGGGTATCAATGCCTATTTTGATAACATAAACTGGGAGCAAACACTTAAATCTCCTTGCATCAATGAATCCGTTGAATATTTCTATAACGAAATTTATAATGGCTTAAATAACTACTTTTCAAAAAAAATTATTAACAAAAAATATCCTATATACTTTAAACACAATACCATAAAAATAATAGTAAACAAAAATAAGGCTCATAAAAAGTGGAAAAGGTCCAAGTCTGACATAGATTACAATTTTTTTTGTCAACTGAGACGACAGAGCAAAACTATGATTCGTAATGATTATGTATCGTATATAAAATCAATAGAAGATGATATCCCCAATAATTCAAAACGTTTCTGGCAACTTATGTCCATTAAAAATAAGCGTACAGGTATTCCTAATGTAATGAACTTTAAAGGTAAACAAGCTCAGGGGTCTGAGGTAAGCACTCTGTTCTCAGAATTCTTTCGGGAAGTTTATCAGCCCTACGAACAAAAATATTGTCCTTCACCCAATGTCAACAATACATGCCTTCTTTCAAAGATCCGAGTTCAACCTCAGGAGGTTCTGAAAGCCCTGACCGACTTGGATGAAAATAAGGGGGGAGGACCCGATAAAATCCCTTCATATTTTATAAAAAAGTGCGCCTCGTCTCTCTATGTTCCACTCACAATTATTTTTAATATGTCGTTTGAAATGTGCGAATTTCCTAAAAAATGGAAACTGGCTAGTGTTATTCCTATTTTCAAAAGCGGAATGAGAGAAAGTGTTACGAATTACAGACCCATAAGCAAACTAAACATCTTTGGAAAAGTTTTAGAATCTATCGTGCATAATTTAGTTCTTAATTCCATAAAACCTCTTATTATTGACGAACAACACGGATTTTGTCCTAAACGATCCATTGAATCGAATCTAGTATCGTACTCAGAGTACATTCTCTCTTCCATGGATTGTCAAATTCAGGTGGATTCCATATATACCGATTTCAGTAAAGCATTTGATAAGATTGATCACAATATTTTAGTAGCAAAACTGAGTGAGATTGGTATATATGGAGACCTTCTGAGGTGGATAACGTCCTATATATTTAATCGATCACAATTTGTGGCGGTGAACGGTCACCAGTCTCCAGTTTACAATGTAACTTCTGGTGTGCCCCAAGGTTCCCACTTGGGGCCTTTACTTTTTATTATATATTTAAACGATGTGAAAAAATGTTTTAACTTTTGTAAAATTTTGCTTTACGCGGATGATATAAAAATATTTTTTACAATAGGAAGTATTGGGGACTGTTTACTGCTACAGAGTGAATTGGATTTGTTTTTTCAATATTGTATTTTAAATAAACTTTCTTTGAACTTAGATAAATGTATATTTATTTCGTTCTCAAGAAATGTAAATATTTTTTGTTATGGTTACAACTTTAATGGAATTTTACTTAAAAAAGTAGATAAGATAAAGGATCTTGGTGTTATTTATGATAAAAAAATGATTTTTAACGAGCACATTAGTTATGTTGCTAACAAATGTAATCGTATGTTAGGTTTCATATTTAGGTCGTGCAAGTTTCTGTCATCCGTACACTCTTTAAAAGTTCTGTACTTTGCTTATGTTTATAGCAGACTAAGTTTTGCCTCTGTCGTCTGGACACCTCAGTATGCTGTATATAAAAACAGATTGGAAAGTATTCAAAACAAGTTTCTCAGATTTTTAAACTTTAAAAGCACCGGCATTTTTGACCCTCACGCCAACTTATTAGAACTTCAACGGACTTTTCAGTTATTGCCCCTTGAGTGTCAGCGTACTCAAGCTGATATTCGCTTTTTATTTAAAATTATCAACAACTATATCGATGATCCAAATTTGCTTTTCGGTATAGGTTTTAATATTCCTTCACGAAACTTTCGTCATAATAATCTATTTGCAAACTGTTTTTATAGAACAAATTCAGGTAAACATTCTCCCATAAATCGCTTAACCACATTGTATAATACTTTATACCACAATATTGATTTGTTTAATTTACCTCTATCAACGTTTAAGAAAAGGCTTAGAGATCATACTATTGATGTTCTCAATTTAAATTGATGAACTAATGATAATATTACAATCTTAGTAATAGGTATATGTCTGTACACAATATTGTAAACCGTGGGTGCCAAGCCTGGGCCATTGGCCTGTTGGCATCCTATTTGTGCAAATAAATAAATAAATAAATAAATAAATAAATAAATTTCTCAGAACATTTTATTCTTTATAAAAGTTGGTGCATACTTTAAAACTATAAATGCATAATAATATGTCATATTTCACCTGCGGCTAATAGTAAGGGAGTAAATGCCATTTTTTCGAAATTGCCTTAAGAGTAAAGCACCTTAATTATTAGAAATACAGCAAAATTGTATATAGAAATGTTCTTGCAAATTAGTAAGTTAGTCCAAATACGAAATTTGAGTTAGCAGGCATCACAATTTTTAATTTTTTTTGGTTAATCTCTATTTTTCCCTAAACGGTAGGTACCTACACCTCTGTTCGATTTTTTGTTTACGCAATTTTATTATATTTATTAAATAACTTAAACGTGGGTTTATACAGTGACCGGCAGAAAGTACGCACCAAAGGGGATTTTTTTTTATTTCAAAACTTACTAATTTTTTTTGGCGGTGGAAAAGTTCTGCATGTCCCTAAACAAAAAAGAGCATAGACAAAACTAGTAAATATTGCGCTATATACGAGGGAGAGGTGAAAATGTTAAATTCACTTAAGAATAAAGTGTCCTTATTTTTCACTGTAGAAATTTTTTTTATTAGGAAATGTTGTTTGCACTTAAAAGTTATCCATAAATATCAAATTTCAGCTCGGTGGCAGAAAAAAAAGTGTTTTTACTTTTTTTTTGACGCCCCCTCGTATAACGAATCGATAGAAGCTATGCAACCTATAAATTCAATTTTTTAACAGCTCTTGGGCAATTAGACACATAACTTACTTAAGTTTGTTTAAATACGCGAGAACTGGACGTTTAATAAAATAACGCCAAAAATAATCCAACTTTTCTGGTGCCCACCGTACATTATTCTATGGATAAGCGAAATAACTTTATGCAAAATAAATTAGGGTTTACTTCATACATTTAACAATATTTTTCCGTTCCCAATTTTTCAAAAACTCTTAAACCCATTAGTTTATGAATTAAAGTTTAAACCGTTACAATAAAATTCGTTTTCATGTAAATCTAGTGTTGCCATGAAAAATATTTATATTTGTGCTACCGAGCTGAAATTTGGTATTTATCGATAACTTTTAAGTGCAAACAACATTTCCTTATAAAAAAAATTTCCACCGTGAAAAAAAAGGGCAATTTATTCTTGAGTGAATTTAACGTTTTCACCTCTCCCTCGTATACGGCGCAATATTTACTTGTTTTGTCTATGCTCTTTTTTGTTTAGGGACATGCAGACCTTTTCCACCGCCAAAAAAATTTGGTAAGTTTTGAAATTAAAAAAAAATTCCTTTGGTGCGTACTTTCTGCCGGTCACTGTAATAAAAATGAATTAGTAGTTGCAAACTTTTTAAAATCTTTCAATGTTACGAGTTGGTTCAGATATTAGCGTGTTGCACGCCTACTTAAACACATTTTAGCCAACGTATGTTCTAAACAAAATTATAATAGAATCCAACTCTATTCATATTACTGAAAATAATTAATAATTTATTTGTCATTTTCACGCAGTACGCTAAAGTCCAAAAACCTATTTTAAAGAAATGTATATAAAAAAATTAAAAATTGACACACCTAACTCAAATTTCGGATTTGGACTAAGTTTTTAATTTGCAAAATCATTTCCATATAAAATTTTGCTATATTATTTCTTCTATTAAGGTACTTTACTCTTAAGGCAATTTCGAATAAAAATGGCATTTGCTCCCTTACTATTAGCCGCAGGTTAAATAAATATGCATTTATAATCTTAAGGAATGCACCAACTTTTATAATGATTATTTCTTTTATTATCAAATAGACCAATCAGACACTATCATTTTTCGAATAAATTTTGTTTAGATAACTGATTAAATCCCAAGACCTGTTTAACCGTGGTTAAACTTTCGTCCTCCATATTGGTTTTTGATTTATCGTTTATCACTAATTCTTACAATTCTCGGTAACAGTTTATAAAGAAACATTAATTTCTTAGTCGTCTGAATAACCTAATATTGGCTTTTATCACAAATATTTTCACATAAGGCGATGAAATTATGTCAGAATTTGTAATATTTACATACACACTTTGCTAAGCAAGCTTTTTCAATGCATTTATGGGATGCGTAACTTAAATTATTCGGGAAATAATCTAGCCGTATACCACTCGACCTATAAATTTAATCGAACTATGCAACATATTTTGATCACGATTTTACTTTTTGGTAAATAGTTTCATACACAATAATTTGAAAATAAAAACCTCGATCGCTTCGCAGTCTCGGGTTTTTATTAAATTATTGAGCATTCAACTATTTTCCAAGTAAAATCATGATCAAAATATGTTGCATAGTTTAATCGAATAAATTTATAGGTCTTGTGATATAATATATGAATAAAGTTTTCTGAGAAATCGGTGATAAAAAAAACTTTCCCATATGTTTTTTGGACACACTGCATATGCAAATATTTGGCTGAATTTAAGTGCATATTATAATCCGCCCTTCCCATATAATCTTACCAGTAATCTTATCATCCAAATTTATCACTCCACATTGTACGGGAAAAAACCGACTTCGTTTCGTAATAGTTTTTAGTTCTTCAGCTTCGTTTATGTCGTCATCAGAGCAACAGAATAGATTTAATCCACTGTGGCACGGGTAGAATATACTGTGGGATTTTGCATTGCATTGGCGAAGAGGAACACAGGAATAATTTTCGGTACACAACGAGTCTTCAGGTTCTTCATCAGATAGAACAGTTCCTGGAACGTAAATTGACAAACCTGAATGCGGTCCTATAAGTACGGATCGCATTGGGCGTTTTGTGGTTAGGTTATTGTTTACTATCCCTGTCAGTTGAAAATAAATAGACTTTAGGTACCTTATAGTACTGCTAAAAATAATTCTCATTCAGGCAACGAAATTCTCTCGCAAGCCGGATTAATCAGTGTTGCCGTTTTTTCCTTTGCGCTAAAAAACCGGGCATCGTTACCTACCATAGACATTTACCTTTAGATAGGTCCTGCGCAAACGAAAGTTACGTTTATGGGTGAAAAAATACGTTCTTAGACAACATTTAAAAATATAAAACGTACTACAAAATGGCAATATTATATTATATAATTTTTACCTTTATCGTTTTGTTTCTTTTATGATATTTCATCAAAATCATCCTTCAGAATTTTAGAAATTTCTTTCCAACCCTCGAATGTCTTATTTCTATTTTTATATTCGTCAATTATGGTATCCCTATGATCTGGGATCTGGTACCTATAGATGCCACATGTTATTCATAAACGCTATTAAAATGTTAGCCACATCGTTTGTAGGAGAGAGGATGTGAAGAGCTGGGTGGGGCAGGTAGTGGGGATTACTCCGGAATTACCTTCGAATGTGACCTTGCTACTATAAAAGAAACGTAACCTACAAATAACCCAACTTTCTATTTACTCACCGATAAAAAGTAACAACTGCATAATTATTATTTTCCGATTTTTCGCATACTTGGTAGGTACTTGCGACTCATCTTAATTAACCTTCAGAAAATATCACAAAACACTACAAACATAGAAATTATTACACAAAACCGATACACTGAAAATTTCTTTAAACCGCTCTGTCAAAGAAACCACAAACGGAAATAGGGATAGAATATGATATGGGGATGTTCGATATAATATATCGATGCATCGAAAACATCAATATTTTCAATGAAATGCGTCTCTTTAAGCTATGCATCGAGGCCATTTAAAATTTGTCGATGAATCGATGTACTAGGGCTTAAGTTTATTTATAAAATAATTATTTTGCTGTTACCTTTCGATCTTGAATATACCTTTTACGTTTGGTTTCAGTTAAGGTGTGAGCTTAGAATTATGATAGATTTGTCATTTGTTTTGTTATTCTAAATCTATTAAAATATTTTTTTCGATGCATCGCAAACATGTGTTTTTCCTCGATACATTTTCTGTTTATCCCTAAACGGAAATGAATGAAAGGACGTCATTATGGCCCCATCTTTGGGGGCGGATCTCTTACTGCCATTCTGCGTGTACCATACTGCCTACTTTTTATAAGGTTTTATTCAAAGATTTAAATTTCCCACATCATGTTAATACTTTTAACAGTATAAGTTTGGCAAACAATGTGGAGGAGCGAATTTGGAACTTGATTTACTTCAGAATGGAATACGATTCTGACAATAGGTTTATTTGTTAATGTTTCATCTATAGGTACCAGATCATTGGTTTTATCCCATAACACTGGTCGCTGTTTAACAAGTGTAATTAGGACCCCATCATCTATTTCCATAACCATTATTTCAATAGGTATACCACAATTTCTTCTATTTAAAACAATTTACTTTTGTACAATGGATGGTGGATAGGTGGGGGTCAATAGAGTGGCCACCGAGATCGCCCGATCCTAACCCACTGGGTTTTTTTTGTGGGGCTACGCCAAAAATTTTGTTTATAAATTTCCCAATTTACCCAACTCGATATAATATAGGTACGCTACATCCGACGAGTAATACGATAAAATTCTCTACAAGTAATACAATAATACAAAATGTAAAACGGGAATTTTTAGATCAATTGATCTACTGTAGAATAGTTGGCGAAGGACATTTTTAACATCTTATAAAACAGTTTCTTTTTATACTTGTCGTTTGTCTATTTTGTTTTAAGAGTTATCATTTCGTAAATGGTTGATGATAGGTGTCTAGAACTGATGGTAGAATTTTGAAGAAGTAGTCCATACTCAAAGTGGAATTAAATGATATAGAAAAAAGAAAAGCACAAAGTCTTTCTCCACAAATATTATTAGAATAACTAGGCGAACCTGGAAAAATTCATAATAATTCAATTCGACATGTTTCGAGTGTAGAAACACTCATCATCAGGAAAACAAAGTGAAAGGTACAATGCTGATGTTGTTAGCAATAGAGAAAATAATAGTGGGATTGAGCCGCAATGGAGCTTTCAATTGTGTACAAGAGGTGTAAAAATTGAATATCTAGTCAAAAGACCGACAATCATACTAGAAAGTCAAGAGTTAGTGCAAAGGCCTTGTCCTGGGCAGAAAAATGAAGAGAGAAAAAGAAAAATTGGGGAGTATTAACAGACTTTGTGAAAATCATTTATTAAGTAGTAAAACATCTTAAGTTTTAATCAGCTTTGTCAGAGACATGTAAAAGTATTGAAATAAGAGCAAATTCATTTCCCTTCTGACACGTGCTGGATGCAGTGGAACTTTTTTAACAAAGATGTTCTAGTAAAACAAAAAACTTTTTTAAACTATTAATTTACTCCTTTACTTCTGCCTGGGTAACTGGGCCGTAAAAAGCCTGGTACTCCAACAGTATTTTACTCCAAGCTAAATGATGCTTTGACTTTTATTAAAAACAATTTTTTTTCTTTTTCTTTTCCTCTTATTTCAATACTTTTACATGTCTCTGACAAAGCTTAATAAAACTTCAGATTTTTCACTACTTAATACATTATTTTCACTAAGTCTGTTAGTACTTCCTAATTTTTCTTTTCCTCTCTTCATTTTTCTGCCTAAGACAGGGCCTTTGCACTAACCCTTGACTTTTCAGTATGCTGAAGTCTTGATTGTCGGTCTTTTGACTATTCAATTTTTGCACCTCTTGTACTTCTTGTACACCATTGAAAGCTCCATTACGGCTCAATCCCACTATTATTTTCTCTACTGCTAACAACATCAGCATTGTACCTTTCGCTTTGTTTTCCTGATAATGAGTGTTTCTACACTCGAAATATGTCGAATTGAATTATTATGAATTATTCTAGGTTCGCCTAGTTATTCTAATAAAAAATTGGGGAGAAAGACTTTGTGCTTTTCTTTTTTCTATATGATTGTAGAATGTAAAAATATACAATATGTTTTACTAAAAAAATTAATGTTGATACACGTAGCATTTTTATGATCCACTCTGTGTAAACTCTTTTTTTTAGAAAAATTCTATATGAAAAAAGGCTGTTTCTTTATCATAACGCTGCAAACCCAAACCATACCCGGTTATCAGCAGGCCCATCCACATACACAATTTCGTCATTCCCCGTCCAGTAGTTTTTAAGCATTCGAGCCGATAGACCGACGGAAATGAGAAATATGCTTTTTTGTGATCTAGGAACTCTAAAAGATCTATATATTATGATAAATCGATAAGAAAACAACATTTTTTCAGCGATTACAATACCTTTCCCCTCTTGCTAGGCAAGTAAAAGTATCTTATGCTTACCTATAAGAATAATGCTTATAAAAATAACTGACCATCGCGAACCATTCTGCATTGTAGTTCCATCAAGTGAACCACCACGAAGAAATCTTGCACATATCTGTTAAAAGCCGAAATCAGAAACATAATATTCCATCCTAGCAGATATGGTAATTGTGTCCTTCCAGGGTCGTAGTCAGCCATTTCACGAAAACGATTGTAATGTATAAATTTATAAATTCTTATATTATGTAGATATAACCAAAGCTAGAATAAAGAAAATTTTTATTTGAAGGGTAGACCAGAGCGTTATTCAAATCCGCCATTATGGGCAGCCATGGCCCTGAAGTAATCTAGTGGCGCGTATATATACTCTTAAAAGGACGCGCCCGGGGGGCGGTGAGATTTCACAGACCTATAAAAACAGTAGAATGCTTATTTCCCATTAGACCGGTGTTATTAAAATAGCATCTCTACACTGAGAAAAATGTCCCCATTCTATTCTTTATAAGAATTCACATACTCTTTATAACTGTTTAATACTATATGTGACAGGAACGCGCTTTTCTACTGTTAGACAACGAAAATTGCTAGACCGTTGTGTACTGACAATATTACGGTTACTTAGCCAATAGGAAATAGGATTTAATGCTACCATATAATGGTTTATAGCCACTATCGTTCTGAATACTCACTTATGATCTCCCTAGCAGCAGGATTATTACCGATAATTTTTTTTAAGGTCACGAATGGTTTTGTTGATAGAAAATTATCCCAAGTCGAAGACGAGGGAAATTTTCTATCGACAAAAACATGAGCGAAACCGAGAAAAAAATTATCGGGAATTAATTATGCTGCGTGGGAGATTCGGTAAGAAAATTTCATAAATTGGAGTTTCTTTTAAAGTTCCTGAAATTTTAGTAATAAACCTTAGTTACTAACAAGTAAAATCAACGGTAATTATCTATTATACGCACACCACGCCGATTTTGATGATTTTTTCAGGAAACACGTATTTCGATGCGTAGATTACGAATCCGAAAACGAAAGTTGTCGGAAAAGCTTAGTTTCCGACATATTTCCTTCTTAAGTTACGATTTTTCATGGGTTTGTTTACATTTGGGATTTTTATCGTTTTTTAGCCACCTCTCACTACTTTTTAGGTTACACAGGATATATACTAATTTAAATCGTGGTTAAAAGAAGGAAAATGCGCGTTTTCACGCGCATTTTCCTTCTTTTAACCACGATTTTTCTCTATGGAAAGCCATCGAAGAAACGAGGTTAGGGTAAGTTTAAGTTTTAAATTTTATGTTGGTAACCATGAGTAATATTTGGTGCGAAACTATTTATATTTAAATCAATCTAGTGGGCGCTCTTTTTTCAATTTTTCTTGTTTTAAATGACGCTACCAACCAATGCGGCTTTATTTTCATTATTAAGTTTGGTTTGTATTAGAACGCTATTCCAAAAAATGAATTTCACCGAATTTTTAGTATTAACTAATGCTTATTGGCCGCTTATTGATTATTTATTGGAGCTCGGAATATTTGTATCTGAAATTAATTGTGGAAAGTGCTCAAATATTTGCAAGTTAAGCAAATATAGTCTAAAGTTCCGCTGCGGCAAGTATTGTGTGAATCAAAAGAAGAAGAAAACACAGTGCAACCTCATTTTATAGGCAATATTCATTTTTCTTGTTAAATCCATTGTTTCTAATTAATTATAAACTCACGTTTTCAAAAGTTCCTTAATTTAACCTAAATAAAAAGACGGAGACTGAAAAGTAGTGGAAAGCACTTTTAAAAACGAAAAAAATTGAAAAAAGAGCGCCCACTAGATTGATTTAAATATAAATAATTTCGCACCAAATATTACTCATGGTTACCAACATAAAATCTAAAACTTAAACTTACCCTAACCTCGTTTCTTCGATGGCTTCCTATAGTGGAAAATCGTGGTTAAAAGAAGGAAAATGCGCGTGAAAACTATAAATTAGTATATATCCTGTGTAACCTAAAAAGTAGTGAGAGGTGGCTGAAAAACGATAAAAATCCCAAGTAAACACGATGTAAACAAACCCATGAAAAATCGTAACTTAAAAAGGAAATATCTCGTAAACTAAGCTTTTCCGACAACTTTCGTTTTCGGAATCGTAATCTACGCATCGAAATACGTATTTTCTGAAAAAATCATCAAAATCGGCGTGGTGTGCGTATAATAGATAATTACCAAATCAAGTTCTATTGTAAAAATACAGTGCGTCATATTAAACTAAACTCATCGGAAATATGTTTTTTAAAGTTACATTTGAATTTAAAACTATAAAGACATTGGATTTAAGATAACAAATTTGTTGTTTGTCTCACCTGTCACTTCAAAATGACTTGACATTTGAATTAAAATTAAGTCGTAGTAGTCGTACCTAAGAAAAATTATCACTTGTTAATTTTATTAGGTTAATAGGCTTATAAACTATCACTTATAATCTCTCTAGCAGCAGAATTATCGGGAATTAATTCTGCTGCGTGGGAGATTCGGTAAGCAAATTTCATAAATTGGAGTTTCTTTTAATATGAGATGATGAGACCTACGACCTATTCTCAATAAAATTTATAAGTTAGCAACAAAATGTGTTTTGATTTTATTCTGAGTGACGTTTGCCATAAAAAATAAAACACTTCATTTTTGACAGAAAAATTATCACTTATTAATTTTATTAGGTAAATAGGCTATATACTATCGCGATAGTCTCCCGTCGCTATAAGCAACGCAAACTAAAAGGAGCCTTCTAATTGGTTGAAAATAAATTTATGAAATTTTCGCGATAGTCTCCCGTTGCTATAAGCAACGTAAACAAAAAGGAGCCTTCTAATTGGTTAAAAATAAATTTATAAAATTTTCACAGTAATTATCAAGTTTTGGTGTAATCGGGTTTTATATACTGTATTAGTTCGGACTGGCAATTCTAATGAAACTTAACATTAATCATAATAATATTTGCTTGCTACGGTTAATAAAGCATATACTCACCACTAAAAATCAGTACCTACTGTAGTTCTCAAAAATTTAAATAGCTTCTAGTGTAATATTGTTCTTGTCGTTTAACATGGCATATGATTATCTATTAAGCAACATGGTTTACTGAGATGGTAAAATTCATCAATCCGATACTAATGATGGGTGGTGCGAAATAAGAATCTTCTATTGCTTTATATGACATGCAAAATTTAAATAAAAATTAAAAAAAACTGAAAATAAATTAATTGAAACAGGTACGATAAATAAAATTCAGACAGGACAGCTAGAAGACTCTAAACAACGATGTGATCTGCGCAACAAATACGTTAAAACTAATACTACGTCGCGCGGCGATTGCCGATCGCTACGAACCCCCACCAAGGTCTTGTGGATTATAGGTTCTAACGGATACAATTCGTTTTTGGGAACGCTGTTCTGCTTTCTTAATAATTATAGAGAAAGCGCTTTACTGGGAACAAAATTCGTGGCATTAAGAAGATACAACTTATTTTTTAACAAAATTGCTGTATTAAAAGTAGTTCATTTTTATATATACAGTGACCGGCAAAGAGTTCCCAACATATGGGAAAAATTTGTATTAGCGGAATATTGAAAAATCTTTTTTGGGGGATTGGATGTGCATATCCCATAACCTTAAAATCGATTTTGACATACGTCACGTTACCAATGGTATGGCGGGAAAGTTGAAAAAACCAATATGAAATCATCATAAATCAGATAAGTTGATGAGATATCGAAAAAATTCCTAGAATAAAAAGTGTTTAGAATTCCATAAGAACCTTAAATACAATGTTTGGGATATCTACTTAAAAAAATATAAAATCGAATATTTTTGTAAATATTTTTTTAATGAATTAAAAATTTCCATATTTTTCCTTTCTTAAAGCTTCATTAAAGTAAAACTGACATCTGGTGACCACAACTAGAAATATTCTTTTGTTTTTCTGACAATTTGGAGCAATAATTCAAAAAATTCGTTTACACTTGGATACCAGCTGTTTCAATAGTCTATTTCTAATAACCTTATCGATATTTTTTATATCGAAATATTCTATTATGTTAAGAAATCCTTAAATTCATTAATCCAAAGAAAATTTCATTTATAACCGTAAAAAATAATTTTGAATTTGCAGAAATCTTTAAAAAAATCTAAAAATTAATAAAAATTTAAATTATTTTTTACGGTTATAAATAAAATTTGCTTTGGATTAATGAATTTAAGGATTTCTTAACATAATAGAATATTTCGATATAAAAAATATCGATAAGGTTATTAGAAATAGACTATTGCAACAGCTGGTATCCAAGTGTAAACGAATTTTTTGAATTATTGCTCCAAATTGTCAGAAAAACAAAAGAATATTTCTAGTTGTGGTCACCAGATGTCAGTTTTACTTTAATGAAGCTTTAAGAAAGGAAAAATATGGAAATTTTTAATTTGGAAAAGAAATATTTACAAAAATATTTGATTTTATGTTTTTTTAAGTAGATACCCAAACATTGTATTTAAGGTTCTAATGGAATTCTCAACACTTTTTATTCTTGGAATTTTTTCGATATCTCATCAACTTATCTGATTTATGATGATTTCATATTGGTTTTTTCAACATTCCCGCCATACCATTGGTCACGTGACGTATGTCAAAATCGATTTTAAGGTTATGGGACATGCACATCCAATCCCCCAAAAAAGATTTTTCAATATTCCGCTAATAAAAATTTTTCCCATATGTTGCGAACTCTTTGCCGGTCACTGTATAGCACAACTGGCCCTGCTATAGAACTGATTACTGCCAATAAACACACTGTTTTAGTAAATCTGAAATTGATATAGATAACACTAAAGCGTGTTTGCTACACTAGCAATTTATTTAATTCGGGTTAATAAAAAATAAGCTATCAATACAAACTCTCTCTTAGCAAACCTGTTGTATTAGATCATTTTCCTCAGTGTAGGAACGGCTGCCTTCTCGGGGAATTATTTTTTTCCCTAGAAAAACGTTAGCAACCCTTTGAAATTATGTTAACGCCAATCAAAAACACTAGTCGAACAAACCCGAAACACGGCGAATCGGTCAGCCAATCAAACCTATTGTTATGAACTTGTTCGCGTGTTGATTGTGCAAGAAAATCCAGAATACAAAAGACCATCATCATACATAATTATATACATACATATTTATGTAAGTCCCCTTCTGGCTTTTCCGACCCTGTGTGCCTGTATGACGTCAAACAATTTTTCAATAATTTTTAACGAGTAGGCCTAGAGATAAACAAAAAACAAGTTTAAGTTCAATGACATAACTTGTTTCTTGATCTTGAATGCATTTATATTTTCCGCAAATGTCGTATTAAGTCGAACAGGGAACTTATTCTTGATTGCAGTCTATCGACTTTTCGTATTTTGTGAATTGATTTTTTTAGTATCTATTTTGGAGTTGGTTTTTTCATTTATTTATCCTGATATTTGAAAAATAATGCCTACATATTTTTAGATAACCCAAGTTTAGTACTAGTTTCCCATTTGATTATCAATGAGGACTAGAGAGCGGATTTTAGAACACAGCTTTACGTTGGAAAAAACATACTCCCTTTATGCAAATCATTTACTAGAATATTCTCATAATTTTAATTACAATTTCCAAATTCTTCATACAGAAAATAAGGGTAATAAACTTAATTTGCTGGAATCCCTAGAAATAAATAAACTTAAGAATACAAATAACCTCCTAAATTGTCAATTAGATCTTAATAACTCACCCCTATTAAATTTGTTTTGAATTGTTGGAAAACCCAATCTTATAGTGTTTTCTATTATCTTGCCCTCAGATCGCTCCGAGAGCGATCTATGACGGCAACGATCTGCCCCAGAGCACTCTGAATTCGGCCAAGAGTGACCGCCCCGAAATCAAAATGAAACACGCGCCAAGTTACATTTTCAACATAACCTCAATGTTGTGTTTTACGCACAAAATATAATTTTTAGAAGAATCTGAAGAGCTCAGAAATATACTTGTAGCAGCCGACGTTTTCTATTTCTAATCATTCTTACCCGAACAAAGTACAAACAGTAAACAGTAGGGTTATGTTGCCTTTCCTGTTTACCTCTCGCTTGCTCCGAGAAATTTCACAGATCAAATGAGAGCGCTCGCGGAGCACCCTGTTTTATAGTGTTTTCTATTATCTTGCCCTCAGATCGCTCCGAGAGCGATCTATGACGGCAACGATCTGCCCCAGAGCACTCTGAATTCGGCCAAGAGTGACCGCCCCGAAATCAAAATGAAACACGCGCCAAGTTACATTTTCAACATAACCTCAATGTTGTGTTTTACGCACAAAATATAATTTTTAGAAGAATCTGAAGAGTTCAGAAATATACTTGTAGCAGCCGACGTTTTCTATTTCTAATCATTCTTACCCGAACAAAGTACAAACAGTAAACAGTAGGGTTATGTTGCCTTTCCTGTTTACCTCTCGCTTGCTCCGAGAAATTTCACAGATCAACTGAGAGCGCTCGCGGAGCACCCTGTTTTAAATAATAGAACAGGTACTCCGAGAGTGAGCAGTAAATGGAACACGCAAATCTCTGGCAGGGCAATTTCAGATTGCTCTAGAGTGCTCTGAGAGCAATAATAGAAAACACTATTAGATAATAGAACAGGTACTCCGAGAGCGAGCAGTAAATGGAACACGCAAATCTCTGGCAGGGCAATTTCAGATTGCTCTAGAGTGCTCTGAGAGCAATAATAGAAAACACTATTAGGTATATATACTTACACCTAAGTTTGATTATTCACTCTTGATAAAGCTACAGTGTAGTGAAACATGTTGAGTTGACAAATGTTTTTGTTTGTTTGTGTTTTTTAAATATAGTGGAATTTTAACACAATATAGTGTTTTCTTCGTATATTAAATGCATATGGTTTCGCTATGATCACCCCATTGTACTGGCTCCAATTGAACCTCAAAGTTTTTGCTCTGTGTTGTTATAACTTTCAGGCGAATTGAAACAAACTTAAGTACAAAAATAATGTATTTTTTTGCATGCCCTTATATGTTACTTTCTCAGAATTAATTGGTCTAATGATTTCTGCGTTCGTACATATCTAAATCACTACGATTAATTTTAGGGTTAGGGATTTTGTTGCAAGTAGCTTTTGGGTAATGCCGGTCAACCCAACTGGGGCAATACCAGTCTAAGTTTTGTATTCTTTTCTAGTTTAACTGTTTAATTTTTATATTTTATAAACATTTCGAAGAACTTAATGAAACCCTTGGTAATATAATACTTTATTATACATGGATGTGCTTTATTCCTTTCTTATTAAACAAATTTATTCTAGAGTAATTTTTGCCATATAAAATGCATTTAAAATGGACTGACCGGAATTACCCACAGGGTGGGGGAATACTGGTCAATGACACCTCATTGGTCAGGTCCTAACTTCTCTTTTGAGGTGAATTATTTTGATTTAAATGGAAAACCATGATCTAGTGGATGGGTCAGGCTATCTTCCATTCTACTTACTTATCCCAAAACACTGCTATTTGTTTAACTATAAGTAATCTAGCTTAAGTGACCGCCATTCCCCCACCCTCCCCTACTTGACATAAAGTGAATACATACATTGACGGCCGCCCCTTTCCCTAGAAGGGAGCTGCTCCTAATTTAATGCCAATATTAAAAAGACATATCTCAAAAACGGCAACTCTCTGGAAACTGAAATTTTGGAGACACCTATGTTGGATTGCACAAAGTTTTTTAACAATAATTACCCAATCAGGTAACTTTGACTGTGACAGTAATTATATCGACAAACGGAATTTACTCACAATGAAAGTGGTTCGGTTAGCTTTTTTACAAGTCTTTTGTAAGTTTGCACTAATTTGTACGGGTTTGTTCAAGTTTGTACCGATTTGTACAAGGTTTTACAAGTTTGTATACGTTTTTACATATATGCATAAACTTGTACAAACTTGTAAAAGTGCGTACAAATTTGTGCAAACTTGCTCACACTTGTTTAATCGTATAAAACTCGTATATACTTGTGCAAACGTGTACAAACGTCTACAACATTGTACAAACTTTTACAAACTTGTATATACTTGTACAAACTTGTACGAACTTATTGAAACTTGTACAACCTTGTGTAAGTGAGTACACATTTGTGCAAACTTGCTTACACTTCTACAATCTTATGCAACTTGTACAGACTTGTACAAACGTGTACATACTTCTACAACCTCGTACAGACTTCTACAAACTTGTACAAATTTGTTTAAACTTGTACAAACCTGTAAAAGAGTGTACAAATTTGTGCAAGCTTGCTCACAGTTCTACAATCTTATACCACTTGAACAGACTTGTACAAACGTGTGTACACACTTCTACAACCTCGTACAAACTTCTACAAACTTGTACGGACTTGTTCAAACTTGTACAACCTTGTATAAGTGCGTATAAACTTGTCCAAACTTCTACAAATATTTTTAAAAAGCTAACCGAGCCACTTTAATGGTAAGTAAATAATGTTTGTCAATGCCACAGTCAAAGTATCCGGATTATTGGTAAATACCTTTGTGCAATGCACAAAGTTACATAAGTGTAGTCTTTCATCTTTCTCGGCTTTACCGTTCGTACCGTTTACCATTCATCGATTCAGTAAAATTGCCTAATCTGAGAATTTTCAATTTGTCTTTGTCTGTATTAAGCAAGTAATTTTAAAATTTAATCCCTGGACAAGCAATTCCGAAGGCTCCCTTGGGAGATTCAAATCTCTTATTCGACTTGTTGATTAAGGTGCTGAAGCTATTACAAAATCACTTTCTTTCATATTGTTCAGTTCGTCAGATGTTTCGTGTTGTTTCCACATCATCCTCTGAAAGCATGCTGCTGAATGTTGGAATGAGTAATTCAAAATGCTGTAAAGGTCTTCTTAGATCAGGATAAGTCCACTAATATGATGATTAATGTCCTTAACATTCATGAGAGCTATCATCAATGTGGTTTTTTGACTTTATCCATTAGAACACCAAACATTAAGCAATTTCTCTTACACTTAAGAACAACTAAACTAAACCATGTTGAGAGAAAGGCCGGTATACTCTTGGCCAGTCCGCGAACAATGATTAAGATGGGGATATTAAGGATGGTATTATATAATAGATGGTAGTGCTGAAGAATCTATAGAATTAAAAGTGGGCTAACTGGCAACTGGTTCTTAATGGGAGTTCCTAAATCAAAATAACCGAGTTCCTTTTAGTTACTTTTAAACAGCAAAGCAAAGCCAACGGCTAAGTTGAGCGTTCCTTTTAACAATTTAACTTAGCTCAGCTAAGATCTTTCCTCCCCCCTTGCGGTTTGTATTGTATACTTGTCGATAGTTCTCAAATATTTCTACCTTGATGAAAGAGTTTTGGACTTCCATTGTCTTTATTTGTTTTAAATCACAACGTTTCAACTGGTAAGTATCTCCAGTCGTCTTCAGGTGAAAACTAAATAAGTAAAGTAACTACAGGACTATTTATACTAGCTAGGTGCACTAAAGCATAACTGAGGTGGGTGCAGTCATTCGTTCAGTTGGCACGCGATCTTATCCTAAGATTACATCTATCTAACAAAGGTTTCCAGATATTTCTTATGTCTAAGGATGGTTTACTAAAGCAGCCTGGGTTCTGGTGAATAGCAGCCGCTTCCTTGAACTTTCTTTTCTTCCAGTGTGGTTCCTTATGTAGGATTTCAGCTTCTGACCACATGATATGGTGACCATGTTTCCAGGCATGGTCAGCTGCACCTGACTTTTCGGTCTTTCCTTTTAACGTATTGTTTTTGTGTTCTTTAATCCTTGTTTCTAATGGTCTTAATGTCTCACCTATATAGGATTGGCCGCATTCGCAGGGGATCTGGTAGACGCAGTTTTTCCTATCTTTTTGACTTGTGGGCTTCGTCTTCGTCAGGTGGCTTCTTAGGGTGTCCCTCGAGTTGAATACGGTGTTGATGTTATATCGTTGTCCTAGCCTTCTTATTTTCTCAGATACTCCTTTGACATTCGGAATATTGAGTGTTGGTTGTGCCTCTCTGTTTGCTTCTTGCGCGTTGAGTCGATTCTTACGATTTTCCAATATTGTGTCGACTAAACTTGTGGGGTAGCCATTTTTGTTGAGATTGGTCTTGATGTGGTCAGTTTCTTTTTTAAGTGATTCTTCCGAGTTACAGATTGTAATTGCTCTATCTACGAGGGTTTTAAGGCTGCTTTAGTAAACCATCCTTAGACATAAGAAATATCTGGAAACCTTTGTTAGATAGATTTAATATTAGGATAAGATCGCGAGCCAACTGAACGCATGACTGCACCCACCTCAGTTATGCTTTAGTGCACCTAGCTAGTATAAATAGTCCTGTAGTTACTTTACTTATTTAGTATTCACCTGAAGACGACTGGAGATACTTGAGATAATGGAAGTCCAAAACTCTTTCATCGTTCAAGAAACATCATTGTCTCCAACCTTCAAACAGTCACTATTTCTACCTTGCTTTGCTGTGTTAAAGAATCTAAGGAAGAGTACCTACTTATTTTTGCATTTAAAAATTCCATTATTCTAGAAATGCTGTCTTATTCCACTATTAAATTTTGGCAGGCCGTAGCTCTAAATCTAGAGGTATCACCAATATCCTACTGAATTGAAGAATTCGACTCCAGATTTGTTTGAAGTAACCTTGGAATATTATTTTAATAAAATACCATATTAATTAATTCACGTGTCTATAAATGTATTTAAGATGCTCTTTATAAATGAGGTTTCACCAAAACTGAACGGCTATATCAATGATGTCATTTTGTCATCAATTTGCAAGCGCCAAAGGTCAGAATGGTAACAAAACTATTAACTAGAAGTCCTAATAGGTATTTATGAAAAACAAAACTGGTATATCCGTTTGAAAATATAAGTGTGGTTATCGGTGCAGGGGAGAGTTGGGTAAAGTGTGATGATTTAACAGGTATACCTGCTGTGGTTCTAGGAAAAGTAGGCTTCAGTTACACCAGATCCTCACGGGCGCAAATTTGACAGCGTATTGTTTTGAAAATGCTTGGGCACGGGCATTAACATTTTAAGTTGTGATATTTTTTATAAAATAATTATAGTTTAAAAAAACTAAAAAACACGCTTTAATAATTAATCAAACTAAAAAGCGAAAAATAAATATAGTTTAAAATAATTCTTGAAATTCTTAATATAGGCAGAAAATAATAATGAACGATAAACAGTGGTATTATTGTGAAAAAAGCGTGGGGTGCTCGATATACGAAAAATATAACACAAAGCGCCCCACGCTTTTCTTTCACTATAATACTAATGTTTATCGTTCATTACTATTTTTTGCATATAGGTATTAAGAATTTCAAGAATTATTTAAATAGTTATTTATGTACCAACGCAGTAAAGTGATTCTTTATCGGACGAGTCTGAAATTATGAGATGAGCGAGCGAGGCGAATAACAGGCGAGTTCGATAAATACACTTTACTGACGTGGTGCATACAAAATTTTATCGCCAAACGTTCAGAATTTATAATATAAAAAATTGAGGTATAACTAATCGCATTTTATTATAACAAAGTAAACAGCAAATATAGCACAAATCTACTCATTATTTGTTATATTAAAAGTGAACGTACACCCTGAAGTTATTAAAAATTAATTCCTGAAGGCGAAGGAGTTTGAGAAGTAATTTGCGAAGGGTAAAATAATTTACCTGCCGCATATAAAGTATTTAAAATAAAGTGTTCGTTTACTTCCGGAAATCACTCTGATAATGTACGGCTTTACTGACGATATACTATATTTATTTTCCGCTTTTTAGTTTAATTAATTATTAAAGCGTGTTTTTTAGTTTTTTTAAACTATATTTATTTTTCATTTTTTGGTTTGAGTTATTGTTAGGAACATTTTTTTTAGTAGATTGAGCTAGATTATTGTATTGTCAGCGGTTCTTAATAAGTCTACAAAATTTAAATTAAATCGGGCCGTTTAAAGTCAAAATCGGGTTCAAAGAAGTGGGTTACAACAAACATACATACAAACCCGAACAAACGACAAAAATTTTCAAAATTCAGAAAAAAAAATTGTCAAATATTTATTTTGACGGGTAGAATTTTTTTTTTAATTTTTTTCTATTCTTTGCGACAATATCTATACGACCCCGCGTTTGTTTCATTACTATCGGTTATTGTAATAATTCTGACATATTGACAGGTGTCAAATTTTGACAAGAGAATTTTTTGCGTATTTTTTTCAACTTTCCACCGTCAATATACATACAACCTTATAGTTTTTGCATTAATATATTTTTTTTTAAACGATTTGACATATTGACAGCTGTCAAATTTTGATAGGAGAATTTTTTGCTTATTTTTCCCGAAGTCTTCGCATCGAATAGGTACTATACGACAACATAATTTGTTTCGTCAAAATCGCTTCTTCGTTTTATACCTGACAGCTGTCAAAATTTGACAGGAGAATTATTTGCGTGTAGATTATTGTATTGTCAGCGGTTCTTGATAAGTCTACAAAATTTAAATTAAATCTGACCGTTTAAAGTGGGTCAAAATCGGGTTCAAAGAAGTCGGTTACAAACATACATACAAACATACAGGTGAAGCTAATAAAAGCGTGTTAAAAATATAAAATATTCATACAGTGTGTCCCAAATTAGGGATATGACAATTTTTTAACTGACAATCCTAGTTTTTTTATTGACTAATTTAAAAAAAAAAGTTATAAATAAGTACCAAATTTTAAATATTTATAAATTTAACCCAGCTCAGCAAAGATTTTTTATCTCCCCTTGCCGCGCCGCGCACAGTGATAGAAATTACCTAATTACGAGGTCATTAGCCGAAAAAATAAAGGGTTCCAAAAATATATTATAAGCTAGTATTTAGGTAGAAAAAGCTTCAGTACTACCTATATTATTCTTAAAAGAGCCCGAAAGATAATGACATAAAGACCGATCGCAGGTAGAAGCCCTTTTTATAGTAGGTTTTCGGTCGCGCAGCTGATAGTTGTGTTTCGTAAGTGATATTAAATTGTTGTACTGTTCTTGAAGTTAAAAGTTTTATTGAATCATGTCTGCTGGATCCTCAGGTTAGTAAATATAGTTGAAAATAGTTTTATTATCCCCACTATGATTAGTAGATGATTTGGTTTAGTAACAGAAAAAAAAATCCTCTATTTGGGTTATTTTTGAAATTTGTTAGACTAGCAGAAAAAAAGTACCCTTTGTTTCGGTCCTATCACTATTTTTTATTGCTTAGTAATGTTTTACCTTTCTAAAAAATACAAAGTGAAGGTTCGTAGATGCTCGGAAGATATTTATTTATTTTGTTTTGTCCCCAGGTCCACCGCCTGGCGTGACGAGGAATTAAACCTAAGGAACCAGCACCGTCAGCGTCAGAGGAGAAAGATCCTCAAGACACTTCACTCAGTGAAACCTCAGAAAGTGAAGTGAAAGCGGACTTATAGTTTTTTATTTTAAAATGTTAAGTCTAATATAAATAAATGAAATTTTGTAAATAAAGTAAATTTCCGAAATAAAGACTTAAACAATTTTATTTTAAACACCCTGTATAAATAAGATTAATTTTTTTTTAATGCTAAATTGCCCAAATTATAATTATGCTTTATGTTTTGTTTTTATCTTAAAATAGTAATATTAACCATTTTAATGATATCCAAAGAGGTTTACAACAATGTCCCCGTAAAATCGCCAAATCGACCACTGTGCCGCGGTTGAATACGCCACTCTATATTTCTCATACAAGTACCTAGGTATACGAAGTTGTTCGCGAAGCGTTCCTTTAACAATTTAGCTAAGCAAAGATTATACTTTGCTTTGCTGTTTAAAAGAAAGCAAAAGGAAAGGAAAGTCTGTTCAATCACCGCTGACCGTTACGTCACGACCAGTGTCTATCTTTCTAACATTCGTGAACTAAGTGAGATAGTAAATTTACGTCAATAATGAATGTCGTATAATTTTACCAGGCAAAAAAGTTTTATTGTCATTTGTCACTGACATTCTAAATCAACATTATTTCAAAAATGTCACGGTATTGTGACAACAAGTAGATATTAATTTTAAAATTATTTGATTATTTTCAAAGAAAAAGTAATGCCGGAAAGACTCTTTTACCTTTTAACCAGTTTACTAGGTAAGTAGATACAATAAAGCAGGAATTGTGAAAACATAAATAAGAAACATGACAAATATATGACAATATTTTTATAAATACCTATCTGTTTTAGAGAGTCTCTGATGCTTTAGAAATTTCGTGTTCAACAAACCAACGAATTAAGGTGGGAGTATCAACATGCTTGCCAACCTATAACCTATTTCGCGTATATTTATTTAATTTTTCTAGCTTTTACACAAAATTTAAATAAAATTATTATCGTCTTCATATTTTATAGGTAATAATTGACATATTAAATAAATATCAAGGAATTTCATTAAATATTTTAGGAGAATTGTATAGCGCAAAATATCGGGTAAGATTAGGGAAATAAATAGATAATAAAGAGAATAGGGAAGGATGTGAATTTTAAGAATCGCAAGCTATTTTGTTATCCCGTGGTCGACAATAACTTATTTAAGAATTTAAAAATAACGGAAACTCTCAATTTCCTTTAAAACATGTGTTTCTAGTTGAAACCTGAATATACAGTAAAGAGGCCTTTAGGCTAAGTTGGCAATATGATACTCTTCATATAGTTAAAAAAAATCGTCAGAGGGTGTACGGCATATTATTCTTCATGCTGGTTCAGAATAATGCAAGTTTGATACTCAAGTCTGGCCTGAAATCTGGTGATTATGATGATTCGATAAATAATAATGAAGACTTTGAGAAATGATTTAAAGAAAAATTGTTACCCAACTTGAAAGAACCGTCGCCTATTATCATGGATAACGCCACCTATCATTCTGGGCTAATTGAATAAATTTTAAATACAAGTTGGTCAAAAAGATTACTTATTGCATGGACAAAGACAAATTCCGGTTTCACCATTTGCAATGAAGGATCAGATCTGGATAATAGTGAAGTAGCATATCCCACCCAAACAAACAACCACATAAATTTTATTTTAGTTTTTGGACGAACTAGCATTGCAACATGAACATCGAGTTTTAAAACTTCCTCCATATTATTGGCACTTGAATCCTATTGAAATGGTTTGATCGGAATGTAAGCGCTGTTATGATGCAAAAATAAGTTCTATGCATCCTGTAACAAATGACGCAGCTTTGAGTCTGTTAAATGAAGTCATAGAAAATATAACAGTGGAAAAATGGAAAAATAATGTAGCACACACTAATACAATTTCAAATGATGTATGGGAACGGGAAAGATTTATCGATGCTTCAGGCACTCTTCCCCTTATTATTAACTTGGACAAATCTGATGATGATTATCCTTGCGGAGATAGCATGTAGGTAGGGCCACGGCACTGTGGTCCTACTGTATGTAGTGTTGGGATCACTCGAGTGAAAAATAACCTATCACTCGGTTTTTTCAATCACTTGCATTATTCGGTTATCATCGGTAATCATTCGAGTAACGAAAATTCGGTTTTTATTTTTCAACGACCCGCATGCCATTCATACTTGCGGCTAGACAAACTAGTTTACGGAACTGGCGACCTTTTTTTTTATGTATATCGGTTTTTTACTAATTCACGGAACTGGCGTCCTTTTTTTTTTTAGAAGTCAGCAGTGTTGATCGACGAACTACCGCCCATATTCCCCTAATATAGCATTCGAGTGAAAAACTGGTTTTTATCCGGTTTTTAAAATCAATTGAATACTCGGTAGTCGGTTATTAAAATAACTCGGTTATTCCCATCACTAACTGTATGGGTCACCGCTGGCGCCCGATAAAGTGGCCAGCGAAGCTGACGGGTCCTGCTAGTAGCAATATATTGTTGATGCACTAACAAACAGGGGACAGAATTAGAAATATAAATAAAAACAAACGCACATACATAAAATAACATTATATATCTTTAAAATATTATTGTCACGGTATATTTATATTTAAAAAAAAACACAATATTATAAATATTCTTATTTCAACGTACAATAACATAAATACTACAAATATCGTAACTATCCAGTCTTTAAGTATTCTTGCTCCTTTCGCTAATATGGCATTATGGCTTTATGTTATCCAAAATCCAGTCCATGTAGTATTGCACTAGAGTGTAAACGCCTGGATAACCAGTAATTCCACAGTATTTTGGTCCAAAGGAAACTACTCCCTAAAACAGGATGTATAACTTGAGATCAAAAAAATCCTCCTTAAAGTAGGCTTTGCAACATTGTAAGTAGTATTTGCATGTCGTAAATGAACTATTTTACTTCTAAAAGTAAGTAAGCGTATTATGCTATGTACAGTGTGTGTATAAAGTCTGGAAACGGCTTAATAACATCACAATTTACTGGCTGATTTAAACCAAATTTGGTACAGTTGTGTAAGATAATCTAACGCACCGAATAACGATATTGGCGTTGTTGCCAGCTTTTTAGTTTGTCTGGAATTCGAACGAATTTTATATTTTTAAATATAACACCCAGTATATTTTTACATTTTTAAATTCCACATAAAATTATAATTATTTTTTATTAAATGCATTATTAGTCTATACTTCATAGTTTCCGAGATATTGACTCTCGAAAAGTGACATTTTTGAACTTTGACAGCTTATAACTTTCTAACAGTATGTCTTAGAGCAAAACGGCTTACATGTCCCTATCTTCAATTTTTATTATCTTCCCAAAAAAATCAACTTCCAGTTAAACCGGAACAACTATATTTCCTGCTTTCGAGTTACATCCGGTTTAACCGGAAGTTGATTTTTTTGGGAAGATAATAAAAATTGAAGATAGGGACATGTAAGCCGTTTTGCCCTAAGACGTACTGTTAGAAAGTTATAAGCTGTCAAAGTTCAAAAATGTCACTTTTCGAAAGTCAATATCTCGGAAACTATGAAGTATAGACTAATAATGCATTTAATAAAAAATAATTATAATTTTATGTGGAATTTAAAAATGTAAAAATATACTTGGTGTTATATTTAAAAATATAAAATTCGTTCGAATTCCAGACAAACTAAAAAGCTGGCAACAACGCCAATATCGTCATTCGGTGCGTTAGATCCTCTTACATAACTGTACCAAATTTGGTTTAAATCGGCCAGTAAATTGTGATTTTATTAAGCCGTTTCCAGACTTTATACACACACTGTATAATAGAGCAAGTGCAATTAAAATTACTTCTAAAACAACTAGTGTAATTATTATGAATTCGGAATATTTGCCGTTACTATGGCAACGAGAAATCACAACAATGTCAACATAGGTATGACCCACAGGCCTATAAAAAAAGTAGAATTATTCCCCATGTGTGTATTTAAAGTAGCATCTCATGGATAGACTGTGAGGTCAGGAAATAAATTTTTTCCCCTAGAAAGAAGTTGGCAACCATTCGAAATTATATTAACGTTAACAAAAAACGTGAACTCAATCAAAACTATTGTTATTAATTTAAAGAAGTAGTCCATGCTTAAAGTGGAGTTGAAAGTATAGAAAAGAAAGAAAAAACTAAAAGTCTTCCTCCACAAAATTTAATAGAATATAGAAATTCTTTAGAGGTCTCTACATCTTTCGAACGTAGAAACGTTCATCATCAGGAGACAGAACATTTGTATAATGCTGATGGTATTAGCAGAAGAGAAAATGGTATAAAACCTTAATGGAGCTTTTATGGTATTGAAAAATTTCAATGTAGAAGTGACATACCGGGTGTCCACGGAAGGGGGTTCGCTCCTCTAACTTTTTTGTTTTTCTAGATGATGGAATAAAATTTGGGGGATTCGTATACGACTTAAAAGTGCATTTTTTGACAGGTGACTCAACATTATGGAACTTCCGGTTTTACCGGAAATGACACAAACTTTTGATTTTTAAATGGGACACCTGGTATATTTTTACTTTTTTTGACTCTATATGACATTCTAAATACAACGATCTGTCACTTGTCACTTTTTGTCACCAAGAAAATGTTTTTTTTCCAAATTTATTGTTTTATCTAGAGGGCTATGAATACTACCTACCTTAGAACCACTTATTTTAGTTCTTTAATCTTGGGAAAAATATAATTTTACTATTTTTGGTCCAATGCTATAATAGGAGTAAATAAGTTGATATGTTCTTAGTGTTTGGAGAATGTAGAAATAATTCAACCGATGCTGCACGACTTTACACACAAAGATATTTTAATCGGCGTCATCCAATCCGGCACTATTAGGTACCTAAAACTGGTTTCGAAAATGCGAAATGAGCCTGACAATAATAACATATCAACTTTTTCACTCCTTGTAATTATATTAATTTTATTATTTTCCATGTTTTTTAAACAACAAACTAATTTACTTTGGGAGAAGCTGTTGGCATTTCAATTTTCTTCAAGGCATGATTTTGTTTTATTAGTTTTGCTGGTCACAGGCTACTTGATGCATTTAAATCTAAATTTATTCTCAAAAGATGCTTTATTTTAGGAAAGTTATAAGTTAACTTTTTAAAGTTTTTTAATGGCAGCTTTTCTATAACCTAATAGTGTATGGTATCAAAATAATCGTAATAAAATCCTCTTTTTTCTTAACCCGACGAGCCACCATGTTGCCATTTAAAAAAAATTAGTTATACACCTTTAAAGATTAAATTTTACATAGCACATAGCATTGGACCAAAAATAATAAAATTGTATTTTTCCCAAGATTAAAGAACTGAAATAAGTGATTTTAAGGCATTCATAGCCCTCGAGATAAAACAATAAATTTGGAAAAAAAATATTTTCTTGGTGACAAAAAGTGACAAGTGACACATCGTTGTATTTAGAATGTCATATGGAGTAAAAAAAAGTAAAAATATACCAGGTGTCCCATTTAAAAATCGAAAGTTTGTGTCACTTCCGGTTAAACCGAAAGTTCCATAATGTTGAGTCACCCATCAAAAAATGCAGTTTTAAGTCGTATACGAATCCCCCAAATTTTATTCCATTATTTTGAAAAACAAAAAAGTTAGAGGGGCGAGCCACCTTCCGTGGACACCCGGTATATAAAAGAGGTTGAGGAGAGTTAAAACATGCTGAGCATGTGAAGGAAGTCTAAACAACCAAATAAAATGAGGAAGAAAATAAGGGCCTTCTAAAGAGAAGGTGTCGAGGATTTTTAAAATTTTTTTGTAAAATTATTGATATGTCTGTAAGACAGTAAAAAGATAAGAATTGTCATTTGTAGAAGTCATAATGTCAAAATTGTTAAAGGATGGTTTTTGGGGTACTGGGGGTTAAAGCCCAGTAACCCCTCGAGAGGGTAATTTAAATATGCTGAAATTAGTAATAAAATGAAATAATGTAATGCTCAGCATGTTTTAACTCTCCTCAACCTTTTTTTATATACAGGGTGATTCATTAAGGGTGGCGACCGGCCATATCTTGGAAACTACTAGGCATAGAAACTTGGAGAAAAAAAAAATTGTGATTAAAGCGGTCATGAGAAAATTCTGGAAATTACTTTTAAGTTCCTCATTTCGCCGCAAGGGGGCACAATTAAATTTTTTTTTAATTCTAAATTACTCCGAAATTTCCCATATTAAGGTATAACTCTCATTACATCATCGAAAACCTTAGACAATTCTGCATCATTTTGGTTTAAGACTCATTGGCGTACCGACCTTGATAAGAGTGGGGGAAGCTATTAAATGTGTAAACATTAAAATCGCTGTAACTTCTAAACGACTTATCCGATTTTACTAAATTTAAGCTTGTTTGGAAGGGAAAGGTAAGTATCTTCAATCGCCGTATCCAACAGTACACGATAGTGTTTAATAAAATTGCTAGAGGGCGCAATTTGTAATAATAACGGTTTTTTCGATTTTATCCCGGAAATTCAAATCATACGGTATAACTATGACATCATAATCGAAAAGTAGATGAAATTTGCAAGAAAAGATGTGAAGACCGCAGTTCGATATCTTTGTTCGTTTCAGAGTTATTGCCAAAACAATAATTTTTAATACAAATTGCGCCCTCTAGCAATTTTATTAGAAACTATCTTGTACCATTAGATACGACAATTGAAGGTTCTTTCAAACAAGCTTAAAATTAGTAAAATCGGATAAGTCGTTTAGAAGTTACAGCGATTTTAATGTTTACACTTTCAATAGCTTCTCCCACTCTTATCAAGTGAAACTGTAAACATTAAAATCGCTCTAACTTCTAAACGACTTAACCGATTTGACTAAATTTAAGCTTGTTTGGAAGAGAAAGGTAAGTACCTTCAATTGTCGTATCCAATGGTACAAGATAATTTCTAATAAAATTGCTAGAGGGCGCAATTTGTATTAAAAATTATTGTTTTGGCAATAACTCTGAAACGAACAAAGATATCGAACTGCGGTCTTCATATCTTTTCTTGCAAATTTCATCTACTTTTCGATTATGATGTCATAGTTATACCGTATGATTTGAATTTCCGGGTTAAAATCGAAAAAACTGTTGCTATTACAAATTGCGCCCTCTAGCAATTTTATTAAACACTATCGTGTACTATTGGATACGGCGATTGAAGATACTTACCTTTTCCTTCCAAACAAGCTTAAATTTAGTAAAATCGGATAAGTCGTTTACAAGTTACAGCGATTTTAATGTTTGCACATTCAATAGCTTCCCCCACTCTTATCAAGGCCGGTACGCCAATGAGCCTTAAACCAAAATGATGCAGAATTGTCTAAGCTTTTCGATGATGTAATCAGAGTTATACCTTAATATGGGAAATTTCGGAGAAATTTAGAATTAAAAAAAATTTTTTAATTGTGCCCCCTTGCGGCGAAATGAGGAACTTAAAAGTAATTTCCAGAATTTTCTCATGACCGATTTAATCATAATTTTTTTTTCTCCCAGTTTCTATGCCTAGTAGTTCCGAGATATGGCCGGTCGCCACCCTTAATGAATCACCCTGTATATCACTTCTACATTTCAATTTTTCAATGCCCTTAAAGCTCCATTAAGGTTTTGTCTTCTGCTAATACCATCAGCATTATATAAATTTTCTGTCTCCTGATGATGAACGTTTCTACGTTCGAAACATGTAGAGACCCCTTGAAGAATTTTATTCTATTAAATTTTGTGGAGGAAGACTTTTAGTTTTTTCTTTCTTTTTTATTGTTATTAACTTGTACGCGTATTTATTGTGGTGTTTATAAATTTTGTTGACATTGTTATTTTTGTGATACAGTATGTCTCCGTAAGTTTGCACCATATGGAAAACTTTTTTATTATTTATTTTACGAAAAAAAGTTATTCTTCATAAAAAGCTCTGCATGGTCTAAAACCTAAAATGCAACCATCAAATATCGAAATTTTCCAGTCATATTCGAGGTTTGTCAAAAAATGTGAATTTTTCCCAATAAGAATGTGAATTTTTCCCAAGAGTAAAGTAGGGGAGAGCCACCAACAGTGGCCATGGCAGGTACAGTGGCCGCCAGTGACTATTCTCTTACAAAACGTACACCGCTAGCGCCCTCTCTTGAATCCGTGCCTAAGTATGTTTCCAGCACGTGGCGCGCCGAATACTTTCAGTTAAATGGCCGGCTTCGTCGTAATAAGTGCGACATTGAAATTCGGTGTGGAAAGTTTTTTTTATTAAAGTGACTTTTCGTTTTAATCATTCAAAGCTGGTAAGTGTTTCAGTTACTTTATTGCGTGCTTCTTAAGGATGTGCAGCAAGAAGTTCAGTGGTAAAAGGCTAAAGAATCTGCATTGTTTTTCTGTTAGGTTAGGTTTTATTTTTCATGATCCCTTTCTTACAGTGGCCACCTTAACGGAGGGTACATTGGCCACTACTCTCATATATTATAAAGGGGTGGCCAGTGTTCCTTAAATTATTTGAATAAAAAAATTTGCATTTATATGATACATGTTTCTTTTGTTTTTCGATGTGTATACTTATAAATTTCCTAATTAAAGGATTTTGTATGAAGTCTTATTACTTATTACCAACTTAAAAACAGTCTTTAGTATGCTTTTTCACTATGGCCACTGTACCACTATGTGGTTCGGGACAGTGGCCATAGTGGTATGCTTTTAAAAACATATTAAGGAAAAGATCCTATACTTTTTAAAATTAAATAGAGTCATATTTGTACAGCCTTATCGTATATGTAGTCAAAAATAATGGAAAAAGCATAAATTTCTTAAACGTTTTTGAAATACGTGGAAATGAAAAAAAGGATGGCCACTGTTGGTGGCTCTCCCCTACCTTTATTTTTGACATTATCAAAAATTGTTATTTAAAAAAGTTGATCAGAACTAAAAACCACGTCTAAATATGAAGTGTGTTCAATGAGCGCTGACCGTTACGTTACGACTAGTGATTATCTTTCTTACATTCGTGGAATAGTTGAGATCGTAAATTTGCGTCAATAATGAATGTCGTATAATTATACCAGTCAAAAAAGTTTTACTGTTATTTTTGACAGTGACATTTTTAATCAACATTATTTCAAAAATGTTACTGTAATTCGTGAACCTACCATAAGAGAACGTTTTTATGGGATGTATAAAGCAGGTCAATACCTTACCATTCGCTCAATATAACTAAACCTTATAATCATTGATGGTGTTGAAATATCCACTGGCTCATTAGCGGACTGGTTAAAAAAATTTATAATTTAGATGGCGTAAATGTACTGTGTCAAACAGGCGTTTTTTGATAGAGTAACCCCATATAGCCCACAAACGAGAACTATTTTTAAGATAAAAAAAGACAATTAAGATAGGTATAGAAAAATAACGAAAACTCTCAATTTCCCTTAAAACCTGTTTTTCTGGATGAAACTTGGATAAACAGTAAAGGGGCTTTTCGGCGAAGTTGAGAAGATGATACTCTTCATACAGTTAAAAAAAATCTTATAGGGTGTACGGTATAATATTCTGCATGTTGGTTCAGAAAATGGATTAGTGAATATGCAGTAAGTAAGTAGTAATTGAGGGGAGGTTCCGAAAACCTGGCAACTAGACCAGCCGCGATCCTTTTTGCCTACCCCAAAGTCTTCCCCCAATCACGCTAACCACCTTGGCCCCCGCCAAAGCGTCCCGACCTCTTTATAAAGTTAAGTATGTCGCTCCAGGCCAGGGCCGTGATTTCTTCCTTCTGGAGAGGCGCTGATCCCAGGACCTGGTGCCTGTGTCTTCCCAGGGCCTCGCAGGTACCCAGAAAATGCAGTGGGGTCTCTTCCTCCTCCAGGCATCCGGCACAGATTGGGTCGTCTTCGACACCAATCAGTGATAGGTGCTTCCTCAGCTTGCAGTGTCCTGTCAGTATCCCAATCAAGGGATTTAGGACAAATCGTCTTCTATTTAGTGAATATGCAAGTTTGATATTCAAGTCTGGCCTGAAATGTGATGATTATCATGATTCGATGAATAGTGAAAACTTTGAGAAATAGTTTAAAGAAAATTGTTACCAAACTTGGAAGAACCGTCGCTTATTATCCTGGATAACTCCATCTATCTTTCTGGGCTAATTAAAAAAATTCCAAATACAAGTTTGTCAAAAAGATTACTTATTGCATTGTTAGAACAAATACAAATTCCGGGTTCACTATTTACAATGAAGGATCAGTTTTGCATAATTGTGAAGCAGCATTATCCCACCCAAACGTTACAAGTAATCTGGAAAACGCTATTTATTTTATTTTTTAATTCTTTTTATTTTATTTTAATAGGTTGGACGAAGTAGCATTGCAACACGGACATCGAGTTTTAAGACTTCCTCCTTATTATTGTCACTTTAATCCTTATTTGAAATGGTTTGGTTGGAATGTAAGCGCTATTATGATGCAAAAATAAGTTCTATGCATCCTGTAACAAATGACGTTGTTTTGGGTCTATGGAATGAAGTCATAGAAATGTAACAGTGGAAAAATGGAAAAATTATGTAACATACACTATACACAATAAAATTATAAATGATGTGTGGGAACGGGAATGATATAGGGGAGAGTCCCCTAGTACCGGACACCTTAGCTTTTTTGGAGCTGGCCACTTTAAAAATGAAAAAAATAAAATAAAAAAAAAACACTGTTACTCGTAAACATATACCATTTTAAGTACGTACTACATTTTTTTAATGGTCACCCAGTACCGGACGTAAAGAAAAACTAACAGATTGTAGTTCTTCTGAAAATTTCTTCTAAATCTTCCCGTTTTAGCAGGTAAGGTAACCTCAACGCTAGACTTTAACAGTTTTATTCTGTCTGCTAATGTGCTTTTTGGTACAGAAAAGTGTAATGCGGCAAAATCACTGCACACTGGCTTAAAAGTAAAGAATAAACAAAGAACAACACCATAAATTAACCTTTTCTTTGATAACTTCTGTCAAACTGACCATAGATTAAAACGCTTCGGAGAGGTAACATTAGTAACAGACGCGATTATAACTCTATACATGTTTGGGCGCCACCTATCGGCAAAGTGAAGAAACTGACTATGTCCGGTATTAGGAGATGTCCGGTACTAGGGGACTCTCCCCTATCAATGCTTCAGATAGGTACTCTTTCTCTTATTAGTAACTTGGAAGAATCTGATGATGAATATTCTTATTAAGAAACTGTATTTTGTTGTGTTGTAATTTTTTATTATATTTTTTCTTTATGATTTTATAAATCGGGCGAAAATCTTTGAAACTTAATTTATAGACTGATACACTGGAGATGCACTAGACAAAAATATATGATTCAATTTTAAATTTATTAAATGAGTTTTATTTATTTAGTAAATTTAAATCAATTAAAAACTTCATACTGATTTTCAAAAACGAAATGTTTCATCCCATGATACCTTTTACATTAAATGAACAGAACTATTTATTTCTGACTTCATTGACAGTATAAAAATAATAATTAAAAATTTGAAAAAACGCGCTTGTATTTTACTTGTTCACATGTATCCGTCTTTATGTAGATGAAGCCTTATTAAAATCATAACCTTTTCCACCGGTAAGTCAAACTGACTGAATTAATTTACGATATACCGCAAATATGGAGAATATGACGTAACGGTCAGCAGTCATTGAACATATACCTTATCAATGTTAGGAATAGTGAAAAATAAAAAGATCATTAATTATAACACATAAGTGGTGAAAATGGGTTTCTTTATAAAAATACGACACCTACCGCTTGAACATATTTTGCAGTATCAGTTTCGTCAATTTGGGCTACCATCATCGGTCCCCCGCTGTCTCCAGGGCAAGAATCTTTGTTT
Source organism: Polydrusus pterygomalis (assembly GCA_963969555.1). Lineage (NCBI taxonomy): Eukaryota > Metazoa > Arthropoda > Insecta > Coleoptera > Curculionidae > Polydrusus > Polydrusus pterygomalis. The sequence continues at coordinate 32,775,752 of OZ018375.1, read as the reverse complement.
TTCACTCCTCCTGCGCAAATTTGGGAATTTCCAAGTTTAATATTATGGCCTTCGTAGGTCTTTACACAGGATTCCTTGTTGGCAACTGGAAGTCCCACTTTTTGAAGTATGTCACTAGTTTGCCCTAAAAAATATAGGAAAAAAAAACGATTTATTTCATTTATAAGCTAGTTTTATACTTATAAGTACAGTGTCACCAGTAAAGTCCGCATCATATGGGATTTTTAGTATTGAAAATACTACTGGGATCGTTTTTATGCAAACTTTGCATTGGTGTCGCGGTGTCGCGAGCGGTCTTGTAACATAATACCTACTCTGATAATACTTGGTAAATATAAATATGAATAACAGCGTAAAGTCGGCAAGTAAATAATGTTTAGTTTTAGTTTGTGTTTTAAAGAATGCCATACCTAATAATTTTGTTAAAAAGTGGTTTATTGAAATAAGTTATATATGTATTTGTGTTTTGAAGACTGCCATAATAATTTTGTTAAATAAGGTAAGTTCACGTTATTTAAATCGGAATATTATATCGAAAAAAAAAGAGTGGGAGGCAAAAAGTGGGAGCACAATAATTGCATATACCCGCCCAAATTTGGTTAACAAATGGGATAATTTGTTTATTATTGATTTCTCAGAAAATGTTATTGTACATAAAAGTTTTGCATCTTGAGTAAATCATTTTGACGTATTCAAATCATCTGTGGCATATACAGGGTAAATATAAAAGAGAAAAATATGACTCGGCAAGTAAATAATGTTTTATTTTAGTTTGTGTTTTAAAGAATGCCATAATAATTTTGTTAAAAAGTGTTTTATTGAGATAAGTTATATAATTATGTACATATATTTGTGTTTTGAAGACTGCCATAATAATTTTATTAAATAATTAAGGTAAGTTCGCGTTATTTAAATCGGAATATTATATCGAAAAAAAAGAGTGGGATGCAAAAAGTGGGAGCACAATAATTGCATATACAGGGTCCGCCTAAATTTGGTTAACAAATGGGATAATTTTTTTTATTTTTGATTTCTCAGAAAATGTTATTGTACATAAAAGTTTTGCATCTTGAGTCCTAAATCATTTTGACGTATTCAAATCTTCTGTGGCATATACAGGGTGTATATAAAATAGAAAAATTTATCCCATTTGTTAACCAAATTTGGGCGGACCCTGTAGAATTAAAGAACATTTTTTAAACTTTTACAAAATACAAATTAGACTGTGGGCTTTAATTATTTTTAAAATATTTTGAGTCACTGACGTCATATTTTTCTATTTTATATTCACCCTGTATATGCCACAGAAGATTTGAATACGTCAAAATGATTTACTCAAGATGCAAAACTTTTATGTAGAATAAAATTTTCTGAGAAATCAAAAATAAAAAATTATCCCATTTGTTAACCAAATTTGGGCGGACCCTGTTGAATTAAAGAACATTTTTTAAACTTTTACAAAATACAAATTAGAATGTGGGCTTTACTTACATCACATAGGACATTAAAATTTTAAAGCTGTGTCAGGTATTTTCAATACATAGGATGCTTGCGTAAGGTGCAAGATCTGTGAATTTTTTTTATTAATAGCTTTATTCAAAATTTGAATTTGGCATCAAGTTCTGCTTCGATCGAGATGAAAATTAAGCAAAAAAATAGTAGTCACATGATTCGCATTATATGTCAAATTTTAATTTTTTCCAAAAAATAATTCGAAAGTGGGGTTATTTCTAAAAATATCGAAAAGAGTTATTAGAAAAAGTTTTTTTTAAATGCAGTTTCTAGCCCACTCGCAAAATTTCAGCTGCATAAGATAATTTTGATTTTTTACCTAAGTTAATTTTGTAAATTGTACCACTTTTGCAAAAGAAGACTCAACTCAACCAACATAAAACTTCTTAGTTTTGACAAGGCTTTATTTAAGATAAATTTTCTTTAAAGTAGCGCCATATTAAATGTGTGTTTTTCTACAAAATCAAAATTGGGCTATTAAAATTTGGTCGCATGTGATGCATAGTTTATTTGTTTTTGACCCTGTATAAGGTAACTTCATAAAATAAGTATTTTTGAAAACACAGTTTGTGTCTGAAAGTAATACACCTTAATATTAAGACAAAAAAGAACACAGTGTCTTCAGTAAAATGTTTTTTAAGTGGAAAATTAATTTTATTTTAACGACGTAATGTTCATCTATTTTCAACGATTTAATTAAAAACCCCTATATTATTATTAAGCTATGCCATAATAATGTTAACGTGTATTACTTTCAGACACAAACTACGTTTTCAAAAATTCTTATTTTATAAAGTTACCTTATTTGCGCATCACATGCGACCAAATTTTACTAGCCCAATTTTGATTTTGTAGAAAAACACACATTTAATATGGCCCAACTTTAAAGAAAAATCTGAAATAAAGCCTTGTCAAAACTTAGAAGTTTTATGTAGGTTGAGTTGAGTCTTCTTTTGCAAAAGTGGTTTACAAAATATAGGTAAAAAATCAAAATTATCTTATCCAGCTGAAACTTTGCATGTGGGCTAGAAACTGCATTTAAAAAAACTTTTTTCGATATTTTCAGAAATAACCCCACTTTTGAATTATTTTTTGAAAAAAATTAAAATTTGACAGATAATGCGAATTACGTGACTACTATTTTTTTGCTTCATTTTAATCTCAAAGAAGAAGTAGCAGCTTTATTTCACGAAACACCCCGATCTACCACCAATTTCCCAAGGCACCATCAGTCCCCTAAATTTTATAAAGACACGAGAAAATTATGCCAAACTAAAAATAAACGCATCCGTAGCTCTGAATTTTTTCAGCAAGTAAGAGGCTTCCTATAATACTGAATTTATTTCAGTTAAACTGTCATCAATCCCATTACTTACCAGTTACTGAATTCGTTACACCCCATCCAGTGACAACGACATGTTGGTAAGGTTGTAAGTTTCCGGTTGGTAGACAAACTGGCCGTGCATTCACTAAAAAAAAGTCAGAAAAGTTAAATGAAATAGAGCATATTGTAATCGCAGTGTTTATTGCATTTTAAAATTTTTTTATTTACCTCACTAATTATATCTACAAAAAAATTACTGGATTACTCGGTACATTTTTTAGCCAGTATACAGAGTGACTCACGGTGGATTGGTACGTTAGATGTATATGACGAACCAGCTATAGAATCGATTTGATAATTTGGTCATTTACATCATTGAATATCAAACTATAAGAACAGCGGATCTTCGAGAAAACTTGACAACCCTGTTTTAGACTGTATTGGAGACGGGTTGGCCGCCATTGTGGAGTTGATCGTAAATCTATAGTTATAAATGCAGCGCCTCGGCAACAGATGTCTCAAATTCACTGATGTGATGTCGTGGTGTTGCCGCATCCTAATCGTATTGTATTGGAATTTTTAATTATTTAAGCATTTTTAACAGACAATAAAATAGGAGGTTCTCAATTCCAGCCGAATGTATGTTTTTAATAATAATAAGTACGCTGATTACTCCTGGGTAATTGGACCGATTTTCATAATGATTTGACCGTTGCATTAGGTGTTAAATGTTATACAAATAAAAGTAAATAAAAAGCGACAGTAAGTATAACTAAAATAGGTTTTATTTCGTCGAAAAATAGCAAAATATGTAATACACTAATACAAACAAACTGGATGTTTCTTAAGTAAGAAAGTAAAACCTACTTATTTTAACCATTTTGAAAAGTAGTTAATAATTGCAAATAAAAACCAAGTTATACAAACCGCACATCATTCATATTTTACCCATCATATAGGTACGTTGTAGCCTAGGTATGTATTGAATAGTGAGAGTCGTCATTTAATTCTGTTAGAAATAGAAAACATGGCAGTCAATATGTTTTCATGTAATTAACGTAGGAACGTCAAAAGGTTGAAAATATTATATGCTACAAAGCAATAAAAAAAATAGGGACTTTTTAGGTCTAGACTATACTATAGGTAGGAAAATAAATGTAGGCTACTTAAATCTACGATAGGTGTAGGAACTTATGTGAAATCAAGTTTTACGATATGCTATAAACACAAATTTAAAAAACTCAACGACTTAGGGTCCAATTAAAAGTTATGTATGTGCAAACAGACAGGCGGCAACAATGTTTTAAGTTAGCAGCTTGTCGTTAGTGGCTGCATAAACACGCTTCATTGTTGGTGACTCATTGTGCCATCTATGAATTTAACGTAGCAGATTTAGGAAATCTGCTTATATGGCCTTCTTATAGTTTGATATTTAATGTTTACATAAACAGACATGCCCTATTTATCTTGCCACTTCTACCAAAAATTAGTAGCAACTTCGATATTTTAAAGCGAACCCCCTGTATTTTCTTTTATTTTCAAAACGTTTATTAACTTCTTAACAACTTTAGAAAATGTTGATATTTTTTAAATCTGAAATATTAAGACCCCCAAATTTGGTGAACAATTAAATATAACCAGGGGGATTTTTACCCTACGCCCAAATCTTAGTTGCGATATACAGGGTTGGTTAATTGGTTACGTGAAAAGACGGCCATAAGTAAATTTTTTTAAATGTAACACACTTTATATTATCACTGATTTAAAAAGCTACTTAAATTTGCTATACCTAGCTAGTCAAGTTTTTGACTTATAAGAGATTATTTGTAAAGTTTTCTCGACAATTTAATTTCCGTTTGGTAGTATAGTATGCCATTAATGAAAACAATGACAGCTCCCAAGAAATACGAATCAGAATCGAACAAGCCAGTATTACATTTACAAGAATGAAGAGATTTTTCTGCTGAAAATACGACTGATGAGAATGATGAGATGCTATGTATAGTCCGTACTATATTATGGGATGGACTCGTGGACACTGAAGGTGGCTAATATGAGGAGGCTAGAGGCATTTGAGATGTGGATATACCGGAGAATACTGAGAATTGCATGGGTGGAGAGAGTAACCGACGTTGAAGTACTGAGGCGTATGCACAAAGAGAGAAAAGTAATTCCAATAATTAAGAGAAGAAAACTAATGTGTATGGGACTTGTCATGAGGGGAGAAAAATATAGAATGTTGCAAATCGTTATGCAGGGAAAAATCTTAGGAAAGAGATCTATAGGAAGGAGACGAAACTCATGGCTGAAGTATCTTAAGGAATGGTTTGGATGTAATAACAAGGAACTATTTAGAGCTGCGTTCTCAAAAATAAGAATCGCCCTGATTCACAGACAATAAATGATTGTACGACACTGAAGGCCATTGGTACCACTGTAAGTGATGATGATATTATAAGGCCCAGTTGTATAAGTGTCGATTACTCAGAACATGAAACAAGAGATTAATCACAATTTTAATGTTGGGATTATTTCAACGAAAAATATTCTCAGCTAGCGGACTTTAAAGTGTGAAAAGACATCCATTTTGCATTGAAGTACACGCAGGGATGCCAAAAACAATGGACTCCCTGGGGCCGAGTAGACATTAACAGCTGTTTCGTTCTTATTAGGAACTGATCAGAATGCTACAACTCTACCGATAACACTGTTCTCATCGGTTTACATTCGGTCTGAAACATTCTACTAAGTGTCCATATAATTTGGACACGAAGAAAATGTGTCTCATAAACTTACATCCTAAAACTTACCTATATCCAAGTTTATTGTTGATACTCGAAGTAGCCCGATGTCATTCATAAACGATTTTGTACCGAATTGGGAATGTGGTATCACCTCTTCTATTTTCACATCCTGCACTGGAGGGTTGCACGTTGTTTTCTTGTTAATTGTCTCACAGTCAGTCTCATTTTTTATGCTATGCTCTCCTACGCGTACAGAGACACTATTAGAAAATAATACAATGTTTGTAAATTGTATGAAGATAACAAAATGGGTCAGGGTCAGTAACGCAATTTTTATTTTTATTGTAACAGTGTAGATAATAAGCTATTTCTATGATATTTGTCGCCAAGATCTATAAACTACTAAGGTTGTCTTAGACGATGCTGATCTACCTCAAGACCTCGTCGATCTCTCATCTACGCGCGATAATTCACCATAACTCGTATTCTTCTTAAAAGCAAAATATTATTATTCTAGCAGAGTTTTTAAAGGAAATTAGTTTGTTTTCCCATTTTTGCCTAATATAAACTAAAAAAACTTATATAGGAATCCATATAAAATTATTTCTAAGGAAATACGATGCCCCAGATTTATTGATTTTATTTATTACAGGGTGAGTCGGGAGGAACGGACCAAATTTCAGGTGTGTATTATACACGCGAAAACAATGTAAAAAAACCCATATGTTCTTATCCGATATTCATTTGTTTTCAATGTATAAGTATAGCGCAGTATCAAATTTTTTTCTTCGTTCCACTTTTATCAAAATTTTCACGTAATTAGAGTATGCCATGCTTAAGACTCTAAACTATTTGACATCTATGTTGTCTTGACAATGTGTCTGTATATTGTGGCAGTAATTAAACGTTTATTTTCAAGTTTGAGAGATTAAAGTGTTACAAAATGCCAAATACTTATTCAAATTTAGAATATGCAAATATGGTGTTTATTTATGGTTTTTGTAATGGAAGTGCTACAGCTGCTGTTGAAGAATATCGTCTACAGTATCCACATCACAGACATCCGGCTAGAAACGTGTTTATTAGGGTTTTTAACAATTTGCGATAATGGTAAGCTTCCCAGTGTCAACATTACATCTGAATGAGCAACCCGATAAAATTTAGAAGAAGTAGAAAATATTCTGGATTTAGTAGAAGAAACTGCAACGACCAGCTTATGAAGAATTGGTACTCAATTCCAATTGGGCATTCTACAAAAAGAGTATTAAACACACTCCACGAGCAAGGCTTAGATATATCCATACCATGTACAGGGAGTACCAGCACCTAAAACCGGAAGATTATGCTAAACATATTACATTTTGCCGATGGATAAATAATCATCGTGTTGTATCGCGTATACTTTTTACAGATGAAGCATTCACCCGTGACGGTATTAATAATACTCGTGACTCTCATGTATGGTCAATCGAAAATCCTCACGCAACAGTTGAAAGTAATTTTCAACATAAGTTTTCGGTTAACGTGTGGTGTAGTATGCTCGATAGCTATTTAATTGGCCCTTTCATTTTGGAGAATCGCCTAACAGAAGACAACTAGGTACCTAATTTTTTTACAACATGAGTTACAAGGACTGTTAGAGGATGTTCTGCACATTTTGCTCGTCAGGTCAAGCAACATTTAGACGAAACATTTCCAGGGCGTTGGATTAGTCGCGGTGGTCCTGTTAATTGGCCTCCAAGATCTCCAGACCTTACAGCACTAGATTATTGTTTATGGGGCTGGTTTAAAAATGAAGTGTAAAAAGTAAAAGTGGACACTCGGGATGCACTAATTCGACGTATTAGAAATACTGCAGCCAATTTTAAAGAAGAAAGACATGAAGCAATTAGAAGAGCAATCTTCGTAGACGAAGCAGGAAATGTTTAGAAGTCAATAGCGTTATTTTTGAACATTTATTAAAATAACGCTATGATTAGGAAACCGTTAATAATATGAACTTTTCTTTATTTGGTATTACGCTATAACTTGAAAACAAATGATAAACGAATAAGAACATATGGGTTTTTTCAAATTGTTTTTGCGTGTTTACTACGCTCCTAAAGTTTGGTCCGTTCCTCCCGACTCACCCTGTATAAAGGATATTTCTTAAGAAGTAAAGTTTCTGGGAAAACAATAATCTTTCAAATTAGTTATTTTCGAAAATTAACGGAGATTAAAATAAATATTTAGGAAAGACGGCGCCGGCGCGGCGTTGTGCGGTATATGGAAAATAATTTGCAAAGCTTTTGAATAGAAAAAAAAATTTTAATTTTTTTTTGTTGCTTGCCTGTCCTGTTTTATGTTTTTTTTTAAATAAAAAGAAAGTTTTTTATTGGCGAAAAAAAATTCGAGATCTTCTCAGGTTCTCCTAGATTATAAAAAATATCTTTTCCATTTTCATTCGTATATTTGTCTGTTGAGTCGATCACTCGGGATTAACCAGTGGCGGCTCGTAATGAAGGGCTCTGGGGCGCCGCCCTCCCTGTAATTTTTTTCAAACAGAATCCAAAAATACTTTACTTAAAAACTCAATAACGCAATGTATGTAAGCAATCAATTAAAATAATTCAAACCAAACATGGCTATATTCCAACGGGCAAGTTATACCGAATGAGGCAAGCGCGGGCGGCCGATTATCCGTCCCGCTTCAACGCGACTATTAAGTCGGTTGCCATGACTACGGTGGCAAATTTTCCGTCCAACAACAGCTGTTCGCGTTTCAACGCGACGCGACCTGTCGATGCCGCTGATGTTTTGTTGTAACTAATTTATTAGTTTGAAGAAATAGTCCATACTTCAAGTGGAGTAAAAGATTGAAAGGGAAAGAAAAACTCTAAGTCTTCCTCCACTAATATATTCCAAATGAATCTTATTTAAAGATACCTCAACATGTTTCGAACATAGAAATGTTCATCTTCAGGAGAATTAAGATGTTATAAGCAAGAAAAATAACTAGTATTAACGTTTTAAGCTAGGCTTTAAGATAGTGAGAATGACACATTAACATTCTAAGTCAGAAAAGCATCAAAAACAAAGAACCGAAGTATTAATTTGCCAGGTGTAGGGTAATAATAGTAAAATTAGAGGAAGCAAGGCCCATATGTGAAGCGAAATTAGTACAGCCGTGGAAAAGAGTAAAATTTAAATTTGAACATGCTGATGAAAGGGGAAGAAAAAGTGATCAAGTGTGAGGAAAGTAATGTATAAAACAATAAAATTAAGAGTGGAAAATAGTGTTAAAATTTAAGGAAGGTCGTCATAATGTGAGTAGTCGATTAATTTCAAAATTTTTAGGAATAAAAATAGTAGTAATCCCTGAGTCTTAGGTTCAACATAATTAAAGAAAAGTTCAAAACTAAAAAAAATTTTGAAATTAATCGACTACTCACATTATGACGACCTTCCTTAAATTTTAACACTATTTTCCACTCTTAATTTTACTGTTTTATACATTACTTTCCTCACACTTGATCACTTTTTCTTCCCCTTTCATCAGCATGTTCAAATTTAAATTTTACTCTTTTCCACGGCTGTACTAATTTCGCTTCACATATGGGCCTTGCTTCCTCTAATTTTACCCTACACCTGGCAAATTAATACTTCGGTTCTTTGTTTTTGATGCTTTTCTGACTTAGAATGTTAATGTGTCATTCTCACTATCTTAAAGCCTAGCTTAAAACGTTAATACTAGTTATTTTTCTTGCTTATAACATCTTAATTCTCCTGAAGATGAACATTTCTATGTTCGAAACATGTTGAGGTATCTTTAAATAAGATTCATTTGGAATATATTAGTGGAGGAAGACTTAGAGTTTTTCTTTCCCTTTTAATTTATTAGTGTTATGTTATAAAGTTGGAAAATTTCGTCTAATATACAGTGAGGACCTAAAGTCCGTCCCCCCCCTCTAACTTCTAAAACTTTCGGTATATTTTAATGAAATTTTGAACGATAATATTTGAGCAAGTCTTGCACTTTTTGACATACCAATGACAGCTTTAAATGTCAAGATGACAGCTGGGTCCGCTTTTGGAATATTTTTTTAAATGGAACACCCTGTATATTTTTACATTTTTAAATTCCACATAAAATTATAATTATTTTTTATTAAATGCATTATTAGTCTATACTTCATAGTTTCCGAGATATTGACTCTCGAAAAGTGACATTTTTGAACTTTGACAGCTTATAACCTTCTAACAGTACGTCTTAGAGCAAAACTGCTTACATGTCCCTATCTTCAATTTTTATTATCTTCCCAAAAAAATCAACTTCTAGTTAAACCGGAACAACTATATTTCCTGCTTTCGAGTTACATCCGGTTTAACCGGAAGTTGATTTTTTTGGGAAGATAATAAAAATTGAAGATAGGGACATGTAAGCCGTTTTGCTCTAAGACGTACTGTTAGAAAGTTATAAGCTGTCAAAGTTCAAAATTGTCACTTTTCGAGAGTCAATATCTCGGAAACTATGAAGTATAGACTAATAATGCATTTAATAAAAAATAATTATAATTTTATGTGGAATTTAAAAATGTAAAAATATACAGGGTGTTCCATTTAAAAAAATATTCCAAAAGCGGACCCAGCTGTCATCTTGACATTTAAAGCTGTCATTGGTATGTCAAAAAGTGCAAGACTTGCTCAAATATTATCGTTCAAAATTTCATTAAAATATACCGAACGGTTAAGAAGTTAGAGGGGGGGGGACGGACTTTAGGTCCTCACTGTATGCAGATTTAGCAATGCTGTCAATCGAAGAAGCGATGGTTCGGGACATAGATAATTTTAATAACAAAGTCATAGAGAAGTATATTTCCGAAAAAAAACGAAGATTTGACTTTCACTTCAAAAAATAATATTTGTTAGTGTCTATCATTTGGTATGTTTAACAAAAATAAACGATTTGATTATAATTTGAAGAAGTAGAGTCCATGGTTAAAGTGGAGTTAAAAGTATGGGAAAGAAAGAAACAACTAAAAGTCTTCCTTCACAAAATTTAATAAAATAAAATTCTTCAAGGGTCTCTAACTCTACATGTTTCGAACGTAGCAACTTTCATCATCAGGAGACAGAAAATATATTTAGTGCTGATGGTTTTAACAGAAGAGAAAATGGTGAAGAACCGTAATGGAGCTTTAATGGAATTAAAAAATGATGTGTAAAAGAAACATAATATGGAGAAATTGATCAAATTTAAAACATACTGAGTATGTGAGAAGTCAGTAAATGGGGTCTAAACCAACCAAATAAACAGGGGAAGAAGAAAAAAACCTTTCTAAAAAGGTGTCGAGATTATTTAATTTTTTTAAAATTTTTTTTAAGTATATGTCTAAAAGACATTGTGAGAATAAAATTAGTCGTAATTATCAAGGTATCACAATGAAATTACATTCAGCAAAAGTGTTTTGTGGGGTCTGGTCAGTCAGTCTACTTCCAGCACCGGAGATGGAAGGACCTCTGAAGAAGTTCGCCACTCGTGCTAGCGAAACGTTAGGAAGCAATTCCAACCGACGACCGCCTTTAGACCCGAATGATGACTACACTAGCTCACCGACTGGCCGCGAAAGCCTAAACCAATTTGTCAAAAGTAGAATCGTTTTCAGGTTGGATCACTATTGGTGCTATAGGCGATAAAATAGGGATATTTCATTTCTACAGTAACATGAGCTTCGCAATTTTTCCATACATCGCTATTCATGTCGTTAATTACCTGCCGAATATTATCAAGGACAGCTGCGCTTAAAATTAAAATAATACGTTGACATTAAACATGTAAATCTTTATTTCTCAATTCCGGACTTGTTTCGCTCTCGAAGGCCGACTCCACCGAGCGTATTAGCACCAATATAATTCACCTTGGTCTGTTGTTTAAAATAATCGCTAAAAAGCCATTGCTGATAATAAAATGTACCAAATAAAAACGTATCTGTCCAAAACCACACAGTTATCAACCAAAATTAAATACGTAAATTATAGCAAATATGTTAAACCACCTACTCCACTGTCCTTTTCCTTAAGAAACTATAATAACTGACATGACAGTGATGATGGCTCAATTATCTTTTAGCAGGTAGATAAGAAATATTCCGCCTTTCTTGTCTAGAACATATAAATTTACAATTGCGTTTGTCTTAGTATCCTTCACAGATTGGGAGACAGTATTTGAGACGTGCATAAATTATGCACGACTGCCAGTTCTACCAAATTTTCGGGTTTGTTATTATAATATATAAGTAGGTATACGAGAAACAATTGTTTGTTAATTAGTTGTTTTTTAACAATTAAAACCCTTTTTATTTTAATTTTAATTATTTTTTTCTAAATAATATTCCTTAAAGACTAAAAAACCTATAATAATATTAATGTTCTTCTTTCTTGCACACTTAAAACTTCTTAGTTTAAAGTATATTTGTAAACTAGCTTTCAAAGAGAGTTACTGACTAACAATTGAATACTGATATAAAAAGAACATTTTTAATAAAAATAACTTAAAGAATTAAAAAAAAATAGATCTGACAACCCTGGTTAGGAGGTCGGTTTCTTTGAAGCCTGTTTAACGCTCTTTTATGTCATCACACTGAGTTTGGATAAATTATACCTTGCACACGTCTTTTACCCAAAAAAGATGATACGTGGTAAGAGTTGATTTGAGCAGAAGTTTTTGAGATATCTGGATTTAAAAAAATCGCTTCGTGGGTGGCCAGATCTAAATTATTTTAATGATTGAACGCATCTGAAGCGAAGGCGTTAAATTAAACTGTCACTAAAAAACATATTTACATAAATGTGTTGTTAATTTTATTCCCTAGTAAAACCAGTCAATAAGAGATTTAGCAACAACAAAAATGTAATTTAATTTAAAAAAAAATGATTTTATCAAATGTTCAAAATGACCTCCATTTTCGTGTGTACAAAGATTAATACGTTTTAAAAAATTAAATTGAACACTTTTTCTAAAAGCGTCAATTCCAGTCTGAATACGACTCATGAATTCATCTTCTGTATCTACCGGCATAATTGCATGTAGTCTTTCCAAAGTTATTTAACAGAATATATCCTTTATGCTCCTAATAAATAATACGGGTCTGTATTATTTTAATGAAGATATAAGCAAATATTTTGTCAGTATCACTTCAAAAAAATGTAACCAATATTTTAAACGTTGCCATGTCGTAAAGGACCTTCGTTCAGTTATTGACATTTAGGGGAGACCGGGGCAAGAAGATCCCCCTAATAGTTTTGGCCTTAGATGTCCCATCCACTGAGAGTTAGGAGTTTGTCTTTTGGCAAGCATGTATTTTTATTATGTTGTTTATATTTTTATATCTTTGGTTAAGTTGATTTTAAAATTTCAGCCAGTTAAGTAGACATATGCAAAGTAATCATTTTGCCCCGCTACTTGGGGCAAAATGATTCCCTATGCAAATTAAATGAAATTTTCTTGTTTTAGGTAAATTTGTGGATATAAAATTAACAAGCCGTTTTCTAAGCATTTTTATTAAAGAAAATAACCAAATGAATCGAAAAAAATATAAAACTAACAAAATCCTAAAAGTTATCATTTTGCCCCATTGTTTTAGGGGATCATTTTGCCCCATTGTTAACGGGATCCTTTTGCCCCATTTGTAAGCGGCATAATAAAGTTAACCTAACTTTTTTTAAACGAACTATAATTTGCAAAACTATCGACCAGTTTGTTCACTACACTATACTTTCTTATAGTTACCATCGAATATTTTTATACCTAACTGTTTTTTACTAACAAACATGGATAATATGAAATACTTTCCTATTATCAACTCGGCAAAAATCATAAAATGCTTTACACTGCCAAAACACTTGCACACTGATCGCTGTCATTTATTGTACTAACCCGCCGTACTTGAAAGGCACTGTTGCCAAGTCTACGGATGCTCTTGTGCATACAGGAGCGACAAAAAGACGTGTGATCGTTTGACCCCAGGGGATCTTCTTGCCCCGGTCTCCCCTACTGGGGTTTTATTATAGAGGTTCAAAACCGTATTTTTTAATTTCGCCAGTTTTAGATTTACATTTGTCTAAAAAATTCCTTAATTAATAAAATTCCAGCATTTGACCGCCTTATATTTTGCATGTGACTTCCTATGTTACGCCAGCCCATACCTCAGAGGGGGATATAGAAAGTTCGCCCCCCCCCCCTGACGTGCTGCTCGTCGAGCAAAGGTGCCAACCATAGACAATTTACCTTTAGATACCTACAGCTTATCTCCTGCGCAAACAAAAGTTACGTTTTATGGGTGAAAAAATACGTCCGAGCGCATGACTCGTCGGTCAGCTGTCTTCATTCGGGGAACCTTCGTGCATGCGCACAAACCTCGTGTTATCGGCCGTCCTACTTTATCGACAATAATCGACGCGCTCAAAAATACTCTCCAGAACCGGCTCGGCCGCCATTTTTGTTGTTGTGTTTTAAGGTTTCTCTTCTCTGCGGATTTCTTGTAGTTTTCTAAAGTTTTCAGCTATCGGATCGGCTATCGTGGATTGTGGGACTGGTGTTTAATATTTATGGATTTCTGGTTTTTGTGTAGTTTAGTTAGTGAATTGTGTTTGTGCTTTTAGTGACTCGGATTGTAATATAAACAATGACTAGTACTAGTTGCAGCCGTTGTATAATTGTATTATGCCCAAATAGGGGTAAAATAAACCCTCTATGGTGGCATATGAGCAAGAATTTAAATTTTAAAGCCCGGACCTGTCTATTTTCCCATTCGTCAAACGATAATGTTGCAGTGCGCATGTCTAATAGTTCCCAGTTTTGTTTACATGCGCGAGGCCATAAAACTGCCACATTCGTGATTATTGTTTGTTTATCTAAAGGTAAATTGTCTATGGTGCCAACAAGTACCTAGTCTGTGGGTTCCTATTAAGTTGGGAATATTAATAAATAAAATGCTTACAGTTCAGATGATAATCCAGTTATACAATGTGCAGCAGTCAGTATGTAATTCTTGTTGATGATTGTTCCTCCGCAATTAAAACTCAAATTTCTTCCTGAAATAAGCAATAATTAGGGATATATCGTCTTGTGTGATTAGATAATAATTTATACATAGGCAAATCGAAGTTAAAGTTTATTTTCTAAAGTCTTATTTATATAGGACTAAAAATACAATACAATTAAAAAAGATCAACAAACTGCATTTAACCTTTCTCAAAATAACCTACACAAAAATATATTTCTTTATCTTACAAAGGTCCAATTTCTACTCAGATAGCCAAAGTACTTAATAAAAATATAAAAGATCTGTATCCATCATATCCATCAATATCTGTATCAATATCATTTAAAACAAAAAACAATCTTCAGTCTCATTTAGTCAGAAATAAAGAAAGCGTTTCACATCTTAAAAAGAGGATTTTACAAAATATCATCTGGTAGTTGCCCAGCTCTATACATTAGAAAAACCGTAAAAAATTCGGAATAAGAATAAAAGAACATGTCAACCGACCAGGTACGTCTGTATTTGGACATAACCTCAAATTTAATAATCATAGTTTCTCACCAACTTCTAACGGCCATATTTTACATCAATTTGATCATGAAAACTTCAGAGAGTTGGAGTATCTGGAGGACCTTGAAATATAGATTCAATTAACTATCTAACTGAATTTAAGACTCAATGAAACTAACAACCAAAATCCAATTTTTAAACTTTCAGCGATAAGAATTTATTATTTACCTTAACCTACGCTTGTGGACTTTTGACTCCTCCGATTTTTAACAGTAGGACGGGTTTACACATATAGATATCGTAATTTAAAAATCCTGTTTAAATTGACGTTACACACCTTTTTACCTACCTTTTTATTCAATTTTATTCATTATGACTTATTTAAAATTTTTATACCACCTTTCTGTTTCCGATTATTCGTCATTTTGTGTATAGTCACACTTTTTTATTTGAGAAATCCCTCACGACTTTGTGTCCATGTGTCAAATGTCAGTCAGGTGTTGTTTATAATTTGAAACCTTTACTAAGAAAATTTGTTTAGAAATTTTCAAATATCTTTTTAGTATGTTTCTTGTCCCCTGGACATAATTTGACGAGTAAGTATTCTCACGTAGTTTGTTCCTACTGTGTTTTTACTCATGTTTGTGTTTTTCTTTTAGAAACCTAAGCACTGATGATGGCTTCATAATGGGCCGAAAGCGCTAGGCAATAGTAATAAAATTACGCTTATTACAAAAAAAAATGTTTCATTTGTTAAAATACGGTGTACAACCGACTCTCCTTTTCATATATATTTTCTAGTTTGTTAAAATATATTATTACCCTATTACTGTGACTGTGCATATTATATTGGAATTTTCTTATAAAGAATTAGGGTGTAACTTTCTAGATTCTACAAAATAAAATTTATCATTTTCTTTATAAGGTGTAAACGTACTCAGATATCATGGACTAATTGCGTAAATCGATGTAAACAAATGAGTCTTAGGTCACATGCCATTTAACGGCCAACAGGCGCAGGTGTACCGCTTGCTGCTTGACTGGCTCGCAGCAACAATAATTAAATAAATTCAATATAAATAAAAATTTGATGTGATTTTCCAAAAAAAAAGTACTTGGGCTATGGTATTCCAATAAGAATAGAAAGGGATAATATTTTTTTTCTAAAATTACAATAACATAACACCCAGTTTACCTGTTTAAGAATTTTAAAATTCATTAAAATCCTAAATACGGTACCTACACAATATTATTCTACTGTTTTCTTTTAGAAAAGGTACGTTACAATTGAATAATTCTGTCGATGTCGATAAATGAATGTGGAATGTCAAAGGGAACCGGCGGAGAACAAGGGAAGCGGGTTAGCAGCACCTTCAATTAGACATTCTGAGGTCGCCTAGCATACTGTACGAAGAACGAATTGCCATTTTTATCAGCGGACGATGCGTCTTGAACGGGATTTTAGACCTTTTCCAGTGTCAAATAGCGGAAAGAGTGAAATACATTTCCGTTAATTAAATTAGGTTGATAAAATGCTATGTTTGGTTCTACCAGTGGTGGCGTGGACGTTGAAGGTAACAGTCATCAACAGACAAGCCTTCGAAATGTGGATCCTGCGGCGAATTTTACGAGTGTCTTGGATCGATCACGTGAGAAATGAAGACATCCTCCGAAGAGCCGGTCTAGCGGATCGAGAACTTTACGAAAATATCAAGAAACGAAAAATAGGCATCTCGAACACATACTGCGTGGAGAGCGCTACCACTTTCAGCGTCTCATTCTTCAGGGTAAAATTGAGGGAGGAAGAAGAGGAATAGGCAGAAAACAGTTATCATGGCTAAGGAATATCCGTCAATGGACGGGGATAAAGGACTTTCAAACATTACAAAATGCTGCAATCAATAGAAATATATGATGAGAATAGAAGAGATGAACGCCTACGCAGAAATCTGCACGTTACCGAAAGAAGAAGAATTAAATTTTAACTGGTTGAAATATCTGAAGGATTTATTGGTTTGAGGTTAGCGGAGACATTTAAATGGGGGTGCACGTGCACATGTGTAGGTACCTATTGAGAAGCCATCACTGCTCTGAATCAGATAAAATATCAAAAATTGACACATAAACTTCAATTAGTCAAATTTGCGAGAGTAAGAAAATTAAAAATAAACCTGCAGACATGGAAGACAACGATGACGATCTTTATAACAATTGTCTTTTGACATTAAAAGGTACAATATCAAAAATTCCAAAAACTTTTTCCGAAATATAAGAATTGAATGATCAATATCAGGGGGAGCGGGTAATACAATGTTAAATTAACTCGCTTATATAACGACGAAGACATGGATTCTCATAGATAAACTTCCTAATAAAAACACAATTAATTGTAAATGGGTTTTTAATACAAAACATGACGAGTATATGATAGTCCAAGTAAATACCGTGCGAGCAAAAATTATTTGCATCAAAGAGGGCCTTGTATCTAAGGACGTAATGCTTAGCCGTAGAGCTTAATACCTGTTAGGTGTCAGTAACTACCTTAATTAACAATCAATCAGTTATTCCATCATCTTTGACAGTCGTTACAAGTAATTTGATTCATCGTTAATTTTTCCAATTTCTTGAACAATTCACACAATGGGCTTTACGGAACAGCACAAAACATTCATGGTTGAAGCGTATTTTCGAAACGGGGTTAGGGTAAATGGCGAGTGGCAATACAATCCGGGTTTGTGCATGGACGATTTTCACGAACATTTTCCTAACGTTGCTTTTATTGCTGGGGATTTTTAACATTGCCTAAAACGAACCGTGGCTGTGTTTAGGGAAACAGGTTATATACAACACAAAAAGGAGCAGGAAAACCATCTGTAAGAACAGAAGAACTTGTTGCAAACGTTCGTGAAATAATGCAAAATACGCCATCAAATTGTATAAGACGCCTGTCCCAAGAAGTGGTAAGATCTTATGGAACATGCAGAACTATTCTTAAGAAGCAGCTAAATTTATTTCCTTATAAAGTGCAAGTATTTCAAGAAATGCAAGCCGCAGATTTTGAGAGACGCAGGAATTACTCTCAATGGTTTACCCAAAATTTATTAGAAAGAAATGATTTATTAGACCTGACATTTTTTTCGGATGAAGCCTGGTTCCACCTCTCCGGTTATGTGAATTCTCAGAATACAGGCATGTGAAGTAGTGAAAATCCCCATTTTTTTGTAGTGTCCACATTGTACCCTCAAAAAATTGGTGTCTGGTTAGCTGTTTCCCGAACAAGAATTGTTGGTCCTATTTTTTCCATGACACAGTTACAGCACAGCGATATAGAGACAATATTTTGAATCCATTTGTGGAGCAATTACTTGACGACGAACTACGTTTTGGATATTTTTAAAAGGACGGTGCAACCGCCCATACAGCCGCCGAAACTATTAACTTACGCAATTTTTTCGACGACAGATTTATCAGTTTTCGATCAGACATTAAATTGCCACCTAGATCACCTTGTTTAACGGTTATGGATTACTTCGTTTTTCCTCATTTAAAGAACACTATTTTTAAAACAACAGTTGCAGATTTAGAACAATTACAAGAAAGGATTATCCAAGAATGTGGTAACATTTCTCCAGAGATGCTGTTCAACACTTTCGAAAATATGAAGAGACGTGTGAATTTATGCTTGGAGCATGGCGGTGGCCCATTTCAGAAATTTATGTAATTATTTTTCTTTTTTTTCTGTATATTCTTACTTTGTTAATTTTGTAAACAACAAAAATAAATTTGTATTTGTCTACTTATTTTATTACTCATTAGTTTGGCATATCATGTCATAACCTAGATTTGGTTAGATATATCGTCCCCATATCATTGGGATCTAAACCAAGCCCTACGTCACAGAATATATAGGTTTGCGTAGCTATATATTCTGTGCCTACGTTTTTTAATCCAAGCCCTCTTTGATGCAAATAATATTTGCTCGCACGGTACAAAGTTTCATCATAGTTAAATAAATATGTTTAACTAAAACCTGCGTTAATTACATTTACACGGATATAAAAGGCTTGACTGATTGCCAAAGGCTTTAGTCAAATTGACTATCGATGAAACTTTCGCAGAATATCCACATTCACAGTTATTTTGGTTTTTTCGAATCCATTTAATTTATTAATTCATCATACTATGGATTATGGATGTGAAAAGAGTCTTTATAAATGGTGGTATTTTTATACCTGATAGAGTGTAAAGGCTAAAAGCTGACAGTTGTGTAAATTATTAGAGTCACTGTATGGTCTATGAAACAGGCTTCGAGGAGTTGTGAGAATTTAAAAGTAAACTGTAGATCCCTTTTTGTATCTGTTAGATAATGGGGACATAATCAAAAATATATTTATAGTTTTATATGCTAATGACCTCTTAATTGCTATGCAAGATTAAAGAAACCATGTTAAATTTTAAACAATATTTAACAAAAATATTTAAATGGAGGATTTACAAGAGATTAACCGTTTTTTGAGTATTTAAATTGAGAGAAATTGCGATATTCTGAATTTTTTATTTTTCAACAAAACAGCATGTTCATAAGAATATACATATAAATCTAAAAGAAAACACATGACATGTCCTAATTTACTGTTTGTCGAAAAAAGTACTGCATTTAAGCAAAGCTTACTTTTCCATATAGCTCTAGGAATGACTTATCTATATCTTAAACAATATAAACCCTAAGATCTAAGTTAATATTTTACCAATATATAATTAACTACTTATATTTCAATTAATCTAGTGATTTATTATATATTTTATGTGAGCTAAATATTAAAATTAACAATAGTTCTATTATCTATCGGCAGTTTTTTTAAGGTACGCTTAAAATTGTTTGCCTCAAACTTCTTTAGATCATTCGAGAAGACATTAAGACATTTGCAGATAGTATAAGAAAAAGCCCTCTGAAAGTGTGATGTGCGATGCTGAGCTGAGGAATAGTAAGCTAATCATTTCTACGAATGTTTATATTAGGTACGTCCGGACGAAACAGAACCCTACGATGAAGAAGAAGAAGAACTTGGTTTACCATATTTAACGACTTTGTGAAACAGGGTGCAGCAATGCAGGAATCGCATTTTAGAAACATTTAGCTAGGAAAGCTCAGTTAGTCTATCAGACACAGATGCCCCCCCCCCCCCTGAGGTCTAATATCGCACAGTGGCGCAGCGATGGGGGGTTTTAGGGGTTAACCCCCCCCCCCCAGACGCCCAGACTAAGATGGTTTTTTACGGTTTAGACCAGGGCTGAAGCCTTTGAAAATGGTAAAAAGTGAAAAAAAAAAAAATAATAGTAGGATGAAACCCATTGGAAAAGGAAGAGAATATAACAAAAATGAAAGGAAAAATAATTTACGGGCGATTCGAGGTCGGAAAGTGGAAAGGCGTGAGTTTTTAAGGGTAGAAAATTATTTATCTCGATTTCCGACAAAACGACAAGTCCTATGGAAAAACGTTAAATGGCAAAGTTGTAGATAATAAAAAGATCTACAACTTTTGAATTAACACTTTTTTCATATAACCTCAAAATTTATGTGAAAAATTCAAATAACCAAGTTATTGGTTTTTTATTTTTATCTTTTAAAAGAAATTTTTTTTTTCACGAAATTTGGTAAAAAGTTACCTTTTTATGTCCCAAACACACTGTAATTTTTTTGATTTAAAATATTTCTTTTTTCACTTTATTTTGACTTAATATGGAAAAAGCACCTTAATTTTCAATCGAAAATTCTCACGTCAAAATATCTGCTTTTTAAAAAAGTCGGTGGGCTTTTTGTTCGTTGAAATCTCTACTTTCTGATGATGTAAAAAAGATATACATTACTATGGTAAATGTGATGAAATTCTCTTTAAATCCTACCTTTAATTATATTTAGAACAACTATTTTCGCATATTTTTTGCGATCTTTATGTTTTATGGATTTGTAATTTTTTTGTTTATCAATGTAACATGGAATGTTACTTTTTCGAGTAATTAAAGTATAAATTTTAATAAATAGCTCAAAATTGTACATAATAATTAAAAAAAAAATTTAGGATTCGAGTTTTTTTCGTTTCTTTGCATTTTTTGAGAACATTTACCATAGTAATGTATTTTTTTTTTTACACCATCAGAAAGTAGAGATTTTAACGAACAAAAAGCCCACCGACTTTTTAAAAAAAACAGATATTTTGACGTGAGCATTTTCGATTAAAAATCATATTTTTCTTGTAAAAGATAAAAATAAAAAACCAAAAACTTGGTTATTTGAATTTTTCACATAAATTTTTAGGTTATGTGAAAAAAGTACAAATACAAAAGTTGTAGATCTTTTTATTACCTACAACTTTGCCATTTCACGTTTTTCTATAGGACTTGTAGTTTTGCCGGAAATCGAGATAAATCGTTTTTTACCCTTAAAAACTCACCCCCTTCCACTTCCCGACCTCGGATCGCCCGTAAATTATTTTTCCTTTCATTTTTGTAATATTCTCTTCCTTTTCCAATGGGTTTTATCCTACTATTATTTTTTTTTGGTTTCAAAAATTATCGACCCTGGTCTAAACGGCCTTTAAACAGGTATTAATTTAAAAAATACAGAATTTGTATTCATACAAATTTTCCTACAGTATTAAAATTAACGACCAAATAAAAAAAAAGCGTTTTAAAATTTTGAAATCCTGTTCTTTTTTTTGAAAACCCCCCCTAATACAACATTCTGGCTGCGCCACTGATAACGCATGCAGAAGTAAATATTTTGCAGACGTCGGTGGTTATACTACGTTAGACCATGTCCATTGTCCATAGATAACGTCTCCATAATTAAGGTGTGACAGTACAAGGGATTTACAAAGGAATTTTTTAGTTAGCTTATTCAGGATACCACAAGGATTATAAAATAATCTTAGATTAGAAAAAACCCTTTTATTAATTTCCAATACCTGTCTGTCAGGTCCGGATCAAGAAACAGACCAAGATCGCAAGCCGAGTCAGTCAACAGCAGTAGCTGATTAATAAGCTGCAGATTGATTATATTTTTAACCCTTACCTACTCGACCCTGCCTCGGCCCAAAAAGCATAATCTGGGACTTGGACGGGTTGAGGGACAAACAATATTTTTTCGATATATCGAGCAGTGATTGCAGAACATTATTCAACAAAATTACTGCGTTGATAAAGTTCGATTCAGGAGAAGAAAGAAGAAATATAAAATTTCGTATCATCTGCATAAAAGTGACTCTTACATTTTTTAATTACATTTTTGAAAAGATGAAGTGTAGATAGACAAAAGAAGTGGGCCCAAGATGGAACCTTGAGGTACCCCATTGCGGACAATGCGCATTCTTGATTCATTATCCCTATAAGAGACATACTGTTGGCCGTGGCAAAGATATACGTAGGTCTAAAACCCGACTGCTTTTCAGGTAATGTGTTGTATAAATCCACGTGTTTTTTATTTGAGCAAAAATAATTTTTTAAAATATTTATGAGAGGGTTGGGAGAATACTGGGGTAGAACTGCTGCGGTCTTCCAGGACTCAGGAAATATGTTTTGTTTTATTGAGAAGCTCATTATAAGCGTAATATATAGGGAATTATAGAGGGACAACAGAGCAGTAACATCCGTAGATTTATTTCCTTATTAATTACCTTGAGCATGATACTTTACTGATAGGACTTGGATCAAAATGTGTACATAAAAGTAATTTTAAGTAAATTTAATATGAATAATTCGCTGGCCGTTACCAATGAAAATAGACTATAATCTATTTTCTCTTTTATATTAGGACAACACTATTTGTTTTAGTATAGCTTGGTGGTTGGTTATGATCAACAAGCGGGGGCTTTTGCAAAACCACTTTCTGGGGGCGACCTTTGCAGGAATAAGGTTTAATTGAAAATGTAATTTTTTTAAAAACATTTTCAGTGAGGCTGTTGATATTATACAATAATTCTACTCAGATAACCTATCTATAGTAATATAATATTTTTGTCTGAGTAGGTGTATCGGATACCGGACTAATATGATAATATTACAAATAATAAAAGTGGTAGCAGCAAAAGCTGGATATACAGCAAAATGGATTACCCTACATAATCTGCGCACCTCCAAGTCAACAGCTTGTAACTTGGCAAGAGTAAACTTTGCACGGTACCCTACTGCAATTCAAAATCTACTCATAGATAGAAAAATGTCACTGAATTGGCTAGAAAGAAGGCACGCAAAGACAAAATGATTCATAATTTCTATCCAAGACCGTGTGATCCTAACAAGAAACTATGAAAAGGTTATCTTAAAAAGAAATGTGGAAGATGTGTGCAAAAATGTCAATTTCCCTAAGAAACGATGATAGAACATAATACACTCACCGGCACAAAATTCCGCCACCCTGATATTTTGGCCAAGTTTGATGTTTTATAACTTATTTATTTTTTATCCGATTTTCATGATTTTGTTATCAGTTTGTAGATCCATTTATTCTGTTCTTCTTTAATTATTTTATAAAGTATCATTTTTCGATTAGGCTATATTATACAGGAGGATTTCAAAATATTGTTTTTTGTCGTAATTTTAAAACACCCTGTAGGAAAATTGAGGTGAATAATTTTGTTTACATACTGTTTCTTGTAATCTCTAATGTATTCTAAACATTTATTTTTTTGATTCATTCCATTATCTCATTTTTGCTGAGAGCTGCAAAATTTTAAATGTAACGATGTTATTTTTTGAAAATGTATGTCAAGCTTTCGGTAAAAAAATATCGACGTTGGCTTAGGACGCGATTATTGTGGCAGAATGTTTGACAGTGACAATATTATAACTTGTTGGGTGTTAATATGGTATTAACTCCAGCAGACGTGGGTAGAATTGTTGCGTTAATAGAGGATGGCCGTAGCAAAAGTTATGTCGCCCGTACTCTAA
The DNA here is from genome assembly GCA_963969555.1 of Polydrusus pterygomalis. Classification (NCBI taxonomy): domain Eukaryota; kingdom Metazoa; phylum Arthropoda; class Insecta; order Coleoptera; family Curculionidae; genus Polydrusus; species Polydrusus pterygomalis. The sequence continues at coordinate 32,751,693 of OZ018375.1, read as the reverse complement.
GAATTCCGCGGTCTACAGTTCGTGATGCCTGGAATAGGTATTTACAGACGGGAATGTTTACTAGACGGCAAGGCTCTGGCAGAAGGAGAATGACCACTGCAGCTGATGATCACTTTGTCACCATTAGTTCTTTAAGAGATCGATGATCTACTGCTGTGTGTTTAAAAAATGACTTACAAATGATTCGGCGAGTAAATGTAAGTGAAAGAACGATACGTAGAATATTGGCAGAAGATGGGCTTCGTTCACGAAGGCCAACAATATGTCCACGATTACTTCCACGGCATCGACAACACCGACTGAGGTTTGCAAGATCGCATTCTGACTGGACTCTAGAACAGTGGGGAAACGTACTATCCACGGATGAATCCAGGGTTTGTTTAAGGTCACCGGATGGTCGTGAGCGAGTATACCGACGTAGAAATGAAAGATATGCTGACTGCACCATATCAGAACGAATCTCATATCATGGAAGTTCTGTCATGATTTGGGCGGGTATTTCTACCGAAGCACGCACCAATCTTGTATTTGTTGAAAATGGAGCTCTAACCGCCCACCATTACATTGAGGAAATCCTCCAAGAAGTTGTTGTTCCATTTGCTCCTTTTATTGGGAACCAATTTACATTAATGCATGATAATGCTAGACCTCACGTTGCACATGTAGTGAGCGAATATCTGGATGAAGTTGGACTTCCAAGATTGGAATGGCCTGCATGTAGCCCGGATCTCAACCCAATCGAACATCTTTGGGATCAACTTAAAAGAGCCGTTCGTCGTCGTCCTGTACAACCACAAACCTTGCAAAACTTAAGACTGGCGCTGACGGAAGAATATCAAGCTATTCCTCAAGAAAGAATAAGTGACCTTATTCATTCGATGCCACGAAGACTGCAAGCTGTCATTGCTGCGAGAGGAGGAAATACACGTTATTAAATTGTTTTTGTTAATTAACTTTATGATATACCTAGTGTTTGTTTTTCTTAATAAAAGTAGACTTCAAATCAGCGTTTCATTTAAAATTTTGCAGCTCTCAGCGCAAATGAGATAATGGAATGAATCAAAAAAAGAAATGTTTAGAATACATCAGAGATTACAAGAAACAGTATGTAAACAAAATTATCCACCTCAATTTTGCTACAGGGTGTTTTAAAATTACGAAAAAAAAACGATATTTTGATTTCCTCCTGTATAATATAGCCTAATCAAAAAATTATACTTTATAAAATAATTAAAGAAGAACAGAATAAATTAATCTACAAACTGATGAGAAAATCACCAAAATCGGATAAAAAATAAATAAGTTATAAAACATCCAACTTGGCCAAAATTTCAGGGTGGCGGAATTTTGTGCCGGTGAGTGTATAATAATACGGCTGGTGCATGGTGGTATGTTTATCTTTATTGGTTTTACAATTACTAAACTTTCTTGTCTGTACAGGGCGTTTCATTAAGGCTGGCCACCGGCCATATCTCGGAAACTACTAAGCATAGAAACTTGAGAATAAAAAATTATAATTAAAGCGGTGATAAGAAAATTCTGGATATTATTGTTAAGTTCCTCATTTCGCCGCAAGGGGGCACAATTGAAAATAATTTTCTTTAATTCTAAATTTCTCCAAAAATTCCCATATTAAGATATAACTTTGATTACATAATTAGAAAGCTTATACAACTCTGCATCATTTTGGTTTAAGGCTCATTGGCGTACCAACCTGGCTAAGAGTGAAGTGCGAAATATTTTTTTGTCGTGGAATGGTTTGGCCACAAAGCTATAAAAATAATAATTTTTTCGATTAATGTGTTAAAAATTATTGTTTTGGCAATAACTCTAAAACGAACAAAGCTATCAAACTGCGGTCTTCACATTTTTTCTTGCAAATTTAATCAACTTTCCGATTATGATGTCATAGTTATACCGTATGATTTGAATTTTCGGGGTAAACTTAAAAAAACTACATTTTAACATTATTACAAATTGCGCCCTCTAGTAATGAAAACAAGCCCAAAGTTAGTAAAATCGCATAAGGCGTTTAGAAGTTACAGCGATTTTAATGTTTACACTTTCAATAGCTTTCCCTACTCTTAGCAAGGTCGGTACGCCAATGAGCCTTAAACTAAAATGATGCAGAATTGTCTAAGCTTTCTAATGATGTAATCAGAGTTATACCTTAATATGGAAATTTTCGGAGAAATTTGGAATTAAAAAAAAATATTTTCAATTGTGCCCCCTTGCGGCGAAATGAGGAACTTATAATTTCCAGAATTTTCTCGTGACCGCTTTAATCAAAATTTTTTTTCCCAAGTTTCTACGCTTAGTAGTTTCCGAGATATGGCCGGTGGCCACCCTTCATGAAACACCCTGTATGTTTTTACAGAAAAATAATTTTACTTACTCCCTTTATATTGCAGCAGTGCCATCCAAGGGAACTCATTGAGATGCGCATTTTCTCCATTAATGATTTTATCGTCCGTATCCAAATATCCACAGTCTTTTGGGAGAAGGTTAAGATTCTTGTGGTTTGAGACATTTGGAGGTCCTTCTTGTGGAGTAGGTCTAATCGGGTCAAGAATTATAGGTCCTGGAGGGCAACAAATCTGAAAATTCCAAAATTTAATAATTTTTTTAATTTAATAAATATTTTCATAAGTTATATCACAAGAGGTGAATATTTTTTTGAATATTTTTTGACATTTTTGTGCAAAATTTCTGTCAAAAATTCGCGAGACAAAAATTCTTTAAAAATATCCCGACAGCGAAGCTGGAGGGATATTTTTTTAAAAGAATTTTTGTCGAGGGCAATTTTTATAGAAATTTTGCGGAAAAATGTCAAAAAATATTCTAAATAAAATATTTACCTCGAGTGGTATATGTTGAGATTATATACCAAAAAAAAAAGAAAAAATACAACGAAATGCAAGATTTTTAAAATGATTTATGTAGCTACTAGAAAAACGGACAAAACGAAACAAAACCTAAACAATTGACAAAGTAATAAAACTAACAGAAAAATAGTTATAAGTATTATTGTTAAACACACAGTTATTATAATAAACAGTAGTGGCTTGCTGGTGTTGCTGGAAACTCTTCGAGCTGCAAGAGACTGGAGCTTCGTGTTGGTCCAACCCATTAGTTGGAGGGTGACCTCTTAAACCTTGAATAGTGTTTTCGTGATGAGTTTTGTCCATCTGCAAGTATTGCTTTATGGATGCAGCACTACTATGTCCAGTTATTTTTATAAGAGTTTGTTCGCTCACACCTGCTTTGCTTAATGTAGAGACAGCTGTGGCTCGATTGGAATGGTTTGTGATTTTTTCTTTCTCAGTATCTAGTCCAATTTTTTGTGCTGCTTGTTTTGTCCATTTAGAAAGAGTATTTTTTCCAATGGGACAGTTTTTGTACCAATTTCCCATTTTCCAATTTGGATTTACTGTCAGGAATAGTCTTTGGGTAGTTATATTTTGCCCTCTTTTTGAAATTAGTTTTCTGTAAAGGCGAACTGGACATAAATCGGCATCTTTTGTGTTTGCCACTAACCATTTTGAATTTGAAAGCTTCTTGTCTCCGCCATGGGATGTTTTTGAAAAGATTGGGTTATATTCCATTCTATTACTTTTTGTACCATCGCTATAATATTCTTCTCTGAAATACGTATTTAGGCATGTCTCGGCTTCTCCTCCTCTCCATGCTAATTCCACAGCCGCTATTTGATAGAACTTTTTCTGTAAATCCTCGGGGTTATTTTCGTCAAAAATTTTTACCATCTTTTTGTACTCGTCGTAGGTTAGTGCTCTTGCACTTTTCCGGTGATTTTTTGGATCAGCCTGAAGCAGTTTTCTTTTAGAATTTCTAGCCATACGTGCTTTTTGGAATTCAGGATCTTTAAAAGGATCAAAAATTTAATGTTGTATTTATTGAAGTACCTTTCTTGAAGCAGTTGGGCTGTTTGGTTCCACATTGTCTTGATAACCCCTTCCTTGTAGTCAGAACCATATTTTTTCTTCATATTAAAACTCCAGTCTTCCAATATAGCGGCAAGCTGTATTATAGTTGTATTTTTGGTCAATATATACTGCCGTGTTTCGCAGAATTTCTCGAATTGGGTCCATATATACTTTTTTGTTTTTGTTGTATTTTCTGGGATAGTCTTTTCAGCGTTTTTTCTTATATTTTCGACTGAAACATTACCGAATCGGCAAGATTCCATTTTTAAAAAAATGTGACATAAATCTGACAACATCAAAAACTTGATTTGTTGAAAGGGATTTTTGTTATTATAGAAACGGTCTATAGCAACCATCAAATATTTTAAACTTGTTATGATGTTGTTATGCATTGGCATTGTTGTGGCAGGTGGCCCGGGGTATATCCACTTATGCGGGGTATATTCAGTATAATATGCATCTGATTGGTCGCAAAACAGCGTTTAATTGGTCAGAATCGGATTGAGGTATATAATCACATTTATGCTGCGGTTACATTTGATGCGACCGCTTGCGATTTTTTAATCTGGAAACAAGCGTAATCATTTAAGTGTGATCGGTCACAGTCCTATGGCACGCCACTGTATTTATCAAATGGAACCCGTATTATCACATTTTCATTACTCTTGAGATTCAAAGGGCTGTAACTTTTTTATAAATAAAACAATGAAAATGTAGTTTATATAAAATTTGTGTTTTTGCTATTGTTTCACACTTCAATTTGGTTACCTTCAGGTATTTCTGATTTAAACAGCGTGACCAGTAAAGTCCGCATCATATGTGATTTTTTTTATTAATAACTTTATTTGAAATTTGACTCTGGCATCAAGTTCTTCTTCGATCGAGATGAAAATTAAGCAAAAAAATAGTAGTCACGTGATTCGCATTATCTGTCAAATTTTAATTTTTTTCAAAAAATAATTCAAAAGTGGGGTTATTTCTGAAAATATCGAAAAAAGTTTTTTAAATGCATTTTCTAGCACATATGCAAAATTTCAGCTGCATAAGATAATTTTAATTTTTACCTACAGTTTGTAAATTGCACCACTTTTGCAAAATAAGACTCAACGCAACCTACATAAAACTTCTTGTTTTTGACAATGCTTTATTTCAGATATATTTTCTTTAAAGTAGCGCCATATTAAATGTGTGTTTTTCTACAAAACAAAATTAGGCTATTAAAATTTGGTCGCATGTGATGCAAAGTTTATTTGTTTTTGACCCTGTATAAGGTATCTTCATAAAATATGTATTTTTGAAAAGGTAGTTTGTGTCTAAAAGTAATACACCTTAATATTAAGACAAAAAAGAACACAGTGTCATTAGTAAAGTATTCATTAAGTGGAAAATAAATTTTAGTGGTGGGTAAAAAATCAAAATTATCTCATCTAGCTGAAATTTTGCATGTGGGCTAGAAACTACATTTCAAAAAACCTTTTTCTAATACCTTTTTTGGATATTTTCAGAAATAACCCCACTTTTGAATTATTTTTTGGAAAAAATTAAAATTTGATAGATAATGCTAATTACGTAACTACTATTTTTTTGCTTAATTTTTATCTCGATCGAAGCAGAACTGGATGCCAAAGTCAAATTTCGAAAAAAGCTATTAATAAAAAAAAATCCCTTATGATGCGGACTTTACTGATTACACTGAATACCTATGTTAAAAAAAAAATTAAATTCATCAATATAATCCCGCAAATTCAGCTTTAGTAAAATTTGTTCCAGGTGCACCATAAATAAATTCATAACTGCACTGACGTATAATTGGATTTTCCTATCTTGCGGTAAAAGCCGGATTAGTGTAAAATTGTATAAGTATCTTAATGTTACATATTGGTCGTCCTTCGGAACTTCTTAAATTTTCTATTTTTGCTCGACAAAAGAAAATAAACTTTTTACCAAAGCACATTCTTAATGGGTTCTAAATTTATCGGTTAATTCTGATTACGTAAATCCTTTGTACGATGGGAATTCCATTATCAGTCATGCTGTTAATTTATGTAATTAGGTACTACTAACTACTTTTATTTCTTAAAATTAGTAACCCAAAGAAAAATCCGTAACTTCGTGATCTATCTATCGTTGACACAATTTTACCTTGGTAAATACCATACGATAACATGTAGAAGGATTGGTTTATACCGTGCGAGCAAAAATTATTTGCATCAAAGAGGGCTTGGATTAAAAAACGTAGGGCTTGGTTTAGATCACAATGATATGGGGACGATCGATCTAACCAAATCTAGGTTAAAATTTTGTCAAATTCATATTATGACATGATAATATGCCAAACTAATGAGTAATAAAATAAGTAGACAAATACAAATTTATTATTGTTATTGTTTACAAAATTAACAAAGTAGGAATATACAGAAAGAAAAAGGAAAATAATTACAAAAATTGCTGAAATTGGCTATAACCGGAGAGGTGGAACCAGGCTTCATCCGAAAAAAATATCAGGTCTAATAAATCATTTCTTTCCAATAAATTTTGGGTAAACCATTGAAAGTAATTCCTGCGTCTTTCAAAACCTGCGGCTTTTATTTCTTGGAAAACTTGCACTTTATAAGGAAATAAATTTAGCTGCTTCTTAAGAATAGTCCTGCGTGTTCCATAAGATATTCCCACTTCTTGGGACAGGCGTCTTATACAATTTGTTGGCTTATTTTGCATTATTTCATGAACATTTGCAACCAGTTCTTCTGTTCTTACAGATGGTCTTCCTGCTCCTTTTTTGTGTTGTATGGAACCTGTTTGCCTAAACACAGCCATGGTTCTTTTCAGGCAATGATAAAAATCCCCAGCAATAAAAGCAACGTTAGGAAAATGTTCGTGAAAATCGTCCATGCACAAACCCGGATTGTATTGCCACTCACCATTTACTCTAACCCCGTTTCGAAAATACTCTTCAACCATGAATGTTTTGTGCTGTTCCGTAAAGCCCATTGTGTGAATTGTTCAAGAAATTGAAAAAATTAGCGATGAATCAAATTATTTGTAATGACTCAAAGATAACTGAATAACTTATTGATTGTTAATTCAGGTATTTACTGACACCCAACAGGTATTAAGCTCTACGGCTAAGCATTACGTCCGTAGATGCAAGGCGCTCTTTGATTCAAATAATTTTTGCTCGCACGGTAGCATGGTATTTTCAGAAATCTCGAAAAACTTACTTACCTACTTTTCTGCGTTAAATTTTTTTAACTTGTGAGATCAAGGTTGTGTCAATAACGCTGATTGCGGTTGAGATAATAATATGTTATTTTTAATCAGAATGGCGTTTTCAAGAAATTCTGTTTTGTCAGAAACTAATACGTACAGGGTGACCCAAATTCAATGCACACCATTGGGATCTCGGAAACTATGCAAGATGCAGCAAAGGTTGAATTGGGGCAAAGTTTGATATTTTGGAGCTTAAGTTTAATCAAGAAAATTCCGACTACTTCCGGAGATATCGGAAAAAAAACCGAAAATTTGTTTTCCTAAAAGCGTGCGCGATTTGTCGTTTTCCCGCACTCGTTTTGGTTCTGAAAGACCCATTTTCCCGCACGGTGTGGGAAAAGTTTTCCCGCACGGTATACCGGAATAGTAGATTCTGTAACGAGGTTGGAATGAAAATTCGATCCGAGTGGAAGATTCCGAACGCGAGCGTAGCGAGCGTGAGGAACCACGAGTATTGAATTTTCATTCTAACCGAGTAGCAGACTATATTGTCTCCACGACCATCCAGTTCCATATCTGATTCATCCGATTTTTCACTCATTTTTTGACTTGCACTAAAATTTGTCTGAAAATATTTATTACAAGGCGGCCATTTTTATCTGACACTGACAGTTTCGAAATTCATGGCAACCTATGTCGTTTATATCAATTACAGAATATTCATTCCGTATCTTGTTATGGAATGAAAATACACGCAAGACGCATAAGAAGCAAGTGTTTCAGAATAAATATTCCAACTCAAGAGCGAGAATTTTTACATTCTATTATCAAAAATGGTTTTGGAATTATTGCATTCAGTAATGGTCGTGGAGAAATTTATTTTTTCTGTAATTTTATAATAAAATACTAAAGTTGTATTGTGAAGGTATAAATAAAATATGAATTTTCAGACTCATTTTTAGTGAAAGTAAATAAGGTATGTTAGTTGATTTATCGTTCTTAATAGTGTAATTATTTCAAAGTGTTAGTGGGGAAGAGGACTTCAATTAAAAACACCTTTCTACTCTTTACTCATTCCCAACGTTTCGGTTTTTATTTAAACCTTTATCAAGGGCTAAAAATAACAACACAGATTACATCTACAGACACATGTAAGATTGTAAACAAGTGGTAGTCAGTTATCTAATATATATAAATATATGTGGTACTTACTCTAGAAATTGTATAAAAGTGTATAAAATCAATGATGACATGAAATTATCTATGCATTTTCTTAACTATTCTCAATAGAAACCCACCAGGAAAACCACAACAAGGCATGTTTTTTAATATTTTCCTTTTTTACCAAACTATGCGCGTTGCCAAAATTTGTTGACAAAATTCTTGTACAGCAGTAAATTTTTTAAATTCTAATAAATAAATAATTACAATAGTATAATTAGTTGAATCTGGCAACATTGCTTACATGCAGTGTGGGTTATATATCCAATTGATATACATGGGCAATGAACAGTACCGTATTAAATTAAAATAAAATATCACTAACTGGAAACAGTAACTAAAAGATACACAAAACTTAAAAGCAAAATACATCTTAATACATTCAATGTAAACCGAATAGTGTTGGAAACAAACATTCAATCAACAGTTTAAAACTTTGTTTTTGTAATTCTGGAGAACGCTCTTATAAATATTACTAAGATTAGATGTGTCCGTTCTCAAATTCACAGTATTCTCAGTCAATTCAATCCAAATCATCTCGCTAACTGATCGTTTATGAAAATGCTTCTCACTATCTAAGATTTTTACATTATTAAAATCAATATTATGATCAGTGTCGAATCGATGACCAGCCAGTGCAGTCTTTTCCACTTTGGTGGCATTCTTTGCTTGACAACTATATTGGTGTTGTTTCATTCTTGTACCCAAAAGTTGTTTAGTTTGACCTATATATGACATATTGCAATCCACGCAAGGTATACGATAAACAATATTACTTCTATTTACGTTTTCAGTCTTATCTTTTAACTGGGTAAATAATTTACTTGTTCTTTTAGTATTATAAAAGGCTACATGACTGTTATCATCACTCAGACGTCTGTTGATTTTTTCTGAGAGACCAGTGTTTCCAACACTATTCGGTTTACATTGAATGTATTAAGATGTATTTTGCGTTTGAGTTTTGTGTATCTTTTAGTTACTGTTTCCAGTTAGTGATATTTTATTTTAATTTAATACGGTACTGTTCATTGCCCATGTGTATCAATTGGATATATAACCCACACTGCATGTAAGCAATGTTGCCAGATTCAACTAATTATACTATTGTAATTATTTATTTATTAGAATTAAAAAAATTTACTGGTTTACAAGAATTTTGTCAACAAATTTTGTCAACGCGCATAGTTTGGTAAAAAAGGAAAATATTAAAAAACATGGCTTGTTGTGGTTTTCCTGGTGGGTTTCTATTGAGAATAGTTAACAAAATGCATAGATAATTTCATGTCATAATTGATTTTATACACTTTTATACAATTTCTAGTGTAAGTACCACATATATTTATATATATTAGATAACTGACTACCACTTGTTGTTTACAATCTTACATGTGTCTGTAGATGTAATTTGTGTCGTTATTTTTAGCCCTTGATAAAGGTTTAAATAAAAACCGAAACGTTGGGAATAAGTAAAGAGTAGAAAGGTGTTTTTAATTGAAGTCCTCTTCCCCACTAACACTTTGAAATAAGTAAATAAGGTGTAGGGGAGAGGCGTCAAAGATGGCGCAGAGGGAAAGATGACGCACCCCAATAACTTGTCTGTTTAAAGGTTTAAAAAATTAATTCAAATTTTATTCGAATATTATGTCTTAACACAGATAGCTAGCAACATTGTATGCCGCGAGCGACATGTTTAGTTCGGCAAAGAACCACAAACGTGTTTATCGTTGTGCCGATCTTATTTTTACTCGTGAAAAATTAAGCGGTAAATATTTTATTTTTCTTAATAAGAAAAATGTCTCACTGCATGCGTAATTATATATTAGTTACTTATGTTTTCATGTAACGTTTTTATAAGAAAAATAATACTAGGAAAAATAAATGGAGGTTAAAAACTTAAACTCAGATGCGGCAAAGATTGCGCACTGCGCCATCTTAGCCGCTTTAAGAAAATCAGTTATGCTGTAAACGAACATGCTGTAAACGAACGTAACACTACTACAAAAAATTACATTCCTGAACCACATTCACCTTAACCGTCATGTAGCGGCCTCCAGCAAAAAAAAAATCATCTTCAACACAATCATGTTAGCGTTAAAGTGGTTTCACCAGTGCCAGCACCACAGAAGAAAAGAGTTCAGCAAAAGAATAGTCGTGCAAAGCAGCATTCTGAAATATTGACGGCTACTCCTTTAAAAACAATGCTGGAGGAAAAAGAATTTTAAAAATCTCATCATCAGAAAATTCAAAAAATTGACCTAAAGGCTAAAAAGAAAGTTAAAAAAAAAGTATTTATAGAAACCGACAGCGAAAGTGAAGAAGAAAGTTTGAGTGAAAAGGACCTGTGCGATGATGATGAATTTGACGATGTTGATGATGGAGAAGCTAAACACTGTTGCAATATTTGTGGAGAATTTGGCAAATCTGGGGAAATATGGTATCGATGTGTGTCATGTGGTGATTGGTCTCATAAAGCCTGCGGTGGTCAGTCCACTCCAAAAAAATATATCTGCGACTTTTGTAGACATTAAACGAATTTAATAATAGTTAGTTTAGTATGTGACTTACAAAAGATAATACATACCTATTAAAGTTTTGGAACCTTAAACCATAACTTATTTTTTTTAATTTTCCACGCGACATAATTATGCTACTTTATGCGCCATCTTTCCCGACTATATGCGTCATCTTTCCCGCATAAGAGGAAAAGATGGCGCAAAGACACATAAATGAAATATTTGTGCTTCTTCTTTTTTTTATAAAGATTCATCAGATTAACATGATTACATCGTTAGTAAACATATAAAGCTACAATTTAACCAAATAAAATTATTGCTTGTAGGTATAATCTTTATGTAATTCAGTATTTCGCTTAGGTGCGCCATCTTCGACGCCTCTCCCCTATTACACTAATTTTTGCCGTTTATTATAAACATTTTTAAAAAAGCTCACACACCTTACAACAGTTCACCGGAGCGTGGCTTTGATTTTAGATTTCGTTCAGATTCGGAAACAAATGTCTTCCATAGATAATTTCTAGAAGCTGCAAGTGTCACAAATTTGGATTTGCTACCAAAAAAGTCATTAGTTAGGTATGAAAAACAATACGAACATTTTGTTAGTTGGTGTGAAGCGAAAAAATAAAAGCACCAAGGCTTATTGGCATATTTCTTGGAAATGTCTAAACTTTGGAAGCCAAATACCTTATGGTCTTGATGTACTTAAGGTTAAGAAAGATTTATCAGTAAATATTATAAAGTTACTGCCTACATTAAGAGACAAAATGTAGGTTTTCGAGCAAAAAAAGCGAAAGTTTTTACACAAGAAGAGATTGCGAAATTTATGAAAAAAACACCTGATGAAATTTACCTTCTAATTAAAGTGGTAATCATTTTTGGACTGGCTGGCGCCTGCCGCCGTGAGGAGCTAACTAAACTTACCAGTGACGACATAGACGACAAAGGAGACGTTATAATTGTCACAATAAAGGACTCCAAAAACCATTATGCTACATCCTTTGTAATAATTAAAGAAGTCAATAATGAAAGTTTTCTAAATCTATACAGAAAATATGCAAGCTTACGTCCACAGCAAACTCCACACCGCCGAGTCTTTTTGAACTACAAACATGGAAAATGCAGTACCCAATGTGTTGAAATTAATACCATAGGAAAAATGCCCTCGAACATTGCAGCTTATATTGCACTCAAAAATCCAGAATTATACACAGCCCACAGTTTTAGACGTTCCTCAGCCACCCTACCGGCTAATTCTAGCGAAAAAATAACAAACATTGAACGTTTAGGGGGATGAAAATCCACGTCTGTTGCCGAAGGCTACCTGGAGGAATCCATCACACATAAAAAATACATGTCTAACAAAATTCTCAATCTCAATATTCCATCAAATTTGAGCTGTAGTTTAGAAGCGCCCACGTCTTCAAAAACTCCACAGTTTCCCAACAGCGCAAACAACAGCTCGATACCTCTTTCTTTGCAACCATCCGCTCATCAGGATCAGTTGGCTTCGATGGCTTCAACCTGTCTGGCATCCGCAATCAATTTGCATAGTGCATCAAATTGTACTTTTAATATAAATATTATTAATAAGTAGAAATTAAATCTGTGTTTGTTTTTCAGTAAAATTAAATTTTTAGAAATATTTTGTTCGCCTCGTTCGGGTAACGGCAGTCGCGTGCGGGAAAGTGGCTCTTTCCGCACTTGTTAGGATAATAACTATTTCCGTGTTTGTTTTTTTCTGACGTTATTTATAAACATATTAAAAAACGAAAACAACTTTCTACAGACACTTTTTACGGGCGTTTTGGTTTTCAGATACCACCTTCAGATCAAAAATTTTAAATACAGACCTGAAATTTAAATATTACTTTCTGAATTATTTTGTTCCTTCAAAACATCAACCAATAACATTTGTTCAAAAATATCATTGTTTTAAACCGAAAATCCGTCATCCGTACTTAAAGTTTTTTTGCAGTACCGTCCCGATATAATTATTGTCTGCTAGCAAAAAGAAAACTCACTCTAATAATAAGGAATTATTATTTTTACCTAGTAATTCTGAATGATTATATAGTTAGTTTAAGTAAAGATTGATATTCTCGTTTTTAATATGTTAGCAAAACAGTACTAAAAGTTGTTTTAAATTAATAATAGACTAGCCGGCACCGGCGGCTTCGCTCACCCGAATCAATTGGTATAAATTCGTAATTGAAACTAACCAGCGGGTACCATACATACCACCTAATCGAGAAGAATGGGTGCCCATATTATTTTTAAACATAAATTTCTTTGGTGCATACTTACAATGAGCCTAATGAATAAAAATTAAGCAATTACTTGAAGCAATTACTTTTTAGTAAAAGCAATTGCTTGACTAGCAAATGCTATAAGTAAAAGCAATTGCTAGAGCTGGATATGAATAAAATTTTGAAGCAATTGCTGTTTTTCTTACACCTCTGTAGCAAATGCTTATTCAACCCAAGTTCAGATGTGGCTCATCCACTTGTTCAGATTATAGATTTCATGTTCAGTTTGGTGCCTAATTTGCAAAAGAGTTGACGTAAATTCAAAAACGTTGGTCTATTTTATTTAGTACAATTCTGACCACAACCGTTTAGCTTCCACAACAGCTTCAGCACTTGTAGGAAATTTAATAAAAATATTTGCCTTCTCCAAAACTGCATCCATTACAGAAATGTATGTCTTACAGACAGTAGTTTGGTGAACACCGAGTTCTTCACCTACACTGAGAAAATTGTTTTACTAAATTATCTTGTTAAACAAATATTAGTTATCTTAACAAGAAATATAGTTAATATAACAACAGTTCGCAGTAATCTTAAAATTTTTCTCTTGTAAAACTAAATAAAGAAATCTTGTTAAAATATTATAGTAGCCGCTAATAAGCTTCTCATCTGTTTTCACTAATGTGTGAATTTTTATTAACTAAGTATTTCGTTCTTCTTAAAATAAAATATGTTTCCATTTAATTTTAATAGCATGTCTATTTAAAATAGCATGCGATTTAGTAAAATCTAATAATACATGTTTTAATAAGAAATGAATGTCAGTTTAAATTGACAACTTAGTAATATTAGGCAACCACTTATTTATAATAGCATGCGACCTTAATAAAACACTTTAAAACAACGGCTAAACTGACCAATCAGATGGTTTGGCGCTAGTCACATTACCGATTTCGCGGGTTTTTTTATTTGTGTTTTATCCTTCTAAGAGGTGTGTTGAACGTTATCCTTTTTCTTTATAATATAAAATATTCGTCGCCGTCGACAGGTTACCAGTGTTTCGTTTTGTGATTATAAATATAAAAGTTAAAATTGTGTTATAGTGTGTAAAAAAATGTTATAGTGTAAAACGTGGCTAGCATAGTTCATTGTTATATGATTTAAAAGTTGTTTTTAAGTTTAAGTTTTTTTTTATTGGGCAGTTTTTGCCATCGAGAAAAATCCCGCGAATAGAATTTCCAAGAGCCAATATCTTGTCATTCGATAAATCATGAAACATAATTTTTGATCTACTAGAAAGAATGACGTTTGCCACTAAATAAAAATAGGCATTTATCAAATTGTTTGTGTAGCTTTGAAGAATTTGGCGTTTTAAAAATCGATTAGCGGGTTTTTAGTGCTTGGTAAAAACTGCCCATTATTTAATAAGAATTTAAGTTTTTTACTTTACCTACATCATAATATATCATTATTGAAAAAGGTTCCCATTAAAATTGCAAATTTAAATGTTTAGAGTTTTAGAGCATACCTACATCAGCTCTACCAGAGTGAGAATCGCCAAGCGTTCTGCTGATTAAACGAGAGAGAAAAAAATTGGTATTTAGAAAATAATTTCTACTTTATATACCCCACCCAGAAAAGTCCATAACGACCGAAAATATTTGAATTATTTTTGAAAAAAAAATTGTTTTTAGTAATTTTGTAATATCTTGAACAATTATTTATTGATCAAAACTAAAATGATTTTCCCTCATGTAGAATGTTGTACCAAACAATTTTTCCATATTGGCCTTACTTTTTTCTCAAAAACTTGCGGCGTGTAAAGTCAATTTAGGCTCCTAAATTCACTTTACATTCTACATGAGGGAAAGTCATTTTGGTTTTGATCAATAACTAATTGTTTAAGATATTACAAAATTACTAAAAACAAAAAAAAATTTGAAAATATTTTTTCTGGGTGGGGTGTATGAAGTAGAAATTATTTTCTAAATACCAATTTTTATTTTTTCTTCTCGTTTAATCAGCATAACGCATGTACGCTGTTAGGTGTATTTAAATGTTTTCGTATTTTTTGAGTCCTTGGTCAATTATATCTGCTATATAGGAAAGGTTCCTGGGTTCAGGACAAGAAAACATAAAAACAAAAATATTGTCATGTTCCTATTTTACCATATCACAACTTTATTGGAGAAACTTGCTTGTTAAAAGTATTAAATTTAATTAATACATGTTCCTATTTGAAAATTATTTTTTCTTTTATTTCCATTGTAGTCACCTAGGTATTTGTATAAGTCAAAAAATATCCCAATACTTTAAATACCTACTCGTTTAAATATAAACTTGTCTGGTAGTATAGTTTTGTAAGAAGTGGAATACATTTTTGCTATTGATTTCTATTTATGATTATGTTTTTACAGAATATATTTTTAAACAGTATGTTATCAGTTATCATGCAGGCCTAATTTTTTCCTAATAGCATAAATAAAAGTATAAGATTCTGATTGAACAATTCTTATGATTTTTTGTCGCATTAGGAAAAACTTATAAAATATGATAATATATTGAGAGAGAGAACACAATTTCAACAATCACATCAATATTTAAAATGCTTTTCATTTCTTCCAAGATTGAATCACCCTGTATATTCAACTGGGTATCTTTGCACGGCAAGAATTACAAGATTGCTTAGTGTACTTTACTAAGGTTGCTTAGTGCATGTAACTCATTTTGCATGGCTAGAATTACAAGTTTGTTTAGTGCACTTTACTAAGGTGGCTTAGTGCAGGTAACTAACTTTGCATGGCTAGAATTACAAGATTGTTTAGTGTACTTTACTAAGGTTGCTTAGTGCATGTAACTAAATATCTGGTTGCTTTTATTAAGATATTTTAGTAGTTTTTACATACATATTAGTAACTTTAAATATTTCCACTTAGTAGGAACAAATCTGCTACTAAGATTCTTAGTAATGACAACAATTTGTATTATTAAAAATAAAGGGGTTTACTTGTTAGTATTGATATACCGCTGCCATATTTAAATAACAACATAGTTAGTTATAATAAGATAAACATTCTGAAATAACTATTCAATTTAGTACCCTTAAAAAGTTTTAATTTATTTTTTCTATTGGAGAACTATACTAAATCTTTTAGTTGTTTTTACTTAATATTTTTAACAAGATTTTTTTAGTAAGAATAACAAGACATCTAGGCTGAGGCCTATTCTACTAAGAATTTTTAGTTAATTTAACTAAAATTTTAGTTAAAACTACTAAATTTTTTTCTCAGTGTACTAGAAAATTTGGCTGCTTCAGCATAATTGAATATTAGTAAGGAACACTCATATTGAATAGTCCTAGCCAGTTTATTTAGTAACGGTTGCACGATCGTGTAATATCAATGTAGGTACTCGTGTGGTAATTATTGTATTGTCGTTTAGTAAAGGAGCATACTTGTTTAGTAATCACAGCATGATTGTTTAGTAATCACAGCATAATTGTTTACTTATCGCAGCATGATTGTTTAGTAATCACTGCTTCTTTGTTTAGCAAGTTATACAGGCCATTCCATAAATATGTGCTGTTCAAACGAAAGTTTTACATACGCTTTTTTTTAACGCGGGCCATAAGGATTTACATAATTAATTTTGCACCCCCTGTTAACTTGTATTGTAATAAAAAGTTGTTGGTGTGCATGTTATGAACTGAGAACATGAGGACATTTTATATACTTATCTAACGTTAACATGTTTTTAGCGACAAACTTCAATGAAATTAAAGAAATTATTTAGTTTTTTATTCTAATAAATTGTATTTATTACAAAAAAGACATATATTTTTTAAAACTGACTATAGTTTATAGCTAAAAAAAATTTACTGTTAAATTATGCCCCCATCTATTTTTTTTTTCTAATTTTTTATTAGAACAAAAGTTAACAGGAGGTACAAAATTAGTCATGTATATAATAATTTATGATCACAATAATCACATAAAAAAACAACGAATACTTTAGGTATACAGCATGCACAGGCATACAGAACTGAAAAATAATGCGCGTAATGGGTATCGCGTCACACAACTATCTCGCGGAAGATACGATCACAGATTGGAATTTTGATTTTTCTAATGTCCGAATGGCAGAGCAAGCGCTTTGTTATTGGCTGACGTTCAACCGAATTTACCCTTTCCCACATCCAAATAACGAATCTTAAAAAACCGTTTTGCTCTAGTAAAACCGCGATCGAGCTATCCTGGCTTTAAGTACCTGGCAAAGTGCATTAGGGTTACGATTAAAAATTGTAACGCTAGGATTGCTAATTCAGATAGCAATAATTACTTAACCGTTTAAGTTTATTTCTTTATAAAATTATTTAGCTGGTATAGACATAATAATATAGCAACAGTTAACAAATATGTTGTAATAACAACACTATAAGATTTGTAAAACCCAGCAAAATATATACTGCAACGATTACAAGATCATCATGTCACCTTTAAACAATATTTTAACTAATATAGCGGTTTATTTAGTTACAGCTGCTAAATTTGTCCAGCCCGATAACTTAGGAAACTTCATTTTCTCAGTGTACGTGACTACTATTTTTTTGCTTAATTTTCATCTCAATCGAAGCAGAACTTGAGGCCAAAATCAAATTTTGAATAAAGCTATTAATAAAAAAATCCCATATGATCCGGACTTTACTTGTCACACTGTACTTAAATATATATATATTTTTTAAAAGCAACCGTATAGTTTTTTATTGACTAATTTAAAAGTACATATTCAGTTATTCATAAGTACCAAATTTCAAATTTTTATTCCTTGTCATTTATAAGATATTATTTGAACAAATATTAATTTAATTGTAAAATAAGAAAACGTCCATCTTTAACAATTTTTCGTCAATAAATGATTAAAATCTTGTCCGTTTACTATTTGGCAACATCCTAAACGCAAGTAAAACTCGTTTTGAACATGTCATGTTTTATTCGTGCTTTCAACTTTTTGAAATCCTATTTTATAAGGTGCTCAAAGTGTCCACCGTTTGCCTCCTGGCAGTAATGAATTCGGTGAAGAAAATTTTGTAGCGAATCTAAAAGGATATTGGGAGCAATACTGAAATTTCATGCATTATTCTTTGTTGCAAATCTTCGATATTTTGTAGCCTATTTTTGTACACTAAATTTTTGATATGGCCCCACAGGAAAAAGTCTAGAGGGTTCATATCAGGAGACCTAGCAGGCGATTCAATTGCACCTCTGCTCCCAATCCATTTACCAGGAAAAGTTTCCTCTAGATATTCCCTCACCATCCGTTCAAAATGTGGTGGAGTCCCATCTTGTTGAAACCATATTTGTTCAGCCGGTAAATTGGGATTATTATGGTTCGGGAATAATCGTCTGAGCTGTGGAACAATATTCTCTTGTAAAAGTAATAAATATCATTCAGAGTTCAAATAATGCCACACCAAACATTGGGTTTTTTGTGGTCGTTGGGTATGAACATCCAATGTGGATTTTGGTCTGACCAATATCTACAGTTGTGTCGATTTACGTGCCCGTTTAAACAAAACGTTGATTCATCAGAAAATAAAATGTGGTCGACAAAGTTGATATTTTGATTCAATTTATCCATAATGATTTTGCAAAACTGAATTCTGCGATCAAAATCGTCTTCACTCAATTCTTGTAACAATTGAATTTTATATGGTTTGAATTTTTCTCTTTTGGTAATTTTTTGAATGGAACTCATATTATGATTTAAAGCCCGCTGCTGCGTTGAATTGATTGGATTTTCTACCACATTTAACATGACATTTAGAGAATTTTCTTCATTAGTAACGCTTACCAGTCTTTCACTTTTTGGTCGATCTTTCACACCTCCAGTTTCATGAAAACGCTGCAATGTTTTGGAAACAGTTGATTTAGTTATAGGTGCCCGATCTGGATGCAATTCATTAAAAATATTCACCACTTGGGTAAAACTCCGTGCTCTATCGCCGTACCCTATCATCATTAAAATTTCAATGCGCTCGGTATCACTTAAAGGTGCCATTTTTACGCGAAAATTGTTCACACATTGTAAATGTAAGTGTCTTTGGCATATCTGTTGTCAAGATGATAAAACAACATTGTTATGGATATAAATATTTTCTAAGGTAACTTGATGAACTAGAAAATTAATGAATGTAATAATTTATTTGAAAACGATATTCGAAATTCGATATCTCGAAAACGGTTAAGATTGGGTATGTGGTGTGCTTTAATTTTTTTTTTACAATCTTATAAATAATTGAAATATTGAATAATATACAGGGGGTTCCATTTAAAATAAAGTAACTTTCTTCTTCCATGGCTTTTTGACTGATCCTGTATACTTAGTTTATGTGCATGCAGTGCAATAGATTTCTAAAAACCCTAAAAGTTTTGTATTTAACATTCTTCGCTAGCTATCTTACTTTAGCAAATAATCGACCGTTTCCATACATAAAAGCGACCCTGTATAGTCTCAGACTTAACGTTATTTTTAAATTAATACGATTCCACGACTACAAGTTCTAGCTATCTTATAAATACTAACTTTAATTCCTGATCCGCTTGTTCCACACGTATAAGCTTGTAGCCTTTTTAAGACTGCCTGTGAAATCGGCCTCTTTAAGCCTTGAAGTACATTGACCATTGGGCTACATTCAGATAAGGGTACGCAATTTCCGACCCCTCGATCGGGCGTTCGACAACCATCATCATCAAAAGCCCACTCTGAAATTAGAAAAGTATATTAAGTATTTGACCAAGTTAAGAGCTCATCGAGCCCGCCAAGTAAACCCGAACATTCACATTTTTTGCCCACCTCTTTCTTCGGTTACCTACTGAATTTTTTCAAATGGGCTATCCTACTTCTGGTTTCGACCCTAAATAAAATTTTCTACGGGCTCGTCTGGCAAATAAAATAGTAATTGTTGGTATATAATTGAATGACTGATGCACATTTGTTTGCTTCCTTTTGTTTACTGGAATAACCGACTTCAAAGTGCATCCATTTACGCCCGTGGACAATCTGGATGGTTCAAATCCTTCCAACTGCAAGTACTTTTTTTAATATCAGTGCATGGATTCTTACACCGTGCGAGCAAAAATTATTTTCATCAAAGAGGGCTTGGAGTAAAAAAACGTGTGGCTTGGTTTAGATCACAATGATATGGAGACGATATATATCTAGCCAAATCTATGTTAAAATTTTGTCAAATTCATATTATGACATGATATGCTAAACTAATGAGTAATAAAATAAGTAGACAAATACAAATTTATTTTTATTCTCTGGAGAAATGTTACCACATTCTTGGATAATTTCTTGATGATTTCTTTCTTGTAATTGTTCTAAATTTGCAACTGGTGATCGTCCATGCACAAACCCGGATTGTATTGACACTCACCATTTACTCTAACCCCGTTTCGAAAATACGCTTCAATCATGAATGTTTTGGGCCGTTCCGTAAAGCCCATTGTGTGAATAATTGTTTAAGAAATTGAAAAAATTAGCGATGAATCAAATTACTTGTAACGACTATCAAAGATGACGGAATAACTGATTGATTGTTAATTCAGGTAGTTACTGACACCCAACAGGTATTAAGCTCTACGGCTAAGCATTACGTCCTTAGATGCAAGGCCCTCTTTGATGCAAATAATTTTTGCTCGCACGGTATGAATCCCGAGGAATCAATCGTTGTAAATGAGCTATTAGAATAATTTTATTATAAAAAGCAGACTCCGATGTCTGATAATTAAAAGGCGGCGGAATTTATGCAAAATGTATATAAGTACATTTCTTGCATATTTTATTTTATAATAAAATGCATATTTTTCATAAATTAATATTTTAAGAGCATATTTTTATGTTTTCGACCTTATCAAAAAATTTAAAACGTTATAGGTTTAATGTCCAGTTCCGTACTTATTTCAGGGATTTTCCAATCTGAAGTTTATAATAATTATATTTACATTTTGGTTATACACAAGGTATTTATTGGGGGTTTCCGGGATTTGCAGGTATATAGGGGTTGTTTATCGACACTTAATAATGCGTTATTATTACCTGCTTAACAAACTGTATTTTTATCAATTTGAAATTTAAGTTTAAGAGACTCAATTAGAATTGTTTAACTTTTTCCGCTAAATGTAACAACATTCCCGGTAAAGTAGGAAGTCAAGTAAGGAATAAATTGAATGTAACTGTAAACAAGAATGAAGGATTTAAATAAGTACCTACAGAAAGCATTTATGAGGGTAAACCATCCAACAAAGTTGTATCTTGGCTTTAGGTATATTTTGGTACCTAAGTTGCAGTATTGTCCAATTGCATCAGTATATTGAAAGAAGCTTCCCTTTGTATAAACACATTTTTACTAATAGAAGACAATCCTTTTTAGTTGAAAATTTTGAAAAATATTTAGTAATAAATGGTTTTTATACAATTTTAGTTTAACAAATTATTTACATTTATTTTTCTTTGTTTTTTTTTGCATTTTAAAAAAAATAAATTGCATATTTTAAAGATAAATAAGGCATATATGTGCATATTTTGGCTGAATTTAAGTGCATATAATCCGCCTTTTACTGATAATAAAAGAAGTCGCCAGGTATCCTGTGAAGGATTCTATAAGAGTTTCTTGCACTGCGTTCGGAGATAAAACTTGACAATGCTCCACATAGGACTTTTATTATTGGCGGTATATATGAGCCCGAGATGAAGCTGAAGATTGTAAGTTATACATGGAACCTTGTTATACAGATTAAGTTTAAAAGTGATAAAATTGTAACATATTGCCTTATTATAATAATAATTCTAAGCCCGCGATTTTTTATTTAAATAATAGTCTACATCTACTATAGTTACAAATGGTAGATGCTGGCCCACCCGGCATCGCCCGGTGAGATACCATTGCATCGGCTTAGGCGGCGTGAAGTTGCTCTTGAGTTATTCTTTGAGTCAACGTTTCGTCGCTGTGCCGATGTTCCCGGTTTCCAGGGTGGGAAGAAAAGCATGATGGAAGCTCCAGGACCAAAATACTCCGGAGGTAAACTCGCCCCCCGATCGGATCTCCGGGTGGGGGCTGATCCTGTGGCCTCATCAAGCGATATTAACCGAACATCCACTGTCTCCGACAATATATTGGGTTCCCCTAATAACACTCAACGGAGAAATAGTGTGGCACCTACAGTTGCTGACACACCCAAAAACAGCAGCTTCAAAATTGATTTCTGCAATATCAGAGGGCTTAATACCAACATCAATTCAGTCCACCAGCACTTACAAACATCCAAGCCCCATGTGCTCGCACTGACCGAGACAAAGGTCAGATCGTCAACGAACACCGTCAGCTATTTATATCCTGGATACGATTTTTATTTCCGATTTAGACGCAACTTTGGGGTCTGTCTCTTTATCCGAGATGATCTTTGCTGCCAACGAGAGGACACACTTGAAACAGCAGAGTTTGATGTAATGTGGTTTAAAATATCAACGCAGAAAATCACCAAGTTTATCTGCTGCCTTTACCGTCCTCCAAGTGACACCCATTACAGAGCACTCTTCTCGTCACTAGCAAACACAATTGACTTCTTGCAAACCAACCATCCTAATGCCGAAGTCACTATCTTTGGTGACTTTAACGTCCACAATATCAACTGGCTCAAATACTCAAATACCAACGATGAACAGGGTCGTGAGGCGGAATCTTTTGCGATCAGTTCTGGTCTAACTCAACTCGTGGAAGAACCAACGCGAATTCCAGACCGAGATGGAGATTTTGCTAGTCTTTTAGATCTCTTTTTGACATCCAACCCTGACCTATACACAGTCACCGTTCATCCTCCATTAGGATCTTCCGATCACAAACTTATTTCAACTCTAAGCGAGCTGCCAATTTGTTCTGAACAACCTCCTAAACCTCGTAAAATTTGGCACTACACATCAGCTAGTTGGGAAGACCTAAGGGACCATTTTCGCACTTTTCCTTGGCTGGAAGTATGCTTCTCTTCAGATGATCCATCCGCTTGTGCTCAAGAGGTCTCCGATGTCATTCTTACTGGCATGGAAGCCTTTATTCCTTTCTCCAAGAAGCGCCCTTCGAATGGCAAGCCCTGGTTTAGCAAGAACTGCGAGCGTGCTGTCAGAGCTAAAAATCTAGCTTACCGACAATGGCGTAAAAATCCTACCGATGTGAATCGCACCATCTTTGTTACCGCTCGAAACCAGTGCAAGCAAACGATAGATCAAAACAAAGAGGCTCACAACATGAGGATCAAAAATAAACTTCTCGCCAGTCCTAACGGATCTAGGTCCTTTTGGTCAGTCGCTAAGGCCGTCAGTCAAAATTTTACCAAATCAAATATTCCACCGCTAACACGTTCTGACGGCACAATAGCAACCACGGCTGAAGATAAAGCGAACTTACTCGCAGAACTCTTTGCTTCACAC
The DNA here is from genome assembly GCA_963969555.1 of Polydrusus pterygomalis. Lineage (NCBI taxonomy): Eukaryota > Metazoa > Arthropoda > Insecta > Coleoptera > Curculionidae > Polydrusus > Polydrusus pterygomalis. The sequence goes on along the minus strand of OZ018375.1, from coordinate 32,728,071 downwards.
TCTACGGTAGACTTTCAGGGAAAAACACCCCCGAACATTCCAGCAGTTCGATCGGAAATGACTGATATCGTATTCCGTCAGCGTTCTGTCAAACGAATTTTGAAGGGGCTCGATGCCAAAAAAGCTTCTGGTCCAGATGAAATTCCTATTATAGTGCTCAAGAAATGCGCCGATGAACTCACACCAGTATTTTGTAGACTTTTTAACTTATCCTACAAAAAAGGAATATTTCCATCTTGCTGGAAAAAGGCGCGAGTCCAGCCTATACCAAAGAAAGGCAAGAAAACCCTGCCAAACAACTATCGACCAGTCGCATTGCTTTCAGTTATATCAAAGGTGATGGAGAAAGCTATTAACCAACAACTTATAAAATACCTGGAAGGCCTTAAAATTATCAGCGACCATCAGTATGGTTTTCGTAAGTCCAGATCAACAGGAGACCTGCTAGCCTATGTCACTCATCTTTGGAGCAACGCAATCGAACATCATGGGGAGTCCCGGGCTATTGCACTGGACATCTCTAAAGCCTTTGACCGTGTCTGGCACGAGGGGCTCCTAAGCAAACTGCGTTCTTATGGTATGCCCGGTCGATTTTGTTTATGGTTGTCTAGCTTCCTCAAGGACCGCTCTCTGCAAGTGGCGATTGACGGGTTTCTCTCAGACACCTTCACCATCAATGCTGGTGTTCCTCAAGGGTCCATATTATCTCCCACTCTCTTCTTACTGTACATTAACGACCTTCTAGCGAAAACAGAAAATCCATTAGATTGCTTTGCTGACGACAGCACACTTATCTCATCTTTTACTTTGAAACCTCAAACATCGGCTACTGACGCACATCTTCGCAGACAACATGAAGTATCACGCCTCAATAAAGACCTGGAAGAAATTTTGTCTTGGGGTGACAGTAACCAAGTCGAATTTAACGCTCAAAAAACCCAGGCTGCAGTTTTCTCTAAGAAGGTCAACATTGCAGAACCCGATATCGTTATGGCAGGACACGCAATTCCACTGACTTCGTCTATTAATTTGCTGGGTGTCAACCTGGGAGGAAATATGTCTTGGCATAATCACGTAGTGGCAATCGCCAGGGCAGCTTCTCAGAAGCTCGGTATACTTTTCCGTACCAAAAAGTTGTATACACCTCAACAACTTTTGACACTCTATAAAGCCCAGATTCGACCATCACTGGAATACTGCTCTCATATCTGGAGTTCTGCACCGAAGCATACCCTTCGGTTGTTGGATTCCATCCAAAGGAGAGCCGTTCGTCTAATCGGCGACCACGAGCTGACTAAGAACCTCGACAGCTTAGAACATCGAAGACAGGTTGGTGATTTGACTCTCTTCTACAGATATTTTCATGGCAAGTGTTCGACAGATATTGCCCGCTCGATTCCACCTAGAGTAATGCATAGCAGAAACACACGACGAACCACTGCCGCCCATCCCTATGTGGTTCAACTTAGTACACCCCGAACATCATTGTTTCAGAACTCTTTCATTTGGAGGACGTCATCTTCGTGGAACGGCCTTTCTGAGACCGTGTTTCCAACCGAATATAACCTCCAACGATTCAAGAAAAACGTGAATCGCTTTCTTCGCACACGCACCGCTCCCAGAGCGCCTTAAAGGATTTTCCTATAGTGCTTGTGCTCGATCATAAAAAAAAAAAAAAAAAACTTTTGCAAACACAGTAATCGATTCTTAGAACAAATATTTCTAGGAAACGGCTCCTTCTGAAACAAGATTTTTAGTTCGTGGGATAGAAGAGTGTATGTTACCTTGACGACAAAATTTTGTGAGTGGTTTCTAAAATACGTTAATCTTAAAAGAAGAACCTAAACGTATATCATCAACGCTAGTGGCATGGGCGCCGGAAGAAGCAAATATAAAGGGGGCAAAGTAAAATAGATTTAATCTTTATTTTTTTGAAGAAAAGTAATGAGATATCTACTGTTTTGAGAAAAGCTATTAATTACTTTTTCAATAACGTAAACTGACCAGTAGCTGACACTTTAAGGTGCAATTTTTCCTAATAATGCCGAAAAAAATATTTAAATGCTGAATTTTGGCATTGTAATAACTCTCTTCGACTAAGCAGGTTTCATAATCTCGATAACAATGAAAATAATATTTAATTTAACCAATTTTTAGTTTAAAAATGACAATAAAATCAAATTTTTTTTAATCCAATGCCTGACTTTAAAAAAATTTTAATATCCTATAGCTGAATTAAAAAAAAAGCAAATTAACGAGGTTTCTATTGAACATTATAATTATTTTAAGTATTTGGACATTTCTTTTATTTAAAAAAAACCCTCTTGTGCCAAATGGGATTGGGGTATTAATTTTTTCTTTGACTTCACTAAAGGGATACCATAATAAGTCATTTTTTGGGGCCACCTGAAGTTCAGAGAACCCTCAAAATCACTTTGCGTCATGGCACTGATATAGTAGCTTTGGTCAGATTTATTTACAGTTTTAATCATGCCAGGACAATGTCTATCTTGGTACGTAAAAATAACAAAATCTCCTGACACTATGTTGGTTGACTTATTATTTAATTTTAAAGCAGGAGGGATGTAATAATTTTCCATCCACTGGAATCCGTGGACAGTCATCTCACTCCCCTTCTGATTCTGACCATTTCTGTCTATTTTCCTTTTTGCAATTTTTTTCTATATCTTTAATTCCCTTTTTTTCATCGCGTAATCTTTTCCTCTCTTCTTTCTCTTGTTGTTTTTGTTCTTTTTTAAAAAATATGCCTTTTGCATAAGTTCACGATGATATTTCAATATTTTGCTGCAAGACATCTCTGAAGTAAAAACACATTCCAGTAGCTGACATAAAATTTTCTAATACCTGATACATGTGTCAGCCTTTGGTATTTGATGTTGTGTAGTTTTTTAATTTTGTTTAGAGTTTGAGCCTTATGTAAATATAATATTAGGAACAGTATTGACATTTTTGTAAAATCCCAAAGCCTGACACACAGTGTCAGCTATTGGAAAAATAATCGTTGAGATACTTCCAATAGCTGACACCCTTGTTTTCTTACTTAGTATTTAAAAATATGCAATTATTATATTAGCATGCAATTATTAGGTTAGGTTAGTTAACCCTTCATTAGTTAACAGAGATTATTATTTAAAACAAAACAATTATATAAACTTACCTCAATATTCACTACGAAAATAATACAAATTCTTAGGGATATTGTTAAGAAATGTAATGAAAACCACTAGGCTTGGCAAAAACTTTACATAGGATACAGATCATCTGCACCTAATGATTTAAATTTGACCGAAAATCCGTTACACATTGCTACCAACATAAAATTACCGCGAAATTTAAATTTGCGTTGAAACGATTACTAATAAAACACTATATTTATTAAAGTGTGAGGTATTGGACTTAAGTCAGCTATTGGGTGGTTTACGTTAAATGTGTCTTTACTTTTATTCACAGATTATCTGGGAACGCTAAGCATACAGAGACCAGAAAGTATCTATCAAAAAAATTATTACCTTGTCGGACTTCCATTGTCTTTATTTTATTACTTAACACAACGTTTCGGTTAGTTAGTATCTCTAGTTTTCAAGTGTAAACTAAATTATAATTCTAAGGCTACTGTATTAAATAATATCCATGTGCAAGAAAGCTTGATGACTCCGCCTACGTGCTTATTGGAGCGTAAAGTTTGAGCTGTTGGTTTTGGACAAGGAGAGGCTTCCAAATATTGGGGATATCTATACTTGGTTTACTAAATATATGGGTATTTTGATTCATGAAAGTTGCTTCTTTGAACTTTCGTTTTCTCGAGTGCTGTTCCGTGTCCAATACCTTGGCTTCTGACCACTGTATATTACGCTGGTTGGTCCATACATGTTCCGCTATACCTGATCTCGAAGTTTCACCTCTTTAAGTATGTTTCAGATGTTCTTTAACTCGTACGGGAAGAGGTCTTTTTGTTTCCCCAATGTACGATTCGCCACACTCGCAAGGGATTTGATAGATACAATTTTTTGTGTTTTCGTTACAGGGGGTTACTTTTAACAGAAAGCTTCTAAGCGTATTTCCGGATTTGAAGGCTGATTTGATATTATAGTTTTTGGTTATCCTTTAAATTTTTTCAGAAATCCTCTTGACATAAGGTATTGTAAGAAATGCTTGCTCCTCTTTCGTTTCTGTATTGGTTTTTACTTTGCGATTTTTAAGTTTTAAGATGGTATTAGTTACAAAGGTTTCAGGGTAACCGTTCTGTTTTAAATCTTTTTTATGTTTGAAATTTCAATATTGAGGTCTTCCGGATTGTTGCAAACGTTAGCAGATGGTCTGTGATAAAGAGTTTGAATTATGCCCTGTTTTATGGGGTTTGAATGATTCGATCCGTGATTAAGGTATTGCCCCGTGTGAGTAGGTTTCCTGTAAACTGAAGTTTTTATGTTTTCAGCACTTCGTTCGTCGAGAACATCGAGGAAAGGTAGAGTGGACTGTTTCTCTGTTTCCATGATAATATTAATGGATTGTTTTTACCATTAATTATTAAAATGTTCCAAAATCCGTATCAGCTCTTCGTTGCTGTCTGTCCAGATAATAAAGGTATCATCAACATATCTAAGCCAAGGTTTAGGTTTAATCTTTGCAGTGTTAATAGCGTGTGACTCAAACCATTCCATGTACAGGTTAGCCACCAAGTCCGACAAGGTAATAATTTTTTGATATTACTTCATTGTCTACCACCTTCAAACAAACACAGAAAGTCTCTCTTGAGACATGGTTGATTTCAACCAGGTTTTTACCCGTCACTATCGGAACATTGTAAAAGGTCTTTCAATTATACCACTTTCTAACAATTTTTGGATACTTGAAAATAACTGGCAATGTTCATCTATTAATTCAATAACATCGAGCTCAGTATCAGTATCGTTACTTTCGCTTTTTAATACCCACATTTCTTTCCAAGTTTCGGGTTCACAATCAGTTTTAACAGGTTATGAATGTTTGCTTTTAGCACACTAAACGTTTCTGATGAATTGCGGGTGAAAAATGGATAAAGCAAATGCGCTAGGTAGAAACAACAATTGGACCATGCTAATCAGAATGGGACCAAGCGACATTTATATACAAATAAAGATAATGGTACCAAGTGACGTAGAAGTTCGAAAGAATATTATTCAGAAAAGATCCAAACGGCGCTTTTTTATTTGCGGTAAATATATGCGTATGAACCAACAACCATATCGGCAATACAGCGTTTGCTATTAATCTGAACGGAACCAAGCGGCTAGTTCCTTTCAGATAAACTCATCAACGAATTTATACGATGCAAGATTATGCTAATATAAAGAAAAATTACAGGCAAAAGAACCCACTGATTGTAACAGAAATGAGCACAGAACATTTTTATTCCATCGCTAACTTAGAAAAAGAAATCACCAACAGAAAAACAGACACCCTTAAGAATAAGATTAGTTGGTTAAAAACAAGAGTAATAAAAATCGAGAAGGATAAATCATTTTCCATTTTTTTTAAATATTCTCATAATGAAAACGACGAGTTCCATGAAATTTTGCTTCAGAAAATTCTGAAACGGCAAGCACCCTCTGCTTTTAAGAATGATATAGATATTATTTGGCCTAATGGTACTGAAATTTCAAACAAGAAGTTACAGGACATCAAATCTTTAATGCCCTTTATCCCCATGGATGCTAAAAATGTCTACAGAGGCTTAAAAGGTATGGATTTTGACGACGACTTAGATGGCTATGGTGAAAACCTAGATTTTGAGCCTGATGAAGAAGAAACTTAGACCAAAGTTTTGTATTATTATATTATACGTTTGAATAAAGTTTTACTCGTTATATGAAAATAGATCTTTGTATAATAGAAGTTTCTAAAGGATGGTGTTGTTCTCGACTATTGGTGCTCATTAATTCCCTTTTGAAAAATCAAACTTGCTTATTAAAAAATTAATCAGAAGGGAACCAAGCGCCAAAAGTTCGAAAAACAAAAGCAATTTTTGTTGAAAGATTATTCTTTTATAGAATTATTAGTTATATGATACTCACAAACCCAGATATAAAAAATATCACTAAAATCATTAATAAGTAAGTGATAGCAATGTTTTAACTTTAAAGCCTTTTTTCTGCCATTTTCATATTTGGTACTTAGTCCCATTCTGATTAGCATGGTCCTATTAAGTATTCAATTTTCTAGGGGGAAGGGGTGAAAACAAGTGAAAATCTTAAAATTCTCCCTTAAAAAAAATAATCAAATATAAAGAATTGCAATGCAGAAACTATACTTTTTGAAAGATATTCGAATTATTAGGTATATTATGATGATATATTTCTATACAGTGCAAACAGTTTAGTAGATTCGTAGAAAAATTTCATTTTAAAAAATGAAGCATAACAAGAAAATACTTAAATCATTAAAAACAAATATTTTATGGGCTTTAAAGTAACTAAATGGGGGAAATTTATGGTATTTCGTATTATTATCTCAATACAGTGCAATAAGGTCAGTAGTTTCATCCAAAAAGTTAATTTAAAAAAATTAATTTTGAAGAAGTAGTCCATACTCAAAGTGGAGTTAAAGGTATAGAAAAAGGAAAAGCACAAAGTCTTTCTCCACAAATTTAATAGAATAGCTAGGCGAACCTAGAATAATTCATAATAATTCGACATGTTTCGAGTGTAGAAACACTCATCATCAGGAAAACAAAGTAAATAGTACAATGCCGATGTTGTTACAATAGAGAAAATAATAAGTGGGATTGAGCCGTAATGGAGCTTTCAACAATGTACACGAGGTGTAAAAAATTAATAGTCAGAAGATCGACAAGACTTCAGCATACTGGAAAGTCAAGGACTAGTGCAAAGGCCCTGTCTTGGACAGAAAAATTAAGAGAGCGAAAGAAAAATTAGGGAGTTTTAACAGACTTTGTGAAAATCATTTAGGTATAAACGTAGTGAAAAAAATTACATGTCTACGACAAAGTTTAATGAACTTAAGATTTTTCATTCGCTCTTTGAGGGAAATCAGAGTGGCTACAGTTTGTGCCTCATACATTTGGTAAATCTTTCTTCTTAATAAATCCTATTATTTTCGTCAATGCTTCTAAATGTGCCAGAATCAATCCGATTTTTTCTAGAATTAACAGGTTTACGTACTATGTCTTTTACCGAAGAAAAAGGAGTTTTTGTCAAAGTAGAAGTCTCTGCTAAAGCATCCATCGAATTAAAATTTCTACTAAACAAAGATTGATACAAATTTTTAATTATTAGTTTGGCATCGGTAGATAAATGTTTTTTTTTTTAAATTACACTTGAAGATGCCCCCCTATCAGTACAATTCCAAGGACGCCACATTCATAGGCGTAGTTATGGGGGTACTTGGGGTACTAAGCACCCCCGAAATCTAAATTAGCACCCCCAAAAAAAATTTACAATATAAGTACATGGCTAATTTTAGAACTAACCTATTTTTATAATATACATTATATGTAATGAATTTTTCATATTAATATTTCAAGCATTCGAATTCTGGTACAAATTCAAGTATATTTAGATAGTTGCGGATTCTGTTGAAAATTTCTCTCCGTGTACCGTGTAGTTCACGCCCAGTTTACTTGTCAGAGCTGGTCTATGATCATAAAAATCTCGTAAAATACGCATAATAGCTTTTGTATGTCATGTTCTGCAATTCTGCATTAATTTGATAATTTAAATTTAACCAGTCGTAGTAGTTCAAATTCGCGGAAATTTTTAGCCGGTATTTTGACTATTTTTTTTGTTTATTAAGGTTTAATATGGTTTTATTGAATTCAGTTAAAGTTTAAAGTTAAATAAACACGAAAAAACAACGAGTGCGTCGTCGGATATAAAATACACCGTGGACTTTTTGAAAAAATCTTTTAGCAAGTTGGAGGAGAAAGTGATTGTTAAGAACATTGAAATACCTAAACCTGCTATTAACATCACACTAAAATATTAACTAAAAATTATTGACCAAATTTGGCCGTGGTCTTGAAAAATTTTTGTGCACCCCCACGTTAACATGTCACGAGCCGCCACTGGACTTCAGCACCCCCAGTGTTGACAGTCTAACTACGCCTATGGCCACATTCTATCACTAATAAGCCTAACTAAAAATTACTCGCCGGAAAACCACTAAAGACTAAAATTCAGTGTTGCCAATGACATTAGGTGAAAAGGTCCGCCCAGTGGCAGGAAAAAGTCCGATTTAGTCCGCGTCGAAATGAAAATGCTTCGTCTGGCGCATTCGCCATAAATGACATTTATTTTTTACTGTTAAAGGTAAAGTCTATCCAAACCTAATAGAATTTTTAAAGACGATGTTTCGCCACCGAAATAAATGTATCCATGGGCGTGCCGTCGAACGATAATTATGACTTTAAATTAATGCAATAAATATATTATTTTTTATAATTATTTGTAATCCAGTATAAACATGGTAAGCATTTTAGAAACCTGCCAAATCGAGCGCAATAGTATATTATTAACCAAGGTTTAGACAGCCATCATTATTGCCCGAGCGTCAAGTTTAAATCACGAGGAGCGGAGCGACGAGGGATTTAGGGCGCGAGGGCTATAGGCTGTCTAAACCGTGGTTAATATAATTTTTTTTCCACTACTAACACTTTTATTTTGTACAGTATCAATAAATTATAAAAAATATTAGGTATGTATAAATATATATTTTAATCAAGTTACCTGCTTTGGCATATTGGCAAGATAATTTGTTTTCTTGTCAGTTGGCTTTGTTAATGTCAATTTTGGTTTATTTACGTCATGTATTGTTGGTTGCCTAACCACAAGAAATCACCTTTCATGTTATTTGTTGGGAAATTACCAAATCAAGTTACCTGGTTTTAAATAGATCGGTCAATAATGGATTTCAATGCTTTATTATTGACCGTTGTCAATAGCAACTGAGAAGGGAGAGAAAAACGATTTCTGGCGTTAATTAATCGGTCAATAATGGCGATGTTATAGGTTAGTAGTGGAAAAAAGTAATTTACCTATTACTTTAATCAAAACTTTTGAAGGCGCGTGTAGTAATCAAGCGTAGAAATTGCTAATTGGTCGCAAAAAAGGGCTCCCTTCTCCCCTACACCCTTTCCAATCCCATCCTGTATTTATAAAAATATTAATCATTGTTAAAACTTTTAAATCGAATCAAAAAATCAAATCTAAATAAAAAAATATGTATTTATAGGCTGTTGGAATCGTCAGATGATTCGGAACTGGATTCATTTGCATTTTGAATCACTAGTGGTACTACTGGCGGTAAAATAAGATATTCCTCCTCTTTTTTTATAACGTGGGCCACACAGTTTTTCCAAATATCGCGGCTTAGTTCTAGTTCACTTACTACTTGCCGAATATTATCGAGTACTATTGCGCTTAGTGTTGGTGACTGATTACATTTACGAAGACGTTTTTTTATAGTGCCCCAGATCATTTTATAGGATTAAATATGCAATAATAAGGAGGTAAACGCAATACAGTATGGCCGTGTCTAGTGCAAAGATTATCAATTATGTATTCATTTTTTAAATTTCGACTCTTTATCATTTTTAGAATTTATCTAACTGTTCGGGATTTTCTTTCTTTAAACAACCGTAAATATTTAAAATTATTCGTTGACTTTGAACATGTAAATCTTTATTAAACTCGACCGAACATTTTTCGGCTAGCGATGCGGTCGTTAGCGAAGGTAATTCAACATGTAATAATTCCCGTTCATTTATATACATCAAACGGGCGCCAAAAAGACATTATTATAATAAAAATATACTTATCTTAACGAAAACTCGGAAACAACCGAAACACGTCCACACACGACACTGCTTTTCTAGAAACTAACCGTTTGAAAATAACATCTCAATTAAATAGAATGCGATGATACTATAATATTATAAGTGGAAAAGAGACAAAGCGTTAGAAACCAGAGACCAGTCGAACGGAATGCCGACCGCGATCGTTCAACCTTTTTTAAGTGAAAAGTAGGCCTAAAATCTGACCGCCTAGCGCGTAGTATTTAGTAGTAGTGAGCAATCCTGGTATATTATAGTGCTGTTAGCGGCGTTATTTGTAGTTTTTATTGCCATTTTAAATTTCGATGGAAACATCGTCTTTAAAAATTCTATTTGGTTTGGATAGAGTATAGGTTTAGGCCAATTATTATTTTGGTTAAATTAATTAGATAGTGCAGGAGATAATAACATACCAATTTAATACACAGTTTGGTCTCGCGCTAATTATTCCTGAGTTTAGTGTAGTTAGGTTTTTTGTTGTGTATTTTTTTGCAGCAGTCACTGCGCCTATAATATATTTTTTCTTCAAACGTCAATAAACTTGACGTTTTTCTACTAATTTTTTGACGTTAAAGTTCTACTTTTTCGTCAGAAGGCGATTGCTTTTGGCAACGGAAGAAAAAGTATTTACTTTTTCTTCCGTTGCCAATAGCAGCGGAAGTAAAAGTAAATAAAGTTACGCAATAATGAATGCTGACACTTGTCAAATCGAATGGCACGTCGCTATCAAACAATATAATAATAAATCCATAGTAACGCTAGCCCCTTCTCTAAACTTAAAATTTTTAAATAAAACAATTAAAACATTTTGTATCTTTGTGTTTTCATATTTAAACAACGTCTGAAGAAAAAAAAGTATGTTTTATTCGGAGTAAAAGCAACTTCTTATGACTCGTCCGTAATTGCCGGACTCACTTTGTTCGTCCGGCAAACCTACAGACTCGTCAGAAAAGTATCGCTTTTACTCCTAATAAAACAATATACTATTTTCTTCAAACGTCAATAAACTTGACGTTTTTCTACTAATTTTTTGACGTTAAAGTTCTACTTTTTCGTCAGAAGGCGGTTGCTTTTGGCAACGGAAGAAAAAGTATTTACTTTTTCTTCCGTTGCCAATAGCAGCGGAAGTAAAAGTATGACTGTGTTCTCATGACTAAATATATATTAAATAATACCAGAAAGTTGTTGGCAGCAAATTGTTCGCAACATTTGCTGCAATTTTGGCAACCTCCGGGGGCGTACAGGTAAATTCTGAGTCTGACATTTTAATTTGAAGTAAATGTAGTTTTAAAAAATTCTATTTTTAAAAGGATAAAAATTAAATAAAGTTACGCAATAATGAATGCTGACACTTGTCAAATCGAATGGCACGTCGCTATCAAAAAAGCAAAAAAAATATAATAATAAATCCATAGTAACGCTAGCCCCTTCTCAAAACTTAAAATTTTTAAATAAAACAATTAAAACATTTTGTATCTTTGTGTTTTCTTATTTAAACAACGTCTGAAGAAAAAAAAGTATGTTTTATTCGGAGTAAAAGCAACTTCTTATGACTCGTCCGTAATTGCCGGACTCACTTTGTTCGTCCGGCAAACCTACAGACTCGTCAGAAAGGTATCGCTTTTACTCCTAATAAAACAATATTCTATTTTTGTTTGTTTTTAGAATCAGAAAACATTGAGAACCATTTCAAGACTCCGGGTCAGAATACGAAAGCGAAAATGAAACTACAGAGTCGAGCAGCAGTGAAGACGAAACACAAGAACAAGTTAAAAAATACAAAAAACGCGTAAGAAAATAAAGTTTGGAAACGAAATATTGCTAAGAAAAAAAAAACTCTGGAGAGGAATACATGAATAAGTTTAGGAGAATTTTTCCAGCTAAAGAGTTTAAAGAAACAAATAATTGTTGCCAAAATAAATGTTTTATTTGATTCGGTTAGTATTGCCAAAAGAAAATCGGCAAATAATAGTAAAGATGATCAGCTGAGTATCTTGTATTCCAATGGGCACAAAATTGACACCAAAAAGAAAAAGGAACTATTAGAACTGGCGACTTTTATACCACCTATTCACCTCAATTTTTACAAAAATTTGAAAATGACCGAGAACTTGCCAGAAGATGCTTACGAAGGCGTAGAAGGGCCACAATTTATAAAAAAAAATTTACACCCAAATTCCGAGTTGCATCTCGGAATTCCGAGTTGCATCTCGGAATTCTGAGTTGTAACTCGGAATTCTGAGTTGTATCTCGGAATTCTGAGTTGCATCTCGGAATTCCAAGTTGTCGGTATGTTTTCAGTGTTGCCATTTGGGGCAGCAAGTCGCCAAAATGACGACTTTTTGTCTCTATGAGAGTGTGGCGGCGATTTTCAATAAAAAGCTTATTTTTGGCGACTTTTTACAGGTGAAAAATTTGAATATAGGTACACGTTGTATACAATACGTAGAAAGAAACAACGTCACAATAATAATCATTATTGCACCGAAGGATTTCTCAAAGAGAATATCTGAACGCGCCACGAATTGTACGTCAAATTTTGGGGATTCCCCGATAGCCTACTTGTCGGTCGGTCGATTGTCGAATGTCCATATCAAAGCCAGTGCCATTAGGAGGCGATAACTAGAGGAACAAATTCCTTCTAAAAGGTATATTGGCAACTGGTTTGTTTGTTGTTACCCAGAGCATTTTTTAAAATTTCATTTAAATTTTATTTTTCTAAAATAGTATTAGTTGAAAAAATTGAAATAAAAAAAAATGCTCTGGGTAACAACGAACAAACCGGTTGCCAATATACCTTTTAGACGGAATTTGTTCGTCTAGTTATCGCCTCCTAATGGCACTGGCTTTGATATGGATATTCGACAATCGACCGACCGACAAGTAGGCTTTCGGGGATTCCGCAAAATTTGACGTACAATTCGTGGCGCGTTCATCTATTCTCTTTGAGAAATCCTTCGGTGCAATAATGATTATTATTGTGACGTTGTTTCTTTCTACGTATTGTATACAACATATTCAATTTTTTCACCTGTAAAAAGTCGCCAAAAATAAGCTTTTTATTGAAAATCGCCGCCACACTCTCATAGAGACAAAAAGTCGTCATTTTGGCGATTTGCCGCCCCAAATGGCAACACTGCAAACATACCGACAACTTGGAATTCCGAGATGCAACTCAGAATTCCGAGTTACAACTCAGAATTCCGAGATGCAACTCGGAATTTCGAGATACAACTCGGGATTCCGAGTTACAACTCAGAATTCCGAGATGCAACTCGGAATTTCGAGATACAACTCGGAATTCCGAGTTACAACTCGGAATTTGGGTGTATATTTTTTTTTATAAATTGTGGCCCTTCTACGCCTTCGTAGATGCTTACTCAGAAGAAGAAGTAGAAGACTAAACTTCAAAATACATTACTTATTTCTAGTTTGTACTTTTATTTTGACATTATTTTTGTAACTTTCTTTGTCATTTATGATTGTTGAAATTATCCGTAAATAGACTATTCCACAGTAAATTATTATTATGTTAAAGGAACAGTGCACAGTTTTTTCATTAAAAAAAAAAACAAATATCATTGACCTATAGAACCCTAAGGTAGTACTTGATAGAGTTTTATATCATAGTTAAGTGTGTTCTTTTGATTTGTTTATCAGTTGTAGGAAAAATTGGTCTATATCCATATATTTCACATCAGAAATTTGTGGTAGGGTTTTGTACAGATCTATAATAATATTATATTATTTGTACAACTAAAATTTAATGAAATAGGTATAGATTTGGTATTAGTTAATGGCTAAAAGTTCATATTTATCATAATACCTATGATGTTGTTCATAGATTTTTTATTTGGGACCTTGATTAAAAAAACTAATTCTTTAAGTTAAAACACTTGATGCCAATTAATATGCAAAATTGATTTTTTATTTACTTTTGCGTTAACAGGCAGTTATTGGCATTTTTTTACCAAATATGCATATTGGTATGCAATGTTTCTTAATTTATTATATTAAAATTAGGTAAAGAAACACATTGGGTTCTAAAAAATATGTTTATTAAAAAAAATGAAAAAAAAAACAAAGAAAAATAAAAGTAAACAATTTTTTAACCTAAAATTGTATACTATATTTATTACCAAATATTTTCCAAAATTTTCGACTAAAAAGGATTATTATCTATTAGTAAAAATGTGTTTATACAAAAAGAAGCTTCTTTCAACATCTACTGATGTAATCGGACAATACTGCGACTTAGGTAGCAACATATAAGGCCAAGATACAACTTTGTTGGATGGTTTACCCTCACAAATGCTTTTTACTGCCGTTGTTGTGAAAGAACCTATAGTTCTTAAATCATCTACAACTTTCTTTTAACGAGAAAAGTAAATACGCATAGAAATTTCCCATTTATTTGATGCAACCAACACTTTCTCTTTTAAAGTGCCTACATAGTACCTAATGACATTTACTATTCTGTTCTGCTATACTATTAAAATACTACTTATAAAAATTCGTTTTGTTTTTAATTTTATTTATTAAAATTACACTAATATTGAAGAGAACAAAGTAGCAACAATATAAAAAAATTACGCAGCAAACAGACAAAATGATTCTTTACTTACGTGCATATCCTGCTCCAAAGAATGCAAAACAAAAACCGATCGTTAACAAAACAGTTGAAGATCTCGACCACACTGACCACATCGCGCTTCTCACAGTCTCGCAAAACAAGTGACTATAGTCAATCCGATTCCAAAACAAATGATTTACGTGAACTTGACTGACCGGCCTGCTTAATTTAATCATTTTATTTAAAATAGTTTTTTCATTGTGGTCTATTAAATGTTTAAAGGAATATAATATAGATTTGTTGAAGTCATCATACTTTCCGGTAATTGTTTTACTTATGTATAGTTATGGTGTAGAGCAAACTTGTTTTCTTTAATCTGCAATTTTTTTTTTGGAAATTAGCAAAATAACGCTATAGGCTAGCAGAATTTTCCTGATTTTGCACTGACCTATTAATTGCTGCACCTCCAGAATGGCCGCGGGATATCCTTTATAAAAACATCAAATATTGGCTTTCCAATTAATTTAACATCAAATTTTTTGAAGGTCCGTCACAGAAACAGCGGCATAGCAAGGGGGGGGGGGGCGATTATTCGCCCCATGTATCATACCTAGGACCCCATGCCCATGGTCCAATGGCAATAATTATTTTTTTTAAATTGCCTATTCTAAATTCTTTCCATTTAAACATTTAATGTCGGCTTGCACATAGATTTAAAAAAATAAATTACTAAACTGAGTTCCTTTTAGTTACTTCAAAGTCAACGGCTAAGTTAAGCGTTCCTTTTAAAAAAATGACATATCTCATAGACATATACCTCCAAATCATAATAGTAATAAAATAAGTAGACAAATACAAATTTATTTTTGTTGTTTACAAAATTAACAAAGTAAGAATATACAGAAAGAAAAAGAAAAATAATTACAGAAATGGGCCACCGCCATGCTTCAAGCATAAATTCACACGTCTCTTCATATTTTCGAAAGTGTTGACCAGCATCTCTGGAGAAATGTTACCACATTCTTGGATAATCATTTCTTGTAATTGTTCTAAACTTGCAACTGGTGTTTCAAAAATAGTGTTCTTTAGATGAGGAAAAACGAAGTAATCCATAACCGCTAAACAAGGCCATCTAGGTGGGAATTCAATGTCTGATCGAAAACTGATCAATCTGTCGTCGAAAAAATTGCGTAAGTAGTTAATAGTTTCGGCGGCTGTATGGGCGGTTGCACCGTCCTGTTGAAAATATCCAAAACGTAGTTCATCGTCAAGTAATTGCTCCAAAAGTGGATTCAAAATATTGTCTCTATACCGCTGTGCTGTAACTATGTCATGGAAAAAAATAGGACCAACAATTCTTCTTCGAGAAACAGCTAACCAGACACCAATTTTTTGAGTGTGCAATGTGGACTCTACAAAAAAATGGGGATTTTCACTACTCTACGTGCGTGTATTCTGAGAATTCACATAACCGAAGAGGTTTCATCCGAAAAAAATGTCAGGTCTAATAAAGCATTTATTTCCAATAAATTTTGGGTAAACCATTGAGAGTAATTCCTGCGTCTTTCAAAATCTGCGGCATATATTGCTTGGAATACTTGCACTTTATAAGAAAATAAATTTAGCTTCTTCTTAAGAATAGTCCTGGATTTTCCATAAGATGTTCCCACTTCTTAGGACAGGCGTCTTATACAATTTGTTGGCATATTTTGCATTATTTCAAGAACGTTTGCAACAAGTTCTTCTGTTCTTACAGATGGTCTTCCTGCTCCTTTTTTGTGTTGTATAGAACCTGTTTCCCTAAACACAGCCACGGTTCTTTTCAGGCAATGATAAAACTCCCCAGCAATAAAAGCAACGTTAGGAAAATATTCGTGAAAATCGTCCATGCACAAACCCGGATTGTACTGCCAGTCACCATTTACTCTAACCCCGTTTCGAAAATTAATACGCTTCAACCATGAATGTTTTGTGCTGTTCCGTAAAGCCCATTGTGTGAATTGTTCAAGAAATTGGAATAATTAGCGATGAATCAAATTACTTTCATTCATTAATTCAGGCAAAGCAAAAATTATTTGCATCAAAGAGGGCCTTGCATCTAAGGACGTATGTAATGCTTAGCCGTAGAGCTTAATACCTGTTGGGTGTCAGTAAATACCTGAATTAATAATCAATCAGTTATTCAGTTATCTTTGACAGTCGTTACCAGTAATTTGATTCATCGCTAATTTTCCCAATTTCTTGAACAATTCACACAATGGGCTTTACGGAACAGCACAAAACATTCATGGTTGAAGCGTATTTTCGAAACGGAGTTAGAGTAAATGGTGAGTGGCAATACAATCCTGGTTTGTGCATGGACGATTTTCACGAACATTTTTCTAACGTTGCTTTTATTGGTGGGGATTTTTATCATTGCCTGAAAAGAACCGTGGCTGTGTTTAGGGAAACAGGTTCTATTCAACGCAAAAAAGGAGCAGGAAGACCATCTGTAAGAACAGAAGAACTTGTTGCAAATGTTCTTGAAATAATGCAAAATAGGCCAACAAATTGTATAAGACGCCTGTCCCAAGAAGTGGGAAGATCTTATGGAACATGCAGGACTATTCTTAAGAAGCAGCTAAATTTATGTAATTATTTTTCTTTTTCTTTCTGTATATTCTTACTTTGTTAATTTTGTAAACAACAAAAATAAATTTGTATTTGTTTACTTATTTTATTACTCATTAGTTTTGGCACACCTATCATGTCATAATATGAATTTGACAAAATATTAACCTAGATTTGGTTAGATATATCGTCCCCATATCTTTGTGATCTAAACCAAGCCCTACGTTTTTTAATCCAAGCCCTCATTGATGCAAATAATTTTTGCTCGCACGGTATATAAGACTAAGATCCCCTTGTAAAATTGACGATTGGTTGCCTCTGTGCTACATACTGTCACTTTAAAAAAAATTAAGGGTTATTATAACTGTGATAATGAATGATGACCTTTCTTTATAGTCTGCACATGGTAACGTAGTAACGTCATGGCCCTGACTACGGCCATGAACATGAACTTAAGAACTTATTCGCATGAATAATAAATTTTAAAAAGCTACAATTAGTAGTTAGGTTCCTTTCACGGATTTTAATGGGATGAGTCAAGCTAGGACGAGCTGTTAATTCCAGCGTTGAAACATCAAACTGATTTGTAAATGTTTTTACCCGATAGAAAACGGCAGTTTTCTTTTTTTTATTTGTGTGAAGCTGAATGTTTCTACCACTATAGAAAGCCGGATTATATTTCCAACGCGTTGAACAGTGGTATAGCCAGGGGGAAGAGAGAGAGAGAGGGGGGGGGGGCTTGCCCCCTTAAAATAATTAGGAATAAAGTTATAGATAATTCATTTTCGACACTCTAATACCTTGTGCGCAAAAATTATTTGCATCAAAGAGGGCTTGGATTAAAAATCGTAGGGCTGGTTTAGATCACAATGATATGGAGACGATATTTATGTCTAACCAAATCTAGGTTAAAATTTTGTCAAATTTATATTATGACATGATATGCCAAACTAATGAGTAATAAAATAAGTAGACAAATCAAATTTATTTTTGTTGTTTACAAAATTAACAAAGTGAGAATAGGTATACAGAGAGAAAAAGAAAAATAATTACGTTAATTGCTGAAATTGGCCACCGCCATGCTCCACGCGTCTCTTTATATTTTCGAAAGTGTTGACCAGCTTCTCTGGATATATGTTACCACCAAGGGCGGATCCAGGGGGGGGGGGGTCATAAGGGTCTCCCCCCCCCCCTGGGCGGTTTACATTTCAACATACGTGAACCGATACCAACTCCATTCAATGACACTAAGAGGCGATCATTCATTGTATCTTTATTTAATGAAATTCTTCCTTGCGTTTTTATTTTGTTGTAATGGGAAATAATCCTCTCAGTAGTCATTGAATGAGGACTTATTAGCAATTACGAGACTAAAAGCTTTTGTAATATATCCTTAGTGCAAACTATAAGTTTTCTTAATTTATTAGCCAGTCTGGTGCCTTCATCGGGAGTATCAATGTCTGAAATTTCTTGAATTAAAGGCCAGCAATCACACACGGATGTCGCAAAATTGGACACTTCCTCTGAACCGAAGAGATTCTCAACTAATGGTCGGCCTGCGGATATCATTTCAGCTTCGGCACAAATAAGGTTTATAATATTTTTAATTGTTTCATCTTCTTCCTCTAAAAACCTCTAAAAACCTCTAAAAATTCAGAATTAACCCCACTTTTGAATTATATTTTGGAAAAACCTAAAATTTGACAGATAATGCGAATCACGTGACTACTATTTTTTTTGCTTAATTTTTATCTCGATCGAAGCAGAACTTGATGCCAAAGTCAAATTTTGAATAAAGCTATTAATAAAAAAAAATCCCATACGATGCGGACTTTACTGGTCACACTGTAAAAAGCCGGATTATATTTTCAACGCGTTGAACAGTTGTATAGCCAGGGGGAAGAGAGGAGGGACTTACCCCCTTAAAATAATTAGCAATAAAATTATAGATAAATTATTTTCGACACTCTAATATAAGTATTGTATATATATATGTATATATATTATATTATACAATATGTATATTCTTAAGACAAAGATCAATACTATTATCTAAAATTGTAACAGACAGACTAACTGACTGATTCATCATCGCCCAGCCTAAACCCTTAATCCTAGAATGATGAAATTTCGTGAATGTCTTGTTCTTATAACGTAAGCATCCATTAAGAAATTTTTTTTCAAAAATCAAACCCAAAAGGGGTAAAAACGGGGATTGCAACTTTTATACGAATTTTATGTATCTCATGAACTAACACTAATGGAGGTCTAAAAATTGTAACCTATATAAGTTCCGTTAATAAAAAAATAATATACCTACGTATTCCGTCACTTTTCAAAATTGACTTAGTATTATTATTATTGTCTTCTTTTTTTTTTCTCACTTAATCTTAATCAAGTGGTGTTTCTTTTTTGGGCTGTACCAAGTCGTCTCAGAGTCTTTTGCGTGAATTGAGGAATGATCGCACTATATTGCATGTTTTAAGGATGACAGACTTTTGTATGTTTGTATGGATATTTGGGCTGAGACCGAGTTCCTCAAGATCTGTTTTGTCTTATTTCCTTAAAATTTAGCAGAAATACCGAGAGAAATACTCTACAATAGGTACATAGGGGAGAGCCACCAACAGTGGCCATGGCAGGTACAGTGGCCGCCAGTGAATATTCTCTTACAAAACGTACACCGCTAGCGCCCTCTCTTGTATCCGTGCTTAAGTATGTTTCCAGCACATGGCGCGCCGAATACTTTCAGTTAAATGGCCGGCTTCGTCGTAATAATCGCGACATTGAAATTCGGTGTGGAAAGTTTTTTTATTAGAGTGACCATTCGTTGTAATCATTCAAAGCTGGTAAGTGTTTTAGTCACTTTATTGCATGCTTCTTAAGGATGTGCTATTGCAGTACGAAGTTCAGTGGTAAAAGGCTAAAGAATCTGCATTGTTTTTCTGTTAGGTTAGGTTTTATTTTTTATGTTCCCTTTCTTACAGTGGTCACCTTAACGGAGGGTACATTGGCCACTACTCTCATATATTATAAAGGGGTGGCCACTGTTTCTTACATTATTTGAATAAAATTTTTTGCATTTTTATGATTCATGTTTCTTTTGTTTTTCGATGTGTATACTTATAAATTTCCTAATTAAAGGATTTTGTATGAAGTCTTATTATTATTTATTATTATTACCAACTTACAAACAGTCTTTAGTATGCTTTTCAGAGAAATCACTGTACCACTATGTGGTTCGGTACAGTGGTCATAGTGGTATGTTTTTAAAAAAATATTATGGAAAAGATCCTAAACTTTTTAAAATTAAATAGAGTCATATTTGTACAGCCTTATCGTATATATAGTCAAAAATAATGGAAAAAGCATAAATTTCTTAAACGTTTTTGAAATACGTGAAAATAAAAAAAAAGGATGGCCACTGTTGGTGGCTCTCCCCTACATGAAAAACATGTTTCTTTTTGTTTTTGTGGATTGGCCCCTAAAGGGGTAAAAAGGGAGTAGAAAAGTTTATATTGTTAAAAATATTTTTGGTCGGAATTTCTGGAAACTCGGCTTAAATACTAAAATTACTTATTCGTTTTTTTTTTTAACGTATGCCTCTAAAGGTATGAAAATGGATTCTAAAAGTTGATCCTATCAAAGTTTATCGAATCAGGCTTTATTTTACTAGTTGTAGGTATATTGCAAGTTAAATTTTAATGCCTGTACCACAACCACCTTGAAAGAAGCCGTGAAACAGAAACGTCGACAACACTGTTTGAAGATCCATGTGTCACGTGACTGTTTTGAGGTTATCCATGCTTTAGTATGTAATTTACGCGCGAAGTAGGTGCTAACTTTGCGGTTTTTCGTATTAATTTGTATTTTTATCGGGTATTCAATTGATATCTAATGAAAAATTTAAGTTACATGATTGCTAAGAACCTCTACAAAATATTAGTGAACATTTTTCGTGCGGATTTGCTATAATAGCATTAATAAAGTGAAAAACCCAACAGCCTGGCCGGCCTGGCGGTTTGTTTACGGGTCTAATAATGGCGGCAGAATTTTATTTGTTTTAATTTAAAAGTTGTATTTTTTGTATTCTAGTTAGCTCTTTGGAATGAACTTTATTGTTTTGCGGCTACAGTTAATTTATTAAATATTAAAGTGTTTATTTAACTTGAAGGTACCTATACGTAAATTAGTTTAAAAATATCACTAGTAGAGATAATTCGTAAGTAAGTGAGATACCTCTACATACCCTGCTGTATTCCTCGTTGAAACTCTAACTATAAAAGTGTTTTAAAAGCAGGCGAAGAGAGTGTATCAGTTTTTCACTTCCCAAAAGATGAAAAACTGAAAATTCTATGGCTAAAAGCCATTCCAAGAGCTAATTGGTCGCCCACACAGTATTCTGTAATTTGTGCTAAGCATTTTATCCCCAGTGACATTAGCCGTGAGGATGGGTATTTATCTTTTGCCTAATGGCACCACAAAAAAAAATCCAACTAAAGTGAGACAAAATTTAACAGCTATTCCGTGCTTTTATCCCAATTTGCCTGCTTACTTATCAAAAACTGTTCTCATTTCTAGAAAAAGTCCAGCGGAGAGAAACAAGGAACATCAAGAGCGTACTTCTCAACTTAATCAAGCTTTCGAGCAATCAGATTTTATAAAAAGTTTTGACGATTTCAGTAATTATTTACAAAAAATTAATACTTCTGAAGTCTGGAAGTAAAAATTGTAATTGACTAAAAAATAATTGTTTAATAGTTTAGATTTGACCAATGACTGTATAAATATTGTTAATCAGGTTTCGGTGGAAATTGATATGAATGTAAAGGTCTTTTAAAAGGTAATAAATTGGCATACAATGATTTTAAATGGATTTTACCATTTGAAATGAAACTGAGTAGGTGGTCTCAGCTTGAAAACTTATTGTCTCGGTACCAATTCATACATTGTGAAAGTAACGAAGTTACCCAGATAGTAGGTGACTTTCTTAAGACAAGCGTAGATTTCTTAAACAATGCCTTAAGCTTACTAAATTTTGAGACTTTAGAAGATGATAGTCAATCCTGTAATTTAAACGCAGAAGACAATAATTTGTATAAGAAAATATAACTTTTGATCGATCAAATAAATCTACTCGTAGTGAAACCAAAACAGCTTCTCAACGCAATACTACTATTATTTAATAATTAGGTAAGTTGTTCTTGTTACTAAAAACTATTTATTACTTTTTGTGCGTTTTTCAATGTCAATATAGTGGCAACAGAACCAATAAAACACAAAAAAATTCACAGATCTTGCATCTGACGCAAGTATCATAGGCGTATTGAAAATACCTACCACATACAGTGGCGAGAAGGAAACCATTGTTACAGCACAGATTACTCCTATCTGTGAGTATGTAACGGGCCGCTATCACGCGTTATTATGACGGCATGGATGCTCCGATTTAGTTTGAAATAATAATTAAATTATTATACTTAGAAATGTGTAAATTATACTTAGAAATGTGTAAATTTGACTGTTTTGTTAAAATAAAAAATATAGGATAATCTGTATATTAGTACATATTGAAGAGAGCTCAAAACCACCTTTTCAAAAATAGCGACAAAATTATTTCTTTAGCTATTCACAGCCATTTACCTGCTGGTCCTTGTACTCTTTGTTCATGAAATGTCTAAATCTTAAGTCGGCTATGAAATGTTTTGGATTGGTATATCCCCCACTTTCTGTGTAATAAGCCAAGACCGCCGCGCTATTTCGCTTTGTTTCAGCGACATTCACTGTTTATTTTTTTCCAATTTTATCGAAATTGAAACAATCAAAAATGCGGTTACCATGATATCGACTAATATGGACACCTGAAAATTTTAAAAATTACGAAAACGTTATCTGATATCAATGAAATTTAGACGAATAAAATCTATTTGTACTGTCGTAGATTAAATTTTGAATGATACACGTTCGATATGAACTTTGTTAATGAAACTTGTGCAATTAAACCACTCGGCTGACGCCTCGTGGTTTAACGTTGCACACGTTTCATTATAGTGTTCATCGAACTAGTATCATTAATAACTATCTACTAACTGTTCTCTCTCCCGGCCATATTATCTTAATATCAACAAATATAGTAATAAATGCCGAAACCCAAAACAAAACAACATTAATACTCAGCAGATGATGTCATCGATCCTGTGCTGCTCGGATGTTTGTTTAGACTTCACCGCCGTGTTATTTATGTGCATGTCGCATGTCGCGTTCATTTTTCATGAAATATACCCGTATATACGCACCCAGTAGTATTTTCAATACTAAAAAATCAGAAAGAATAAAATACTCGCCCGTTGCCGCGCGTCATAATAATAGCTTGTGGATCCGCAACTCCCAGCTGATGCGGCGTTGCCCGATGTAGTTTCATGGCCTATTTTCAAGGTAATTGTGCCTATACCTGTCTATCATCACATTCGTTAAATGAGAATTTTGCAGTACGTATACCTATGACTGGGGTTTATTTACATGCGCAAGGTCATAAATTTATCACTTTCGTGATTATTGTTTGCTGATAAAACTTGATTTTTATATAGGATACTGATCGACGTTGTGGTCTAGTGGTCAGTGCAGCGGCCTCACAGATCGAGGTCCTGGGTTCGATCCCCGGTGCCGGCAACGTCGATGTTAAATTTGGAATTTGGTTTAAGAGCTGCGCCCTCTTTCGGAAGAGACGTTAAACTGTGGGTCCCGACCCCTCGACAAAGAGGGATTCGGCAAAATTACCAGATAGTGTGTGACAAATTCCCTGGCGTCGGTGATTGGCCTCGTTGCGGAAATAGGCCGACGTAAAATAAAGAAGAAAAAAAAATATAGGATACTGATCTTATATAAAGCTAATAGGTTCTTATATTAAAATCGCGACCAGAAACCGTCAGCAAATTACACGACAAATCCAAAACCGCTGACAGAAAATCCGGCGTTCGCAGAAGCCAAATTGTAACGTTAACGCAAAGCAAAATTTTTTAACCAGTTCGCAACTAGTTAAAAACCACGCAAGCGCAGAAATAAATTGGAAATCAGTTGACAATTGCTTGTACCAACGAAGCTATTGAGCCTAATGAATAAAAATTAACCAATTACTTGAAGCAATTACTTTTTAGTAAAAGCAATGGCTTGACTAGCAAATACTATAAGTAAAAGCAATTGCTAGATCTGCATATGAATAAAATTTTGAAGCAAATGTTTTTCTTACACCTCTGTAGCAAATGCTTATTCAACACAAGTTCAGACGTGGCTTATCCACTTGTTCAGATTATGGATGTCATGTTCAGTTTGGTGCCTAATTTGCAAAAGGGCTAACGTAAATACAACAACGTTGGTTTATTTATTTAGTACAATAGTAATCTGTTACGTTTTTGTGAAAAATAGGAAACTTATATTTGTGATATGGCAGATTTCAGTGAAAATGAGGAAAGTGGTAGTAGTGATAAAGAAATTAAAGACAAGCAAAGTATTATAGTGCGGCAACGTCGAACATGTCGGACGACGAAAAATTAGATGACAATTTAAAGTGCAAATATTGCAAGAAATCAATTCAAAAGACAAGTGCAAAGTGTGTAACATGTACCGCAGTGTACTATCCATCCTGTGCATTGAGGATCGCCGGTCTAGTAGCCGTTGGAAAGAACAATTACGTAAAATACTGTCCCAGCAGAGAAGAGGTCAACAACCCCAGTGACCAACCATTGATGACGAACAATATTGAAGCCTTTTTACGGGAACTGCAGAAATGCAAAACAGAAATACTAGATGAAATCCATGAGAAAGAAAAAAATCTATGCGAAAAAATTCAGAATTTCGAGCAAATAGTCATAGGATTCCAAGAAAAACTGGACAAAAAACAAGTAAATCTGGCAACATCTGAAAATCAACCCGCCAGCTTAACAGCTGATCAGCCAAACAGAGAAGTTAACCACAGAAGAAACAGACTTGACAGTAGGTCTGATGCACAAAGTCGTCCTAACCTCAAATCGAAACATAAACAAGATAATTTGAAAAATACCGAAAACAGTCAAACAGAATCCAACTCAAAAAAGGAAAAAACCAAAACAGTCACTTTAAGTCAGGTCAGCTCGGCTATTGCAGATGCACTTGTTCAAACTGAAAAACAGGAAGAACCGTTTATCCTAGTTAGACACAGACATCAAGCATCCCGAGGATCAGCAAAAAAGTCAACAACCTTTTGCCTGCTGCAGAAAGTAAGATGTGGTTGTACATTAGAAGAGCAGCCACCACTGTTAATGCTGAGTCCGTTGAGAACTACATTAAAAGCAAAGTAACTATCAACAGAGAAAGCGATCTTGTCGTAGAACAGTTGAGAATAATCGGTAGCACGTTGTAGTATAAGTTGGTATCACACCTGAGATATATGAAGATATCAATAAATGTGAATTTTGGCCCTCTGGTGTCATATTTAGACGCTTTAATTTTAAAAGACAGAGCAACAATAATAAACAAGTTGCAAATTTCCAGCCTCTGGCCGACAATCAAGCAGTGAATTAAAAGTATACTATCAGAATGTTAATGGTCTCAGAACAAAACTTCAAGACTTTGCAGTATCTGTAAATTCAGAAGACTATGATGTAATACTTATTACTGAATCATCCGTTCACGCAGATATCCATGATAATGAGTTCAATATTTCAAACTATAATATATATCGTGCTGACAGGAACAGGAACACCAACAATGCTCTTGTCAAGGGCGGAGCTCTATTAGCAGTCAAAAAATGTTTACCTTCTTACATAATTGATTCAAGCTACAGCCGTATTGAGAGTGTCTTCGTCCGGGTGGAATCGGGTAATACCTCAATTTTATTTGGATGTACTTACTTACCTCCTAGCTCGAACGAAGATCGTTACAGCGTCTATGTAGAATCGATAGAGGAGATCTACCAAAACCATGATTTTAATATATCTTTCTTGGGAGGTGACTTTAACTTGCCCAACATAAGCTGGACCAATGATGACCATGGGTGCAGACCAATAGGTCAACTTACAAGAAAGGCGGAACATGTTGCCGATTTGTTTGCAACATTGAATTTTATGCAGATTAACCGTACCCCGAATTGTGTTGGAAACTTTTTAGATTTAATTTTTACAAACTGTGCTAGTACTGATGTGTCTATTGTAGATGTTCCTTTTGTAAAATGTGATAAATATCATCCTGCTTTAATGTTTAATATAAAATGTGATAATCCGTGTTTTTTAAAATATGATTATTTTTATAGGGATTTTATTCATGCAGACTATAGGTTAGTTAATGAATTGTTAGGTTTTTATAACTGGGAAAAAATACTGAATGTACCTGATGTAAATATGGCAACTGAATTGTTCTATGATATTTTATATTTTATAAAAGAATGCTCCATCCCAGAGAGGCATAGTAAAAGTAGCGTGTTCCCAAGATGGTATTCAGTTAAATTAAAACAAACTATTCTGAATAAAAAAATTGCTCATAAAAAATACAAATCATCCAAGATGAAACAAGATTATAAGCATTTCTCTGACTAACGGAAAAAATGCAAAACACTTATTCTCTCTTGTCACAAGAACCATATTGACACACTCGAAAATACTGTCACCAACAAAAAAGAGTTCTGGAAATATGTTAACACGAAAAGACAAAATCATGATATACCAAACCTAATACAGTTTAATGATCAAACATCAAATAATCCTAAGGAGATTACTGAATACTTTAAGGAGTTCTTTTCATCAGTGTACACCAACACAAATGCCACCTTGGATGAGACACCGCAGTTTGAAAGAACTGTGGATCTGAATGAATGTCCTGTGAGTATATCTGACATATTAGCTTGCATTGAGAAACTCGATTTGAGACTCTCGGTCGGCCCTATCACCACATTTGATTTTTAACTGCCGAGATTTTCTATCTTTCACTATCAACATGCATCTTTCCAGACAAATGGAAAGAGTCGTTTGTAAAGCCAATCTTTAAAAGCGGAAAAAGTCAAATGTTAAAAACTACAGACCTATTTGTCATATAAATATATTTGCAATGATATTTGAATCAATTGTATCATCCAAAATAAGCCCCCCTCTAAAAAAGACAATAATAAATCAGCAACACGGTTTTATTAGCGGGAGATCCACTGTGACGAATTTAACAATTTTCTCTAGTTATCTGTTGGGGGCCTTGGAGAGCAGGCGTCAGGTCGACGTCATCTACACTGATTTCTCCAAGGCCTTCGACATAGTAAATATAAAGATCTTAATACAGAAACTATCGATGTTGGGTATCCATGGCACTCTGCTATCTTGGATGGAAAGATTTTTATCTGATCAAAGACAAATTGTTAAGATTCAAAACAATCTTTCACAACCTATCGAGGTCTCATCAGGTGTTCCACAGGGGGGGGGGGGGGCACCTATCTGCAGTTCTTTTTGATTGCTTCCTGAATGATATCCTGAAATGTTTCAAGCACTGTGAGGTTCTGTTTTATTGCGATGATCTGAAAATTTTTAGGACAGTGGAGAACCTTGATGATTGTGTTTTAATACAGCAGGATCTAGATAGGTTTTTTGAGTACTGTTCAGAGAATGGTCTGGATCTAAATGATGACAAATGTAAGATCATGAGATTCTACAGGGTGCTGAATCCATTGTTAGTTAATTATAATATTAATGGTGCTAATTTGCAGAGTGTTGAAAGAATAAAGGATCTTGGTATCATTCTGTACTCATCTTTAACATTTAGAGAACATTTTGAATACCTTGCAAATAAATCCCTTAAAATGGTTTTGTAAAGCGTAGTATGTCAGACTTTAACAACATTTATAATTTTAAAAACATTTATTGTTCACTTATCAGATCAATATTGGAATATGCCTCATCTGTTTGGTCTCCATTCTATGGTATACTCATGTATCTCAGCTTGAAAGGGTTCAAAACAAGTTTTTACGTTTTATCGCATTCAAATTGAATATTCCGGCTAAGGACGTGAATTATGATGAAATTCGCAAATTGCTAAGTTTACCAAGGCTTGATGCCATGAGAGATTTTTTGGATCTGATATTTTTGTTCAAGATCGTCAATGGACTCATTGACTGTCCTGGTCTATTGCAAAAGATTAAACTCTTAATTCCACAAGTAAATTTAAGAACTAACGAGTTTTTCTACATTGAATATCATAGAACAAATTATTGTCAAAACATGCCCGTTCAGAGAATATGTAAACTTTGTAACTCGGTTGCCAAGGATGTTGATTTTTTAAATTGTAGTTTGAATAAATTTAGAACCCAGATTAAAAGACTAATTCTGTAAAACTCGTATCTAACACTGATTAGTCTGTGATTTTGTTATGTTTAAATTTATATATTTATAAGACTGATATAGTTCCTAAGTATTTATAAAATAACCCTAATTCTTGTAATTGGTTTATATATTATTGTAAAATGGTATATCCGTAAATAAAATTTATTCTATTCTATTCTATGCAATTGATATTCGTTCACAAATTGAAGGAACATAAATAAATCTCTCTGACCATAACCGTTTGGCTTCCACAACAGCTTCAGCACTTGTAGGAAATATAATAAAAATATTGGCCTTTTCCAAAACTGCATCATTACAGAAGTGTATGTCTTACAGACAGTAGTTTGGTGAACACCGAGTTCTTCACCTACAGAATTTTGAAAGTCCGGATCCGATAATTTCCGCAGAAACACTTTAATCTTATTAAAGGGCGACAGTGCACCCCTCGCCTTTTACCAGAATCAGTCCAAAAATAATTTGCCAACCACTCAACATTTCACAATCAAATCGATATAACTTTCTCAAATCATCATGTCTGCAATTTTTACGTACACTGTAGATTTTTCTTTTACAGACGTTCATATATTCAGCCATAATTGAAGACACAAATTAAGAGCAACGCACGTATACAGGGTTGGGCAAATGTTACGGAACGGCTTAATTACAGGTGAACGAAAAGTGATATCGGATCCGGGTTTTGGGCAATCTATAGGACTAAAATTTTACTATTTGACTATTATACCATATGTCAGTACTGTCACCAACTGTCAAGTGTTGACGTTATTTTTGAAGTGAAAACTTCTTTAGGCGCGTTTAGCACTTTTTGTGGGCACTGAATTAAACTGAGCCGTCACGCGTCGCCATCAGGCGTCAGGCGTCAGACTCGGCTGTGTTACGCTCGAATTCAACTGCTATATTCAATCCGAACTGACCCTGACCCGAATGAACGTTATATGAAAGAGCATGCCGCAAACAGTGTGCGTTGTATAGACACTATAGGGTGAAGTAAGGTTTACCGTAATTGCTTATTCCGTGGACCTAATTTATTATGATTTCTGACTTCTGTTGAAGATGTAAAAATTCAAGGGTTGTTTAATTTTAGGAAATATCTTTTTCTTATGCAGTAAAATTATCCCGTATTCCAAGTTTATGTTATTTTTATGATTGCTTACGAACCTAACCTAAAAGAAACAAAATTGAAAAATTGTATTTGATATTGTTAATTTAACCTTGTTGAAGTTTTCACTTCTGTCGTGTGGTCTTAAAAGCACACACAATTTTTTTTTTTAATGGAACACCCTGTATATATTTACATTTTTAAATTCCACAAAAAATTATAATTATTTTTTATTAAATGCACTATTAGTCTATACTTCATAGTTTCCGAGATATTGACCCTCGAAAAGTGACATTTTTGAACTTTGACAGCTTATAACTTTCTAACAGTACGTCTTAGAGCAAAACGGCTTGCATGTCCCTATCTTCAATATTTATTATATTCCCAAAAAAATCAACTTCCAGTTAAACCGGAACAACTATATTTCCTGCTTTCGAGTTACATTCGGTTTAACCGGAAGTTGATTTTTTTGGGAAGATAATAAAAATTGAAGATAGGGACATGTAAGCCGTTTTGCTCTAAGACGTACTGTTAGAAAGTTATAAGCTGTCAAAGTTCAAAAATGTCACTTTTCGAGGGTCAATATCTCGGAAACTATGAAGTATAGACTAATAGTGCATTTAATAAAAGATAATTATAATTTTATGTGGAATTTAAAAATGTAAAAATATTCAGGGTATTCCATTAAAAAAAAAAAATAAAAAATAACGTCAACACTTGACAGTTGGTGACATTACTGACATATGGTATAAGAGTCGAATAGTAAAATTTTAGTCCTATAGATTGCCCAAAACCCGGATCCGATATCACTTTTCGTTCGCCTGTAATTAAGCCGTTCCGTAACATTTGCCCAACCCTGTATGCCGCGGAGAACTAAAGTTGACTGCTACCAAGCAATCAACTCAATGATGCATTGACTAGAAGCAATTCCTGCACTTTTAAGCAATTGCTGGAAGCAAAAGCAATTACTTTAGTTTTTATTCATTGGTTTTCAAGAAATTACTTCGATTTTATAAGAAAAAGCAATTGCTACATTTTTATTCATTAGACTCATTTATCAATTTCGTAACCATCAATTAGGTGATAAACGTTTCATCAAATCAAATCAGATTTATTTTGAGGAAAACCAAATAATATGCAGTATGTCATTGTCATTACTATCATTGAATCAATGGGCTTTGATACTACCATATTTTTTACCTGTCTATCTAGTGTTTGCTTTTTACACCCAAAAAGAAATTTTTAAATATACGTTAAATTGGGTCCTGCTAAATCTCCTCTAATATAGGTTCTTGCTAAATAAAGAAACTTAGTCAAAAATATTATAATTTTATTGGATTTCTTATGGCATTGAATTATTTTCGTTGAATCGCTTAAGACGTGTTATGACGTATTGTGGCTGTGACGTACTTGGGGACTTCACAAAGTGATTGTGTTAAGCAGTACCTATATTAAATTTCTTTGCCGCGGGCAGTGTAACGGGCCGTCCCACCCCAGTGAGTAATAGTAGTTATTTACATTACGAATGCGGTATGAGCATTATTACAGTCACGAGTGGGAAATATTGCCGCGACGAAGTCGTAGAGCGAGTTAAGGTAATTCCATGAGTTCTGTAGTATGCGATAGTGCACGTGTAATGTACAACATTTTATCTACGATCATTTAAATAAAAAATAAGATCTGAATAAATACCTACCAGTTTTATTCCGTGCGAGCAAAAATTATTTGCATCAAAGAGGGCCTGGATTAAAAAACGTAGAGCTTGGTTTAGATCACAATGATATGGGGACGATATATCTAACCAAATCTAGGTTAAAATTTTGTCAAATTCATATTATGACATGATATGCCAAACTAATGAGTAATAAAATAGGTAGACAAATACAAATTTATTTTTGTTGTTAACAACATTAACAAAGTAAGAATATACAAAAAGAAAAAGAAAAATAATTACATTAATTGCTGAAAATGGCCACCGCCATGCTCCAAGCATAAATTCACACATCTCTTCATATTTTCGAAAGTGTTGACCAGCATCTCTGGAGAAATGTTACCACATTCTTGGATAATCCTTTCTTGTAATTGTTCTAAATTTGCAACTAGTGTTTTAAAAATAGTGTTCTTTAAATGAGGAAAAACGAAGTAATCCATAACCGTTAAACAAGGTGATCTAGGTGGGAATTCAATGTCTGCTCGAAAACTGATCAATCTGTCGTCGAAAAAATTGCGTAAGTAGTTAATAGTTTCGGCGGCTGCACCGTCGTGTTGAAAATATCCAAAACGTAGTTCGTCGTCAAGTAATTGCTCCACAAATGGATTCAAAATATTGTCTCTATACCGCTGTGCTGTAACTGTGTCATGGAAAAAAATAGGACCAACAATTCTTCTTCGGGAAACAGCTAACCAGACACCAATTTTTTGAGACAGACAGACAAAAAAATGTGTATTTTCACTATACTTCACATGCGTGTATTCTGAGAATTCACATAACCGGAGAGGTGGAACCAGGCTTCATCCGAAAAAAATGTCAGGTCAAGTAAATAATTTCTTTCCAATAAATTTTGGGTAAACCATTGAGAGTAATTCCTGCGTCTTTCAAAATCTGCGGCTTGTATTTCTTGGAATACTTACACTTTATAAGGAAATAAATTTAGCTGCTTCTTAGGAATAGTCCTGCATGTTCTATAAGATCTTCCCACTTCTTGGGACAGGCGTCTTATACAATTTGTTGGCGTATTTTGCATTATTCCACGAACGTTTGCAACAAGTTCTTCTGTTCTTACAGATCGTCTTCCTGCTCTTTTTTGTGTTGTATAGAACCTATTTCTCTAAACACAGCCACGGTTCTTTTCAGGCAATGATAAAAAACCCCAGCAATAAAAGCAACGTTAGGAAAATGTTCGTAAAAATCGTCCATGCACAAACCCGGATTGTATTGCCACTCACAATTTACTCTAACCCCGTTTCGAAAATACGCTTCAACCATGAATGTTTTGTGCTGTTTCGTAAAGCTCATTGTGTGAATTGTTCAAGAAATTGGAAAAATTAGCGATGAATCAAATTACTTGTAACGACTGTCAAAGATGACGGAATAACTGATTGATTGTTAAATCAGGTAGGTATTTACTGACACCCAACAGGTATTAAGCTTTACGGCTAAGCATTACGTTCTTAGATGCAAGGCCGTCTTTGATGCAAATAATTTTTGCTCGCACGGTATATAGACAATCAAGCAGCCATAAAGGCAAATTGTTCCAGCAGTATTAAATCAAAATTAGTAGGCGATGTAAGCTTGTGTTGGGTGCCTAGCCACAGCAATATAATATACGGCAACGAGACCGCTGATGCGCTCGCCAGGAAAGGCGTAGGCATTTCTGTCCAACTAACAGAGAATACTGTAGCTAGACCACTGGGATCAGTCAAAGAGGAGATAGATCCGATAGCTAAACAACTTATGCAAAGCAGATGGACAGAACTAATAACCTGCAGCATCTCCAAGCAATTGTAGCCCCTACTTAATGACAGGAAAACTGCAGCGTTATTACAGCACAGTCGAAAAGACCTAAGACATAATATATCACTGCCGTAGTCACAGGACACTGCCTTTTCGGAAGATACGCCGAACGTATGCAAATACCAGTTAACGACTTCTGCAGAAGTTGCAGAGATGAAGAAGAAGAGCAAAGTATTCAGCATTTCTTGTGTAAATTCCCCGGCCTCGCGAGAAGAAGGTTCAATGCCCTGGGCGAACCATTCTTTAATAATCTGGAGGAAGTGAGCAGCTTACAACTGGTTCGACTCAGTAAGTTTATTAACAGCAGTGGCTGGTTTGAATGAGCTGTCAAGATTCTTCTACGATCTACGTCGCGTTAACCATCAGGAAGCTGATGCGGATAGGGGTATATATTCATGATTATTGTTTGCTTATCTGAAGGTAAATATCTATAGTCAAATACCATCAAATCAAATCAAAATACATTTTACTGTTATAAGAAGTACATCTTGTTAACAAAGCTTTGGACAGTATTAAAACTATTATGGAAATTACAATGTTCACTATATAAAGTAAGAATAAGTAATCCAATAAACAAATAAATAGATAATCACACATTATAAGACAATAAAATAGTCATGGTGAAAAATTTACACACAAATCAATCTAAGCCGAAGACAAGCTCAATCTTACAAAAAAAATCTGGCAGGAACAGTTAAAAAAAAAATCAAAAAAAAAATCAAAGGAAATGCCTAGATATTGTCATTGTAAAATTCCTGGATAGTATAGTAGAGTCTAGTAATAAGTTGCCTTTTTAGTCTTTGCTTAAAGATCCTGTCATCAATCACCTGCCGATAAGCCAGTGGTATGTGGTTATAAATTTTGATGCTCTCAAATATGAAGGAATTTTTGGTGAGATTTGTTTTTGGTATAGGAAGAGGAATATCATTCACAGTAGGTACGCATGTTATAGGAGCTGTTAGTAGCATAATTTT
Source organism: Polydrusus pterygomalis (assembly GCA_963969555.1). Taxonomy (NCBI): domain Eukaryota; kingdom Metazoa; phylum Arthropoda; class Insecta; order Coleoptera; family Curculionidae; genus Polydrusus; species Polydrusus pterygomalis. The sequence goes on along the minus strand of OZ018375.1, from coordinate 32,694,103 downwards.
TATATTTTTTATGGATAAGGCAGGCCGTTTCCAAGATAAAAATTCCAATCAAAGTTAAAATCTTTTCCCTGACAAATAAAGGTTTACAGTGAGTATGACAATTAACACCACACAAGTATCTTAATGCCCTCTTTTGCGGAACTAATGTAGAGCCCAATAGGCCCTTACTACTAAATCCCCAAAAATAAGGTGACCAACCGTCCCGTATTGGCCGGGACATGGTCCGTATTTCTATATACCGTCCTGTTTAAAAAACGCTTCCCGTATTGCCCTGTATTTTTCAGTTGGGTCCCGTATTGTCCCGTTTTAAACATTAAACAAAATATTTTGTTTATTATTTGTTTATTTTCCTAATCACATATTAATTACTATGTATTATTTTGTTGTTCGTTCATGTTCTGTTAGCTTAGTTCATAAGATAAGTCACTTTTTAATGTAATTAAATAAATAAATAAATAAATAAATAAATAAATAAATAAATAAATAAATAAATAAATAAATAAATAATGCCTTTATATTACAAGAAAAAAACAAAATATTACAGATTATTTTACGTAGAGAAACTTAACTCTATCTGTTGGGGTAGCATGGCTCAGTCTAGCTTTAGTAGCTACTCTACTGAACCATACCACAACAAGCAAACCTAATAAAATAAGTTTTTTAAATAATATCAAATGAAAAATTTATAAAAAAGCATAACAGTAATAATTTTTATCGTATCATTGAAGATTAAGTCATTTTTATATGATATCTTTATTAATAATTATTAACATCATAAACATACTAAAACCTACATAAAACCTTAGTTACTCATAATACATTAGTTACCATAATTTAATATGTTAGTTACGAAAGCATAATACGTTAGATACCAAATAATATTAGAACTATTTTTCATAAACATTTAAAACAATATTTTGACAGTTTTCAAATTTGATGGATACACCTTTGTCTTTAACGTCCACGATCTTAGGTATGCCCTCTGAAGACTGATTAATGACCGAGAAAGCACTCCTTTCGATTTCGTGCGGTTCCCCAGTACCTAATCCACTGCCGGAAACATCGCCGATTTGAATTTTGCGAGCAATTGAAACTTTCTTGGTCACACTTTCTTCTAAATACCCCCTAGCAACCTTCGACGATTCCCATCCACCAAGTTCTTGTAGTTCAATAACAACAAAATTTCCCGAAGATCTTCTAACGCAGTGACCAGTATACAAATTAGGATTTTCAAGTGAGAGATACTCAGCTATTTTTTGAGGTATTTTAGAGAAGAAATAAATGCCGCAGGGCTGTACCGTACATTTCCCTTTTCTATATGATACAAACAATCTTTGGTGAGTGACATGGTCTGGCCTTAACATTGCGTACTTTTTAAATAAAAGCACAGGATTGACTTCGCCGTCAAATATCACAGCGAAAATACGTTTCTTGTGGGTTTTTGAGTCGGGAATAGTAACAATCAGCTTGTCCTCTAAAACGTCAACATCTTCCGTGGTCATCTTCGCTAATTCATTAGTTCGACAGGCTCCTCCAATTCCAATTAAAAAAGCCACTTTCATCATTAAAAACTTCTCGTCTGAGGCAGAACACACAAATTCGTTGACTTGTTCTCTTGTAAATACTTTCGATTTTTTTGCTCTATATCCAACATTTTTCTTCTTGATGAAACGTATTAAGGCGCCGTATTTGTCGATTTCCACTCTTTCCTTCAGTTCTAAAGTCGCTCGTAACATGGAATATTTCGGCCATAAGGACGAAGCAGAGTATTCCTCAGAGAGTTTTGAGAAATACGCCAGCAATACCGTTTCTTCTGCACCTTGAACATGTACTTTGTTTCGCCACTTACAAAACTGCCGATATTCTTTTTCATAATGAATTTTAGATTTGTCCGGAAGCAAGTTCAACCTTATATTGTTGGCTGCAGCTAATATATCGTCAGGAATATCAAAATCTTGCATGATTTTAATGATGACTTTTTGAAATGCCAAAATGAAATGTCAAAAACCTTGTTTTTATTTTCGCATCGCCGTTGTCAATGATACGATAAAGCTTTGAATATAACTCGATTATTAGCGATTTAACACCGTCTCGGACATTGCGGGTGACTCGGCTGTCGCCTCGTCACCTAGCAATGTCCTCGACTATTATAAATCGTATAATAATCTCGTTATATTTATAGCCACGTGCCGACTTTGACCATGAGTAACCCGGTGTCATGTCAGCATATTACAACGAACCTGAGACTTTGTCGCAATTCTCATAATACTAGGTTTGCTGCATAAGCATTTATTTTATATAAATAGGATAATATTTAACATGTAATTATTCATTAACTTTAGACTGTTACGCTGTCCGTTAAAACTTTGAAATTGTGTTATTATTTTGTGTGTTGTGTTTTTACAATAATATTAAATAATAAATTTTTTTAAAAGTAAAGTTAAGTTTGTTCGTGATAACAAATTGGCGCAGTCATCGGTAGGATTCGTCTAACGCTGTCAGAACACGAACTATCCAACTGGTAGCGGCGGATTCCAATCCCTTAACGAAAACGGACCTTATAAGACAGCTCTCACTTGTCAAACTACGGAAGGAACACCCAGTGAAGCCCCTGGTAGTCAACTGTCAAGAACACGACGTCTTCGATGCTCCTATTGTAAGTTAATGAATCATCTCGTTTATTTTATTATTGGTTTTTAAACTGTTCGATTTTCTATATATTTAACCCCATTATTTTCTATATCTTCCTGTGCTATATCTTATCCCAAGCGATAATATAATTATTTTTCTTGAACCGCGATATTTAAAATAAAAATAATAAAAATGACACTACCAAATAACGGCGCAGCCGTGTCCACCGTACCCGAAATTGAACCTTACAAACTATCGGAAATATTTTCCATCGTCCCCGAATTTGAAGGCGATCAGATCTTTTTAGGTACATTTTTAAACGCGTGTGAACATGCGTACAATATGGCTACAACCGATCAAAAAGTCCTTTTAGTAATTCATATTAAAAATAAGCTTAGAGGCAGAGCTGCACAGCTCGTAAGTTCTAGGAACCCGGGCTCATATTTAGAAATAAAACAACTTTTAATTTACATTTTGGCGATTCTAGGGATCTTTCATCCCTTATACAAGATCTTCAAAGATTAAAGCAACTCCAAAACGAGTCACCCCTTACGTTTTTCAACCGTCTTCAAGTTTTAATGGCAAAAATACACGCGAATATACAGAAAACGAGTACTCTAACCACCGAACAAAAAACAGCGCAAGCGTCCCTAATCGATACCATGGCCCTAAATACCTTATTGGTAGGTCTAGAACCAAAACTAGGTCAACTTATTCGTGCAGGAAACCCAAGTGGTCTGTTAGATGCTCATTCGCGCATCAGGAGAGAGCTCCAATTGTCATATCTCGAAACCCAAAAAGTTGACAAACCCGTCCTACCAAAACCCAACTTAATTCCCAGAAGGCTACCACCTCAACCCCTAAAATGTTTTAATTGTGGCCGCATTGGCCATACCGCCAATTAGTGCCGCGCCCAGCAACAACAACGCTATGCCCCTCCTCAAAATTCTAGTTTTCAAAAACCAACGAACCAATCTCCTGGAACGAGCTTTTCCCACCAAGCAGGTGGCCAATTTTAAAATCAAACACTCACATTCACCTCAAAACCGCCCTCCATTTGCAAACAGAAATCCCAATTTTAGGCCCAATTATCCCCAAAGAACACATCACGTCAATACCGACGAATATTCGCAAGATGAGTTTGAACACTATCCCAATGATTATTATTACAATGGCTGTAATAACTATCAGTCACCTTATCCTGATTGTGTCCAGACCAATGACTATTACGTGTCTGAACCGCAAGAAAATTATCAGGATTTTCTCGAACCCCCTATGCAACAGCACCATCCTGGGGAGAGTTACCAAGAAATCGACCCTATAGACCAAATCCAGAGCCAAATCCAGACAATGAATCTGGACGACATGGACCCAAACCTCAACTTCCCGGAGAACGAATTTCTTTAAACCCACTTCTTACTGTAAACTCCAAAACTCTTTATTATATTAAGGACGCCACACAAAAATTTAATCTCCTCATCGACTCTGGAGCAGGCATTTCAATTTTTAAGGAACAAACAGGAAAAAACTTTCAACAAAGATCTTCCGAAAACGTAATTATTCAAGGAATCACCAATCAAAAACTTTCAATTAAAGAATAAACCCTAGTCCCTTTCACTGTAGGAAACCCCCATAAGGTTTATATCTACAATCTTGATATTGATTTTGATGGTATTTTAGGCCTAGATTTCCTGGAACATTATGAATGTGTAATAGACTTGAAATCTAAACAATTAATTACCAATTTTAAAACGATCCCCTTATATAAAGTCGAGAACCCAGTCGAACTCAGAAACAAAAATATTCCCGAAAATCAAAATTTAAACAAAATTTCAATAGATGGCCGTACAGAAAGAATTTTTAAATTAAAATGTGACCTTGTAAATACCGACGCGATGCTTACCGCGCAAGAAAAGGATAAGGTAAGATTACCAAATGCGCTCGTAAAGATTGACGAAAACGGCGAATTTTATACGTCCATCATTAATGCAAACGCCAGTCCAAAGATGATCGAGTTTGCCAGTATCTTATTGGAACCGGTAGATGACACTACTGAACCATTTTACAGCCTTAATACCGGCAATAGAGAGAAAAAATGTCCGCAGGACAGAACGGCCTTAATTCAAAATCAATTAAGAACGGAACACCTAAATAGCGAAGAAAAAGAACTGGTAACGAATTTATGTTTAGATTTTGCAGACATATTTTATCTCGAAGGAGACGCCCTCTCTTTTACAAACGAAATTAAACATTCTATTGAAACTAAAGGCGCACACCCTGTTTTTACCAAATCCTACAGGTATCCCCAAATACATAAAGAGGAAGTTAAGACCCAAGTCAATAAAATGTTAAACGAAGGAATCATTCGCCCTTCTGTATCACCTTGGTCCTCACCTGAATGGGTGGTCCCTAAAAAACTGGATGCTTCTGGAAAACAGAAATGGCGAGTAGTAATCGATTACCGGAAATTAAACGAATTATCGGTAGGCGATAAATACACCTTACCCAACATTTCCGACCTCCTGGATCAATTGGGAAAATGCCAATATTTTACGACACTAGATCTCGCCTCTGGATTCCATCAGATAGAGATTGAGCCCCAAGATATTCCAAAAACCGCCTTTTCAGTAGAAAATGGACATTATGAATTTGTCCGAATGCCTTTCGGCCTGAAAAATGCCCCTCCACATTCCAGCGCGTCATGGATAACATTCTCCTTGGCATTCAAAATGAACGTTGTTTAGTTTACATGGATGACATAATTATATACTCTCCAACTATCCACGAACATATCTCTTGATTAACCGAAGTTTTTAAACGTCTGCGAAAATCTAACCTCAAAATCCAGCCTGACAAATGTGAATTTCTAAGAAAGGAAGTCGCATACCTTGGACACCTTATTACGCAAGATGGCGTTAAGCCAAACCCGTCAAAGGTCGACTGTATCCAAAATTTTCCAGAACCAAGAAAATCTAAAGATATTCAATCGTTCCTAGGACTAGCAGGCTACTACCGCCGTCTCATCCCCAATTTTGCTAAAATTTCCAAACCCCTGACAAAATTGTTAAAAAAGGACACCCCTTTCTATTTTGACTCAGACTGCAAAACTTCCTTTGATGAATTAAAGAAAGCTTTAATTTCTAATCCCATACGTATTTACCCCAATTTCGAGGAACCCTTTCTCTTAACCACAGACGCCAGTGCATTCGCCATCGGCGCTGTACTCTCACAAGGCCCAATAGGAAAGGATCTTCCCATTGCATATGCGTCTAGAACCCTATGTATCGCAGAAACCAAATACTCAACAATCGAATGCGAATTACTCGCCATAGTCTGGGCCGTAAAGCACTTCCGACCCTATCTATTTGGAAGAAAATTCACCCTTGTTACCGACCATCAACCCCTAACTTGGCTCTTCTCTATTAAAGACCCTGGAAGCCGTCTAGCCACATGGCGCCTTAAATTAGAAGTGTACGACTATAAAATAGAATACAAACCCGGAAAAATCAATAAAAACGCTGACGCCCTATCTCGGATAAAAGTTAACCATTTTCAAGAATGCGCTAAATTTCAGTCTAAATATAGTATTCTCGCTTCAAACGAAGAAGACCACAACAGGCCCTCCACGAGCGGTTTACAAAATATACCATTAAGCGACGAAGATGAAAATAGTGAAACGGAAATAGGAACGGAAAAGATAAAAGACGAATATAACACTTTTGTACATTTATATAAAACCAAATCAATTATTGATTATTCAAAATTTGAAATTTCCAACGCTCAACTTTTAGACAAAACCCATAAAAACATAGTTACATTCTTTTGGCAAAATAAAATGGAAGATCTCCATTACAAAATTATTGACGATATTTTCGAGGAAAATCCCGCTTTTTCAAAAGACCAAATAAATATTTTAGCAAGTAAAAGTGTGAAAGATCGAAAATATCTTATAATCCCTTTACGATACGACCCTGAAAATGTAGTATCTCATTTGTTTTATATTCTATACAAAGGTCAACACGAATTCGACAACGCAAATACGTACTGTATAGAAAACAATTTAAATTTACCCATTTTAGAAATTCTCTCCTTTATCTTTAATGATAAAGAAATTAAACTAAAAATCTGTCAAAATGTCGTTAGGACCCCCGACGCCGACCAAATTCCTATCATATTAGACCAATATCACAAAGGCAAAAATAATTTACATCGTGGTATAAACGAAACCATAAAACGGGTCAAAGAAAAATATAATTGGCAAGGCCTTACCAAAGACGTCGAGAAATTAATCAAAAATTGCGAAATTTGTCAAAAAGTAAAAATCTGTCGGAAAAACTTAAGTGCCCCGCTCGTAATAACAGAAACGCCAAAAACTCCTTTTGAAAGAATTAACATCGATATATTCGAATACCCGACGCGTAATTACGCTCTAACCATTCGAGACGAATTAACTAAATTCACCCAGGCCTACCCCTTGGGAGACAAGAAAACCTCAACGGTAGTCAACACCCTACTTATATTCTTTCAACATTATGGCACACCACTACGAATCAATTGCGATCACGGTCGTGAATTCGACAATACCCTGCTTAAAGATTTGTGTGAACTCTACGACGTAAAATTAACCATTTTCAGCGTTAACCACCCACAATCAAACGGTTCCTTAGAAAGGTTCCACGCAACCCTTACAGAAATGTTTAGAGCCCATACAGCAGAAAACCCTGATGAACATCCTTTTAATATACTTCCTTACGCAGTTATTTGTTAAAATAACACCAAAAATAAAACCCATGGATTTACACCATACGAACTTATTTTTGGACACATGTCCAATAGGCCTCCCAAAACACTTTATAACCAAAAGAAACTAATCTCAAAATATGTTAGAGACCTAAGCAATCGAATGGAACATTACTACAAAGTCGCACGAATTAAAACCGAACAACAAAAAGAAACGGCCAAAATACGCTTTGACAAAACTGTTTCGGAAAAAATCCCCGATTACAAACCCGGAGACAAAGTATACGTCAAAGAGTCACAAATTAAAGATAAAGCCCAAAATAAATTTAACGGTCCCTTTGAAATACAAGAAATTTTTAAAACATCTGCAACTTTTTAAAATCCCCTAACCAACCAAATATCCAAGATTAATTTCGATAGATTAAAGCCGTACTACGAATAGTCTCTTCTTTTCAGACTCTTCGGGCTACTATCAGCCGTGACGGCGCAGTATACCATAACACCTATTAATAACACAGTAGGACTCTTCTTTCACGAAGAAAATGCCATCAAAGTCTCCAACGACAAATGGACACTCCTGGTTTATAAAGAACTACAACCTCTTAAGAATGCAATAGCAAACAATGATAAAATTTTATCTTATTTAGTAGAAACCTTCCAACTTCCCAAAATGTTACCCTTCAAAGTTGACATTCAAACACACATTAGTCTCCTAAAACAAATCTCTGACTCTATAAGCCAAAAATATAGATAAATCATGGCCGATACTAAACGGTACGACCTACGAATGAAACGTGGTGTATTCAACAGTATAGGTACTGTTTGGAAATCCATAACGGGAAACCTTGACGCTTCGGATGGCGAATATTTTAACGATTGCATAGATAAAGTAATTCACGACGAACACCAAATCGAAAATTTTTTAAAAAACCAAATTTCGGTAACTACATCAGTAATTAAAACTTTCAATACCACTATACAAAAACTTCAAATAGACGAAGAAACTTTTAACCAAGATATCATAGAAATAAGAAAAGCTCTTCTCAATGTCTCGAATTTTATGAGTTTTTATGAAGGTCAAATAATTATATGCATGTATGCATAACATGCGAAACATTAATGGAAAGTTATGTATTCCTAGAGGACTCTCTGAACGACATATTGAACGCAAAAACCTTTTCTCGTCTTAAAATTCTTCATAGCTCAATAATTACTCCAAGAGATCTGGTCTCCTCGTTGCAAGAAATTTCTCGATCTTTAGTAAAAAACAACTTACCCTTACCGACATACGGGTCAAACATCGCCGAATACCTAGACATTATAGAACTAGAAGCTTATCAATCCGATTCCAAAATAATTTTTGTATTAACGATCCCACTTACTGACCCCGAAACTTACACCCTTTATCATTTGTACCCAATCCCGATATTAGATAATCGAACAGGTATTCACCATATTTTACCAACAACTTAAAAATACATTGCGCGTGATGATGATTCATTACTGTACATATCATTGCGGAACCTGGACAACTGTAAACAACTAGGCATCAACACCAAGATCTGTTTCAATATCCTTCCGTACCCAATCGACAGTGAAGCCATGTGTGAAGCCCAACTACTCAAACATCTCAGCAAGCTACCCAAAACGTGCCAAACTTCACTGCTTCTTGCCAAGGACTACAACGTTCAACAGCTCAGCCAAAACTACTGGTTGATTTCTGATCCTCTGCCAGTCACGGTGAAATGCGAAAACAAAGATGTTGTCACTAAATTTCTTAACACTAATTCGCTTTTGAAGCTGCAACCTAGATGTACTGCCTTTATTGGGAACACTAGGGTGCATGCCCGATATCCTGTCAACAAACACAAAATGTTGACATATCAAGCCCATCCAGTCATGATACCCTTCGAATGCTGCGACCATCTTCCTGACAAGCCTCACATTCCAGACCTAAAACCTCTGAAGCTAAACAATATCGACGTAGGAGATTTGAATATTGCCCAACACAAGCTTAGCCAATATTCCGATGAACTGAATAAACTCATCAATGAACCTTTCGTTAACAAACATCTTCATTGGTTCACAATCCTTACCATCACTCTAATCGTCACCCTTATTGCCATCTACATCTTTTGCAAATGTAGACGTAAGAGACACCCAAGAATAGGATTGGCCATCACCAACGATAACTCTGGTCCACCTCCACCTCCAGTACCAAAATCTAGAGGAACTGTCCACCAGAAGCTACGAAATCTAATGCCAAAACGACGACCTAGCACCCGGTCAATAGATGAAGCCCTGGAAGAAGAACCATTGGAACTTCAGCCCATCCATGGACGTTAAAAGTCGCTGCAATGCACCGACTTTTTTATTAAAGGGGGAGTTGTTATATGCTCATATAGCCAGGTGCCAACTTTGACCATGAGTAACCCGGTGTCATGTCAGCATATTACAACGAACCTGAGACTATTGTAAGGCTGCTCGGGCGCCAATTCTGTAAGGGCACTTTTTGGTGCGGTTACTTTTTGTAACGGCGGGTAAAAATTGCTTTTTGAAACTGGCTAATAAAAATTATATTTTTGTACGGATTAGAAAATACTTTTTGTAAAGAATCTCTATTTTAATCTCAATTATCAAGTTATCCCTCAGACGCGGAAGTTATTCAATTTCGGGTATTCGGCGGTCGGTAATTCGGCGGTAAATTCGGTCGGGTTTGAATTGAATAACTTCTAAAGCGTTCTGTGGGCGGAATTAAAGAGAATATACAAAAATGAACGGAGTTTTACTCGAGCGCCACTGATTTTAATTTTTAGGGAAAATCAGAACCCCCGGAGCCCTGGGTAACCTTTAAACAGTTGGAGACAGAGTTCTATTAGCGCATACAGATAACAGTCATTCACGCTTCTAAGTTCCTATGGGAAATAAAACACACCTATGTCGGGAAATGTAAAATAATTTTATTTTTGTAACAACAGAAATTAAAACAAATGTACAGGTTACAATATCACGTTACAAATACTTCCCTATAAGTAATAAAAAAATCAAAATTTCTCGGAAAATTGGCGGTAATTTACAGTTAAGCTTTTCGGTGGAACAAATTTCAAACAAACGGTATTAAAGTGGGTTTCATGCGACGGTGTTACATAAGACGAAGTCCGGTAATAATTTTAAGAACGGAAAACTTATAAGCGGGCGGTATGAAAATGGTATTACAGCGGCGGTTCTAACTACTGGTGAATGCGGTGGTAATTATCGAGCAACTATAATCATGCGTATAGGCAAATGAAAAATTATTAAAGCGTGGCGGTATTAAGCAAAAGCAAGCTCGGCAAACTATCGAATAAATCTAGTTCTAAATACGGATAAATGAAAATGATTGTACGGCGGCGGAAAAATTTAGCAGGAAATAATTTTCAAATATATAAAAAATCAGTGTTGCTTACCACAGATAATAACGGTATTCGACGACGGCGGAAAAGAATAATAAAAAAAATGAAACGGTAAACGGTTCACTAGCTGAAAACTAAGCACTTTCAAAATCACTTTTGGTCGGCTGCAAAGCTGGATCGAGAAGGGGGCCGTAATTTTGTTTCGATCTCGGATTTCAACTTCCTTATCTCCCACCACGGAAAATGGTCAAGGTTTGGGGATTTTAAGAACGGCGCGCGATCGTCATCTTTACGAATCGGTACAGGAACCAGCGTTGAATTACCTGTATCGGAATGCCGTAAATTGGTTTGTTAATTAAGACGGTTTCTGTTATAGCGGAGATTAATTACTTTTCCTGATTAAATCTAAAAACTTTTGTTACCAGCGGTTAGAAAAATATACAATAAGTCGGTTGCATGAAAGAAACAGAAAAATTAATTGAAAAACTACGGAGATGATTATTTTCTAATAATTCGGTGCTAAACCTGTTGTCAATTCGGTAAAACTTAGGTAACTTCGTTACACTATGTCGCAATTCTCATAATACTAGGTTTGCTGCATAAGCATTTATTTTATATAAATAGGATAATATTTAACATGTAATTATTCATTAACTTTAGACTGTTACGCTGTCCGTTAAAACTTTGAAATTGTGTTATTATTTTGTGTGTTGTGTTTTTACAATAAATAAATTTTTTAAAAAGTGAAGTTAAGTTTGTTCGTGATAACATTAATATCTATAAAAAAAATTTAAATTAGTAGATATTATTTAAATAAAAGAACTATAATAATAGACAGCCTGTCAACAAGCAATGGATAAATCAAAACTCGAAAATTCAACATATTGTATCATATTAACGTAAAATAGGGTAAACCATTTCCCAAAGGATATATTTTTTTATAATTGTATATATTTTTTTTATAAAGTGAGACAAAAAAAAACTTTAACTTTAACAATTAAGCTAAGTATTCAAATTCAAACCACTATTTTATAGATGTGTTTTATTCCAAAATGTTGGCGACAACCAAGAAAATGAAGGTAGATACCCCGAAAAATAGCCACTTTGGCTATGTGGTCCCGATTTAAAAAAGGCAGGTTCTTCAAATTGCCCAAATATTTCAAAAAATCACGAAAAATGGCTACTTAGGCTATGTTGTCCCGTATTTCGGTTTTCAAAAGTTGGTCACCGGAAAAAGCAATACCATACCTCAAGTGGCTTTCAACAAGTAAAAAATAAACCATTCTACCCACACTCTTCCCCAATTCTCTTGAGACAACTCTAACTGCGTAAGAACTGGACGCTAGTCCCCCATTCAATGCTAGAATGTGGTCCCTAAACTTAAGTTTGTCGTCGATTTGAACACCCAAGAATTTAGCAACGCCCGAGTTCTTAACAAACTTATTTGTCAAAGTTAAGTCAGAAAACTAAAATTTAAAGGTAAGAATACTATAGTTTTGCTGATTTTAAAACATAATAGATTCGCATCACACCATTGTTTGACAAGCAATAAATCGTTTTGCACAATTAGCCTTAAATCTTCTGCACTTTTTCCACGCCACAAAATAGTAGTCTCGTCGGCGTATCAACGCCTACTTTTGTGTCAAAAGTCGCAGATACACAGATACATTAGACGTTTCTTTGTTATGGTTTCCATGGTAATCAAGCGAGCGACAAAGTAAAAAAAAACTCTTGCTCCTCGAAAAAGTGCGCTTGCGCTTTCTTTTGGAAAATTACTTAAGAGGAAGTAACCCCTTTTCCACAATGAAAATTGCCGAACGTTTTGCTGGTCAAACGAAAAGAAAAAATAAAAATTGGTATTTAGAAAATAAATTCTACTTTAAATACCCCATCCAGAAAAGTAAAAGACGATAGAAAATATTCCCAAAATTTTTTTTTAGAACTTTTTTTATTTTTAGTAATTTTGTAATATCTTAAACAATTCTTTATTGGTCAAAAGCAAAATTACTTTCCCGGGTGTAGAATGTTGTACCAAACAATTTTTCTTTAAGCCATTTTTCAATATCGGCCTTACTTTTTTCTCAAAAACGTTGGGCGCGTAAAGTGAATTTAAGCGTGTAAAGTGGGAATATTTTCGATCGTCATTTACTTTTCTGGATGGGGTATTTAAAGTAGAATTTATTTTCTAAATACCAATTTTTATTTTTTATTTTCGTTTGACCAGCAAAACGTTCGGCAAATTTCATTGTGGTAAAAGGGGTTACTGCTCTTAAGTATATCCCAATAAAATAATGCATCTTGATATAAATTTGTTACCTGCAGTAGATTATGTTTCCCTTACTCCATCGTATTGCATCATCTCGCTCATGGTTCTCCTGGTGTCACCTTCCCGACTCGATTTAATTAATATTTAATAAATATTCATTCTTTCGTGCGGAATGTTATTTATGTTATAACATATTACCGTGCGAGCAAAAATTATTTGCATCAAAGAGGGCCTTGCATCTAAGGACGCAATGCTTAGCGGTAGAGCTTAATGCCTGTTGGGTGTCAGTAACTACCTGAATTAACAATCAATCGGTTATTCCGTCATCTTTGACAGTCGTTACAAGTAATTTGATTCATCGCTAATTTTTCCAATTTCTTAAACAATTCACACAATGGGCTTTACGGAACAGCATAAAACATTCATGGTTGAAGCGTATTTTCGAAACGGGGTTAGAGTAAATGGTGAGTGGCAATACAATCCGGGTTTGTGCATGGACGATTTTCACGAACATTTTCCTAACGTTGCTTTTATTGCTGGTGATTTTTATCCTTGCCTGAAAAGAACCGTGGCTGTGTTTAGGGAAACAGGTTCTATACAACACAAAAAAGGAGCAGAAAGACCATGTGTAAGAATAGAAGAACTTATTGCAAACGTTCGTGAAATATTTTTATATTTTGCTGGTCAACACTTTCGAAAATATGAAGAGACGTGTGAATTAATGCTTGGACCACGGCGGTGGCCAATTTCGGCAATTTATGTAATTATTTTTATGTTTCTTTCTGTATATTCTTACTTTGTTAATTTTGTAGACAACAAAAATAAATTTGTTTTTGTCTACTTATTTTATTACTCATTAGTTTGGCATATCATGTCATAATATGAATTTGACAAAATTTTAACCTCGCTTTGGTTAGATATAACGTCCCCATATCATCGTGATATAAACGAAGACACACGTTTTTTAATCCAAGCCCTCTTTGATGCAAATAATTTTTGCTCGCACGGTATAAGTTCAATTGCATTCGGCAGGTCAAAAAATGTACTTATAAATAAACTAAAAATAAAAATAGGCCTCGAGTACGTTATTTTTATGGCACTTGTGTGCAACACAGTACAGGGTGTCCAGTTTTCGACACTTTTGACGGGTATCTCAGTTATTAGTACAGACAGAATGATGCGGTTTTCGCAAACCTGTATCACTTTTTTGTGAAACAAACGATGCCCTTAGCGGATTTATCATGGCCATCTTGGTTTTTGAGATACAGGGCGAAATTGAAAACGGTGCATTTTCAGACACCCCTTGTATTTTAGTTATCTTATACCTTATCGAAAATATAACAACGGAGTATTATACAGTTTTTTACGTAGAATCCAGTGGCGTAGTTAGTATTTTTCCAGGTGTCTGCATTTTTGAGAAATATACCAAAGTTATGTTTTTTTAAATGGAACGCCCTGTATATTTTTTCATATTTGCATTCTGCTTACTGAGAGCTTTCCAAAAATATATAATAGTTAGCACTTTGTTTTAACAGGAAGGTTAAAATTCATATTTTTAAAAAAATTGTGAGCAGGCCTTGAATTGTGGATTAAAATGCATCCTTTTTACTTATAAATATTGTTGAAAATGGATGCCATTTCTAAGAAAATATAAATACCATCCATACAAATTTAAAATTGTGCAAAATTTACATCGTGGAGATGCAGATCGGCGATTAATCTTTTGTCGTTGGTATACAGAACAAATCCGGGCCAATGCCAATTTTGGAAGATTAGTAATCTGGTCCGATGAGAACCATATTTCTAGTGCTGGAATTTTTAACCGGCATAATACAAGGCATTGGTCTGAAGAAAATCAATATGTTATTTACGAAAGGGAGCAGCAAGGGCGCTTAGGATTTGGTGTTTCTTGCTTCATATTAGGTAATCAAATAACTTACCGTATTTATGAGGGAGGCCTTACGGCAAATATATATCTGGAAATCTTGGAAGAGGTTATATACCCGAGTTATTAGAAAGCGTTCCCCTTGCCCAGCTAAATGCTATACATTTCCAGCAAGACGGTGCACCAAGTCATAACTCTCACGTAGTAAGGCATTTTCTAGAAAATTATTTTCAACAAAAATGGATAGGCACAAATGGAGCTGTAAGATGGCCACCGCGATCGCCCGATCTATCGGTGTTGGACTTCTTTCTTTGGGGTTTTTTGCAGAGCAAGATATACAATACCAGACATAGAACTGTAGAGGAACTTCGACAGGCTACCCATTTAGCATTTCAATTTCTACAAAACCACAGGTCTATAATAATTTTAAACGCCTTGAGACTTATTACCGAAATGTGTCAGCGTTGTATTAGGGAAAATGGCAACCATTTTCAACAATATTTATAAATAAAAAGTATGCATTTTAATCCACAATTTAATTGTTCTAGTGAAACAAAATCCAAGGCCTGCTCCCAATTTTTTTAAAAATATGAATTTTAACCTTCCTGTTAAAACAAAGTGCCAACCATTATATATTTTTGGAAAGCTCTCAGTAAGCAGAATGAAAATATGAAAAAATATACAGGGCGTTCCATTTAAAAAAACATAACTTTGGTATATTTCTCAAAAATGGGAACACCTGGAAAAATACTAACTACGCCACTGGATTCTACGTAAAAAACTGTATAACACCCCGTTCTTATATTTTCAATAAGGTATAAGATAATTAAAATACAAGGGGTGTCTGAAAATGCACCGTTTTCAATTTCGCCCTGTATCTCAAAAACCAAGATGGCCATGATAAATCCGTTAAGGGCATCGTTTGTTTCACAAAAAAGTGACACAGGTTTGCGAAAACCGCATCATTCTATCTGTACTAATAACTGAGATACCCGTCAAAAGTGTCGAAAACTGGACACCCTGTACATTTCCCTTCGTCAGAGTAAATAGCACTAAAATTTAAAATTCAGTAGAAACAGGTGGTACGCCATTTATTAAAAAAAAAAACCTTTTATGGACACTGTCCGCCATCCCGGACACTCTATGAGAAAATTAAAGTTTAGTTTATGAGGTAAATGGAAAATTAGCTATTTATTAAAGGAAAACCGTAAATAATAGGGAACCTTAACATAATTAAAATTAAATTAAAAATGTCTTATAATTTGATACCCGATTCGGGTTTGTTCGGGTATGTATGTTTGTTTGTATCCGATTTTGACCCACTTTAAATGGTCAGATTTAAATTAAATTTTGTAGACTTATCAAGAACCGCTGACAATACAATAATTTGATCACCATATGAGCATGCGTACTATCTACCTACTTTCCGGCTCGAGCAGTCAGCATAATAGTGTTGGTATACTTCATACGAAGTCAGTTGAGACAACGTAAATATTGCGGGTACGATCAATTTACTGCATCACACACTGAAACTACAATACAAATATAACAAAATTTGTATTGTATACAGATGTTCGAAGATAGTCCACGTGGACTTGACAAGTCAGTCATCAATTTTTTTTGTCTATCTCAACTAAGATCGTACACTTCACATTCTTTCGCTATCAGTTGGTCTGTTGGCCGAGAGGGTTTGTTCGGGTTTGTGGATCCAATGCTTTGAATCTAGCCATTTAAAAAAAAATGAATCCACTGCTTAAAATCTAGCCATTTCAAAAAGTCATTGTTAAAATTAGTGACAGTATTTCATCTCTACTCCGGACCTCTATGACTATCTCTACTCAAAAAAAAAAATTCTTAACAATAACTCAAACTACAAAATAAAAAATAAATATAGTTTAAAAAAAAACTAAAAAACACGCTTTAATAATTAATCAAACTAAAAAAACGGAAAATAAATAAATATAGTTTAAAATAATTCTTGAAATTCTTAATATAGGCAGAAAATAATAATGAACGATAAACATTAGTATTAGTGTGAAGAAAAGCGTGGTGCGCTTTGTGCTATATTTTTCGTATATCGAGCACCCCACGCTTTTTTCAAAATAATACTAATGTTTATCGTTCATTATTATTTCTGCCTATATTAAGAATTTCAAGAATTATTTTAAACTATATTTATTTATTTTCCGTTTTTTTTAGTTTGATTAATTATTAAAGCGTGTTTTTTAGTTTTTTTAAACTATATTTATTTACTTCCAAATCGGCTGTTTGGACGGAACGGCCAAAGAGGCTAACTGTTTGGTCAACAGAAAGTGATTCGAACTTATTATTTCGTCTTCAAAGTCGGAAAATATAGGAGGCCCAAGAGATGGTCCAAAGAAAATGTTTACCTTGTAAGTCGACTTGATAGTTAGGTCTAATAGGCTAGTCATTGGAGCATTTGAATTAACAGTAATGTAAACAATTCAAAATTTTGGATTAACGTTTTGCTTGATGAAAAATAAATATAAACTTTACAAATTTGCACGTTTCTATGACGTACGGAACATTGTTTAATCGACAGAAATAAATAATAAGGTAAAAACCGTCTGCCCAAAAATTGCAAAAAACGTGCAAATCGAGATTAAACACCACCAATGTCAAAGGAATAATTGTGCAAATTTGCACCTCTCAATCTCGTACGGAAATCAGTGATTAACCGAATATGAAATTATGTATTGCAAATGGGTATCGAACAAATTGCAAACAATCCAAAAACTACGTGCAAATATCGAGATTGAGTGTCAATATCGAATGTGAGATTTGCACGCAAAAATTTTGAACGGAAAATTTTTATTTATACATTTTTAATTTGTTGAAAATTTTTAGGGTTCGAACAAATTGCAAACATCGTGCAAATAAGGGATGTAGTTCGAATTAACATTTAAAACGTTGCAACAAATTTGCACGCGTATACGGGGTACGGAAAACCAATTTTCATATTATTTTTATTCTACTAAAAATTTATTGATTGCGAACAAATTGCAAACATCGTGCAAATGAGAGATGTAGTTCGAAATATCATTTAAAGCCTTATTACAAATTTGCACGCGTATACGGGGTACGGAAACCCAATTTTCATATTATTTTCAATATTTTTTTGAGTCTAACCGCTAGCTACTTTGCACGCGCATGCATGCGTTATACGGAACCGAATGTTGATGACTTTGTATATTAATGATAATTTATAGAAATTGAACAATTTGCAAACACCGTGCGATAGCGAGCTCATGGAACCACGTGGCGGCGTCTTGCGTACGTCCTCGTCGTCGTCGGAAGTATGAAAAAATATCGAAATATTTTTGTTCCGGTCAAACCGGAAGTTGGCATATTTGAATAGGAGATGAAAAAGTAAAATAGGAACATGTAAGCCGTTTTTCTTTATGACGTACCGTTATAACACGACAGGCTGTCAAACTTCAAAATTTTTTTAAATGTCAATATATATCTCCTAAACCATTGAATTTAGAAATATAGATATGAATATAAAAAATGCTTAGAATTTTGGGTAGAATTTAAAAATAATATGAAAATTGGTTTTCCGTACCCCGTATACGCGTGCAAATTTGTAGCAACGCTTTAAATGTTAATTCGAACTACATCCCTTATTTCCACGATGTTTGTAATTTGTTCGAACCCTAAAAATTTTCAACAAATTAAAAATGTATAAATAAATATTTTCCGTTCAAAATTTTTGCGTGCAAATCTCACATTCGATATTGACACTCAATCTCGATATTTGCACATAGTTTTTGGATTGTTTGCAATTTGTTCGATACCCAATTGCAATACATAATTTCATATTCGGCTAAATCACTGATTTCCGTACGAGATTAAGAGGTGCAAATTTGCACAATTATTCCTTTGACATTGGTGGTGTTTAATCTCGATTTGCACGTTTTTTGCAATTTTTGGGCAGACGGTTTTTACCTTATTATTTATTTCTGTCGATTAAACAATGTTCCGTACGTCATAGACACGTGCAGATTTGTAAAGTTTATATTTTCATCAAGCAAAACGTTAATCCAAAATTTTGAATTGTTTGCATTACTGTTAATTCAAATGCTCCAATGACTGGTCTATAAGGAAAGTCAGTAATAAACGCCAAAGCAGGTTATTTTTTACCTAAGATTGAACCTTAAAGCCCATAAAGATCTTTTACGCCCATAAATGAAGAATAAATTACTTCATTTTGTCTTTAATATATCTTTATGGTCAGGTTACAATGTGAACATTTTCTAATTACTCTTACATTTTGTGCCTATAACCCAAAAGGCTTGAAATTATAAAATAGTTTATTAGTCTTAGTCTTAGTCTTAATAATTACAATGGCCACGTGGTAAAATATGTTAAAGTAATGTCTGAAATAAGTTCTTTATAGCCAAACAGTCCTCTTCTTTTAAAAAGCATGGCCTTTAGGAAAAATATATTTTCTACAGACGTGTGGAAAAACCAATTTTCCGCACGGATATCAGTACGGAAAATTGATTTTTCCACACTGGTGCGAAAATTTTTTTCGGCACGATTATATCAATATCACTTTTCGGTTACCTACCATTTTAATTTTAACAAAGAATACGTTTTTTTAACAGTTTCCTATAACTTAATGTAGTTATTACTTTTTTTCTCAGAATTAGTTACTTATTTCCGCACGTCTGTAGAAAAACTATTGTACCTGACACGTGCGGAAAATGTTTTCCCTGCACTCGACTGCTTCACGGCAGACTCGTGCGGGAAAATAACCGCACTTGTTAGGTAAATAGCTATTACTGATGCCATATTTCTTTAACATGGTGTATTATTTTAAAATAATTTTGTTAAATTACTTGTAACACTAAAACAAAAACAAATATATTACATAAACCGATCACATAAACGAGCTAATTTATTCGCCCAAGCACAAAATATTGTTTTGTAAAAGACTGGAAAGTACTTAGGCATTTTATAAAACACCGATTTATGTTGGTTACAAAGAATGGGATGTGTTGCTGTCAGAAACGTGCTGCAAAAGAAATGCTTCAAAATACCAACCAAAAGTTGAAACCTCTATTTCTGAGTCAGAATATAGTGGTTGAAGTACCTACATTCAATAGGGGACCACTAGACCTTAAAATATATTGGGAACCATCGTACAAATAAAAAAATGGAGTATACCAAATTGGTATAAAAGCACGGAATTTTGAATCGATGGTTTTCAAGAGACGAAATCATTATCATTGAATATCCCGAACCAATTCAGGTTTTGGAAGAAAAAATAATTTCTTTCAGAGAAGCTTTAACAAAGTTTTTTAAATTTGGAGGGCAGGGATTCAAAAAATGTTCCTGCAAAGCAAGCAAAACGCAGTGCCACACAAATAAGTGTTTTTGTATTAAGACTTACTTGAAATGCAATAGTAAATGACATTCAAGCGGACCATCTTTAAATAAGTAAAATAATATTACTTTTAAATTATGTTAGATTAGATTATGTAAATATATACCTAAATTTACGTAGCGAATGTCGGAACATGTGTTGTAAGAGTTACTCATTAATTTATTTTATGATGTTATGACAAAAATAAAGTGTCCAACTTACTATTTATTTGTTTGAAATATTATACGATCAAGCATCAATACAAATCGGTGTTTTATAAAATGCCTAAGTACTTTCCAGTCTTTTACAAAGCGACTAGTTATAATCAGTCATATATCCTAAAACAAACGAGATTGAAGAACCGTTTACAATAAGCCTGAGAGCAATTCGGCGTTTTATGAAACGCCTAAAAAGTTCAGTCGAATTGTAAAAATTAAGTATTTATTCTTCATTTTACAATATACCTAGTCATTTATAAAACGACTAGGCGTTTTATAAAACGACTGAATTTGTAATTAGCTTACGACATATACAGGGTGTCCCGAAATTAGTGTGCAATATTTCTAGGGCGTAAACTATATCAAAAAATATGACAAAAATGTCCTATAAACATACCCCGAGAAATGCTCCTTTAGGGGGCTAGGGCCCCTCAAAGAGGGTCGGGAAGGAAGTATTTTTTTATAATAGTATGGAAACCCTTAAAGATAATAACATGAAAATTGGTACGTGTCTTCCAACCGATAAGTTGTACATAACAATAAGTTTAGAGTGAAAATATTTCTTCCAGTGGCGTCGCACGGAGTGGGGCTGAGTGTAAATATTATCCTATATTCTTTATTTCTAGGATTTTTTAATTTTAAGTACAATATTTTAAGAACCTCGAGTTTTTTCTTTAAAAAAGTACCCCTTGTTTTATTTCGATAGGAGGCACCGTTTTTAAGTAAAATTAATTTTAAAATAAAACGTATTTTTCAAAAGAAAGGTTAGTCCATATGAGTTCAGGTAAATCCGAAAGTTAGCGTGCAGTATTCCTAGGGCGTAAAGTACATCAAAAAGTATTACAAAAATGTTCTATAAACATACCCTCAGAAATGCTCCTTTAGGGGACTAGAGCCTCTCCAAGGGGGGCAAATTTTTTTTTCGTAATAGCTCTTTGAAATGATCCATTTTCTATTAAATTTCGATGGACCGTAGCAAGTCTTCTACGGCTAGGTATTTTCTATGTGGAAATCGCCTCCTGTACTCTATTACAGCCGCAGTAGAACTACCAATACAAAATCCATACACAAAATGAATATCTCTGTGGGTTCTCTGTTGCCCCTTTTTGAGAGGCTCTAGTCCCCTAAAGAAGCATTTCTGAGGGTATGTTTATAGAACATTTTTGTAATATTTTTTGATGTACTTTACGCCCTAGAAATACTGCACGCTAACTTTCGGATTTACCTAAACTCATATGGACTAACCTTTCTTTTGAAAAATACGTTTTATTTTAAAATTAATTTTACTTGAAAACGGTGCCTCCTATTGAAATACAACAAGTGGTACTTTTTTAAAGAAAAAACTCGAGGTTCTTAAAATATTGTACTTAAAATTAAAAAATCCCAAAAATAAAAAATATAGGATAATATTTACCCTTAGCTCCACTCCGTGCGACGCCACTGGAAGGAATATTTTCATTCTAAACTAACTGTTATGTACAGTTTATCGGTTGGAAGACACTTACCAATTTTCATGTCATTATCTTTAAGGGTTTTCATACTATTATAAAAAAATATTTCCTTCCGGGCCATCTTTGAGGGGCTCTAGCCCCCTAAAGGAGCATTTCTCGGGGTATATTTATAAGACATTTTTGTCATATTTTTGGATATAGTTTACGCCCTAGAAATATTGTACGCTAATTTCGGGACACCCTGTATACTACCACTCCATTTGAAAAATCAATTGCGTCTGACATGACATGTTCTGATTTAAGAAAACTCCTGCCTCCTGCGCTTTAATAAAAATAAAAACAACATAACATTTTCATGTTTTTTTATAGTTGTGGTTATGGTTTTACTACTTGGTTTTGTATAATATGAAGCCCAATTATTCCCCTAATGATAGGTGTTTTTTTTTATCAGATTATTAGCTTGGTTTTATTGCCACTAGGTGATTAAATGGTTTATATTACTCACTTCTGACTATGTAAAGCGGCATGTCAAGCTTTATAGTAAAACCCTTAGGTAAAAGTCACGTTTGTTGGGTTGTTACATTATTTAGAAATTTGTTTTAAAAGGCTCCAGTTAATAATTTTATTTTTTTAAATATCCTTTAGTCTCTACTCAATAATCATATTCCATAACCCAGATTTTATGTATTACTGTCGCTCTGTTCAACCGACAATTGCATGTTTTTAGGAGTTGCAAAATATCAACTTTTTAAAATATAGGTTGATAACTCAAAAACTAATAAATTTAAGTAAGGATGTTATTAAAATTGATCAAGCAATCCAAAAATATCGTAATATACAGGGTCTTCCATTAAAAAAAAGGTATTTTGTTTGGGACACTCTGTAATATTCACAATAATTTGAAATTTTACACCCAATGCCTTTCAATAACTCTGTTTTTGAAGAATACTAAAAAGTTGAATAGTTTGCATATGGAATCCTGCGATGAGAGTGGATCACCCAGTATAGGTACTGCATACACATTAGTGATCGGCATAAAGTTGGCCACATAGGCTATGTATAGGAAATTTTTTTATAGATATATGAAAAATTGAAAAATCTTTTTATATCGATTATCTCTGCATAATGGGTAACCTAAAAATGCATATTGACATTGGTCACGTGATAACTTGTTTAAAGGGAAAATTGTCAAAAATATATTTTGTCATGAAAATTGGTATTAGATGGCGGAGTATTATAAAAAGTGATTTGAAAAAGGTGTACCTATATAGGTTGTAGGCTAATTACAAATTCAGTCGTTTTATAAAACGCCTAGTCGTTTTATAAATAACTAGGTAGGTATATTGTAAAATGAAAAATAAATACTGAATTTTTACAATTCGACTGAACTTTTTAGGCGTTGCATAAAACGCCGAATTGCTCTCAGGCTTATTGTAAACGGTTCTTCAATCTCGTTTGTTTTAGGATATGACTGATAATAACTGGTCGTTTTGTAAAAGACTAGAAAGTACTTATTTTATAAAACACCGATCTATAATGTTGCTTGATCGTGTAATATTTCAAACAAATAAATAGTAAGTTGGACACTTATTTTTGTCATAACATCATAAAAGAAAGTAATGGGTAACTCTTACAATATCTGTTCCGAGATTCGCTACGTAAACTTAGGTATATATTTACATAATGTAATCTAACATAATTTAAAAGTAATATTATTTTACCTATTTGAACACGGTCCGCTTGAATGACATTTACTATTGCATTTCAAGTGAGCCCTAAAACAAAAACACTTATTTGTGTGGCACTGCGATTTGCTTGCTTTGCAGGAACATTTTTTTGTATTCCTGCCCTCCAAATTTAGAAAACTTTGTTAAAGTTTCTCTCAAAAAAAATAATTTTTCCTTCCGAAACCTGAATTGGTTCGGGATATTCAATGCCAACGATTTCGTCTCTTGAAAACCATCGATTCAAAATTCCGTGCTTAATACCAATTTGGTATACTCCATTTTTTATTTCTATCGGTCCCCTATCGAATGTAGGTACTTCAACCGCAATGTTCTGACCCAGAAATTGAGGTTTCAACTTATAGTTGGTATTTTGAAGCATTTCTTCTGCAGCACGTTTTTGACCAGCAACACATCCCTTTCTTTCTGTATGTATGATATCCTCTCTTTGGCATAAATCACATATCCATGCTGTTTCATTTAGCACTAAATCTGAAGAACTTATCTTTAAACATTTAACACAGCAAACCGTTGCATTTCCATTATTTTAGGAATATCCTCAATGTTAAATATCTGGATCTCTTCAATATCAATTATTGATTTTTGTAGGCCCGTTGGATTATCATTTAAATGAAGCTCTTTATTTTGATACATTTCGTTTGCGCTTTGATTAGTTTCAGATAAAATAGTTATTAAATTGTCCAAACCTACTTCTTCCCAGCATTTATGAATTAATTGTTAAATTTTCTTCTTCCTCGGTCACGTTTTCTTCTTCGCTTATAATATTAGTTAATACCTTTAAGTCTTCTAAAGTATAAACAATGCAAAAATACTGTTAACTCGTCGCTTGTTTTCAAACGTCAAACCACAGTATAAAGAAGTTAAACTAACAACTCGCCTGACTTGATAGCAGTCTTATTATAATACGCCTAAATATGTCTAGTTTTATTCCAGGCGCATTGTAACAATAATCGCCCACACCTCCATTTTACAATAAGCCTGAGAGCAATTCGGCGTTATATGAAATGCCTAAAAAGTTCAGTCAAATTGTAAAAATTCAGTATTTATTCTTCATTTTACAATATACCTAGTCATTTATAAAAGGACTAGGCGTTTTATAAAACGACTGAATTTGTTATTAGGCTACGACATATACATATACATTCTAATTTTGTGCTCGTTTACAAAATTTAATGAAACATTTCTTTTTTTGAAAAAATATCAAATATTATTTTATATTCCCATGAATTTAATGAAAAGTGTTAAATGATCAAAAAGGTATCAATCTATTATAAAGATTTTTGTTGTTTGTTAAAGTTTTTGTTTGTTAAAATTTACCTTTTTGAGTGTGGTCGGCTCTTTTATTTGACAACCAGAATATGCTTCTCAAATACATCCTCAATAATTAACCGTTGGTCAAAATTAGAAAAATGGTTCCTTGTAGGCATATTGTTGCAAAAATAACTATAAATATGGTAAATATATTTGTCAGATATAGGGATTGATCAAACACAAGTAGGTACAAGGTACCGAATGAGTCAACGATTGCGCATGCCTTGAAGATAAGATTTTTTGATAATAAACTTTTGTATTAAAGTATGGTTGGATATCTGGCACATTTCAAAAATATTTTGAATTATACAGGGTACGCCCAAAAAGTAGGGTGTCATAAGGTTACATTTAAAAAAAAATATTTGAACACATTTATTAATTTTTCGTGTTATTTCTTAAATTTTTATTAATGTTTTAATATACGAAAAAGTTATAGGTAGTTTTAAAGATAATTCGACTTATAATGAAATTTTGCATTGCAAGCATCTCGTTGTTGTGAAAATGATACTTAAATTTTGACTCTAAGCGATTCAAAATTTTTATACTCGCTAAATAAAGTAAAAAATAAATATATGTGTAAAGGAGATGTCAAAATATTTGACATCTCCTTTACAGGCTTACTTTCTAGAACTAAAGTCAGAAAACTTCTAATTGAAAAATATCACTTTTATTAAATGGAACACCTTATATATTTTTCTGTCATCTTATAGCTCGTCATAAACTCTTCAACTTTCGTAAAGAACGTCCTTTCTCCTTTCCCTATCTCTAATACTTAGTTTTTGAAATATTTCGATATTTCGAGATTTAATGTCCTCGCTATAACATCTTTTGTCAATGGATCACAGTTAGTAGCCATGGAAAATAAATGAAAATAATGGCAGTGGATGACATTAAGAATCAGAGCAATGAAAAAATACTGTAAAGTTTATTGTGCAGTCATTTTATAAGTTGGTACTCAAAATGAATTTTTCAAAAAATGAATTAATCGATATGATTTATGTTTTGGGCGAGGCACATAAAAATTCTCTTTTTGCTGAAGGACTATACAGTATGAAATATCCCGAACGGCGAACACCCAGTCCTCGAAGTTTTTCAAATATAATGGAAATGTCAACTGGCAGTGTGGAACATTCAAAACTTAAAGTTGTTAATAGAAGAGCTACAAATGGTGAGAAAGAACTCGAAATACTGTTACACGTCCAGGAGAATCCCCTAGTTAGTAGCCGTAAATTAGCTTCGCTCGGTGATACGTCACAGTCAATGGCAAACCGAACAACAAGCAAGTATAAATATCATACGTACCATATTGAGTTACATCAGTTTATCACTGGTGATAAATTAAACACTTTGGGACTTTTTTTATACTTATCTCAATACACAACTCTGTCGCACTATTAGGATTGTTCGATAGTTCACATTTTTATATTTATCACAAATAATTGTAACACAAAAACTTAAAAAAATATTATAAATAAAAGTACGTATGTATGTATCACATTGACTAAATATATCTTTATATACGAATAATATCCATAAAATAATGATCCTTATGGTCTCATATGGTCTAAAATCCAATCCATGTAATAAGTCACCATTGTGTATACTCCTGGATAACCCCGTATGCCACAAAAACTGGGACCAACTGAAACAATTCCCTGCAACAAAAAAATATATTAATACGCAACCAATCTTGTACTATACAAGTTTTAAAAATCGCTCTTTTTAAACGGCTAAGAAGCAGGGTTGTGATTTTGTCCACTTTTTTTGATTTTGTCCAGGACATGGACAAAATTGGACAAAAACGGACAAAATCGGACAATATTGGACAAAATCAAATTTCATTACATTTTATTAAATTTGTTGATTTAGGCAACCCAAAATACACGTTTGTATTGTGTATTATATAAACAATAAATACCAAATTAAAAATTCCAGAAAATGGCTATTTGTTATTTCATTATGGGGCCTTAAGGTAAATTTTCATGCGTCCGTCATCCGACGGCACGATGATCCGACGGAATCCCGTTATTGTTGTTTAAGTTTTGTTTGACACCCTAATCCTAATATAAAAAAGTTTTTTTAATTTTATATGTGTTTAATTTGATTTTGTACAATTTTGTCCATTTTGTCCAGAACAACTGATTTTGTCCGGACGGACATAATTGGACAAAATCGTCCAATTATGTCCACTTGGACGAATTCAACCAACCCTGCTAAGAAGTCGAACGAGTGCAATCCTGACAATGATCTGTACCGTGCGAGCAAAAAAATATTTGCATCAAAAAGGGCCTTGCATCTAAGGACGTAATGCTTAGCCGTAGAGCTTAATACCTGTTGGGTGTCAGTAACTACCTGAATTAACAATCAATCAGTTATTCCGTCATCTTTGACAGTCGTTACAAGTAATTTGATTCATCGTTAATTTTTCCAATTTCTTGAACAATTCACACAATGGGCTTTACGGAACAGCGCAAAACATTCATGGTTATAGCGTATTTTGGAAACGGGGTTAGAGTAAATGGTGAGTGGCAATACAATCCGGGTTTGTGCATGGACGATTTTCACGAACATTTTCATAACGTTGCTTTTATTGCTGGGGATTTTTATCATTGCCTGAAAAGAACCGTAGCTGTGTTTAGGGAAACAGATTATATACAACACAAAAAAGGAGCAAGAAGACCATCTGTAAGAACAGAAGAACGTGTTGCAAGCGTTCGTGAAAGAATACAAAATACGCCAACAAATTGTATAAGACGCCTGTTCCAAGAAGTGGGAAGATCTTATGGAACATGCAGGACTGTTCTTAAGAAGCAACTAAATTTATTTCCTTATAAAGTGCAAGTATTCCAAGAAATACAAGCCGCAGATTTTAAAAGACGCAGGAATTACTCTCAATGGTTTACCCAAAATTTATTGGAAAGAAATGATTTATTAGACCTGACATTTTTTTCGGATGAAGCCTGGTTATGTGAATTCTCAGAATACACGCATGTGGAGTAGTGAAAATCCCAGTTACCACACAGCGGTATAGAGACGATATTTTGAATCCATTTGTGAAGCAATTACTTGTCGACGAACTACGTTTTGGATATTTTCAACAGGACGGTGCACCCACCCATACAGCCGCCGAAACTATTAACTACTTACGCAATTTTTTCGACGACAGATTGATCAGTTTTCGATCAGACATTGAATTCCCACCTAGATCACCTTGTTTAACGGTTATGGATTACTTCGTTTTTCCTCATTTAAAGAACACTATTTTTAAAACACCAGTTGCAAATTTAGAACAATTACAAGAAAGGATTATATTCAAGAATATGGTAACATTTCTCCAGAGATGCTGGTCAACACTTTCGAAAATATGAAGAGACTTGTGAATTTATGCTTGAAGCATGGCGGTGGCCAATTTCAGCAATTTATGTAATTATTTTTCTTTTTCTTTCTTTATATTCTTACTTTGTTAATTTTGTAACCAACAAAAATAGATTCGTGTTTGTCTACTTATTTTATTACTCATTAGTTTGGCATATCATTTCATAATAAACCAAGCCCTACGTTTTTTAATCCAAGCCCTCTTTGATGCAAATAATTTTTGCTCGCACGATAGTTAATCGTCGTAGTACAATGTTAGTATTGGGATGGGTGTTCACTTGGAACACTGTGCACCTTAAAATGACCTGTAATGATGTTGCACCTAATACAAGTTTAAAAAATGCTTTTTAACTGAATCGGTTTTGCTACGCGACTTGAGTGTCCTAAAGCTAAGTAATATTCTGGAAGTTGAAACTTCTAAAAAAATTGCCATTTCTTAAAGTATTTTACACCAATTCCATAAGTTGCACACATAAAATATCCATATTTTCTATTAAAATACTTACATGTTGAACATATATAAAGTTTCCTTCGATAACAGCAGCAACCAGCATAGGGCCTCCACTGTCGCCAGAACAAGAAGCTTTTCCCTTTACACCTCCAGCACAAATCTGACTTTTGGTCAGCTCAATGCCGCTTTCACTATAAGTAGTGGCACAAGTCTGCTTGTTTACTACTGGAAGTCCTACTTTTTGAAGGATATCAGCTCTTGTCTCTAAAAATATATTGCATTAAAATGGGTTTGTCTTATTTTTATGCATTAATTCATCAATTCTTTTAGACTTTTTGACAGTTATAGTGATACCTACTAAGATATTCTCAATCTTAATACGGTCATTATAATTGTGCGGATATCAGGATGGACCTTTAAACCAGAGTCGGAGGGAGGATTCGCCGTAGTAGTAGTATTATAGTAGTAACATATTTTATTTAGCAAAAAAATTAAAATTAAATATTTTTTATTAAATTTTTTAACTCATTTTTATACATTTATTTTTAAATTTTAAAACGCCACCTTATTTTAACAAAAACAGACAGACATTTCGCAAATTGTCTCAAATATTACGTATCAATTTTGTTTTTTAATTAAATGTAATTTTAAACTTTTTTTAAATAGTTTTAATGATATTTGAGATTTAATAAAGTTTTCCAAATTATTATATTCTATCAAACCTTTATGAAAAATAGTCTCTGCTAATGTTTTAGACACTCTATCCACATAAAAATTTTGATTAGTTCTTGTTTTATAATTATGATGGTCATAATTAAATAAACAAAATTTTTTAAACAATCAGGCAATAAATTGTTTTTAATTTTATGTATAAAGATACATACTAAATAAAAATTAAATTTCTGACATTCAACCAATCTAAATTTTTTAACGTAATATTTATTTTTGTATATTTGTCACAATTTAAAATAATCCGCATGGCCTTATTTTGTAAAATTTTTTAATTTATGAAATATTTCCTTACTAGCACAATATAAAATGGAAGAACAATAAAGAAAATGTGGTAATAAAATAGTATTAAATACAGTTTTTTTAGAAAGCAAACATAAATTTAAACTGATTCTTTTAAAATAACCTATTTTTCCGGCAATCGTCGATATGATACTTTCAAAATAACTAAAAATTTTTAATTTTGAAACAATAATTATCCCTAAATATTTAAAACTGTTTACTAATTTTAGTTTTTCACCATCAATTACAACATTTATTTTATATTTTGATAATTTAAATTATTACCCATAATCATACACTTAGTTTTTGAAATATTTAATTTTAATTTATTTACCTTTAGCCAATTTAATAATATATTTATCTGAGAATTTAGAGTCTTTAGACCATTAAAAATATTTAAAACATTAATGTAAATTAAGGTGTCATCAGCAAACATTTGTAACTTACACATTTATAAAACTAAAGGCATATCCTTGATATAAAAAATAATAGTACATTACGTATCAAGGTTAGAAAAGTGGAACTTTATTTGACGAGTATGGTTAGTTTGAATCCGAGCGAAGCGAGGATTTAATTTCCATACGAGTCAAGTAAAATCACTTATCTGACGAGGTGCGTATACTATTCTTCAGGGCCGAATTAAGGTCGTTTGACGCCTTAGGCCAGACAAATTTTAGCGCCTATTTTTTTCACTTTCGAAACGGATTTTAAAAAAATTGAGCGAGTCATGATACGGATGATCAAATTTGTGCCTAAACGTAATTTCGTAAAAATACATTTTGCAAGCGAAAATTTGCACATTTTGTTGAAAAAAACTCATTGATTAATAATTTAATTGTATTAAACATATAATACATGTAAGTACCTACTTAGGGAAAATTATAAACCAAAAAATAGAAGTATAAACAAACACTTAACATTAATGATTATCTAATGTTTATAAAATGTGAAATGGATAAAACAATTAACTTAAAATATCATGACTTAATATGAGTTTGGTAGTTTCCAAAGTTCAAAAGAACTAATCGACTAATCCAGCTAATTAAGATGCAAAAAATAAAACTCATAAAAACACAAATTCAGCGCTAAGAGTCAAATGATAGTGGTAGATTGGTTCCTTATAAATACACAAAATGATTTAAACTAAAGTATAGGGATTACTTCTTAAATATCATATCAATAACGACTCGTTATTAACGAGATCAACAAATAAAATAATATACAGGGTGTTCATTTGAAAACTTCCCCCCCTCGATTTCCCTGCTTTAAAATGAAGATGTGGAAAATCGCTCGGACCCGTCGATTTTTATTTCGAGGGGGACATATTTTCCGTATATTGTCAATCTTGTTACTTTAAGCCCCTAGGAGGGGGGGGGGGGGTAAGATCTAAATTTTAAATGGATACCCCTATTTTATATATTTTTTTTGGATTCTGCATAAAATTCTTAACTTTTTTAATAAAAGCATTATTAGTCTATACTTAACAGTTTCCCAGATATTGACTCTTAAAAAATGACATTTTTGAACTTTGACAGCGTCTAGCTTTCTAACTGTACGTCTTAGAGCAAAACGGCTTACATGTCCCTATCTTCGATTTTTATCTTTCCAATAGTGTCAACTTCCGGTCAATCCGGAAGTACTATATTTCTTACATTTTTTCTTACAGTTAGAAAGCTAGACGCTGTCAAAGTTCAAAAATGTCATTTTTCAAGAGTAAATATCTCGGAAACTGTGCAGTATAGACTAATAATGCTTTCATTAAAATAGTTCAGAATTTTATGCAGAATCCAAAAAAATTATATAAAATAGGGGTATCCATTTAAGATTTAGATCTTACCCCCCCCCCCTCCCTCCTAGGGGCTTGAAGTAACAAGATTGACAAAATATACGCAAAAGATGTCCTCCTCGAAATAAAAATCGACGGGTCCGAGCGATTTTCCACATTTTCATTTTAAAGCAGGAAAATCGAGGTGGGAAGTTTTCAAATGTAAATGTTTTGAGCAAAAAATATAAAGGTAATAAAGGAACAGTTTTCGTGGCCCAATGCCCAAAAACTTTTATTAAAGGATATTTTAAAAATAACGACATATTTTTAAGTGTATTAAGATACTAGAAATGTTTTGTTCGACATTTTTGACTCGAGAAATTTTGAATACTCTGTCGTAGAAGGAAGTTGATTTTACGAGATCTGATAACTAAATAGTCTCAATACTTTAATTTAAAATATTTTTGTTTAGATTGGAATGAGGAATGTTCTTTATAGGATATATTATGTTCTGTATAGATAGGTATGATAATTAGCAATTATGCCATAGTGATTTAAATGTATAAAATAATTATTATTTTAGGTACACTGAAATTCGTTAAAAAGCCGCGGCGCCTATTTCGTTCGTGGCGCCGTAGGCCATGGCCTATTTGGCCTAGTGGTTAATACGGCCCTGCTATTCTTTCGCATTTTGTATGTAATTAATTATTATTTTGCATTTCATATTAAAGTCTAAAAAAAAATAGTTACTGAAGAAAAGTTCATAAATTTATTTTTAACCAATTAGAAGGCTCATTTTTGTTTGCGTTGCTTATAGCGACGGGAGACTATCGCGATAGTCTATAGCCTATTAACCTAATAAAATTAATAAGTGATAATTTTTCTTAGGTACGACTACTACGACTTAATTTTAATTCAAATGTAAAGTCATTTCAAAGTGACAGGTGAGAGAAACAACAAATTTGTTATCTAAAATCCAATGGCTTTATAGTTTTAAATTCAAATATAACTTTAAAAAACATATTTCCGATGAGTTTAGTTTAATATGACGCACTGTATTTTTACAATAGAAGTTGATTTTACTTGTTAGTAACTAAGGTTTATTACGAAGCTTCTTCAAGTTTGCTTCCAGTAAAATCCTAGGAAAGATACGAGAAAGCATTTAATATGTAAAATTGTGTTTTGAATGACATTAACGTTTTATGCAGTAATGGTCAAGGGCGTCCATAGAGCGTTTTTCAGGGGGGGGGCAAAAACTTAAACAATATTTTTTTATATATGACTAATTATTTAACATATAGGTACCTTATGCCTAACGGAACCTACAGAATTCGTAAAAAATAAACACACAATTACAATTTATAAGTTTTCATCATAAAATAAAAATGTTAAATTCCTAGACGTCTTGCCAAACTCGTTAATTACTTTTTTTATTAAATTTTCTTTATTTTTTTGTAAATAATCATAATCAGTTTACCGATATAAATGAAGTTAAAAAGCGCCGCAGGCGAAAAAATTTGCGACCACGCCCAACATTTGACAGAGAATGCGCTATAGGCGAGAAAATATTCAATGATAATTTTTACATTAAAAAGGATAATATATGCATGTAAATTAATGTTAAAGTGAATTCAAAAAAAGAAAAAATATAACTAATTTATGGTATAGTAATGTTGTCATGAATCTTGTGAAAAAGCTGCAGAGGTAGTCAAAACAGTAAATTCATTTATTTATTTTCTGTTCTGGGGGGGGTCATGACCCCCATGACCCCTCCCCTGGTCCCGCGCTTGAATATTTATACCGAGGGGTAATTCACTGGCGAAAATGGTGTACAACTTCTAGAAAATACAAAAGAAAATACAGAAAATAAGAAGAAAATGCAGAAAATACGAAGAAAATACAGAAAATACGAAGAAAATACAGAAAATACGAAGAAAATACAAAGAAAATACGAGAAAAATACAGGCAACATAAGGAAAATATGGAAAATACGCGCGCCAATCAATTTGGCAATGACGTAAAGTCGTTAACGCTGCCTGGCTTTCGACGGTTTTAATGATGGGAATAACCAACTTAAGATTCTGGAACAAAGCTGCTTTGACTTCTAAAAAAAAATTTAGTAAAGCCAATTTTTTTTTGGCGAAAATGGTGTACAAGTTCTAGAAAATACGAGAAAATACAAGGAAAATACAGAAAATACGAGAAAAATTAAGAAAATACATGGAAAATACAGAAAATACGAGAAAAATTAAGAAAATACAAGGAAAATACGAGAAAAATACGAAGAAAATTCGGCAATATGGAAAATGGTGTACAAATTTTTCTCAGTGAATTACCCCTCGATTTATACTGAATTATGAAATAAAATAGTAATGTGGACGCCTAGGGGGGGGCAAGTGCCCGTTTTGCCCCCCCCCCCCCCCTATGGACGCCCTTGGTAATGGTTGGTATGCTGTTATGGTTGCTATGCTGTAATGGTTGCTATGCTGTAAAGTGACCCATTACTGTACGATTTTGAGGTCATTAATCTAGTGCATTACTGTATAAAATGTGAAATAGTATATTAAAGTACACGTTTCATAAGAAGCGGTTTTAGCGCACGCGTCTATTTTAAAAAACGAGCCACATAGTGGCGAGTTTTTTTATTGACACGTGCGCTAAAACGCCTTATGAAACATGTGCTTTATACATTTTTTTCTATTTCACCTTTTATAATCAAGAAAAATACATTTTAAATAGAAAATAAATCCTTCAAATTTTGTAAATTTTTATGTCTAAATTTTATGTTGGTAATACTATTTTTTATCATAGTAGCCTCTGGACAACAAAAATTATTTTGCAAACTGTCATTTTTTGATTTATTGACCCATTTTCACCACGAGATTCTAAAGTTATTTTAGCGATATGAGATTTGAAATTGGACGGAATATGTTGTGTGATCCTTGTACATTCGGTACATATACAGTGCGTTCGGAAATTAGGGAGATTTTGCTACTTTTTTTCAAATTTCAAAAGACGTGATTTTACGTCACGGCATTGCAATTTATTATAGGGAAGATGGAAAATTCAATTAAAGTTGAAGTTAAAATCGACATTGAAAGTTTAGATTGAATTTTGGATAGGATTTGGCAGAAAATGATAGCTTGAAGCATCTACAAAAGATTGATTTATAGATTTATGCAACCAACATACGTGACTGTTATCCACACAGAATAAAAAGTAAGTTATCAAGCTATTTTTCCTCTGCGAAAAATGGGTTTTGTCGTAAATCCCAAAGGCCGCGCAAGTCAATGAAATAAAACATTTAAATGTTACCAACATCAAATAAAAAAAAAACTCGTATCGAAATAGCTTCATTACGATACGCAAATGCGTATCGTACTAAGCTTATTATGAACGTGAAATAGAAAAAATAATATTATTGGTATGTCTGAACACTTTCTCTCCCCTTACCTTTGATTTTTTTTTCAGCTAGAAAAGATGACGTAAAGGTAAGAACGGTACTTACGGGTTTGAGAATTTGTTAGTCCCCATCCAGTCACGTATACGCTTCGGAAAGGCCAATCTCTCATTTCTCCAACGGGCAAACAAACGGGATATGCGTTTTCTAAAAAGTAAAAAAATAGCAAAATTATAAATATACAGTGTCACCAGTAAAGTCCGCATCATATGATCATCTAGTTATAAATGGAAACAAAATTGAAGATAAGAATGAAATCAGTGAAGAAATGAATAAACATTTTGTAAATGTTGGAGAAAAACTTATGAATACACCAAGAATTGTATGTCTAGAAAATGAATCATCTATCTTTTTCGATATGAATGAAATTTTTGAAAAAGATATTGAAGATATAATTATTCAAGAACTTAATAGAAAAAAAGCCAGTGGATTTGATAATATAACAGTCAAAATTATACGAAGTGTCAAAGTAGAAATAACTCCAATCTTAAAATATCTTATAAAACTATCATTGGAAAAAGAAATTTATCCAAAAAAATAAAAAATAGCTAAAGTTTTTCCTATTTTAAAAGCAAATTCAAAATCTAATTGTAACAATTATCGTCCAATTTCTGTGCTATCAGTAATTTCAAAAGTATTTGA
Organism: Polydrusus pterygomalis; assembly: GCA_963969555.1. Taxonomy (NCBI): domain Eukaryota; kingdom Metazoa; phylum Arthropoda; class Insecta; order Coleoptera; family Curculionidae; genus Polydrusus; species Polydrusus pterygomalis. Next base: position 32,658,368 of record OZ018375.1, on the reverse strand, counting down.
AAAAATTGTTAAACAAAAAGTACCCAATTTTTTAGAAAATAAAAAATTATTTTATGGCCAATATGGATTTCGTAAATCTAGGGACACGAAGGTTGCAGTGGCAAATGTGATCACAAAAATTCAAAATAATTTTGACAATAATAAAAAATGTTGCCTAGTGTCTTTAGATTTATGTAAGGCATTCGATACAGTAAACCATGATATTTTATTGCAATGTATTTATAATATTGGAATAATGGGAAATATTTATAATTGGTTTCAAAATTATTTAACTGACCGTAAACAGTTTGTAAAAATTGAAAAAACAAAAAGTTCATTTAAAAACATTACTTGTGGTGTACCGCAAGGATCAATTTTAGGACCTATTCTTTTTCTGATATACATAAATTCAATTTCAAACTTAAAATTAAAAGGTGATTTAAAATTATTTGCAGATGATACAACAATTATATATTTTGATGATGATATTGATCAAATTTTAGATAATATAAAACAAGATTTAAATCAAATTTATTCGTGGCTACAAAGTTTTAAATTAACTTTACATTTTGAAAAATCTTCTTTTATGATAATAACTAAAACAAATCAATATGTTGGATATAAATTGCAATTACTTTTTAATGGACATATTATAAAATATTCAAATACAATAAAATTTTTAGGTTTACATATAGATGAAAATTTAAGTTGGAGAACACATATTAATAATTTAAGAAATAATATTTCTCCTTTAATTGGTATTTTATACCAAGTGATATATTACATCCCATTAAAATTTTTAAGAAATATTTACTTTGCATTAATAATATTCAAAGTTGCAATATTTAATATCAGTTTAGGGTTCTGCCTGTTTGTCAAATATCAATCCTTTAAAATAATTACAAAATAAAGCCATAAAATGCATTTATAAATTACCATTTTTAGAGCCTACTGCAAATTTATATAAACCAAATAATTATTTGGATATAGAAAATTTATATAAATTAAAAGTAGGTATATTAATTCACTCAATCAATGAAAAGATTAAAAATTCTGAAATAAAATTTATTGATAGCACAACATTTCATGAACACAATACAAGAAAAATAAAAATTTAAAAACCGTAAAAATAAAAACTAATTTTGGAAAAAAATCAATTCTTCATGATGGTATAAAAATTTATAATAATATTACAAAAAAAATTAAAAATATAATCAATATAAAAAAGTTCAAATATTTATTTAAAAAACATTTAATAAAAATATAACATATTATTGTTTTCTTTTTTGTTGTTGTTATATATCATACTATAATTATTGTATAATTTTGACTCTTAATCTTAATTAATTAATTTTTTTTTTAATTAGAAATTTCCCTGTATTAAACTTTTGTAAAGTTGGTTGGGAAATTAAATAAATAAATATAAATATAAATATATGGATTTTTTTTTAATTAATAGCTTTATTCGAAATTTGACTTTAGCATCAAGTTCTGCTTCGATCGAGATGAAAATTAAGCAAGCGTGATTCGCATTATATGTCAAATTTTAATTTTTTCCAAAAAATAATTAAAACGTCGGGTTATTTCTGAAAATATCCAAAAAAGTTATAAGAAAAGGTTTTTTTAAATGTAGTTTCTAGCCCACATGCAAACTTTCAGCCGGATAAGATAATTTTGATTTTTTTACCTACATTTTAAAAATTGCACCACTTTTGCAAAATAAGACTTAACGCAACCTACCTAAAACTTCTTAGATTTGACAATGCTTTATTTCAGATAAATTTTCTTTAAAGTAGCGCCATATTAAATGTGTGTTTTTCTACAAAATCCAAATTGGGCTAATAAAATTTGGTCGCATGTGATGCAAAGTTCATTTGTTTTTGACGCTGTATAAAGTAACTTCATAAAATAAGTATTTTTGAAAACGTAGTTTGTGTTTGAAAGTAAAAAAATAAAAAATAAAATAAAGGGGTTTTAAATTAAATCGTTGAAAATAGATAAACTACCTTAAGTTAAACTAAAATTTATTTTCCACTTAATGAACACTTTACTGATGACACTGTTTTTTTTTTGTCTTAATATTAATTTGTATTACTTTCAGATACAAACTACGTTTTCAAAAATACTTATTTTATGGAGTTACCTTATACAGGGTCAAAAACAAATGAACTTTGCATCACATGCGACCAAATTTTATTAGCCCAATTTTGATTTTGTAGAAAAACACACATTTAATATGGCGCTACTTTAAAGAAAATGTACCTATCTGAAATAAAGCATTGTTTGTTTAAGAAGTTTTATGTAGGTTGCGTTGAGTCTTATTTTGCAAAAGTGGTGCAATTTACAAAATAAAGATAAAAAATCAAAATTATCTTATTTAGCTGAAATTTTGCACGTAGGCTAGAAACTGCATTTAAAAAAACTTTTTTTCTACAGACGTGTGGAAAAACCAATTTTCCGCACGGATATCAGTGCGGAAAATTGATTTTTCCACACTAATGCGGAAATTTTTTTCGGCACGATTATGTCAAAAATCCGTGCGGAAAAATTTTTCGGCACGATTTTGCCAAAATCAATAATATATCAATTATAACTTGTAGTTATTACTTTTTTTCTCAGAATTAGTTACTGTTACATATGTATGTGATTGTTATAGTTAATTAAAAATTATTAAATTTCTTTGAAATATGTGTTACTTATTTCCACATGTCTGTAGAAAAACCATTGTACCTGACACGTGCGAAAAATGTTTTCCCTGCAATTGGCTGCTTCACCGAACTCCGCTACGCGTCGTTCGGTGAACGGCAGACTCGTGCGGAAAAATTCATTTTCCGCACTTGTTAGGTAAATAGCTATTTCAATTACTTTTTTCGATATTTTCAGAAATAAGCCCACTTTTGTATAATTTTTTGGAAAAAATTAAAATTTGACGGATAATGCGAATTACGTGACTACTATTTTTTTTGCCTCATTTTCATCTCGATCGAAGCACAACTTGATGCCAAAATCAAATTTTGAATAAAGCTATTAATAAAAAAAAAATCCATATGATGCGGACTTTACTGGTGACACTGTATTTAACAAAGCTAAGGTATGTATACAAATACCGCGATGGTATTATGGGTACGCCAATATATGCAGGGTGTCCGGAAATGATGAGCAAAAAATTTAGGGGATAATTCTAGACCGAAAATAAATACTATCTCTCCCTATAACATTTTTTCGAGAATTGATTATTAACGATGTTACAGGGTGTTAAAGTTAAATTTTATTTGCAGGTTTAAAATATACAGTGTGTGCATAAAGTCTGGAAACGGCTTAATAACATCACAATTTACTGGCCGATTTAAACCAAATTTGGTACTGTTGTGTAAGAGGATCTAACGCACCGAATGACGATATTGGCGTTGTTGCCAGCTTTTTAGTTTGTCTGGAATTCGAACGAATTTTATATTTTTAAATATAACACCCAGTATATTTTTTCATTTGTAGTTTTTACATTAAATTTGTTACACTTTTGGTAAAACATACTTTGTTCATAATATCAGTAGTTTTCGAAATAACGACGTGTTTTGAAAATATCAACAAATTGTGTTTTATTTAATAATAAATAAAACACCAGTTCAGTTTTGATGTTAAGTCATAAAAGCTGTCATTTTTACATGCAAAAATGTCTTTAACTGAAAGTGAAAGAATTAAAATTCTTATGATGAGAGGATATGGCGATAGGGTCAGATCTTACGAAGAGGTTAAAAATCTATTTAATGACGCATTTCCAAACCGAAATCCAATTTCAAAAGCAACTGTTCTAAAAACTGTCCGACGGTTCGAAGAAACTGGAAATTGTAGAGATAGGCGACGATCAGGACGACCAGTAGTAGTAGATGAAGAGAAAAGTTTAGAAAGTTTACAACATGTTGTTGAAACCCCTGTTTCTTCATTAAGAAAAATTTCTCAAGTAAGTGACGTCTGCTTCAAATCCGTCCATAATGTTTTAATAAAACATAAATATCACCCTTTCAAAATACATGTAGTTCAAGAGTTATCAGAAGATGATTATGAGCGAAGAATTGAATTTTGTGATATTATGATGTCAAGGTTTGACCAAAATAACCACTTTTTCAAATTTATAGTATTTTCGGATGAAGCAACATTTATGTTAAATGGTAAAGTCAATAGACACAACTGTAGGTTTTGGGCAAATGAAAATCCCCACTGGATGATAGAAGGTCATACACAACGCCCTGGAAAATTGATTGTGTGGGCTGGGCTTCTGGGTAACCAGAAGATCGGTCCATTTTTTATTGATGGAAATTTGACATCACAACTTTACCTTGAGCTCTTGGAAACGCAAATAGTGCCTACTATACGAAATGTGATGGGTCCAAATTATGCAAGTACATTCTTCCAACAAGACGGAGCTCCTCCCCATTTTGGTCGAAACGTGCGCGAATTTTTGAACAACACTTTTTCGAATAGGTGGATCGGTAGAGGGGGTACAATCGAGTGGCCACCTAGGTCCCCTGATTTGTCGCCTAACGACTATTTTTCATGGGGACACTTGAAGAACAGAGTTTATACCACAAAACCTCAAGATTTGGCCGATTTGCAGCGTCGAATTTTGGACGAATTTGAATTAATAACGCCAGAAATGATTTACAACACAATTGAAAAATTTTATTTTCAATTAGCAAACTGTCAAGCTGTACAGGGAAAACAGTTTGAACATTTAATATAAAAAATATATTTTTCTAAATTGTACTAGTTATTTCGAAAACTACTGATATTATGAACAAAGTATGTTATACCAAAAGTGTAACAAATTTAATGTAAAAACTACAAATGAAAAATATACTGGGTGTTATAGTTAAAAATATAAAATTCGTTCGAATTCCAGACAAACTAAAAAGCTGGCAACAACGCCAATATCGTCATTCGGTGCGTTAGATCCTCTTACACAACTGTACCAAATTTGGTTTAAATCGGCCAGTAAATTGTGATGTTATTAAGCCGTTTCCAGACTTTATACACACACTGTATAAGTTACTAGAACAATAAAGTAAACATTCAAATCAACGGTTCAAAGTAACGTCCTTTTTCTACAATGCAGAAATTAATTCTTCTTAAAAAATTCCGACGAACTCCATGGAATATTCCTTCCTTTGCTATGCTATGTTTAAGGTTGAAAATAAACTAAAATGATTTCGCATTCATCATATTATGCAAGCAATGTTATTTTCATATTTCTCGAAAACGGTTAGATTTATCGAAACAAAAGTAGTTTTTTATATCAAATGGTTAGGAGAATAAAAATATTTAGTCAAAATGCGCATACAGTGTAGGACAAAAAAGTTGGGACCATTCAAATTAAAGTATATGATCCTATGTGGCGCCCTTTACAAAATGCGAAAAAACGGTGGGCAAATTTGTAGTCCTCATCCCGAAAATGCCCCATATACGAGATTTCGTCAAAATATGAGCGTGGCAAAAGGTATTACAAAAAAAAACTGCAAATAAAATTTAAATTTAACACCCTGTAACTCCCTTAATAATCAATTTTTAAAAAAAAATGTTATACAGTGTTTGCAAGAAAGTTCGCATCAAATGGGATTTTTTTTTATTATTAGGTATAGGTAAAAATTGAAAAAGCAGTTCGTTTTTGCTTACCTAAAAACCAAAAATGACGTATACTGAAGCAGCTGCACGACTTGCGTTACCTGTCAAATTTGACATTTTTAATAAAATAGGTTCAAAAATGCCATTATTTATCAAAATATCGAAAAACTTTATTTGAGAAAGTTGTTTATTTAGGCATTTTTAGTCTCTATACGAAGTTTTGACAGTCTAATAGAATTTTTATTTTTTGCCAGGTTTTTGAAAATTTTGATCAACCCTCGTAGATTAACTTTTATACATCGATGTAAAACCATTTGCCTTTACTTCATTTGTAATCTTAATGCAATTTTGTGTAAAATTTTTGTTTCCTATTATTTACTTTCCTTCAAAAACTGAAATTGTTATCGATCAGTATGTAATGTTTGATGCAAAGTTTATCTAATTACATCAGTTTTGCCAAAACCGACGTTTCTCATTTCTCTTAAGTTAGTAAACAGATGTACAAAAAGAAAATATTGGAAGCTTTCGTTGAAATTTTACTTAATTAATATTAAATTAAATTAATTATATTAAACTATATTTTTGTTGAATAAAATGTTTCGAGCGATTAATATATATTCTTTTTAATCCAATATTAATTAAGTAAAATTTCAACGAAAGCTTCCTAATATTTTCTTTTTGTACATCTGTTTACTAACTTAAGAAAAATAGGAAACGTCGGTTTTGGCAAAACTGATGTAATTGGATAAACTTTGCAAAAAACATTACATACTGATCAATAACAATTTCAGTTTTTGAAGCAAAATAAATAATTGGAAACAAAAATTTTACACAAAATTGCATTAAGATTACAAATGAAGTAAAGGCAAATGGTTTTACATCGATGTATAAAAGTTAATCTACGAGGGTTGATCAAAATTTTCAAGAACCTGGCAAAAAATAAAAATTGTATTAGACAGTCAAAATTTCGGACAGAGACTAAAAATGCCTAAATAAACAACTGTAAACAAAAGTTTTTCGATATTTTGGTAAATAAGGGCATTTTTGAACCTATTTTATTAAAAATGTCAAATTTGACAGGTAACGCAAGTCGTGCAGCTGCTTCAGTATACGTCATTTTTGGTTTTTAGGTAAGCAAAAACTAACTGCATTTTCAATTTTTACCTATACCTAATAATAAAAAAAAATCCCATTTGATGCGGACTTTCTTGCGGACACTGTAGAAAGAGACAGCATTTATTTTCGGTCTACAATTATTATTATCCCCTAAATTTTTTATTCATTATTTAAGGACACCCTGTAGAAAACGAAAATTTGAATCAGTGCGTTATCTTTATAAATTAATATAATTTTTCGCCATCTCCTCTGTAACTAAAGCTAGAAAAAAACAAAAATCGAAACGAGAATTTTCGGTTTTTTCAGAATATCTTCGGAATAAATTACTGTCATTTAAAAAGATTTTTAAATACTATTTTTTGTTATTAGGATTATTAACTATTTTTATTTGCAAATACTATTAAATGGAGATTTTTTAATGCTTGCTGTCATTGTCCGAAATGATATTTTATGACACTATCATTAAAAATAAATTCAAGGATCTTTTTAACTGAAGAGAGACAAAAAAAATCGACGATGTCCGATATCTGCTGGCCGAAGAGCTCTGTATTGTCTGTACAAATTCAATAAAATTGCTCAACTCCGGTGAAAATTCGCAGAACCTACGCTTATTATACAACCTTTCGAAATGACACTTAAAATGCAAACATCATGGATAAATATTAAATTTTAATATGGATAAGACATAAGACTCTCCTACTCCTTTGGTCCCAGAGAAGGAAGATAAAATTGCCACCATCTACGTTCGCATCACACGGGCGTCAAACTTACCAGATTTTTTAATTCTGGATACTCGCAATAGAGCGATATCATTTAAAATATGTTTATCGTTGACTAAAAACTGCCGATGGGATATAATTTCTTCCACTTTTAAATCCTGCACAGGTGGATTACATTTTACCGTCTTTTCGTAATCGTCTTGAACCTCGCAATCGGTGTTATTTCTGATGCTAAATTCGCCAACCCGTACTGATACTCTGCAAATTTAGAGATGAAAACAATTAGGTAATTAGTTATCCACTATATACTGTGTGACCAGTAAAGTCCGCATCATAGGGGATTTTTTTTATTAATAACTTTATTCGAAATTTGATTTTGGCATCAAGTTTTGCATCGATCGAAATGAAAATTAAGCAAAAAAATAGTAATCACGTGATTCACATCATCTGTGAAATTTTAATTATTTCCAAAAAATAATTAAAAAGTGGGGTTATTTCTGAAAGTATCGAAATGCAGTTTCTAGTCCAGATGCAAAATTTTAGCTGCATAAGATAGGTAATTTGATTTTCTACCCATTTGTAAATTGCACCACTTTTGCAAAATAAGACTGGCCGCAACCTACATAAAACTTCTTAGTTTTGACAATGCTTTATTTCAGATACATTTTCTTTAAAGTAGAGCCATATTAAATGTGTGTATTTCTACAAAAAAAAATTGGGCTATTAAAATTTGGTCGCTTGTGACGCAAAGTTTATTTGTTTTTGAACCTGTAAAGGTAACTTCATAAAATAAGTATTTTTGAAAACGTAGTTTGTGTCTGAAAGTAATACACCTTAATATTAATACAAAAAAGAACACAGTGTCATTAGTAAAGTGTTCATTAAGTGGAAAATAAATTTTAGTGGTGGGTAAAAAATCAACATTTTCTTATGCCAGCTGAAATTTTGCATGTGGGCTAGAAACTGCATTTAAAAAAACTTTTTTCGATATTTTCAGAAATACTAAAGTCACTTTTTAATTACCTTCCAATCTATTTGTTCTCAAAGTGATGACTGAAAAGAAATTAAAAATTAGAATTGAAAAAAAATCCAAAAAACAAAAACTGTTGTTTCTGACGAACCCGGTTCCTGTACAGTGTACAGTAATCACAAGCACAGTACAAGCCTTAATTTTGTAAGTACAATTTAAAAGTATATAAAATATTAAGCTTATAATAAACATTTTTTATTATGCTTTTTATATGAGCTTTAAAAGTCAAATATTGATCAAAAATGATACCAAAATTCCTAGCCAATGTTACTACCAACGGTATCGCATAAATTGTAAATAATAATTTTAAAATCAGGGTTGATTATTATTTTTGAATAAATAGATTTTGGACCGATTAAAAATAAACTTGTTTTGTTGTCCTGCAATTAATAATAAAATAGTAACCTTAATTAATTAAAGATATATTTTCAACATTATTAAAGAAAATAAAACAAGTAATGAAGCAACATAATACACTACTAATTGGTTAGTCCTCGATTTAGAAAACATTCACAGCAACAGAGGCTAAAAATGCCTAAATAAACAACTTTCTCTAATAAAGTTTTTCGATATTTTTATAAATAAGGGCATTTTTGAACCTATTTTATTAAAAATGTAAAATTTGACAGGTAACGCAAGTCGTGCAGCTGCTTCAGTATACGTCATTTTTGGTTTTTAGGTAAGCAAAAACTAACTGCTTTTTCAATTTTTACCTATACCCAATAATAAAAAAAAATCCCATTTGATGCGGACTTTCTTGCGCACACTGTATAGAACTTGTTTCCCTAAACACAGCCACAGTTCTTTTCAGGCGATGATAAAAATCCCCAGCAATACAAGCAACGATAGAAAAATGTTCGTGAAAATCGTCCATGCACAAACCCGGATTGTATTACCACTCACCATTTACTTTACCCCGTTTCGAAAATACGCTTCAACCATGAATGTTTTGTGCTGTTTCGTAAAGCCCATTGTGTGAATTGTTCAAGAAATTGAGAAAATTAGCGATGAATCAAATTACTTGTAACGACTGTCAAAGATGACGGAATAACTGATTGATTATTAATTCAGGTAGTTACTGACACCCAACAGGTATTAAGCTCTACGGCTAAGCAAATAATTTTTGCTCGCACGGTATCAAACATTCGTACGTGTGAAACAAAGACACAAGAGAGGGAAAGCGTTAAATTTCTGACCCCGTGTGGAACTGTCATAGCTAAAAGATTCGGAGCGATTAGTCAACACCAGGGGCGTACTAATCACAATCCTAACAAGGTTATATATGAAATTATATCCTTTCCTTAACTAAAATAGCCTATTTATTCATTCAGCAGATTGGAAAGAAAACAAAAAATATACGCGTCGAAGTAGAAAAAAATACTTACAGCTCTGCATCTTTTAGTCCTAAGCAATGCGCCGCTGTTAAAATATAGTTGGAGTTAATAATGGTGCCTCCACATAAGAAGTCCAGGCCATGAGCTAAAAAGGAGGTTTTTGGTAATCATTGACTCATAGATAATATTTACCTTTAGATAAGCAAACAATAATCACGATAGTGGCAAATTTATGGCCTCGCGCATGTAAACAAAGCTATACACGATTAGACATGCGCACTGCAACATTATCATTTCACGAATGGGAAAATACACAGGTCCTGGCTTTAAAAATTAAGTCCTTGATCAATAAAATGTAAAAGTTTGACCTTCAATTTATTTTTACGTGTAAACAGCTAAAATTTGCCCAAATTCTTGGCAAAAAATTGGAATTTCTCCTCAATTTTTGATCGAGTTGAGAAATAAGGTAGTAATTTCTGGTATTTTTAGTAGTTGCACACCAATTAGATTTTGAGGATAGAAAATTGTTTTTAAGGTTTTTTTTCTTAAATTTGTTTTAAAATGATTGGTTGTCGTGCCATTAATTCGAAAAGGAAGATAGCAAGTCAATTAAACTAGTCTTATATAAAATCGAATATAAAGAGCAAACAAAACCAGCTAAATAACCAATATTCGATGTTATTACGTACCTAACCTCAATTCAAATATTAGATGCATCACTACTCCATACTCACTGAAAATACCAAATACCCGGTATTTTACCCTTATTTGGGCATAATATTTTGTTAAGAAAACAAATAAAGGATAGTATTGACGATGCATACAAAGATTACATTACCGAAGTTCAGCAGGACATCACAAGTGACCCAAAAGCTTTCTGGGGATATATTAAAAATAAGAAAGGTTCTAATACAATTCCTTGTAAACTGCACCTCGACAACAATAATTATAGTAGTGGTCAACAAAATTGCCGACGCTTTTGCATCTTATTTTACCTCAGTCTATGAAGAGGATCCCGACACCTTTGAACTTAACGAGCAGCTTAATACATATCATGACAACATTAACCTTAGGTATATTAGTTATGCAGACGTGTGTGATGCTGTCAAAGAACTTAAAGTAAACAGAGCAATCAGGCTTGATAATGTACCACCTTATATTGTTAAAGGACTGGTTGGTTTTTTTACCGAGCCTTTACAAAAAATATTTAATTTAGCTTTAAAAACAAACACTTTTCCAAATAAATTCAAAGAAGTTAAAATCTGTCCAATCTTTAAAAAAGGAGACTCCACTGATATAAAAAACTATAGACCTATTGCTATTTTATCAACACCTGCAAAGATATTTGAATCCATAATTTATAAATATATATATACCTCCGTTCACAGGAAAATATCTCAATTTCAACATGGTTTTATGAATAAAAAATCTACCAAAACAAATCTAGCCGAAATAACATAGCACATTTCTGAAAGCATTCATAATAAATCACAGGTGGATGTAATATATACAGATTTCACAAAGGCATTTGATAAAGTATCACACAATATTCTGCTTAACAAATTATACAATGAATTTGGTTTTCACTCAAACTTAGTAATTTTTTTCAATTCGTACTTTCAAAATAGAAAGCAACGGGTAATAGTGAAGGGATATTCTTCAAAACAGTTTATAGCAAGCTCGGGCGTACCTCAGGGTTCTAATCTAGGGCCATTACTCTTTATATTATTTATAGACAGCTTAATTAAAAAAGTTACAAAGTGTGGTATATTGGTGTTTGCCGATGATATTAAGTTATATGCTACCATCAGTAGTTACCAAGATTGCTTAAAACTTCAGGAAATTCTTAACCAAATACACGAGTGGTCTCTACATAATAAGTTATATTTTAACATTAGCAAATGTAATATCATGACATACACCAAAAAGAAAACCCAAATTAACTTTGATTACAATATAAACGGCATAATTCTAAGCAAAGTAACAGAATATAAAGATCTTGGTGTAACATTTGATCACGGGTTAACATTCGTATACCATATTTTAAATATTTCAAACAGAGCCTCGAGTATGTATGGGTTTGTAGTTAGGAATTGTAAACATTTTATTAACATTAAATGTATAAAACAGTTGTATGTTGCAAATGTTCGAAGTATATTGGAGTATGCTGCTGTTATTTGGAGTCCATATTATGAGAAACATAAATATACTATAGAAAGAGTACAGAATAGATTTCTAAGATATCTGTATTATAAAGAAACCAGTACATATGACCTAACAATAAGTAAAGCTCAACTAAGAGATAGATATAACCTGCTTAGTTTAGAAAAACGTAAAACTCACTCGTCCCTGTTGTTCCTTTATAAATTAATACACAATCAAATAGATGCACCAATGTTGTTATCACAAATTAACTTTAATATGCCGCTTTATAGAACAAGAAATTGTGCTACTTTTTATATAAAGTTTACTACTACAAATGGCTATGGAAATTCGCCTCTTAATATTATGTGTAAGTTGTCGAATTCTATAATGAAAAATTTGGATATATTCTCTTTAACCCTCAAGGATTATAAAAAAGTGCTAGTTTAGTTTAGTTTTTATATTATCTAGATTTTAGTACACTCCTACTCTGTAATAGGATACTTGTATCTGTTGAGTTTGAAGTAAATAAATAAATAAATAATAAAATCATACAACGGCTGTTACAAGTCTTTTTGTTTATATTCCAATCCGAATCAATAAAAGTACAAATACAATTCAACAAAGTAGGTACACAAAAACTAGAAATCCGTAAGTATTAAACACCCAAAGAAACAACAAGGAATCCACAGAGAAAACTTAAAACACAACAACAAAAATGGCGCCGACCCGGTTCTGGAGTGTATTGTAAGCCTGTCGCTAAAGAAAGACAGACCGATAACAAGAGTTTTGTGCGCATGTCCAATGCTGCTGGGACGGAGGCATCTTCCCGGCGCTGAGACGTATTTTTTCACCCATAAAACTTAAGTTTTGTTTGCGCAGGCGATAAGCTGTACGTATCTAAAGGTAAATGTCTATGCATGTCTACACGAACCCCATATCATTTGCACTCAGCGATAAAAACAAAAAAAAAGAGCGGCCAAGTGCAAAGGCAATAAATTTCTTTAATGGTAATGGTTATTTAAATGTTTGGGGTAAATACTTTTTGTATTACCCGGTGTACGAGGAAAGTGCCCGGCAAAGATATGTGCCGATTTTTCTTTCTCCCTCTTCTAATTAAGTTTCCCTTCTTTATCGACATCATATAAATACACTCTAGAACCGGCTCGGCACTATTTTTGTTGTTACGTTTTCTCTGTGGATTTCTTGTATTCTTTGCTATTAGGTATTTTCCTTTTGCTTCCTTTAAACACCATAGCGAAGTAAATATAGATGGGCATATTTAACCGCGGCAAGGGAAGGAAGAACTTTCGGGACTCGGTTATTGTGAATAGTGGGTCTTTAGTAGCCGAGTACCTTTCAAATTACTTTTAAATAGCAAAGTATAGATTTAGCAAAGATTTTTTCCTTCCCCTTTGCCGCGGTTAAGTATGCCCCACTATATTTCTCATGCGATTATATGAAGTTATTTGCGGAGCGTTCCTTTAACAACTTAGCTGAGCAAATATATTTACTTTGCTTAGCTGTTTAAAAGAAACAAAAGAAAAGTACCTAATATTTCGGATTTCTAATTTTTTGTTCCTGCATGTATATTGTGTAGTTAAATGAATTATGTTTGTACTATAAACAATGACTGGTACCGAAACCTTTTTCAAATTCTTGATGAAGAAATTGTGCTTGTTTTAGACGCACCCAAGTTTTTGGCAAATGTTTAAATGTTGCCGCCTGATATTCGGCTTGAAGTTGGGTACGCGATAACATGGAAAATTGTTGTTTTGTTTGTTTTTTTATTTTCGATTTAATAAGGTAAGTTTAATTGACCTCTGCTCTTGGTTTTCGAACTAAAAACACTACAGCGATTCCTTTTTGAACGAATTTTAGAAATAAAATATTAAAAACTATTTTCTAACCTCAAAATTTAATAGGTTTGATAGCACTATAAAAATACCAGAAATCACTTCCTTTTCCCCCACATTGGTCAAAAAATTCGAACAAGTTCTATATTCTTAAAAATTCATTCTGGCAAGAATTTAGATCAAATTTTATCTGTTTAGACGTGAAAATAAACTGAAGGCCAATGACTTGTCTTGTGAAATACGGGCTTAATGCCACACATTAAGCTTTTAGTTAGAAATTTTAAATTTTAAAGCCCGGACCTGTCTCTTTTTCAATTCGTTAAATGAGAATTTTGCAGTGCGCACGCAAATATATGTTTGGCTTGTTTACAAGCGCAAGGCCATAAATCTGGCACTTTAGTGAGTATTGTTTGCTGATCCAAAGGTATACCGGGTGTCCACGGAAGGTAGCTCGCCCCTCTATTTTTTTTGTTTTTCAAGATAATGAAATAAAATTCGGGAGATTTGTATACGACATAAAACTGCATTTTTTGACAGGTTACTAAACATTATGGAACTTCCGGTTTAACCGGAAGTGACATACACTTTCGATTTTTAAATGGGACACCGGGTATATTTTTACTTTTTTTGACTCCATAATATGACATTCTAAATACAACGATGTGTCACTTGTCACTTTTTGTCACCAAGAAAATATTTTTTTTCCAAATTTATTGTTTTATCTAGAGGGCTATGAATACCTTAAGACTTATTTCAGTTCTTTAATCTTGGCAAAAATAAAATTTTACTATTTTTGGTCCAATGCTATGTGCTATGTAAAATTTAATCTTTAAAGTTGCATAACTCATTTTTTTCAAATGGCAACATGGTGTCTCGTCGGGTTAAGAAAAAAGAGGATTTTATTACGATTATTTTAATACCATACACTATTAGGTTTTCGAAAAGCAGCCATTAAAAAACTTTTAAAAGTTAATTTAGAACTTTCCTAAAATGAAGCATGAATAAATTTAGATTTAAATGCATCAAGTAGCCTCTGTGACCAGCAAAACTGATAAAACAAAATCATGCCTTGAAGAAAATTGAAATGCCAATAGCTTCTGCCAAAGTAAATTAGTTTGTTGTTTAAAAAGCATGGAAAATAATAATTTTACAAGGAGTGAAAAAGTTGATATGTTATTACTGTTTGGAGAATGTAGAAATAATTCAACCGATGCTGCAAGACTTTACGCACAAAGATATTTTAATCGGCGTCATCCAACCCGGCACTATTAGGTACTTAAAACTGGTTCCGAAAATGCGAAATGAGCCTGACAATAATAACATATAAACTTTTTCACTCCTTGTAAAACTATTATTTTCCATGTTTTTTAAACAAACTAATTTCCTTTGGCAGAAGCAGTAGCTGTCGGCATGTCAATTGTCTTTAAGGCATGGTTTTGTTTTATCCGTTTTGTTGGTCACAGGCTACTTGATACATTTAAATCTAAATTTATTCTCAAAAGATGCCTTATTTTAGGAAAACTCTAAGTTAACTTTTTAAAGTTTTTTAATGGCAGCTTTTCTAAAACCTAATAGTCTATGGTATCAAAATAATGTTGCCATTTGAAAAAAATGAGTTATGCAACTTTAAAGATTAAATTTTACATAGCACATAGCATTGGACCAAAAATAGTAAAATTGTATTTTCCCAAAATTAAAGAACTGAAATAAGTGATTTTAAGGTATTCATAGCCCTCTAGATAAAACAATAAATTTGGAAAAAAAAAATTTTCTTGGTGATAAAAAGTGACAAGTGATACATCGTTGCATTTAAAATGTCATATGGAGTCAAAAAAAGTAAAAATATACCAGGTGTTCCATTTAAAAGTCGAAAGTTTATGTCACTTCCGGTTAAACCGGAAGTTCCATAATCTTGAGTCACCTGTAAAAAAATTCAGTTTTATGTCGTATACAAATCCCCCGAATTTTATTTCATTATCTTAAAAAACAAAAAAGTTAGAGGGGCGAGCCACCTTCCGTGGACACCCGGTATGTGTATGGAAACTACCGATTTCTTGTCATTTTTAAAAATAAGCATTTTTAATTTCTACTTACGTGTTTTATATTGCAATAAAGCCATCCAAGGAAATTCAGTTAAAGTTGCATCTTCTCCATTAGTAATTCTTATGCTACTATCCAAAAATCCACATTCTTCTGGAAGAAGTCGAAAGTTTTTATGATTTGTTACATCTGGAGGGTTTTCTCTATTGTGATAAAGTATTTCATGATCATCCAGAATTATTGGTTCCGATGGACAACATATCTAAAAGTAAAGTTATATAAATACCTAATTTTAAAAAAATGAAACCGATATCAAAAATGTTTTAAAGAGGTAACAGATTTTTAATATACCTATTCCACAGGCTAAACTTACGTAATCCTCTAATTTCTTCGTTTGATATCGGCTCAAAGCAATACTATATTTGTCTTATAACTTGTCAGTAGCTGATATCAAAAAGTTTAATAAGAAACTAGAGGATTACGTAGTAAGTATTAATCTTTGGTATTATTATAAGTAGGTCTTAAGAATCTGTTATAATGTTATTAAACTTAGTTTTTTATACTGTTTAGTTTATTTTTAAAGTTTGAGCCGTAAAAGAAACTAAGTCCCGGAGGCGCTGCTTGTAAAATTAAAATTGGTAAATGCGATTAAGTAGTAAAATAAATTCAGAGAGTTATAATTTTGAAGGTGAAATCGTGAAAGAATTCAACCTCCGTAAGCGCAGCTTGTAAAGTTAGCATCACTAAATGTTATTAAATTGTAAACGAAAGTCCTTAAGAGTTTTAATATTAAGGGGTTTTGTCGTGAAAGCAACAAGTCCCGAAGGTGCTGCTTGTCTAGGTAAATACGATTAAGTAGGAAAATAAAGTCACTAAGAGTTTTAACATTGAGAGTTAAGTCGTAAAATAAACTAAATTCTGGGTTGCTGCTTCTAAAGTTAAAATCGGTAAATGCTATTAAGTAAAGGAAAGTCCCTGAGAGTTTTAATTTTGAGGGTTATGTTGTAGAAGAAACTAAGTTCCGGAGGTGCTGCTTGTCCAGTTAAAATCGGTTAATGCGATAAAGTATTGAAAGAAAGTAGTATGTAAAGGTTTTAATTTTGAGGCTTAAGTCTTAGACGAAACTAAATCCCGGGTCGCTGCTTCTGAAGATAAAATCGGTAAATGTTAATAAATATTAAAGGAAAGTCCTTGAGAGTTTTAATATTGATAATAAAGTAAAAACCGGTAAATGCGATTAGGCAGTAAAGAAAAGTCCCTGGGAGTTTTAATTTTAGGGGTTATGTCGTGAAAGAATCTAAGTCCCCGAGGAGCTGCTTGTACAGTTAAAATCGGTTAATGCGATAAAGTATTGAAAGAAAGTAGTATGTGAAGGTTTTAATTTTGAGGCTTAAGTCTTAGAAGAAACTAAATCCCGGGTCGCTGCTTCTGAAGCTAAAATCGGTAAATGTTAATAAATATTAAAGGAAACTCCTTGAGAGTTTTAATATTGATAATAAAGTAAAAACCGGTAAATGCGATTAAGCAGTAAAGAAAAGTCCCTGGGAGTTTTAATTTTAGGGGTTATGTCGTGAAAGAATCTAAGTCCCCGAGGAGCTGCTTGTACAGTTAAAATCGGTAAATACGATAAAGTAGTGAAAGAAAGTCTCTGATACTTTTAATTTTGAGGGTCAAGTCGTAGAAGAAACTAAGTCCCGGGTCGCTGCTTCTAAAGCTAAAATCGGTAAATGTTATTAAGTATTAAAGGAAAGTCCGTGATACTTTTAATATTGATAGTAAAGTAAAAACCGGTAAATGCGATTAGGCAGTAAAGAAAAGTCCCGAAGAGTTTCAATTTTGAGGGTTAAGTAGTGAAAGAAACTATGTCCCAGAGGCGCTGCTCGTATAAAGTTAAAATCGATTGAGTAATAAAAATTTCCTGTTTTAGTTTCAATTTTTTAAATTTAGCCTTATTTAGATATGGTTTTTGGGACTACCTTGGTATCTGACTCTATCACTATCTACACTAAAAAGAACGAATATAAAAAAAAATTGTAAGATCACAGATATCCTAATATTATCTGGGGTATATTATGTATTTAAATAACTAGAGAGGCAGGTTTGAAACCTCCTTCTATTTTTGAAATAGATTTTGAGATAAATATATTTCATTCTGTATAAAATGTTCAGTAAGAGCGACACGGATGCACGCGTTCTAGTCAACAATGAAAGAGTTTAGACTTTTACCAGACATAAAAAGAGAAAGAAACTTACCTTATTTCTCCCGTTGCATTTAAAGGCGTTAAGTTTTTTGGTTAATTCTGGAGAATGTGGTCGTCTGAGCGTTTTCAGTAAGTTAAGCAATGGCGGACATTGCCATAAACCTACGCAAGTTGCCTCTGTTCCATCGGGTGTTCGGCAGCCGTTGCCGTAGCTTTCTAAGAAACGAAACTTTTAGGCTTAGATTAAACATTTTTACAAAGATTGGTAAGAGTGAGAGAGAAAACGTACATGAAGCGACATAGAAAATGTTGTTAACAATATCACGACTTTTGATTGGTTAAATATTTCAAAAACACCATGCGCCGACTCAAAATGTTCCCGATCATGCCATGAACAAAAAATGGTATTTGTTTACTAGCGACCCTATATGTAGGTTAAGGTGGCATTACGAGATTTCTAAAAATTTGGAATATGCCAGGCAAAAAACCATACTTTTTAAAGGACAGTAGGACTAAACTAGTTTTTTTTTCTTATTAGTTAATATACCTGTGACCAGTAAAGTCCGCATCATATGGTCTTTTTTTATTAATAGCTTTATTCAAAATTTGACTTCGGCATCAAGTTCTACTTCGATCAAGATGAAAATTAAGCAAAAAAAATAGTAGTCACGTGATTCGCATTATCTGTCAAATTTTAATTTTTTCCAAAAATAATTCAAAAGTGGGATTAATTCTGAAAGTATCGAAAAAAGTGATTAGAAAAAGTTTTTTTATTTGTAGTTTCTAGCCCACATGCAAAATTTTAGCTGCATAAGATAATTTTGATCATTTACCCAGATTTTGTAAATTGCACCACTTTTGCTAAATAAGACTTAACGCAACCTATATAAAACTTTTTAGTTTTGACAATGCTTTATTTCAGATACATTTTCTTTAAAGTAGCGCCATATTGTATGTGTGTTTTTCTAGAAAATCCAATTTGGGCTATTCAAATTTGGTCGCATGTGATGCAAAGTTTATTTGTTTTTGACCCTTTATAAGGTAACTTCATAAAATAAGTATTTTTGAAAACGTAGTTTGTGTCTAAAAGTAACACACCTTAATATTAAGACAAAAAAGAACACTGTGTCATCAGTAAAGTGTTCATTAAGTGGAAAATAAATTTTAGTGATGGGTAAAAAATGAAAATTATCTTATGCAGCTGAAATTTTGCACGTGGGCTAGAAACTGCATTTAAAAAACATTTTCCAATAACTTTTCTCGATATTTTCAGAAATAACCCCACTTTTGAATTATTTTTTGGAAAAAATTAAAATTTGACAGATAGGTAATGCGAATCACGTGACTACAATTTTTTTTGCTTAATTTTCATCTCGATCGAAGCAGAACTTGATGCCAAAGTCAAATTTTGAATAAAGCTATTAATAAAAAAAAATCCCATATGATGTGGACTTTACTGGTCATATTGTATAAATATAATAAACTATTGTATATTAAGTCGTTGTATTATTTTTGGTTAAGGACAATAACTGGAAAAAGTCACAAATAAAAGGTCCTGTTAAGATTGTGAATTTATTGTATTCGTCCTTAGTTAGTATTCTATGTAATCTTTGGTATTATATAATACTATGTTGCCACCTCTCCCGGTTGGATACCAGTTATTTATAATTTTAACACAAAATATAAAATAATTTCAAAGTGATACGCCACTGTTAATTGACATTCGTAGTAGCATGTGATGACCATTTGATTGTCCTCTTATAATCAGTGAGTTGTAGGCTCTGCGAAAAAATACGTAACTGAATGAGATGCGTAATCTATCTTTGCTCTGTCCTCGTTTATATGCTCTATCTACCGTGCGAGCAAAAATATATATTTGCATCAAAGAGGGCCTTGCATCTAAGGACGTAATGCTTAGTCGCCCAACTGGCAAAGAACCCTTATAATAATTTGAGTATGAGGGAATTATGGTATATGAAAGTTGTATAGACGCTGTCCATTTGCTAATTTATTTTATAAATGTTTCTCATTACTCATTTTTGTTTTTGGAATCAAAACGGTTGCGACAATATGCTATGCTGTAAGAATATTCTAATAACCTAATTGTAAAACGGTTTAATAAATACTTTTTTAGTTGGTGTAAGAACATCTATAGAATTTTCTCTACAGAGCAAAGCTGCTGTATAATCACTTTTATTTTTTAATTTATTTATAATAGTTCCTTTGTGCTACAAAACTTTTATAGGGAGAATAAGGAATATTATATAACCTTTGTTCTTGTCAACTTTAATATGATAAAAACTCTGCCAATACAATAATTATAAGGTAATTTTCCTACCCAGTGTACTGTTGGTAGCAAAACGGTATTATTTACAACATTTAAAAGATAAAGATCCCTTTTTTTAATGCAAATAGTGTTAAAATTGCTACTAAAGAACTTTAATAAAACAGTTTTGTTAGTATTTTATTTTCAACCACTTTGATAATGAAATACTACATACCAGAAGCCACATCAGTAATTTTGAACAACAATAATGACCCCTTTAAACGATAAGCTGAAAATCCCTTGGGATCAGTTTGTGTTCGATTTACAAAAAGTCATCATGTTAATCGCATAAAATATACCTATATTGTATAACTTGTACTCGTTGGTTCTGGAACAAATATTATAGGGAACATGGCTTGAGGTATTATTTAAAACATTTTCAACGAATAAAGTTTGTAGTTTTAAAATTGAATCCTTTCTGTTCTTACTAATAACTTTAACTTGTTTGTTGATTGTTTTGGGTATTTGGCATATTCTCTCGGTGACCGATGCCACTTATAGCAACCCTAATCTAACTTCATATAAAATCGCAAGTTATTAATCGCTTAAAATCGATTTTTTTCTGTAATCGACATATTTTTCCGAATCGCACAGCTCTATTATTAGGTAGGTACAGAAGCGAGTTTCATACGTTAAAAAAAATTATTAAATTTTACTGACACGTTTTTTCGTGTAGAATGGAAGATCAGTGATACCGAAAAAATGACATCAAAATTGTGTCCTTATAATGGTTGTATTAGTGTTTTCAGCAGATCGAAATATTTCCTTTGCTGTATAATTACTTTTTCAACAGCTGTTTTGTGATATTAAAATTTATAAAAGAGCTAGTTAGTTAGGTTTATAAATATGCGGCCATTTTAGAGTCGAATTTAAAGAAGCCATATTGTCAATATTATATTTAATGGAATAACTTTACTTCTATCATTAATAAAAAGACCGGTTTTTATCCTCAGTTATGATTTAATTCATAACCAAACATTTTTTTTACCTCCAGTCACATTTCGAGGTGTATTTTTTTTCCACTCATTTTTATAATATTTTGTGATAGTAATAAAGTGATCCATAAGCAAGGGCGCATACAGAATTAACGTAAAAACAATATATACTTACACAGTAAAATTTGATTCGCAAAAAAATCGAAATACCAGAAGGGTTTCGATACTTAAAAAGAATAGTATAATAAAATATAATAATGCTAATAATAACTATCCATATTGTAACTTTACGGTTTTTTGGAAGCAGCTGTATTATATATTTACAAGCAGATAAAAATAGAACAATTTTGCTATTCTCGGCAGCTATTACAAGAATAATTTGCACTTAAAAAAAATTTAAAAGAGCTTTTACCTCGTACCTTTATAAGAGAGTTTTATTAATGCGTTTACAATAGTTACTAAAGGTGCTGTAATGGTAACGTACAAAACCTTATTGGGAATAATTTATAAGCCCTCTATTACTTTAGCTGTATAAGCGTTTTATTGATGTTTATAAATATGATTTGTTATTTTTACTGTTACAGTAATACAACATTTAAAAGAGAACATACAAATCAATTTTGCTTTATACAGTGGTGCCCATTTTAAACTTATATTGGTTGTAAGAACGTTCCGAAGTGCAATTTATACAACATTAATTCTTATAATATTTGCTGTAAGAACATTCTTACAGTTTTTATAAAGGTGCGAAATGCTTCTTGGGCGTAGAGCTTAATACCTGTTAGGTGTCAGTAACTAGCTGGATTAACAATCAGTCAGTTATTTTGTCATCTTTGACAGCCGTTACAAGTAATTTGATTCATCGCTAATTTTTCCAATTTATTGAACAATTCAAACAATGGGCTTTAGGGAACAGCAGAAAACATTCATGGTTGAAGCGTATTTTTGAAACGGGGTTAGAGTAACTGGTGAGTGGCAATACAATCCGGGTTTGTGCATGGACGATTTTCACGAACATTTTCCCAACGTTGCTTTTATTGCTGGGGATTTTTATCATTGCCTGAAAAAAACCGTGGCTGTGTTTAGGGAAACAGGTTCTATACAACACAAAAAAGGAGCTCGAAGACCATCTGTAAGAACAGAAGAACTTTGTTGCAAACGTTCGTGAAATAATGCAAAATAGGACAACAAATTGTATAAGACGCATGTCCCAAGAAATGGGAAAATCTTATGGAACAGGCAGGACTATTCTTAAGAAGCAGCTAAAATTATTTTCTCTTAAAGTGCAAGTATTCCAAAAAATGCAAGCCGCAGATTTTGAAAGACGCAGGAATTACTCTCAATGGTTTACCCAAAATTTATTGGAAATAAATGATTTATTAGAGCGGACATTTTTTTCGGATGAAGCCTGGCTCCACCTCTCCGGTTATGTGAATTCTTAGAATACATGCATGTGAAGTAGTGAAAATCCCACATTGCACCCTCAAAAACTTGGTGTCTGGTTAGCTGTTTCCCGAAGAAGAATTGTTGGTCCTATTTTTTTCCATGACACAGTTACAGCACAGCGGTATAGAGACAATATTTTGAATCAATTTGTGGAGCAATTACTTGACGACGAACTACGTTTTGGATATTTTCAACAGAACAGTGCAACCGCCCATACAGCCGCCGAATCTATTAACTACTTACGCAATTTTTTCGACGACAGATTGATCAGTTTTCGATCAGACATTGAATTCCCACCTAGATCACCTTGTTTAACAGTTATGGATTACTTCGTTTTTTCTCATTTAAAGAACACTATTTTTAAAACACCAGTTGCAAATTTAGAACAATTACAAGAAAGGATTATCCAAGAATGTGGTAACATTTCTCCAAAGATGCTGGTCAACACTTTCGAAAATATGAAGAGAGTTGTGAATTTATGCTTGGAGCATGGCGATGGGCAATTTCAGCAATTTATGTAATTATTTTTCTTTTTCTTTCTGTATATTCTTACTTTGTTAATTTTGTAAACAACAAAAATAAATTTGTATTTGTCTACTTATATTATTACTCATTAGTTTGGCATATCGTGTCATAATATGAATTTGACAAAATTTTAACCTATATTTGGTTAGATATATCGTCCCCATATCATTGTAATCTAAACCAAGCCCCATGTTTGTTAATCCAAGCCCTCTTTGATGCAAATAATTTTTGCTCGTACGGTATATTATTATGCTTGATCCTTATATTGTGGTCGCTTAACTAACTCGACTATCGAAATAAATCAAAGTGCAGAGAATTTAACAAGAATATTTATTTCAAGACTTTTTGTTAATTATTTCTCATTGACTCTTCTACCTTTAATTTTAATACAATATATACACGCTATGTTTTCGACCTGTACAAAAATAAGCTTCTTTACGTAAACGAGTGCTGAAAAACCAGTTATTTCTTAATTATTTTTGTGATTGGATAAAAACACGTGCTTTAAAAAATCGTGTAATTTAGTTTTATTATGCTGGTTTATTTTTTTAATTAATGCGAAGCGGATAATTGAAATACATCTCATGCGTCACTATAATGCACTGACGACTGACGACATGACGTATGAATATTACAAAGTTTTTTTATTTCGATCATAGTCATGACTACTCATAACTGAAGGGCGGATTATATGCACTTAAATTCAGCCAAAATATGCGCATATGCCTTTAAAATATGCAGTTATTTGCACTTTTTTTTACCAAATATGCATAAGTACTGGTATGCAATATTTCTTACTTATTATAGTAAAACGAGGTAAAGAAACACATTGGGTTCCAAAAAATAAGTTCATTTTAAAAAAACGCAAAAAAAAACACAGAAAAATAAAAGTAAACAATTTTCTAACCTAAAATTGTATAAAAGGCATTTATTACCAAATATTTTTCAAAATTTTCAACTAAGAAGGATCGTCTTCTATTAGTAAAAATATGTTTATACGAAGAGAAGCTTCGTTCAACATCTACTGATGTAATCGGACAATACTACAACTTAGGTACATAGCAAATTATAAGGCCAAGATACATCTTCGTTGGATGGTTTACCCTCATAAATGCTTTTTACTGCTGTTAAGTATATAAATCCTTCGTTCTTTTTAACTGTTACATCCAATTTGTTCCTTACTTGACCTCCTACTTTACCGTGAATGTTGTTACATTTAGCGGAAAAAGTTTCAACAATACTAATTGAGTCTCTTAAACTTAAATTTCTACTCTCCAACGAGGATATAATGTCCGGTATAAAACTGAAATTAACCTTAATAAAAACAAGACCTTTTGCTACACTTTTTAACAACTCTTTACTTCGCACAACACACTGCGAATCGTCATCTAAATCCAAAATTAATTATTCGTGGCTTCGAAATGCTCTGCCTAGAATATTGCGGCCTTAATTCATGTTCCCCACCGGGTAATTACTGGTTCTGGAGGTAAACTAACTCCTGGTCATCTCTCTTTATACAACTGCACTCTTAGAGGTGCTTTTAGAAATACTTTCTTTTCATTTGAAATTTATTTATTTACCAAAGGTTTATTTACCAGAAGTATAATATTCATTCCGTATCTTGTTATGGAATGAAAATACACGCAAAACGCATAAGAAGCAAGTGTTTCAGAATAAATATTCCAACTCAAGAGCGAGAATTTTTACATTCTATTATCAAAAATGATTTTGGAATTATTGCATTCAGTAATGGTCGTGGATATGGAGGACTTGAGGTAGGAGGCCGATCGCAATGCATTGGATTCGGTCCCAAATTAGCATCGGTAATTCAGCTTTACGAGTCGCTGTAAGATGGCGCGCGTGTTCGAAGTGGGCTATCAAATAATGGTTTCTGATGGACGCAATAACTATTTTTATTTAAATTAGTTCTTTAAGGAACAAATAAGGACTTTTATATGAATTTACACTTACTTTGTTATACTTATTAGTAAACTCGGCCTGTATAAAGTTCCAACGATGCTTGGTTTTTAAAATACAGGGTATTAAACATTCTAGCTATACCTTTGGAGCTAGAAAGAGACTTATTTGGCTGCGTTTTCTCTCTGAAAAAGATCCTGTCTTACACCCCGACACAAAGCAAACTCTACTTTTATAAATTGTACCATTATTCATTATAAATATGGAAATTAATTACAATACAACGTTATTTGTCTTGTCTTGCCTTCAAACATTATTTGTTATTTCGAAAAATAAAATGTCAATTGTCAAAAGTAAAAGCACAGAAAAATAAAGGGTTTAAGTAAAAGTTAACAACTATGGAGGATCTATTTTTCCATATTAAAAACGAAGAAGAAGAAGACAACATCAGCCCACTTCGGACGCGAGAGCCATCTATCGGCCAATAGCGAACTAACCAAAAAACCGGGACAGAATTTGAAAATGCTGCCATTGTCGATCGGCCTCCTACCCTATAGTTCTCCATAGTCGTGGAGAAACTGTATTTATATCGATTTGTAATATATTATTCTGTAATTGATATAAACGACATAGGTTGCCATGAATTTTGAAACTGTCAGTGTCAGATAAAAATGGCCGCGTTGTAATAATTATTTTCAGAGAAATTTTAATGCAAGTCAAAAAATAAGTGAAAAATCGGATGAATCAGATATGGAACTGGATGGTCGTGGAGCAAATATAGTCTGCTACTCGGTTAGAATGAAAATTCGATGCTCGCGTTCGGAATCTTCCACTCGGATCGAATTTTCATTCCAACCTCGTTACAGAATCTACTATTCTTAAGCAGGTAATAATAACGCAGTATTAAGTGATAATATACAACCCCTAACATAATACCTGCGGGCGTTACCGAGTTGGGCACAGCCGATGGTAATTCGAAAAGCCTACCTAACGGTTGGGCACGAAACCAAATTTGAAGGGATTAATGTAATCTCATTAGCGGGCGAACCTGACAGGTAGGTAATTTCTATAGGTTTTTCATTACGGAACCGGCCAATCCAAGCGTAGCTATACGTCAATTGATCATACCACAGGGTTAACATCAACCCCACGGGTGTTCGCCAGTGTGTATCCTGGGCAGAACAGTTATGAAAAACTGACCCTTTATCCTATAGTGCAAAACAACTTTATTATATTACACAACTGTAATACCTATTATATTATATTATAAGTGTAACAAGTAGGATAAGTTGACATGTAAACATATCGAAACAATAAAGACCTTTGAAATTGTCAATTCATCTCTCGCAACTTTGCAACCCAAAACTCCCAAGGACGAGTAATTCTTATCGGTAAATAATGCAGAACTTGAAATTATAATTTTTTCGTGTTATACAAATCTACATTTTCTCTGTGTTATGGAAACTGTATTTATGGGCGGTACTTTTAACTTTTGTGCCAAGTTTTTTCGCCAATTTTTTACTATATTTGGATTTAAGGGTGGTTATTATGTACCCCTTGTATTCTTAGACCAGGGCTGAAGCCTTTGAAAATGGTAAAAAATAAAAAAAAATAATAGTAGGATGAAACTCATTGGAAAAGGAAGAGAATATAACAAAAATGAAAGGAAAAATAAATTACGGGCGATCCGAGGTCGGGAAGGGGGCGGGGGGGAGTTTTTAAGGGTAGAAAACGATTTATCTCGATTTCCGGCAAAACTACAAGTCCTATGGAAAAACGTTAAATGGCAAAGTTGTAGGTAATAAAAAGATTTACAACTTTTGTATTTGCAGTTTTTTCACATAACCTCAAAACTTATGTGAAAAATTCAAATAACCAAGTTTTTGGTTCCTTATTTTTATCTTTTACAAAAAAATTTTTTTATACAAGAAATTTGTTGAAAACTTTTCTTTTTATGTCCCAAACACACTGTAATTTTTTTTATTTAAAATATTTATTTTTTAACCTTATTTTGACTTAATATCGAAAAAGCAACCTAATTTTCAATCAAAAATTCTCACGTCAAAATATCTGCTTTTTTAAAAAAGTCGGTGGGCTTTTTGTTCGTTGAAATCTCTACTTTCTGATGTTGTAAAAAAATATATACATTACTATGGTAAATGTTCTCAATTCAATTCAATTCCCCTTTAAATCCTACCTTTAATTATATTTAGATCAACTATTTACGCATGTTTTTTGCGATCTTTATGTTTTATGGATTTGTAATTTTTTTGCTTATCAATGTAACATGGAATCTTACGCTTTTCGAGTAAGTAAAGTATAAATTTTAATAAATAGCTCAAAATTGTACATAATGATTACAAAAAAAAATTTCGGATTCGAGTTTTTTTGGCATTTTTTGGGAACATTTACCATAGTAATGTATATTTTTTTTACACCATCTGAAAGTAGAGATTTCAATGAACAAAATGCCCACCGACTTTTTTAAAAAAGCAGATATTTTGACGTGAGAATTTTCGATTGAAAATTAGGTTGCTTTTTCGATATTAAGTCAAAATAAGGTTAAAAAATAAATATTTTAAATCAAAAAAATTACAGTGTGTTTGGGACATAAAAAGGTAAGTTTCACCAAATTTCGTGTATAAAAAAAATTTTTTGTAAAAGATAAAAATAAAAAACCAAAAACATGGTTATTTGAATTTTTCACATAAATTTTGAGGTTATGTGAAAAAAGTGCAAATACAAAAGTTGTAAATCTTTTTATTACCTACAACTTTGCTATTTAATGTTTTTCCATAGGACTTGTAGTTTTGCCGGAAATCGAGATAAATCGTTTTCTACCCTTAAAAACTTTCCCCCCCCCCTCCTGAATACAAAGAAAATACAGAAATTGGAATGATTTTAAGACACTGCTTCGGCCTTCAGTTTTTCCTGATCTTGGAAAGGTGGGTGAATGTTTTATATTTGATTTAGTTTCTGCCTTGCCTCTAAATGTTAAACTTCAAGAATTTTGCGATTATTTAGTAGATAATTACATTAGTGAGGATTCATTATTTCCGCCGAGCATTTTGGCACATCATCATTGTGTAGAACGACTAATGTGTGCGAATTGTTTCGTTCAAAATTTAATTCCAGCTTTCATCACCCACATCCTAATATCTATCACTTTGTGGATATGCTTCAAAATATTCAAAGTAAGGTGTACATTAAAATAAATTCGGCTTATATAAGTTTCAGGAAGTATTGAGGCCCGGTATCAGAAAAAACTGGATTTTGTAGAGAAAAAGGTTGTAGAATATACTGGCAATATCATTGATAGAATAAATTTTGTTAGAAGTCTTTCCTATAAATATGCAACTAGCAACTAGTCTCTAAAAAAATTATTATTTAGAATTATATATTATTACTTTAAAGTATTAACGTGACGGATTTTTACTATCTTTTTTAAAAAATTAATAAAATTATTAAATTAGCAATATAGGACTAAATGAAGTTTTTTTGCCAGTAATTATTGAATAACCCGGTATTTTACAAATACGTACTTAGGTACGTCCTTTTTTTTTTAAATATTTCTAATAAACTTATTATTATAATGCATCATCGAGCACAGGTAGCTTCGTGCCCAACTATGTAGGATTATAGGAACCCTCACTGCAGAAACAGATTACACAGGTAAACGTGCCCAACTGTTGAACTCCGAGTGCTTTAGGGGTGGTTGAGGGTGGTCCGCATAATATCTCAATTTTATTCCCCCTCGTTTTTATACCACATTAAAAAAATTATACAATAATAATGTATCATACCAATTAGACAAATGAACTGATCTCGGATTTTTCTGTTGCTGTTGTGAAACCACGAACAAACCAGATCTATTCCCCCCCTCCAACATCATCAATACAAATTCCTTGGTGCACCACTGCGAGTGTAGACCATGACTGCACTGGTAAATCCTTAGCAATCTCGTGCGTAATAAAATAATATCCATCAACCTTATACTACTAACATTTACAAAATTATTTAGCATTTCTATGTCAGACCTTGAGACAGATCGTTATGTAAAGACAAAGACATATAAACAATAGCAAAATAGTCTTATTTGTAGGAAAACTTGTTTTAAATTTGTTATAAAAAATATAATAAATTATTTTTATATATTAAATATTAGTCTTGACTCATACATATAATACGCACTGATATGGGCGTGGTCAGACGGGTTGCCCCCTTCCGCGAGCTATCCTTAGCAATGGAAACTCTTTTACAGAATAAAATCGTCATAAGTTACAGCTAAAAATAACCTCGTCAGCGAATGCGTCGATGCCTTGGAGATACTCTCCAGGAGGAAAGAGGTAAACTTGATCTGGATCCCCGGACACCAAAGGATTCAGGGCAACGAGGCGGCGGATGATCTTGCCAGACGTGGAGCTGAGACCTCATTCCTACGACCAGAGCCGGCTATAGGAATAACTAAAAAGCAGGTAGGATCTGCACTAAACGAGTGGGCTGAACGCCGATCTAAGGACCAATGGCGGACGGTTTAAGAATGCAGGCAAGCTAAGGAATTTATAGCTAGGCCGAGTAAGGCTAAGCTAGAATGGATTTTAAATAGAAGACGATGTGTCCTAAATCCCTTGATTGACAGGACACTGCAAACCGAGGAAGCACCTTAACACTGATTGGTGTCGAAGAGGACCCAATCTGTGCCGGATGCCTGGAGGAGGAAGATACCCCGCTGCCTTTTCTGGGCGCCTGTGAGGCCCTGGGAAGACTCAGGCATCAGGTGCTGGGATCGGCGGCTCTCCAAAAGGAAGAAATCACGGCCCTGACCTGGAGCGACATACTTAACTTCATAAAGAGGTCGGGATGTATTGGCGGGGGCCAAGGTGGTTAGTATGACTGGGGAAAGACTCTGGGGTAGGCAAAAAGGATCGCTGTTGATCTACTTGCCAGGTTTCGGAACCTTCCCTCAATGACTACTACAGCTAAAAACTGTCTGCCTAGTTTTCTATAGTTTACATTATATTTACTTGTTTTTTCGAATGTTAAAACAAAAATATTGTTACCGGCATTTTTATAGCTGGACTTGCATCCACAGGAACGCAAACAACAAAATGACATTTTCACTATAAAACTTGAAAAACTAAGCCAGGAATTTAAATAGATGAGGAAGATGCAAATGCAAAACCAACATCGAATGAATCCAGCTGATTTCGTATGGTCACGCGCCGCAGAACTCATGGAGACGGGACGGACGACATTGCTATGATAAAATGATAATAATATTTCAGTCACTTGAAAATATAATTTACTAGCGTGTATCCGGCATGCGTTGCAACCCGCTGGTATAAATACAAACCGGATATATTAGTACCCGGCATGCCACTTTCTGAAATTGCACCCGTGCGAAGCCGGGGCGGGTCGCTAGTTATACATAAAAACCTTCCCCTTGAATCACTCTATCTATTAAAAAAAACGCTTCAAAATCCGTTGCGTAGTTTTAAAGATTTAAGCATATATAGGTTATAGGGACGGACGGACAGACAGCGACAGCGACTTTGTTTTATACTATGTTAAGATAAGATCTTATACAGGGTATTCCCTACTCGATGGTACATTAGAAGTATCTGGAGAACGAAAAGAAAAATAATTTTGAAATTTTCACTACGGCTATAGGAGACTGCGCTCTAGCTTTTAAAAATAATTTCGCGGTTGCAGTGTTGCCAGATCTATTGATTACTGACATCAACTTTGGAATTTTAAATGAGACACCATGTAGTTTATTTTATTTTTAGACTCCACGAAGCACTCTAGGTCTTTTTTTGTATAGGATATTTTTCCATTGCTCTTACCGTTACTGAAATATTAATTAATTTTTGTGTTTTTTTTACGGAAACGATGTGAATTAAAACTTCAATATTTTCGTCTCCAGATGTCAAATCAACCTAAAATTTGAACATCATTTAGTCAACATGTGGTACTTTAATTATGCCAACATAGGATTGCCGACTTCTATACAGAGTGTCCTAAAAATTAATTGCCATTCAGATTTTATAAATTTAATCAAAAGTCACTTTTCTTAAATGGAACACCCTGTATATTATTAAAGTATTGAATAGAGTGGCCCAATTGAATTTTTTTCATATAGGGTGTTCCTATACCTATTTTGAACCGCTTTCGATTTATAAGCCAATTTATGAATAAAATTACTATTCATATTCGAGAACTAGAAATAAGATCTAAACCGATAAGTAGTGTGCCATGAACAAAACAACCGCAATACATACATAACGATGGTGACATGACATGTCTGACTTTTTAGTTTGGGTTTGCTTATGTCAGATTAAAATAGCAAAAATGGAGAATAATAGTTATTCTAATGCGGATATTTTAAATTTGTTTTATATTCACGGCGAGTGTCAAAGAATTGTATCAAGAACCTGCAGAAAATTTAACGCTCTTTTTCCGAATTTGCCGCCCATGAACCAACGGAAATTTCTCAGATTTGAAGGTAATTTTTTAAATTTCGGAAATGTACAGGCTCCAAGATATCAATTTCACCCTGTTACTGAAAATGAAGAGAATGAAATTAACGTTTTGGCGTATTTTCACGCCTATCCTCAGGCTTCAATAACAATTGCCAAAAATGATTTAGGAATAAATCGAACTTCAATATGGAGAATTTTACATAAACATAATATGCATGGCTACAAACTAATTACACTACAGGCTTTACAAGCAGGTGATCCTCCAAAACGTGTAGATCTTTGCGAAATGTTATTAATTCGAACACAGGAGGATCCAGATTTTCTGAAAAGAATTATTTGGACTGATGAAGCAAAATTCTCACGCGAAGGAGTCTTTAACCGTCAAAATAATCACTATTGGGCTGCAGAAAATCCACACGTTATAAGAGAAAGAGGTTACCAACAACAGTTTAGTTTCAATGTATTTTGTTTGTTGATGGATGGGAAATTATCAATTTATATTTATGATGAAAATTTAAATTCTGCCAAATATCTGGAAATTCTAAGAACGACTGTATCTGACTTTTTGGATAATCTACCGCTTATCGATTTAAGAAATTGTTGGTATCAATTAGATGGAGCTCCTGCTCATTGTACCCATGAAGTTTCCGCGGAACTGTATAACATGTTTGGGTTTGTTCGGGTTTGTTCGGATTTGTTAAGATCTTACTCCTTTAGACTTTTTCCTGTGGGGTAGGATTAAAGAAGTGGTTTATAAAACACCAGTAAATTCAAAAGAAGATCTAGAAAATCGGGTAAGGCGCGCTTTTGAAGAACTTGATCCATTAGAAATTCAAAGAGCTACTACCAGTCATGTGATGACATGTATTACCGATTGCTTACATGAAAATGGTCAGCATTTTAAACATCTGACGTATTAGCTGAGAATTCCAAACATTTAATTTACTGACAAAATCGGTTCTTTTCAGAACCACGATTTATTATAAAAGGAAATTTGTTTTGATCATGGCACACTACTTATCGGTTTAGATCTTATCTCTAGTTCTCGAATATGAATAGTAATTTTATTCATAAATTGGCTTATAAATCGAAAGCGGTTCAAAATAGGTATAGGAACACCCTATATGAAAAAAATTCAATTGGGCCACTCTATTCAATACTTTAATAATATACAGGGTGTTCCATTTAAGAAAAGTTACTTTTGATTAAATTTATAAAATCTGAATTGCAATTAATTTTTAGGACACTCTGTATAGAAGTCGGCGATCCTATGTTGGCATAATTAAAGTACTACATGTTGACTAAATGATGTTCAAATTTTATGTTGATTTGACATCTGGAGACGAAAATATTGAAGTTTTAATTCACATCGTTTCCGTAAAAAAAACACAAAAATTAATTAATATTTCAGTAACGGTAAGAGCAATAGAAAAATATCCTATACAAAAAAAACCTAGAGTGCTTCGTGGAGTCTAAAAATAAAATAAACTACAGGGTGTCTCATTTAAAATTCCAAAGTTGATGTCAGTAATCAATAGATATGGCAACACTGCAACCGCGAAATTATTTTTAAAAGCTAGAGCGCAGTCTCCTATGGCCGTAGTGAAAATTTCAAAATTATTTTTTTTTCGTTCTCCAGATACTTCCAATGTACCATCGAGTAGGGAATACCCTGTATAGTAAATATTACGGTGTCCTTCCTAAAATATGCTGTGCTTTCTTTATAAAAATATTGCTAGAAAATACTGTTTTTTTAAATTTTGGTAGCGTTGATTATATATTCTAGTCTTATAACTTTTATAAAGCAATAAGACACTTTTAGTTTTAAACTAAACAATTTTAGTGTTTGTTTGAAGGTGGAAGACAATGAAGTAATATCAAAAAAATAATTACCTTGTCGGACTTCCATTGTCTTTATTTTGTTACTTAACACAACGTTTCGGTTAGTTAGTATCTCTAACCGTTTTCAAGTGTAAACTAAACTATAATTCTAAGGCTACTGTCTTAAATACTATCCGTGTGCAATGAAGCTTGATGACTCCGCCTACGTGTTTATTGGAGTGTGAAGTTTGAGCTGTTGGTTTTGGACAAGAAGAGGCTTCCAGATATTGAGGATATCTATACTTGGCCAAGGTTTCAGACAAGGAACAGCACTGGAAAAAACGAAAGTTCAAAGAAGCAGCTTTCATGAATCAAAATACCCATATATTTAGTAAACCAAGTATAGATAGATATCCCCAATATCTGGAAGCCTCTTCTTGTCCAAAACCAACAGCTCAAACTTCACACTCCAAATATGCACGTAGGCGTAGTCATCAAGCTTCATTGCACACGGATAGTATTTAAGACAGTAGCCTTAGAATTATAGTTTAGTTTACACTTGAAAACGGTTAGAGATACTAACTAACCGAAACGTTGTGTTCAGTAACAAAATAAAGACGATGGAAGTCCGACAAGGTAATTATTTTTTTAGACAATTTTATTTCAAAATAATAAGTTTACTCTGACGTTTAAACATTTATTGAAGTAAAAATAAACCGATGTCAACGTGTTGTCATGATTTGACAAGCAAAACTAACCTAACGTCAAATAACTATTTAGTTGAATTCCATGCCGCTGACTTTAAGACACCACCTGTGGTGGATTTAACCCCTCGTAGACACCCCCCACCTGGATCCGTCAAAAGGCCTTTATGAACAGGCTAGTAGCACTTTTTCACTTTAAAATCGAGAGAGAGAAGGCTATGTAATAAACAAACGGATGTCAATGTTTTGTCATAATTTCACAAACAAAACGAATCCCATTAAACTCCGTGCCGTGTCGCTAACTGTAGACTCGGCCTGTGGTGGATCTCATCCCTTGGAGAGCCCCCTCCCCCCTTACCTGGATCCATCAAAGTGGCTTTATGAAGAGGCTAGTATATGCTGTCTCACACACTTCTTTAAAATTGAAAAGGCTGTGGCATAACGAACTACTTCATTTGAAATTTGGTATTTGGTAATTTTTTGTTTTAATATTGTTGCAATTTGACAAACGTTGACAGTTGTATTTGAATTTTTTAAACCCAGTTCAGTTCAAGTCTATTGCCAATAATGAACAATATGGATGCATAAGACCTAATATTGATTTCAATTATTATATTAGGAGCTAGTGTTTTGCGCTTATGATACTGGCTCCTACAAAATAAAGAAAATATACACCATGATTAACAGGAAACAGGATGATGATTCAGATAGATATAAAAACTTTTTTGCGTATGGATAAAGATATTTTGTTTAAGCGAGTTTGTCCAAGAATTAAAAAAACATAATATTTAGAGAAGCAATTACTGCAAGAGATGGATAACCCCAGTCTGTTTGGTAATTTCATATATTTTTAACTTTTTGTTGAATTGAGTTCTTAGAATATGAATTTTTACATTAATATCATCGATATCTATGTACCGGGTGTCCCACTAAGAATAGCTCTCGGCCGTATCTCAGAAAGGTTTAGTCGTATGGCTTGCGGAAAATTTTTTTTTTAGGAAAAGTGGCCATGAGAAATTGCTGGAAATTATTTTTAAGTTCCTTATTTCGCCGCAAGAGGGCACAATAAAATTTTTTTTTTAATTCTAAATTTCTCCGGAAATTCCCATATTAAGGTATAACTCTGATTACATCATCAAAAAGCTTAGACAATTCTGCAATATTTTGGTTTAAGGCTCATTGGCGTACCGACCTTGATAAGAGTGGGGGAAGCTTATTAAATGTGTAAACATTATAATCACTGTAACTTCTAAACGACTTATCCGATTTTACTAAATTTAAGCTTGTTTGGAAGGAAAAGGTAAGTATCTTCAATCGCCGTATCCGACAGTACACGATAGTGTTTAATAAAATGGCTAGAGGGCGCAATTTGTAATAATAACAGTTTTTTCGATTTTATCCCGAAAATTCAAATCATACGGTATAACTATGACATCATATTCGGAAAGTAGATGAAATTTGCAAGAAAAGACGTGAAGACCGCAGTTCGATATCCTTATTCGTTTCAGAGTTATTGCCAAAACAATAATTTTTAATACAAATTGCGCCCTCTAGCAATTTTATTAGAACCTATCGTGTACCATTGGATACTACAATTTAAGTTACTTACCTTTCTCTTCCAAACAAGCTTAAATTTAGTAAAATCGGGTAAGTCGTTTAGAAGTTACAGCGATTTTAATGTTTACACTTTCACTTGATAAGAGTGGGAGAAGCTATTGAAAGTGTAAACATTAAAATCGCTGTAACTTCTAAACGACTTACGATTTTACCAAATTTAAGCTTGTTTGGAAGTACCTTCAATTGTCGTATCCAATGGTACACGATAGTTACTAATAAAAATTGCTAGAGGGCGCTATTTGTATTAATAATTATTATTTTTGCGATAACTCTGAAACAACCAAGGATATCGAACTGCGGTCTTCACATCTTTTCTCGCAAATTTCATTTACTTTCCGATTATGATATCATAGTTATACCGTATGATTCGAATTTTCGGGAAAAAATAGAAAAAACTGTTATTATTACAAATTGCGCCCTCTAGCAATTTTATTAAACACTATCGTGTACTGTTAGATACGGCGATTGAAGATACTTACCTTTCTCTTCCAAACAAGCTTAAATTTGGTAAAATCGGATAAGTCGTTTAGAAGTTACAGCGATTTTAATTTTTACACACTCAATAGCTTCCCCCACTCTTATCAAGGTCGGTACGCCAACCAACCTTTAACCAAAATGATGCAGAATTGTCTAAGCTTTTCGATGATGTAATCAGAGTTATACCTTAATATGGGAATTTTTGGAGAAATTTAGAATTTAAAAAAAAAATTTTAATTGTGCCCTCTTGCGGCAAGATGAGGAACTTAAAAATAATTTCCAGCAAATTCTCATGGCCGCTTTTACTAAAAAAAAAATTCCGCAAGCCATACGACTAACCCTTTCTGAGATACGGCCGAGAGCTATTCTTAGTGGGACACCCTGTACTTACATGCAAAATTTCAATTTAAGTAATTCTCTAAACCAAGAATATTTGAAATTTTCAGATTGTCGTTACATTCTGTAGAAGTCTTTGTAGATTTCGAAAAATCATCATCATCAATCATCTCGCATTGCTAAGTATTTTTCCAGAAGTAAAAATTAGTGGCTGCTGTTTTCACGTACATCAAAATTGGGGGATAATATGGGCAAAAAAAAATCATCAATTATCAGGACTAAAAATGCTTGCGAATCGTTCCATTCTAGATTTAATTTTTCTTTTTCTGCGCCATATCCGTCCATATATATTTTTACGGAAGAAAAGAATTCCAAATAGACGCTTATATAAAAATGAAAAGTATTCACAAAACGGCAAAAACTAATGTAAAAATACGTTGACTTTTTAGAAAAAAGGTACAGAACTTTCAATTGGGGCATAAACCTAGGGTAGATTTTGTAAAAACTGTAGCCTAATATAGTACATGTAGTAGCAACAAGTAATTTTTAGATTTTGGTTAAAGTATGTTGTAAAATCTAAATATATTAGGTTCTATAATAATGATAAAAATTAATTTTAAAATAAAAAACCGAAATAAACAAACCATACATTGTATTTTCATTTCATAATGATCCAAAACAGAAAATACCATAACAAAATGTTTGTTAAAATGGTTAAAAAATAAAAATCCATCCCGACGCCCAAATTTTCAGTCAAAATCTGGTTGCTACCTAGCTGGGGCCGAAATTACCTACGCCCATTACCACTGAGCTACAGGTTCCCAGACACCAGGTAGTGAACCCGGTCCGTTTGGAGGCATCAACCCTAGCGGATGACCTTTTGCTAATGGGTCTTTTTCATGCGGCACATTTCAGAGAACCCTACTGTTCAGGTCAGAAAATCACTTTTTGTGTGAACATATTTTTGGATTTTTCTCGAAAATGGGCAAAATTTAAAAAATTCAACATAGATAATATTATGGTTTTTAGTATAGCATACAATTAATTGTTAACAATTATTATGGTTTAAGGTTTAGGGCGCCTAATAACGGGTGTGCTTGTCAATCAAAATTATCTTATGCAGCTGAAATTTTGCATGTGAGCTAGAAACTGCAGTTGAAAAACTTTTTCCAATAACTTTTGTCGATATTTTCAGAAATAACCCCACTTTTGAATTATTTTTTGGAAAAAATTTAGATTTGACAAATAATGCGAATCACGTGACTACTATTTTTTTGCTTAATTTTCATCTCGATCGAAGCAGAACTTGATGCCTAAGTCAAATTTCGAATAAAGCTATTAATAAGAAAAAAATCACATAATATGATGCGGACTTTACTGGTCACACTGTATGTCCATTTTATAAGGCACAAGTTTTAATTCGGCATTAATCCGATAATCGTTGAAAAATTGCATCAATCCTCTAAATAAATTATTTTATTGTTTTAGAAAAAATTCAAACCGGCTCTCAGTCGTTTACCTCGCATATTTTTAGCTTCTTTATTAACTATTAAGTGATTGTTTATACAGGGTGAGTTTTTTAAAGTGTTACAAGGCGATATCTCGAAAACGGTTCAAAATATTTTTTTGAAATTTTGGTGAAGGAATAAGGAAATGGGGGGAAAAATTTAAACATATTTTTGATGTCTACCCCCTTTCCCCATTTTAAGAGGTGGGGGTGGAATTTTAAATGAGACAATGTACTATTTTTTGGTAAATACGAACCTACGTAAAAAACTACGTACGTATACAAAAAATCTTTTGTTTTGCTTCCCTGGTTACGAAATTATGATTTATTAGGTTATAAAAGACAAAAAATACTTTACTATTTAATTTCAACTTATTTATCGTCTGTCATGCTTCAGAAGATGTTCAAAATGTCTCCCTTCAACTTCCAAACACTTTGTCACTTTTTTTCGGAATAAATATCGTACCCGTTATAACATTTAAAGTCCCACTAATAAGCATGCAACGCGGATTCGTTATTTCATATCATCTAAATTGTAGGTGTAGCCGCCACCAGTTTATCTTTTATAAAATAGAAAATAAATAAAGGAAAAAGTCAAGGAGGGTCAAATCCGGGGACCCAGCAGGCCGTTTATCGAACCAGCTCGATTTAGCCACCTGTTTTAATAATACGGTGGAGCTTCGTCCTATTCAAACCACATGTCAGAACTTATGTTTTGGTTTAATAATTGGGGTAATTGGTTTTTAAAAGAATTTTGTAACCAGGAGAGTAAATCAAAAGATTTTTTGTATACGTACGTAGTTTTTTACGTAGGTTCGTATTTACTAAAAAAAAAGTACATCGTCTCATTTAAAATTCCAAAGTTACCCCCCACCCCTCAAAATGGGGAAGGGGGTTAGACGTCAAAAATATGTTTAAATATGTCCCCCATCTCCCCATTCCCTCACTTAAATTTCAAGAAAATATTTTAAACCGTTTTCGAGATATCGCCTTGTAACACTTTAAAAAACTCACTCTATATAGATGAAGATTCCCTGTGACTTAAAAGCTATATTTAAAAAAATTTAAATTACTTACGTGCATGACTATGTTTCAACATGAATCCGAAATAAACAACAACAAGTAAATACGAGTTTACCAATTTAGACATCGTTTCGGGAGGTTACAGCGTTACTCTTATGACGGACGTAAGACGAGGTTAACAATACTCCTTCAGCGGAAGCCAACTTAACACTAGTAGATTCGATACCGGTCATATATTAATATATTAATTTTTATGTATATTCAGGAAAACCAAGTTTATGTTATAATTACGCTGCTTTAAATCTGTAATTATTGACAACACAGAAACACGGTAAATAAGAACATCCACTCCATGGGCACCAGGATAGCCCGCACAGACATATAAAAGTTACGTTTTATGGGTGAAAAAATACGTCTGTAAGCACGGCTCATCGGTCATATTTTTCGGGCGCCCAACAGCGATGGGCACGCGCATAACCATCTTGTTATTAGGTTTTCCTTTTTTAGCGACATCATCTGAATTAGAGCCCTGCACGGGCCTGAATTTTACGGCTCGACCTGACCCGACCGGACAACCAAAGGCGTTAACGCGGCCCGAAGAAATTAAATAAATAAATAAATAAATCTTTATTCAGAAGTTACATAAGTGATTATTTTTATTAAAATATAAAAAAAATTGAATATAATATAACCTCTGAAAAGGCGAAGTTCATCCTTTACCATAGTAAAGGTTGATCTTACACTTAACCTTAATAGCTAAGAACAAAAAAGCCAGGTCGGCCCGAAAAGTCTGGTGGGCCCGAAAAGCCCTGTCGGCCCGAAAAACCCAGCCGGCCATAAAGGAAATTGAACAATAGACTAAACGTTTCAAGTTTTTCAAGTGATGTTTAGTCTATTGTGTAACTGGTAAAGTAACATACCATAAAATGAAACATTGAAGCTTAAACTATCAGAATCTATCATGTACTGTCTTCGGCCTATCAGATATAAAACGTAAAATGCCCGGCCGGCCCGAAAAGTCCGGTCGGCCCGAAAAAATTTGTTAGGGCCGACGGCCCGCACCTTTATTGATTAAGTGACCCGACCAAAACCCGAGAGTCGGGCCGCGCCGCGTAGAGGCTCGAGATGAAATCCATGCCCGTGCAGGGCTTTAATCTCAATATACTGCAAAATCGGCTCGTTCCCATTTTTGTTTTTACGTTTAACGTTTTCTCTATATATTTCTTGTTGTTTTCTTTACTATTGTGCATTGTGGGTGTTTAATATTTACGGATTTCTAGTTTTTGCGTAGTTTATTGAATTGTGTGGACAGGGCTGACAACCTGTAGCATCTCCAGGCAATTGCGGCCCCTACTTGACGGTAGGAAAACCGCAGTGCTATTACAACACAATCGGAACGACCTAAGAAACATCACTGCCGTAGCCACCGGACATTGCCTGTTCTGTAGACACACTGAACGTATGCAAATACCAACAAACGACTTCTGTAGAAGTTGCAGAGATAAAGAAGAGGAGGAAAGTATTCAGCATTTCTTGTGTGAATGCCCCGGCCTTGCTAGAAGAAGGTTCAATGCCCTGGGCGAACCATTCTTTAATGACCTGGAGGAAGTGAGCAGCCTGCAACTGGGTCGTCTTACTAAGTTTATTAACAGCAGTGGCTGGTTTGAATGAACTGTCAACATTCTTCTACGCTCCACGTCACGTCGCGTTAACCATCAGAAAGCTGATGCGGATAGGTTCCGCGGAAGACGTGTGGTACCACGACGGTCCTTACAGGACTACGTGTGACTGTTTGGTCAATGCCAGAGGTCTGCCACTCTAACCTAACCTACCAATAATTGTATGATTTTATTTTGCACAAATAGGTATATTATCAGTAATTATGGAGTAGTGATAATCCTTAATATGTTATTTTATTTTATTATATGACCAATTTAAACACAACTAAACAGTTTTACGAAAGTAGTCCATTATCTCAAAGTGGAGCTGTAGAGATATAGGAAAAAACCCACAGTCGTCTCCACAACAAAACAGGCCTAGGCCACACAAACGAGATGTATAAATAAAGAGAAACACCAAGGCAGATGATTCCGGTGCATGTTTTTGGTATATTTTATTTGCAACCCTGCAACAATAATTAGGTACGATTATTTTTCTGGCAATATATAACTTCAAAAAGGTTCAAAGATACTTTTCTCTATACTTGTATTAAAAAGAAATAAGTAAATGCCTGTGTTTATATTATTCACAACTTAATTCGCAATGTTTTGAACAGTCATAATTAAAAAGAGGGCTTAATATTAAAACAAAATAAAACGGTGTCTTATGTAAATATCTCTACAAATTCCCAAATCAAAACAATGAATATTTCTAAATATTGTTTATTGTCCCTAAATTTGATTTGTCCCCGCAGCCTAAACTAAATTAATGACGAAAACGATTGCACACCGCTGCCTAAAAGGTTCGTCTATTAGTCAATCCCAACCACGTGATTTTTAATTTGTATTGATGGATTGCCTAATCTCAAAACTAACCTGAAAATATACCGATGTCAACGTCCTGTCATAAAACTAACCTCAAAATATTAAATTAATAAACAATCGGATGTCAATGTCTTGTCATGATTTGGCAAGCAAAACTAACCTCAGATTATTTACTTAAACTCGGTGCCTTTGACTGAAAGACGTCGCCTCAGGTCGACCTCACGCCTCGGAGACACCCTCCCACCTGGATCCGTCAATGTGCCGTTACGAAGTGGCTGTTGTCTCACTCTCTTCTTTAAAATCGAGAAGGATATATGGGTTCACACTACCCTTTAAGTGGTGTGGTATTTCTGATTGATGGTTCTTCTGTTCCTATAGGTTATATTTGATTTAAGAATAATGATTTCTCATTATTTTAAAGAATATAGGTAAAGAATATATTAAAATGCCTTCATCCTATTTCATAGAAATGTCATTTGATTCTGAAAATTAATTTAGGCTTCTGGCAGAAATCTGACATCAATATTTTTAATGTAAAATGTTTAAATATTATTCTAAGAATCAAACCAAGTAAAGTGTATACGATCTTAGTTAAGACAGTTAAAAAAAATTTGATGACAGACTTGTCAAGTCCACGTGGATTATCTTCGAACATCTGTATAGGGAGCGATCAATACAAATTTTGTTATATTTGTATTGTAGTTTTAGTGTGTGATGCAGTAAATTGATCGTACCCCCAATATTTACGTTGTCTCAACTTACTTCGTATGAAGTATAATAGTATATTACAATACAAGTACGGTAGGTACGTCTTTACCGCATGTGCGTGATGTTTAACAAAACGAGCCGAAGGCGGTAAAGACACCTACCTACCGTAAGTGTATTGTACGATATTATTTTATCTACAAGCATGTTTTAGGGCACCAATATTAAAAACTAAAATAGCACTGTTTAAATTATTTACCCCGTAGGTGCCTCGTAAGTCGTTATCAACAATGCATTAATATCAGGTTGCTAGGAAAATAAATTATAGAAATTTAATAGTTGACTTTTATATGACAGAATAGATGTAAAACTTGACAACGGAATAAACGATAATTATTGTAACAATTTCGTGAAAGTGTGTTTTACGTCCCTTAAATGGAAGTTAGTAGCAGTAGTGATGATGAAATTCCGAAGGAAGTTCTGGACATTGCTAAAGCAGCTACCCTTAATTTATTGCCGGATAAATCACGGCATAGATATGAGAAGGAATATGGGCTCTTCATGGACTGGTGTTCATTAAATAAAGTTGGTTAGCTGTTTCCCGAAGAAGAATTGTTGGTTCTATTTTTTTCCATGACACAGTTACAGCACAGCGGTATAGAGACAATATTTTAAATCCATTTGTGGAGCAATTACTTGACGACGAACTACGTTTTGGATATTTTCAACAGGACAGTGCTACCGCCCATACAGCCGCCGAAACTATTAAAACTACCTAGGTACAGTTACCGTCACAAAAATCCGGACTCTAATCTGACAGCTAACATTTTTTTTCCTGAATTTTGGTAATTCAGGCTTTTACCTTTACTACCATAGATTGGAAGGTAAAAGTAGTAGTAAAGAGATTTTGGTAAAGTAAACTAGAAAGTAATAACTTGTTATTTAATACAGAAATAGCTTAAAAGAAAGTAAAGTAACTCTACTTCTACAAACCTATGGCAATATATATAAACTGAGGAGAAAATAAAACCAATAGTAGGTATTTAATATTTTATTGCCCTTCCATTACTTTTAATAACTGAAGTTAATCTTTTAGGCATTGAGGCCACCAGACCATTACAGTATTCTTGCATTAATTAATTCCAAGTCTCTTGTATTTTCAGCCACAATTTTTCTCTATTTTCTGAACGAAAATCATTATATTTGTTAATTCTCTTGATCATGTAACCCCAAAGATTTTCCATCGGATTTAAATCTGGACTCCTAAAAGGCCAGGGTAATACTTAAATGTCCCTTTATTGCATCCAATCAGATACTGCGTGGGCAGTATGAACCGGGCAGTTATCATGTTGGTAAATGTAATTAGTATTGGGAAACATATCATTAACCAATGGCAACATCACATTCTCCAATATTTCTATGTCATTTTGTGCATTAAATTTACCTTCTATGCGCGTACAAACTTCTATACCCTGTGCACTTATCCACCCACAAACGTTGGCA
Source organism: Polydrusus pterygomalis (assembly GCA_963969555.1). Classification (NCBI taxonomy): domain Eukaryota; kingdom Metazoa; phylum Arthropoda; class Insecta; order Coleoptera; family Curculionidae; genus Polydrusus; species Polydrusus pterygomalis. Next base: position 32,614,528 of record OZ018375.1, on the reverse strand, counting down.
GAAAAACGGCCGCTTGTTGAAATATTCTGAGTGTAGCGTTCATTAAACCGGGTATTTGGTGGTCTATATACCCTTACTCTCCCGCTGTAACATGATTGGAAAATCTTTTCGTCTGTGAAAATTACATTTTGCCAAGCATTTATACCACCTCCGTAATATTGTAATGCATAACCCACTCTTTGCTCTTTATTGGTTACCGTTAGGAAAGGCTTTTTAGCTGCAGGGTGATTGTGAAGATTTGAACCATCTCTTATTCTTCGTTCTGCGGTTCTAACGGAACCCGGAAAATCAGTTACATTGTGAGCTAAAACAGCCGTTTTAAAATTTCCCTTAGATATTGAATTAGAGTATTGTCATTTTCTTCTGTCGATGCCCTTTTAAGGCCTGTTCCTTCTATTCTTTCCAGCGAATGTGTTTCCATCCATTTTATTTTGATATCATGAACTGTACTTTTTGGCGTTTGAAATCTTTGAGCCACCCGTCGCTCTGACCATCCTTCTTCCAGCAGTGTCACATTTTGGCCTTTTCCGCAGCATTTAAATGACGAGGCATATTTGTAAATTTCTTTCACTATAGCCGTAAATAAATTTCAGTTGACAATTTTCGTCAATGTCATTAAAACAGGTCATTTTTAGGTATTCGAGATGTAGGTATATAGGTCGGCTTACAATAGAAAAAACTGCTGCCCGGTTTTTTGTGACGGTAACTGTACTTACGCAATTTTTTCGACGACAGATTGATCAGTTTTCGATCAGACATTGAATTCCTACCTAGATCATCTAGTTTTTATCTAAAAAATGGCGCATCCAATCATGTTTACCAAGAGTACCTAATGTAAAATATGTCAGGTTTCTATAATTTGACATAAATGTTACCGTTAAAAAATATGTCTATTTTCACCTCACCATTACCTATTTCTGACGACATTTCTTAAATTTAGTAATTTGTAAGAATACAGTTCTATTCAGCGTACAAATTTCACCAAAATATCTAAATTTAAAATTTGCATTTACAAAGGTTTCGAAAATATTTAGAAAAAACCATCTTCAGAGTATCTCCTTTAGGGGGCTGTAGCTTCATAGTAAGTGGACACAATTTTATATGGAGTTCTTACTTTATCTTTAACCAATTTACTCAATCCCAAATTATTCACTATAACTTTTAGGACACTCTGTATTTTGATAAATTTCTGACCGTTAATTGGCTGGAATTTCCTTAAATTGGCAAAATTGTTGTCGTATGATATAATTCTGCAGTATCGCAGATGGTATTACCGTTTGAACGTATCTACACTTTAATTACGGTTTTTACTTGACGTGCCGAGTTGCTGCGAACTAAGTGGCCCGGAGACGATCAATATTATTGTCAATTAAATTGATGATTGCAATTGCAATTGCGATTGACGGAGCTTCAATGAACACATCAACGACTTCAATTGCTCAGTGAATTTCTCGCTAGTCGAGTTGTTTTGTGATTGTTTGTGCACTAGTATGGTGTCAAATACAGATTTGGGCTTTTTGGCCTTAAGCACTAAGTATTCTTTGTAACGCAACACTTTTTTATTTTTGTTAAAATAATCCTTAAGATTTTACTTTCCACAACTCTGGGTGATCGCGATACAGCGCTATTAAAAGCGTTGGCGGGTTGCGTAAGGATGACCCGTCTGTGATTAACTATAGGGCCTTAATGAACTCATACGGATTTGTGCCTTTATGTCTTGGAATCACAAGAGAAGCATCAAACGCATGTTTGGATCATATTTTCTTGAGATATAAAACTAAGTCTGAGTCGAACAACTTTATTTCAAACACAATTATTCACGATATCACTGATCACTGGCCAACAACATTAATTGTATCAAGGAAGAATTATATCAATAAGGCGACAAATAATAACATGAACAACATCCATCGGGAAAGCACCTCTTATAAAATAGACTATGAGAAACTAAAAACACTGGCACAAACAATTAACTGGAACGAAACACTTAATTTTGCAAATCCGGATGACGCATTAAATTACCTAGTGGAAAGGCTAAAACATATTACACAACGATCTGAGCGATTGATTTACATAACAAATAAACATAAAAAAATAAAACCGTGGATATCAAACGGGATTATTATGTCTATAAAAAAACGAGACAAACTAAAAAAGACCTAATAAGACATCCTACAGAGGAAAAAAGACAAACATACAAAGAATATAGAAACACATTGAAAAAATTAATAACAAATACTAAAAATAATTACTACAGAAATAAAATAGATGAAAACATGGGAAATGTTAAAAAGATGTATAAATTGATTAATGAGGCAACAAATGAAAACACAGCACCAACAGCATTAACGGAAATACAACAAAATGGGCTAACAATAACAAGTCCGAAGGAGATAGCTGATGTCTGTAATGAATACTTTATTGATGTTGGTAAATCTATGTCAGCCTCTGTAAAAATGCCTGCAGAGCCATTCAGGCTTGATTCAATCAAGTCAGCATCGTCTATGTATCTAAGATCAACTAATCCCGGTGAGGTTATCACATATATTGCTAGCCTAAAAAATAAATGTTCCTCTGGGTTTGATGGAATAACCACTGAAATGATAAAATTTCTACATCAAGAACTTAAAGAACCTATTACGCACATCATTAACTTGATCTTTAAAACAGGCATAGTCCCAAAACACTTTAAAACATCAATTGTGACGCCCATTTATAAAGCAGGTAATAGAAAAGAAATTGGCAATTATAGACCCATAAGTGTTATCTCCAATCTGGCGAAACTCTTCGAAAAATGCTTAAAAAAAAGATTAATTGATTATCTCAACAATAATAAAATACTGTCTGAAAATCAGTTTGGATTCATCGAGGGGTCTAACACATCCACAGCCATTCACGAGTTGGTTGACTGTGTGACTGAGGGTCTAAATAACAATAGGAAGGCCATCGCCGTTTTTTTGGACTTGGCTAAGGCGTTCGATACTGTCTCGCATCCCATCCTGATTGAGGTGCTTGAGCAGTATGGGGTGCGGGGAGTTGGGTTGGACGTCTTTGTGCAGTATCTGCGGGATCGGCCCCAACGCGTCAGGATTGGCAACAGTATGAGTGAGGAAGGAACAGTAGAGCACGGGGTACCACAGGGTACGGTTCTAGGGCCCATCCTGTTTTTATTGTACATTAATGCTTTATGCAAGCTTAACGTGGGGGGGAAGATCATTGCGTATGCCGATGACACGGTCATTATTTTTCTCGGCCAGACGTGGGAGGGTATCAGGGATAAAGTAAGACTTGGTTTAACAAAAGTTTTAAATTACTTAGACACTTTCAAACTCCGTTTTAATATACAAAAAACCCAATATATGGCCTTTTCTCTTACAGAGGCAAATAGACCGGATTTTGATCATATCTATTTGGAAAATCTCACTGAACCTCTTACTCATTGTGATAAAATTAAGTATCTTGGGGTTATTGTAGATAAGCACTTAAAGTGGAATGAACATATACTATACAGCACCAAGAAGATTAGATGTCTAATATATAAGTTTTATATCCTAAGGGAAATATTGAATAGAAAACTCCTTATAGCAATGTACAAGGCTCTGGTGGAGCCATTACTTGGTTATGGGATTTTGGTTTGGGGAGGGACATATGATGTGCATCTGGAACAGTTAAGAAGAATCCAGAATTACATTGTTAAGATCATTTTTAAGAAGCCACGAATGTATCCGACTCATTTACTATTTTCAGAAATTTTAAACTTAAAAAGCCTTTATATCTTGACTGTCTGTAATTTTATTCACCTAAATAGAAAATACCAGGACAAACATATAGCACACTCATATCAAACAAGAGCTAATGTCAATGAACTCTTTAATATCACCCTGTCAAGGAGCAGTCTAGGGCAGCATTTTGTTACTTACTTGGGTTTAAAAGTATATAATAAAATTCCACTAAATATTAGATCCATAATGGACAAAAAACACTTTAAAGTCGCTTTAAAAAAATTCTTTTCAGTACATTCTCGGGATCTACTATGTGTATTCTAGAGCTATTTCGGGCCTTTATTGTTTAATAAGCAGTGTAATTCTTTTGATAAGTCTCATGTCACAAATTGTTTGTTTTTGATTTGTTTATAATGTATTTAATTTATTTTCTTTCTTTTTAATTTTGTATTAAACCAGCTACCGCTATGTACAAACACACTTGATAATCTCTGCAATAATACAACAAGCACATACGGGTATTTTATACCTAGGTGCTTACTAAACTAGGATTAGAGACAATCCATGCATATGTATTGTAGTTAGTAGGTTGCAAATTGTATATGTGAACATACCTAAGTTAATAATAATATTTTCATTTAGTAATAATATCAGGAACTTTGTAAAACTCTTTACTTGTTATAAACAAATGAATGAATAAATAAATAAATAAATAAATAGTTAAAAAAAAAAGCAACACAAAGTCTTTATCCGCAATGTTTTTGGGTTCCACGGAGCTCGGCGCTGTATCCGTCAACGGGGCCGCCTAGTCAGCAAATGCCCGAACGATTGTCAACTTCCCGATTACACGATCAATTGGAATGCGTCAATGGTCCCCGTCAATGTACTTCAATCAAATTACCTATCAATCGCCGTCAATCGATTGACAATGGCATCAATCGCTTCCTACACGATCAATGAGTCCCATTGACAATATTATTGATCGTCTCCGGGGCCCTTTTTAGAGTACACACCTTCCTCTTATTTATATATACTATACATGAACCATGAACTATACTAAACTAAAAGAAATGGTTAATAACTTAGCAACGGGTTGGTTGGTTAAAAATAAGTCAGGATCATAGATATTTACCTTTAGATAAATAAACAATAATCACGAAGGTGGCAAATTTATGGCCTCCTGCATGTAAAATTATCATTGTAAAAAAAAACTATACACCGGATTAGACAGGCGCACTGTAACATTATCATTTGACGAATGGGAAAATAGACAGGTCCGGGCTTTAAAATTTAAGTTCTTGCTTAAGAAAATGTAAAAGTTGACCTCCAAATTATTTTTACTTGTAAGCAGCTAAAATTAACCCCAAATTCTTGCTAAAAAATTGAAATTTCTTTTCAATTTTTAATCAAGTCGGGAAATAAGGTAGTTATTTCTGGCATTTTAGTATAGTTGCAGACCTATCAGATTATAACGATAGAAAATTGTTTTTAAGGGTTTGTTTCTAAAATTTGTTTAAAAATGATTCGTCGTCATATTTTTAGGTCCAAAAAGAAAGAGAACAAACAGTCTTAACATCTTAACATAGTATAAAACAAAGTCGCTGTCGCCCGTCTGTCCCTATTCATATGTGCTTAAATGTTTAAAACTACGCAACGGATTTTGAAGCGGTTTTTTTAATAGATAGAGTGATTCAAGGGGAACGTTTTTATGTATAACTAGCGACCCGCCCTTCGCACAGGTGCAATTTCAGAAAGTGGCATGCCGGGTACTAATATATCGGGTTTGTTCGGGTTTGTATTTATACCAGCGGGTTGCAACGCATGCCGGGTACACGCTAGTATTATTATATAAAACAAAGTCGCTGTCGCTGTCTGTGTGCTTGAATCTTTAAAACTACGCAACGGATTTTGAAGCAGTTTTTTTTAATAGGTACAGTGATTCAAGAGGAAGGTTTTTATGTATAACCAACGACCCGCCCCGGCTTCGCACGGGTGCAATTTCAGAAAGTGACATGCCGGGTACTAATATATCGGGTTTGTTCGGGATTGTATTTATACCAGCGGGTTGCAACGCATGCCGGGTACACGCTAGTTAAACTATAAAACTTATAAAATCGAATATAAAAAGCAAACATAACCAGCACAATAACCAGTCTTCGATGTACGTACCTCTAACCTCAAGTCAAATATTAGTTGGTACCTATATAACTCGTATTGATTTTTACAATTTGGGAAAAACTTGGGTACGTGTAAAACATTTTCAAGCACAATTTCTTGTTCAAGAATTTGAAAGAGTTGTTGCCCGAGGACGTGACCCGTGGAATAATTTCACCCTTGGATTAATAAACATACCTATGTATTTACTTTTTTCTTTTATACTTATAATATATTGTATAGAGAAAATTGTGTTTTAAACTTTTTAAAGCAATATATTGCCCGAAAAATAAGCGGACCTAATTAGATTGCAGGGCTGCAAATAAAATATACCAAAACATTCACCGTGATAATCTGTATTGGTGTGTGTTTCTCTTTATATTCATACCTTATTTGTGTAGCCTATGCCTAGTTAGATGTGTTTAAATTGATCATAATTAAATGAAGTTATATGTTAAGATACATCACTACTCCATACTACTGAAAATACGAAATACCCGGTACCCCTATTTGGGAATACCAAAATAATACAACTGCTTTTACTAGTAATTGTGTATATTCCAATCAAAGTCACTAAAAGCACAAACACAATTCATTAAACTACACAAAAACTTAAAATCCGTAAATATTAAACATCCACAATAAACAACAAGGAATCCACAGAGAAAACTTAAAACACAACAACAAAAATGGCGCCAAGCCGGTTCTGGAGTGTATTTTGAACATGTCGCTAAAGAAGGACAGGCCGATAACAAGAGGTTAGTGCGCATTCTCGATGCTGCTGGGAGGGAAGGCAGCTGACCGGCGAGTAATGCGCTCGGACGTATTTTTTCACCCATAAAACGTAACTGTTGTTTGCGCACGAGATAAGCTGTACGTATCTAAAGATAAATGTCTATGAACAAATCGTTCTATACGCCTTATGGGCTTTCAGCGCTGCCTAACACCCCTGTAATTGTGTCATAACAGGAAATTTCTTCTCAACATGTTACTTATTTATACAAGGTGTCTCACAGCCCATTAGAATATTTCGGAAAGTAATGCAAATTGAAACCTGTAAATTTGGATAATGGGGTTTTCAGAGACGCACTTTTTAATCGAATTAACAGGAATGATATGTAACTTCCGCTTATACAGGACATTGTCACAAACTTGCTTCTTATAGATAGAATAGAACACCCTGTATAGAATATTTTTTTGTATTCCATTCTTCATTGCCAATAATTTTTATCGAATTTTGACCTTTAACGCGGTGACGGAGTCGCCAAAATTGAATATATTTTCAAAGATAAAAGAGTGAAACTCGCAATTCCGGTTGTGGAATTAAATATTATGAATGATGCTCTATAATACATTGTCGAGAAATGGAATTTTAGATACAGGGAAGTGGATAACTAACGATTTTTAATAATAAACTTCTTTATTTATTTCAAATCATGAATATAAAAAACATATGTTAGAATATAGCGTCACCAATATGTGTAAAGGCAAAAACCTAATCAATAAGTCTTTGTTGTCTCAACCCAGTATACTATACGAGGCACAGTGTAACCAAATATACAGCGTGTCCGGAAACCAGGCCATGGGCCCACCTCGGCCTATCCATCGGTCTGGATATGTTTGATTTAAATTATCTCGAACCAATCTACTAAAATGAGGTGGAGCCCCATCGTGCATAAAATAGTTTGTAAGTCTTTGCTGGTACAGCACATCTTCAAGTAGAACAGGCAAAGAGTCTTGTAAAAAATCTAAATATGTGGGCCCACCTAAACGTTGAGGCATAATGTATGGTCCTATTAATCGATCGCCCAATATACCTGCCCAAACATTAATTGAAAATTTATTTTGAAATCGATTTTCTAAAATTGCACGGGGATTTTCTTCTGTCCATACATGGTTATTATGAAAATTTACGATGCCTTCACGGGTAAACCCTGCTTCGTCAGTAAACAAGACTTTATGTAAAAAAAAACTGTCTTGATGACATTTTTTCTGCATCCACTGACAAAACTCTGCACAAGGAAGTAGGTTTTGAGGCTTAAGCGCCTGAACTCTTTGTATATGGTATGGATAAAGAAGTTGTTCATGCAAAATTTCCCATGTTGTACTCTTAGGGATACCCTCTTGTAAGGCAATTCTTCTTGTGCTTATACCCGGATTGGCTGCAACGCATTCGAGCACTCTTTCTTCTGCGTGTGGAGTCCTAGTAGTACGGCTTCTCCCAGTTTCATTCATATTTGGCATAAAAGTTCCGGTTTCTCTTAATCGTTGATGTAAATTAATGAATAATTTCTCACAAGGAATTTGACGGTTTGGAAAATATTCTTGATACAACCTGCGAGCTTCTCGAGCACAACCATTAGCTTTGCCATACATAAAATGCATATCAGCTAACTCAGCAAATGAATAACCTGCCATTTTTTTAAATTTGCTCCTTAATTAATCAAAAACACTTTGCACTTGATCAATGATCACTACAATAAATCACAGAAACGTCATTGTCAATTTATTTTAACGCTAACCATGGGCTTCTTGATGTTTTTTTACTTCAAATTTGTATTTGCCATAAGACTACTTTGATGTTTTAGTTTAAACACAATTCGATAATAGTTTATGCAATAATTTAAATAAATCGATTTTTCTCGTAAATCATTGGTCCAATAATTTTTTTAAGAATACCTTTTTTGTGTAGAAAAATAACTGAAATTATAATTTTTGGGTAAAATTTTTTAAATGTGTCGTGTAAAAAAATTAGGAATAAATAAACTAAGCCACCCGTAAGAACGTCCCTGACTAAATTTCATAATAACTCTTAATATCATAAATTAGCAATTGTTAATATTAGTTTGTGTGCTAAAAAGCACACCGGTACCTTAAGCGGTTGCATAGATATAAAATAGAAACTAATCTTTAGAGGTCACCTTTGGACGGCCATAGCTTCCTTATAAGTCATTTAAGGACCTACATTCATATGAACTTTTTTTCATATTTTCATATGTAGAATATCCCCTTAAAGTATACGAACGAAGTTTCCGGACACCCTGTATAAATCTCTTACCGTTTCTCAATTAATAATTATTACATTCAAATTTTTTTGACTTGAACCAAAATTTGCATACTTACAATGTCACAGGGAGTATGCCGAGCCTGGTTCAAAGGTACAATTTTGTGAATGGATCCATCAAGTCGAAGTATGCACAAATACATTTTATTTAGCGATGAAGCTCAGTTCACTCGTGATGGAATTAATAATTGCCACAATGAACATTAGTGGTCAGATGAAAACCATCATGCTACATTTGAACGAAACTTTCAACATCGATTCAGTATAAATGTCTGGTGTGGAATGCTCAACGACCAGTTGTTTGGTCCATTTGAAATGGATGGGCATCTTACTGGAAGGGGATGGATGAAATCGCTAGTATATCAAACACGAGTGGAGACGAGAGAAGCACTCCGCGATCGAATTTTCAATGCTGCAGCTTTTATAAAAAACAATCCCCACTGAATCCAACGTTCTATCCGAGCGATTAACAAACGTGCCGCAAAATGTATTGAAGTTGGCGGAGGGGTTTTTGAAAATATTCTTTAAGTTAGTTTGTACTGCAGTACCTGCAATTATTCGCTTTTAAAATAAAAATTAAGTTACAAAAATTTTAGAACCTATTATTTCAGAAATAGTTGAGAATCGAACCAAGGGCGTCCATAGGGGGGGGGGGGGGGGGCAAAACGGGCACTTGCCTCCCCCTAGGCGTCCACATTACTATTTTATTTCATAATTCAGTATAAATCGAGGGGTAATTCACTGAGAAAAATTTGTACACCATTTTCCATATTGCCGAATTTTCTTCGTATTTTCCTTGTATTTTCTGTATTTTCCTTGTATTTTCTCGTATTTTCTGTATTTTCCATGTATTTTCTTAATTTTTCTCGTATTTTCCTTGTATTTTCTCGTATTTTCTAGAACTTGTACACCATTTTCGCCAAAAAAAAAATGGCTTTACTAAATTTTTTTTTAGAAGTCAAGCTAAACAGCGTTGTTCCAGAATCTTAAGTTGGTTATTCCCATCATTAAAACCGTCGAAAACCCGGCAGCGTTAACGACTTTACGTCATTGCCAAATTGATTGGCGCGCGTATTTTCCATATTTTCCTTATGTTGCCTGTATTTCTCTCGTATTTTCTTTGTATTTTCTTCGTATTTTCTGTATTTTCTTCGTATTTTCTGTATTTTCTTTGTATTTTCTGTATTTTCTTCGTAGTTTCTGCATTTTCCTCTTATTTTCTGTATTTTCTTTTGTATTTTCTAGAAGTTGTACACCATTTTTGCCAGTGAATTACTTCTCGGTATAAATATTCAAGCGCGGATCCAGGGGGGGGGGGGGGTCATGGGGGTCATGACCCCCCAAAACAGAAAATAAATAAATAAATTTACTGTTTTGACTACCTCTGCAGCTTTTTCACAAGATTCATGGACAGCATTAGTATACCATAAATTAGTTATATTTTTTCTTTTTTTGAATTCACTTTAACATTAATTTACATGCATATATGTTCCTTTTTAATGTAAAGTTTATCAAATTTTTTCGCCTATTGCGCATTCTTTGTCAAATTTTGGGCGTAGTCGCAAAAATTTTTCGCCTGTGGCGCTTTTTAACTTCATTTATATCATGATGACCCCCCCCCCCCCCAAAGCAATGTTCTGGATCTGCGCCTGTAAATATTGAATAGTACAGTGGTTAGTTACTAGAGACCAACAAATCACTAAACTGATTATGAGTATTTACAAAAAAATGAAGAAAATTTAATAAAAAAAGTAATCAACGAGCTTGGCAAGACGTCTAGGAATTTAACATTTTTATTTTATGATGAAAACTTATAAATTGTAATTTTGTGTTTATTTTTTACGAATTCTGTAGGTTCCGTTAGGCATAAGGTACCTATATGTTAAATAATTAGTCATATATAAAAAAATATTGTTTAAGTTTTTGCCCCCCCCCTGAAAAACGCTCTATGGACGCCCTTGAATCGAACTAAAACATATGGGTTTATTTCTCTTATTTTCACCCTCTGAACACATTCCTAAAATATTGCCTTTTCCTCTCCAAACACCCTGTATAGGATGGTTTAAAATACCGTTAATTTGGTTATTTAAAAATGTAACACCCTTTACACAATGTTAATTTCCATTCGGTTTTTAGTATGGCACGACAAACTCTTGTTTGACATAAAAAAATTATATCACTTTCGTTATTGTTGTGATATTTTGTTAATTATTACCGAAACATGTGCTAAATTCCATTAACATTCATGGAAGCAAACTATTCAAACACACTCTTATGAATTTATTTATTTAATTGGGACAGTTTAATAAAATTATCACTCGGATATGTATAAAGGTTATTCAAATGTAGGTACCCAAACCTACAGCCAATAATCCTCAGGAAATTTATACTATTCAAAATTAACATTAAACAATTCATAAAATTTGGCATAATGCCGCTGCCCTATGTTTATATTTTTCAAACTGTACTGGAGCTACACTCCCACTGAAATAAACTCCCTAAGCATTCGAGGCTCAGGCAGAATAGTGGCTTAGCGATTCAGACTAACTAAATCTAAAAACAGTTCTCTTGACTGTAATTTATATAATAAGATCACAAGACGGTATCGAGCCCTCGATGATGTCCGATTCAAAAAATATTTTAAGCAGTATTTACTAGACCAGTGCTTTTACACCGTGTTGGCCTCCTAGTAATCATTGCCTGGATACTGTACCGGGTGAGTCAAGGATTTAATGTCCTCGTTATAGCATCTTTTGTCAATGGATCACAGTAGCCATTGGAAATAAATGAAAATATAAGTTATAACTGTCTCTTTCCCAAATTAGCTTCTTCCTAATAAATGTTCGAATAAATGTTATTTTTGTTCAATACACTTGTCAATCCTTTTGATGATATTTCCCCGGACATTGGATAACACGCCTAATATTATTGTTTGAGCGATATCCCTAATCCTATTCTCCATGTCCAGCCTTGTCGTAGTTGGTGTGACGTACTCCCTATCTTTTATGTAGCCCCACAGGAAAAAATCTAACGGTAATTGGGATCACAAGACATTGGTGACCATGCAACAAAACCTCCGCGGCCAATCCACCTTTGAGGATAGTACTGGTCCAAATATTCTCTTGCTTCACGATAAAAGTGGGGAGGGGCACCATCTTGTTGGAGCCACATATTTTGACGTTCATCATAGTCGACTTCTGTCAATAATCTTGGCAATGTATGTTTCAAGAAAAGTAAATAATTACGTCCGTTTAAATGTTCATTAAAAAATATATATTATTATGGCCCTATAATTCTGTTGTGAAGTATGTCGCACCACACATTAACCGACCAATGGTTTTGGTGTTGAACTTCTCGGACCCAGTGTGGATTCTCCGTTGCATAATAATGCATATTGTGTCTATTCACAGCACCATTACTTCTAAATGTAGCCTCATGTGATTATATTATAATTTTTTTTTTTAATTCACCATTTACCTCAATTTGGATACCTATTACGTAACCATTGGCAGTAAGTTACACGCCTTTGAAAATCTTCATCGTGAAGTTCCTGATGTAACTTAATATGGTATATGGATAATATTTATACCTGCTTGTTGTTCGGTTTGCCGTTGACTGTTTCGTATCACCGAGCGAAGCTAATTTACGGCTACTAACTACGGGATTCTCCTGGAGCGTCCAGCGAGCCTGGTCCGTCCAGCGAATGAATTCACATATCGGATTAAGGTTGCATAAATTGAATAACCCCTGGCACCTGCAAATTCCAGTAACCCTCAATTAGAAATCTATTATATCAATTAAATGCATAATGTACAGGTAGTAACTGGGACTGGGGATTTCTTTGTATTTTATTTGTCGATTTGTCTTCAATGCAGATTTATTAACCGAAATTGAAAGCAGATTTGTTAACCGAAATTAAGATATACACTGCTGGTAAGGATAGGTTATACATGGTGGACTCCCTAGCGGGAAAATACGGTCACGAGGTGTTACGTTTGCCTCCATATCATTGTGATTTTAATGCTATTGAATTAGTGTGGGGAATTTGCAAAAACTACTATGACAAGCATGCATGTCAAACGACTAATGAAGAAAGCATTTTAAATTTATGGAATGAAGCTTTAAAACAGATTAAACCAGAGACTTGGTCAAAATGTACTGACCACGTGGAAAAATTGATTCAAGATACTTTCGATTCTGAATAGGCCATTGATGAAATAAGGCCAATTATTATAACTTCTTATAGCGACAGTGACAACAGTTATTATAGTGATAGTGAATATATTGATAACCCCCTATAGGACGCAAAATCATATATAAATCACCAAATGTTGTAGGTTTGAAAATGTTTAAGAGCTAGCTCCAGCTATTTTTGATTTCTAAATGTTATTATAGATTGAATAAATATGTGTCTATGGATGCCTAGATTTAAGTTTCAGTTTATAAGTATTGATTTGTCAAGCATTCCCATACAATTTACATTCTGTCAGACAGGAAGATTGGAAATAAATAATTTTAAAAAGTAAATGTACCTACTATGTAATGAAATTATTATTATTATTATTATAAAAATATTACATAATTCAATAATTACATAATAAATAAATATGTAATTGCAATGGAAATTTTAATTACGGCCCATTTAGCTAAAAGTAGTTAAACTTGTTTGAGGACCGCTGTCTATTTTATTGTAGACTAATTTTTACCATAATCGGTTTATGGCAAATGTGAATTCACTCGCCGGACGGACTTTAGGTCTTAAGGCTTATGTCTAGGATCCACTACAAGGAAGAGCGACAACGCCGCATTAAAAAGACAGTCAACCCAAGTTTAAGGTCGGGTGCAGGCGGCAGCTATAAGCTCCGTCCTTATATTGTAAATTAAGAAATAAAAAGTTATACAGTCCACTTTTAATCAGAAGTTTATTTCATCCAAAACAGCTTAAGCGCCTGAACTCTTTTTATATGGTATGGATAAAGAAGTTGTTCATGCAAAATTTCCCATGTTGTACTCTTAGGGATACCCTCTTGTAATGCAATTCTTCTTGTGCTTATACCCGGATTGGCTGCAACGCATTCGAGCACTCTTTCTTCTGCTTGTGGAGTCCTAGTAGTACGGCTTCTCCCAGTTTCATTCATATTTGGCATAAAAGTTCCGGTTTCTCTTAATCGTTGATGTAAATTAATGAATAATTTCTCACAAGGAATTTGACGGTTTGGAAAATATTCTTGATACAACCTGCGAGCTTCTCGAGCACAACCATTAGCTTTGCCATACATAAAATGGATGTCAGCTAACTCAGCAAATGAATAACCTGCCATTTTTCTAAATTTGCACCTTAATTAATCAAAAATACTTTGCACTTGATCAATGATCACTACAATAAATCACAAAAACGTCATTGTCAATTTATTTTAACGCTAACCATGGGCTTCTTGATGTTTTTTTACTTCAAATTTGTATTTGTCATAAGACTACTTTGATGTTTTAGTTTAAACACAATTCGATAATAGTTTATGCAATGATTTAAATAAATCGATTTTTCTCCTAAATCATTGGTCCAATAACTTTTTTTAAGAATACCTTTTTTGTGTAGAAAAATCACTGGAATTATAATTTTTGGGTAAAATTTTTTAAATGTGTCGTGTAAAAAAATTAGGAATAAATAAACTAAAATGAAATTACGTCACCAGCTAAAGAAATGGCCAAACCAGAACGGTACCTACCATTCGTAAATGTAAAAATCAATACACTGACACGAATGTCCGACAGCAGGAATGACTTGAGTGTCCACTGTTGAAGACCGTTGTCGCTCGGCTTTTTAGTAATATGAAAAACAACGTCCGCTTGAGAAGAAAAGTGACACATACGGAAAGCGGGTGCGCTTCTAACTTTTATTGCACTTTTATAACTTATATGTTGAAATGTTCGACAGTAGGAATGACTTGAGTGTCCACTACAAACTGAAGACCGTTGTCACTCGGTTTTTTACCAAACTACGTAGAAACTTTATACCAAACGTGTACGTAAATCTATAAAAATATTCTGTACCTAAAATGATAAACAATTTTTATAATAATACGTACAATAATACTACATGAAAATAGGGCGATATGTAACATAATAAATTGCAGATTAACGGGTAACCAATTAAAACCAGAGTGTGGTCGCAGGCCAAAGATAATCATAGAAAAACGGATATTTTCGGGAAGTAAAGTGTCACCATTACAGTCGCAGACGTACTTATTTTTGTCGCAGACATAATAGGTAATATCTGAGAAATGTATCACAATTTTGTCGCAGACAGATGTTGGTGCAAACAGTCTAATTTATGGGAGATAGACCATCTTACACTTACAAGTTTTATAAAATGTAATAATTAGGGATTTTATTATTTATGGTCTTTAAAGTACATTGATTAAATTATTCATAAATTGTATATGGCCAAAATGCTTTTATAAAAGATCGATTGTTTTTAAAACCTCTTTAATTTTCATTTACTTGCAGCGAAATACCGCATCAAAGGGACACCGTCAGAATAAGATTTAAGCTAAAAAAATCTTAAAACCTGACATAAAATTTACCGTTGTACCAAACTTTAAAAGAACCTAAATATAAACACAACGTTGACAGGGTTGTACAACAAGATTTGACGATTACAGCTAGAGTGACGGATTCCTTTCGGTGATTAACACAACTGGGGTCGGTCAGTTTCATTAAGAAGGGTTTTAATTTCTTAATTGTACATATTTTGTGAATTTACTTTTTAAATTCTATTTGGTAAGGAATTAAATAATTTTAAACACATATAATGTGGAGATCTTTCTGTAAGTATCAGTCGACGTATTGGGTAGTTAACATCCATTGTTCTTGTGGGATAATGTGATTGTTTAAAATTAAAAAGTTCCTGATTTTTAAAGAAAAACATTAAACATTCATAAATATATATCCCGTAAACTCTCATTATACACTTATCTTTAAAAACGCCCCTACAACTTTGCTTATAATCCATCTTACCCATAATTCTCATTACCCGCTTTTGAGTCACAAAAATGTCTTGTGTCGTGTTGTGTTTTCTCCCAAATATAATTCAATATTTTAGTAGCGCTTTAAAATTAAGATGATACATTATCCTAACTGTTTCCTCAATCATGTAGGTACTTACCAACGACCCTAATTCCATAATATACGAAGTTTAGTATTTTTATTAAATTGTTCAAATGGACCGACCAGTCAAAGCATTCTCGGATATTGATACCTAAAAATTTTACATCCTTTGAAAACATTAATGACCGTATGCACCATTTTACCCATTAGGCATGATTAGGTGATCGTGATTAACCAGGTAACCGTGATTAAATAAAACAGCCTATGCACCAACTAAAAGGATATGTGGGTTTTGTAATCAGGGTAAAGTTAAAACCTCGATTTGGCAACATAGCTCAGATGCAAAAATTCGTGCCATCAACCAGAAAAATAAACCCTTTATTTTTCTGTGACCAGAAACACCAAGCAGATTGACAGTTGTGGTTATGTTTTCTTTTTGTTGTTTTTTCAACTTTTCCTAGAACTTTTTCCAGTTTGGCTGTTTTGCGCATTAAACCCCCAATTTCACACTTCGGCATCTAGAGTCATGGAGTTTGACTCACAGAAAAAAAAGGGTTTGACTGGTGAGGAAGAAAATAATATATTAGATGCGAAAAAGAAAAGAACTGTTAGCTGAACAAACCCTATTTATCTATCAAATCAAAATAATTTTGTCTCCGAGGTCTTTCTAGCTCTCTCGGAAAGCCATCATTAAAAATATCCATTACATTAAAATCATCATCGAAGATGATTTCGTCTTCCATTTTAATTTTATTATTGAAAATTCGAGACAAATTTCAAAACAAAACAGGAAAATAACCTTTTAATCATGATTAAATATATAACCCATCAAGATTGGCTGGTTAACTTTAATCTTGATTAAGTTCCTGAGCAGTGCTGGCGCATTGGAAATTTTCTTAATTGAGATATTTAATCATGATTATAAGCTAATCATGATTAACTGGCCTTGGTGCATACGGTCATAACTCTTTATTAATAAACAATATGTAAAGTTGGTTGTCCTTGCCACTGCGACCATGCGATCTACTGTGGCTCACACCTTATTTATATTTCCCCCAATAGGTCTAACTTTTTAATAAAGTTAATGATGGTATTGGGAGAGACATTTTTCATGTCATCCGGCAGCAGAGTCACCTCGCCGAATAGGGCGAATCTGATTCTTCCTGCTGCGGGGCAAGCGCACAATACATGTTCTGCTGTTTCTGCATCTTCCATACAAAACCGGCATTTATCAGTTGGGGCTATTCCAATTTTATACATATGGTGTCGTAATCTGCAGTGGTCGGTGTAGTCCGGTGTACAATCCCACTAGTGCTTTAACCCTTTCGAGCCGGATTTTTTTTCGGGTGTCATTAAGTTATTTCGTTATTTTTCTTTATTTCTCCACAGAAAATTGATAAAAAATAAGATTGGCACCAACATTTTTCTGATAGTGCAACATTTTGTCTGGGACATATAAGTCCCATCCGACATTTTAAATGGGATTAAACAGATTCGCTATCAATTGTATGGGCATTTTTTGCATCGGGTCGATTCTTCAAACTGCTATCAGATCCGCTTTCAGATGGTACATAATCTTCGTCAGAGAATTCGCTATCGTGGTATGGATCCTCAGGTTTACTACCGGATTCGTTAAATATTGCATTAGCCTCTTCTTCTAACTCTTTTTCGGAGAGATAACGACGACTCATTTGTAAAAAGAAATGGTCTATTGGGACAAATATCACCCGATAAAAAAGACTATTGGAACATATATGACCCGAAAGTAAATATGTGATATATTTATCGAATTTTCTCAGTATTACCCAATTAAATATTACTTATAAACATATTCTTACCTTTTGATAAGTTTTACACCCAAAATGAGCTTTAAATAATCCGTAAATACGACAAAATAGGAGCACACGTAGTGTATATGTCGTAGGCTGATAGTGAAATCCGTCATTTCATGAAAAGCCTAGTCATATCATGAAGCGTGGCTAAAAGGTATATTGCAACTGGTTTGTTCGTTGTTCCCCAGAGCATTTTTTTCAATTTTTTCAACTAATATTATTTTATAAAAATAAAATTTAAATTAAATTTAAAAAAAAATGCTTTGGGGAACAACAAACAAACCAGTTGCCAATATACCTTTTAGCGTGCAGCATGATATGACTAGGCTTTTCATGAAATGACGGATTTCACTATCAGCCTACGACATATATACGACTATTTACACATGTAAACAATACTAAAATGGCAATTTCCGGGGTTGTCACGTGTAGTTTTTGAACTGACCGACCTGGTAAGACTGAAATCCAATATTTACACATAAATTGGGACGAATTTAAACCGGTTGAAGGTACTTAACATTTAATGGGATATAAATGTCCCGATAGGTTCGAAAGGGTTAAGGCATGGCCTGTTGAGCACTGGTAGTTTGTCAGTTAATTGTTGGTTAATATGGCTGTTTATAAATGCTTTTGAGTGTGTTAGATCTGGTAGATTTAACAAGCGTCTTTCCCATTTGCTTTTTGGTTCGGCTAATATTGTTTTCCTGGCCGTAGCATGAGATATAGGTACTTATTACCAGCTTGGGCCCTGTGAATTTTAGTGCTGCACCTCTCTTAGCAAGCTTGTCGGCAGCCTCACATTACCCTTTAGACCCATGTGTCCCTGTATCCATATTAGGGTTATATTGTTGTTTAGACTTATTTAGGATAGTGTTTCGTGACAGCTCCACACCGTTTTTAAAGTACACCATCTCGATTCAAGGGCTTTTAATGCAGCTTGACTGTTGGAGAATATCTTGATTGACTTATGTGCATACCGTCGGCGTTGATCTATCAGCAGTCTTACACACATTTCAATTGCATGAACCTCTATTTGAAATATGGTTGTCATAGTTCCCAGGTTGATAGTTAATTCTATTTTTGGGTTTTTGCCATATATTCCGCCTCCAATACATTCTTTAGTTTTGGAGCCGTCTGTAAATATTCCAAATTCCACCTTTAGCAAGTCAGCACTGTTATTGACCCGTTCCTCCCTTCTTGGTTGGATGATTTTATAAGGCGGTTCGTTGTTCGTGTCATTATGTCTGAGGGCATATTTAACATGCTTCAGGCTAACGTGCCTTTCAACATGTCGGTGCCCTACATGATGCATGACTGCGGCTTATTAGTTGCTGCTTGATATAGTCTATAGGTGGCCCATTTTAGCCTCCTTCTCCAGATATATGTGAAGTGGTATGAGTCCTAACAGGACCTCCATAGATCCTGTTGGTGTGGTACGAATAGCTCCAGTGATCGCAAGGCATGACATTTTAGCAAACTTTGTAGAATGGCCGAATGGAACTGCGGTCTTAAAAAGACGGTATTTAGAAAATGTATGCATGGGACATGAGATCTGTTTTTTTACGTTGACTTTTATTTTTTGATGCCAATTTTTAATATCAGTTTACGCTTTCAAAAAAACGGAGTTTTATCTAAATCAATAACGGTACGAAAATTGCAGACCATCTTCTAATCTAAAATTAAATATACTATTATAAATTACATACCTATGTTTTCCTTATTTTTTTTTGGTCAAACTAAAATGTATAGATCCAAATAACCCATTTCGTCGACTATTTTCGTTGGAAACTTTAGAACCTGAAATCAATCAATCATTTTTGCCATGTTTTCACAGCGCAAACTTTAATAATTTTAAATTAGATTGTCTCGTGAGATGCTGACCTACCTTAACCACGGCGGCTGACCCGCATCGTCGTATTTATAATATATCATGATGTTGACATTTCTCGTTACCATAGTAGCGGCAATGTGAACATTAGTACGTGACTCCGCAGAAAATATAAATTACCATCGCTATGGCGAGATTGGTTATTATTAAAATATAGTTTTTGCTCTCGGATAAATACGAATTTTTAATAGTCCTGAGTGTTTTAAGAGAAGTCATAATTCTACTTGTTGTATTATGCACGGCATAATGCTCTTACACACAAGTATTAAGCTGCTATTATTAACTGGTTGTTTATAAAATATTGTGTAAAGCACAGGGATCTCCACTTACATTACATACAGTGAGGACGTAAAGTCTGGAATAAATTCATTATTTAGGGAACGCTGAATGTTTTTAAAAATCGCTCGGACACGTCGATTTTGTTTTTTTAATACGCATTTTTTCAATATTTTTTATTATACAGGGTGTCTCCGAAAGCACTCTGCTTGGACCAACTTTAATTTTTTAAATGGGAATCCCCATTTTTTTTTTAATTTTAGGATTCTGTGCATAATTGTGAACATTTTTTATCTAACATGTCATTATGATTTATCGACAGTTAAAGTTCGAAAATAAAAACAACAATTAATTATTTATCATTTTAATAAATGTTGAAAATGTTGCCCAAAGGTTAATTGGCAATAACCTAGACGATCGAAAAATTCTTTCTGCACATTTCTGACAACTTCCGGACTGATTGACCGTATTTCTTAAACAATTCGATTCTTTAAGTCCTCCATGTCCATTGGCTTAGTTTGGAAAACTTTACCTTTAAGGTAACCCCCCAGAAAAAAGTCAAGGGGGGTTAAGTCGGGAGACCTCGGCGGCCATTCAATAGCTCCCCTTCTTCCAATCCATCTATTTTTAAAAGTTCGCGCTTACCTTAATACTATTTTTGAAAATAGATGGATTGCAAGAAGGGGAGCTATCGAATGGCCGCGGAGGTCTCCCGATTTAACCCCCCTTGACTTTTTTCTGTGGGTTTACCTTAAAGGTAAAGTTTCCAAACTAAGCCAATGGACATGAAGGACTTAAAGAATCGAATTACGGAAATACGGACAATCAGTCCGGAAGTTGTCAGAAATGTGCAGAAAGAATTTTTCGATCGTCTAGGTTACTGCCAATTAACTTTTGGGCAACATTTTCAACATTTATTAAAATGATAAATAATTAATTGTTGTATTTATTTTCGAACTTTAACTGTCGATAAATCATAATGACATGTTAGATAAAAAATGTTCACGATTATGCACAGAATCCTAAAATTAAAAAAAAAATGTGGGTGTTTCTTCGTTTAATGGACTGTATATTACTTGATATGAAAACACTACTTTGACTACAAAATTAAATCTATTTTCTCATTTTGCAAATAATGTCACATATTACGACAAATTAAAAACTTCTTCTTGACAGCATATCAATGATTGACTGGTCCTGGTCACTCTCCTGCATCCCACGTAATTAGAAAAAAGGTGTCTTTGTTAATTAAGGAACATGCCGCCCGCCTTGAAATACCTATTTCAATTAACAATAAAAGAAAAATAACTAGACATTAACAAATAAGTAAATGATCGGAATATTCTCAAGATCTTGTTTCATTAAAATCAATTGGTAACACGCACAATTTTGTCACAGCGCGTTTGCAGATAGAACGATCGCCGCATTTTATACTTGCTACGCGAATTACATTATCCGAGCCGGGATACAGTTCAATAACACGTCCAGTCTTCCATTTACAAACTGGCACATTGTCCTCCTTAATGATCACCAAACTGCCAACCTTCAGCAGATTCGGATAATTCATTTTCCATTTAACTCTTGATTGTAGTTCAGAAATGTATTCTTGGTTCCAGCGTTTCCAGAACTGCTGAACCATACATTGTAAATGTTGAAATTTACGGAGACGATTTTCAGCAATAACCGTATAATTGGACTCTGGCAAAGCAGTTAATGTTTTTCCTACCAGAAAATGGGATGGTGTGAGCGGTGTCATATCTTGGGGATCTGACGACAGAGGAGTTAATGGTCTAGAGTTTAGTACTCCCTCTATTTGAGTTAAAACCGTGCTCAGATCTTCGTAAGTAAGACTAGTGTCACCGACGACCCGTTTAAGATGAAATTTAATACTTTTAACACCAGCCTTCCACAAACCTCCGAAATTAGGCGCTCTAGGGGGCATAAAATGCCAAGTGATTCCTTCAGCTGATAATTCAGAGACTAATCTATCAGAGTTTAACAGCAAAAATGATTGAAGAATTGGGTTTGCCCCAACAAAATTAGTTCCATTATCAGAGTAGATATGCAAAGGTTTACCTCTTCTTGCTATAAATCTTTTAAGAACCGCAAGAAAGGCCTCACTGGTTAAGTCACTGACAACTTCTAAATGAACACATTTGGTATTCATGCATATAAAAATACATATATAGCCCTTAAGGATTTTTGGGTTTCTTGTTTTTCGATCCTTAATTGAAATGGGCCCAGCGTAATCAACACCAGTATGAGTAAATACTGGTTGAAAGGCAGATACACGGTATTTAGGAAGATTTCCCATAGAATAATTTAGTGAAGTTGGATCTGCTTTAAAACATTTGACACACCGTTTAACTATTGTTCTAGCTATTCGACGTCCAGAAATAGGCCAAAATCTTTCGCGAATTGTATACAATAGTTGTTGCGGCCCGCAATGTAATAAAGATACATGCAGATCGCTCATAATTAGATTTGTAAGGGGATGCTTATTATGCAATATAATTGGATGTTTTTGTTCGTTGGATACGCGGGCATTTTGAATCCTTCCACCGACTCTTATTAAACCTGCTTCATCGCAATAGGGCTTTAAACATAATAAACTGCTTGACCGTGATAAAAGTCGATTGGTTTTCAATAAATTATAATCCTTGGCAAATGACTGAATTTGAGATACCTTGACCAAATAATTGAGCGCATTATTTAGTTCTGATGCTCGTAATGGACCACCCGGAAAGTCCTTATTTTTAAGTCGTTCAATAAATCTCAAACAATACGCAAAAATTCGCTTTATTTTTAGCAAAGAAGAGTGTTTATTGAAATCAATATCAGGGCCTTCCTGAACAGAAGCGGAATGAGTCATCACTCTTTGTTCAGGTACATCTCCAGATACCTCAGGTACCACATGAACATTATCAACCTGAGAAAAGAGCCATATGGGTCCTTTCCACCATAATTCGCTTAGCAACAAGGATTTTGCCGAAATTCCTCTAGAAAGACAGTCGGCTGGATTCTCATCTGATTTAACGTGAAACCAGTCGCAAGGCGCTGACATATTTTGAATCTGGGTGACTCGATTAGCGACAAATGTTTTCCAGCGACTAGGACATCCCTTAATCCAGCATAAAGTTATTGAAGCATCACTCCAATAAACAACCTTACTGATATTTATTTTTAAAGAATCCATTACCTTTTTAACAAGTTTGCAAGTGAGAAGTGCGGCACACAACTCTAAGCGAGGTAAACTATTCTTTTTTATAGGTGCTACACGAGATTTCGATAGAATAAGATTAGAAGAAATAAAGTCTCCAGAGCCTGTAAAACTTACAATATAGACACATCCACCATAAGCCTTTTCTGAAGCGTCTGCAAATGCATAAATCTGTATAGTTTCCCATCCATCTTCTAAAACATATCGAGAAATGCTTATTTGATTTAAAACTTGTAGATCCTTACAAAAGTTTAACCATATATTGCAAAGAAAAGGAGGAATTGGGTCATTCCACGACAACTTTTCTTGCCACAGAAGTTGCAAAATAAGCTTTGCATTAACCACGACTGGTCCTAAAAGGCCTAATGGATCAAATATTTGACTTATAACTGACAGGATCATTCTTTTTGTAACTTGAATGTCAGACTTGAAAACCTTAATTGAATAATGTATTTTATCCTCAGAAG
This sequence comes from Polydrusus pterygomalis, assembly GCA_963969555.1. Taxonomy (NCBI): domain Eukaryota; kingdom Metazoa; phylum Arthropoda; class Insecta; order Coleoptera; family Curculionidae; genus Polydrusus; species Polydrusus pterygomalis. Next base: position 32,590,798 of record OZ018375.1, on the reverse strand, counting down.
CATTCCAAAATACCCCCAAAGTTTTATTTTGTTCGTTGCTTCCCAAATCTAAAACATTACAGGATAAGTTTTCGTGAAGTTGAAATTGACCTAATAATTCTGGTTTATTAGACAACCATTTCCTTAGCTGAAAACCCCCGCCAGCCAAAATAGATGATACTTCTTTTTGAAGTTGCAACAATTTTGCAATAGTAAATGCACCTGTCAAAAGGTCATCCAAATAAAAACAATTTAAAATAGCTTCGCTTGCTTCTGGGTACTCGGCCTGAGCCTCCAGAGCAAGTTGCTTCATACATCTCACTGCCAAAAATGGTGATGACGCACAACCATATGTTACAGTGTTCAGTTCATAACATTCAATCGGAGCTTGAAGACTGTCTGGATCCTTCCACAAAATTCTTTGAAAACTTCGTTCACTAGGGTCAATAAGGATTTGCCTATACATTTTGGAAATATCTGCATTAAGCACATACGGGTAACTCCGAAAACGTAATAAAATTGAAAGAAGGTCCCTTTGAATAGTAGGTCCCACACATTGTATTTGATTTAAAGATAACCCAGTGTCGCTCTTAGCTGAGGCGTCAAAAACTACTCGCACCTTTGTGGTAAGACTAGATTCCTTTATTACGGGATGATGTGGCAAATAATAACAGGGTTTATTATCATTTTTTTCGATGGAAAAATCCCAAACCTTGGACATGTGACCCAGACCGTTATACTCCGATAGAAAGTCCACATAGTCTTTCTTTAAACCTTGGTTTTTGCTTAAACGCTTTTCCAGAAGACCCAATCGTTTAAGTGCCATATGCTTTGACAAACCCAGATCCTCTTTATTGTCCTTAAACGGAAATTTTACCATAAACCGTCCGTCAGGAACCCGGCTATGGGTCTTTACAAAATGTTCCTCGCAGAACTGCTCGGATTTAGACAAATAAGTTTGATCATTGTAACCTTCCTCCAGTTCCCAAAAGCGTCTTAATTGGTCATCAATCGTCTGATCTAATGACAAACAAGCCACAACCTGCTTATTAGAAACATTGAAACGATTACAATATCCAGCGACAACCCAACCTAATCTTGTTTTTTGAAGGGTGGGCATTCCTTCTTTTCGAATTTGTTTCATAAGTAATATTTTATAAAATATATCAACTCCCAATAACACATCAATGTCACTTTGATAATTAAACGACGCATCGGCTAGTTTTAAATTCGCTGGAATGTCCCAATTTGAAATATTGAAAGAAACTGTTGGAACAGCTTGCGTTATTTTTGGTATAACGAGACAACAAATGCGTTCGCTATACTCATTTATGTTTGACGTAAACTTAATACTGACCCTAGACTTTGTCGTAGTTGATAATGCTTCTCCGATTCCCATAATTTCGAAATTAACAGAAGTCTTCTCTAAACCTAATTTTTCTACTAAATGTTCGGTAATAAAGTTACTTTGGGAACCCGGGTCCAGTAATGCCCTAACAACATGAACCTGTCCCTGATCATCTAAAACCTTAATATTCGTAGTTGCCAACACTGACAACGTCGACGAATCGTCCATTACGTGACCGGCAGTAGAAGTACTCGGAATCGACAGAATTTCCGAGCCCCTCTTAGGAATAATATCTGATGAAGCAGGTCTATTTTCGTTATTTACAACGGTAGCATCGCTTCCATGCAAAAGTGTATTATGTTTTTCTCCACAACTGCGACAAGAGGAAGTATTAGGACAGTTTTTTGTATGACCGGCGCTAAGACAATTTATACACAATTTTAACTTATTAACCGCAGTCTTTCTGGCCCTAACATTCATATTTTTGAACGCAAAACATTTATAAATAGAATGATTTTTTTTACAGTAATAGCAACAAAATTTTTCCTCTGTACGTATAGAATGAAAACCCCTTATCTTACCTTTGTTATCTGGTTTAAAATGTACCTCCCTTTTTGAGGACTCTAATTTTTCGAGTAATTCACATTTGGATTTTAAAAATGAGTTGATATCAGTCAATTTTGGTAGTTCTCCCTTTTTTACAGGATATGACTCCCAATCTCTACGAGTGATTCTGTCAAATTTACTTGTTAATAAATACACAATTAATGTATCCCAGTTGTCAGTGTCTTGACCCAAACTTTGTAAAGACCTTAAATTTTTATTAAACAAATCATACAGGCTTCTAAGATCATTATGCGATTCTGTTATTACCGCTGGACAATCAAATAAGGCCTTAACATAGTTATGTATAATAAGTCTTTTATTTTCATAACGATCAGAAAGAAGTTCCCAAGCAACCGAATAATTATCATTTGTAACTTGTAAATTTGCGATAGCTTGAAGAGGTTCTCCCTCGATATATGATTTTAAATAATAGAATTTTTCTACATTGCTCAAAGACCTATTGTTATGAACAATGGCTTGAAAGGCATCTCTAAATTCAAGCCATTTCTCATAGGAGCCATTAAAAATTGGCAGTTTTAAATTAGGCAATTTAAATGAATGCCCAGTAGAATGCACTGGCTGTGCAACCCGTCCAGCATCACTACCAACTAAACCTTTAATATTCGTTAACCCTGAGCCACCATTGTCTGAATCATTATTATTGTTACTATTTATTAGAACCTTAAATTTGCTAATTACTTCAAAGTATTGCAATTCAAAATTCTCACGCTCTATAATTTCAAGTTCTAATAGATTTTCGCTACCAATTTCAGATTCATTCAATAATGACTCAATATCACCTTGAACGTCTTCAAACTGTGATAAAAGAGGCTCGGCCTTATCGAGCCTAATTTCTAGCTCACCCACCTGTAACTCCGTGAGGCTATTAGGATCGACTGTGTCATAATAACGGCTAATTCTAGTGAGTTGACCTTTGATATTACCGCGTTTTAATTTTAGTTTATTTAGCTCTGCCATTTTTCTTAATACAAAGATAAAAACACTAGACAAGCTTACTAAGATCTTGCACCGCAATAAAACAAACAATTGGACTAACTCTAATACGGAATGATCTTACGTAGACCCACAGTTCTTCTACCATAAACTGGAACTTTCTCAAACTCCTGTATTCCGTCTGGAATTACTATAGCGTAGGCTGTTCCCTCACAGCTGACTGGCTGATGAACAGGAACCAGGTATCCCCTATAGGTATTTATTTTTGGCAGGTATGGCTTCCGACAAGACAACGCAAATACCTAAAAAATACTAAAAACAGATTCTTCTGGCGATCCGTCTCGAATGGAACAAAATGTTTCTTCGTTTAATGGACTGTATATTACTTGATATGAAAACACTACTTTGACTACAAAATTAAATCTATTTTCTCATTTTGCAAATAATGTCACATATTACGACAAATTAAAAACTTCTTCTTGACAGCATATCAATGATTGACTGGTCCTGGTCACTCTCCTGCATCCCACGTAATTAGAAAAAAGGTGTCTTTGTTAATTAAGGAACAGTGGGTTTCCATTTAAAAAATTAAAGTTGGTTCAAGCAGAGTGCTTTCGGAAATATAAACGTATAATAAAAAATATTGAAAAAAATGCGTATTAAAAAAACAAAATCGACGTGTTCGAGCGATTTTTAAAAACATTTAGCGTTCCCTAAATAATGAATTTTTTCCAGACTTTACGTCCTCACTGTATACCCCTACATAGAATATAATAACAATTTTATCAAACTACTAGTATTAAACTACTTCACTTGGAATTTGATTATTAAATATTGAACCTAGTACGTATAGAACATTCAGAAAAATCCTATAAAAGTTATGCGAGGTAAGTATACCAATAAAATTCCCACACAACATTCCAATAAAATATATTTTTTATGTGAGTAGATATTATACCTACTTAGATATTTAACATCTTTATTATAGTTTGGGCTTCCCAAATATTTACTACAATAAAACATGTTAATGAATTCGAGTTAAACACTGTTATTTATAGTATACCACTTATTGTTTACGATAAACCTTTCTTAGTTTAATAGGTAGGTATAGATGTTATTTTTTATTAAGCCTGATAATTCGAAACCCATCAAAAATCATGCACTTATGCTTTAATAATTTTAAAGCATTAAACAATAAAAATAAAATAATCTGTACTATTATAATAAAATAATAATATTGTAACTGAGTGACTGATTCATCATCACCCAGGCTTATCCCCTATAATCATGAAGTTTCAAGGAAGTCTCAGCCTAAGAAGGCAAATTTGGAAAATCAACCTTAAGGGGGGTAGAACAGGAGTTGAAATTGAAATTATTATGGGAATTTCTGTATTTCAGAAACTAAAACTGGTGGAGGTTTAAAATTTTTTTATGAAAGTTCCAATAATAAAATAATAATATATATTGTTTGCTTGAAGGTGGTAGACAATGAAGTAATATAAAAAAATACCTTGTCGGACTTTCGTTGTCTTTATTTTGTTACTTAACACAACGTTTCGGTTAGTTAGTATCTCTAACCGTTTTCAAGTGTAAACTAAATTATAATTCTAAGGCTACTGTCTTAAATACTATCCATGTGCAATGAAGCTTGATGACTCCGCCTACGTGCTTATTGGAGTGTGAAGTTTGAGCAGTTGGTTTTGGACAAGAAGAGGCTTTCAGATATTGGGGATATCTATACTTGGTTTACTAAATATATGGGTATTTTATTTTGATTTGTGAAAGCTGCTTCTTTGAATTTTCGTTTTCTCCAGTGCTGTTCCGTGTCCAAAACGTTGGCTTTTGTCCACTGTATATTATATGAGTTGGTCCATACATGATCCGCTATACCAAATCTCGAAGAAGCTTCTAAGCGTATTTCCGGATTTGAAGGCTGTTTTGATCTTATAGTTTTTGGTTATCCTTCTAATCTTTTCAGAAATCCCCTGGACATAAGTTATTGTAAGAAATGCTTGTTCCTCTTTCGTTTCTGTATGAGTTTTTAATTCGCGACTTTTAAGTTTTGAGTATAAGGCGATCAGGTATAGTGGAACATGTATATACCAACCAACATAATATACAGTGGTCAGAAGCCAAGGTTTTGGACACGGAACACCACTGGAGAAAACCAAAATTCCAAAAAGCATCAGGTTTCATGAATCAACCTATAGGGGAGAGGATGGATCATTCGGCTAGTTTGTCTTAAAAATTATTTTATAAAAAATAGGATTGAAATAAAATCAAAATTTGTATACAGGTATGACCATTTGGCATTTCTAGGTTCCCCTTAAATCGGACTGGGGCTGAAAAATATGTTATAGAATTTTGAAAGTTAAATTAAAAACATCTGTAAAATGGTCGAAGCCTCCACCACCAGAGGTAGATTCGGCTAGTGCTCAAGGAGGATTCGGCCAGGGTTTTAAATTCTTACAACAAGTGGTTATTTCTATTTATTTGGATAGGTACAAAAGATGTTTCTTAACTAACTACAAAGGTACCTACAGTGATGGGCTAAAATAAGGAACAAATTCATTTAAAAATCAGGTATTCATTTTTTGAAAAAACGCTCGGACGCGTCGATTATAATTCTTTCTTCCGGATTTTTTGCCTCGAAAAGAAATTATACCGGGTGTGTCAAAAAGTAGATGTAGCAAAATTTTTTGTTTTTTAAATAGAACCCCCCTATTTTTACTTATTACCCTAATTCTACGTCAAATTCTGCGCATAATTCATGTAGCATACTCTATCCTTATCTCTAACGGTTTTAGAGAAAAATTACATCATAAAAAAAAATTCTTTTAAAAAGGTTAAAAAATTAGTTTATTAAGTGTTGAAAATGCAAACCATTAACTTCTTGACAATATGCTAATCTACTTAAAAACCCTTCTAAAACATTATTTACAGTATTTTCATTACTTTGCCTAATTTCATATCTAATTTTAAATTTTAAGTCTTCCAAATTTTGTGGTTTATCCTTATACACTTTTGATTTCAAATAACCCCAAAGAAAGAAATCCATGGGTGTAAGATCGGGAAATCTTGCAGGCCATTCTATGGGTCCTCTTCTACCTATCCATCGTTCGGGAAATACAGTATTCAAATACTCTCGTACTTGTCGAGCAAAATGAGGCGGAGCACCATCCTGCTGAAACCAAATAGACGCTTCTGGTAGATGAGGCTGATTCGGATTTGGAAAATCCGCTGCTAGTGTGGGAATTAATTCATTTTGAAGAAATTGTAAATACCGGTCTCCTGTAAAATTTCCATCGAAGAAAAAAGGTCCAATAATTCTATCATTTAATATCCCTGCCCAAACATTTAATTTTTGTGGGTATTGCGTGTGCTGTTCTCTCATCCAACGGGGATTATTTGTACTCCAATACCGAAAATTTTGTCTGTTTACCAAACCATTCAAACAAAACGTGGCTTCATCGCTAAAAAGTATGTTGCGATGGAAAAATAGATTTAAGTTGCAAATTTCCATCATAGTTTCACAAAACTGTAGTCGGCGGTCGGGATCATCTTCGTCTAGCTCGTGCAGCAACCTTATTTTGTACGGATGGTACTTTTCTTGTTTCAATACCCCCAACACAGATCGTCGGCTAACATCATTATTAAGGGCTACTTCAGTGGATGCACTATAAGGATTATCTTCAACCTCTAATAAAATGTTCAATTGTGAGTTTTCACTCATTTTTGGACGACCTGGCCGTAGACGATCCTTTACATTCCCTGTTTCCCTGAATTTCTTCTCAATTTTACTTACTGTAGATCTTGTAATCGGACGTTCTGGATACTTAGCGTTAAACAAGTTACAAACTTCTTCTTGACTTCTTGTTTTGTCTCCACATCCAATTAAAATTAAAATTTCGATTCTTTGTGTTTTATTTAAATGCATCATGGTGCACCGTTTTTCAAAATTATACCTAAAGTAATTTTTGATTGACACATGACTTGCTATCGTAGTAACAATTCATTTAAATTTACCTGTTTACCTTTAAGTAGGTACATGTACCTTTTTTTAAAGAATTTTTTTTATGATGTAATTTTTCTCTAAAACCGTTAGAGATAAGGATAGAGTATGCTACATGAATTATGCGCAGAATTTGACGTAGAATTAGGGTAATAAGTAAAAATAGGGGGGTTCTATTTAAAAAACAAAAAAATTTTGCTACATCTACTTTTTGACACACCCGGTATAATTTCTTTTTGAGGCAAAAAATCCGGAAGAAAGAATTATAATAGACGTGTCCGAGCGTTTTTTTAAAAAATGAATACCTGATTTTTAAATGAATTTGTTCCATATTTTAGCCCATCACTGTATATTCTAGAAAACTACAAATTTAAAAAAATCTATATTCTTAAGGTAGGAAAAAAATGATTAGGTTTATCGAACATTCATTCCTTGGAAATTATATTAAATCAAAAAGTGATTTTCGCCTTAAGAACTTTTTACTTTATAAAAACTATTATTAATTGCAAGAACTTGACCAATATAAAAACAAATATAATTTTTTAATTTCTGAAATTTAACTAGGAGAAAATCATCGGTGGAAATATTTTTATTTAAATCCATCTCTTGCAGTGACATAAAAGATTCACTACTATCTGAATCATCCATTATTTATATTGAAATATCCGATTTACTTGATGATTCTTTAGTCAGCTTCTTTTCTTTTTCTTTTAAAAACACTTTTCTCTTTACTGTCTTGTTATTCTTTCCCATTTTCCTATTTCCTCGTTCACTCTTGTTTAGCAATTAGTTCTGGAGTGTATATATTTTTGACTTACTTTCTCGTTTTTTTTTCTTAATAGTTACTTCGCGTTTAAATTTTGGAAAAGGTCGAATTAATTCAAGAAAACTGGTGTCACTAAACCCTTTATTTTTCTGTGGGTGTCACTAACTCCAACAGTGCACTTTGATGTTGAAAGTTGTGGAGTTGTGGATTATCATAGGACATATGTTAAGGCATATCTAGAAATTAAATGATTTAAAAAGAATAATAGGACGTGGGGGCCAGCCGAAATGCACCACCTGATTGGTGGCCGTATTATTTCTTCCAACTTGCGTACATGGGTAGGTAGGTCCCGCGAACCAGGTAAAACTGCAAGAGTACATTATTCCAACTTGCGTACATACACAATGTTTTAAACGGACCGTAATAATACGCCCTCTCCAATCTGTTTTAAAAGGTGTATTGGCAACCGGTTTGTTCGTTGTTATCAGAGCATTTTTTTATATCTTCACATACACACAGTTTTAAACGGACCGTAATAATACGCCCTCTCCAATCGGTTCTAAAAGGTGTATTGGCAACCGGTTTGTTCGTTGTTATCAGAGCATTTTTTTATGTCTTCACATACACAGGGTTTTAAACGGACCGTAATAATACGCCCTCTCCAATCGGTTCTAAAAGGTGTATGGGCAACCGGTTTGTTCGTTGTTATCAGAGCATTTTTTTATGTCCTTAGTTTGTTTATAAGCTTCTAATATTTGTGTATGTACGCAAGTTGGAATATATAGTATTGATTTTTTTTACTGAGTTCTCTCGACCTCTCGCGACCCCCTTACAGAGGCTTCGAGACCCCCCAGGGGGTTTGTTCGGGTTTGTTGTTGAAAAACACTGACTTAGACCAACTGTCAATACGTTGAGAAACCTTGAAATTCCCCGAAAAATTTAAAATATGAAAGTGTTATAGGAGGTGGCCCAATCCTCCCAGGAGCCGAATCCTCCACCCTCTCCCCTACCTAAATTGGATTATCATTAAGCGTGGCAACAATAAAGCAATTAATCCCTTTGTCAGCAACATTTACTCGCCGCAAGCCGCTCGTATTATAATCATCTCGCCTATTCTGACCTACATTAAACGCTCGCTAAATAATATAGGTACAATTATATTCTCTAATATTTTACAGTTCTAATTTTTTTTACCAAACTATTTTAAAATCGGTGACTACCGTTGTTTTGTCGGTTTTCTTGTTAGCATAAAATGGAACTAAAAAATTCTATGAAATAATTTAATTTTAAAAGCAGCTTTTTTTAATTAAGGCGAATTCACGGAAAATTGCGCATGGAAAAAACCCAACGTTAACGAACTCATAGAAAACAGCATGCAAATCGCAGAAATGAGTTATATAACATGAAGAAATATACATATATACATTTTGTTCTGGTGGTCAATTAATTTCTGAATACTGGCGTAATTCTGCTTATGTTTGGCTTTTCATTAAAGAGAACCAGTCTGTGGCTGGAAGTCAAAAGGGTACAACTCGATTTTTGGTAATAATGAGATAACTACATCAGTAGACTTAGAAACTAAACTTCTATCAACTAGCAAAAGGAAATATCTCAATATCTTTAAATAAGGCAGATTTTTAAATACAAAAGGGGTTAAGTCGTATGTTTTTTAAAAAATTCTTCCAATATAAGGGCACGTATCGACATACATTTCATTAAAGCTACAAATACCTCTGACAGAAGGTCGTACCTCGAATTACTACTAATCAATCTTGCTTTTGCAGGCTAACAAAAGGGACTATCTCTTTATATACAAATTAAAATTTCACCTTTAAATTTGACAACATAGCATAACTCAAATTATACCGTTTTGTCGGTTTTATATACAGAGTGGTCATTAAGTACATCAAGAAAATCTAGGATATGATTCCTGGCATCAATTTAAGTTGAAAAGTTCATATGGACTTATGCCCTAATGACGTACTTAAGGACCACCCTGTATATCAAACAGAGCTATACTTATCTCGAGTTATTCCTTTAGGACGGCGTGCGTATGCGTTACTTATATCGAAACGGCATCTTTTTCACGACCCCTGATCTTTTTTTCACAGTTATTTTTTAGTTCTTGTTTGGACTTCGCAGGAAAAAGGTTGATGCTTGCCATTTATTTTAACTCTTGCAAACATGATGCGTCGAACTCAATTAATTTTAAACGCATGCAAAAACAAATGTAATGATAGTGAACGTTGTGCTCCGGGAAATTTAAAAGAGAATAATCAAACGTAGTAGTGCCATATTAAATGTGTGTTTTTCTACAAAATCAAAATTGGGCTATTTAAATTTGGTCGCATGTGATGCAAAGTTTATTTATTTTTGACCCTGTATAAGGTAACTTTATAAAATAAGTATTTTTGAAAACATAGTTTGTGTCTGAAAGTAATACACCTTAATATTAAGACAAAAAAGAACACAATAAAGTGGTTTGTAAGTGGAAAATAAATTTTAGTTTAACAATGTAAAGTTTATCTATTTTCAACGATTTAATTAAAAACCCCTATTTATAAATTTATTATTAAGCTATTTCATAATAACGTTAACGTGTATTACTTTTAGACACAAACTACATTTTTAAAAATAGGTACCTATTTTATAAAGTTACCTTATACAGGGTCAAAAACAAATAAACTTTGCATCACATGCGACCAAATTTTAATAGCCCAATTTTGATTTTGTAGAAAAACACACATTTAATATGGCGCTATTTAAAAAAAAATGTATCTAAAATAAAGCCTTGTCAAAACTGAAAAGTTTTATGTAGGTTGCGTTGAGTCTTATTTTGCAAAAGTGGTGCAATTTACAAAATATAGGTAAAAATCAAAATTATCTTATGCAGCTGAATTTTTGCATGTGGGCTAGAAACTGCATTTAAAAAAAAAAATTCTTATAACTTTTTTCGATATTTTCAGAAATAACCCCACTTTTAAATTATTTTTTGGAAAAAATTAAAATTTGACAGATAATGCGAATACTATGCGACTACTATTTTTTTGCTTAATTTTCATCTCGATCGAAGCAGAACTTGATGCCAAAGTCAAATTTTGAATAAAGCTATTATTAAAAAAAAATCCATATGATGCGGACTTCACTGGTAACACTGTATAAGCAAAAATTACCTGTATTTTATTATTATATTAGAAATTTGGTTACAACGTTTTTTTTTATAAAAAATTCGAAAATTAAAAAAATTACCAAATTATTGTATCTTTAACTTGAAATATACCAAAATGGTTTCACTAAACTGTATTATTTTTATTTGACAAAAAGGTATAAGTGCATATATGACCTTTTTACTGTTTCACATTTGATTATATTTTGGGTATATATGTACATATGCCCTTTTTCCAAATTATCATAATAAAATAATTTAAAGTTATACCTTTAATGTTTTTAAAAACCTCTATTTTTTTTAAAAGAGCTGTTAAAAACTTTTTTTTATCTTGAAAATTAGTATATATCGAGGGCTAAACTACTGTACCTCGTATGTCGCATTTTTTCGGATTATGGTATTTTGGTATTATCCTATATAGTATACGTGGAGCTACCTGTTGGCATACGCAATAAGTTATAATTGGATCTCTGTAAATTTTAAATTTAAATAATATATTTTCGACGGGGGCAGGAACTCATAAGTACTAAATTGCGGGACCTTGTATTTGCTGATTTGAATTATTAAGGTGCGATAACTCGTATCTGCTAAAGGCAGCCATTGTCGTTAATAGGTGATTCTTGCCTAATTTTGTATAGATTTTTGTAACCTTTTTTTAGAAAAGGTAATAGAAAATTTTTTCCCTGATAAACTATTTTGTTTGTTTCTAATTTGAAAGTTTTACATTATCTTCCTAGGTAGTACCTCGTTTGTAGCGTAATAAAAATAACAGGACCTCGTATTTTTCAAAATATACTAAGAAAAACATTTTTACATAATTTTGTTATTAAATATTGATTAAGAAAGTCATATTGTTGTCAAATATGAAATATCTTTCTAAAATATACATTTTTGATGGTTGAATTTAGTTTTTTGTTCCTCCTGTAAAATTTACAATTCAAGACTAACGAGGTACCGTAGTTTAGCCCTCGATATGGGTTTAAGGCTTAAGATATCCTAGACGGAAGTGGAATATTTTAAGAGCATAAGGAAATAACTTAACAGATATGTTTTTTGCATTTCCTGAAAAGTTTCAAAATCAGAGTTATGCTCTTTTGGCTTCCAGCCACAGATATATAGCAAATCCGGTGGTCGGATCATGTTAAAAGTATATTGTTATAATCAATTATGAATTAATTAAAACTAATTCTTCTGTAAACCAAAAATATGTAGATTGGAATTCCTGGAAAGCACCTAAACAAAACACTTCTTTTTTTATGCGTTTTCTTTAAAAAGAAAAACACGTTAACTGTCACATATAATAATTGTAAAATATTCAAAAAAGGGGGAGTCCTGTACCCGCTGATCCCCCCTCCTATTTCAAGTACGTGCGCCAGTGAGTTCAAACAACATTTTTTCAGGTAATAATTTGTTTTTTATTATTTTTTACTTTTATTGAATTTCGATAAAATGATGCGTTCTGGAGATAATTTTACTTTGCGACTGGCTGCATGGCTAATTAGCCAAACGCCAATTAAACAAAAAAAAATAAAAGTATGGGTCTTTAACTGATGCCAACGCGGCTTACGGTAATCTCAATAATTTTCAAATGCTAAATCAATTAAGCCATTGTGGCATTACCATGGATGGTTGGTTGGTTGGTTGGTTAAAGGCGGGGGTCGGGTTCGACGTGTGGCCCAAGCTTCTTACACTGCAGCCTTCTGGCTTATCGTGCGCCCCAGTCTTGTTAGAAAAGATTTGTTCCTTCTACGAGGTCCAGTAGTTTCCTTCCAAGTTTGTCGTGCGGGAGGTTATCGCCACGTCGAATGTTTCCGAAGATTTTGAATCTTTTACGGTTTAGCGCTTCGCAGCTGTATATGATACGGGAGGAGGTTTCATCCTCTTCGCCGCAAAGTCTACATTCAATGGGTCCATCATAGACTCCCATTCGTTGAAGGTGTTTTCTTAAGTGATAATGGCCTGTTAGTAGGCCGGTCAGTTGCTTTAGCTGGGTACGCGTCAAGAGCAGCATTCCAGCTGATAGCTTCTTCGAGGGCCTATCGATGGCGGCCCGTGCGTGTGCCTGGCCAGGTGTACCATTCCATCGAGATAGATGTTGTTTTTGCGCCCATCTGTCTAATGTTGTTTTGGTTGCCTTTTTTGATATTCCAAGGGCGGGTTCTGGGCCCCTGAAATTTTGAGCAGATCCGGTTCTTGCCAGTTTATCTGCTTTTTCGTTGCCTTTTATCCCTGAATGGCCAGGAACCCATAGGAGTTCAACCCTGTTGTTCCTGGCTGCCAGGTCTTTTAGGTCGTTAAGGTACTCCATTCTGATTTTTGATGTAAATCGGAAGAAGTTCAGAGCCTTCAGGGCAGCTTGGCTGTCCGACTGGATATGTATCTTTTGGTCGTTGTAGCCCTTTTCAAGATTCTTTTGTACGCATGCTTGTATCGCATGAACTTCAGCTTGGTATACTGTGGCGTAGTTTCCCAGAGGGATGCTGATTTCCATTCTGGGTCTTTCCCCAAATACACCTGCGCCTACTCCGTTGGCCGTTTTCGATCCATCAGTGTACCAAACTAGGCCATTGTCTAGTGACGGAGATCTTCCTTTGGACCACATATCAGGGTCGCACCTGACGTTAAATGGTTTTGTAAAGTTATATCTCGCTTTCATGCGATCGGTTTGCATCTCCAAGAGCTCGTCGTTGATAAGGTCCGTGGCTCTTATGTGCCCTATTTTCTCGGGGCGTTGTTTCCATTCCCCATTTGCTTTCATCCTAGAAGCGCTGCAGTTGGCCTCCATTTTGATGTGTATATCTAGTGGTGTTAGTCCTAGTATAACTTCCATTGCTGCGGTGGGAGTGCTTCTCATTGCACCGGTGATACACAAGCAGGCCAGCCTCTGTACACTGGATTACCATAGATACAAAATATAATTAAGTCAAACTTAGCAATAGATGAAAATACCGAAAGCAAAGGACTAGAGGACTAGCCAAAAATAATGTAAAGATAGTTGCGTACAGATGAAAACATGTTGTACTAAACCAGTTAAATGAACTTATTTTGTTGCCCTACTAAGAACTTACTATTGCTAATCTTCTTCACATAATAGTAAAAAGCCACTGTTCTTAAGACAATAATCTACTATTACTTAATAAATAAAATTGATTCGTCATAACAAGATAATAAATATTGAAAACAATTTATATTCATAAAATTATGAATACGTTAGTAACAAAAACAAACCAAATTTTAAAAAATAGTCTAAAGAAATTGCTCGATGTCACCTCCATTTTTTTTAATACACATGCGAGTTCTCTTTATTAAAGAAAATCTTAACACTTGAAAGATATGTGGTTTCAACCTGAACTACTGTCCAGCTTGAAAAAAAAATTGAATAATTCTCGCTAAAAATCGGAACCGTGAACCGTATACACAAAACCACACCCTAAAAGTGAATATTCCAAGGAAGTTAGGTCTGGAGAACGGGGTGGTCATTTAACAGGGGTATCTTGGCCCCAACCAATCAGCGATTAGAAAAGGTTTGGTGTAAATAGTTCCTAACTTTTCTGACTAAATTCAGGGATCACCGTCTAGTTAATGCCTAAATACTATAGATCATTCAGTATGGAAAATACAAAAAAGCTAAGACAGAAAATAACTACCATTCCACCGCTCCATGGAGTAAATGGAATGGCATATACAGATGCAGAAAAAGCAGAAGCCCTAGCAGATACTATAGTATTCGATGGAAGGCTTTTCATCCAGAAAGACAAAGTCGTAGAAACGGTAGAAACCCTGGAAAAGCTGGAAAAAGCACAGGATATACCAAACCTACCTCTCCAGGAGAAGTAAAGGAAATAGTCAAGAGACTGAAAAAAAAAAGTTTGGGCAAAGGTAGAATAAGCAATCAAATGTTTAAAAATATGGGCAGGAAAGGAATAGCCGCCATAACGAGAACAGAGCATTACCCAAAAATACAAAAAAGTACAAAATAAATCAGGAAAAGAGAAAAATTACCTCATAATTATAGACCAATAAGCCTGCTATCAACACTTAGTAAAGTGGTAGAAAGAGTAACAACAGACTAAAAGATGAAATAGCGATGCTCAACATATTGCCAAACTAACAGTTCGGCTTCAGAAATGCACATTTAGCAAAACAGCAGGCGCTGAGAATAGTGGAGACAGCAACAAAAGGTTTTCAAGAAAATATGTCAACAGGAGTAGTGTTACTTGATGTAGCCAGAGCCTTTGACAGGGTCTGGCACCAAGGCTTAATCTACAAAATGGCCACCTCAGGGTACTGAGAGAAAATCTGCAAGATAATATCGAGCTATCTGCAAGAAAGATCCTTCAGCGTCAAAATTGGACGAGAATGACGAGAAAGATCAGAACCAAGAATGCTAGAAGCAGGAGTACTGCAAGGATCTGCATTCAATACATACAAGTGATATACTTTTCTGGGACTTTTCACTGATGATACAGTAGTAGCAATCAAGCATAGAAATATAGATGTTATCTGCAGAAGACTGCAATAAGAAGTCGACAGAATAGTGCAATGTTGTACCTATAAGGTGAAAAATTAAAATAAATGGACAAAAGGTCAAGTTATAGTGCTGCAAATGAAAAGATGTATTCCACCTAGGAATATAATCATAGATAAAGAGGAGGTCGCATGGACCAAGGAAGCTAATTATTTTGGAATAACCCTAGACGCCGCCGCCGGTCTATTATGAGAAAAGCACATCAAGAAAGTAATAAAGAAGACAAAGGCAGGTATGGGCAGAATGTATCCGCTGCAAGGTCCAAAGAGCACAATGAGGCTATAAATACCAAGATGTAAATGATAAAAGTAGTAGCTAGACCACAGCTGACCTACGGTTTAGCAACGTGGGGCTATGCAGCTAATACATATATAAAACGGCTGGAGATCAAACATTTTTCGGTGTGAAAATATTGGGGTGGTAAAAAAAATTTGGAAACAAACTGTTCGCCGTTGCTGATAAAATTGTGTTCTTGATAAGAGTTTGTAATTGAATAAGAGAATAAATGGTATAAAGACTTCAAATTACCATGACAACGATTATTGTTGTTCCAATATTTGCAGCTTTACCCGAGAGGCGCCACACATGTGTACACGAATGTGCGGCGGTTCTTCGAATATTTGGTATCAAATCATCGTGTACTGTGTACAGTCAAACAAAAAGGTTCGAAAATACAAGAAAAAAGTTTATGTTATTAGCAAATGTGATTTTAAAAATCGGTCCAATAAAAGGTTTTATGTAAACAATATGTTATATAATAAATTCAAGACTTAATTTGTATATAATTTATTTTCATAATAATACAATTCTCAAATAAAAGCTAGAAAACAAATAAATCTTACTTTATAGTAAAAATATAGCTTGTAGGTAGGTGCACAGTACCTTGGGCCAGTGTCTATGTTATATTTTATTTTGTTTTCTATTCATTTCGTTTTGTCAATTGTTTCAAAGCATGGCCGTTTACGATTTATGTGAAGATAAATAATTCTAATTTTTAGACCTCCACCAGTTGTAGTTTCTGAGATACAGAAATTCTCTGAAAAATTTCAACACTCAATTTAATGCCCTTAGGCCCGTTGCACAGTTACACGGCCACCGTCCTAACGGCACCGTTTATACGGTTAAGGGATTAGGCAGCATATGTGACCTTTCACACGCACCGGCACCGTGTACACGGTTTCGTAAAGTTTCGTTCCACCGCGATGTCACCGTGAGCCCCCACTACAATTCACGGCGACCGTTACCGTGTTGACGAAGAGACAGGCCCAGTTAGAGATGGGTCCGACCCGCTATTTTTGTTTAGCAGCTGCTTCTGCTATTGCTAAACAAAAATAACAGTTACAAATAGCTGCTATTTGAATAGCAGTTGCTAATGTAGCATTATTCGTCTCGTAAAACGACACGTGAAATTAAGGTATCGATTGATGGCGTACTGTTCTAAATTAATTGTAAAAAAAAAGGTCGTCGTCCCTTCCGTGTATAATAAAGAAGCAAAATAACTGATGGTCTACTTCGCAGTAAGTAAATCGAAATAGCAGTTCGAAATAGCATACCAGATAACAAAAATAACCTAACCTGACAACCGCTCATTTCGCTCTGTCAGCGCCAGTTCACAGTCAAAAGTAAATATTAGCTGCTACAAATTAGCAGCTAATTTTAAAGCTCGTAGCATTTAGCATTATACCGAATCAAATAGCAGTTACAAAAAAGCAGGCTGCTATTTAGCAACCCACCTCTAGGCCCAGTAGAGTTTAAGATTGATGCTTGCACATGTACCGCGCTTACGACATTTTCTTGGTTTATTGGCGGGATATAGATATGGATATGCTTGAAGGTTGTATTCCAGTATTTACCTGAAGACGACTGGAGATACTTACCAGTTGAAACGTTGTGATTTCAAACAAATAAAGACAATGGAAGTCCAAAACTCTTTCATCATTCAAGATATGGATATGCTTATATCTTTGGTGAAAGCAAGGCCGGGTATTTGGGACAAAACTAGGTCTATATATAAGGACAGGAACTGCACAAGAAGTGTCTGGAATGAAATATGTTTGGAGGTCAATCCTGATTTTGATTGTAACAGCCAACATTTCCATAGGCTGTATGCACTTTCTCATAATATATTGTATCTTGACGTTGAAGCGAATTTTTTAATCGTTCGTGTAGGTCATCAAAGCTGGATATGGACATCCTAAAATAGTTAAAAAGGTTTTTTTCTTCTTCCCTTAACTGACCAAATAGTAGTGCCTTTTTTCGTTTTTTGATACGCCTGTAAGACTTTAAAATCGCTTCAGCACGTCTATAATCCATACCCGAATCAAAATAGAATCAAACTGACGAAAACCGTGCATGTGTGCAAGGACAACACGAACGCGGTAAATCGCGTAAACGGTGCCGTTAGGACGGTCGCCGTGTAAGTGTGCAATAAGCCTAAGGGATTGATTTTCGAAAAATCCCTTCTTTGTGGATGCCAAAGTTATGAGGAGAAGACATTCTTGAAATTTCATGATTCTGGGGTTAGGAGTTTTGGCTGGGCGTTGATGAATCCAGTTCAAATTCAAATTCACCGCGTTACGTGACGTCATGCGTCAGGCAGACCAAATTGTGACTGCGATCTAGATAGATAGATAGATATGTAATCGGGTGGCGTTCTTCACCTCATCCACTGCGACCTTTTCAGATCTATTGTGGTTCCCTTTTTACGCTTAGAGGACTTGCTCTAGCTTTATCCTCTTGATTGTTCCTAGGATCCTTGTTAGCGGGTGCTTTACGTAGCTTTCCGCCTCGGGATATTCTAGTCCTGTTTGTGTGAATCTTGTCCTTACTAGTCGTAGAAGTACTTTACTTCCTTTGCAAATGTGATTTCTGTTCCCCCGAGCACTGGAGGTTTTAAGCCTTGTAGTGCCCTCTTTCTTGTAAAGGGGATAATCCGTGTCTTCTGGGCGTTGATTGACATTTTTTCTCTTTTGCACCAGTTATTCACTATGTTTAGGGCCATCTGCATCCTTTCTGAAATTATTCCAGCGAATCGGCCTTTGATGATTATTACTAGATCGTCGGCGTATCCTAGGCACAAGAAGCCTTCTCTAGATAGCCGTTGCAGTAGATCGTCTACTAGGGTGGCCCACAGGAGTGGTGAGAGAACCCCACCCTGTGGACACCCTCCGCCTGCTCTAACCTCAATCGTGGCTCCTCCTAGAGTGGATATGATGGTCCTTTTCTCTAGGTTGGCCTTGATCCAGTGGCATATACTTGGCGGTACTCCTCGTCTTCTTTGTGCTTCCACCAATGAGTTTGTAGTGGCATTGTTGAAGGCCCCTTCGATGTCCAGGAAGGTCCCCATGGCTATTTCTTTGTCTTCTATTGACTTTGTAATAAGCCTATTTAGATCATCCAGCGCTGCGTCTGTTGATTTCCCCGGCTGGTAGGCATATTGGTATTCGCTGAGTGGTGATAACGTTAGTATTTTATCCCTTATGTATCTATCCACCAGTCTTTCCAGTGATTTCAGAAGAAAAGATGTTAGGCTGATAGGTCTGTATGCCTTCGGCGTTAGGTCTGCCATTTTGCCTACCTTAGGTAGGTAAATGACTCTTACTTTTTGCCATATCTTTGGTACATATCCCCATGCCAGACAAGCTTTGAAGATTTTGCATAGATGGGGCAGCAGCTCTTCCAGACCCATCTGCAGTAGAGCGGGATAAATTTCGTCCTCCCCTGGAGATTTATAGGGTTGAAACTTCATTATGGCCCATCTGACCTTATTCGGTCTAGTGATTTCTGTGGCCAATTTCCATACATCTGCGTTTGGCCTTTTGTAGCTGCGATCTAACATATCTTGTTACCCCATGGACAGGGGTGGGAAAAATAATCGATTAATCGATTATAACTATTTTAAAAACCGATAATTTTTATAATCGAAAATTGATTAAGAAATTTTATAATCGCCCAGCACTACTCATGGGTACCTACCTAGTTCTGTTTGGTAGTTTGACTTGCTCTATAAATCTTATGACTTTTTGTTTATTATTTATATAGTGCAATCTATAGTCATGACTAATATCTGTAGACCTTTTAGGTCTTCGCAGAACAGTCTTAAATTTGGCCACTATTTAATGAAACTTTACATACCACCTGAATAAACCTACTAAAAAGATACATTGTCTTGTTGCAAAAAATAATTTCGTAATATTACCTACTATTTAATTATAGAGGTAGGTACTTCAATTTATCTATTTGTATGAAAAATAATTTTCTTAAAAACACAAGTAACATATTTCGAAATACACCTCTCTAATGTCATTTTCTTATTTGCAGAAAAACCAGACGAGCATCACAATTAATGAATTAAAGTATAGATCAAAATAAGTGATATCAATGCTTTATTTGCCATAACTAATTACATATCAAAGCACCGACATATTTTGCGCTTACGTATATTGTATGCTCCAGGCCGTTTCAAAAAATTCCTAATAAATCATGGCGAAAAGCAGACTTCTCAAAACTTGTCCTAAAAAACATTAATCCCTTACCAGAGAATTGCAAACTATCAAAAAATATTTGTTTTCAACATTTTATATAATGAATATACTGAATACACTCCTGTGCATTATTTGTAGGTAGCATTTTCGGCCCCTTTTATTATATTTTTTGCATTATGTTTTTGTGAGGAAGTCTTTTTCGATAATTTTGCTTCTATATTGTAGGGGAGACCGGGACAGGTTGTAACAAAAAATATTTTAAATTTTTTTTCTTGGAGCTGTTTTCACTATTCAATTTTTTTTTGTCATGAATGTCTCCTTACATATGTTGTGAACAAATTGATTAAATATATATGACAATATTTTCAAAAATTAAACTGTCAGCTTTATTTTAAATAGATCCGAACCTTTGTTACAAATTGCCCCGTCTCGGGGTAAAAAGTAACAGTAAGCGGGGTAACTGGTAACGCATATTTTTTTATTGATATATTTACTTAAATAGAACATGGGCATAAAAAATATTTTAAACAAACATAAATAAACATTATTTAACGTAATGTAGCTATTTTTGGTTATCTATTCACTATCCGAATTGCAATGATGGCAGATATATGGGAACTTCAAGTCAGTGCAAGCATGTGACCACATTTTGCACTTCTGGCAACTAATTCATTTTTCGTTAGGTTTGCTTCACCCATATGATTCAGTGCAAATTAAACAAAAGTACTTTTCTTCTGAAGAATTGTCTGATTCTACGTAAACTTTTCTTTTCACTTTCGACTTATTAATTTTGGATTTTTTGACCTTTCGACCATTTTTTTCTTCTTCCAGTGCATCCTTCTCTGGTATGTCAGTTAGTACTGCTGATTTTTTTTTCGACCCTTAAGGGTTGTCTTTCGCTGATCAGCTTTAGGAAGTGGACGAACAAACTCTGGAGATAATGTAATCTTGCCTTCCATTTGGGAAGTAACGTCACTTAATCCTGCATGATATTAAAGCAACGGGTTCGAGTTCAGCTATTTCAGAAGATGCTGTTGTTAATGCATAATTTATCACATTGGGGTAAATTGTAACATGTTACATTTTGCCCCAATTAGATTGTTACAATTTACCCCCGGATCGATTTTTTTCGTTTTTTCTTTGCAGAAAAAAAAAGTAAATATATAATCATGCATAGCTTTGCCAATATAATAACCTAGACTGCAATGATTCATTTATGACCAAAAAAAACAAACTCAGCAGGCAGCTTGTAACATTTATTTTGAAACAAAATTATGATATCGATTTTTACTTTATGTGCCACAATATAAACAATATCGGAAATACCCTTAACCACAATGTCTGTTGCTCGACTGTCTGGACATAACTGAGCTTCACCGTGTTCTCCAGAAGCCTACATAGGGTGCGGGGTTGCCAGCTTTTAAATTAGGGAAATATTTGGTGTGTTACAACTTACCCCGTGTTACAACCTGCCCCGGTCTCCCCTACGTAATTTAACTACTATACGCTTAAACACTATTAAGCAGGCTGTCATTTGAATCGAGGAATTATTACGTTTGCCCCAAAATTTGTTTTACGTATTTTGACTTGTTGAAAACGAATCGGCAACCAGCATTTTTATTTATTAACCTACAAAAATCACTAAAAATTGCCATAGTAAGTGAAAATTAAAATATTACTTTATTTTTTGTTTTTGTTCCCCCAAAACCAATTATCAGTAACTTAAAGTTATTTTGTAATACGACCCTGATAATTTTTATGTTCAAAAAATATGGTAACGAAGAAAATTCAACGGTAAGCATTATAATTAAAATAAGAAAGAATGTAAGAAAGCTCCAAAGAAATTACAGTTTAAAAAATAGTAATTCCTTACAAACAACAAGAACAATATCACACTAGAAGCTATTTAAATTTTTGAGAACTACAGTACTGATTTTTAGTGGTAAGTATAATATGTTTTATTAACAGTAGCAAGCAAATATTTGTATGATTAATGTCAAGTTTTATTACAACTGCCAGTCAGAACTAATAGAGTCTATAAAACCAGAATACACTCCCAATAAAACTTGATAATTTCTGTGAGTATTCCGAGCAATAATAGTTATAAAACATTCTATGGTAGCATTAACTCTTATTTCCTATTGGCTAACTAACCGTAATATTGTCACTACACAACAGTCTAACATTTTTCGTTGTCTTACAGTAGGAAAGCGCGTTGCTGTCATATATATATATATATATATTGTATTAAACTTTCGTATAAAGAATATGTGAATTCCTATAAGGAATACAAGGTTGTTTTTTCTGAGTGTCTTAGTGTAGAACAGTACATTTAAGATAAAGCTTTTTTAAGACTGAGGAATAAATTGACACGATCTAACAGGATTAACAAAGTGGTGGGGTACGTGGTATATATTACACGACTTATTGAAACAAAGCTTAAACAGTAGAGTTTCATTGATCATAGATTTACGAGTTATGAGAAACAAACGCAGAATAACCCAATATTTAAAAAAAATAGGGTTACCTCCCCTTGCAAATAAGCCATCGACATATTATAATAAATTAATTATCATTATAATTACCTATAAGATGATATAGCGTCCGCAAAAATAATTAAAGGAGAATATTGTGGCATAATCGGAAAAGTGTGTAACTATTTTTTATATTGGAATACACAGGAATCCAAGTTTAATGGATACACTGGGGCGGGTAGACCACGACGGCCGTTTCGTCTTTGTTAGGACTCTACGGGCAGCCATAACCCAAGCAATTCCAAGAACAATGGTAAAATTTACTAAAAGCCGCTTTGCAAAATCAAAGCGGCCATCAATACACCGTAGCGCCATCCCAGCGAAATTAACTCCAATATAAAAGGCAGTCGCACTGGTAATAGCCGAAAGGTAGACAACTAAATAAACTACGAAGTGCATCACAATCCAGTATAAGGAACGCTATTTGCTTTTTCACAGAAAACATCCGCCATTTTGCAGGCCAGAAAACAGATCAACGCTGGCCACTAGAATGAGCGCAATCCCTTTAAGTTTTGAGCCATAAAAATGTTTAGAAGATGATATTATAGTGTCCGCGAAAATAATTAAAAAGTAAATATTGTGGCATATCGGACAAGTGCGTAACTGTTTTTTATATTGGAATACACAGTGATCCAAGTTTAACGGATACCCTGGGGCGGGCAGACCACGACCGACGGCCGTTTTATCTTTGTTAGGACTCTACGGGCAGCCATAACGCAAGCAATTCCAATCAATCCCATTGATGACCGCTTTGATTTTGCAAAGAGGCTTTTAGTACATTTTACCGTCGTTCTTGGAATTTCTTGGGTTATGGCTGCCCGTAGAGTCCTAATAAGGACGAAACGGCCGTCGTGGTCTACACGACCCAGGGTATCCATTAAACTTGGATCCCTGTGTATTCCAACATAAAAATAGTTACAGACTTGTCCGATATGCCATAATACTATATTTTAATTTTAATTACCGTTCGTACTCCTTGGAAAAATGAAATAAACTTAATCCTTTTCCGATTTTAATTCAACAGAAGCGGTATGCCCAATTGGCACTTGGGGGGGTAAAGGGGTATAAGTCGAAAATTTTCAAAATTGAGATAAGTCGCCCACAATACTTATAAATTCATTATCTACCCCTGGGAAAAGAGATATAAGTCATTTAAGCCTTAAATATGTGCCATTTTTGATTGTGGAAAAGGATATAACTATAGAAAATGTATATTTTTTTGTGAAAAGGGGATTAAGATTTGTTAAAGCCTTGACGAATTGAATTTTGACAAAATTATTTGTGGAAAGGGATATAAATATATTTATCTCCCTCTCCCCTAAAAAGTTGTTTGGCCTTTTATTGAGGAAAGGGGTATATGTTCTCCCATTGAGCGATGAAGAGTCGAGCGATGAATACAAATAATAATAATAAGTTTTGTTTTTGAACTCTGCGTTTATTACCATTTGTTTCTCTTCATATTTAATACAGTTTTGAAGAAAGTACAATAGCAAAATTTTATTTAATTGGTGTAAAGAGGTATATGTAAGTTTTTTAGAATTTTTCATGTGTAAATGGGTATAAGTAATATTTTTTTCATAATAGTTTTTTTATTTTAATTACTGCTATATACAATGTATTGAGGATCAAAAAATGCCTATTTTAATACAAAAATTGAGTTTAAAAAAAAACCGTTATCCAAACGCGAGTATTAAAACTTTAAGAGGAAGTAACCCCTTTACCACAATGAAAATTGCCGAACGTTTTGCTGGTCAAACGAAAAGAAAAAATAAAAATTGGTATTTAGAAAATAAATTCTACTTTAAATACCCCATCCAGAAAAGTAAATGACGATCGAAAATATTCCCAAAATTTTTTTTAGAGATTTTTTTTATTTTTAGTAATTTTGTAATATCTTAAACAATTCTTTATTGGTCAAAAGCAAAATGACTTTCCCGGGTGTAGAATGTTGTACCAAACAATTTTTCTTAAAGCCATTTTTCAATATCGGCCTTACTTTTTTCTCAAAAACTTTGGGCGCGTAAAGTGAATTTAAGAGTGTAAAGTGGGTTTACGCGCCCAAAGTTTTATTTTTTCTTTTCGTTTGACCAGCAAAACGTTCGGCAATTTTCATTGTGGTAAAGGGGGTTACTGCTCTTAAACTCAATTTCCCAAAATTGTCGATTTAGGACATATACCCCTTTACCCCCCCAAGTGCCAATTATATATAGGCATTTTATAACACAGAAGCACAGAACAAAGACCAAAAATATCACCCTAGCTGGACTTAACGATAGCTTGAGCTTTCGGCAGAGAACTCAATATTTTTTGCTCGAGGATTAAACACAATTTTGAGTATTTTTACTGACATCGACGGACGGATTAGACGGGTAACGAAGGCACCTCATTTCGTACATGCGCGTACCAAAACGGTAAAAATATAGTAGTTCAGTCAGTAAACAAATTGAACAGTGAACACTTAATCATAGAAAAAAGCTAGTGTGATAAATTGAGTAATCGTTTACTTAACATGGGATGTAGCATGGTGACAAGTGTATTTTTCTTTAATATTTATTTTTATATACAGTACGTTACGAATTAGATGCTCACCATTAAGATCTTAGAAAATGCCGAGTACCCAAAAGACAACACGTCAGATTGAATATCTAGTAATTACACCTTATAGAGAACAGAAAGTGGCAAAAAAATGCCCGAATAATTTTTTCGTCATTTCTGCAAATAAGGCAAGGAAACAATAAACACAGAAACGATTAATTTCGGTATTTTACGAATAGTTTTAAAGGTTCTCGGATTTTTCCAAATTTTCAAATTTCTAACAACCTGTATATATTCTTTAATTGTAACATTTGAGAATTTAACCGAAATATCTATTTCCCAAATTTTATGGCCTCATAGTATCCAAAATCCAATCCATATAATATTTCACCTGGGTGTAAACTCCAGGATAGCCACTTATTCCACAATATTTGGGTCCGTATGATACAATTCCCTAAAAATAATAATAAAATAACGGTTTATTACAAATAATGTTAATGACATTGCTAGATGGTGCGCATGCGCTAATGGTTTCATGCAGAAAAATTATTGTACGCTATTGCCATAGCCTTTAGATCGGCAAACAATAACCACGAAAGTGGCAAATTTATGGCCTTGCGCAGGTAATCAAAGCCTAGCAGACGTGGGCATGCGCACTGCAAAATTATCATTTAACGAGTGGAAAGATAGCCAGGTCCGGGCTTTAAAATTGATGTGTTACTGAAAGCTTAATATTTTGGTGCAATGATTTTAAGCTCGTATTTTTATTACGTAAAAGTGGACAACTTTGCCCACATATTTATATATTTTATGAATTAAAAACTAAAATCTACGATATTTGGCATTGCTAAGTTTACTATGAAATATATATGCACGTCACCCATCAAGCGATATGAACGTTTTTTCACTAAGACTTTATAAACCTAAGAAAATAATTTAAATCATTGGTGGGCAAAGTTGTCCACGATCCCTCCAACTTTGCCCAGCCATAACATTAACCTTAAAAGACAAGGTAGGATGATTCCAGGGCAACATTGCCCGTCTATATACCTTTTAAAAAGTATAATGGTTACAATGGGGCAAGCAAAAATTAAAAAAAAACGCAACTAAAAGAACAAAAACATGTATTTTTGAAAATGTTTTGTAATATTTCTACAGATAAACTAAAAACGAAAATTCTACACAAACCAAAAAAATATTTGACAAAAAACTCAGAAGAAAGTAAATCTAAACTTGCACAAACAAAACATAATTGGTGTTTTTATAAATTAGTTAAACTTATTTAGCCTAGCTTTAAATGAAACAGTCCCTCTTCTGCCAACTGCATAAGTTGAAAGAATTGCCTATATGCTTGCCTTTATTATGTCAAGAAAGTTGACTGTTGACATATCGTCGATATCAGGAAATATATATCCAAGGCTAGTTTTAGTAGCTTTTCTCATAAACTTGACAACATACCTAAGTGATATTGCATGGTCATCATCTTTGGTTTCCGTCACTATCCCTATAAGTTTTTTTTGTTGCAAATTGGACTACTACGTAGGTCCCTTTTTTGATATCATCTGATCCGAAAATTTTCTTGAATGCCTATAATGTCTTCTCTGTTTTCATCAACTAATTCTTTACTTTTCATTGTCATCTCTTTTTCATTTACTTCCACGTCAATCTCTTTTTCATTTACTTCCACGTCACTGCCATCAGTCTTTTGTCTAAATAGTCTTTAACAATCATGGGCAGTTCAAATGGGGTGAGAGGTGCACCAAACTCAGCACAAGCAATCAGCACATCCACTAAGTGTCTTTCTTCCATTTCGCTTATGGCAATAGGGTGTCCAATTTTTGACATATGTTTTTGCTGCAGTTTGTTAAGCAGTGTCTTCCTTGGAATCTGGAATGTTTCTTCTGCCTTTCTGGAACTCTTTTCATTTCGGATAGCATCTAAAGCAGCATTCAACTTCTCATTTGAATAATTACAATACTTTCGGGCACCTAATTTTTTCCGTTCTCTGTGACGTACCATCGCTGAAAACGATAAAAAAAACAAAATAATAATTATATTGCAGTGACAATTTGAAGGATTAAACACAAAAATCTATCAAAAAACATCTAGTGACAACATTGCCCTTTGACGGACAACATTGCCCGCGCAAATTTTACTACTAATCCAGACTAATTTAAGGTTATGTTTCAAATATCATCCACCACCTACTTAAACAACCAGTAAAGAACATACAAGTTAAATATCGTAACAAGATATTATAGTATAATCAATACACCATACCTTAGCTTTTACCCTTTAAAACTAGTAAAAAATGGCAATAATTTACTTACCGTTTTTTAGCCGCACACTTGCCGGTAACTTTTTAATAACCGAAATACCCGGAAGCAACAAGTCAAACAATAACGTTCAAACGTTTATTTCAATTACCATGTTGCCAGACCTTGAAACAAATATATTTTAAAATATGCCGTCAGAGGGCAATGTTGGCCGCAATGGGCAAAGTTGTCCACTTATACGTATGTATATTTAAAAACGTATATTATACGACGTCTGATGTACGTTATGAAACTGACGTCGAAAAAGGAGACAAATCAGATTGTTAAAGACTTTGAAAAAACGTCATAAAATTCACGTAATTAGTCCAATTTCGACGACTTATGGTTACCAGGGTTATTGCTTCTATTAAGGTTATATTTAGGTCAAAAGGTTGGTCTAACTTTTCACCTTTAAACGTGAAATAGGTCTAGATTTTCAGTTCACTTCTTTTTACCTTATTAGACAGACAAATTTTATTAACATATTTTTTACTTTCAAATTAGTTTGTTTCTTTCCAGGCACAGGGAATAGGAAATAGTATATTACGTACCGAGGTGGAAAGTGTTTCATTACTGTCGAGAGATTAGATAGTTTACCGAGACGCGAAGCGTCGAGGTAAACTATATCTCAGAGACAGTAATGAAACTTTTCACCGAGGTTTGTATACTATTTTATTTACAACCACATCCAACATCCACTTCTTATTATTTTGAGTTCAAATAATTATTAAAAGGTAAATGTCATTTTGACTTTTCCATTGCAAAAGTAGACAGACATTTAGAATTTCAAATAACCGCAGGTGATAAAATAACGTAGGTAATAATACACATCAAGATGGCAAATATCATTTTTGGAATATGGTTTCCATGTCACTAAACAATATATTATTTTTTTAAAACGTTAGTGTCAAAGTTTTTACAAAACACCAAAAAAATGCTCTCAGATGAGGAATTTGATTTGGCTGCTACTCCCCCAGAAATTCGAGAAGCAGCAAAAATAGTAGAAGAAGATCTTCTGCCAACTAAAAGCCGCCCGAGATATGACAAGGCATATAACTGTTTTAAAGAATGGTGTATTGGAAACAAAGTTCAAAATCCTGGTTCTGAATCGGCGCTACTAGCTTATTTTAGTGAAAATGCCAAGACAAAGAAAATATCAACGCTTTGGTCAATATATTCAATGTTGAGGACCACTCTATCAATTAGGGAAAAAGTAGACATATCTAAACACGCAAAGCTATTAGCATTTTTAAAAAAGCAAAACAAAGGATACAAGCCGAAAAAATCGACCACACTGTCTATGGATAATATTGAAACATTTTTGGAACAAGCACCTATGGAATTTCTTGTTCAAAAGGTATTTTAGGCTAAAAGGTTGACTATTTCTATATTAACTTATTATTTTATACATTTGTAGGTCGCATTGGTTATTGGTGTCTCAGGCGCCTGCCGATCAGATGAATTATACAAAATGAAAACAACAGACGTTCACTTTTTAGAAGAAAAGGTCGCGATTGAAATACAAAATAGCAAAACGTACCAGCCACGATCATTTATGATAACTAATAATAAATGGATTGCACCACTTAAGGAGTACATAACTTTACGGAAAAATATACAGGATGGAAAGCTTTTTATGCAAATAAGATATGGAAAAATTAGTAAACAATGTATTGGGCACAACACTTTAAGTCAGTTTCCAAAAAAAATTGCAGCTTTTCTGAAGCTGAATACTGAAGGTTTTACTGGTCACTGTTTCAGAAGAACAGCGGCTACTTTGCTCGCAAATAACGGTGGCGATCTTATGCAAATAAAGCGGTTAGGAGGCTGGAAATCTAGCACAGTAGCTGAGGGATACATAGACAGTTCGGTTTCTACTCAGGTTAATACGGCAAAATTGATTTCAAAGCCAAGTTCAAGTTTTACTAACACTACTTTAACTTCAAATAATCATGAAATAAACCTTTCAAAAGAAGAATTTCAGCAAGGTTTAAACATATCTGTGACTGCCTACAATAATGCCAATGTAATATTTAATGTAAATAAGTAAAACATAAACCATGTTAATTTTTTGTTTTTTATAAATGTCATTTAGGTATAATTCATTTAAAGAAATAAAAAATAAAATTATTGTTGTTGAATTTGTGTAATGAGTTGTGTGTTGGTGTGTTTGTATATTATTTTGAGATATCGATTTTTATTAAAATTTAAAAAAAAAAAAATTTACTATTTTGAGATATCGATTTTTAATAAAATTACAAAAAATAACAATTTTACTTTCCACCCGGGTGGAAAGTGAGCACTTTCCACCCGGGTGGAAAGTAAAAGTCAAGAAACGTCAACTTTCCACCTTTCAAAGATAGGTGAAATGTCATTATTACATACATGGTTGTAAATAAACAAATATACAGGGTGATTCAAAAGTACTTTGACAAACTTCGGGAGGTAATTGCTGGCAATATTTTAACATAAAAAGTTCTCATAAACAGTGGTCCTTGGCGACTTCGTTACGGAGATACAGGGTGTTGAAATGTTAAAAGAAATTGTAATAATTTTGAAATAACTCCTTAACGGGTTATTTTTTTTTATGAAATTTTGTGATTCAAATAAGCATCTAAGGACACTTATTTTCAAAGTACAACACGTTCGTAAATTTAACCAGTGGCGTCGGTACAAAATGTTACTACCATATTTTTTGTGAAAACTATGCTACACCACTGACTTATTTTATTTTAACTTTCTTTTTATGAATCCCCCCTTCATTTTCAACAAAAAAGATCACGTATGTTTTTTTGATACGAGGGACGGTTTAAGGGTAAGTGATTATTTTATTTGACTATACACAAATATTAAAAAATGTGTTTTAAACTAATCAACCACTTAAATATTTATTAAAGTATTTTAACGAATACCTACATACATACTTACTAATAAACAAATATGTATATGCCTAAGGAAGGTATCTGAGAATGCCTATTTTCTAAGTATAACACGTTTTCAGTGGCATACATATTTATTTATTAGTATGTTATTTTTTAATATTTTGTGTTTTGACAAGGCGCCTTTGGAAATGCATTTTTTGTCGATAAATTAAAACTTATTTGACAGTTAGTTACCATTGAAAATAACAAAACTGAAGAAAATAAACTCAATGGTAACTTACTGTCAAATATTTTTTAATTTATCGACAAAAAATGTATTTCCAAAGCCGCCTTGTCAAAACACAAAATATTAAAAAATAACATACTAATAAATAAATATGTATGCCACTGAAAACGTGTTATACTTAGAAAATAGGCATTCTCAGATACCTTGAGCATATACATATTTGTTTATTAGTAAGTATGTATGTAGGTATTCGTTAAAATACTTTAATAAATATTTAAGTGGTTGATTAGTTTAAAACACATTTTTTAATATTTGTGTATAGTCAAATAAAATAATCACTTACCCTTAAACCGTCCCTCGTATCAAAAAAACATACGTGATCTTTTTTGTTGAAAATGAAGGGGGGATTCATAAAAAGAAAGTTAAAATAAAATAAGTCAGTGGTGTAGCATAGTTTTCACAAAAAATATGGTAGTAACATTTTGTACCGACGCCACTGGTTAAATTTACGAACGTGTTGTACTTTGAAAATAAGTGTCCTTAGATGCTTATTTGAATCACAAAATTTCATAAAAAAAAAATAACCCGTTAAGGAGTTATTTCAAAATTATTACAATTTCTTTTAACATTTCAACACCCTGTATCTCCGTAACGAAGTCGCCAAGGACCACTGTTTATAAGAACTTTTCGTCTTAAAATATTGCCGGCAATTACCTCCCGAAGTTTGTCAAAGTACTTTTGAATCACCCTGTATACAGGGTGTTCGAAAAATAGACGGAGATATTTTAGAGGGTGATTCATTGTTAAAAAATATGAAAAAAAAATTCTATAAACATGGGTCCGGAAATGCAGGGTTTTCAAGATACAGGATGTTAAAAAAATAGAAATAAAAAATGATATTATTAATTAAATTAAAAATACTAACTCGATGCTGTTGAAATTTGGCAATGATATTTGTTGTATTAAGAGGCTAATTTAGCCCTAAATAGATTAAAATTATTGAGTCCAGTGGCGTCTCGGGGGGCACCTTATCGAATATTATTATCAAAAAAATGTACGCCACTGTCTTTTTTGTAGCTTTAATATTTTTTGTTTAATTAAGCATCTAAAGATACAACTTCTTTGCCTCTTGTATTTTTTTCCTATCTCACTTCATTTTCGAGAAAAAAAATAAAAACCGTTTTACTGTATGTCATTGGACAAAATTGGTTTATTAATTTCTACTAAAATAAATCACAAGTGCATTGGAAAACAAATAATCATTTCTGCATGAAGGATTGACATTTGCGCGTTAGTTCTTTTAGAAAAGAATTATACACTTTTTTTGGCGAAAAAATAAAAATAAAATTTTTTGTCTCGGTTTTTGTGGTGAAAAATTACACTTTTGAGGAAATGGCAGACATGCATGTAATGTATGCACGTGCCTATAGTAACTGTTATGCAGCGAGGCGCCTGTATGCAGAAGCGTTTCCCAATCGGCAACTTCCAGATAGTAAAACCTTTGAAAGCGTAGACCGTAGATTACGGGAAAGAGGTAAATTTTCTTATTTCTTTTTTGTGATGTTTTTGACAATAATGTTATTTAGGAAGTTTTGCCGTTCCCACCAATGATAGAGGCCGGCCGAGGTCCATAAGAACGCCCGAGTTTGACGAGGCAGTTTTACGTGCCGTGGAAACAAATCCTGATATCACTACTAGGACTATAGCAACTAGATTAGGGCGTAATCATTCCAACAGCACTGTGTGGCAGGTTCTCTCCGAGCAACTCTTGTATCCCTATCATGTCCAACGTGTGCAAGCATTACTACCAAGAGATTTTCTTCCTCGTTTACAGTTTTGCCAATGGTACTACCAAGAGGTTAATAATAATAGGAATTTTAATAAAACCATGCTTTTTACAGACGAAGCAGGATTTCGGCGGGATGGTATTGTTAATTACCATAACACTCACGTATGGAGTGAAGAAAATCCCCATGCTTTCGTGCAGTGTCGCCACCAGGAACAATTTTCTTTAAATGTGTGAATGGGTATTGTTGGTAACAATTTAATTGGTCCTTTCTTTTTACCCTTAAGATTAAACGGCGAATCTTACTTAGAGTTTCTTCTACAAGAATAGCCCGTACTGCTAGAAGAAGTTCCTCTAAATATACGTAACCAAATAACTTTTATGCACGATGGAGCTCCTCCTCATTTTAGTAGACCTGTCAGAACTCATCTGAGTAACACCTTTGGTGAAAATTGGATTGGAAGAGGTGGACCAATTAACTGGCCACCTCGCTCCCCTGACTTAAATCCATTAGACTTTTATTTATGGGGACACCTTAAGACGATGGTTTACACTACTCCTATAGAAACAATAGAACTAAGAAATAAAATCGTAAATGCTTGCGAAGAAATAAAAAATAGACCTCGAATTTTAGCTCGAGTTCGTCGTTCAATGATGCGTCGAGTGAGAAGGTTTACGGAAATGGATGGTGGACGTTTCCAACATTTGTTGTAGTTTATGTTATGGTATTGGAAAAGTTGCAATAACATTCTTTCCTAGAAATGTTTTTTATTATTTGTGGTCCAATGCACTTGTGATTTATTTTAGTAGAAATTAATAAACCAATTTTGTCCAATGACATACAATAAAACGGTTTTTATTTTTTTTCTCGAAAATGAAGTAAGATAGGAAAAAATACAAGAGGCAAAGAAGTTGTATCTTTAGATGCTTAATTAAACAAAAAATATTAAAGCTACAAAAAAGATAGTGGCGTACATTTTTTTGATAATAATATTAGCTAAGGTGCCCCCCGGGACGCCACTGGACTCAATAATTTTAATCTATTTAGGGCTAAATTAGCCTCTTAACACAACAAATATCATTGCCAAATTTCAACAGCATCGAGTAAGTATTTTTAATTTAATTAATAATTGCATTTTTTATTTCTATTTCTTTAACATCCTGTATCTTGAAAACCCTGCATTTCCGGACCCATGTTTATAGAAACTTTTTTTCATATTTTTTAACCCAGATACTGCCAAAACTATTTTTTTAAGAAAAATGAATTTTTGACGGGAGTTTATGGTTAATTGAAGTTTCATAAGACTTTTTTAAAAAAATTTTTTTTTGGTTCTGTAAATGGTTTAGAAGATATACACCGTCCTTTAAAAAGGACCGTGGCACAATAAGGTACTCAAACTTGGATATAAAAAGTTTTTATTCAGTTGTAATTCAGTAAACCTAATTCTAATATTGTAATAAGATTATGTTAAAAAATGGGAAATTTACAAAAACAATAGTTTAGTGAAGGTTATTGAGTGTGATATTCAAAAAAACACATTTTTGGATGCAAACCTTCGTTACATTTGTTGCATCTAAATTGTACTTTTTTATGACATAGGCGACATTTTATCTGATTTTCCTGGTAAACAATCAAATGATCCAATTTATCGAAACGCGAAAATTGAAGAGCGTTAGCGCTGGTCCTCGTTTGATTGTCTTTTTATAGGTTTCCAAAATTCCTGTCGCTATAGAACGCTTTTTCCTTCGTAGTTGCGGTGCAGTTGCCATGCATTTTGAATTGTCTAGCCGCCCATATTTTGAGTATATTTTATTATGGCATTGGGTTGAGGCACCACGATTTTCTTTCTATTTTTTTTTTGCAAAAAACTGACAGACACTGCGATAAAAAAAAAAGTCAAAAAGTTCTAAAGATGTTGAATTATTGTTATTCGGTCCAAATTCTTCTTGCCATGTTGATCGTTTGTTTGTAATATCTTCGGAAATCCAATCGTAATTTTTCGCTCTTTTCTTATATTTTGCAAAATAAGATAAGGGAACTTCATCATCGCTGTCATCACTATCGACTGCTTTCTCAAAAATTGGCTCAGCTTCTGCATTTAGCATGCTACCAGGAAGATTGTCCATAACGACGTTTTCTTCATCCCGGAATCCTTATCTGTATTTGGGTCATTATAATTTGTTGGTGGGAAGATCGCAATACCCATAGGTAATATTCTGTCATTATAGATATTTTCTGCTTCTTCCAATAGCTCATAAAGCTTCAAAGGTTTTTTTCAAAATCTAAAATATTAAAAATATCATAGTATGCGTTATAGCCACCGACCTTTTAAAAGGTCGGTATTATTTTTATGTACGTATAGCAAATACTGGAGCAAAAACGATTATTTTTCTATATAATATATAAAGCCACTACCATTCTAAACAAGTTTCGTGATATAGATAATAAAAATTTGTTTAAATAAACATATTACACTTACCTTTTGTCTTCCATTGCGGCACAAAATAAAAAGCTGTCAAAACAACAATCAGAAATCACTATCTGTCAATACAAAATGGCTGTTAAATGTGGGTAAGTCATTCTCTACATTAAATATAACCAAGCTAAAATTGTCGCCATTTATGTGAGAGAAGCGAAAGTTATCCAAATTCTGACATCTTGGTGGGAACCTTTTAAAAGGACGATGGCACTATTTGGGTTTTAACAAGGAATCACCCTTTAAAATATCTCCGTCTATTTTTCGAACACCCTGTATAATTTTAAAGAAGTAGTCCCTTCTCAAAGTGTTTAATGTATAGAAAAAAGAAGAGCACAAAGCCTTTCTCCACAAGTTTATTAGAAAACTAGGCGAACCTAGAGTAATTAAACATGTTTCGAATGTAGAAACATTCATCACCAGAAAAACAAAGTAAATAGTACAATGCTGATATTGTTAGCAATAGAGAAAATAATAAGTGGGATTGAGCCGTAATGGACCTTTCAATGGTGTACACGAGGTGTAAAAATTGTATAGTCAGAAGACCGACAAGACTTCAGCATACTGAAAAGTCAAGGGCTAGTGCAAAGGCCCTTTCTTGGGCAGAAAAATGAAGAGAGTGAAAGAAAAATTAGGGAGTTTTAACAGACTTTGTGAAAATCATTTAGGTAAAAGTAGTGAAAAATCTTAAGTTTCATTCAACTTTGTCGGAGACATGTAAAAGTGGTGAAATGGGAGGGAGAGAAAAAAGAAAAAATTGTTTTTCGTAAAAGTAAAAGCATCTGTAAAAGATAAAAAAAAGGGAATGTATCAAATGAAATTTAATAAAATGAGGTAGATTGGCTTACCATTTAGATTGAAGTAAAATGCTGTTGGGGTACAAGGCTTGTTACGGCCCAGTTACCCCGGCAGGAGTCAAAACATACACATTGTGTGCAAAATTAATAGATTTAAAATATTTAAAAAAAATTTTTACGAGAATATGTTTAACCTTTTACTGTAAAAGGTTACTTTTCTAAGATGTGTTCTAGTAAACTTAATTTTTTTTTTTAAATATTTTAACTCTATTAATTTTGCACACAATGTGTATGTTCTGACTCCTGCCGGGGTAACTGGGCCGTAAAAAGCCTGGTACCCCAACAGTATTTTACTCTAAGCGAAATGGTAAGCTAATCTACCTCATTTTATTAAATTTCATTTGCTACATTCCCCCTTTTTATCTTTTACAGATGCTTTGACTTTTACAAAAAACAATTTTTCTTTTTTCTTTTCCTGAAATTGAAAGCTCCATTACGGCTCAATCCCACTTAATATTTTCTCTATTGCTAACAACATCAGCATTGTACTATTTACTTTGTTTTCCTGATGATGAGTGTTTCTACACTCGAAACATGTTGAATTATTATGAATTACTCTAGGTTCGCCTAGTTTTCTAATAAACTTGTGGAGAAAGGCTTTGTGCTTTTCTTTTTTCTAAATATATATAAATTGGTCATGCAAAATAATTGAGGTCAAGTTAAGGTAAATTTAACAAAAAATGTTTGTTGTGAAATAAATTTCCCAATGATAGTTATAGGATTTCGGTAAATAATAATTTAACCTATACAAGCATGTTTTGATAATATCTTTAGCTAGAAAAGAGGTATTAACTTACGGTTTTCACTGACTTCTTCCAATTTTAGTTGCCCGTTTGGCTATGCAAAATTTAACATTATATGATTTTATTTAAAATTTGTAAATAAAATGGTAAATTTCATTGAAGTTTCAAACAGCGCTCTCTAGCGACGTCCTCGCTTATTTGACCACCCGATAGTTTATAAAAACGTTGTATATATCTACCTGTTGAACATATACGAAATTATCTTCTCCGAGCAAAGTAGGTACCACCATTGGTCCCCCACTGTCTCCAGAACAAGAATCCTTATCTCTTTTTCCCCCTGCGCAAATCTGTGTATTCGTCAAGGGTATTCCGGCATCACTATAGGCTTTTGTACATTCTACTTTATCAGCAACCGGTAATCCTACTTTTTGAAGTACATCGCTTGATTTACCTAAAAATTATTTAATTTTTATACTCTATAGCTAAAAATCCATTTTAAATTAATTAATTACTCTGTCAATTTTATACAACTAAATAGTTTTCAATTTAGTCCATCAAAATATTTGGATCTTGTCTTCCGGTTGGGTTTTCACCGTACTATTGTTTTAGTACACCATTTATGCCGTTTCGGCGTTAATTTAATTTTTTTGCAATTAAATCGTTAAAGCCTAAAAAACCGATCTGTTATTGTTTGAAATGTCATGTAATGGGTGGAAGAGAGAAGTCCTTGGGTGCTCACTGAATGGCAATAATCGTGTTTAACGCTTGACGTTTGGTGTTAGACTAGCAGATAGGGCACATCGAACGAAAAAATCTACCGTGGGAGCAAAAATTATTTGCATCAAAGAGGGCTTGGATTAAAAAACGTAGGGCTTGGTTTAGATCACAATGATATGGGGACGATATATC
Organism: Polydrusus pterygomalis; assembly: GCA_963969555.1. Lineage (NCBI taxonomy): Eukaryota > Metazoa > Arthropoda > Insecta > Coleoptera > Curculionidae > Polydrusus > Polydrusus pterygomalis. The sequence goes on along the minus strand of OZ018375.1, from coordinate 32,553,691 downwards.
TAACCAAATCTAGGTTAACATTTTGTCAAATTTATATTATGACATAATGCCAAACTAATGAGTAATAAAATAAGTAGACAAATACAAATTTATTTTTGTTGTTTACGAAATTAACAAAGTAAGAATATAGGTACAGAAAGAAAAAAAATTACATAAATTGCTGAAATTGGCCACCGCCATGCTCCAAGCATATAAATTCACACGTCTCTTCATATTTTCGAAATTGTTGACCAGCATCTCTGGAGAAACGTTACCACATTTCTTGGAATACTTGCACTTTATAAGGAAATAAATTTAGCTGCTTCTTAAGAATACTCCTGCATGTTCCATAAGATCTTCCCACTTCTTGGGACATGCGTCTTATACAATTTGTGGCGTATTTTGCATTATTTTACGAACGTTTGCAACAAGTTCTTCTGTTCTTACAGATGCATGGCTTCCTGCTCCTTTTTTTGTGTTGTATAGAACCTGTTTTCCTAAACACAGCCACGGTTCTTTTCAGGCAATGATAAAAATCCCCAGCAAGCAACGTTAGGAAAATGTTCGTGAAAATCGTTCATACACAAACCCGGATTGTATTGCCACTCACCATTTACTCTAACCCCGTTTCGAAAATATGCTTCAACCATGAATTTTTTGTGCTGTTCCGTAAAGCCCATTGTGTGGATTGTTCAAGAAATTGGAAAAATTAGCGATGAATCAAATTACTTGTAACGACTGTCAAAGATGACGGAATAACTGATTGATTGTTAATACAGGTAGTTACCGACACCCAACAGGTATTAAGCTCTACGGCTAAGCATTACGTCATTAGATGCAAGGCCCTCTTTGATGCAAATAACTTTTGCTCGCACGGTATGTCTGACATTAATGACATCAAAAATATACGTCGATGTTGGAGAAACTTCTAATAAAAACATCGACGATTATCGACATCGGTTGATATCACAAAACATCGGTTAGTGTCGACAAACATCGGTAAGTCTTGAAAAGCATCGGGTATTGTCGAAAATGGATGTTTCCCCAAAAATCCTCCTTCTCCAACCTCGTAACATCAATTATTCCATTCATTTACAAGAACGAGTTTTACGCTATCTTTTTTTAAATAATTAAATCCTGCATTGTTTTTCTTTTGACGTGGAATGCTTTGGCCACGAAACTATACATTTGCATTTAAACTTAATTTAAGATTAATGGCATGTCATTATTATAGATAATAAAATGCAAAGGCCCCAAAATACTTCCCTGAGGTACTCCCATGTTATTAAATTTTTTTCTTGAAAATATATTACCAAATTTTGTTTTCTGTTTTCAATTATTAAAATAATTTGGCAAACATTAATAAACTTTACTCGTTATACTATATTATTCAAATACCTTTTCTAAAAATGTTTCTCTGTTAATCGTTTCAAAAGCTCGCAGCTAATACTGCGATGACATATTTTTCTTTTTCCAAGGCTCTTTTCCAATTTTCTACTACATATTGGATGCCTGTTTCAGTAGAAAAACCTTTTCGAAATCCAGCTTAAGAATGAATTAAAGTTTTGTTTTATTCATCAAAAAGTCCATATCTTGCTCATAAACTACTCCTTCTATACTAACACAAATTATAGTATATTTTGAAATCGAAAGGATAATTAGAAAATCTGCTGCATGAGAAACAGAGTTCTTTCTAGAATCTCCCAAGGATTAAAAATACCCATATTTAATGCATCTGGTTGTCTATAGGATGCAAGGTTTCAAAAATTTGTAAACGACATTAGGTATGTGAATTGAATTTTTATTAGACCTTTCAAGAAATGTATGGAATTCTCTATTTATTTAGTATATCAGGAACTCACCTGTCTTTATATCTGAAACTCCCCAGCCCGTAACAAAGACACTTCTGAAAGGCCTGTCTCTAACAATGCCTATTGGCAAACACACAGGTCTAGCATTTTCTGAAAATAAATAATGGATATATTTAATTTACTGACTTTGTTTCGAAAGTTTGAATTTCAAACGAGAGGAAATAAAAAAAATTTGTTGCTTAAAATTTGTTATTATTATTGACAGAACCTAAATGGTTGTCACATGGTTACAATATTTAAAAACATAGTATTTAATTGATGTTGTAAGAAGCATTAGCTCGAACATTTTTTAGACCTCGAAACCAAAACATCAGGTAGAGTTACAATCATTAAATTTTTAGCAGGGGCAGATTTTTACTTTTTTCTACTTTTTGGTAAATTGGTCTTTTACCTTGATTTACCTTCAATCGTAAGGAACTAACAAGATGTAGCCGAACTTTTTTAAATTATTTCGAAAACAGAACAAACTATAACAGATTCAAATATGTCGATACTTATTTACAAGATATTAATCAAGTTTTAATATTTGTTAGGTTAGGTTAGGTTAGAGTTGGCTCTGGCACTGTCCAGTCATATAAGGACCGTTGTGGTACCACAAGTGTTCGGCGGAACCTATCCGCATCAGCTTACTGATGGTTAGCGCGACGTAGATCGTAGAAAAAACTTGATAGCTCATTCAAACGAGCCACTGCTGTTAAATAAACTTAGTAAGGCGATCCAGTTGCAAGTTGCTCATTTCCTCCAGATCATGAATGGTTCCCACAAGGCATTGAACCTTCTTCTTGCGAAGCCGGGGCATTCACACAAGAAATGCTGAATACTTTTCTCCTCTTCCTCATCTCTTAACTTCTGCAGAAGTCGTTAGCTGGTATTTGCATGTTCGGCGTGTCTACTGAAAAGGCAATGTTCGATGACTACGGCACTAATACTTCTTAGGTCTTTCTTGACGGCAGGAAAACCGCAGCGCTATTACAGTACAGTCGGAAGGACCTAAGAAACGTCACTACCATAGTCACCGTACATTGCAACTGGGTCGACTAACTAAGTTTATTAACAACAATGCCTCTTTTGAATGAGCTATTAAGTTTTTTCTACGATCTACGTCGCGCTAACCATCAGAAAGCTGATGCGGATAGGTTCCGCGGAATATGTGCGATACCACAACGGTCCTTATAGGACACACTTGTGACTGTTTGGGCAATGCCAGAGGTCTGTCACTCTAACCTAGGTCTTTCCGACTGTGTTGTAATAACACTGCGGTTTTCATGTTATCAATTATGGGCCACAATTGCCTGGAGATGCTACGGATTCATCTGCTTTGCGCAAGTTGTTTATCTATCTAATCTATCTCCTCTTTGACTGAACCCAGTGTTCTAGCCACAGTATTCTCTGCTAGTTCGACAGAAATGCTTGCGCCCTCCCTGGCGAGCGCATCAGCAATCTCGTTGCCATATATAGGTATTGCTGTGGCCAAGACAACACAAAGTTTGCAGAGATTGTTGCGACAGCGCCTTACTAAATATATATAATAAAAAACTTAATATTTGTTCGTCCAAAACGTAATTTATCCTTCTAGGTAATGTAACCAAAGTTCTTGCGAAGTCCGGAATTAACTCATTCCACGCTTCTGCAATTTTATTTTTTAATTCGTCCAAATTTTTTGGCCTAAAATTATCCTCACCATTGATTTTTTTGACTCTAAAACACCCTCAACGTTTTCCATTACATTTACATGTACATTTTACGTTTTACTTTTAAATCTGGACTACGTGGGGAAGCCATGGTTACATGATAATTTGTTCCTGCTTCATCCATTCCCTTGTTTGTCGGGCTGTATGAATGGGACAGTTATCTTGCTGATAAATGAAATCCCTTTCCGGAAATCGTTCTAATACAGAAGGTTGCATGATATTTTGTAAAATATCCATGTTTACCTCTGTATTAAATCATCATTTAATAAAGTGACACACACACCAACTCCTTGAGCACTCATCCATCCCCAGAAGTTTTCAGAAAATCGACCACTATTTTGATCCTTTTGAGTAAATCTTTCTTCGAATCGAGTTCTTTGAGGCCTATATACTCTGAGTCTTCCGTTATAGCAAAACTAAAACACTTTCTCGTCCGTAAATATTTCCAATTATTTCCAAAAAACTGGCGGTTCAAGGTAATAATGTAATGCAATACCGAGTCGTTGTTCTATATTTTTGTCAGTTAAAAACGACTTTGTTGGTGCTGGATATCAGCGCAATTTAGATATTATTTGTCTAACCATTCGTCGTCGAGCTTTTCGTACAGATCGCGGGAAATTTATCTCCATTCTAGCTGTTACAATGGATTTAAAAGGTTGGTCCTTTAAAATGTTTACTAAATTATTATCCTGTTCTACATTGAATTGTTTGGGATGACCAATTCCAGGTCTTCTTTTCGAGAAATGCGTTTCTTGCTCTTTGGTTTTAATAAAATGTACCGTGCTCTTTGGAATGTTAAGCCTTTTTGAAACATCTCATTCAGACTTCCTGCCCAATAATATAATGAATTAACAAAACTTTCTGATGGGTCGTTAAGTTTTCATTTTTCGAAAATTAAAACACTGAAATTCTATTATTATTTTTTCTTCTATGATGACATTTTAAATGGGAAACTTGTTTAATAGGTATTACAGGTATATTTTATTATAGCATAATATGGTGTAGGTACTTGGTACAAAGCTAAAAAAATTCTGCCAAAAACTTAATGGCTGTAATTGTACATCAGATGTTAGATGATACGATGATACAATAATCGTTTTATGTAGAAAAACTTTATATTTTTTGGTTTATTTACTTAAAAAATAAATAACTTACCAACTTTCAAATTAATTGTGGATACTCGTACCAAGCCAATATCGTTAATGACATTTCCTTTCTTTCCTCCAAACCGGGGATGAGGAATTATTTCCTCAACTTTTAAATCTTGTGTTGGAGGGTTACATTTGACCGTTTTATCGCGTTGCACTTCACAGTCCGTTTCGTTTTTAATACTATGCTCTCCAACGCGAACTGATACTCTGGAAAAAAACATTGGCAAGCATTATTTAAAAAAAATAATATTTCTTCAACAGATATACTTGCATAACAATTAGGATAATTATCATTAACGGAAGCATTTGACTAAGTTGTAGAAGGCTTTAGTGTTAAGTATTTTTATTAATGATCATGATTTAAATTATAGGGGTAAGTCTGGCAACTGGTTAATTAGACCACAGAAACATGAACTGCAAGATACTTACAATTGCTGTCCTGTTTTTAATTCCGATAGACAATGAGCTGCTGTGAGGATGTAGTTTTTGTGAATAATTGTTCCTCCGCATAAATATTTCAAGTTTTCTCCTAAAATGAAATATTACAGTTAAATTGCCTACCAAAAAAAAAAGCAATACACAAGATAAAACCAACAAAGATATACCGGGCAGCTGTTTAGTAGTAACTGGGGCCCTTGACGCAGCAGCGACGGCAACATTGAAAGTGCTGTTACATCTGCTCCCTGTGATTTTTCAAGGAAAAAGTATTACGGCAAAAAGTGCTCTACGACTGAAAGAGTCCCTACTGATTTCATCGTCTCAATGCCAGATTTCGGAATGGGGTTCTCTATCCTCATTTCGAGTAGGGAAGAGTGGGAAGGCAAGCAGTTAATAACGGATACAGATCACTCGATTTTCACAGAAGGTTAAAAAATAAAAGTGGAAGCTGGTATTTTTTCTGAGATCATGCAAATACAGTGGTCGTATGGATATTCCGACTACTGTAGCATTTTTCAATCAGAAATCATGGCAGTAGACAAAGCAGTCAATATAATGCAGGAGTTTAAGAGAAGCTATGTCAATAGCTATTTATATCGACAGTCAAACAGCCAGAAAGACAATTTGTTCCAACAGCATTAAATCAAATCCAATAACAATATAGATGGTAATAAAGGTGCTGACTCTTAGCCAGAGAAGGCGCATGCAGAATATTGTTGCTAAATAACTGGGATCGATCTAGGAGGAGATAGATTACATAGCCGAACAACTTTCACAAAACAGATGGACAGTGCTAATAACCTGTAGTAACTCCAAGCAATTGCGGCGCCTACTTGTAAACAAGAAAACCGTCACACAAACACAGTTGGATAGATCTAAGAAATATTACTGCCACACCGGACATTGCCTTGTCGGTAGGCATGCCGAAGGTATGCAATTATCAGCTAATGACTTCTGCAGAAGTTGCAGAGGCAAAGAAGTGGAAGAAATTATTCATTATTTCTAGCGTGAATGTCCTGGCTTTGCAAGAAGAGAGCTTAATGTTTTTGACGAACCATTCTTTAATAATCTGGAGGAAATAAGCAACTTCCAAGGGTCGACATACTAAGCTTATTAACAGTAATTGCTGGTTTGAATAATGTCAGTATCCTTATGCGATATACGTCGCGCTAGCCATCAGAGAACTGAAGCGGATATGTTCTGTGGAACACGTGTGGTATAACAGCGGTCCTAATAGGATTACGTAAAAAATGTTTGAAATTACCAGAAATCTGCCACTTTAACCTAACCTAGTTTCCAGCACCAAGCGCAAATATTTCAAAAAGTTATTATGGCTTTTTATCTCCTATATCCGCATCAACTTTCTGATAGCTAGAGCAGCGTAGATCGCAATAGAATCCAGGCAGCTCATTCAAACCAGCCACTACTGTTAATAAACTGAGTGAGTCGACCCAGTTGTAAGTTGCTTACTTCCGGTAGATCATTATAGAATGGTTCGCCCAACGCATTTAACCTTCTTGCCGCGAGACCACGACATTTACACAAGAAATGTTGAATACTTTCCTCCTCTTCTTCATCTCTGCAACTTCTGCAGAAGTAATTAGCCGGTATTTGTAAGCATTCGGCGTGTCTACCGAAAAAGCAATGTTCTGTTACTACGGCAGTGATACTTCTTAGGTCTTTTTGACTGTGTAATAACGCTGCGGTTTTCCTGTCATAGAGTAGGGGCCACAATTGCTTGGAGATGCTACATATTGTTAGCTCTGCTGAACGGCAAGTTATACAAGTTGCTTGGCTATATACGATATGTCTCTTCTTTCACCGATACTAGTGGTCTAGCCATAGTATTCTCTGCTCGTTTGGCCGACATACCTGCGCCTTCCCTGGCAAGCAAATTAGCAGGCTCGTTGCCACAGTGTATGACTAGTTCTGATTAAATGCTGCTGGAGCAACTTATCTTTATTCCCGCTTGATTTTCTATATAGATAGCCCCTCTCAGCCTAATGTTATCCTGCAACTGCTTTATCTAATGCCATAATTTCAGTTTGAAAAATGCTGCAGTAGTGTGACAGTCTATATGACCTTTGTATTTGCATGCTCTCAGAAAAGATACCAGTTCCCACTCTGGCGTCTATTTTAGAACCATCTGTAAAAATCGAGTGATCTGTCTCCATTGTTACCTGGTTGCCTTAGTAATCTTTAATACACAGGAAGATTTTCTTACCAGTTTTATACTGCAACAATGCCATCCATGGAAATTCATTCAAATAAGCATCATCTCCACCAACAATCCTTACAGAATCATCTAGGTAACCACAAGTCTGGGGAAGGATGTTTAAATTTTTATGATTTGTCACATCTGGAGGGTCTATCCTGTCCTGGATAAGTGTTGTATCATTAGGGTCTAAAATAATTGGACCCGGCGGACAGCAAACCTGAAAAATTGAGGATTAAATTCAATTTAAAATATAGGACTATGAAAATCGATGGTTGGCTGAAACTGGTTGATGTAGTTATTGACGAAGACATAAACCAAGGAAGATAAAAATATTTTCTTTACCATTTCTCATTAAGTATATGTTAAGTTAAAGAACTGGTTCTGTGCCATATTAATGCTTTATTAATTTTTCTAATTACCTTAACACTGCTTCCGCCAGTTTCACATTTAAACGCATTCAGTCGTTGTGTTACTTTTGTCGGAAAAGGGCGTGTCAATGAGCTCACTAATTGTATCATTGGCTGACATGTCATCAGATTAACACATTTTCCATCTACTTGATCTGGAGTCATACAAGGGTTTTCTAAAATAATTTGTAATATATAGAGGGCGGAATATCTGCAAAATGCATATATATGCATTTTTTGCATAACTATTATGTAAATTATATTATAAAATGTCTATTTTTTATAAATTATTTTTTTACGAGCATATTTTTATGTTTTCGGCTTGATCTAAAAATTTAAAACGTTAAAGATTTAATGTCCAGTTCGATACTTATTTCAGGGATTTTCCAATCTGAAGATTATAATAATTAAATTTACATTTTGGTTTTATACACAAGGTATTTATTGGGGGTTTCCGGGGTTTGCAGGTATATTGTTAGGGGTTGTTTATTGTCACTTAATAATGCGTTATTATTACCTGCTTAACAAACTGTATTTATATCGACTTGTAAAATACAGTTTACTTACAGTAATGCATACTTGTGGTAAATGATCCTTTAGTAAATAAATTAATTTTTAATGTTAAAAGAGTGTTTTTAAAAGCACCCCTAACAGTACAGTTGTATAAGGAGTAATTACCAGGAGTTACCTCCAGAACGTGTAATTACCAGGTGGAGAACATGGATTAAGGCCGCAATATTCTACGCAGATCATTTCGAAGCCATTAGAGAACTAATTTTGGATTTAGATGACGATTCACAGTGTGTTGTGCAAAGTAAAGATTTGTTAAAAAGTGCAAGTGTAGCTGAAGATCTTGTTTTTATAAGGGGTAAATTTCAGTTTTATACCGGACATTATATCCTCGTTGGGAAGTAGAAATTTAAGTTTAAGAGACTCAATTTGTATTGTTGAAACTTTAGCGCTAAATGCAACAACATTCCCGGTAAAGTTAGAAGGTCAAGTAAGGAATAAATTAGATGTAACTGCAAAGAATCAAGGATTTAAATACTTGACTGCAGTAGAACGCATTTATGAGGGTAAACCATCCAACGAAGTTTGTATCTTGGCCTTATATTTTGCTATTTAAGTTGCAGTATTGTCTGATTACATCAGTAGATGTTGAATGAAACTTCTCTTTGTATAAACATATTTTTACTAATAGAGGACGATCCTTTTTAGTTGAAAATTTTGGAAAACATTTATTAATAAATGCCTTTTATACAATTTTAGGTTAAAAAATTGTTTACTTTTATTTTTATTTGCTTTTTATTGCATTTTTTAAAACCCTTTCTTTACCTCATTTTACAATAATAAATTAAAAAATATTGCATACCAGTATGCAATTTGGTAAAAAAATGCAAATAACTGCATATTTTAAAGGCAACCAAGGCATATATACGCGCATATTTTGGCTAAACTTAAGTGCATATAATCCGCCCTTTAAATAACAAATTAATTATATCAACACCATCCCTCAAACATACCTAAAGTACCAGGTCGGGAATTACCCGGGTGGATACTTAAATTATAATGGGCTATATTTGCAATGTCTAGGGCAGAAATGTCTTGCAAGATTATTTGACCTATTCCTAGCAGATACCTGACCCAATATGGGGCCGAAAGTTTCGCAGCCCAAATAAAGGAAACCAAGCCAAGAACAATAATGTATATATTTATTGGAAATGCCATTTCCATAAAATTGTTTATAAAAATTCCTGTCTATAGCATGGAAGAACGCCTAAAATTAAGTACCTACCCACCTAATTGGTAATAATTGTAAATTAAAATATACAATACAATCATCCGGCAGCCATGCTTTAAGCATTGCTTGGAGTTACCTGCTTTCAAGCAATATAATAAAACGTTCCAAAATTGTAACAAATATACAGAGCTTGAATAAACGATTTGCTAAAAAAAGAAAAAATACTGGGCACAGTTTTGAGAATTACAACCGTTAATTTCTGGTATCGAGCAGAATTAGTTAAATGATAGAGAAATAAATTCTGCATAATTCAGAATGTTTATATACAGGGTGTTCCGTTAAAAAAAGTTGATGTTAATGTCTAAAAATTGACATAAATGAACCAAAACATAAAATATCATAAAAAAATTATCGTTAATTAATAAAATTCTCCGTAATTCAGAATGTTTCTATATAGGGTGTTCCGTTAGAAAAAGTGAGGATAATTAATGCAAAAATTGATGACTTTGGACCAGCGTGCTAAACACCCTCTATGCTGTTTCGGGCTTAATTTAGAAACTAATAAATTAGCTAATACATTAACATTATTAAAATGGTTTTGAACATAAACACACGTAATTTTTCAAGAGGCTGATTTTGTTCAAAATTAAAAAAAAATCGAATAACCGAAAAAAACTCGAAATTTTAAAAAATATGTACCTAGTAATCTTGCTTGTAATTAAATGTAGAATTTAAAAATAATAAAATAAATAAGGTGTTTCGTTTAAAATAAGAAACTTGATACTTGGTTAGGAGAAACTATAAAAGCATCCTGTAGGTAGACATTAAAATCATTTATTTTGCTGCCCCATGCTGAATATCTCTCAAATAAATTCGCAAATTGATACACAAATTTTACTTACTGAGAGAATTTTTGGATAAAAAAACACTGATAATTATTTATAAGGCTTTCGTTGAGTCAGTAATTAGATATGGAATTTTGGTATGGGGTGGTCTGTATAATAACAGCTTATTACACAGATTGAATGTCATGCAGAAATATATTCTAAAAATAATATTTAAGAAAAATAGACTATATCCCACGAATTTACTTTTTACAACAGAGGTAATGAATATTAGAACAATATATATGTTAAATATATGCTCCTTTCTTCATAATCACAAGGAGTTACAGACTTACATACATCACGATTATGCCACACGTGCTCATGTAAACAGGGAGATACAAATACCACTGAATTTTAATAATGTAAATTTAAAATATATAAATTATATAGGTCCTAAGATTTATAATGCATTGCCGGTTAATATTAGAAACTTTTTTTTTTTTTTTTTAATTGGCATTTGGCTAATGCAATAGTAAAAAACATTTAAAGACAAATGTAAAAAATTTATTTGTGCAAATACACATTTGGAGAAGATTTTTAATTAGGACATTTATTGTATAACACGATAATATTTTCTTTTTTTATTTAGCTTAATGCGGATATTTCTATTGTTATTATTATATTATTGTAGTATTAGTGGTAAACACTATGACTTATTCATATTTACTTTGTACATACAGCTGTTCACTCAGCTAGGTGCTTTTTTAGCCAATTTACTGGGAGTAATTTTATGTAGTTCATGTTTTGGTTAAGTTTAATTATCATGTAAATTTATTCCGTAATATATTTAATATTTAATATTTAATATAAAAAAAACATAAGTTAATTAAAAGCGAATATTGTGGCATATCGGACAAGTGTGTAACTGTTTTATATTGGAATACACAGGGATCCAAGCACAATGGATACCCTGGGTCGGGTAGACCACGACGGCCGTTTCGTCCCTGTTATTACTGTATTTTCGCGGACACTATATTATCTTCTAAACATTTTTTATGGCTTTTTTAAACGGATTGCGCGCATTCTAGTGGGTGCCGGCGTTGATCTGTTTCTAATCTGCAAAACGGCAGATGTTCCGGTGAAAACGCAAATAGCGTTCTCTATACTGGATTGTGATGCACTTCGTGGTTTATTTAGTTGTCTACCTTTCGATTATTACCAGTGTGACTGCCTTTTATATTGGAGTTAATTCCGCTGGGATGGCGCTACGGTGTATTGATGGCCGCTTTGATTTTGCAAAGAGGCTTTTAGTACATTTTACCATCGTTCTTGGAATTGCTTGGGTTATGGCTGCCCGTAGAGTCCTAACAAGGACGAAACGGCCGTCGTGGTCTGCCTGCCCCAGGGTATCCATTAAACTTGGATCCCTGTATATTCCAATATAAAAAAGAGTTACACTTTATTTATTTCTTTATTTATTTATACAAACTCTACAGATTTACATCCAATTACAGAGTAGAAATGGTAATCTTAATTATAAAATGAAATCCCATACATATTATACTTATCTACAATCTAAATCTACTTCATGGCATTAATATATTTTCTAAATTCATGAATGCTTATGTTAAATATATCACAGTGTTCTCGAATTTGATTGTATAATTTACACATAACACTAATCGGGGAATTAATGTAGTAATTAGTTCTTACACTCTCTACATAAAAGGTTAGAGGGTTCCTAGTTCCATAGGATATTACATAAAAATTTACTGAGGCTAACAAGTTGGAATCAATAATCTTATTGTTTCAGTTTATACAGAAACAGCAAGGATGAGGCAACTCTACGATTTTCTAAACTAACAAGATAATATTTCTTCATAACTCCTACTTTAGGTATACGCAATTGATATGTGCAAGTTTCTTTATAGGTAGTATATGTATCTTAAAAATTTATTATGCACTTTCTCAATTGCATATTTATGGCTCTGATAATACGGACTCCATAATATACAACAATATTCAAGAATACTTCTGATAAATGATACATACAATGTCTTGATGCACTTCAAGTTACTAAATAATTTACAGCTTCGGACCATTAACACATACATTCCGGTTGCCTTGGTTATTATTTCGGTCATGTGTGTTTTAAATGAAAGTTGAGAATCATAGGTTACACCCAGATCCCTCATTTCTCTGACCCGAGACAACACTGATCCGCCAATTCTACATTCATAGTTTAAAACATACCTTTTCCTATCAAAACTTAGAACACAACACTTGCCGACATTGATATGTAGGCCATTTTTAACTGACCACAAATGTAATATATCGAGGTTTTTCTGCAATTTAATATAGTCGGCCTCATCGCGTACTTTAACATACAGCTTCAAATCATCAGCAAATATTAATGTTTCACAGTCTACAATCTTATTGACTATATCATTAATAAACCAAAGGAACAATAGTGGTCCAAGGTTAGATCCCTGCGGAATGCCTGAAGTAGGTATGTAATAATCTGAGTAATACCCCTGAACAGTAACTCGTTGTTGCCTATTATGAAGATAGGTTTGAAAAAAAATAAGTAAGTTAGTATGGAACCCAAATTCATTCTTTAACTTATCCATAAGTATGAGATGTGAAACTCTGTCAAAAGCTTTAGCAAAGTAAGTGTATCAATCTGGTATTTACTATTCAGATTTTCAGAGATGTGAGTCATATTGCATAAGTTTGTAGCAGTTGATTTTTACTTATGAACCCATGTTGCTTTTCCGTTATTTTGTTTACTACTCGATTATAAATGTACTTGTATATTATAGACTCAAAGATTTTAGCTGGGGTAGACAATAGAGCAATAGGTCTGTAACTATGCATATCACTTCTTCAAGATGTTTGTTTTTAATGATAAATTAAATAATTTTCTTAGGGGTTCTGAAAAAAATCCTATCATGACCTTAATTACATATGAAGGTATGTTATCTAGGCCCACCGCTCTACTGACTTTAAGGCCCCTGACAGCTTCACACACATCTTCATAACTAACTATATCTATAGGACTTCGCTTATTTCAATGTTTACTGAGGAGGACTACTTTTAACATAAACTGAACTAAAATATGATGCAAATGCATTAGAAATAGCTTTGCCCTCTATGTGTTCAACATTATTGTGGAACATTTTATTTGGAATTCCGTTTGTTGTACTTTTACTATTCTTAATATAAGTTTAAAATGATTTAGTGCTCCCCAATGTCCAATTGTATTTTACGAATGTATTGTTTATATTATGCTATTTTAATGTCATTTTTAATTTTGGCTCTCAGATCAACAAACTGATGATATGTTTCCAAATTGCCAGTTATTTAATTTTTTGTTCGTAATTTATCCTTAATTTTAATGTTTTTTATAACGTTTTGATTAAACCAAATAGGGTAATTATGACTTAATTGGCTCCTAGGCACACAAATTTCAAAAATGTCATTAGGTTTATTGTAGAACACTTGTCCGAGATGCCACAATATTCGCTTTTAATTATTTTCGCGGACACTATATTATCTTCTAAATATAAGTTAATCCAAAAAACTTTTTTATTTAATTTTTGTGTACAGGTGTTACAGATTCTGAGATCGGACAGTGGATCATCTTATGTGGACCACCCTGTACTTACATGTACAATGTAGGTATAATAGGTAGATATAATCTAAGAATCTAAGAAAATAATCCAATTTGTCAGAATTAAAGACCGCAAAATTAAATTAATATATGCTAAATTTAAAGGTCATATTATAATCTCTTATTCGTTGAAAAATAGAACAAGAACTTGTTTTAAATATTTTATCGAATTTGAATCTGATTTGGGGCCACAATTCCTGTCCGACCCAGAATTTATCTGTTTTTCACTAAATTTTGATTTTTATCTCACCGCATAGTGGAAGACAAAAATTTAATCTGAGGTTTTAGTTTTTAAAATTTTGTACCTACTTTTAAAGTATTTTTATTATTAAATGTCATATTTCTTCAATTCATTCAATTATTAATTTTAAAACTTTTATTCAAAACGAGGTACCACCGAAACGAAATAGCGCATAGTTCACTAAACATTTGAATTTTCGATAACAGTTCCTAACTTGCTGTAGTGGGGTATTGGCAACACCGACTCTTATTTTTTCTTTCAAGAGAGAGAGAAGGCCACAATTCCTGTCCGACCCAGAATTTATCTGTTTTTCACTAAATTTCGATTTTTATCCCACCGCATAGTGGAAGACAAAAATGTAATCTGAGGTTTTAGTTTTTAAAATTTTGTACCTACTTTTAAAGTATTTTTATTATTAAATGTCATATTTCTTCAATTCATTCAATCATTAATTTTAAAACTTTTATTCAAAACGAGGTACCACCGAAACGAAATAGCGCATAGTTCACTAAACATTTGAATTTTCGATAACAGTTCCTAACTTGCTGTAGTGGGGTATTGGCAACACCGACTCTTATTTTTTCTTTCAAGAGAGAGAGAAGGCCACAATTCCTGTCCGACCCAGAATTTATCTGTTTTTCACTAAATTTCGATTTTTATCCCACCGCATAGTGGAAGACAAAAATGTAATCTGAGGTTTTAGTTTTTAAAATTTTGTACCTACTTTTAAAGTATTTTTATTATTAAATGTCATATTTCTTCAATTCATTCAATCATTAATTTTAAAACTTTTATTCAAAACGAGGTACCACCGAAACGAAATAGCGCATAGTTCACTAAACATTTGAATTTTCGATAACAGTTCCTAACTTGCTGTAGTGGGGTATTGGCAACACCGACTCTTATTTTTTCTTTCAAGAGAGAGAGAAGGCCACAATTCCTGTCCGACCCAGAATTTATCTGTTTTTCACTAAATTTCGATTTTTATCCCACCGCATAGTGGAAGACAAAAATGTAATCTGAGGTTTTAGTTTTTAAAATTTTGTACCTACTTTTAAAGTATTTTTATTATTAAATGTCATATTTCTTCAATTCATTCAATCATTAATTTTAAAACTTTTATTCAAAACGAGGTACCACCGAAACGAAATAGCGCATAGTTCACTAAACATTTGAATTTTCGATAACAGTTCCTAACTTGCTGTAGTGGGGTATTGGCAACACCGACTCTTATTTTTTCTTTCAAGAGAGAGAGAAGGCCACAATTCCTGTCCGACCCAGAATTTATCTGTTTTTCACTAAATTTCGATTTTTATCCCACCGCATAGTGGAAGACAAAAATGTAATCTGAGGTTTTAGTTTTTAAAATTTTGTACCTACTTTTAAAGTATTTTTATTATTAAATGTCATATTTCTTCAATTCATTCAATCATTAATTTTAAAACTTTTATTCAAAACGAGGTACCACCGAAACGAAATAGCGCATAGTTCACTAAACATTTGAATTTTCGATAACAGTTCCTAACTTGCTGTAGTGGGGTATTGGCAACACCGACTCTTATTTTTTCTTTCAAGAGAGAGAGAAGGCCACAATTCCTGTCCGACCCAGAATTTATCTGTTTTTCACTAAATTTCGATTTTTATCCCACCGCATAGTGGAAGACAAAAATGTAATCTGAGGTTTTAGTTTTTAAAAATTTGTACCTACTTTTAAAGTATTTTTATTATTAAATGTCATATTTCTTCAATTCATTCAATCATTAATTTTAAAACTTTTATTCAAAACGAGGTACCACCGAAACGAAATAGCGCATAGTTCACTAAACATTTGAATTTTCGATAACAGTTCCTAACTTGCTGTAGTGGGGTATTGGCAACACCGACTCTTATTTTTTCTTTCAAGAGAGAGAGAAGGCCACAATTCCTGTCCGACCCAGAATTTATCTGTTTTTCACTAAATTTCGATTTTTATCCCACCGCATAGTGGAAGACAAAAATTTAATCTGAGGTTTTAGTTTTTAAAATTTTGTACCTACTTTTAAAGTATTTTTATTATTAAATGTCATATTTCTTCAATTCATTCAATCATTAATTTTAAAACTTTTATTCAAAACGAGGTACCACCGAAACGAAATAGCGCATAGTTCACTAAACATTTGAATTTTCGATAACAGTTCCTAACTTGCTGTAGTGGGGTATTTGCAATACCGACTTTTATTTTTTCTTTCAAGAGAGAGAGAAGGCCACAATTCCTGTCCGACCCAGAATTTATCTGTTTTTCACTAAATTTCGATTTTTATCCCACCGCATAGTGGAAGACAAAAATTTAATCTGAGGTTTTAGTTTTTAAAAATTTGTACCTACTTTTAAAGTATTTTTATTATTAAATGTCATATTTCTTCAATTCATTCAATCATTAATTTTAAAACTTTTATTCAAAACGAGGTACCACCGAAACGAAATAGCGCATAGTTCACTAAACATTTGAATTTTCGATAACAGTTCCTAACTTGCTGTAGTGGGGTATTGGCAACACCGACTCTTATTTTTTCTTTCAAGAGAGAGAGAAGGCCACAATTCCTGTCCGACCCAGAATTTATCTGTTTTTCACTAAATTTCGATTTTTATCCCACCGCATAGTGGAAGACAAAAATGTAATCTGAGGTTTTAGTTTTTAAAATTTTGTACCTACTTTTAAAGTATTTTTATTATTAAATGTCATATTTCTTCAATTCATTCAATCATTAATTTTAAAACTTTTATTCAAAACGAGGTACCACCGAAACGAAATAGCGCATAGTTCACTAAACATTTGAATTTTCGATAACAGTTCCTAACTTGCTGTAGTGGGGTATTGGCAACACCGACTCTTATTTTTTCTTTCAAGAGAGAGAGAAGGCCACAATTCCTGTCCGACCCAGAATTTATCTGTTTTTCACTAAATTTCGATTTTTATCCCACCGCATAGTGGAAGACAAAAATGTAATCTGAGGTTTTAGTTTTTAAAATTTTGTACCTACTTTTAAAGTATTTTTATTATTAAATGTCATATTTCTTCAATTCATTCAATCATTAATTTTAAAACTTTTATTCAAAACGAGGTACCACCGAAACGAAATAGCGCATAGTTCACTAAACATTTGAATTTTCGATAACAGTTCCTAACTTGCTGTAGTGGGGTATTGGCAACACCGACTCTTATTTTTTCTTTCAAGAGAGAGAGAAGGCCACAATTCCTGTCCGACCCAGAATTTATCTGTTTTTCACTAAATTTCGATTTTTATCCCACCGCATAGTGGAAGACAAAAATGTAATCTGAGGTTTTAGTTTTTAAAATTTTGTACCTACTTTTAAAGTATTTTTATTATTAAATGTCATATTTCTTCAATTCATTCAATCATTAATTTTAAAACTTTTATTCAAAACGAGGTACCACCGAAACGAAATAGCGCATAGTTCACTAAACATTTGAATTTTCGATAACAGTTCCTAACTTGCTGTAGTGGGGTATTGGCAACACCGACTCTTATTTTTTCTTTCAAGAGAGAGAGAAGGCCACAATTCCTGTCCGACCCAGAATTTATCTGTTTTTCACTAAATTTCGATTTTTATCCCACCGCATAGTGGAAGACAAAAATGTAATCTGAGGTTTTAGTTTTTAAAATTTTGTACCTACTTTTAAAGTATTTTTATTATTAAATGTCATATTTCTTCAATTCATTCAATCATTAATTTTAAAACTTTTATTCAAAACGAGGTACCACCGAAACGAAATAGCGCATAGTTCACTAAACATTTGAATTTTCGATAACAGTTCCTAACTTGCTGTAGTGGGGTATTGGCAACACCGACTCTTATTTTTTCTTTCAAGAGAGAGAGAAGGCCACAATTCCTGTCCGACCCAGAATTTATCTGTTTTTCACTAAATTTCGATTTTTATCCCACCGCATAGTGGAAGACAAAAATGTAATCTGAGGTTTTAGTTTTTAAAAATTTGTACCTACTTTTAAAGTATTTTTATTATTAAATGTCATATTTCTTCAATTCATTCAATCATTAATTTTAAAACTTTTATTCAAAACGAGGTACCACCGAAACGAAATAGCGCATAGTTCACTAAACATTTGAATTTTCGATAACAGTTCCTAACTTGCTGTAGTGGGGTATTGGCAACACCGACTCTTATTTTTTCTTTCAAGAGAGAGAGAAGGCCACAATTCCTGTCCGACCCAGAATTTATCTGTTTTTCACTAAATTTCGATTTTTATCCCACCGCATAGTGGAAGACAAAAATTTAATCTGAGGTTTTAGTTTTTAAAATTTTGTACCTACTTTTAAAGTATTTTTATTATTAAATGTCATATTTCTTCAATTCATTCAATCATTAATTTTAAAACTTTTATTCAAAACGAGGTACCACCGAAACGAAATAGCGCATAGTTCACTAAACATTTGAATTTTCGATAACAGTTCCTAACTTGCTGTAGTGGGGTATTTGCAATACCGACTTTTATTTTTTCTTTCAAGAGAGAGAGAAGGCCACAATTCCTGTCCGACCCAGAATTTATCTGTTTTTCACTAAATTTCGATTTTTATCCCACCGCATAGTGGAAGACAAAAATTTAATCTGAGGTTTTAGTTTTTAAAAATTTGTACCTACTTTTAAAGTATTTTTATTATTAAATGTCATATTTCTTCAATTCATTCAATCATTAATTTTAAAACTTTTATTCAAAACGAGGTACCACCGAAACGAAATAGCGCATAGTTCACTAAACATTTGAATTTTCGATAACAGTTCCTAACTTGCTGTAGTGGGGTATTGGCAACACCGACTCTTATTTTTTCTTTCAAGAGAGAGAGAAGGCCACAATTCCTGTCCGACCCAGAATTTATCTGTTTTTCACTAAATTTCGATTTTTATCCCACCGCATAGTGGAAGACAAAAATGTAATCTGAGGTTTTAGTTTTTAAAATTTTGTACCTACTTTTAAAGTATTTTTATTATTAAATGTCATATTTCTTCAATTCATTCAATCATTAATTTTAAAACTTTTATTCAAAACGAGGTACCACCGAAACGAAATAGCGCATAGTTCACTAAACATTTGAATTTTCGATAACAGTTCCTAACTTGCTGTAGTGGGGTATTGGCAACACCGACTCTTATTTTTTCTTTCAAGAGAGAGAGAAGGCCACAATTCCTGTCCGACCCAGAATTTATCTGTTTTTCACTAAATTTCGATTTTTATCCCACCGCATAGTGGAAGACAAAAATTTAATCTGAGGTTTTAGTTTTTAAAATTTTGTACCTACTTTTAAAGTATTTTTATTATTAAATGTCATATTTCTTCAATTCATTCAATCATTAATTTTAAAACTTTTATTCAAAACGAGGTACCACCGAAACGAAATAGCGCATAGTTCACTAAACATTTGAATTTTCGATAACAGTTCCTAACTTGCTGTAGTGGGGTATTGGCAACACCGACTCTTATTTTTTCTTTCAAGAGAGAGAGAAGGCCACAATTCCTGTCCGACCCAGAATTTATCTGTTTTTCACTAAATTTCGATTTTTATCCCACCGCATAGTGGAAGACAAAAATTTAATCTGAGGTTTTAGTTTTTAAAAATTTGTACCTACTTTTAAAGTATTTTTATTATTAAATGTCATATTTCTTCAATTCATTCAATCATTAATTTTAAAACTTTTATTCAAAACGAGGTACCACCGAAACGAAATAGCGCATAGTTCACTAAACATTTGAATTTTCGATAACAGTTCCTAACTTGCTGTAGTGGGGTATTTGCAATACCGACTCTTATTTTTTCTTTCAAGAGAGAGAGAGAGAAGTTATTATTGATATTCAGATATCCCCATAAATGAAAGTCGATAATTGTGAGTTTGGGACTCCTTCGTGCCAACTGATTTGGACCATATACAGGGTGTCCCGAAATTAGCTGACAATATTTTAAGGGGATAAAGTACATTCAAAAATAAGACTAAAATTCTATATTAATATACCTTCAAAAACGCTTCGCTATGGGGCTAGAGCCCCCAGAATTGGAGCTATGACAAGCAGTTTTTTTACAATATCTCAGAAACCGATTAGGGTATCAAAACAAAATTTGATACATGTTTTACCCATAGCTAGGCGCAATAAATGGTTTAATTAGCTTAACTGTATTTCTTCCAGTGGCGTCCCACTGGGTAGGTAGTTGGGAGAATATTGCCCTAAGTTTTTTATTTGTAGGATTTTTTAACTTTATTTGAAATTTTTAGAAGCCTTGAAGTCTTTTGTTGAAAAAAGGTACTCTTGTTTCATTGCGGTAGGATGCACCATTTTCCAGTAAAATCGATTTTAAAATTTTCGGTTTTTTGAAATACGGTGAAATTTCTAAGGTTTTTTTGCATATCTCAGCAAACACTTAATATTAAAACATGAAATTTATTAGAAGTTCTATACTAGCGACAAATAATAATAATACATAAACAACTGGGGATTTATTAGATAATGTGCCACTGGATTTAAGTTTAGGGCACTTCTTTCAACATGATGGAGCACCAGCTCACTACGGAAGTCAAGTGAGGAATTGACTTGTAGAAAATTACCAGGTGGATTGGTAGCCATATCCTGGCCACCAAGATCACTTGATTTACATCCCCTTGATTATTATTTTTAGGGACACATGACTGCCCAACAAACATGGATTGAGGGATTTTAAATGGGCCATTGATGGTATTGATGGTTTCTTGCTGTTGCAAATAAGCCAACTATGGTCCACTTATTTTTTTTAATTGGCTGACCGTTATATTTTTGCCATTTAAAGAACATTAACAATTGAACGTTGGCAAAATTGTGATTTATTGCCGGCAAAGGAACTTAAATGGTTTAACGTTGGTAAAAAGTGAAGCCATCATGTATGAGTATGACGTGTATTGTCGTTTCCCGGCTCCCGCTTTGGTTGGTTCGGACGGGTTGGTAGTTTAAGGTTAGGTATTTGCGACGAACAACGGCGACGAACATGTATGGTGACGATGTGCTGTTTATTTTAAATATATTTGTAATCGATCTAAACGGTAAGTTTTTATAGTGATAACAGTGATTGGGGAAGATATTAGTGAAAGCTTAGACAAAAAACAGCATGCTATATGTGTTTTTCTTTTAATTTACAGGTTTGGGTCGGTGAGATCATTCAGAGTTTTTAAGCATGTCTCAACTCAAGAAACAAAAAAGTGAGTATTTCTATACTTTTTTCTTAATAATAGATATAATAATAATGCCATTACCAGAAACTAGAGGTATTTATAAAAAGTATGGTGCTAGACATTCTAGGAGATTTCTTAAACAAAATGTTAAGCGAATTGTTGACTCGGTTAAAACACAAGTTATCGCACCTCAATATTATATAAGTAATTTTATCTAAACCAAGCCCTACGTATTTAATTGCAGGCCTTCTTGGATGAAAATATTTTTTGCTCTCTCAGTATAAGTCTTTACTAGAACCTGTGTGTTCGGGTTTATTTATTTTTATCTATATTACACTACGTTTTACGTAAGTTTTTGGGGAGTAAATATTTCTTATAGATTTTAGAAAAGAGGTTCTGTGTCTTTAATTTTGTACAATGAATTGCAGATACCCGGTAAGAAACAACCTTTTGGCTCACAATACTACGCAGCAAGAAATATATACTGTTATAAAGGAGTGGTGGAGGTGGTCGACAGCGAAGGCAGAAGGTAAAATTTCACTTTTTCTGTTACATATAAGAGGTGAGATTACAGAAGGCCCTGCAGGTCAACTTGCAAATGAAAGTTATTTAGAATACTGCCTCTTCTTCTCTTTTTAAATTACTGTGGCAATAAATAGTCTAATTTGCATTTGCAAGTTGGCCTGCTTGACTGTAGTCCGTAGGAAGTTCGCAAGCGTTTATATATTTTAAACCACTGAAGGTAATAATAATTAGAAACTAATAGCAAAACTTCTCTAAATACTTCTATGAACCCTTTATATTTTTACAGTTAACTGATTAAATTACCTACACTTTGGGTTTAATTTAGCACCAAAAGTTAACTTATATTTTTGAACGCGTTTTAAGAAATTTTAAATTTATTAAAAAGACAGATATTGCACAAAACGATTGACAAAAAAATTTGACCGCAACAAGCACCCCTTCAGGGGATATATTATGTACCTACATGTAAAGTTTATTATTATTTTTGTTAAGCTTATTAACCAAGGCATAGTAAAAATTACGTTGTACAATTTATCCCAATATTTATTAAAAGGGAAATATGAATTGCTATTCAACTCTTAAAAGAGGCTATGACCTATGAGGTCTGGCCAAGTAAACGCCACCTAACTCATAGTAGGTAGTCTACTCCTTTTGAGCGGCTGCATTATGGTAATTTTATTTAATTTAATATATTGTAGATTGTAGTCACATATCATCTGTTTTTAATTAATACAACTAAATAAACTTACCTAATCAACATTATATTTAATGCACCTAGGTGTTACCACTTAGACTGTGTGTTTTTCGAGCTATTTTGAGCAAGCCTTGTATATTGCTTTTTTTTTGCAGGGAAATGAGTAATGAATCAGGCGACGATATTCACGATTATTACCTTATGTTAATGTATAAAACTGTTTTTATAAATATAGAGGCTTGCTAATGTATAATATTGTTATTTAATTTTTTTTTGTTTAAAAGCCTCATCCTCTGGTTTACATTAAGAATTAAAACGTATTCGCCATTTATTTTTTTGATCAATATTTCGTTACTTTTTCGTTTTATCCAAAAATTGGCTATATACATACCTATGTTTAGAGCATAATTACCTGCAGTTTAAAGTTAAGAGTTTAATTTATAAACAAATAAAAGCACAAAAAGAAATATCGATAAATTTCACGAAATTTCGTTTTTTACTTTAATTCATCTATAAAAATGGCTACATATTAAAACTGAAGGTAATTGCTCCCTACTTTTTGGATAAGGGAAAAAGGATACGAAATATTGATCAAAAAATAAACTGGCGAATGCGCCACTAGCCTTAACTTTTAAAGGCTAAATACTGGAGCGCCATAATCAGATCTTAAGTGGCCTTACCAAGTAACTGTAACGTATCTTCATTGGTAAATGGAAAACTAACCAGTGATGGCCCTACAGTATTAAGCCGCAAGTGTACCATTAATGGTTCTTTGGTGGACCACAAAAACCCCTTAATCACGATCCTACTGATGGCCCATAAGGAAGCCAGCGGACATAATGTAGGTGGTCCATAAATGGTTGCTATTTAAATGCCCAACAGTTCAATTGTGGCAACTGTTTGCGTTTCCGTTAAGGGGCCATTTATTCATGTTTGTTGGGTGGTACTTGCTTAAGAATTAGTTTCCGGTGTGGTTCACAATCAAATTTGATTTGCAATTTGTTATTATTTTTTGTTTTATTTTAAAACTCTCTTAAAATCTCCATGAAAATAAATATTTAAAAAACAAAGGAATCTAAAAATATGAATTTATAAACGTTACATTTTGTCAAATTACAATAATAGAAGGTTTTATTAACAAAAAATTTAAAATTAAAAAAAAAATACATTAACACTATGAAATTAAAAAATAATAATAGTAATATTTACTTAATGCTCTAAAAATATTTTAAAGTAACATCCTTTAATACATAAGCCTTGTCGCTAGTAGAACTTCTAATAAATTTCATGTTTTAATATTAAGTGTTTGCTAAGATATGCAAAAAAAACCTTAGCCTTTTCACCGGATTTCAAAAAACCGAAAATTTTAAAATCGATTTTACTGGAAAATGGTGAATCCTACCTCAATGAAACAAGAGTACCTTTTTTCAACAAAAGACTTTAACGCTTCTAAAAATTGCACCTGATGTTAAAAAATTCTAAAAATAAAAAACTAAGGGCAATATTCTCCCAACTATCTACCTAGTGGGACGCCACTGGAAGAAATAAAGTTAAGCTAATTAAATCGTTTATTGCGTCTTGTCATGGGTAAAACATGTATCAAATTTTGTTTCGATACCCTAATCGGTTTTTGAGATATTCTGAAAAAACTGCTTATCATGGCTCCAATTCGGGGGGATCTAGCCCCAAAACGAAGCGTTTTTGAAGGTATATTAATAGAGGGTATTAGTCTTATTTTTGGATGTACTTTATCTCCTTAAAATATTGTCAGCTAATTTCGGGACACCCTGTAGGTACCTTCCAATCCATTTGTTCGCAAATTGATGATTTAGCCAATCATCAAAAGGAATTGAAAAAAAAATACAGAAATCAAAAACTGTTGTCTCTGACGAACCCTGTATAGTAATCGCAAATCTACTAGTTTAAATTGTAGTTTCAACACTAGCAAAATCCATTTAGGAATCAAGGAATTGAAAAAAATATTCAAAAAATTAAAATTTTGTTTGTGACGAACCCTGTATAGTAATCGCAAATCGATATTCGAAATTATAGTTTCAGTACAAGCAGACGTTTTTATAAAGAACGACTTTTTCTTTTACAACTGCTAATAAAAAAGTTTTTCCTCTTCCAAGCGCTATCCGTGGACACACCGTGTATTCGTTATTTGTATAGATCAAAAACTATAATGTAGCTCATTCAGTTTTAAACGAACGTATAATCAAACGAGGTGTTTTGGAAGTTGGATTTGAATCGTTATTAAAAGTGACAAGAAAAAGTTAGCGTATTGTAAAAAATTATATGACCTTAAATCCGAGCAAGGACAAATAGTTTGGCGATATGCGTTAGATCATATTACGCAGACATTCGCGGAAGATGCAGAAAAACTTATAGGTGGCTGGTTGGATGGAGATCGAGTGCTAGATGTCAAAGTAGCACAGATGATAATTGCTCTATTCGAGGATGACTCAAAAGACGAGGACTTTATAGATTTTATCGGTGACGATGAGAATTTTTAAGATTTTATTCTATAACTATAAAGAGTTAAGTTAGCTTTATTTAAGTTTTGTACTACGGTTCGGTATTATATTATGTTTTTTTATACTGAATTTTCTGCACAATTCTTAAACTGATTCCCAGGGCTTTTCCTATTTCCTAGATTTTTCCACTTTCCCTTTCATTGTCGAAATAATTAATCAAATTAACTACCACTATATTTTTAGGTACTTAATAAGATAAATTGAACTGCCTCTTTATTATTATGATTATTATTTTTAGGGGTTTCGTTATTGCTAGGTACTTAAGTTACCGAAATAATGTTATTTGGTTTTTCTGTCCTCATGTACATAAAGTCCGTTCAATGACCGCTGACCGTTACGTCACGACTAGTGCTTATCTTTTTAACATTTGTAAACTAGGTGAGCTAGTAAATTTGCATCAATAATGATTGTCGTATAATTTGACCAGCCAAAAAAATTTTATTGTTATTTTTAATAGTGACATTTTTAAACAACATTATTTCAAAAATGTCATGGCACTGTGAAAAAGAACAAGCATTCATTTTAAAATTATTTGATTATTTTCAAAGAGAAAGTGAGGGTCTTTTACGTAAGTAGATATAATAAAGCAGGAATTGTGAAAACATAAATAACAAACATGAAAAATATATGGCAATGTTTTTATAAATACCTATCTGCTTTAAAGAGTTTCTGATGCTTTGGGAGTTCTTTGTTCAACAATCCAACGAATTAAGGCAAAGGAGATAGAAAAGGATGTAGATTTTAAGAATCGCAATAATGTAACTATTTTATCATCTTATGGTCGACAACTTCACGAAATTCAGGAACATACCATAAGACGAGAACGTGAACACGTTACCATTCGCTCAATACAACTAAACCTTAAAATGATTGATGTTGTTAAAATATAGACTGGTTTATTAGCGGACTGTTTAAAAAATTTAAAATTAAAATGTCTAAAATGTACTGTATCAAACAAGGCGTTTTTTAATAGAGTAACCCCATATAGCCAAGGGCGTCCATAGAGCGTTTTTCAGGGGGGGGGGGGCAAAAACTTAAACAATATTTTTTTATATATGACTAATTATTTAACATATAGGTACCTTATGCCTAACGGAACCTACAGAATTCGTAAAAAATAAACACAAAATTACAATTTATAAGTTTTCATCATAAAATAAAAATGTTAAATTCCTAGACGTCTTGCCAAACTCGTTAATTACTTTTTTTATTAAATTTTCTTTATTTTTTTGTAAATAATCATAATCAGTTTAGTGATTTGTTGGTCTCTTCTAACTAACCACTGTACTATTCAATATTTACAGGCGCGGATCCACAACTTTGCTTTGGGGGGGGTGTCATCACGCCCAAAATTTGACAGAGAATGCGCTATAGGCGAGAAAATTTTCAATGATAATTTTTACATTAAAAAGGATAATATATGCATGTAAATTAATGTTAAAGTGAATTCAAAAAAAGAAAAAATATAACTAATTTATGGTATAGTAATGTTGTCATGAATCTTGTGAAAAAGCTGCAGAGGTAGTCAAAACAGTAAATTAATTTATTTATTTTCTGTTTTGGGGGGGTTATGACCCCCATGACCCCCCCCCCCCCTGGATCCGCGCTTGAATATTTATACTGAGGGGTAATTCACTGGCGAAAATGGTGTACAACTTCTAGAAAATACAGAAAATAAGAGGAAAATGCAGAAAATACGAAGAAAATACAGAAAATACGAAGAAAATACAGAAAATACGAAGAAAATACAAAGAAAATACGAGAAAAATACAGGCAACATAAGGAAAATATGGAAAATACGCGCGCCAATCAATTTGGCAATGACGTAAAGTCGATAACGCTGCCGGGTTTTCGACGGTTTTAATGATGGGAATAACCAACTTAAGATTCTGGAACAACGCTGCTTTGACTTCTAAAAAAGAATTTAGTAAAGCCAACTTTTTTTTGGCGAAAATGGTGTACAAGTTCTAGAAAATACGAGAAAATACAAGGAAAATACAGAAAATACGAGAAAAATTAAGAAAATACATGGAAAATACAGAAAATACGAGAAAAATTAAGAAAATACAAGGAAAATACAGAAAATACGAGAAAAATTAAGAAAATACAAGGAAAATACAGTAAATACAAAGAAAATGCGAAGAAAATTCGGCAATATGGAAAATGGTGTACAAATTTTTCTCAGTGAATTACCCCTCGATTTATACTGAATTATGAAATAAAATAGTAATGTGGACGCCTAGGGGGGGGGGGCAAGTGCCCGTTTTGCCCCCCCCCCCTATGGACGCCCTTGCATATAGCCCAAAAAGGAGTAGAATTTTTAAGAGAATTTAAGAATAACGGCAACTCTCAATTTCCCTTAAAACTTGTTTTTCTGGATGAAACCTGGATATACAGTAAAGGGGCTTTTAGGCGAAATTGGCAAAATGATACTCTTCATACAATTAAAAAAATCATCAGAGGGTGTACGGTATACTATCCTACATGCTGGTTCAGTAAATGGATTTGTGAATAATGCAATAAGTCTGATATTCAAGTCTGGCCTGAAATCTGGCGCGTATCATGATTCGATAAATATTGAAAACTTTGAGAAATGGTTTAAATAATAATAAGAATATTAACTTGGACAAACATGATGATGATGATTCTTGCGGAGATGATTTATTTTAATTATTAAAAAGCTGTACTTTGTAGTGTTGTAATTTTTTATTATATTTTCTTCTTTATGATTTTATAAATAAGATGAGAATATTTGGAACAAAATTTATAGCCTCATGCCTTAGTTAAAAAAATATACGATTCAATTTTTATATTTATTTTTAAGTAAATTTAAATTAATTAAAAATTTTATACTGATTTTCAAAAACAACATGTTTCATCCCATGATACCTCTTATCATAACTACTTATTTCTGACTTCATTAACAGTATAATAATAATAATTTTGAATTAATTATAAATGTAAAAAAATGCGCTTGTAAACGGTTTTCCAATAAGAACGATATGATTTTGAAACGATATGGTATCCATGGTAATAAAGTTATACCTGTCACCAGTTGTCAGTTATTGTCAGTAAACTATAATAATTTATTATGGCTTAATACGTGCTTCAAGAACGTTTGGTAATTATCCAAAAATTTTACGAAAATAGACGATCTTTTGTGAACACTTATCGCGCACTTCGCGAAAACTTTGGTGTAAATAATCGTCCTCCTTTGCTTGCCATTCGTCGCATCGTTGAGAAATTTGAAAATAATTTTACTCTTCACGATGTAAAAACACCAAGAAGACATCGAAACGCAAGAACTGTTGAGAATATTGCTACTGTAAGAGCTAGTCTTGCAGTGGATCCAAATTTATCAATTCCTTGTCGTGCTCAAGAGTTAAGGATTAAAAAACGACAACTTGGCGTATTTTGAAAGAAGACTTGAATTTACACCCGTATAAGATTGTTTTGACCCAAGAACTTAAGCCACTGGACCATCGTCTGCGCAGAGAATTTTCTGCTTGGAGTTTAGAACAACTTGAAAGTGATCCTAATTAGCCAAAAAAAATTTCTTTTCAGATGAAGCTCATTTTTGGTTAAGTGGATACGTTAACAAGCAAAATTGCCGTTTTTGGTGTGAAAACAATCCACAACAGATTCATGAGAAGCCTTTGTATCCGCTAAAGGCAACTGTATGGTGTGGTTTATGGTATGGTGGCATCATCGGACCATTTTTTTTCCAAAATGAGGCAGGAGATGCAGTTACAGTGAATGGTGAACGATATCGACAGATGTTAAGAAATTTTTTGTGGCCAAATTTAGTTGCACTTGATTTGGAGGATATGTGGTTCCAGCAAGACGGTGCCACATGTCATACTGCTCATGAAACTATTGATATACTGCAAGAAAAGTTTGACGAAAGGATAGTTTCAAGGAATGTTACTGTTCAGTGGCCTCCAAGAAGCTGTGATTTAACTCCTTTAGATTACTTCTTGTGGGGCTATTTGAAATCAAAGGTTTATGAAAACAGACCACAAACACTTGATGCATTAAGGTTAAACATTGAACCCTGCATTCGTCAGATCACGCCCGATTTATTGCATAAAGTCATCGAAAATTGGGTTCGTCAAATTCGCTCGTGTACACGAAGTCGCGGAGGACATTTAAACGATGTGTTATTCAAAACATAAATGTTATCGACTATAGGTACTTTAAGATAATATAAAACGTTTTGTTGTATCTGAAATTATTTTAATTTTATTTCATTTTGAAATCATATCGTTCTTATTGGAAAACCCTTTATTTTACTTGTTCACATGCATCCGTCTTTATGTAGATCAAGCCTAAGAAAAATAATAACCTTTACCACCGGTAAGTCTGACTGACTAAATTAATTTACGACGTACTGCAAATATGGAGGATATGACGTCACGGTCAGCGGTCACTGAACATACTTTACATACCTTTTATCATAACATAACGTAAAATAATAGAACTAATTTTTCTTTCTCCGTGTATATTTTTCGTAATAACAACATTTTTGTAGTTCCTGTGTTTTTTGATCTGATTCTTATAGTTAGTGACCTTTGGATCCGCACGTTAAGACCAGATTTGCCTATACATGTTCATAATGATCTATTATGTATCTACTTACGTGCAAAACAATGATTTACGTAAAATCCAAAATACAAAAGAAGCCAACAACAGCTTGATGATCTTGACCACGACATCCTATACCGGTGACGTTAAAACAGTAACTAACGCACTACGAAAATCTGATTAAATCCATTGCCGACCAGCAGCCTAATGAGTAGTAAATAATATGTGATAATGATTATACTAATAATAATATGTAAGTATAATGACTTTTTTATTTTAATTGACTTATTTACATAATTTACCAGACTGTAATCTTGCCATTTACCGGAATTTGCATGTTCTGGGAATACCAAATAATATGTATGAGATAATTCCTTGGTATGCAGGAAAAACCATTTTCTGTATTACCTACTCTTAATTTCTATATCTGGTTTCATTTACAATGGCTTAAAATTTGACGTTTTTATTGTTCAAGAATTATAAATAGACGATTTTGTAAATCGGCAACTGATTCTTTATTTTATTGTAAAAGAAAATACTTTACCTGTCGCAAATGCGGCAGATAAATACTTTTACCCTCCGCAAATTAGTGACTTTGACATTTATTAATCAAAAATCGTCTGTCACTGTCACGCCTTTCCCTATGACAGCTCGATAATAGTTTTCTCCCGATTTATAGCGATGAGTTATACCTCAATTTTTTATATTATAAATTCTGAAGGAATGGTGATAAAATTTTGTATGCACCATGTTAGTAAAGTGTCTTTATCGACTCGCCTGTTATTCGCCTCGCTCGCTCATCTCATAATTTCAGACTCGTCCGATAAAGAATCACTTTACTGCCTTGGTACATAAATAACTATTATCGTCAACCGTCAGTAAAGCCATACATTATCAGAGTGATTTCCGGAAGTAAGCGAACACTTTATTTTATTGTAAAATAAAATACTTTACCTGCCGCAAATGCGGCAGATAAATACTTTTACCCTCCGCAAATTAGTGACTTTGACATTTATTAATCAAAAATCGTCTGTCACTGTCACGCCTTTCCCTATGACAGCTCGATAATAGTTTTCTCGCGATTTATTGCGATGAGTTATACCTCAATTTTTTATATTATAAATTCTGAACGGTTGGCGATAAAATTTTGTATGCAACACGTCAGTAAAGTGTCTTTATCGACTCGTCTGTTATTCGCCTTGCTCGCTTCGCTCGCTCATCTCATAATTTCAGACTCGTCCGATAAAGATTCACTTTACTGACTTGGTACATAAATAACTATTGTTTACTTTAACAAAGATGTTATAATAAAACAAAAAACTTTTTAAAATTTTTTTAAAACTATTAATTTTGCACAAAATGTGTATGCTTTGACTCCTACCGGGGTAACTGGGCCGTAACAAGCCTGGTACCCCAACAGCATTTTACTTCAAGCTAAATGGTAAGCTAATCTACCTCATTTTATTAAATTTCATTTGCTACATTCCCCTTTTTTTATCTTTTACAGATGCTGTGACTTTAATGAAAAACATTTTTTTTTCTTTCCCTCTTATTTCAATACTTTTACATGTCGCTGACAAAGCTCAATAAAACTTAAGATTTTTTACTACATAATAAAAACTTTTTCACAAAGTCTGTTAAAACTCCCTAATTTTTTTTTCTTCATTTTTCTGCCCCCAGACAGGGCCTTTGCATTAACCCTTGACTTTCCAGTATGCTGAAGTCTTGATTGTCGGTCTTTTGAATATTCAATTTTTACACCTCTTGTACACCATTGAAAGCTCCATTACGGCTCAATCCCACTATTATTTTCTCTATTGCTAACAAAATCAGCATTGTACCTTTCACTTTGTTTTCCTGATGAAAAGTGTTTCTACACTCGAAACATGTCGAACTGAATTATGATGAATTATTCTAGGTTCGCCTAGTTATTCTAATAAAAATTCTGGAGAAAGACTGTGCTTTTCTTTTTTCTACAATATTTTTTTTTTAAAAAGACCACAACTGAGAATGTTAAGACCAGTTCCCAGGCATTTTTTTAAGAAAGAAACTATACTGGATTTACTGAATTAATTCCAAGTTATAAACTTACACTATACAGGGTGTCCGGAAAAAGGAGGTCAATCCGTTAACCATATTTTCCTTGAGCAAGAATAATTTAGTAGATAATTTAAAATTTGATAAATTGCTTCAACAATAAATACATCTTTTGAGAAAAATAAAACAAAAAACAATTGTCAAATATTCAAAATATGGGGTGTCCAGTACCCGCTGACAATCACTATTTTTTAATATGTACGCTAGAGATTTCCGAACTATATTTTTTCAGGTAGGTACCTAGGTAACCATTTATTTTTCATTATTTTTTGTCTCTAATAAAATTTCGATCAAATGATGCGTTTTGGAGATAATTTGAAAACAATGGGTCCTTAATTGATGCCATTCTGCGGAATTATTTAAAAAACTCAGTTTTTAATTTTAAACTTTGACGCGCTGTATAGGTATCTAACGCAAGGGGCAAAAATAAAAAATGGCATTATAAAAGTCATATCATTTTTGCTCAAGAACTATATGGTTAACAGATTGACCTCCTTTTTCTGGACACCCTGTATTATGTATGTATTATACAGGGTGTCTCACGGTCGATGGACCTTAGACGTTTACGAAAAACGGGACATAGGAATTTTCTGAAAATTTGGCAACATGGGTAATTGGCATTGCTCTATCGATTTAAGATATTTTCAACAACGCAACGTTGCCGCTTATACAAAAAAGTAGCATCAGCTTTGATATTTTAAATAAGACACACAAAATATTATTGCCATTTCCGCTACGCTAGTACTTACTGATTATTTTTGTATAATACTTTTCTATACCTATATTTAGCGGTTTTCAAAAAATTAATTAATTTCCATATTTTTTGTTCAAAACATAGCTCCAATAAAATGTTTATTACTGCGGTATTTGGCCTCGTAGAAAGCTGAAATTTAGGATGTAGTTTATCAATGTCTTGTGTATTAGTTAGATGTATAAAGGAATTTGTTATGTTATACAGGGTCTTTCAAAATTCATCATTTTACCGCTTGATATAAAAATGGTGAAAAGTGAATTTTTTTAAATGGAACACCCTGTATATTAATAAATATCTTGAAAGAAAATTAAATTCCCTTCCAAATGATATATTATGTTCCTATACCTAAATAGTTAGGTTTTCGAAATAAAACCAAGTTTCTGTAAAAATCGGATTATTTGGGCATATTTGTCTTAGATAGCCATGAAATACAAATATGAAACATGTCATTATGAAAATTTGACAATTCGTACATTAATAATAAAAATGTGCGCGTTTTTAAAGTTTATTAGAGAAAGTGACCTGAAAATAATTAAAATGGAAGGAGATTACTATTCATTTGAATTTTTAATGAAATTGTTTATTCTTCATGGACAATGTGTTCAAATTATAGCAAGAACATGCAGAAGGTTCAATGAATTGTTTCCCGATCAACAACCAATCAACAAGAGAAAGTTTGTAAGATTACAAAATAATTTTATTAATAATAAATTGGTTATCGGGAAACAATTCATTGAACTTTCTGCATATTCTTGCTATAATTTGGATGCCGCACTAATAACCATTTTATTGGAGCTATGTTTTGAACAAAAAATATGGAAATTAATTAATTTTTCGAAAACCGCTAAAGATAGGTATAGAAAAGTATTATATAAAAATAATCAGAAAGTGCTAGCGTAGCAGAAAAAGCAATAATTAATAATAAATAATAAAAGGTTGTCTCATTTAAAATATCAAAGCTGATGCTACTTTTTTGTATAAGCGGCAACGTCGCGTTGTTGAAAATATTTTAAATCGATAGAGCAATGCCAATTACCCATGTTGACAAATTTTCAGAAAATTCCTATGTCCCGTTTTCCGTAAACGTCTAAGTTACCATCGACCGTGAGACACCCTGTATACATACGCATCATTTATCGAAATTATAAGAGACAAAAAATAATCAAAAACATGATTACCTTAAAATAAATATAGTTCGGAAGTCACTGGCGAGCGTACTAAAAAAAAGGGGGGTTAGCGGGTGTAGACCACCTATTTTAAATATTTAACAATTGTTTTTTGTTTTTTTTTTCTCAAACGATTTAACTTTATATACAGGGTGTTCATTTGAAAACTTCCCACCTCGATTTTCCTGCTTTAAAATGAAAATGTGAAAATCGCTCGGACCCGTCGATTTTTATTTCGAGGGGGACATCTTTTGCGTATATTGTCAATCTTGTTACTTTAAGCCCCTAGAAGGGAGGGGGGGGGGGGGGTAAGATCTAAATCTTAAATGGATACCCCTATTTTATATAATTTTTTTGGATTCTGCATACAATTGTGAACATTTTTTAATAAAAGCATTATTAGTCTATACTTAACAGTTTCGGAGATATTTACTCGTGAAAAATGACATTTTTGAACTTTGACAGCGTCTAGCTTTCTAACTGTACCTCTTACATGTCCCTATCTTCGATTTTTATTATCTTTTCAATAGTGTGAACTTTCGGTTAAACCGGATGTAAGAAATATAGTACTTCCGGTTTGACCGGAAGTTAACACTATTGGAAAGATAATAAAAATCGAAGATAGGGACATGTAAGCCGCTTTGCTCTAAGACGTACAGTTAGAAAGCTAGACGCTGTCAAAGTTCAAAAATGTAATTTTTCATGAGTCAATATATCGGAAACTGTTAAGTATAGACTAATAATGCTTTTATTAAAAAATGTTCAGAATTTTATGGAGAATCCAAAAAAATTATAAAATAGGGGTATCCATTTAAGATTTAGATCTTACCCCCCCCCCCCCCCCTCCCTCCTAGAGGCTTGAAGTAACAAGATTGACAATATACGCAGAAGATGTCCCCCTCGAAATAAAAATCGACTGGTCCGAGCGATTTTCCACATTTTCATTTTAAAGCAGGAAAATCTAGGTGGGAAGTTTTCAAATGAACACCCTGTATGTAATAACATACCTTATTTAAAATTTATATCTTATTAAATAAGTATTCGAAGTATTCAAAAAAATCAGTTTTTAATTTAAAACGCCCTGTATATTAAAGTCATATTATTTTTGCTAAAGGAATATAATATGGTCAATGGATTGACCTCGTTTTTCCGGACACCCTGTTTAATAAATTCCTATTTCTTGCACATCCTTAATTTTTCAGTAATCAAAAGAAAATTACATTGAAACGAGGTTTACTTATTCGTTCAAGACGATATTTATTCATGAAATGGTTTCATATTATCTAAAATCCATCTTAGATAACCCCCCACTCTAGTATAAATTCCAGGTTGTCCATTACTGCCACACTCCCGAGGTCCAAACGAAACTATACCATATTGAATAAATCGCGGACTCCCGTCAACTAGATCCACGTACGTCATCGGTCCGCCGCTGTCTCCTGCGCAGGAATCCTTTCCCTTGTAACCCCCCGCGCAGATCTGGTTTGGAGTGACGGGTGCAAACCGTTGGTACACTTTTTTGCACGTGGATATGGGCAAAACAGGAACGGTTGTTTTTAGAAGAACGGAACTTTTGTGGCCTGAAATTAAAAGAAAAAAATTAAACTTGAGGTTTCTGCTGCTATGAAACCTATAAAATCTGATGATATACCGTGCAAGCAAAAATTATTTACATCAAGGAGGGCCTTGCATCTAAGGACGTAATGCTTAGCCGTAGAGCTTAATACCTGTTGGGTATCAGTATATAACTACCTGAATTAACAATCACTCAGTTATTCCGTCATCTTTGGCAGTCGTTACAAGTAATTTGATTCATCGATCGCTAATTTTTCCAATTTCTTGAACAACTCACACAATGGGCTTTACGGAACAGCACAAAACATTCATGGTTGAAGCGTATTTTCGAAACGGGGTTAGAGTAAATGGTGAGTGGCAATACAATCCGGGTTTGTGCATGGACGATTTTCACGAACATTTTCCTAACGTTGCTTTTATTGCTGGGGATTTTTATCATTGCTTGAAAAGAACCGTGGCTGTGTTTAGGGAAACAGGTTCTATACAACACAAAAAAGGAGCAGGAAGACCATCTATAAGAACAGAAGAACTTGTTGCAAACGTTGCAAAATACGCCAACAAATTGTATAGGACGCCTCTCCCAAGAAGTGGGAACATGCAGGACTACTCTTAAGAAGCAGCTAAATTTACGGTATCCTCCAACTTGCGTACGTCCAATTTGCGTACAAGGATTATTTCTTCCAACTTGCGTACATGAGTAGGTACTTTCCGCAAACCAGGTAAAACTGCAAGAGTACATTATTCCAACTTGCATACATACACAGTGTTTTAAACGGACCGTAATAATACGCCCTCTCCAATCTGTTCTAAAAGGTGTATTGGCAACCGGTTTGTTCGTTGTTATCAGAGCATTTTTTTATGTCCTCACATACACAGGGTTTTAAACGGACCGTAATAATACGCCCTCTCCAATCGGTTCTAAAAGGTGTATTGGCAACCGGTTTGTTCATTGTTATCAGAGCATTTTTTTAAGTCCTTAGATTGTTTATAGGCTTCTAATATTTGTGTATGTACGCAAGTTGGAATAATGTACTCATGCAGTTTTACCTGGTTCGCGGGACCTACCTACCCGTGTACGCAAGTTGGAAGAAATAATCATTGTACGCAAGTTGCACGTACGCAAGTTGCATATATTCAAATTTACTTCCTTATAAAATGCAAGTAGTTTAGAAGCAGTGTTTAACTGTTATGGATTACTTAATTTTTCCTCCTTTAAAGAACGCTATTTTTAAAACACCAGTTGCAAATTTAGAACAATTACAAGAAAGGATTATCCAAGAATGTGGTAACATTTCCCCAGAGATGCTGGTCAACACTTTCGAAAATATGAGGAGACGTATGAATTTATGTAATTATTTTTCTTTTTCTTTCTGTATCTTACTTTGTTAATTTTGTAAACAACAAAAATAAATTTGTATTTGTCTACTTATTTTATTACTCATTAGTTTGGCATATCATGTCATAATATTTTATGAATTTGACAAAATTTTAACCTAGATTTGGTTAGATATATCGTTCCCGTATCATTGTGATCTTAACCAAGCTCTACGTTTTTTAATCCAAGCCCTCTTTGCTGCAAATAATTTTTGCTCGCACGTTATTTATAGAAGGTGATCCATTAAGAGGAAGTAACCCCTTTACCACAATGAAAATTGCCGAACGTTTTGCTGGTCAAACGAAAAGAAAAAATAAAAATTGGTATTTAGAAAATAAATTCTACTTTAAATACCCCATCCAGAAAAGTAAATGACGATCGAAAATATTCCCAAAATTTTTTTTAGAAATTTTTTTTATTTTTAGTAATTTTGTAATATTTTAAACGATTCTTTATGGTCAAAAGCAAAATGACTTTCCCGGGTGTAGAATGTTGTACCAAACAATTTTTCTTAAAGCCATTTTTCAATATCGGCCTTACTTTTTTCTCAAAAACTTTGGGCGCGTAAAGTGAATTTAAGCGTGTAAAGTGGGTTTACGCGCCCAAAGTTTTTGAGAAAAAAGTAAGGCCGATATTGAAAAATGGCTTTAAGAAAAATTGTTTGGTACAACATTTTACACCCGGGAAAGTCATTTTGGTTTTGACCAATAAAGAATTGTTTAAGATATTACAAAATTACTAAAAATAAAAAAAATTTGTAAAAAAAATTTTGGGAATATTTTCGATCGTCATATACTTTTCTGGATGGGGTATTTAAAGTAGAATTTATTTTCTAAATATCAATTTTAATTTTTTCTTTTCGTTTGACCAGCAAAACGTTCGGCAATTTTCATTGTGGTAAAGGGGGTTACTGCTCTTAAGGGTGGCGAGCGGCTGCATTTCCATAGCCATACAAGCTACAAGTGGCGTAGCCACAGGGGGGGGGGTTGCCACTCTCCCCCCCCCCCTTGGCCTGGCACAATTTTACTATTTAAATCCCTAACAAAGCACAAAACAAATGTGTTAAAAGCCTGTAAATAACGGTTTTAATATAAAAAAGTACTTATTCTCATATTTTTTTTTTGTATGTAAGGCCATGACCAAGGCCAGAACACGGTATAATAGGTTAATGTACAGGGTGTCCGGAAAAAGGAGGTCAAACAGTTAACAATTAACTGGTGTAGTCATGATTCGGGTTTAAAGGCCGTCGTCGGTTGGAATTGCTTCCTAACGTTTCGCTAGCACGAGTGGCGAGCTTCTTCCAGAGGTCCTTCCATCTCCGATGCAGAAAGTAGTGCTTATCTTTTTAACATTTCTAACAACAAAGTTTTTTTTTCCCATTTCTAACATTTGTCAACTGAGTAAGATAGTAAATTTGCGTCAATAATAAATGCCGTATAATTTTACCAGTCAAAAAAGTTTTATTGTCATTTTTGACAGTGACATTTTTAATCAACATTAGTTCAAAAATGCCACGGCATTCTGAAAAAGACCAAACATTGCCACTTTAATCCCATTGAAATAAAGGCCCATGTAGCAGGATGGATTTTTAGTCACTTGACGTCTTTTGACATCAAAATAACGTAGTTTTTAACACTTGCATCATACGTCATAATTTTACGTAATAAACACGTCGATTTATAGTAATTTTATTGAATTATACGCACCTATTATTAAAAAGTAACTAAGTGACTAAGTTTTTTGAAAATATAGTGGGACAGAGTTTTAGATAAGTAAAACGCCTGCTTTTTCTTATAGTTAAAGGCACGTACGTATCATAAAACTTTTATATAATAAACTATTATTATATTTTTACATTTTTATGTTAAACCAATGCAAAAAACTTTTAAAATAATACCATTTCAAATTAACCATTTATGTAGATATGTAAAATTTGTGAATATTTTGTCATTAAAAGTCTGCGAATATGAATTTTAAATTACCCGCGCTCCGTTTTATGACATTGGCAGTCTGACAGAAGGCAGAACGCATTGGTAGTCTGTTGTTGGCGCTAGCAGTCAGGCAGTCGACCGTTCGGCAAAAGTGAAAGTGAAAAGCTTATGTTGATATAGATCATGGTTTCTATATATTTTGTGTCATACAAATATAAATGTACCAGGTTATCGAGTTCGAGGCAAATGACGGCGGGGGAGTAGCCGTTGTGCACTCAAACTCGGTGACGCGCCGAAAAAAAGAAGTATTTTGGCCGCCATTAAAGGATTCCTTTAGATTTTTTTTTAGTTTCTTTTTCAATTCTGCACACACATGAAAGTTATAATATTTAATTTGTTATCATTAAAAGGATTTTGTACAT
This sequence comes from Polydrusus pterygomalis, assembly GCA_963969555.1. Classification (NCBI taxonomy): domain Eukaryota; kingdom Metazoa; phylum Arthropoda; class Insecta; order Coleoptera; family Curculionidae; genus Polydrusus; species Polydrusus pterygomalis. Next base: position 32,514,584 of record OZ018375.1, on the reverse strand, counting down.
AAAATATACATAAGTATGTATTTTTTTTAGGTACCCCTATTGTGTATTATTTTAGGAAGTTCTTAGTAAATGTTCGTTATATTGATACAGGATGTTTAAAAAATCATAAAGTTAGGAAATAATTTAAGAATATAATAAGGTGTTAAAAATTTCCGCATATCAGTTTTTAAAAACATATATTAGCAGTTTCGTTAGGTAAATATTTTAGTTATTTTCTGGAAAACGGAGTGCTTATTTTACAGCAGCGGCAAAAAGTTTCTTTCGCACCCAAATCAGTTCGGAATATGTGCAGTTTTGAATACAGCTGAAAAAAAATTATGACGTTTTCTACACCTAAACAGACGTCTTAAGATGACGTATTTTTTACGTCAAAAAATACGTTATTGGTATGTGACTTAAGCGCGTCTTTTTAACGTTTCATTTACGTAATTTATGACGTCGCTAATGATCAATAATCGACGTCTTAAATACGTCACCTTGCTACCTGGGGGGTGATTCAAATTGAGTTTCCACATTACATCCTAAAATAATTTTGAAACGCGACTGTATTTGTCAACGGCAATGTGAGATTTCTAACCTAGAAACATGAACAAAATGAGTCATGGAGCAATACACCGTGGACCAACGCGTTAAAATTGTCGAAGCGTATTATGAGAATGGGCGATCGAGGAAAAATACCCTACGTGAATTTTTTGCGCAAAATCGACCTTCTGAGAGGACAATTTGGAATTTGGTCCAAAAAGTTCAGCAAACTGGATCCGTAGGTAATATTAAAACCCCTCAGCATGCTCGGAAGAAAATATTGCCATTGTTCGCGAAAGTGTGGCCGAAAATCCAAGCACATGGATTCGTCAGCGATCGCAGCAAGTAGGTCCTACATATTCCAGTATATAGCCAATTTTAAACAAAGATTTGAAGTTACATCCATACAAACTCCAAATAAGGCAGAAATTGAAGCCTAGAGACCATCAACAGCAACCAAGTACTATCCCATCAGGGCTCAAACAGGAGATCAGACGCGAAATAGCCGGCATAACCTGCTTTGTGCCGCAAAGTAGTCGAAAATTTTGACAAACGGATTACGACATTCCATTTGAACCGCGGCGGCCATTTAGCAGATATCATCTTTCATACCTAATTATAATGAAGTAAACTTAAAGGGCAAATATAATTTTTTTCATTGCTTCAAATTTTCCGTGATTTATTTAATACTTTCATGTGGAAACTCAAATTGAATCACTCTTTAGTTTAGTTGGAATGTAAGCCCTATTATGATGCAAAAATAAGTTCTATGCATCCTGTAACAAATTACGTAGTTTTGGGTCTGTGGAATAAAGTCATAGAAAATGTAACAGTGGAAAAATGGACAAATTAAGTAACACATACTAATAAAATTTTAAATGATGTGAAGGAACGGGAAAGATTTATCGATGCTTTAGATACTCTTCCCTTTATTATTAAATTTCACGAATCTGATGATGATGATGACAAAAATAATTTTATTACATAATTATAGAAAATATTACTGAGATTAAATAAACCTAATTTCTGACCTCCATTGTATTGACGTTATTAGTAGTAATGGGCTTTTTCACTATTCTTAAATTTGATACATTTGGCATTTGAATTGTTCAGTCGGTGCTATAATAAGTGTTTTTCATCAATAAAATTATTGCTAGGTCATAACATTAATTTATTTGAGCACAGTAAAAACCGGGTAAAATTCAACCAATTTGAAAATCTTAAAACAGGCGCGACTCATGACGTAGATATGTTTAAAGCTTGCTAGAGCGCATGCGTTTAACCTCGCACACGCGTAAATGCTGATCTGTCGAACTGCCATAGGCAAATTAAGCCGCTGCTGCCATATGTAGAAAGTTTTATAATCCTAATAATATACTTTCTTCTTAGAACTTTATTTGGATACTTTAAATAAATATAAACATAATACTGGTAAAATAATTCATTCCGCAGCTATTGAATGGAAAACTGGTATATTATAATTACTAATTGCTAGTCAATTACCATTACACTGGTACTATAATATATGATTTTTGAGAGTATCGGCAACACTGTCAAGCTGCTGATTTTGTGAATTCTTGATATTTTAAGCCAGCGACTCGGCTATTCCTATCATTCCTCTGTGCATCAATCTTCCGGCGCGATGACGTAGGTATGTTTAAGTCCGTGTTTTTATTCAAGGAGTTTTTTTATTTATTTATTTTCTCAGTTACGGCTTAAAAGTATAGAAAAGTAAAAACACAGAAAATTTTATTTTTTGTTCCTTTATTACTACCAAAATCAAAATTTAGTGAAAAGGCCCATGGGCTTTTTCACTATTCTTAAATTTGATACATTTGGCATTTGAATTGTTTAGTCGGTGCTATAATAAGTGTTTTTCATCAATAAAATTATTGCTAGGTCATAACATTAATTTATTTCAGCACAGTAAAAACCGGGTAAAATTCAACCAATTTGAAAATCTCAAAACAGGCGCGACTCATGACGTAGATATGTTTAAAGCTTGCTAGAGCGCATGCGTTTAACCTCGCACACGCGTAAATGCTGATCTGTCGAACTGCCATAGGCAAATTAAGCCGCTGTTGCCATATGTAGAAAGTTTTATAATCCTAATAATATACTTTCTTCTTTGAACTTTATTTGGATACTTTAAATAAATATAAACATAATACTGGTAAAATAATTCATTCCGCAGCTATTGAATGGAAAACTGGTATATTATAATTACTAATTGCTAGTCAATTACCATTACACTGGTACTATAATATATGATTTTTGAGAGTATCGGCAACACTGTCAAGCTGCTGATTTTGTGAATTCTTGATATTTTAAGCCAGCGACTCGGCTATTCCTATCATTTCTCTGTGCATCAATCTTCCGGCGCGATGACGTAGGTATGTTTAAGTCCGTGTTTTTATTCAAGGAGTTTTTTTATTTATTTATTTTCTCAGTTACGGCTTAAAAGTATAGAAAAGTAAAAACACAGAAAATTTTATTTTTTATTCCTTTATCTACTACTACCAAAATCAAAATTTAGTGAAAAGGCCCATTAAGGACTTTGTAGCATAGTGACTATATACGCCCCCCTAGCGGTAGAAATGGGAACTTACAAATAATTTCCTGTGTATTATATTTCATAATACATTTTTTACCCCAATGTCGTAGCATGTATGGTTTGTTCGTGTTAGTCGCCACCCTTAGTATATCACTCTGTATAATTACTTAAAAGAATTAAGATCCTCTACGAAATATTTTTTGGCTACGTTGGATGAAATATACAAATTAACTTACCATCTTCAGTAACACCCCATCCTGTAACTATAGCGAACTTGCCAGTTAGGTCGTCATTCATTTCACTGACTGGAAGGCAGATTGGTTGAACATTGGCTGGAATAAAATATCTAATTATTATTATTGTAAAAACTGCCAAAAATGACAAATTTGTTTAGGTACATCCCAAAAGTATCTATTGCTCTTTATAAAATATGGTAGATAACACTGGTAACAGAAAATCATTTTTCGTTAATTTACTTTGTTCCTACCGTGCGAGCAAAAATTATTTGCATCAAAGAGCGCTTGGATTAAAAAACGTAGGGCTTGGTTTAGACCACGATGATATGGGGCAGTAGCGGATCCAGGATTTTGCTGAGGGGGGGGCGACTTAGTTTTAGAAATGAAGCGCCGTAGGCGAAAAATTTTCGCGACCACGCCCAAAATCAAAAATTCACTCTGAAAAGAAATGTTAAAAATAAGTTAAACTACTCTTTTTTTATAAAGTTGTACCTTAGACATAAACCATCTGAAAGATTATTTGGGAAATTTTCTGAAAAACTTAAAAAAATATTTTTATTCATTAAGTCAAAAAATTGTACCTAATTCATGCCAATCTGAAAATCTTAGTTCAATCTGGCCTTTTGTAGTATCTAAAATATCATTGAAAAGCTGCTTATAATGAAGTGCGAAGGTCTGCGTGTTTGGTTTGTTTTAATTTTAATGTTGTAAATGCCGCCCCCTAATATTTGCGGGCCTGGGCTACAGTCCTTACAGCCCCCTCCCCCCCCCTAAATCCGCCGCTGCTACCAGTTAAGCCATATGCATTTATCATAAAATAACAGTGTTGATCTTTTCTTTTATTTTTAAAACATGACAATAAATTTATTTATATCATTGGCTGGCTTGTTTTATAAAATATTCTATTATTTCTATTATTAATTATGTGAAGTTGAAATTAAGGTTTTTCTTATATTTATTTCACAGGAATTCGCGAATGACGTATTTGACTTTAGATGTGGTTAAGAAGGCTCAGGGGGGGGGGGGGGCGAAACCCCCGTCGCCCCTCCCCTAAATCCGCCGCTGATATGGGGACGATATATCTAACCAACTCTAGGTTAAAATTTTGTCAAACTCATATTAAGTATGAAATGATATGCCAAACTAATGAGTAATAAAATAAATAGGACCAACAATTCTTCTTCGGGAAACAACTGACCAAGAGACCAATTTTTTGAGGGTACAATGTGGACAAAAAAATGGGTGGAACCGGGCTTCATCCGAAAAAAATGTTAGGTCTAATAAATCATTTCTTTCCAATAAATTTTGGATAAACCATTGAGAGTGCTTCCTGCGTCTTTCAAAATCTGCGGCTTGTATTTCTTGGAATACTTGCACTTTATAAGGAAATAAATTTAGCTGCTTTTTAAGAATAGTCCTGCATGTTTCATAAGACTTCCCACTTCTTGGGACAGGCGTCTTATACAATTTGTTGGACTTGCATTATTTCACGAACGTTTGCAACAAGTTCTTCTGTTCTTACAGATGGTCTTCCTGCTCCTTTTTTGTGTTGTATAGAACTTGTTTCCCTAAACACAGCCAGGGTTCTTTTCAGGCAAAGATAAAAATCCCCAGCAATAAAAGCAATGTTAAGAAAATGTTCGTGAAAATCGTTCATGCACAAACCCGGATTGTATTGCCACTCATCATTTACTCTAACCCCGTTTCGAAAATACGCTTCAACCATGAATGTTTTGTGCTGTTCCGTAAAGCCCATTGTGTGAATTGTTCAAGAAATTGCAAAAATTAGCGATGAATCAAATTACTTGTAACGACTGTCAAAGATGGCGGAATAACTGATTGATTATTAATTTAGGTAGTTACTGACACACAACAGGTATTAAGCTCTACGGCTAAGCAGTACGTTCTTAGATGCAAGGCCCTCTTTGATGCAAATAATTTTACGTAAGTGCGATAGCGGGGTATACCCCTGCTATCTGTATTCATATCATTTAATTGATTAATCTGTGTATCGAGTTATCGAATCGCAATTTAAAGAAATTTTATCACCCGAAAAAAAGAGCGACTGACTGCAAAGATAAGCACCGTCCTATCGCACGGTCTATACTGAAATCTGCACAAAAGTTAGCTGTTTTAGTAATGTACTGAAATATTTCATAATATAAATTTCCCATATAATAAAAAAAATAATATACCTAATATACTTACAAGAGGTAAAATTGGCAGTCTCGGCCAATCGTAGTAAAGCAATATCGTTTTCAAATGTTTTCGGATTGTATTTTGGATGAAGTATGATTTTCTCTATGTTGAAGTCTTGTACTGGCGGCGAACAGTACGAACCTTCGCAATCCTGCTGTGTACTGCTTAGATCGTACTCCCCCAATCGAACGCCAAGACTGAAAATACCAATAATATCATATTTAAAATAAAAGGGGTTAGATGTTGATATTATTGACAAAAGGGGTTCAATTCAATTGATTAAACACTGTCTTTTGCAATGAATATTCGTGATTCTCAGGTATAGCAGACGGTCGTCATTCTGACGTCGCACCAGTCACGTCAAACTGACTGACAGAATGACTTAAAAAATACGTTAAAAAGACATATCTAAGTCATAGACCGCTGACGTCATATTACGACGTCAATTTTACGTCAACTGCAACGTCACGATATACAGGGTGTTTTTTCAGGGTCGACGAGCGGCCATATCTCGGAAACTACTGGGCATAGAAACTCAGGAAAAGAAAAATGATAATTAAAGTGGCCATGAGAAAATTCTGGAAATAATTTTTAAGTTCCGCATTTTGCCGCAAGAGGGCGTAATTGAAAAGTAAATTTTAAAATTTTACATAACTCCGAAAATTCCACATTAAGGTATATGTTTGATAACACCATTTTAAAGCTTGGACAATTATGCATCATTTTGGTCTTATGCTCATTGGCGTACCGACATTAATAAGAGTGGGGGAAGCTGTTGAAAGTGTAATAATTTAAATCGCTGTAACTTATAAAAGACTTATCCGATTTTAGCAAACTAAAGACTGTTTGGAAGAGAAATGTATGAACTTTCACCAATCATATTTAGTTGTCCATAATAGTTCTAAAAAAAATGCTAGAGGGCGCAATTTGCAATAATAATACATTTTTTGATTTTACTCCGAAAAAATAAATCATACGGTATAATTATGATACCAAAATCGAAAAGTAGGTGAAATTTGCTAGAAAAATATTAAAGCCGCAGTTCGATATCTTTGTTCGTTTCAGAGTTATTGCCAAAACAATAATTTTTAATACAAATTGCGCCCTCTAGCAATTTTATTAGAAACTATCGTGTACCATTAGATACGACAATTGAAGGTTCTTTCAAACAAGCTTAAATTTAGTAAAATCGGATGAGTCGTTTAGAAGTTACAGCGATTTTAATGTTTACACTTTCAATAGCTTCTCCCACTCTTATCAAGTGAAAGTGTAAATATTAAAATCGCTGTAACTTCTAAACGACTTAACCGATTTTACTAAATTTAAGGTTGTTTGGAAGAGAAAGGTAAGTACCTTCAATTGTTGTATCCAATGGTAAAAGATAGTTTCTAATAAAATTGCTAGAGGGCGCAATTTGTATTAAAAATTATTGTTTTGACAATAACTCTGAAACGAACAAAGATATCGAACTGCGGTTTTAATATTTTTTCTAGCAAATTTCATCTACTTTTCGATTATGGTATCATAATTCTACCGTATGATTTATTTTTTCGGAGTAAAATCAAAAAATTTATTGTTATTGCAAATCGCGCCCTCTAGCATTTTTTTTGAGAACTATTATGGACAACTAAATACTATTGGTGAAAGTGCATATATTTCTCTTCCAAACAGTCTTTAGTTTGCTAAAATCGGATAAGTCGTTTATAAGTTACAGCGATTTAAATGATTACACTTTCAACAGCTTCCCCCACTCTTATTAAAGTCGGTATGCCAATGAGCATAAAACTAAAATGATGCATAATTGTCCAAGCTTTAAAATGGAGTTATCAAACATATACCTTAATGTGGAATTTTCGGAGTTATGTAAAATTTTAAAATTTACTTTTCAATTACGCCCTCTTGCGGCAAAATGCGGAACTTTAAAATTATTTCCAGAATTTTCTCATGGCCACTTTAATTATCATTTTTCTTTTCCTGAGTTTCTATGCCCAGTAGTTTTCGAGATATGGCCGCTCGTCGACCTTAAAAAACACCCTGTAGTCATTTTGCGCCATAAAATTACCTTTTCTAGACGACATATTAGTGACGTAAATATGGCGTTTTAAGGTCGTGGATTTGGACTGGTCTTATAACGTGTATTAATAATTCTGTGCAAGTCCTAAGTCAAAATCCTGCAATTGCCAAGGTTTTTAACAGAAACAAGCCGAACAATATATGTATATTTAAAAAATATATCTTTATTTTCTTATGTAGAAATAGTGACCAAGTAACATGCATACAGTAAAAACGTTTTTAAAACGAAACTAACTAAACTGAAAGGTGTTGGTTTTGTTACACACTCAAATAACAATTTTACAAAATAAAACCTGAAAGCATGCAAATTTTGGAATATTATTATGCTTTAATACAATATTTATATTAAATGCGACAATATTAAAATAAATATGGCCGGAATACAGAAACTTCTTTACCCAAAAGCGGACTAGAGCCGGCTATAGGAATAACTAAAAAGCAGGTAGGATCTACACTAACCGAGTGGGCTGAACGCCGCTCTAAGGAGCAATGGTGGATGTTCCAAGGGTGCAGACAAGCTAAGGACTTCATAGCTCGGCCGAGCAAGGCTAAGCTAGAATGGATTTTAAACAGAAGACGATGTGTCCTAAACCCCTTAATTGCGATACTGGCCGGATACTGCAAGATTAGGAAGCACCTAGCACTGATTGATGTCGAAGAAGACTGCATATGTGCTGGATGCCTGGAAAAAGAAGAGACCCCTCTGCATTTTCTGGGTACCTGTGACGCCCTGGGAAGACTCATGCATCAGGTGCTGGGATCGGCGGCTCTCCAAAAGGAAGAAATCACGGCGCCTGAAGCGACATACTTACCTTCATAAGGAGGTCAGGACGTTTTTGGCGAGGGCCAAAGGTGGTTAGAGTGACTGGGGGAAGACTTTGGGGTAGGCAAAAAGGATCGCTGTTGGTCTACTCGCTAGGTTTGGGAACCTCCCCTCATTTACTACTACTACATCAAAGCGGAAATTTCAAACATGTCAGGTAACCTTTCGTGCCAATTAGCACTTATCACAACTATTTCATGGGCACATTGCGCTATATTAATAATATTTATTGCATAATGTTTATTGCATAATGAAAAATAATAATTTGAAGAAAATAAACACTGGTCGCGGCGTGTCACCTTGTTTCTTTGTAATCATCTACAATGGGATGATCGCCGCCCCTTGCCTTATATATATCTACTCTATATCTACTCGTGAACACGTGACCACGTCTAAGCAAACTGCGACTACGTGAAAGCCCCGAGAGCTAACGAGTAGTAACGAGGGAATATAGAAGCTATCCTTTTCGAGACAAACAATCTAAATAAGGATAGCATGATGATCGCCATTGGTGTTGACTAATCGCTCCGAATCCTTGACCCATTAAAATTCCTCGCGTAATAGGAAATTTTACGCTATCTCTCTCTTCTGTCTTTGTTTTACAAATACGAATGTTTGATGCAAACAAATAGGCTATTCATACGATGGCTTAGTCTACTCTATAAGAAGTCTATGGTTAGGTACAACTTTTTGTTTGTTAAAAATATTAGTCAAAAATCTTAATTAATTTCTTACTTACATGGTGGAATTAAGGATGCAATGGGCAGCAGTTAAAACATACTTTTCGTTGATCACAGTTCCTCCGCAACGAAATTCAATACCAACATCTAAAAAAAAATCAGACACATTTTATTATACAGTTTTTACTTATCGAAATAGATAATGGACAGTATACAATTTAAGCAAAGTTAATTTTAATAACCCAAACAGTCGTCTCCGCCGCGTCGATCGGCGCCGGTGCCGAAGGAGGCAGACCTTCCAAATATTTTTAATAATAAAAAAAACTTTTAGATTTGACTCATAGTCTCCGGTAGTGGCTAATCTTATAAATATCCAGCCAGTCTATTGGCGGGAGTTCAAGAAATACTAAAATTATATTTTTACCATTTATATATTTTATTTTTATTATTTTTGATAAAAACACAAACATTTTTCTTCGAGCTTACTACTTATAAACTCAAAACTTTCTTTTTTTGGTAAAGTTATCTTTGACTTCGTTGTAATCGAGATCATGTAAAAGTTCTGATTGTATATGAAAAATTGCTAAAGAATTAAGTCCTTTTCCATAACTGATCTCATAAATAAATCTATGCGAAATAGGTTATAGGTTGGCAAGCATGTTGATACTCCTACCTTAAATAATAATATGTTTTACTTCGCTTCAGTGCTGAAAATGAGCATTCTGTCCGTTTGCCGCCCCTAGAAATTTCCGCCCCAAGCCCGGGCTTGGTCGGCCTAGGCCTAAATTCGGCCCTGCAGATTGGGCGATTTTGAGTTCCGAATTAGCACAGCGCTGAAATTTTTAGCATAATCGCCAACCGTAATGCGGGTAATATTACAAATAGTTCTTCAGCGATAAACGTTTATTGTATATTAATCGACTAATAATCGGGTACCACACTAAAGATGCCGCCTAGGGCAGGGACCCCGGCTTGCCCCCCTAGGTCCGGGGCTTGCAGTTAAAACTCATTCCTCTTTTTACAGCTAAGTTCCACTACTGCTCATAAACACTTTAAAACTCTAAATCAAATTAATCTTCTACATACACACCAACATTTAAATAATTGTTCAAAAGTAAAAAACAACCATCAGGCACTACCCTGTTTAGAAGTTTGTAGTCAACATGTTTACCCGAATGTTAACAGACTTCTAGGAAATAATGTTTCTTGAATGACAAAAGAGTTTTGAACGTACATTGTCTGTATTTGCTTTAAATCACGTTTCATCTGCTAAGGATCTGCAGTTATCTTCATATCTATCTATACTAAATAAGAAAAGTAAATACTATTTACACTAGCTAGGATTAGTCATGCGTTTGATTCGTGCGCGATATTACATCAACTAAACAAATAATGTTTCCAGATATTTCTCATATCTAATGATGGCTTACTAAACCAACCTGGATGCTGGTTAATAGCAGCAGTAGCTTCCTTGAACTTCCTCTTCCTCTAGTCTAACTCTTTATGCAGGATTTCAGCTTCTAACCACATGATATGATGGCCATGTGTCCCGACATGCCAGCTGCACCTGACTTTTCCGTCTCTCCTTTTAGCATATTGTTTCTGTGCCTTTTGATCCTTGTATCGAGTGGTCTTAGTGTCTCACCAATATTAGCCGCACTCGAAGGGGGTCCCGTAAATACCGTTTTCCTGTCGTCTTGGCTTGTTGGTTATGTCTTCGTCAGGTGGCTTCTTAGGGTGTCTCTTGAGCTAAGACCTGTATTGTTGTTATATATCGTTTTCCTAGTCTTCTTATTATCTGAGATATACTTCTTTGACATATGGAATTTTGAGTGTGGGTTGTCGTTGTGCCTCTTTTCATGCTTTTTGTGCCTTTGGCCGATTCTTACGACCGCCTTCCAATATTTTGTTAACTAATCTCTCTTATTGAGGTTGGTCTTGATGTATTTAGTTTCTTATTTAAGGGCTTCTTTCGAGTCACAAACTGTAATGGTTCTATCCACAAGGGTTCTTACTATGCCATGTTTTCTGTTGTTCGAGTGATTTGATGTAAATCCGAGATATTGGCCTATATGCGTAGGTTTACTGTATATAGAAGTTTGGACGGTACGTTGACATCTGATATCTAGGACAGGTAATTGGTTGTTTTCTTCTTTCTCCATGGTGAATTTGATTGTCGGTGTGAAACTAATGATATGATTCAGGAATTCCCTAAGTTTGTCGTCGTTTCCATTCCAAATATGAAGACGACTGGAGATACACACCAGTTAAAACGTTATGATTTAAAACAAATAAATGCACGCCATTTTGCAATAGAACATACAATTATTATATGAAACAGTACCTGGAGTATTATAGGCAATCAAAGCCATCCATGGAAACTCTTCAAGGCCGGTCCTCTTTCCAAAAGTTATCCTGGAGTTTGTGGAGATCGGTCCGCACGTATCAAACGGCAATAAATTGTAGTTTGGGTGACTGTATAGATCATTGGTCAGGCGGTCATACAAATTTGGCAGTTTTTGCATTGAAGGTTGGCGATACGGCCGCAGAGTGGTCGTAGATGTTGTTGTTGTGGTAGTTGTGGTAGTTCTTGCACTGGAATAAAAAATTTTGGAATAAATACTCGATCTAACCTCTATTTTAATGTTAGTTGTGTAGCTAGTTGACTTATATTGATTTAAAAGGAAAGAAAAAGACACTTTAAGTCTTCCTTTACAGGCATATTTTATTAAAAAGATTAAAGAATGTTAAATTATCTATATAATACAATCACATAGACAGTGTATCCAAGGATAGAGTTTGGAAGAGGAAAAACTTTTCTATTAGTAGGTATAGAAGAAAAAGTCATTTTTTATAAAAACGTCTGCTTGTGCTGAAACTATACTTTCGAATATCAGATTTGAATTACTATACAGGGTTCGTCAAAAACAACATTTTTACATTTTAGGATTTTTTTTTTCAATTCCTTGATTTCTTAAATGAGTTGTGCTTGTGCTGAAACTACAATTTCAAATATCACATTTGCGATTACTATACAGTGTCCGCAAGAAAGTTCGCATCAAACGAGGTTTTTTTTTATTATTAGGTATAGGTAAAAATTGAAAAAGCAGTTAGTTTTTGCTTACCTAAAAACCAAAAATGACGTATACTAAAGCAGCTGCACGACTTGCGTTACCTGTCAAATTTGACATTTTTAATAAAATAGGTTCAAAAATGACCTTATTTATCAACATATCGAAAAACTTTATTCGAGAAAGTTGTTTATTTAGGCATTTTTATCCTCTGTACAAAATTTTGATAGTCTAATACAATTTTTATTTTTTGCCAAATTCTTGAAAATTTTGATCAACCCTCCTAGATTAACTTTTATACATCAATGTAAACCCATTTGCCTTTACTTCATTTGTAATCTTAATGCAATTTTGTGTAAAATTTTTGTTTCCAATTATTTATTTTGCTTCAAAAAATGAAATTGTTATTGATCAGTATGTAATGTTTTATGCAAAGTTTATCTAATTACATCAGTTTTGCCAAAACCGACGTTGCTCATTTTTCTTGAGTTAGTAAACAGATGTACAAAAAGAAAATATTAGGGAGCTTTCGTTGAAATTTTACTTAATTAATATTAAATTAAATTAATTATATTAAACTATATTTTTTTTTGAATAAAATGTTTCGAGCTATTAATATTTATTCTTTTTGATCCAATATTAATTAAGTAAAATTTCAACGAAAGCTTATAATAAATATTTTCTTTTTGTACATCTGTTTACTAACTTAAGAAAAATGAGAAACGTCGGTTTTGGCAAAACTGATGTAATTAGATAAACTTTGCATCAAACATTACATACTGATCAATAACAATTTCAGTTTTTGAAGCAAAATAAGTAAACAAAACTTTTACATAAAATTGCATTAAGATTACAAATAAAGTAAAGGCAAATGGTTTTACATCGATGTATAAAAGTTACTCTACGAGGATTGATCAAAATTTTCAAGAATCTGGCAAAAAATAAAAATTGTATTAGACTCTCAAAATTTCATACAGACGCTAAAAATACCTAAATAAACAACTTTCTTGAATAAAGTTTTTCGATATTTTGATAAATAAGGGCATTTTTGAACCTATTTTATTAAAAATGTCAAATTTGACAGGTAACGCAAGTCGTGCAGCTGCTTCAGTATACGTCATTTTTTGTTTTTAGGTAAGCAAAAACTAACTGCTTTTTCAATTTTTACCTATACCTAATAATAAAAAAAAATCCCATTTGATGCGGACTTTCTTGCGGACACTGTATAGGGTTAGTCAGAAACAACAATTTTAGTTTTTGGGATTTCGTTTAAAATAAATTTACGTAAAAACAAACAACTATTGTTGCTTTCTTACTTCGAATACGATTTTATATGTGGCCGAGTAATGATTTTGTTGTAAGGCAACCATTTTTTATTTGACTACTTTTGAAGTATTTATTCAAACGTGGTACCACCGAGTTAGCGCATAGTTTATCTCGACATCTGAATTGCCGATAACAATTCCTAACTTGCTGTATTGGGATATTTGACATAAACTGCTCTTATTTTTTCTTTCAAGAGATCTAAGTTATTATTGAAATTGGTTTTATACACATGTGGCTTCAGATATCCCTATACATAAAAGTCGATAATTGTGAGATCGGGACTCCTACTTGCTAACTGATTTGGACCATAGGTACCTGCAAATCCATTTGTTCCCAAAATGATGATTTAACCAATCATCAAAAGGAATTGAAAAAAAAAATCCAAAAACAAAAACTATTGTTTCTTACGAACCTTGTATAGTAATCGCAAATCTAACAGTTGAAATTGTAGTTTCAACACTAGCAAAATTAATTTAATAAATCAAAGGAATACAAAAAACTATAAATCTTGTTTGTGACAAACCCTGTATAGTAATCGCAAATCTGATATTCGAAATTGTAGTTTCAGCACAAGCAGCAGACCTTTTTATAAAAAATGACATTTTCTTCTATACCTACTTATAAAAAAGGTGTCCTCTTCCAAACCCTATCCGTTGACGCACTGTATGTATGATTTTTAACTATTTTAGAAAATTGGGGAAACAGGAACTGCATGGACACTTAGGAGAGGCGTTATTGAAAGGCTAAGGTTCTCGAAACAAAGGCTGGACCAGAATGGGCCATAGATATGTTAGTTTGTATATCATTTGTGTCTTGTATCCATGTGCAAACTACTTTTTATAAGTAATAAATCTTTATTAGATGAAATTTCAATATTTTTTAAAATTTCTTGGAGCCTACTTAAGCACATAATAAGCAGTTTTCCAACAACTCATTGTAACAAGATCTGGAAATTTTGCATTTTTGCTATTGTACCTTTGTTATATTGATGTTAATTTAATTAATATATCCTAAGCCAACAGTTCTAATACAAAGAAAAGTAAAACAGTCAATTATTATAGGTACTCTCTATACCAGAGGTTCCCAAACTTTTAATTCTCATAGACCACTTTAAAAAAATTCCTGATTCGGGTGGACCCCCTGCAGCTACATTTCTACCATATTCCCATTAAATAATTGATTGTGCTGAGTGGATGTCAAAAAAGAAAAGTTGGCCAATCAAAAAAGTGATTAGGTACATCCAACATTACTTTTTTGGCATCTACTTACAGTACAAGAAACCAATCAATTCTTACTTATTTTATTTAGGAAACTCCCGGCGTGGTAAAAATTAAATGAAAAATATTTTTTTTTGTTGTATTTATTCAAATAAGTAATTATTACACTATTAATTATTATTGTTATCATATTACATTGTAAGGTTTACATTATTATTTTCAAAATTATTTAAGTAATAGGCAGCAAAAAACAAAAATTGATAAAATTTTTTCTAAAAAGGAATATAATAATATTGGGGTACCACAAGGTAGCATTTTGGGTCCATTATTATTTATTCTTTATATAAATGATATGCCAAATGTTTTAAAACAAAGTTTTATTCAAATGTTTGCTGATGATACCTTATTATATATAAAGGGTAAAAATATTCTTGATTGTATAGACATTTTAAATTTTGAATTAAAAACTTTATCAAACTGGTTAAAGGTAAATAAATTAAAATTAAATGTTTCTAAAACAAAATTTATGGTTATTGGAAATAGCGTGATTAATACAGACATAAATATTTTTGTTAATGATGAAAAATTAGAAATTATAGACTCTTTTAAATATTTGGGAGTAATTTTAGATTCTAAGTTAAAATTTGAATTTTCAAAATCTGGTATCGGAAATTGGAAAAAAAATTAATTATTTAAAAAGAATTAGTCAAAATTTGAGTTTATTTTCACGTAAAACAATTTATAACACTATAATTTTACCTCATTTTTTATATTGTTCAACTATTTTATACACAGCAAATGAAGGGGTCTTTAATAGACTCCAAGTTTTGCAAAATAAAGCTATGCGTATAATTTTAAATGTGGATAAATATACGAAAATAAATTTAATGTTAGAGAAACTTCAGTGGTTAAATGTTAAAAATTTAATATTTCTTTTAATTTGTACTTTTATTTTTAAAATACAACATAACTTACTGCCTTCTCATTTGAAAGATTTTATAACTCAAAATTTTGAAAATCATAACTATTCAACCAGGTATAATAAAGATTTTTGTCTAGGTAGGGTATCAAAACATTTGATATATAAATCGGTTTTCTATAAAGGATTAAGTGAATATATAATAACTTAAATATTTTAATTAAATCACAGACCTATTTGAAAAATTTTTAAAAATCATTGAAAAATTATTTGTTTAAAAAACAAAATAGTGACTGGTAATATTTTTTTACAGATGATATTGTTAAATTAGTTCAAATATTTTATATAACTTGCTAAATAAATCTTGTTACTACTACTACTACATTGTAATATGATAACAGTCGTAATATAATTAAAATTAAACATTAATAATGTAACGTAACTTCTATAATGACAATCACCAAATAGTCATAATTTGAATGGGAGGGATGTACTTGATGGATTGACAGCAAATTATCAATATTTGGCCTCAGTTTTGTTAGAAATAACCGCATATCTTCCCGTTCTGCGATATTCAATCTGCTCCTTTTTTTAAACGTTTGTAACGATACTAAAACTTTTTTCGACAAGAGAGAGGGATACGCTATCAAAAGTTTTCTCGCAATTCCCAACAGTCCAGGATATTTTTCGGGTATTTCTGCCATCAGCCAAAATGTTTGATAATCCCTTTTAAATTTCTCCTTCAGCTCCTCATTCGTGCTAAGCTCAAGTAGCTCCTCTTTTAATATCACACCCTCCACTTCCGTTTTATCAAATAGATTTATGATCCATGGTATTATTTCCATCGTCAGAATATATCTTCAAATCCGATTTTGAAGTCATCATGCAGGGCAATTAAATGTTGAACGAGATAAATTTTCGTGGACCCCCGCTTACCAATTGTGAACCCCCATTTTTTTGTCACGCCAACGTAGACCCCCGTCGAGTCTCCCGTGGACCCCTGGGGGTCCACCTGGACCACTTTGGGAATCACTGCTCTATACATTTTTAAATAGATATTTTCCAAAATTATATTTTAAAAATTTAGATGGGTTTGTTAATATTGTTTCTGGGGTGAGATTTTAAAAATTTTAACTGAAAGTGTAATGGACAGAAGCCTCAACTTGAAATAAGCAAATTAATAAAATCCTGTTAAAATGGTGAATGTACGCTTAAATTGCAAAAATATAAAATAATGTTTTATACAAAAGTAAAATAATATTTTTTTTAATGCGCAGAAGTTATAGTACATAATATTATTTAAAATGTAACTTTTAAATAATGTTAGAGTTGATCAAAATCAATATCAGCAAAGTAACTGATTCTGCGTCTGAGTCCAAGGTAAACTTTAGCATTAGTAGGTGTACATGCACTGCTCGGAAATGGCACCACAGAAACATTGACAAAGAAAGAAAACTCCTATTTTTGGAAAGTCTTTAAAAAAGCAGATAACGTGTATGCTACCATGCACTCCAGAGACCGTTCTTCAGCCTATTAAATGCTCTTGTGTCAAAAGACAATGTGCTCCACCATATAAATGACTTTCACATAATCTACAGTGCACTGAACTATAGTTTGTGTGGAAGAGACGAAGATATAATATGTGACAACGATGATGACTATACTAACCTTGGAGATTCATCGAGGTTAGAGGGAGAGAGATAATACTTTGTTGTAAACACAATCATTTAATCTCATTAAATAATGCTTTTTATTGTTATGTTAAAATTACTTTTATAAAAATATGTAATTAATGTTGTGTGGATGCAACCCCCCCCCCCCCCCCCCCTAGGCGCCAACATTACTATTTTATTTCATAATTCAGTATAAATATTGAATAGTACAGTGGTTAGTTAGTAGACCAACAAATCACTAAACTGAACAATTACATAATAAAAACATATCAATAAATTAATACATTAGGCATAAGTTAAATAAATAGTCTTATACAGTCGTGTCACCAGTAAAGTCCGCATCATATGGGATCTTTTTATTAATATCTTTAAGTATTCAAAATTTGACTTTGGCATCAAGTTCTGCATCGATCGGGATGAAAATTAGGCAAATAAATAGTAGTCACGTGATTCGCATTATCTGTCAAATTTTAATTTTTTTTCAAAAAATAATTCAAAAGTGGGGTTATTTCTGAAAATATCGAAAAAGGTTATAATTTTTTTTAAATGCAGTTTCTAGCTCACATGCAAAATTTCAGCTGGATAAGATAATTTTGATTTTTTACCTATATTTTGTAAATTGCACCACTTTTGCAAAATAAGACTCAACGCAACCTATACATAAAATTACTTAGTTTTGACAATGCTTTATTTCAGATACATTTTCTCTAAACTAGCGTCATATTAAATGTGTGTTTTTCTACAAAATCAAAATTGGGCTATTAAAATTTGGTCGCATGTGATGCAAAGTTCATTTGTTTTTGACCCTGTATAAGGTAACTTCATAAAATACGTATTTTTAAAAACGTAGTTTGTGACTGAAAGTAAAAAATAAAAAATAAAATAAAGAGATTTTAAATTAAATCGTTGAAAATAGATAAACTTTCCGTTGGGTTAAGCAAAAATTTATTTTCCACTTAATGAACACTTTACTGATGACACTGTGTTCTTTTTTGTCATAATATTAAGGTGTATTACTTTCAGACACAAACTATGTTTTCAAAAATACTTATTTCATGAAGTTACCTTATACAGGGTCAATAACAAATGAACTTTGCATCACATGCGACCAAATTTTAATAGCCCAATTTTGATTTCGTAGAAAACACACACATTTAATATAACGCTACTTTAAAAAAAATGTATCTGAAATAAAGCATTGTCAAAACTAAGAAGTTTTATGTAGGTTACGTTGAGTGTTATTTTGCAAAAGTGGTGCAATTTACAAAATATGGGTAAAAAATAAAAATTATCTTATCCATGTGGGCTAGAAACTGCATTTAAAAAAACTTTTCCCTATAACTTTTTTTGATATTTTCAGAAACAACCCCACTTTTGAATTATTTTTTGAAAAAAATTAAAATTTGACAGATAATGCGAATCACGTTACTAAGTACTATTTTTTTGCTTAATTTTCATCTCGATCGAAGCAGAACTTGATGCCAAAGTCAAATTTCGAATAAAGCTATTAATAAAAAAAAATCCCATATGATTCGGACTTTACTGTATATAAAAAGTATTGTTTAAGTTTTTGCCCCCCCTGAAAAACGCTCTATGGACGCCCTTAGCCATTTAAGAACGGCCATTACTTTTAATTAAAGGCATCCTGGCGAAAACGAGAGCCACATCTATATAAGAGATTTGTTTTTAATAGTTCAGGAAACTGGATCCATTGGAAAATAAATAAGAACAACCTAGAGTTTTGGATGACGATATATATGCAGATTTCTAAGGTGGCGATGCGTCATTAGCAACAGTAATCGGCGTATGTACTGAAATTGCATAAATTTCACAAAATAAAACGTTTACAACAATGTGGCGACAATGATCCGGACACAAGAATTCAGTTTTGTGAAACCGTGACAGAAATAATTAAATCCGAATTTATAAAAGAAACGTTTGCTTCAGTGATGAGTCTTCTTTTTTCCTAAATGGTCGTGTGATTAAACAGAACTGTCGCTAATAAAGTAACGTTAAGCCACATGTTTTAAATGTATAAAAATTATTAGCTTAGATGATGAAGTAAAAACCACAAAATATTTAGGCATCACTGTTGATAAACACCTTAAGTGGAACAAATATGTCTTAAACCTAACGAAAAATATAAGGAAATTAATCTACAAATTTTACATCCTAAGGGAAATTCTTGGAAAAAAATTGTTATTATTCGTACATAAAGCCCTTGTAGAATCTTTAATAAATTATGGCATAATTGCCTGGGGTGGCCTGTACAAAAATTCGCTAAAACCGTTAAATGTTGTTCAAAATTATATATTAAAAATAATTATTAAAAAAAAAAACGCTACCTATTAATCATAGATATACAACACGAAGCAAAACTGAAAAATACCTTAGACTACCTCACAGTAATGCAAATAATAATTTGCGCTTCTTTAGCTACCTAGCTCCCAAACTATACAGGGTTATCCAAATTAAGTGTCCACCATTGGTAACTTTGTTATTATTAAAGATAGAAAATTGTTTAAATTAGCAAACTACTAGTATTTTTACAGCCCATTATGATACAAGAATTTAAAAAAAACAGTAGAGCATCGCGTTTTTGAGGTTAGAAGTAAAATGCTATTTTTTTAAATGGAAACCCCTGTATATTATATTTTTATCTGTTAAAGCTTTAAATTTTAAACAAAAAAGCTTATAATGACTTTTCTACTTTTTTTTTACTTAAATCAAAAATAACGTCAATATTGAATTTCTAAATATTAATAGTAGTAAAATAATAAGGAGGCTATGAAGACCGCATCACCATCGCACTATTTAATATTTATTTGGCATCTGGAAGGCTTTGGAAAACAATGGTAATTTCATATGAAGTATCTTGTTTTAGTAGGTACGGTTTTTATTCTTTTTTCGTTTATAAGTTTTGTTGTGATAGTTATAATATTGAAAATGTTATATGTTAGAAACTTACTTAGTATGAAGAAAATCCTCTTCGAGAGCAAGAAAGTACTACTCTGAAGTATATCCACTTCGTATTCAACCGAATGAGCGATGTTTTCTAAGACTACCGAAAATTTAGAGACAATGAAAGTATTTTTGTCAAAACAAGGACAAAAAAGAATTTTATAATAAGCGAGGCCACGGAAATTGAAGTTATGGCATATTTCGAAGCCTACCATGAGAATTCCATTGCAGATATTGTCAAGGACTCTGCCCTAATTTGTCTTGTGGTACTGTTCATAGGATTTTAAAAAAGAACACGTTTATTCCTTACAAGTACCGTCCAGTTCAAGCTCTTTTGGCAGGGGATCCAGAAAGAAGACTAATTTTTTGCCATTGGTATCTTAACTTCTGTCGCCAAAATGTAAATAATTTTCGTTATATTTTAAGGACAGATGAACCCAATTTCTCAAATTCTGGAATGTACAATAGAAAAAATCATCATTACTGGGCACGGGAAAATTTTTTCTTGGTACTTACATCCACGAGCTCCACAAATCAGTTTTAGTTTGGTCCGTTTAGGTTTGGTGCCGTTTAATTTGTTCGAGAATTGTTGGTCCGTTTTTTTATGAGAGCACCCTAACTGGTGAAAGATACATGGAATTATGACTGAAATTTTGAATAATTTCTTAGACGAACTGGATCTTATAAGTAGACAGAATCTTCATTTTCAACAAGATGGCGCACCTGCCCATAACTACAGAGGTACTTATCAACTTCTAAGTACTATTTTTAATAATCAAGGGATAGGAACAAATGGCCCTATTCAGTGGCCTCCCCGATCACCAGACCTAACCCCTTTGGATTTTTTTTGTGGGGTGTTTTAAAGAACCAAGTTTACAAGCAGAGATACAATAACGTTGACGATTTAAAGACTACAGTTAGGGAAACGATAAACGAGATAGATGGTAGGACCATACTTAAGGCAGTTCGAGCAGTTCAAAAACGTGCAGAAAAATGTATCGAAGAATAGAGTGGTATTTTTGAGCATATTCTAAGAAAAAATTAGTAATTTTATTTTTTTTTGTAATAAGTTTATGTGTACCTATAATAAAGTTGGAAAATCTATCTTCATTGTTTCAATTTGGGCTTTATAACTTCTTTAGTTTTTATCCTAGGAGAAATTCATTACAAGCTTTTTTGTTTAAAATTTAAAGCTTTAACAGATAAAAATATAATATATATTACTTCTAACCTCAAAAACGCGATGATCTACTGTTTTTTTTATTCTTGTATCTTAATGGGCTGTAAAAATACTACTATAGTTTGCTAATTTAAACACGTTTGTATCTTTAATAATAAGAAAGTTACCAATGGTGGACACTTAATTTGGATAACATTGTATAACATACTACCCGTAGAAATTAAAAATATCAACAATATTAAAAAATTCAGGAAGTGTTGCAGAACATTTGTATATACAGACAATCATAAATTCACTGACTTATTCTAAATACTTATTTTTCTTTTCTCTGACATATATCTGTTTATAAATATTTTTCTTGTTTATGCACACTAATAGTGCAATTATTTTAGGTTAAGTGTATTTACATAATACCTAAACTAGTTCTTAAAAATAAATCAAAATGTAACTAATAATTTAAATATTATAGATTATATACCTCAATCCGATTCTGACCAATTAAACGCTGTTTTGCGACCAATCAGATGCATATTATACTGAATATACCCCGCATAAGTGGATATAACCCGGGCCACCTGCCACAACAATGCCAATGCATAACAACATCATAACAAGTTTAAAATATTTTATGGTTGCTATAGACCGTTTCTATAATAACAAAAATCCCTTTTAACAAATCAAGTTTTTGATGTTGTCAGATTCATGTCACATTTTTTTAAAAATGGAATCTTGCCGATTCGGTAATGTTTCAGTCGAAAATATAAGAAAAAACGCTGAAAAGACTATCCCAGAAAATACAACAAAAACAAAAAAGTATATATGGACCCAATTCGAGAAATTCTGCGAAACACGGCCAAAAATACAACTATAATACAGCTTGCCGCTATATTGGAAGACTGGAGTTTTAATATGAAGAAAAAAGATGGTTCTGACTACAAGGAAGGGGTTATCAAGACAATATGGAACCAAACAGCCCAACTGCTTCAAGAAAGGTACTTCAATAAATACAACATTAAATTTGATCCTTTTAAAGATCCTGAATTCCAAAAAGCACGTATGGCTAGAAATTCTAAAAGAAAACTGCTTCAGGCTGATCCAAAAAATCACCGGAAAAGTGCAAGAGCACTAACCTACGACGAGTTAAAAAAGATGGTAAAAATTTTTGACGAAAATAACCCCGAGGATTTACAGAAAAAGTTCTATCAAATAGCGGCTGTGGAATTAGCATGGAGAGGAGGAGAAGCCGAGACATGCCTAAATACGTATTTCAGAGAAGAATATTATAGCGATGGTACAAAAAGTAATAGAATGGAATATAACCCAATCTTTTCAAAAACATCCCAAGGCGGAGACAAGAAGCTTTCAAATTCAAAATGGTTAGTGGCAAACACAAAAGATGCCGATTTATGTCCAGTTCGCCTTTACAGAAAACTAATTTCAAAAAGAGGGCAAAATAGAACTACCCAAAGACTATTCCTGACAGTAAATCCAAATTGGAAAATGGGAAATTGGTACAAAAACTGTCCCATTGGAAAAAATACTCTTTCTAATTGGACAAAACAAGCAACACAAAAAATTGGACTAGATACTGAGAAAGAAAAAATCACAAACCATTCCAATCGAGCCACAGCTGTCTCTACATTAAGCAAAGCGTGTGAGCGAACAAACTCTTATAAAAATAACTGGACATAGTAGTGCTGCATCCATAAAGCCATACTTGCAGATGGATAAAACTCATCACGAAAACACTATTCAAGGTTTAAGAGGTCACCCTCCAACTAATGGGTTAGACCAACACGAAGCTCCAGTCTCTTGCAGCTCGAAGAGTTTCCAGCAACACCAGCAAGCCACTACTGTTTATTATAATAACTGTGTGTTTAACAATAATACTTATAACTAATTTTCTGTTAGTTTTATTACTTTGTCAATAGTTTAGGTTTTGTTTCGTTTTGTCCGTTTTTCTAATCATTTTAAAAATCTTGCATTTCGTTGTATTTTTTCTTTTTTTTTTGGTTTATAATCTCAACATATACCACTCGAGGTAAATATTTTATTTAGAATATTCACCTCTTGTGATATAACTTATGAATATTTCTTATTTTGCGCATACAGGGATTTAGTTCTCTAGGTGCAAATGTAAAACCCTATAAAAAATATTAACTTGGTATTAGATTAGTTACTTTTTAGTACAAAAAATGCAGTGTAATAATTTATAACCCAGTATGTAATATATTTCTATTCTATTCTATTCTTTTACAAAGGGGAACACTTATTATCCCGAAAAATTAATGTTTGGGCGAGAATAATGGGAGACAAAATCATAGGTCCTTCTTTTATTGAAGGAAATTTAAGCGGCCAAGTTTATGCTGAAATGCTCAAGCAAACTTTAAAGCCCTCCTCGATTATTCATAAATTTACATGGCAATGGGCTTTTTCACTAAATTTTGATTTTTATCCAATCGCATAGAGGCATAGAGAAAGAAAAAATAAAATTTTCTACGGTTCTACTTTTTAAAATTTTGAATTTTTTAATGAGAAAATAAAGATACGCCCTTTAATAAAAACACGAGAATAAACTTACTAACGTTACATCTGCCTCAACCTATGGGTCCCAGGTATTCAGCTGAAAGTCGAACGCCGCATCTAACTGAATATCGAGCGGGTTGTTTTCTATTTTTAAGCTGTTCTTGTCTCTTTAGTTGATCAATACAAAGATAGCAATATAATCCGTCGAGGCTGACAAATAAAAGAATTGCGCGGATAATGGGATGACGTACCTAATAAGGTTTTGATCTCAGGTTTTCAACTTTTTGCTTTCGTGGAGCCTTTTTAATTGTCTCTAGGAAAGGTTTGTCACTCTCTAGGAAGATTTTTATTATCGGGATGTATTTTCCATAGGTTCTAATTCAGGATGTTTATGCTGAATATGGTGCACCTCTACATTATGCTGCTGTGGCGGGAGAGTGGTTGGACCCAAATTATCCAAACCAGTAAATTGGCAGAAGTTTGGCGTTGAGTGGCCGCCAAGATAACCTGATTTGGGCCCCTATGGACTTCTTTTTATGGGGTTATATTAAGTCGCTAGTTTATAAAATCCAGTTGACTTCTCTGGAACAATTGCATCAGAGAATAATTGATGCTTGTCAAAGTATTCCAAAAGACATTTTTCGGAAAGTTAGGGTGGAACTTGAAAATCGAATTTGTTTCATTTTAGAACAAAATCGAAATCATTTTAAGCACTTGATATAGTAGTTAAAAAAAAGCAAAAAACAAGTACTTGCGTTACTGTAAAACCAGAGAGAGTTTTAGCACAACAATAATTTTGGCTTGGGATAATTTTTAATCATTTAAGTTTATTTTCTAATTTTTCCTGTCACATTTTAAGCCAGTTTAAAAACATTGTAAATGTTATTTTTGGTTTTTTGATCTCTTCTTTAATGTAGAAACTATAGCCATTATAAGTTTTCAAAAAGTCTATCAAACTAATATTTACCTAAAACAACACACTTTAGGTTTGTTATTCTCAAATCCACATTGATGATCCCGAATAATTTTAACGATACTTCTTGGTCGAGGAATCGGTGACCTATCCAGAAGGTCCGAGAAAAATTGACATTTTCTTATTTCTATGCAAGTGTCGCCTTGTGGAGGCCTGCATATTTGATCCTCATAACCTGTAACAAAAAAGTTTCATTACTGCATAAACTCGATATAGTTCCATTAATTTATCAATTTATTTGAAACGTTTACTTCAAATTAACGAAGATAGAAAAAAAGAAAGCGATTTTACTAAAGATATTTTTCAATTGAAGGGTCCAATGCAAAAAGTGCCTAAGTCACATTTTCGTCAATTTTGAACTATCAGTGCCATCTGGGTAAACTTTTTTTAAGCTTTCTGTCACTATTTTCAAAATTGTTGTAAGATGTACCGGGTGTCCCACCTAAGGAGGTAATCGGCTATATCTCAGAAAGTAATAACACTAGGACTTTGGAAAAAAATATATGTCTATAAAAGCGGCCAAGAGAAATTGCTCGAAATTATTTTCAAGTTCGAAAAATGACCGCTAGGGGGCGTAAGAGAACTTTCAAAATAGAAATGCCGATTTTCTCTTGATTTTTCTTAATAAAATAATGTCAAAAATATAAGCATTGTATTCTTCATAAAATTATGCAACTTTATGTTAGAAATCATTTTTTTCTATTTTCAATAATAAAGTGGTGGGAGAAGGTCAAACCTTTTTTCTTTCAAACGCTGATATCTCTGTTTTGGATAAACCGATTTTATTCAACTTGGTCTTGAAAAAAAGCCCTTCTTTTCCTCTACACGTAGATCTATTAACTATACCATATTGATTCTGATGGTGGCCACTAGATGGCGTTTTTCCGTAATTCCTCAATGAATAAGGATTTTCTCAAAAAAATCAAATGTTATGATATGACTTTTTCATCATATTTTATTTTAGGCTTATAAAGGCTATTACATAGTGGAATAAAAATCCAGGTCCGTATTTAAAATAAAAAAGTTGATGATGGTCGATCGAATCCGAAACGTCGGATTAAAAAACTAACCCCATCAGCTTGTAGAGGAGGAAAAGTTACTACGAAGAACTAAAAACCGCAACGTGATATCTTTTGTGTGATTTAATTGATTAATGAATGTAATAATAAAAAATGGCCTATTTTTCCATATTAATTATTATTATCCCTAATTTCTCTAGTTTAACAAAAGATATCACGTTGCGGTTTTTAGTTCCTTATAGTAACTTTTCCTCCTCTACAAGCTGATGGGGTTAGTTTTTTAATCCGACGTTTCGGATTCGAGCGACCGTCATCAACTTTTTTATTTTAAATACAGACCTGGATTTTTTATTCCACTATGTAATAGCCTTTATAAGCCTAAAATAAAATATGATGAAAAAGTCATATCATAACATTTGATTTTTTTGAGAAAATCCTTATTCATTGAGGAATTACGGAAAAACGCCATCTAGTGGCCACCATCAGAATCAATATGGTATAGTTAATAGATCTACGTGTAGAGGAAAAGAAGGGCTTTTTTTAAGACCAAGTTAAATAAAATCGATTTATTCAAAACAGAGATATCAGCGTTTGAAAGAAAAAAGGTTTGACCTTCTTCCACCACTTTATTATTGAAAATAGAAAAAAATGATTCCTAACATAAAGTTGCATAATTTTATGAAGAATACAATGCTAATATCTTTAACTTATTTTTATTAAGAAAAATCAAGAGAAAATCGGCATTTCTATTTTGAAAGTTCTCTTACGCCCCCTAGCGGTCATTTTTCGAACTTGAAAATAATTTCCAGCAATTTCTCTTGGCCGCTTTTATAGACATATATTTTTCCCAAAGTCCTAGTGTTATTACTTTCTGAGATATAGCCGATTACCTCCTTAGGTGGAACACCCGGTACCTAAGTGATTATATGAGAATATGAATTTTTAAAAAAGGTTCAGTGCATAATGGGCTGTTCCTAAACTCCGCCGGACTAATTGACTAGTCATATTTACTATACATAAACTCCGCCGGCAACTTCAAGAATCTCATACATAAACTCCGCCGCATCATAATTATGCGTAATATAGTAAATAAAACCATAAAACTTCATTTCAATTTTTTATTAAACCCTGTCTAAAACTGTACACTTAATATTAAACTATCTTAATATCCTAAAGCTTATAATTTAAACATTATTTCTTTAAATAATATGAAACTAATTTCACAAACTCAAATTTCGTTATCGTTTTGGATTTGTACAAGGTTATTTGTCTTTAAAAAATAATTTCTTCCTTAAATATAATTTATTTTTTATTTCGCGGGGTATTTTAACACTATTCATTTTTACGTATGTATCTATCTGAATATTTTTTAAAACATCAATAAAAAGAAAAATGTTTGGATGGGCATTATAAAAATATGAGTTGAATTTACTATGAAAGGACTCACAAGCATTTGTAGTGCGTTCAGTTTCTGTAGCACTTGCCCAGATAGATGGAGGAAATAAACTATACTCATCAATATAATTGTCCGTCAAATAGTCAGCAAACTTAATTAGTTTTTGGTTAGTAGGAATCACAGACATAAGACTAAACACAAAACAGTCACTAACATCACTTGGTTCGAGCATTGTTAAACCAAAGGTCCACCGTAGCCATTCACCAACTTTAGATGATTTATTTTTATAGTCATTCACTAATCCCAACTTTTGAATTCTTCTCCAGAAACTTTGGCACAAATGGAATCGGCATCCTGTAATCCGGACATTTGGAAAAACGTTCCTTGCTGCATCATGGATGGCGTTTTCAAAGTCGGCAACGATTTCCTTGGGTTGGAAAATTAATTTTAAACTCCGACACCTTGCGGCAATTGCTTTGAATGCTTGCATATACGTTGTCAACTTTTTATCAGGCAATAAACAAAACACCAATGGAATATAGTGAGAGTTTTGTAAGCCGTGTATAGTGAAAAACTGAAGAAACAGTTTTGGGCAGTAATCAAAAGTTCCATCAACGAAGATTTTTTCTGAGTTACTTAAAAACTGGAGATTAGTTGCACATGAGAATATCACAATCTTGTTAACTTCGTCATTCTCCATTTAAAATGGTTCGTTTTTTATCGTTGTTATATTAGCATTTTTCAAATATTCTTGGATTTTTTCATCATATTTTGGCAGAGCAAGAAACTTGATCGATTTGTACAATTACCTGGAACAACCCCTAATTACCACTACGGCGGAGTTTATGGGTACTCCATACAGGCCAATTTTTGAAATATACCTGTGGCTGTCTTAATCCGGTGGAGTTCGTGAGCAGCCAATTTAGCCGCATAATGTGCCTAAGTCCAATAAAATAATAATATTGCTGCAAAATGTGCCTAAGTGAGCATTTCTTCATGCTTATAAATGTGTGACTTCAGTGCAAAAAGTGCCCTAGTCCACTGGCATAGTATTCCCGCGTAATTTGTTGTTTACAATCAGTGTTTTCAAAGCAGTGAGAGAAACGCACTTGCAATAATGCCTATAGGCAATAATGCAACAGGTGTTACGCGTCCTGGTTTACAAAGTGAATTGGATGAAAACATAGACTCAGACACTGATATCTATGAATAACTTGGTGTTTTTCTATGAATAACTTTGTGTTTCTTTAACCTGTTTTTGTATTTTTAAATAAAAATATTTCAAAAATATGTAACACTTTTTTATTAAAATTTCATTGAATCCAAAGAAAAAAGGTCCTAAGTCCATTTTCGAATTTTTTTTTTCGAAAAGTACGCCACTAATCTTATTTCTGTTTAAAGCCACTCATTCTAATAGTAATTAAATATAATGTGTAAAAAAATCAAGTAAATATTCGCAAAGGTAATATTTCCAGAAATAAAAGAAAACTTCAAACGCGTTTTTCTCGAAAACTGCAAAATGTGACTTAGGCACTTTTTGCATTGGACCCTTCAATTAGAAACGATCACTATAGACTGTTCAATGACCGCTGACCATTACGTCATATTCACCATATTTCCGGTACGTCATAAATTCATTCGGCCCGTTTGACTTACCGGTGATAAAGGTTAAGTTATGATTTTTCTTAGGCTTGATCTACAAAAAGACGGATGCAAGTGAACAAGTAAAATACAAGCGCGTTTTTTTACAATTTTTAATTATGATTTTGATACTGTTAATGAAGTAAAAAATAAGTAGTTTATTTAGGGTAAAAGGTATCATGGAAAGAAACATTTTGTTTTGAAAATCGGTATGAAATTTTTAATCAATTTAAATTTACTGAGAAATAAATAAAACTCATTTATTAAATTTAAAATTGAACCCTATATTTTTTTGTCTAGTGCATATCCAGTGCATCAGTCTATAAATTTTATTTCAAATATTTTCATCTTATTTATAAAATCATCATAATATGGAGAAAGTCTTAAAATTCAATTTCTATGTTGCAATGCTAGTTCGTCCAACCTATTAAAATAAAATAAAAATATTTAAAATAAATAGCGCTTTCGAGATTATTTGTAAGGTTTGGGTGGGATATGCTGCTTCACCATTATCCAGATCTGATCCTTCATTAAAAATGGTGAAACAAGAATTTGTCTTTGTTCTAACCATGCAATAAGTAATCTTTCGGTATAACCGGAAGCGACTCACAGGTAAAAATATAATATTTTAAAAGCCAATTATTATTGCTATCTACTTTTAAAAAAGATAACATTACTCGTCTCCGAGATCTTATAAACTGACGACCGCTGATCCTCCCTATTTTTTAGTACGTGTGCCAGTGACTTCCGAACTATATTTTTTCAGGTAACCATTTGTTTTCAATTATTTTCTGTTTCCTATAAATTTTCAATTAAATGATGCGTTTTAAAGATAATTTGAAAAGTAGGTATGGGTCTTTAACTGATGCCATATGGTAATCTCATAATTTTCAAATGCTAAACGAAGTCAGCCGTTGTGGTTGTGGCATTACCATGGAAACAAGATACAATAAGTAAAACTTTGCAATATCTGACAATACTAAAAGCAAAGGACTAGCAAAAAATAATTTGAGGAGAGTGACGTACAGATAAAATCCTGAGTAGGTACTAAACCAGTTAAAATGAAATTATTTTATTGTCCTACTCAGAACTTACTATCGTTAATCTTCTTCACATAACAGTAAATTTATCAGGAATTTATTACTATTTCTTCAAAACACACTGCCCGATTTATTTGATGATTTGCTTCTAGTGGTACGACAACATATTTGGTTTCAGCTAGACAGTGATTCCCCGCATTTTGCTACAAACTACAAATGTTATGAACTATTTATACCAAATCTTTCCTAATCGCTGGATTGCCAAGATGCTTCTGGTAAATGGCCACCCCGTTTCCCAGATCTTACTCCCTTGGACTATTCATTCAGTCTGGGGGTGTATGAAAAAAATTTGTATGTGATTCCGATTTTGAGCGAGAATCATTGAATAGAAAGAGTCCTTCAAGCTAGACCAGTTCAGGTTGAAACCACATATTTTTTAAAAGGGTAAGATTTTATTTAATAAAGAGAGCTCGTATGTGTATTCAAAAAAATGGAGGTGTTATCGAACAATTTCTTTAGATTATTTTCTTAAATTTTGTTTGGAGCTTTTATGGTGTCAAAAATCCCATTATTAAACTTACAATATGTGAAAACGTTAGAAATGATTGTGGTTTAGGTCTAGACCATTTCATGTGAATTTTCCACATAAGGTATGTTTTAACTTATGTTTAAAGATGAAACTCTTTATGGTGAAGCAATATGTAACAAATTTGAAATTTATATCTTATTAAATACTCGAATTATTCAAAAAAATCAGTTTTTAATTTTAAACTTTTATGCCCTGTATATGGAACATGAGGCTCAAAAATTAAAAATGACATTATAAAATTCACATTATCTTGCCCCAAGAAATATATGGTTAATGAATTGACCCATTTTTTGGACACCCTGTATTTTACGCATCCGTCGAAATATTCTCTGTCTTAAAGGTATATTTGCTAAGTACTTACTGACAAGAAATCTAGGTATAAGTCCCCCAAATCCTCCAGAAACTCCAATATTAACCAAACAAAAAAGGTAATAACAAAAACACAAACACTTAATATTAGACATATTTACACGATTTTTTTTCGTTTAGTCAAGTGATTAAAAGTCAGTAGTATGGCCAGTAGTCAATATTGTACTGGCTTTAACACCTGTATTAGTTTCAATTATTATAACACCTTGCGGGAATACTTAAGGGATTACTGAAAATTGGTCGTAAAAACACTGGGAAATTCCAAAAGGTCGGTTGCAAAATCAAATGGTCAAATATTTATGCATCTTATTTTATTTTAATCCCTTTGTTAAGGGATGATTACCCTTAAATCACCCACACCAATAGCCACTTTAGTGTTATGAAATATTTTAAAATGCTCAATAAAACGTGTAGGTGATTTTCTTGCACTACATCTATAAAATTTATTGGTGGGAATGAAGGGATGTCAAGTATAGATTTACGTCATAGATCATAAAAAGTTGTTTAATTTCATATGATCATTTATTACTAATTTCTAATTATTTATGCGTATCTATATAAATGTATCATAAAATGTTGATGGGAGTCATCAGGAAACAATAATTATCAATATTTCTCTAAGGTACAAACTACAACATAGTAATTAATTATTAAAAAATATATAAAGTACTTGTTTACCTACCGTGCGAGCAAAAATTATTTGCTTCAAAGAGGGCCTTGCATCGAAGGACGTAATGCTTACCCGTAGAGCTTAATACCTGTTGGGTGTCAGTAACTACCTGAATTAACAATCAATCAGTTATTCCGTCATCTTTGACAGTCGTTACAAGTAATTTGATTTATCGCTAATTTTTCCAATTTCTTGAACAGTTCACTGTTGAAGCGTATTTTCGAAACGAGGTTAGAGTAAATGGTGAGTGGCAATACAATCTGGGTTTGTGCATGGACGATTTTCATGAACATTTTCCTAACGTTGCTTTTATTGCTGGGGATTTTTATCATTGCCTGAAAAGAACCGTGACCGTGTTTAATGAAACAGTTTCTATAAAACACAAAAAAGGAGCAGGAAGACCATCTGTAAGAACAGAAGAACTCGTTGCAAACGTTCGTGAAATAATGCAAAATACGCCAACAAATTGTATAAGACGCCTGTCCCAAGAAGTGGGAAGATCTTATGGAACATGCAGGACTATTCTTAAGAAGCAGCTAAATTTATTTCCTTATAAAGTGCAAGTATTTCAAGAAATACAAGCCGCAGATTTTGAAAGACGTAGGAATTACTCTCAACAACAAACCAAAAATTTATTGGAAAGAAATAATTTATTAAACCTGACATTTTTTTCGGATGAAGCCTGGTTCCACCTCTCCGGTTATGTGAATTCTCAGAATACACGCATGTGGAGTAGTGAAAATCCCCATTTTTTTGTAGAGTCCACATTGCACCCTCAAAAATTTGGTAGTATTCCAAGAATATACAAGAAAGGATTATCCTAGAATATGGTAACATTTCTCCACAGATACTGGTCAACACTTTCCAAAATATGAAGAGACGTGTGAATTTATGCTTGGAGCATGGCGGTGGCCAATTTCAGCAATTTATGTAATTATTTTTCTTTTTCTTTCTGTATATTCTTACTTTGTTAATTTTGTAAGCAACAAAAATAATTTTGTATTTGTATACTTACTTATTTTATTACTCATTAGTTTGGCAATAATTTTTGCTCGCACGGTAGTAATAATTGTTATTCTTAAATAAAATAAATTTAGTTGCCACCGCCATGCTCCAAGCGTAAATTCATACGTCTCTTCATATTTTCGAAAGTGTTGACCAGCATCTCTGGAGAAATGTTACCATATTCTTGGATAATCCTTTATTGTAATTGTCCTAAATTTGCAACTGGTGTTTTAAAAATAGTGTTCTTTAAATAAGGAAAAACGAAGTAATACATAACCGTTAATCAAGGTGATCTAGGTGGGACTTCAATGTCTGATCGAAAACTGATCAATCTGTCGTCGAAAAAATTGCGTAAGTAGTTAATAGTTTCGCCGTCCTGTTGAAAAGATCCAAAACGTAGTTCGTCGTCAAGTAATTGCTCCACAAATGGATTCAAAATATTGTCTCTATACCGCTGTGCTGTAACTGTGTCATGGAAAAAAATAGGACCAACAATTCTTCTTCGGGAAACAGCTAACCAGACACCAATTTTTTGAGGGTGCAATGTGGACTCTACAAAAAAATGGGAATTTTCACTACTCCACATGCGTATATTCTGAGAATTCAAATAACCAGAGAGGTGGAACCAGTCTTCATCCGAAAAAAATGTCAGGTCCAATAAATCATTTCTTTCCAATAAATTTTGGATAAACCATTGAGAGTAACTCCTGCATCTTTCAAAATCTGCGGCTTGTATTTCTTGGAACACTTTATAAGGAAATAAATTTAGCTGCTTCTTAAGAATAGTCCTGCATGTTCCATAAGATCTTCCCACTTCTTGGGGCAGGGATCTTATATAATTTCTTGGCGTATTTCACGAACGTTTGCAACAAGTTCTTCTGTTCTTACAGATGGCCTTCCTGCTCCTTTTTTGTGTTGTATAAAACCTGTTTCCCTAAACACAGCCACGATTCTTTTCAGGTAATCATAAAAATCCCCAGCAATAAACGCAACGACGTTAGGAAAATGTTCGTGTAAATCATCGATGAACAAACCAGGATTGTATTGCCACTCACCATTTACTATAACACCGTTTCGAAAATACGCTTCAACCATGAATGTTTTGTGCTGTTCCATTGTGTGAATTGTTCAAGAAATTGGGAAAATTAGCGATGAATCAAATTACTTGTAACGACTGTCAAAGACGACGGAATAACTGATTGATTGTTAATTCAGGTAGTTACTGACATCCAACAGGTATTAAGCTCTACGGCTAAGCATTACATCCTTAGATGCAAGGCCCTCTTTGATGCAAATAATTTTTTCTCGCACGGTATTACCGAAGTAATATGGTATGGTATTTCTATTATTAGTGCAATATAACTTGCACAGAAGTATTTTACAGTCCTTGTATGTCGATTCTAAATCCAAAAACCTCCTATGGTGGCATACGAGCCTAACGTTGGGTTGCACAAAGGTTTTTAACATTATAGGTAACTGACCAGGCGACTTTGTGGCATTGGCAAACATTTAGGTACACAGTCGAAGTTTCCTGATTAGTAAATCTAAAATTAAGCTAACCGGGCCCCTACATTAAGTTTTTAATAAAGTCAGTATGCCACGGGTCAAGTTCTCGGGTAAAAACTGTTTCAAATTCGTGAACAAGAAATTTTGCTTGAAAATGTATGTATACGTAGGTACCCAATTTTTTTCCAAATTATAAAAATCAATACAAGTTATATACCAACTAATATTTGACTTGAGGTTAGGTACGCGATAACATCGACGATTGGTTATTTTGCGGGTTTTGTTTATTTTTTATATTCGATTTTATAAGACTAGTTATTTAATTGACTTGTTCTCTTCCTTTTCGAACTGAAAACACGACGACGAATCATTTTTAAACAAATTTTAGAAACAAAACCTTAAAAACAATTTTCTCTCCTCAAAATCATTTCCCAACTTGATCAAAAATTCTAGTGTAAATTTTTTTGCAAAAATGTGGTGGAAATTTTTGGTCAACTTTTACAATTTCTTGACCAAGAACTTAAATTATGAAACCCAAACCTGTCTATTTTTCCATTCGTCAAATGATAATGTTGCAGTGCACATGTCTAATCCTGTGTAGCTTTGTTTGCTTATCTAAAGGTAAATGTCTATGGTTATTCTCCGGTCAATAATAGTCAAACAACAAAAGTCACCAAATTTTTGAACAATATAATTAACTCATCGGCTTACAGGTATTTAAAAGCAATTTACACAAAAGTGGAATTATCCAAATTTCTAATTTTTATAGGTAGGTACCTATTGACCCGATGGACCTTGTGGGAATTCCCAAATCCGGTGTGAATAATTTTGTAATAATTTTTAACTCATTTATGACCGGGATATTTGAATTTATTATTTATACCTACATTACAATATTTCTATTTATTTTTGATAATCAGGTAGAAAAAAAACGGTCAAGAAATCCAAAGATATACAGGATGTTTCAATAAAAACTCCCAGGCCAATTATTTCGAAAACTAAAAGTGACTTGTAAATTCTGTAAACGCCAGTTTTTAGCCTCTATGATGGGCTTCACAACTGTGTAAAAAATGTGTTTAAATAATACAATGATCATTTTAGTGATAAAACGCTAAACGCCTTAACAAATAATATTGGCAAAAAATAAGACGCCACTGAGTTTTTGGTAATTTTTATATTTTTTTTCGGATTAAGTAACTAAAAATATCCTTTTCTTATCTGCTAAATTGTTTTTATATCTTGCTTCGTTTTCGAGAAATAAAAATAAAAATTTTTATTGCATATCTCTGGAAAGCAACAATCATTAAATAATTAATACGTTGTTTTTTTTTGTTGTTTAAAAGCATGAAAACAGTAAAGCATTATAAAATAAAAGATGTTTTAAATTTTATGAAAGAACTGATGAGAAATTATAGAAAATTATTAATGAAAATTAGAACAATACCAAAAACTATTAAATGGTGTCGAATGAGGTGTTTAAAATTATTGCCGTTTTCATATAATATACACATAGCGAATCGATAAAATAATTCGGTTCTGCAAACTCTCAATAGTGTACTTCGATTAATAGCAGAATAAATGATATAACGTATTAATTATTTAATGATTTTTGTGTTCCAGAGATATGCAATAAAATTAATTTTTATTTTTATTTCTCGAAAACCAAGCAAGATAAGAAAACCATTTAACAAAAAAGAAAAGGATATTTTTAGTTGCTTAATCCGAGAAAAATATAAAAATTACCAAAAACTCAGTGGCGTCTTATTTTTTGCCAATATTATTTGGTAAGGCGTCCCCTGAGACGTCACTGGATGTAATAATTTAGCCCTACACGAGCGTTTTATCACTAAAATTATCATTACCAAAATTAAATTAAAATCTGCTAACGGATATTAAAAATATTTATAATTAAAATACTCGTTAAAATTATTTTAAAAGAAACTTAACCCCAAATATCCCCTTTCATGTTGGATTTATCAAAATTTTTTATGGCACATGATTTGATCAAAAATTAATTATATTTAAGAACGACAACATTTAAAAGTTCCTGTCATCGAAAAACTTCTTTGCACCGTGGCGACACCTACATCTTGTAGTATTCAAACACATTTTTTACACAGTTGTGAAGCCAATCATAGAGGCTAAAAACTGGCGTTTACAGAAATTACATGTCGCTTTTAGTTTTCGAAATAATTGGCCTGGGAGTTTTTATTGAAACACCCTGTATGTATACTTTTATTTTAATAAATTACCATTTTGGTTTGACACTGATATTCAACATTATTGCTGTCTGTTAAGGGTGCCTATGGGATTTGTTTTCGCCCTATAATATATTTTTATATAAAAATTCCTCTTTTTAAAGCAATAGTCATAAAACTAAGATTAATAATTCATTTTATTCAGTTTTTAATAAGTTTAATTAAAATTTAACACACAAATAAAATAATTATTAGATATGATTGGCAACCATTGGAAATTCTATTAACGCCAACCAAAAACACGAGTCTCGGCGAACCACGTGTTTATTGTGGTGTTTATTAATTATGTTGAACAATTTATTATTTTTGTGACATACAAACTTTCAAAACAATTTACATTAACAATGTCACTGTGTTTAGTGCATCACTGTTTTAATAGTGAGAAATGAGCGGCAGAGGATATCTCTTTCAACAGCTAATTATAATCTTAATTGATTATGATCATGATTATGATTTATCAAAATGAATTAAAAATGTCACAGGGAAATTTTAAAAATTGTTTATGATAAATTGTGATGGTCTAGAACTCGGTCTAGATATTATTAGTTTTTTTTACCTTTTAACAAACCTAAATATCATATAATATAATACCCTATTTTCAAAGTTGGCGCGGGTCGATCCCTACGAAGTTACAGTCAGTTGGAATGATGCTGCCAACTCAAATTAGTGGATAGCAACCTATTAAAACCAACACCTCTTTAGCACAGAGATATTATAGTGTACTATTTATAGTAGTAGTAACATGTTTTATTTAGCAAAAAGTTATAACTACATTTTTTTTAATACATTTTGTATCAAATTTTTATAGTTTTATTTTTAAATTTTAAAACGCAACCTTCTTTAAACAAAAACAGACAGAACAAACTGTATCAAATATTACGTATCATTTTTTTAAAAATTAAATGTTTTTAAAAAATTCTTAATGACATTTGAGATTTACCTAATAGAATTTTTGAAATTATTAAATTCTATCAAACCTTTATTGTTATTATGACATAGCTTAATAATAAATTATAATATAGGGGTTTTAAATTAAATCGTTGAAAATAGATAAACTTTACGTTGTTAAACTAAAATTTATTTTCCACTTAAAAACACTTTACTGAAGACACTATTCTTTTTTGTCTTAATATTAAGACACAAATTACGTTTTCAAAAATACTTATTTTATGAAGTTACCTTATACAGGGTCAAAAACAAATACTTAAACGTTGCATCACATGCGACCAAATTTTAATTGCTCAATTTTGATTTTGTAGAAAAACACACAATTAATAGGCGCTACTTTAAAGAAAATGTATCTGAAATAAAGCATTGGCAAAACTAAGAACTTTTATGTCGGTTGTGTTGAGTCTTATTTTAGAAAAGTGGCGCAATTTACAAAATATGGTAAAAAATCAAAATTATCTTATGCAGCTAAAATTTTGCATGTGAGCTAGAAACTGCATTTAAAAAAAATTTTTCTAATAACTTTTTTCGATACTTTCAAAAATAACCTCACTTTTGAATTATTTTTTGGAAAAAATTAAAATTGGACAGATAATACGAATCACGTGACTACTATTTTTTGCTTAATTTTCATCTCGATCAAAGCAGAACTTGATGCCAAAGTCAAGTTTCGAATAAAGTTATTAATAAAAAAAATCCCATATGATTCGGACTTTACTGGTCACACTGTATATACAAGGTGTCCGGAAAAAGGAGGTCAATCCTTTAACCATATAGTCCTTGAGCAAAAATAATATTTTTAAGATGCCCTTTTTGATTTTTGACCATAATGTTCGACAAGTTTAAAATTAAAAACTGAGTTTTTTAAATAATCCGAGTATTTATTAAGATATTAATTTTAAATTTGATACATTGCAAAATATAAAACAACTAGCTATACCCCGCGCGCGTTGCTACGCTACTTACTAAAATAAATTTGAAGGAAAGACATTACACAAATATCCGGCATCCCGACATCCCGACATCCCAGCATCCCGGCATCTCGGCATCCCAGCATTCGTTGCGCCACACTTTTTTATGCCGAAACCTTCCTCGGCCTGCACACAACAACTCACCAAATCCTGGCATCCCGGCATGCGTTGCGCCACTTTTTTTTATGCCGAAATTTTCCTCGGCCTGCACACAACAACTCACCAAATTTTCATCGTAATCGGATAAATGGTATAGGAACGCATACGGGACATACAGACAGACAAACATTCATTTTTATATACAGGGTGTTTCAAAAAACACGTGCCATCGCTCGGGTGGTGACTCCTTACCCAAAAATAAGGCAAATAGTTCCTATTAACATGGGTCCGCAGATGCCTTGTTTAAAAGATACAGGGTGTTCAGAATTTTAAATATTTCCGGTTTTTTCAATATATTACCGAAACGGTTTAAGTAATTTTAGTAAAATTTGGGTTGTGAAAAGTACTTATAATAGCACAAATTTAGGAATAAAAAATGTGTTGACAGGTTGACCAGGGGCGTGCGTGCGATCAGATGCTCTACTCATTTTGAACAAAAAATAGGTACGCCACTGACTTTTTCACATTTTGATAGCACAATTTTCTAATAATTTTAGTGGCTAAAAAAAAGTACTTCTTAATTTTTTTTATGGTTGGCATCGTTTGGAAGATAAATGCAATTTTATTAGGTATAGCGTAAAACGTTTTTAGCAAATTAGGTATTTATTGTTTTATAAAAAAATTATTTATTATCAACCTAAACATAATTATTACAGTCAATGCTGAAAATGTCCACCTCTAACTTCATTACAAGCATTTAACCTTCTACGTAAAGATCTTCTCACTCTGGCACAAATACGAGGATTTTCCCGAACTCGGACAAACGCCATTTCAATTCGTTCCAAAAGTTCTTCTCTACTTTGTACTGGCGTGTTATAGACAAGCTCTTTTATATGCCCCCACAGATAGAAATCCAATGGATTTAGGTCAGGGGATCGAGGTGGCCATGCTATTGGACCACCACGACCAATCCAACGATGACCATATGTTTCCACAAGATATTCCCGAACACGTGCTGCAAAATGTGCCGGTGCTCCATCGTGTTGAAACCACATTCTATTTCTCACTAATATAGGCAACAGCTCTGGTAAATCATTTCTAAGAAAATTTAAATAAGACACATGGTCAAGTCTATTTGGCAGAATAATAGGACCAATTATATCATTTCCAATTATTCCAGCCCAAATGTTGATGGAAAACTGGTACTGCGAGTTTGCTACTCTAATTAAATTGGGATTTTCTTCAGCCCTTGTATGTAAATTATGAAAATTTATAATTCCCTTTCTTGTGAATGACGCCTCGTCTGTAAAAAGGATACGCCTAGGGAAATGTCGATTGTTCTCCAACTTATTTAAAACCCACTGACAAAATTCTTGTCTAGGCCCATAATCTCTAGGTAAAAGTTCTTGCACTCTTGTAAAGTGATATGGTTTTAACTGTTGCTCTTTCCAAATTCTATGTACAGACGATGCAGAAATATTTCCTATTTCGTTAGACACGATTCTAGTACTTGTAGAAGGGTTACGATCCACTATATTAAGAGCCGCCTCCTCAACCTGAACAGTTCGTCGGTATCTTCTTCGGCCAGAATTAGATTTAAAAGGTTTTAAAGTGCCGGATTCTCTTAGACGTCTACAAACGTGTTCGAAAATATTTTTAGATGGATATGTTCGTTGAGGATACCTTACACGATAAATCCGTGCTGCGTCCCTTCCATTTTGTCTCGCTTCACCATAAATTAATATCATATCAGTTAATTCAGCCAATGTATAATGTACAAAGGGCATTTTGATGCTATAAAATAATTTACGATTTTAAAACCCTTTAAAAATTGAATCGAAAACATGAATTTACTTGCTTAACTTACTAAAATTTTTAAAATATTAGTAAACACTAATGACAGACGGAAATTATAATTATTAATAATATGTAAAGATACGAGTCAGTATAAAACTGACAGATTAATCTTTGTTTTAGATTCGACCATGTAGCATACTAGATTTTTTAACTTATTAATCTTGCATAAGCTTTAATATTTAACAGAGATTGATAGAATTGCATTTATCTTCCAAACGATGCCGACCATAAAAAAAATTAAGAAATACTTTTTTTTAGCCACTAAAATTATTAGAAAATTTTGCTATCAAAATGTGAAAAAGTCAGTGGCGTACCTATTTTTTGTTCAAAATGAGTAGAGCATCTGATCGCACGCACGCCCCTGGTCAACCTGTCAACACATTTTTTATTTCTAAATTTGTGCTATTATAAGTACTTTTCACAACCCAAATTTTACTAAAATTACTTAAGCCGTTTCGGAAATATATTGAAAAAACCGGAATTATTTAAAATTTTGAACACCCTGTATCTTTTAAACAAGGCATCTGCGGACCCATGTTAATAGGAACTATTTGCCTTATTTTTGGGTAAGGAATCACCACCCGAGCGATGGCACATGTTTTTTGAAACACACTGTATATAGATTGTCATATATTCAAAATTAAGTACCCGCTGATCCCCCCTATTTTTTAGTACGTGCGCCAGTGACTCCGAACTACATTTTTTCAGGTAACCATTTATTTTTGATTATTTTTCACTCTCATAAAATTTCGATAAAATCATGCGTTTTAGATATAATTTGAAAAGTATGGGTCCTTAACTGATGCTAACGGAGCCTACGGTGGTCTCAAAATTTTCAAATTCTAAATGAAGTCAGCCGTTCTGGCATTTCCATGGATGCAAGAAATAATTAAGTAAAATTTTGTAATAGGTGACAATACCGATAGCAAAGGACTAGCCAAAAATAATGGACAGTGGCGTACAGATTAAAACCTATAGTACCAAACCAGTTAAATAAAATTATATTATTGCCCTACGAAGAACTGACTATCGCTAGTCTTTTTCACATAACAGAAATTTTATTAGAAATTTTGACTGATCATTTATTTTTACCATTTCTTCAAACACATTGCCAGATTTACTTGATGATTTGCCACTAGTGGTAAGACAACATTTGGTTTCAACTAGGCGATGATCCCCCGCATTTAGCTAGAAAAGTTAAGAACTATTTACACCAAATCTTTCCGAATCGCTGGATTAGTCGTGGCCAAGATGCTCTTGTCAAATGGCCACTCCGTTCCCCAGATCTTATTTCCATGGACTATTCAGTCTGGGGATGTATGAAAGATTCTGTGTATATGGTTCCGATTTTGAGAATCATTTGATATAAAGGATCATTCAAGCTGGAGAGCGGTTCAGGTTGAAA
Organism: Polydrusus pterygomalis; assembly: GCA_963969555.1. Taxonomy (NCBI): domain Eukaryota; kingdom Metazoa; phylum Arthropoda; class Insecta; order Coleoptera; family Curculionidae; genus Polydrusus; species Polydrusus pterygomalis. Next base: position 32,472,878 of record OZ018375.1, on the reverse strand, counting down.
CCACATTATTTTCAAAGGTTAAGATTTTCTATTATAATGAGAACTCGCATATGCGTATTCAAAAAAATGAAGGTGATATCGAGAATTTTTTTTTAAAATTTTGTTTGTTTTACTAACGTATTCATAATTTTATGAAAACAATTTGTTTTGAATATTTATTATAGGTATTATTGTTATGATGTATCAAATTTATTTAATATGTAATAGGGGAGAGTCCCCTAGTACCGGACACCTTAGCTTTTTTGGAGCTGGCCACTTTAAAAATGAAAAAAATTAAATAAAAAAAATACTCTGTTACTCGTAAACATATACCATTTTAAGTACGTACTACATTTTTTAAAATATTTAAGGTATTTTTAATTAAAAAAATAAAATAAAAAACTGTTACATTTCGATGATTCGAAAAATGGTCTCCCAGTACCGGACGCAAAGAAAAACTAAACAGAATTCTTTATTCTGTCTGCTAATGTGCTTTTCGGTACAGAAAAGTATAATGCGGCTTCCCTTATGGACATACCATGCTCCATAACTCGTTTTACTGCATTTTTCATCATTTTCTGACCATTTATCCTTTACCCGCCATTTTAAAAAATTGTACCCACCTATACAATTAAAAAAAACAATATGAATAAAAAATCTTTTAAATACAATTTAACACGCACCTCCACATACAAATAAACACATAAAACCTTATTTTTCCCAAAAAAAAACCTTTATTTATAATTATAATTTATTGTCCGATACTGGGAAACTCATTAGTGTCCGATTTTGAGCAACCGACAGTTTGAAATGAACAAAATATTTATTACAAACCCTTTAATTTTAACCAAACGGTATGCATGTAAAATTGTACATATATGATAGCTTAACAAAATGGGTAACAAGAAATTCCTTATACTTACCCAAAATCACTGCACACAGGCTTAAAAGTTAAAGAATAAACAAAGAACAACACCATAAATTAATCTTTTCTTTGATAACTTCTGTCAAACTGACCATAGATTAAAACGCATCGGAGAGGTAACGTAACAGACGCGACTACAACTCTATACATGTTTGGGCGGCACCTATCGGCAAAGTGAAGAAATTGACTACCTATGTCCGGTATTAGGAGATGTCCGGTACTAGGGGACTCTCCCCTAGTAGATTATTATTTTAAAAACGAGTGATAACAGTGACTAAAGTTTTACTATTATCTGAAGAAGATTAGTAAGTTTTTAAAAGGCAATAAAATAATTTCATTTGGTTTAGTACAACCGTTTTTTATCGGTACGCCACTGTCTTTACATTATTTTTGGCTAGTCCTTTGCTATCGGTATTGTAACCTATTACAAAGTTTCACTTTGTATCTTGTATTTATGGTAATGCCTCAACGGCTGAATTGATTTAGCTTTTGAAAATTACGAGATTACCGTACCGTAAGCCGCGGTGGCATCAGTTATAAGGACCCGTACTTTTCAAATTATCTCAATGTATCAACTTCTTCTTTCGAGAATCTACGTGATTTTTTAGGTTTATAGGCTTTCTTTTTTAAAAATGCTACTACTTTAAAATATTTCATCAATATTTTCTTTCAGTAAAGGAGTTGATTTCAACATTGAGTAGCATGCCCACAACGTTGATACTTTATTGTGCTCCGAGTTTTCTTTAACATAGGCAAACATATATGACATATTCAGTAATTTTAACGACCTTTTTCTTCACACCATGTCTTTAATTGAGTATATGCGATAAGTTTTAGAAGAAAAATTAAATCGAAAAGGCCATATCCATTATACTATAAAGTCTATATCTCCTTTGGTATCTGTTTTGTACAGAGTCAGATATTACATTCCTTTGAAATACTTTAAAAAATATATATTTTTCATTTATACATTTACAATTACAATACTTAGCTTCTGTGTGGGGATCTGCTTGTTTATTAAACTTAAAACCATTACAAAAATTGCAAAATAAAGTTATTAAATGCATAACAATACAAATTATCACATTTAGAACCAATTTTATTATTGTTAATGTATACAGGGTGATTCAAAAGTACTTTGACAAACTTCGGGAGGTAATTGCTGGCAATATTTTACATGAAAAGTTCTTATAAACAGTGGTCCTTGGCGACTTCGTTACGGAGATACAGGGTGTTGAAATGTTGAAAGGAATAGTAATAATTTTTAAATAACTCCTTAACGAGTTATTTTTTTTAATGAAATTTAGTGAATTTAATAAGCATCTAAGGACACTTATTTTCAAAGTACAACACGTTCGTAAATTTAACCAGTGGCGTCGGTACAAAATGTTACTATCATATTTTTTGTGAAAACTATGTTACATCACTGACTTATTTTATTTTAACTTTCTTCTTATGAATCCCCCCTTCATTTGCAACAAAAAAGATCACCTGTGTTTTTTTGATACGATGGACGGTTTAACGGTAAATGAGTATTTTATTTGACTATACACAAATATTAAAAACTGTGTTTTAAACTGATCAACCCCTCAAATATTTATTAAAGTAGGTATTTTAACGAATACCTACATACATACTTACTAATAAACAAATATGTATATGCCTATGGAAGGTATCTAAGGATGCCTATTTTCTAAGTATAACACGTTTTCAGTGGTTTACATATTTATTTATTAGTATGTTATTTTTTAATATTTTGTATTTTGACAAGGCGGCTTTTTAAATTCATTTGTGGATAAATTAAAACATATTTGACAGTTAGTTACCATTGAAAGTAACAAAACTGAAGAAATAAAACTCAATGGTAACTAACTGTCAAATATGTTTTAATTTATCGACAAATGAATTTAAAAAGCCGCCTTGTCAAAATACAAAATATTATAAAATAACATACTAATAAATAAATATGTATGCCACAGAAAATGCATATATATATTTGTTTATTAGTAAGTATGTATGTAGGTATTCGTTAAAATACTTTAATAAATATTTGAGTGGTTGATCAGTTTAAAACACATTTTTTAATATTTGTGTATAGTCAAATAAAATAATCATTTACTCTTAAACCGTCCATCGTATCAAAAAAACAGAGATGATCTTTTTTGTTGTAAATGAAGGGGGGATTCATAAGAAGAAAGTTAAAATAAAATAAGTCAGTGGTGTAACATAGTTTTCACAAAAAATATGATAGTAACATTTTGTACCGACGCCACTGATTAAATTTACGAACGTGTTGTACTTTGAAAATAAGTGTCCTTAGATGCTTATTAAATTCACTAAATTTCATTAAAAAAAAATAACTCGTTAAGGAGTTATTTAAAAATTATTACTATTCCTTTCAACATTTCAACACCCTGTATCTTCGTAACGAAGTCGCCAAGGACCACTGTTTATAAGAACTTTTCATGTTAAAATATTGCCAGCAATTACCTCCCGAAGTTTGTCAAAGTACTTTTGAATCACCCTGTATAATCCAAAGGGATATTTACACGTTCAAAACATTTATAAAACTAAAATTTGTATTCTAATCCACTCTATTATTTTAAAAGAAAAAAAAATCAAACATAACACTTTAGGAGAGTAGGACATTACATGATCATAACACCAGACATTGTATAAATTATCAAAGTATACCCGTAAAAAGTAATTTCGGAAAAAATCGCTTTTATATGACGGAATAATAACATATAACAATCTTCCAAAAAGTATCAGAAAAATAAAAAAATTGTCAACTTTTAAAATACAATTAAAGATATATTTACTCAATTAAATTATTTATACTACTTTTTTTGAATTGCTTTATTAATGAATTAAATTGGATTAACTTCCATTTTATATTGTTAATTTTTTTAAATAACAATCTTCCAAAAAGTATCAGAAAAATAAAAAAATTGTCAACTTTTAAAATACAATTAAAGATATATTTACTCAATTAAATTATTTATACTACTTTTTTTGAATTGCTTTATTAATGAATTAAATTGGATTAACTTCCATTTTATATTGTTAATTTTTTTAAATGGTTATTATTTTCTATATCATGTTGTCATGTTCCATGTAATGAACTGTACAAGTTAGTTTGGAATAAAGGCATTTTGAAAGTCACCTTTAACAAATTTAAAGTAAACTTAAATTCCGAAGAAGAAGTAGATGGAAGTTGACAATTGCTATTATTAACATAACCTAAACCTGACAATTGACAATAAGATGGCCACGTATGTAATGATAAAACTGTATTATTATTTGACGTAATAAAATATAATTTATTTTAAAATATTTTCTTGTAATTACGGAAGTAAAGTACTTTAGTTCCTAAGTAAGTCCTATGGAGAACTAGAGGGTAGGAGGCCCATCGACAATGGCAGCATTTTCAAATTCTGTCCCGGTTTTTTGGTTAGTTCGCTATTGGCCGATAGATGCTCTCGCGTCGCAAGTGGGCTGGTGTCGTTGTCTTCTTCTTTGTTTTTTACTTTTACTTTTGACAAATTGACATTTTATTTTCGAAATAACAAATAAAGTTTGAGGACAAGACGAGACAAATAACGTTGTATTGTAATTGATTTCCATATTTATAATAAATAATGGTACAGTTTATAAAAGTAAAGTTTGCTTTGTGTCGGGGTGTAAGACAGGATCTTTTTCAGAGAGGAAACGCAGCCAAATAAGTCTCTTTCTAGCTCCAAAGGTATAGCTAGAATGTTTAATACCCTGTATTTTAAAAACCAAGCATAGTTGGAACTTTATACAGGCCGAGTTTACTAAAAAGTATAACAAAGTAAGTGTAAATTCATATAAAATTCCTTATTTGTTCCTTAAAGAACTAATTTAAATAAAAATAGTTATTGCGTCCATAAGAAACCATTTATTTGATAGCCCACTTCGAACACGAGCGCCATCTTACGGCGACTCGTAAAGCTGAATTACCGATGCTAATTTGGGACCGAATCCAATGAATTGCGATTGGCCTCCTACCCTCTAGTTCTCCATATAGTAAGCCCTTCGTCACAAAAGACATAGGCTGCTCCCATCACACGGTGGTCTAGATGCCCATTTTAGCGCAAGTTTGACGAAACGTCATAATTAAATACAGTGTCGCCAGTAAAGTCCGCATCATATGGGATTTTTTTTATTAATAGCTTTATTCAAAATTTGACTTTGACATCAAGTTCTGCTACGATCGAGATGAAAATTAAGCAAAAAAATGGTAGTCACGTGATTCGCATTATCTGTTAAATTTTAATTTTTCCAGAAAATAATTCAAAAGTTGGGTTATTTCTAAAAGTATCGAAAAAAGTTATTAGAAAAAGTTTTTTTAAATGCAATTTCTAGCCCACATGCGAAATTTCAGCTGCATAAGATAATTTTGATTTTATACCTATATTTTGTAAATTGCACCACTTTTCCAAATAAAACTCAACGCAACCTACATAAAACTTCTCAGTTTTGAGAAGGCTCTATTTCGGATACATTTTCTTTAAAGTAGCGCCATATTAAATGTGTGTTTTTCTAAAATAATCAAAATTGGGCTATTAAAATTTGGTCGCATGTGATGCAAAGTTTATTTGTTTTTGACCCTGTATAAGGTAACTTTATAAGGCTAATTATTTTTCAAAAAGTTTTAAAGTTAAGAATATTTCAGTTTGTTCTGACTGCTAGGTCAAGTCAACCGGAAGCTATCTGGCATATATCGATTTAGTTATACATATCTGTTCCTTTTTAAATTTCATTTTGATCAGACCATGTAAACTAATTTTTTTACACATTATTACCTAATTAATCTTTGGTATATGAGAACGTTGTCTTACAAAAATAGACAAAACTATCAATTATTTTCGTTGTCCATTCTTCTAACAAAGAAGTCCATCGTCGAATACATAAATGCATTATTAATAGCCTCCATTTTTCTTTTAATTTTATCGGCTTTTTTATTTCTAGCCTCCTCACTTAGTGTTACTTTTATTGGTGGAACAACTGTTGCTTTTTTTATATAATCAACATCACCACCTAATACATTACTAACTTTCTTTTTAAACAATTTTGTGGTAGTTTTTACGTTTTCTGTCGAGGATTTAGGTGAAGAAGTTACGTCTAAATGTCTTTCCCTTTCAGGAACCTTTGAAGCTTGTGTGGGGGCTGGCATTAACTTTGTATCTTTGAAGGACCTGTAGTCACTTAAATCGCTGGGGGTAAGGTTTGGTTTGTTGGCAGCTCGATATGTGTCTTCGTCGCCTTCTTCGTGATGGTAATGCGTATCGTGAAAACTTGGAACGTAGTAGGTTGGTGTTTTGGTTGTGTACCCTGAAACAATGGAAGGTATGATTTATTAAAAAGTATAGTAAAAAAAATGCCGCGGTTATTTTCACTTATATTCTCCCTAGCAGCAGAATTATTACCGCTCACGAATGTTTTTGTTGATAGAAAATTATGCCGAGTCGAAGACGAGGGAAATTTTCTATCAACAAAAACATGAGTGAAACCGAGAAAAAAATTATCGGGAATTAATTCTGCTGCGTGGAAGATTCGGTAAGAAAATTTCATAAATTGGAGTTTTTTCTTATTGTAATTTTTCTGCTAAAATGCTACAAAAACATATTTCCGGCGGTTTTAGTTAATTGTAACTAATTAGAGTTTTAGAAATGAAGTTCATTTGAGCCGTTAGTAACTCATTTTTATTACTAAAATGTGAGAAACATTAAATAACAAAATTGTTATCTGAAATCCAATGTCTTTATAGTTTAAATTCAAATAAAACTTTAAAAAACATATTTCCGATGAGTTTGGTTAAATATGACGCACTATATTTTTACAATAGAAGTTGATTTTACTTGTTATTAACTAAGGTTAATTACTAAAATTTTAGGAACATTAAAAACATTAATTCGTTTTCAACCACAACATCTGAAATTTTTGGTGTGTCTCTTTTAGCCCCGGTTTTCGATATGTAAAGCAAATTGGTTAGTATCAATAAAAATTATAAGTTGTGTGTGTAATGTATTTTGATTTTATTCTGAGTGACTTTTGCCAATAGATATAAAGCACTTTTGACAGAAAAATTATCACTTCTTAATTTCATTAAGTTATTAGGAACTAACAAAATTATCGCGATAATCATCCGTTGCTATAAGCAACGTAAACAAAAATGAGCCTTCTAATTGGTTAAAAATAAATGTAGGTATGTAAATTTCAAAATAATTCATCGCCGCAGTTTAAGTGGATCAAACGCAACTATTAATGCAAACCAAGGTTTTATCCACTCTCAAGTCATTTATGATGTCAGAATTATCCCAAGTTAATCTGCTGAACGAGCTGAAACTGGACCCGGGAGATTGATTTAATTATTTGCGAATGGAGATTTTATTTTCCACAAACACGGAAGACGGCGATACGCCTTAATAAAATCTAATAAATACGTTCTACTCATCTGGCGAATATTCGCGCCATATTTAAACAATTGGTCAGGGAATACAAACTAGTCAAAACTTGTTCCCCGCGTTTGTCTCCGATCTTGAAATTAGCTTGAATTTGATAGACGGCTTGGAAACAATTTTTGTTTATTATTCGAACGTTTATTTTTTGTCCCGATTGACATTAAATGAGCTGTGAAAATTGGGAAAAATGTTGGTGTATTTCGTCTTCAATTCAAGTTATTTAAACGTTTTGAACATACAATTTTTCAATAATAGATTATTTTTAAGACTTTAAGTTTATCCCACCTAGTTTAATCCTGCAGTCAGTGGGCTACTACGCTACTAGGTATACTACTTTTTTATTTTTTATTTACTTTACTATTTATACTGTAACAATCTGCGTGTTTTTTGTTTGAATAAAGTGTTCATCGCACAGTTCGACGAGCTGCTCGAAGAGCCGCTCGTGAAGTTGGTGGGCTTCTTTACACTTTTGTCGTAGGTTTTATTTTCCATGAAATAATAGCTATTATATCTATATGCCAAACAAAGTGTCTGCTGCCGAATGTTCATAGAGCAAAGCTGCCATCAAAGCTGTGGGGTGGGTTACTAAACTGTGTTTCAAGTGCATTTTAACTTTGATTTTCAAAATATGCAGGGTGTTTCATTAAGGGTGGCCACCAGCCATATCTCGGAAACTACTAAGCATTGAAACTTCGGGAAAAATTTTTATGATTAATGGTCATGAGAAAATTATGGAAATTATTTTTAAGTTCCGCATTTCGCCACAAGGGGGCACAATTAAAAATTAATTTTTAAAATTCTAAATTTCTCCGAAAATTCAAGTAATTCAAAAAGAATCAAGAAGAAACTTATGTCAACACCTATCAAAATTGAATCTGCCGATTTTGTTTCACGGCTATCTAGATGTATTTTTTAAAATATCATATTATAGAAGTTTTAATTCTAAAGTAGTTTTTGGGCCATTGGAATAATGAGTAACAAACCTACACATAAAAGAATCATAAAGTTTAAAAATATATTTTTGTCGTGACCACGAAGCTATAAAAACAAAAATTTCTTCGATAAAAGTGTTAAAAATTATTGGCAAGTTTTGGCAATAACTCTGAAACCAACAAAGATATCAAACTGCAGTCTTGACATTTTTTCTTGCAAATTTAATCTACTTTCCGATTATGATGTCATATTTATACCGTATAATTTAAATTTTCGGGATAAAATCAAAAAAAACTGTGATTATTACAAATTGCGCCCTCTAGCAATTTAATTAGCAACTATCGTGTACCGTTGGATACGACAATTAAAAATACTTATCTTTGTCTTCCAAACAAGCTTGAATAGTAAAATGGGATAAGTCATTATTTTAGAAGTTATAGCGATTTTAATGATTACACTTCAAACACTCTTATCAAGGTCGGTACGCCAATAATCCTTAAACCAAAATGAGGCAGAATTATCTATTCTTTCTAACGATGTAACCAGAAGTATACCATAAAATATAAATTTTCGGAGAAATTTAGAATTTTAAAAATTAATTTTCAATTGTGCCTCCTTGTGGCGAAATGCGGAACTTAAAAATAATTTCCGGAATTTTCTCATGACCACTTTAATCGTAAAATTTTTTTCTTCAAGTTTCAATGCTTAGTAGTTTCCGAGATATGGCCGGTGGTCACCCTTAATGAAACACCCTGTACAGTAATTGATTTCCAATGAAGGTGGATCGTAATAATATAATAAATCTTTAAATAATTACCATTATCGAGGGATTGAAATTTATTGCCGTTCGTCCTTCCTTTATTGGATGGAAAACAACAAACCATGGGATACATTCCGTCAAAGCCACATTCCTGCTTCCTCAAAAATAAAACAGCAGCTCGCGAAAGGGGCTTCTTAAGGCTTCTTATGAGGTTCATGTAGGGTGCACACTGTGTCAGTCGGATACAGGTATCGCGTGATCTGCATGTTGGAAATTCTCGTCTGAAAGCTAGAACATTTTTGTTTAATATAAAATTTTATTTTAATCACAATCATTTGTATCTGGGCTGAGTAACCATAACCAATTTAACTTAAATGGACCAATGCCAATGCCCTGATATCTTCGGCATACATACAGTGTGACCAGTAAAGTCCGCATTATATGGGATTTTTTTTTATTAATAGCTTTATTCAAAATTTGACCTCACGTGATTCGCATTATCTGTCAAATTTTAATTTTTCCAAAAAATAATCCAAAACTGGGGTAATTTCTGAAAATATCGAAAAAAGTTATTGGAAAAAGTTTTTTTAAATGCAGTTTCTAGCCCACATGAAAAATTTCAGCTGCATAAGATAATTTTGATTTTTTACCCATATTTTGTAAATTGCACCCACCACTTTTGGAAAATAAGACTCAACGTAACCTACATAAAACTTCTTAGTCATGACGATGCTTTATTTCAGATACATTTTCTTTAAAGTATAGCCCCCTATTAAATGTGTGTATTTCTACAAAATCAAAATTGGGCTATTAAAATTTGCTCGCATGTGATGCAAAGTTCATTTGTTTTTGACCCTGTATAAGGTAACTTCATAAAATAAGTATTTTTGAAAACGTATTTTGTGTCTAAAAGTAATACACCTTAATATTAAGACAAAAAAGAACATAGTGTCATCAGTAAAGTGTTCATTAAGTGAAAAATAAATATTAGTTTAACTCAGCGGCGTAGCTAGGATGTTGTCTTGGGGGGGGGGGGGGGGGGCATACAGTTGCATAGAGGCGTAAAGCCTGCTGGCATGGCTTTTATGGGGGGGGCAAGTGCCCCGATGCCCCCCCCCCCCCCCCTAGCTACGCCGGTGGTTTTACTTAACGTAAAGTTTATCTATTTTCAACGATTTTATTTAAACCCCCTTTATTAAAATTTAATATTATAAGCTGTCTAAAAAAAATAAAAATAATCTTTTATTATTTAAGTGCAATTTCCAAAAAATTAATTACAGCGATACACCAAAAACACGTTTACAACGACAATGTTTAAAAAATCAAAATTATCTTATGGATTGCAGCTGAAATTTTTCATATGGGCTAGAAATTGCATTTAAAAAAACCTTTTTTAATAACTTTTTTCGATATTTTTAGAAATATTTTTGAATTATTTTTTGGAAAAAATTAAAATTTGACAGATAATGCGAATCACGTGACTACTATTTTTTTGCTTAATTTTCATCTCGATCGAAGCATAACTTGATGCCAAAGTCAAATTTCGAATAAAGCTATTAATAAAAAAAACTCCCATATGATGCAGACTTTACTGGTCACACTGTATAGCTGTATAATCTATATCTGTCAGGAAAAGAAAACCGACTTCCAGATGTGGTATAGGAAGCTCAAATTTTTCACATACCTAGATAATGCTGATGCGAATGTGTAAGGAAAAATTTTAAAATTCTCAAATTTTGAACCACGAGTACCACGAGACAATTTATTAAAATATGTTTCTTGACAAAACGGTGAACGCGGAACAACGGAAACATTGCGATTCGATGGGACGTAAAATAGGTGCTGGGGCCTGGGCCTGGGCGAACGATGGGGACCCGGACGCATATACAGTAACAGCACGCGGGCTAGAAACTTCGTTTCAGCTCGGATCGCCGAAATCATAATCAGTAGTGGCACTTTTAGACAGCAGAATGCGTAACAGCACGCGGGCTAGAAAATCTGACTTCCTCAAGTGGTGGCTAGTAACGACACTCGCGCTAGCAGCTAGCAGTTACAGTAATAGCACGCGAGATATAAAAAGGTATATCGGTAATCGGTTTGTTCGTTGTTAGCAGAGCATTTTTTTTTAATTTAATTAATATTTTATGAAATATTATGAAATGAATTGGATTAAAAAAAAAATGCTCTGCTAACAACGAACAAACCGATTTCCGATATACCTTTTTATACCTCGCGTGCTATTACTGTAACTACTGCTATAAGCGAGTGTCGTTACTAGCCAGGACTTCGGAAAGTCGGATTTTCTAGCCCGCGTGCTGTTACTGTATATGCGACCCGGACCACCAACCGTCCATTGGACTAGGTATTTCGGAAAGTAATGCGATTTGAATCATGCAAATTTAGATACCACAATTGTTTTTCAAAGTTACATTCGATATAATATTCATAATAATGACTAATTGCGTAACATATGCAAAATGCATATACAGGGTGGTTCAGTAAAAACTCCCAGGAAAAATTATTTCGAAAACTAAAAGTAACATGTAAATTCGGTAAACGCCAGTTTTTAGCCTTTATGATTGGCTTAACAACTGTGTAAAAAATGTGTTTGAATATAATACAAGAGGTAGGTGGCGCCACGGTGCAAAGAAATTTTTCGATGACAGGAACTTTTAAATGTTGTCGTTCTTAAAGGTATTTAATTTTTGGTCAAATTATGTCCCATAAAAAATTTTGATAAATCCAACATGAGAGGAAATATTTGGTATTTGGGGTTAAGTTTTTTTTTTAAATAATTTTAACTAGTATTTAAATTGTAAATATGTGAATGAATTTAAGTGCATATAATCCGCTCTTTAATAATGACTGTTGGAATAATTGATGAAATGAGTTTTCTGCAAATTAAGTCTTGATGAATTAGAAATTACAATAAGATGACATAAAAATATACAGGGGTTCCAATTTAAAATTTAAAAAATAAATTAGTTGTGTTTACAAAGTTTAACAAATTACTAATAGGTTCCCTGCATAGTTGTATTAACAAGGCATTTTTTATTGATTTTTAAAACCTGTGGTGCAAAATTGAGTTTTTATTTTTTCGTTCGTCTATATTACTGAACCGATTTCAATAAAATTTTAGGAGTATATAGGTAACTATAGGAGGCAAATATATGGCATGTACTTTATCTAAAAAATATATCGTGACGTCACACTTTTTTCGGACACCCTATATTATACACACAAAAATAATTTTCTAAAACGCGCCCTAGGATACAGGTAAAGTCTGCAAAATATCAGAATCTTAACTTAATTAATAATAATAATGATAATAATACTTCTTTATTTCAAATGACATTTCCCACATACAGCAAGTAATATACAAATGAAATGACGTCATTAGCAAAATCAGAAACTATACAATATCATGCTCAAAAAAGTATTTTACTGTATACGGTTCAAGTTTGATTATTATTTTCTTAATAGTTTTTTTTCAAGCCCTAATATTGTTTTTACATTTAATAGAATTAGGTAATTTATTATAAAATTTATTACACATATATAGTACGGGCTCTTTTCTGTTACGGTTAAACGGTGAGGTGGATACAACAAGTTTAGCGTTCTTGTATTATACTCGTGGTCACTTAGTCCCATAAATTGTTCTTTGTTTTTAAACACAAACATTAAACATTCATATATGTACAGTCCATATACAGTCATTATATTTAGTTCCTTAAAAACACCACTACACGTTTCCAAAAATCTTAATTTTCGCATTGTTCTTACTATCCTTTTTTGAATTACAAATACATTCTGCACTTCCATACTCCCACCCCAAAATATAATGCCTTATTTCATTACCGATTCAAAATTCGCATGATATAAAATTTTAATAGTTTGATCATTCATATATGATGACACCACCCTCATACCATAGCCCACAGTACCAAGCCTCAGACATAACGCATTTATATGTGATTCCCAAGACAAGAACTCACTTATGTTAAGACCCAAAAACTTTGTTTCCGTTTCCCTGTTGAAAGTGGTTTCTCCAATATCAAGGCTATCGGGTAACTTTGCCTTACTGTTTTTGGTTCTGAACACAATTATGTTAGTTTTATCTTCATTTAATACAAGATTGTTTTGACTAAACCAATTTTTTATATCTATTAAGGCCGTTTTTGCGTTACTCTTAATTTCCTGGAACGTGGTACCCGGTACTAATAGGTTAGTGTCATCAGCATATTTTGTTATTGAAACGTTTTCCTTTGTTACATAAAGATCGTTTATATAAATTATGAATAAAATCGGCCCCAATATGCTACCCTGAGCTATGCCCATGATATTCTCCCTAAACTCAGACTTAATTAATTCATTTTCCTCCCTTATAACAACTCTCTGCATTCTATCTGAGAGGTATGATCGCATCCATTTATACGCATTTCCTCTAACTCCGTATTTTCTTAACTTTAAAAGTAATATTTCTAATTAATATCTAAGTAAGCTATAGAAGGCGGAAGGTGAGGGCCAGAACCCTGTATTCAAAAAAACAAAAATCAAAATAGTAAGTTCATAAAAATCAGATTAGCAATTAAAATTATATAGAAAAATAACAGTAAGAAATATTATTTGTAACGACATTAATTCCAAAAATATCTTTTAAAATAAGATGCACCTTAGGTACTTAATTATTTGGAGGAGCCAGCACTGACATAGGTAATCCGAGGAAAACAACAAACCAATAATTTATTAAAACGTCGATTAAAATCATAATTAGTTTTTCCGAAAACACGCCAAAATAAGAGAAGTTGTTGTTTACTTACCAGCAACAAAATCCTGAAGAGACGCAAAAATAAACAATAACAAAACAATATTTCTCAAGGTTGCAAACATGATACTTATAAATAAATTATTAATTTTAATCGGTTTAGGTAGAAGGTACCAAACGATACAAGCGCGACCTTTTTCTAAATAAACAATTTTTGTAACTATATTTTCACAATATTTTTCTTTATAGTACCTCAGTACGATATGTTGAGGTGCAACACTTAAACTGAACTGAAATTTTTATAACCATAAATAAAACCAAACTGTTCCATCTAAAGAGACAGATTTTGTTGTATTTTTATTCACATCTGGTTATATTATCCCTAATTAATGTACAAAATTTCCAACCCTTAAACCATTGGAAATTTTAAGGGCGTGTCTGGTCAACATATTGAGGTATTTATTTTCTACATCAACTCTACTCCTAAATAAATAGGAGAATGAATGAATGAATGCTAATTAATTTGTCTCACTTAAAGCTGGAATTTCCTGGGTTTTGCCAATGATGCCGCAGTCTGGTTTATTGCTTGGCTAGTTGTTGTTTAGTAACGTTGTCCTTAGGTTTTTAATCCAGTGACGGCTCGTGGTAAAGCGTTCAATTTTAAAATGGGCTTAGGGGAGGTTGGTGGAATTTGGACCCAGAGTGTTCTAGTCGGTAATTTAAAGTTGAGATATCCTAATGAATCGCATCTCAGGCATCTAATCCCTTGTTGGTGTAAATACATTTTAAATAAATTACAAAATAAAGCAATAATAACAATCTTCTCATTAGCGTGGTCAACTCCCAGTGAAGAGCTATATCAGCAATTCCGATTCTTAAACATCAGACAATTAAAATTCCTAGAACAAAGCAAATTAATACTTTAAAATATGTTGACAAAGACAAAATAAATTGTCTTTCATTGAGCTTTAAGATATGGTCTAATTAAAACAAATGTGAAGAAATAGTCCATGCTTAAAGTGGAGTTGAAAGTATGGGAAAGAAAGAAAAAAACTCAAAGTCTTCCTCCACAAAGTTTAATAGAATAAAAATATTCAATAAAAGTCTCTACATGTTTCGAACGTAGAAACGTTCATCATCAGGAGACAGAAAATATATTTGGTGCTGATGGTTTTAGCAAAAGAGAAAATGGTGTAGAACCTTAATGGAGGTTTTATTTAATTAAAATTTGAAGTGTAAAATAGACATAATATAAAAAAATTGATGGTAGTTCAAACATACTGAGTATGTGAGAAGTCAGTAAATGGGGTCTAAACCAACCAAATAAACTGGGGAAGAAAAAAACCCTTTCTAAAAAGGTGTCGAAAATTGTTTTTTTTATTTTCTTTATAAAAAATACATTTTTAGGTGGGCATGTGTCTATAAGACATTGTGGGGAAAAAATTAGAAGTAATTAAGGTAATGAATAAAAAACCAGAGAGGAGCCTAGTGGGGTACTGAAGTTTCAGGCTCCTTTCATTCATTTTCACACTTTTAATAAAATACCAAAAATTACTTTTTCGGGAAAACTAAAAAAGTATGCCATAACCTTAAAAAGTATATCAAAACTAGTTTATAATTTCGTTTTTATTTATCTTTTGTTTTTCATTACTGTTTTTTTTTGTATTAGTTACCTATTAAATTTTATTTTTGTGGCCATATTTTTTTAAGATGGTTATTGTTATAGCTAAAATGTAATTAAAGGCCTTGGTAAATATTATATACTGTTTTGAGGTCTGAAATAAATACATAAAATTTTTTAAAAAAATAAGGACATCTAGGTACTACCTTTTGCCTCGACCATGGGTTCAATAGAAAGGGGTGTATTTTGGCCTGACTTGCGCAGTAACATCTTATATGGCGGTTAATTCGGTGAAACCTTTGGCCTTTTTATAAAAAAAATGCCGTTGATTACTTTGGGTGTTCTTACAGGCCTATAAAAAAAACAACAACAAAAAAATGGCACAACTGACTGTAACTTCGTAGAGATCGAATCGTGCCAACTTTGAAAATACAGGGTTATGTTATTTGGAATGGCAGAATAGAGCACAACATCCTAAAGAATTTAAAATGTTTTTTAATATATCTACAGTGTCACCAGTAAAAAAGTCCGCATCATACAGTGTCCGCAAGAAAGTCCGCATCAAATGGGATTTTTTTTATTATTAGGTATAGGTAAAAATTGAAAAAGCAGTTAGTTTTTGCTTACCTAAAAACCAAAAATGACGTATACTGAAGCAGCTGCGCGACTTGCGTTACCTGTCAAATTTGACATTTTTAATAAAATAGGTTTAAAAATGCCCTTATTTATTAAAATATCGAAAAACTTTATTCGAGAAAGTTGTTTATTTAGGCATTTTTAGCCTTTGTACGAAATTTTGACAGTCTAATACAATTTTAATTTTTTGCCAGATTCTTGAAAATTTTGATCAACCCTCGTAGATTAACTTTTATACATCGATGTAAAACCATTTGCCTTTACTTCATTTGTAATCTTAATGCAATTTTGTGTAAAATTTTTGTTTCCAATTATTTATTTTGCTTCAAAAACTGAAATTGTTATTGATCAGTATGTAATGTTTGATGCAAAGTTTATCTAATTACGTCAGTTTAAGTAAAATTTCAACGAAAGCTTCCTAATATTTTCATTTTGTACATCTGTGTACTAACTTAATAAAAATGAGAAACGTAGGTTTTGGCAAAACTGATGTAATTAGATAAACTTTGCATCAAACATTACATACTGATCAAAAACAATTTCAGTTTTTGAAGCAAAATAAATAATTGGAAACAAAAATTTTACACAAAATTGCATTAAGATTACAAATGAAATAAAGGCAAATGGTTTTACATCGATGTATAAAAGTTAATCTACGAGGGTTGATCAAAATTTTCAAGAACCTGGCAAAAAATAAAAATTGTATTAGACTGTCAAAATTTCGTACAGAGGCTAAAAATGCCCAAATAAACAACTTTCTCGAATAAAGTTTTCGATATTTTGATAAATAAGGGCATTTTTGAACCTATTTTATTAAAAATGTCAAATTTGACAGGTAACGCAAGTCGTGCAGCTGCTTCAGTATACGTCATTTTTGGTTTTTAGGTAAGCAAAAACTAACTTCTTTTTCAATTTTTACCTATACCTAATAATAAAAAAAAATCCCATTTGATGCGGATTTTCTTGCGGACACTGTATTAGATTTTTTTTTATTAATAGCTTTATTTAAAATTTGACTTTGGCATCAAGTTCTGCTTCGATCGAGATGAAAATTAAGCAAAAAAATAGTAGTCACATGATTCGAATTATCTGTCAAATTTTATTTTTTTTCAAAAAATAATTCAAAAGTGTGGTCTATTTCTGAAAATATCGAAAAAAGTTATTGGAAAAAGTTTTTTTAAATGCAGTTTCTAGCCCACATGCAAAATTTCAGCTGCATAAGATAATTTTGACTTTTTACCTATATTTTGTAAATTGCACCAATTTTGCAAAATAAGACTCAACGCAACCTACATAAAACTTCTCAATTTTGACAAGATGACAAGGCTTTATTTCAGATCCATTTTCTTTAAAGTAGCGCCATATTAAATGTGTGTTTTTCTACCAAATCAAAATTGGGCTATTAAAATTTGGTCGCATGTGATGCAAAGTTTATTATTTGTTATTGACCCTGTACAAGGTAACTTTATAAAATAATATTGTTGAAAACGTAGTTTGTGTCAGGACCAAATTTAATCAAAATTATTATTTTATAATTATTATATTAAATCAAAAATACATATTTTATGAAGTTACCTTATACAGGGTCAAAAACAAATAAACTTTGCATCACATGCGACCAAATTTTAATGGCCCAATTTTGATTTTGTAGAAAAACACACATTTACTATACTTTAAAGAAAATGTATCTTAAATAAAGCCTTGTCAAAACTGAGAAGTTTTATGTAGATTGCGTTGAGTCTTATTTTGCAAAGTGGTTCAATTTACAAAATATAGGTAAAAATCAAAATTATTTTATGCAGCTGAAATTTTGCACATGGGCTAGAAACTGCATTTAAAAAACTTTTTCTAATAACTTTTTCGATATTTTCAGAAATAACTTTTGAATTATTTTTTGGAAAAAATAAAAATTTTACAGATAATGCGAATCACGTGACTACTATTTTTTGCTTAATTTTTATCTAGATCGAAGCAGAACTTGATGCCAAAGTCAAATTTCGAATAAAGCTAATCCCATATGATGCGGACTTTACTGGTCACACTGTATATATCTTCCCATTAAAATTTTAGAAGTATTGGAGCATTGGTACCTGCACTTCCATCTGTTGGTTACCGCTAAAAGCTTATAAAGCAGAATATTGTAGGAAGGTGGTACCACTACCTTTATAGAACTGGTCGATTAGGATTCTTTTGTACCGTATGATCCGATTCGCAAGGTAGATTTCAAAAGTAAAGATGACACTAGGATTAAAGTCTCATGCATGACATTAAAAGGACTAAAAGGTTCTTTTACCAACATCTATTTACTTGATATAAGACGTTTAGAATAACTCAATTACATTGTGACACACATTAAATATATTTACGGCATTGATAAAAGTGAATCATGATTAATTAAGGGCGGTGACGCACTTTCGAGAGGGTTTTGGGAGTTAGAACCACTCCCAGGGCCGGCGAAAAAAATAAGAAACTCGAATAACCCAAAGTTTGTAAATTTAGTAAGACTGAAAATTCAGAAAATTGCGATTCTTGTAATGTAAATGTAACTTCTAAACAAAAGGTTTATCTGGGATCTGGGTTTGTTCGGATGCACTTGGGGACCGTCGATATCCCACAATTAAAAAAAAACTGAAAGTATTGAATTTTGAGTAATTCTACATTAAAAAAATTATGGGTGAACGGTTTTTTACAAAAAGAAAAAATCGTAAATAATTGTAATACAAGAATTATTACCTATTTCTTATCCTTGGAGATTACTCAAAATATGCATACCAAAAACTAGATAAAAAGGGCTCTTTATTATTTAAAAAGTACGTTTATAAGGTTAACATGAAATTACGATTTTGGTATTAATTTATCATATCAAAACAGCTTTCTTTCAACAACAAAATATCAAAACTGTTACCTACAGCTTATCGGTTATCATATTAAGGAAGCAATGTTGCCTAATGTATTCTTAAATTGTACGTTATAAGAGACTTAACATACTCCCCAATCGGCTCTAAAAGGTCTATTGGCAACCGGTTTGTTCGTTGTTACACTGAGAAAAAGGCATTATTTTTATTTTTCCTTATGAGAATTCACATATTCTTTATATAACTGTTTAATACTATATGTGGCAGCAACGCGCTTTCCTACTGTAAGACAACGAAAATTGCTAGTGATAATATCACAGTAACTTAGCCAATAGGAAATAGGAGTTAATGCTACCATATAATGGTTTATAGTCATTATTGCTCTGAATACTCACAAAAATTATCAAGGTCTATAAGGGGTGTAATATGGTTTTATATGCTGAATTAGTTCCGACTTGTAGTTGTAATGAAACTTGACATTAATTTTAATAATATTTGCTCGCTACGGTTAATAAAGCATATACTTACTACTAGAATTCCTTTTTGGGGACGCTGTTCTACTTTCGTAATTGTAGAGACAGCGCTTTACTGGGAACAAAATGCGTCGCATTGAGAAGGTACAATTTATTTCTTAACAAAATTGCTGTATTAAAAGTAGTTCATTATTCAACAAGACTGTACTACCAAAAAAAAAACCTGTTCTAGCAAATCTGGAATTGATATTCAGGGACCTGACAGATTTAATAGCAAGGTATAAAAGTCAATCCGCATCAGTGATCACAATCAGCTATAGGGGAAACAATGCTTGGATCAACCAAGATGTACTCAAAATGATGAAGCAGCGAGACAAGTTGTACAAATTAAAAACAAAAAATCCACAAGATAATCGGACACAAAATGAATTTAAAAAAATAAAAAATAGAATAACCAACAAAATAAAAACCTTAAAGAATCAATACTTTAGAGAAAAAAAACTGGAAATAATAAGAAAAAACAATGGAAGTTCATTATTAATTTTGTGAAAGAACACACCACTGAAACAAAAATTAACCATTTGACAATAGGACAAGAGAAAATAGAAAACCCTGTAGATATTGTAAATAAATTGAATGAACATTTCTCACAAATACGAAAAACAATTGTTGAAAGTATAAAAGAAGAAATAAGACAAAAGGGGGACCAAGCATACTTTAAAGAAGTTGAGACAGAAACAGTTCCCACCATTGAACTGACTAATGAACAGCAAGTAAACCAAATTATATTAGACTTAACAAAAATTCAGCTCCGGGGCATAATCAAATCACAGTAACAGATATACTCAACCTACGACCTACCTAAGGTTATTAAATAATGTACTTTCAACTGGAATATTTCCACAGGAACTAAAAACAAATAAAATTAGCCCTATTTTTAAGTCAGGTGAGAAGGACTGCATGGGAAATTATAGACCCATATCAGTCATCAGTGTATTTTCAAAGATTATTTAAAAAATTTATCAAAAAGAGAATGATATCCTTCATTAACGACAACATACCAACTGACGAGTTCCAATATGGCTTTGTACAGAATAGTAGCACCTTGAGTGCAACGTTTGACTTCGTGAACTATATTTCAAGTGCGTTAGATAGAGGCAAACTAGTGGCGGTTGTTTTCGTGGACCTGCGCAAAGCGTTTGATGTTGTCAGCCAAGACATACTATTAAAAAAGTTAAAGAAGATGGGTTTCAGAGGAAACATAAATAAACTAAAATCATATCTAGCAGAGAGAAAGCAATATGTAAAACTTCAAAATAACTGTAGTGAAGAATGTACTAATGAGTTTGGAGTACCGCAGGGTTCAGTCCTTGGTCCGTTGATGTACTCACTATATGTTTTAAATTTAAAATATGCCGGACCTAAAGCACGTTACTTCACATTTGCTGACGACACAGTACTGGTGTACACAGGAGACCATGAAAAGGAACTTAGGGATGTTGTTAACTCGGACCTACAACGCTATGAGAACTGGCTGCTGTCAAATAAACTAAAAATTAATTGTGAAAAGACTAAATATATGTTGTTTAAACAAAAAAACAAAAGAACAGAGGATGTTGAAATACAAATTAGTAATCAGCGAGGTAATCAGACAATCGAACAGGTATCAAAAATAAAATATTTGGGTCTAATTATAGATAACAGCTTAAACTGGCGTGAGCATGTAAATAGCATAGTAACTAAGGTTTTGTCAATTATAACACTACTTTACAAATGTAGAGACTATCTTACAAAAAAATCAAAACACAACGTATATAACGCATTCTTCCTCTCGCCAGGTATATTAAATGTCTTAATATTTAATATTTTTCTGTAAAATGGCCACAAAGGGGCCAGTGGCCACAATCGGTGCTTCTACCCTATGCCATTATAGGCAACTGCATTGTAAGTAAAATGCAAATCTGAAGGACGCATACATGTAAAAGGAATATTTTTGTTACAGAGTTTGTACATTTTTATTGTTAAAAAATTCAAGCACATATAAACTGAAAATAATAGGAGATTGACTGAGATTCACGTGGACGTAAACATAAAAATTTGTATTTTAATTTTCTAAAATGTATGATTACATTACTAATTTCAGCATATTTAAATACCCTCTAGAGGGGTTACTGGGTACCCAGTACCCCAAAAACCATTCTTCAACAATTTTGACATTATGACTTCTACAAATGACAATTCTTTTCTTTATACTGTCTTACAGACATATCAATAATTTTACAAAAAATTTTTAAAATCCTCGACACCTTCTCTTTAGAAGGCCATTTTCTTCTTCCTCATTTTATTTGGTTGTTTAGACTTCCTTTACTAACTTTCTTCACATGCTCAGCATGTTTTAACTCTCCTTAACCTTTTTTATAGGTACAGTGAGCTCAAATAAGTTGGAATAAATTCGTTTAAAATTCAGGTTATTATTTTCTGGAAAAACGCTTGGACACGTCGATTATTATTTTTAATTGCGAATTTTTTAACATATGAAATGTGTATACAGGTTGTCGCAAGAAGGACATATACAGTCAACATTAATTTTTTTGAATGGAACACCCTGTATTTTATATTATTATTAAATTCTACGATACCTTCTGAACACTTTTTGTATAACATACCATATCTCCAAATTTAACGGTTTTCGATATATTGACATTTTAATATTTTTCTGAAAAAGTGCTGAGATGCGTGGATTTTTAGTTTTAATTGCGCATTTCTTTATTATTATTGTAACATGTTACCTGAATTAATTTATTTTAACACAGACATTTACTGGCATTCCTATAGGGTACAGTTGGTTCATGAACTTAATGAAGATGACCCGTATAGAAGAACATAATTTTGCGAAATAATGATGAACAGATATATTAAAGATCCTCAAAATTTAAAAAGAATTGTGTTTTCTGATGAAGCAACGTTTACTCTAAATGGGCATGTAAATCGCCAAAAATGTCAATATTGGGCTAAGGAAAATCCGCACTGGATCATGGAGTCCCACACACAATACCCGCAAAAAGTGAATGTTTGGGCTGGAATTGTTGATAACCGGATTTTAGGTCCCTCCTTTTTTGATGGTACGTTAAATGGCGAACTGTATCTAGAATTTTTAGAATTTGAGTTAATACCGGCACTTGCTGTAGGTACTCTATCCAAATCCAGATGAGCCAGACATTACCAACAATAACTTATGGTACCAGCAAGACGGAGCACCAGCCCATTACACATGCCCAATGCGTGAGTACTTGGATACAGTATTTCCTGGCAAGTAGATTGGTCGACGGGGTCCAATAGAATGGCCGGCAAGGTCGCCAGATTTGACCCCGCTAGATTTTTTCTGTGGGTTATTTACTTTACAGTATACTTTAACAGACCTAACAATATTGATGAACTTAAAGCTCGAATAAGGCATGAGGTTATATTATTAGAGCCCCAGGTAATACATAACGTTTTGGAAGAATTCAAAGATCGACTTACATATTGCCCGGAAGTTGGTGGCGGTCAATTTCAACATTTATTAAAATAAAATTAAATATAGTCTATGTAAATATTATAGACTAAATAGATGTAAAGAGTTCATTTTTAATTGTAGTTTTTGTACCAGAAAGAATGTCAATATATCGAAACCCGTTGATTTTGGAGATATGGTATGTTTAACAAAAAGTGTTCAGAATGTGTCGTAGAATTTAAAAATAATATAATATACAGGGTGTCCTATTTAAAAAAATCAATGTTGACGGTATAATATGTTCTTCTTGAGACAACCTGTATACACATTTCTTATGTCAAAAAATTCGCAAATAAAAATAATAATCGACGTGTCCAAGCGTTTTTCCAGAAAATAATCACCTGAATTTTAAAAGAATTTATTCCAACCTTTTTGAGCTCACTGTATATGTCACTTCTATATTTTAATTTTTCAATGCCATAAAAGCTCCATTAAGGTTTTATACCATTTTTTCTTCTGCAAATACCATCAGCATTACCTATATAAATTTTCTGTCTCCTGATGATGAACGTTTCTACGTTCGAAACATGTAGAAACCCCTAAAGAATTTCTATATTCTATTAACTTTTGTGGGGGAAGACTTTTAGTTTTTTCTTTCTTTTCTATTTAACAATTTGCCAAAAACTTGGGTACGTGTAAAACGACATTTTCAAGCACAAATTCTTGATGAAGAATTTAAAAAAGTTTTCGGTACCATTCATTGTTTATAGCACAAACACAATTCACTTAACTACACATTACACAACTGCAACTGCACACAAACTAGAAATCCGAAATATTAAACATCCAAAATAATCTACTTTCTTTTAGTCGCTTTTAAATAGCAAAGCCAAGTGCTAACTTGAGCGTTTCTTTTAAAAATTTAACTCAGCTCAGTAAAGATTTTTGTCTCCTGCTCCCTTGCCGTGGTTTTTTTTTAATTTTTTTATTATTAGCTTCACCTGTATGTTTGTTTGTAACCGACTTCTTTGAACCCGATTTTGACCCACTTTAAACGGTCAGATTTAATTTAAATTTTATAGACGAACAAACCCGAACCGCTGACAATACAATAATTTGATAAGTTTTTTTCATTATCCTGATCATGATCGCCGGAATTAAATCATTTCGTTACAGATCCTCTGTATGAGAGTGAGAGAGATAGAGCTCACCGTATGCGCATGCGTACTATCTACCTACTTTCCGGTTCGAGCACTCGGCATAATAGTGTTGGTACATTCTTTCGCTATCAGCAGTGTTGCCATTTGGGGCGACAAGTCGCCAAATTGACGACTTTTTGTCTCAATGAGAGTGTGGCGGCGATTTTCAATAAAAAGCTTATTTTTGGCGACTTTTTCATATATTATGCTAGATATGAAGACAAAAAAAAAAGAAATTAAATAAGCCTTAAATTATTAAGTGATATATTAAGAGTAAAGTTGGACTTGAAAAGAAATAGATTGTTGTTTCAGTTATAAAATCGGCGAAAAAGACTTTTTAAAAATGAATAGGTACCTACCCTATATATAAAAAAATAAACAGGAAAAAACTAAATCAGGTTCAAATTCAGACAGTGAATCAAAATAATTTTTTTAAAATTTTTTAATTTGTTTTATTTTTATTCTTTGTGTACCTAACATAAAAAGTTTATTTAGCTTGTTCCACAAAAACATTTTTTTTATTTAGTATTGACCTTAGACTAAGTAAAGAAGTATTGACGACAGTTTTCTAACCCCAATATCTCAAAAAAGCTGTGGCGACAAAGTGGCGACTTTTCATACTGATTCATGGCGACTTTTTGCTTTGTTACTCTGGCAACACTGGCTATCAGTTGGTTCGTTGGCCGAGCGGGTTTGTTCGGGTTTGTGGATCCATTGCTTTGAATCTAGCCATTTAAAAAAAATGGATCCACTGCTTTAAATCTAGCCATTTCAAAAAGTCATTATTAAATTAGTGACAGTATACCATCTCTACTCCGAAGCTCTCTATGACTATCTTTACTCAAAAAAAAAATTTTTTCTTAGCAATAACTCAAACTAAAAAATTAAAAATAAATATAGTTTAAAAAAAACTAAAAAACACGCTTTAATAATAATTATTCAAACTAAAAAGCGGAAAATAAATATAAAATAATTCTTGAAATTCTTAATACATATAAGAGGCAGAAAATAATAATGAACGATAAACATTAGTATTATTGTGAAAAAAGCGTGGGGTGCTCGATATACGAAAAATATAGCACAAAGCGGCCCACGCTTTTTGACATTAGACAGTTTTCGTTGTCTTTTAAAAGCGATTCCGATAGCCGCTATTTGACAACTTTGACATTTGAGCTGTCATTTATCGTTATCGTTACGGATAAGTGGCGGGAGCTAACGGACGGAAGACAAAGCCATAGCGAAAACGGAACGCATGCGTTATGACCATTTTTTTGATCGGAAATAAAGTTTGCATTCAGCATTATTATAGTTTTCTAAATTGAAATTTCCATACAACTGTGCTCGATACTGAATGTCCTGGCGATCAAGCACCTCCAAGAGAAGGGCATCATCCAAATCCGAATCACTGGATAAAAGCAACCTTTCGTCTATCATGATGTTTAAAAAAAAAGATCGCACAAAACGTATATGAAAATATGAACACAAACCATTAAAGATAGGTTATGTCCCAACAAACATGGATTGAGGGATTTTAAATGGGCCATTGATGGTATTGATGGTTTCTTGCTGTTGCAAATAAGCCAACTATGGTCCACTTATTTTTTTTAATTGGCTGACCGTTATATTTTTGCCATTTAAAGAACATTAACAATTGAACGTTGGCAAAATTGTGATTTATTGCCGGCAAAGGAACTTAAATGTTTAACGTTGGTAAAAAGTGAAGCCATCATGTATGACGTGTATTGTCGTTTCCCGGCTCCCGCTTTGGTTGGTTCGGACGGGTTGGTAGTTTAAGGTTAGGTATTTGCGACGAACAACGGCGACGAACATGTATGGTGACGATGTGCTGTTTATTTTAAATATATTTGTAATCGATCTAAACGGTAAGTTTTTATAGTGATAATAGTGATTGGGGAAGATATTAGTGAAAGCTTAGACAAAAAACAGCATGCTATATGTGTTTTTCTTTTAATTTACAGGTTTGGGTCGGTGAGATCATTCAGAGTTTTTAAAGCATGTCTCAACTCAAGAAACAAAAAAGTGAGTATTTCTATACTTTTTTCTTAATAATAGATATAATAATAATGCCATTACCAGAAACTAGAGGTATTTATAAAAAGTATGGTGCTAGACATTCTAGGAGATTTCTTAAACAAAATGTTAAGCGAATTGTTGACTCGGTTAAAACACAAGTTATCGCACCTCAATATTATATAAGTAATTTTATCTAAACCAAGCCCTACGTATTTCATTGCAGGCCTTCTTGGATGAAAATATTTTTTGCTCTCTCAGTATAAGTCTTTACTAGAACCTGTGTGTTCGGGTTTATTTATTTTTATCTATATTACACTACGTTTTACGTAAGTTTTTGGGGAGTAAATATTTCTTATAGATTTTAGAAAAGAGGTTCTGTGTCTTTAATTTTGTACAATGAATTGCAGATACCCGGTAAGAAACAACCTTTTGGCTCACAATACTACGCAGCAAGAAATATATACTGTTATAAAGCAGTGGCTGTGGGGAGCTATAGACCGAGGAGGTGGTCGACAGCGAAGGCAGAAGGTAAAATTTCACTTTTTCTGTTACATATAAGAGGTGAGATTACAGAAGGCCCTGCAGGTCAACTTGCAAATGAAAGTTATTTAGAATATTGCCTATTCTTCTCTTTTTAAATTACTGTGGCAATAAATAGTCTAATTTGCATTTGCAAGTTGGCCTGCTTGACTGTAGTCAGTAGGAAGTTCGCAAGCGTTTATATATTTTAAACCACTGAAGGTAATAATAATTAGAAACTAATAGCAAAACTTCTCTAAATACTTCTATGAACCCTTTATATTTTTACAGTTAACTGATTAAATTACCTACACTTTGGGTTTAATTTAGCACCAAAAGTTAACTTATATTTTTGAACGCGTTTTAAGAAATTTTAAATTTATTAAAAAGACAGATATTGCACAAAACGATTGACAAAAAAATTTTACCGCAACAAGCACCCCTTCAGGGGATATATTATGTACCTACATGTAAAGTTTATTATTATTTTTGTTAAGCTTATTAACCAAGGCATAGTAAAAATTACGTTGTACAATTTATCCCAATATTTATTAAAAGGGAAATATGAATTGCTATTCAACTCTTAAAAGAGGCTATGACCTATGAGGTCTGGCCAAGTAAACGCCACCTAACTCATAGTAGGTAGTCTACTCCTTTTGAGCGGCTGCATTATGGTAATTTTATTTAATTTAATATATTGTAGATTGTAGTCACATATCATGTGTTTTTAATTAATACAACTAAATAAACTTACCTAATCAACATTATATTTAATGTACCTAGGTGTTACCACTTAGACTGTGTGTTTTTCGAGCTATTTTGAGCAAGCCTTGTATATTGCTTTTTTTTTGCAGGGAAATGAGTAATGAATCAGGCGACGATATTCACGATTATTACCTTATGTTAATGTATAAAACTGTTTTATAAATATAGAGGCTTGCTAATGTATAATATTGTTATTTAATTTTTTTTGTTTAAAAGCCTCATCCTCTGGTTTAAATTAAGAATTAAAACGTATTCGCCATTTCTTTTTTTGATCAATATTTCGTTACTTTTTCGTTTTATCCAAAAATTGGCTATATACATACCTATGTTTAGAGCATAATTACCTGCAGTTTAAAGTTAAGAGTTTAATTTATAAACAAATAAAAGCACAAAAAGAAATATCGATAAATTTCACGAAATTTCGTTTTTTACTTTAATTCATCTATAAAAATGGCTACATATTAAAACTGTAGGTAATTGCTACCCTACTTTTTGGATAAGGGAAAAAGGATACGAAATATTGATCAAAAAATAAACTGGCGAATGCGCCACTAGCCTTAACTTTTAAAGGCTAAATACTGGAGCGCCATAATCAGATCTTAAGTGGCCTTACCAAGTAACTGTAACGTATCTTCATTGGTAAATGGAAAACTAACCAGTGATGGCCCTACAGTATTAAGCCGCAAGTGTACCATTAATGGTTCTTTGGTGGACCACAAAAACACCTTAATCACGATCCTACTGATGGCCATAAGGAAGCCAGCGGACATAATGTAGGTGGTCCATAAATGGTTGCTATTTAAATGCCCAACAGTTCAATTGTGGCAACTGTTTGCGTTTCCGTTAAGGGGCCATTTATTCATGTTTGTTGGGGTTATATTTGTTATGTTTACTGTCGATTCGACTTAACGTTAACGTTAAGCGAATTGAACGAAAACTATTTTTACGATCTGTCAAATAGCGGCTTCGTATTCGTATTCGTTATGGTTAACCGTTTGAATTTGCCAATAAAACGAAAACTGTCTAATAATACTAATGTTTATCGTTCATTATTATTTTCTGCCTATATTAAGAATTTTAAGAATTATTTTAAACTACCTATATTTATTTTCCACTTTTTAGTTTGATTAAAGCGTGTTTTTCAGTTTTTTTAAACTAAATTTAATACTTTGCTATGCTGTTTAAAAGAAGCGAAAGGAAAGTAACTAATAGCAAAGAATACAAGAAATCCATAGAGAAAATGTAAAACGTAACAAAAATGCCCAGAACCTATTCCTAACTGCGCCACTGCCTCTGTGCAAGTGTAATTTTTACATTTTTCAAGTTCCAAAACTTATGCAAAATGACATAGCGCTTGGTATAAAATCTCTGCATCAATAAAGATTTGATTATACTAAATTTACATTTAGTTCCTAGAAGTTTCGTTAAATACACAGTATCAACTTTGACTCTGCGAAGCTCTTAAAAGAAATCTTTAAACAAGTTTCCTCATTCTTTCGGCACTTTTGAAACCCGTCTGATTATTTGGATATGTAGAAACGCTTTGTGGTTTTTATTTGACTTACTTAAGCTGATGTTTAGTGTTTACCTTAAGACGAGCCGCCTCGAGGCGCTTAAAGTTTTGTGCTTTATGTATTCTTGTTTGAGTTATGGACGGTGTTTGATCTCAATTTTAGAATTATTTATTTCGGTGCGATGAATGATGACGGGTAAAGTTTTCGTCACTCGGAAAGAGAATAGAGACAATTGCACCGCAATTAGCGTGATCAGTCAAAAGCAAAGGTCTCAAGATTCATAATTTATTTATTTATTTATTTATTTGTTTGTGTACTTAACAGATCTACTACACGAATAAATCCTATTATAAAGTACTACAGCAAATAGTTACAAAGCACTCAAAGTTCTTAAAGTATTCTCCCAATCACTGTTCTAAATTCACTATACTTCATACAGAATAAATCAACATTGTACTGCTGTATGCTATTATAAATTCTACATATATTATGCAATGGTGACCCTAGCTGATAATTGGTGTGGGCTACATCTGGTATGTAAAATGATACTGGGTTCCTGGTGTTACGAACAGGAATATTGAAATTTAAACTTTCCAGAAACGCAGTATCATTTGTGAGGCCATTTACTGTCTTATACAAATAGAGCATGCATGATACCGCCCGACGTTTGGTTAAAGATTCGAAACCATATCTGAAACAAAGTGATGATGATGATATAGAAAAGTCATAGATGCCCACTTCTTTGAAGTAAAGGTAACGGGCCATTTTATTTTGTACCTTTTCAATTGAGTACTTGTGACATTTGTAATATGGGCTCCAAACTATACATGCATACTCTAACATGGTTCTTACAAACGAAAAATACAACTGTTTCATTGCCTGGAGACTTTTAAAATCTTTGGTATTTCTTACTATAAAGCCATACAGTCTGTACGCCCTATTTGCTACATCAGCCACATGTGTGTTGAAGGATAATTTGGAATCAAAGATAACACCTAAATCTTTTACTTGCCTGACTCGAGAAAGGATAACATTATATATGGAGTAGTTGAATTTTGTAGGACTTTGTTTTCTAGTATAGGTAAGGACAACACATTTGGTAACATTAAAATTAAGCATATTTTCTAATGACCATCTGGCAATGTTGTCTAAATCAGACTGTAAGGTTATGCAATCTTGCAGGCTTCTAATTTCACAATATATTTTCAAATCATCCGCAAACAATAAGTATAAAGCATATTTTATAACCCCAGCAATACTGTTAATGTACATGAGAAACAACAGCGGACCCAGATTGGATCCCTGTGGTATGCCTGAGGTTGGCTTGAACGGATGTGATGTATATCCTTTCATAGATACAACATGCTGACGATTGTAAAGATAAGATTTTAAAAGTTTTGTTAGATTTGGATGGAAGCCGAATTCTTTTTCCAATTTATCAAGTAATATCACAAAGGATACCCTATCAAATGCTTTTTCAAAGTCCGTGTAGACAACATCCACCTGGCCGCGTTTGTTTAAGACATCAGATACATTCTGCGTTATTGATAATAGATTACTTGTGGTTGATCTTTGCTTCATAAACCCATGTTGATATATTGATATGCTATGTTGTACAGATGAGTAAGTATATCTAAAGATAATTGATTCGAATATTTTAGCTGGTGTCGACAGTACAGCAATTGGACGGTAATTAGTAATATCCGATTTATCTCCTTTTTTAAAGACTGGACATACTTTAGCCTTTTTCCATTGGTCTGGAAATGTGTTCGTTTTAAGGCTTAGATTGAATATAATTAATAACGGATATGATATGATTTCTTGAAGACCTTTGAATATAAATGAAGGAATACCGTCTGGTCCAATTGCTTTACCGTTTTTTAGTTTATTTATGGATTCCAAAACGTCTTCTTTTGTAATATTATTTAGTACTACCGGCATAGAGTTAACGTTTTCTTTAATGTTTGGATTGTTTTGTTGATTTTGTGTATATGTACTATTGAAATACTTAGCAAACGCATTGCAAATATCGTTACCACCGTGATATTCAGTACCATTTAGATGCATTTTATTGGGAATATGAAGCGAACCTTTCTTACTGTTAATAAAGGACCAAAACGACCTTGAATCCATACCAATGTTATTTTGTATTGTGTTCAAATAGCTTAATTCCGCAGCTCTAATATCACGTTTCAGTTCTGCCCGGACTTTTTTAAATTGTGTAAATATTGTAATATTTTTATTTTTATTGTATTTTTTTCTTAATTTGTCTTTAAATTTAAGTTTGTTTATAATCGATAAGTTGAACCATGTGGGGTATCTTTTTGAGCTTTGCTTAGTTTTAGGAATATGCTCGTTGAATATGTTGCATATTTTATTGTAGAAATCATTAACGGCCACATTCACATTGGTATGAGTTTCGAGGCAGGTCCAGTCTGTTTTATAAAAGCTATAATACAAAGCTAAATAATCAGCCCTCCTAAAATTATACGTGGATGCAACGGAGTTTAATTCCTTTGTTCTACAGTTAGCTTCAGGTATATATATTTTTAAAGTAGGATGGTGTTTGTCCTCCGATACCAGCCCGTAGTCATTACGGAAAACCTTACAGGTCAGTCTCGAAATGACCACGTCTAATAGGCGATTCATATTGTTGGCTATCTGGTTGTACTGAGTTACATCAAAAAAGCCTAAAAAATTGCCTGAATCTACTTACTAATTTATCGGTCTCGCCAGTATCATAACTTTGTTTCAAGTATGTTAAGTTCATAATCATATTCATAAGTAATAATATCTAATAATAATAAAAACTTTTATTTTCAAAATTACATTATAATGTACTGAAGCCGTCAGAAAAGTAGGGGAGACCGGGGCAGGTTGTAACACGGAGTAAGTTGTAACACCAAATATTTCCTGGCAGCCCCGCACCCTATGTAGGCTTTTGGAGAACACTGTGAAGCTCAGTTATGTCTAGACAGACGAGCAACAGACATTGTGGTTAAGGTTATTTCCGATATTGTTTATATTGTGGCACGTAAGTAAAAATCGATATCATAATTTTGTTTCAAAATAAATATTACAAGCTGCCTGCTAAGTTTTTTTTGTCATAAATGAATCATTGCAGTCTAGGTTATTATATTGACAAAGCTATGCATGATTATATATTTACTTTTTTTTTCTGCAAAGACAAAACGAAAAAAATCGATCCGGGAGTAAATTGTAAAAATCTAATAGGGGAAAATTTAATTTAATTTGAGATAAAATAAAAATTCTGTGGTTAATTAAAAAAATAGATGTTTTTGTTTTAATTAACTTGGCCTGAGGGGCCATTTCTATAAATTTACCATGGCGGTTAACGTGTTTGTGGTGGCACAGCCTTTTTAACTTGTTCAAGCCATGAAGTAATATCGGGCAACGCCGCATCAGCTGGGAGTTGCGGATCCACAAGCTATTATTATGACGCGCAGCAACGGGCGAGTTTTTTATTCTTTCTGATAATATTTTTTTGTTTTTTTGGCTCTGTTGCCACTATATGGATGTTGAGAAATGCACAAAAAGTAATAAATAGTTTTGGATAACAAGAAAAACTTACCTAATTATCAAATAATAGTAATATTGCATTGAGATTGAGAAGCTGTTTTTTTCCTCGCTTTTGGCGTACAAAACCTCCAGACATACTGGCAGCAGTTTCACGATTTCAGAAAAGTTACCAAAAGATGAACATATATATAATATATGCTAATACAGTGGTGGCCAATGAATTGTAATTGGAAGCTACACCAATAAGATTTTTGCCTTTGTAGTCTAACCGTTTGCTAACATACACTTCATCTATAAATAAATTCACAATTTTTTCATTGGGTGATAGAGAGCTAGAAACAATGTTTCAATAATTCGTTGTAGCTTTATCATTATCGGTGGTATTTGAAGAAGTATTTGGTGACACATTTAGGCTTGACGAGAGATACTGGAAGCAGTGGCGGCTCGTGCCATTTTAGTGAAATAGGGCCCGGTAAACCCTTAGCGCCGGAGTCAAAAAAATTTTGGGTGCCACGCCCTTTTTTGTTAATAGTTCTTGCTTTTAAAGTAGGAAAAATAAGCAAAAAGGCACCTAATTTAATTTATGAATTTACAATCATATCTTGAATATACCTAAACACGATAACAAGTTGAAACACACAAGCAATGTCAGTGGTTTCATTTGCGATAACAGCGATAAACGGAGAGTCTTTTATTTCTTTTATGACTTCATTATGATACACATCTAACATACAGTCCAGAAGTTCATTTTGTAGGGGTTTTGATGTTGCTTTAAATACTTTCGATTTTTCAATATGATCTTTAAGAGTTTTGTCTAATTCTGAGCTGAAATTTATTAATTCACGAAATATGCCCCTATTTTCCGACGTCTCTTTTTCGTCATGACCTCTCAAAGCCAACTCAAATGCACCACAAAACCGAACGCAGTTTATAATTTGGTTAAATATGTATCTGTTTTTATCAATTTGTTCGTTTTTCTTCATTATTTCATTGTGATATGCAGAATTTAATTGAGTTTTAATGTTAATTTTACCAAGCATACTGAAATTAAATATATTGTTTAAATGTACCTTCGATTTTTCATGTGTCTTCATTTTGTCCCAGAAATGGACCAAATCATCTGTACCTTTTTGGGACCAAGTTTGCTTCCCACCAAATAAAACACACATAAAACGAAATAGTCTATTAGATTCATCACAACCGCACACCCAAGTATTTTTTCCATAAAGTTTCGTTTAAAAATCTAATAGTATTCATTACTTATGTATTTCTAAAATAAAAAGTTCGTTAACCCTACATTAAATCAGCCGCCGGCCGAACGAAAACAAATCGGGACGCGACGCGAACATCAGCTGTTTGAAACGTCTAACATCAAACGGTCAAACGAAGAGAGCCTGGCTACGTCGTCGAGATTTTTGCCTGCTTGCATTCAAGGTCATTTTCCAACGTTTTTTTATTGAGGTGATGGCGTTTCGTTACCTCCCGTGTGCCTCGTCGCGCTTGGCGCGGAAGCTACGTTACCGTTTACGCATAATCGCTTCCTTTTAGATGGAAATTTGCACCCGACTGTGTTCCATTTTACAATTATTTTGCTAATTGCTTTAAAAACGAGAATATTAATTTTAATAGGCTTTGGTAATTTGTAAAGGGCAGGACGCTAGACAGGAGGGCAGGTAGTGCCATGGCACTGTGGCTCTACCCCACGAGCCGCCACTGTCTGGAAGTACCTTTTTAGTGGGTAGATTTATATAATCTCGCCTTAGAGCATAAGCACAGGGAGAAAGCGTATACAACATAAAAGACATTACTATTCTTGATGGTAAGTAATGTTTTTGTTTCACTACGAGAAAATTTATTTGATCGATCAAAAGTAAAATTCTATTATACAAATTATAATCTTCTGCGTTTAAATTACAGGATTGACTATTATCTTCTGAAGTCTCAAAATTTAGTAAGCTTAAGGCTTTGTTAAGGAAATCTACGCTTGTCTTAAGAAAGTCACCTACTATCTGGGTAACTTTGTTACTTTCACAATGTTTGAATTGGTACCGAGACAATAAGTTTTCAAGCTGAAACCACCTGCTTAGTTTAATTTCAAATCATTGTAAGCCAATTCATTACCTTTTAAAAAAAAAACCTTTACCTTCATATTATTATATCAATGTCCACTGAAACCTGATTAACAATATTTATATAGTCATTGGTCAAATCTAAACGATAAAAATATATTTTCGAGTCACTTACAATTTTTACATCCCAAAAATCAGAAGTATTAATTTTTTGTGACTAATTACTGAGATCGTCAAAACTTTTTATAAAATTTGATTGCTCAAATCTAAACTATAAAAAAATATTTTCGAGTCACTTACAATTTTTACATCCCAAAATTCAGAAGTATTAATTTTTTGTGAATAATTACTGAGATCGTCAAAACTTTTTATAAAATCTGATTGCTCGAAAGCTTGATTAAGTTGAGATGTACGCTCTTGTTGTTCCTCGTTTCTCTTCGCTGGACTTTTTCTAGGAATGAGAACATTTTTTGACAAGTAAGTAGGCAAATTGGGATAAAAGCACGGAACACCTGTTAAATTTAGTCTCGCTTCAGTTGGATATTCTTTTGTGGTGTTATCAGGCAAATGATAAATATCCTCACGGCTAATGTCACTGGGGACAAAATGCTAGGCACAAACTACAGAATACTGTGTGGCGGACCAGTTAGCTCTTGGAATGGTTTTAAGCCATAGAATTTTCAGATTTTCATCTTTTGGGAAGTGAAAAACGGATACACTCTTTTCACCTGCCTTTAAAACACTTAAATAGTTAGAGTTACACCCATGAATACAGCAAGCAGGGGCTTGGCACGTTGATAAATAAACTAAAAGAAAAAATAGTAGGTACTTACCTATAAGTACCGAGGTATCTAGAGGTATCCTACCTACTTACGAATTATCTCTACTAGTGATATTTTTAAACTAATTCACATATTATACGTTCAAGATAAATAAACACTTCAATATTTAATAGATTAACTGTAGCCACTAAACAATAAAGTTCATTCCAAAGAGCTAACTAGAATACCAAAAACACAACTTTTAAATTAAAACAATTCTGTCGCCATTATAAGACTCGTAAACAAACCGCCGTCCAGCCAGGCTGTTCGATTTCTCACTTTATTAATGATATTTAGTGATGCCGCGAGACGAGACGAGACGAGAATTGGCCCATTCTCGTCTCGTCTCGTGAGGCGAGAATTTTTTTTTATCTCGTCTCGACGAGAAACGCGTTTTTCTCGTTCGAGAGTGCCATTGTCTCGTCTCGTCTCGTCTCGTCTCGTCTCGTTTTTTCTCGTGAGTAGGGAATCATAAAAAATATTTTTTTATACGAATCTTAAAGGGGGTAAACATTTAAAAGTATCTGGTCGTCTCGCAGAAGGGTTTAATATAAGTCGGTTTGTTAGTCATGTGACTTAGAAACTATTTTTCTTAGATCAACAAAATATTGCAAGCGGCCATAAGACATAATTCACGTAATGTAATGGGCTTGGCACCGAGGTATTTTCAGTCCAAAATATACGGGGTGGTAAAAGATACAGAATAGAGAACGATTTATAATAATAATAATTGATTCATAATGGAACTACCCTTCTTTTATTATTTATTTTTTGGCATAATTCGGGGCATAATTAACTGCAATAGTTTGGAAAATATTCGACTAAATAAAGGGATCAGCCCAGAATTTTATCCGGGGAAAAACCTTAATTTTTTTATTACATTAATAGAAAGTGCAAGAGAAAGAACTTAAAGAAGTATTTCCGAAAATGCTCTATTTGACATATCAAAATTTAAAAATTCACTTTATTTTTTGCTCCCTTTACCCAAAAAATACAAAAATTTATTACGAACAAGCTTAATTTTACGCAATTAGGAAAAATATTGTAAGTAACATGTGCGAAAAGTTCCGTTTCCACACTCACTTAGTGGCATGCCCGGACTTGCTTCCAGCCGTTCGTGCAACTGCCACCTCGTGCGGAAAAGTATCATTTACCGCACTTAATAATTATTTCCAATAGCCAAATTTATGTCTGAGACCTGTGTAATAAAATGAGGCAAAATAAGGCATACACTTGAATCATTCGTACTGAATGTCACTTTACCTATTATATTATACTTTTTATTTTTAATTTATTTACTAATGTCATAATTGAGACTATTAACTTAATGCTATTGTTTCAATAACACTAGTTTCATGGCCCTCCGTTGTCTTTATCTGTGATTTCCTAATAAAGTTTCAGTTGATATACAGGGTGTTATGAAAGTAATGTCAAATATTAAAACTGGTAAGAGAGATATGAAATGAAATTCACACTTTTATTAATGATTTTTGTGTGAGAAGTTTTTGGCGAATTTCGAATTTTTGAAACAAAATTGTTAAATTTAGTCAAAATCTATCGCCTTTCGCATTGTGAATGAAATTTGACTGGGGTCCTTTTCGATGTTGTGTTTTCAATCGAAAATGCTTTCTTTCAGAATTGGGTAATTATTTTAAAATGTCAACTACTAACCGCGTAGACAGAAGAAAGAGGCTAGACAATTTGATTCTGTTCTCTTGAATATCTGTTTTAAGGTAAATGCCTCACAATACGATAGAGTGAGAACGTTAAACACATTATTTTTCTGTCTATACAGGGTCCTGCAATAGTGCGTCAGGCTTCCATAGCTCCTATACGAATTTAGTTAGGAATTTCATTCATACGCTAACTTATACTGTATCATACGGGGTACTTCAGGAAAATATTTTCTCATATACAGGATGGCCCAAAAAAGTGTGGTCATAAAAAGTTGTAATTTTTTTAATGGAACACCCTGTATATTTTAACATTTTTAAATTCCACATAAAATTATAATTATTTTTTATTAAATGCATTATTAGCCTATACTTCATAGTTTCCGAGATATTGACTCTCGAAAAGTGACATTTTTGAACTTTGACAGCTTCTAACTTTCTAACAGTACGTCTTAGAGCAAAACGGCTTACATGTCCCTATCTTCAATTTTTATTATCTTCCCAAACAAATCAACTTCCAGTTAAACCGGAACAACAATATTTCCTGCGTTCGAGTTACATCCGGTTTAACCGGAAGTTGATTTTTTGGGAAGATAATAAAAATTGAAGATAGGGACATGTAAGCCGTTTTGCTCTAAGACGTACTGTTAGAAAGTTAGAAGTTGTCAAAGTTCAAAAATGTCACCTTTCGAAAGTCAATATCTCGGAAACTATAAAGTATAGACTAATAATGCATTTAATAAAAAATAATTATAATTTTATGTGGAGTTTGAAAATGTAAAAATATACAGGGTGTTCCATTAAAAAAATTACAACTTTTTATGACCACACTTTTTTGGGCTACCCTGTATATGAAAAAATATTTTCCTGAAGTACCCCGTATGATACAGTATAAGTTAGCATATAAATGAAATTCCTAACTAAATTCGTATAGGAGCTATGGAAGCTTGACGCACTATTGCAGGACCCTGTATATTAGGAGATACCTAAAATTCAGTGTTCTAACAAACGAGAAAAATCGAGAAAAATCGAGAAAATTCGAGAAAAAACGAGAAATTTCTCGACGAGAAACGGTCTTCTCTCGTCTCGTCTCGCGACTTCTCTCGAGAAAAAAATTTCACTCTCGTCTCGTCTCGTCGAGACGAGACGAGACGAGACGAGACGAGACGAGACGAGACGAGACGAGACGAGACGAGACGAGACGAGACGAGACGAGACGAGACGAGACGAGACGAGACGAGACGAGACGAGACGAGACGAGACGAGACGAGACGAGACGAGACGAGACGAGACGAGACGAGACGAGACGAGACGAGACACGAGAATTTCTCGTCTCGGCGGCATCACTAATGATATTAGAGCAAACCCGCACCACAAATTTTTACTAGTATTTTGTAAAGGTTCTTAGCAATCATGTTACTTACATTTTTTATTAGATATCAATCGAATACTGGATAAAAATACAAATTAATAGGACAACTACACCTACTTCGCACGTAAAAGTATATACTAAACCATGACTAACCTTAAAAAGTCACGTGGCACATGGATCTTTAAAGCAGTGTTGTCGATGTTTCTGTTTCACGGCTTGATCAAAGTTAAGAAGGTTGTGGTCGTGGCCAGGGAAAAATCGGACGAGTTGCCGAAATAATATAACATCTATAATTTTTGTCGATATTTTTGATAAAAGGAACCCTTTGATAAACGATAATCGTCGCCGCGAATTAAGTATAATATTATGTTAGTTTCAGCAAACTGTTAGGAATAAACTACATACTATTTACATGCTATTACATATACTATTTTGATTGTGTCCACTTTTAACTCGCCTTTAACAATTTTTTTTTCAGGCCAGCTAGAAGATTCCGAACAACGATGTGACCTGCGCAACAAATACGTTGAAACTAATACTACGGCGCGCAGCGATTACCGATCGCTACGAACCCCCGCACCAACGTCTTGTGGATTATAGGGTCTATCGGATACAATTCGTTTTTGGAGACGCTGTTCTGCTTTCTTAATTGCAGAGAAAGCGCTATACTGGAAACAAAATGCGTCGCATTGCGAAGATACAATTTATTTCTTAACAAAAGTGCTGTATTAAAAGTAGTTCATTATTCAACAAGACTGTGCTGCTAATAGAATTGATTACTACCAATAAAAACAATGTTCTAGTAAATCTGGAATTGATATAACACTAAAGTGGGTTTGATACACTGGTAATTTATTAAATTTTTATGGTTTGATAAAAAATAAGCTATCAATACAAACTATGTCTATCATTTTCCTCAGTGTATAAACACCTCTCGTGACGCAGAGGAAAGATTCCACATAAACATTATAAGTAGAAAGAAGATTCCCAAGAGGAAGAACGATTCTTTAATTTCTGATTACATAACAAAGAATGTTAAGCTTAAAATACCTACAACAAATAACACTGTTCCTTCCAGTTGTTAAGGTTCTGGTCAACGGTTAGACCTAAAAATTTAAAAAAATCCGATCTGGCAATATTTTCACTACCAACTTTTAAATCGAGGTCAATATCAAGATTTGGACTCATCTGGGCGATATGAAATCTAATATAGGAGGGTCCCAACACGGATCCCTGCACTGAGAAAAATTTCTTTCTGGTGGCAATTAAGCAATTTTTAACATTTCTAGTATTGGTTTTTTAATTGGATAAATAAGATTATAGTTCACTACACTAAATTACTCTTGACATAATTTTGTAAAATATTTTTGATTAATTCGGGCAACTAAAAAATCGAATTGGAATATATATGGTTAAATTAACAAAAGTTTAATGCAATCAATTACAGTTTACTAATATTATTTACTTTCAATTTTCTTAATAAATATTTTATTCAAGGAATTTAGATATTTGTTAGCATAGTATGTTATAAGAAATCTAGAGATTATAATTTAATACTGGAAATAAAACAGATATTTCAAAATAAATTTATTTTGCCAGAGTTCCGCGAACTAAATTTTACTGTAGGCAAGTTAGTTGGTGATTCCCAGAATTACGGCTCGAGTATCAACGTGAAGACGACCGCGACGCGAAGCATTTAATTCGAAGCGCGCGGGTTAGTGTCGGGCGTCGGTATTTTCTTTTGTTTGTCTTCAAGTGGTCCAATTATAATAATATAGTTATGGATGAAATGGAGGAAATATTAAAAACCTGGGGGTTACCCATGTTAGTACCTGTGTTTGTCGGTAAGTCATCAATTATTATACCTATTTTATTATCTAATATTTTAGTTGTTATCTACTAGGTAGGTATATGGTTCTAGAATTGCCGCGCCGCGCCGGGAAGATGGCGTACATTATTATATGTATGTGTTGCGAATTGCGCTACGAAAATTCAACAATTTGACTAAATTTTCCAATGCGCACGCTGTATTACCGTACCAATTTTTCCACAAATAACATTTTATTAATGCATTTATAAATATTCAATGGAATTTAAACCAAATTATTTTCAATAAGTACCTACCTAAGTAGTTTGAGAAATCCTGTCTTAAATAATTGTATATAAAATATGGCCGCCAAAATAAATATGATAATAATTAACTTGACGACTATTTAAAATTTAATTTTTTAACCAATTAATCAGAAAATGGTAAAAATAAAATAAATATGCACATAGTAATTTAAGTAAGTGCATTATACAGGGTGTTTCACGGTAAATGGAACGTTAGAAGATTATAGAAAACGGGTCAATATCTCGGAAACTATTAAGTAAATATACTATAATAATATGCATTTTTAATAAAAAATAAATATAATTTTGCGTATAGAATATACAGGGTGGCTCATTAATAAGGGACGCCGGCTATATCTATATAATCGGACGTCCCTGAGAAAAAAAAATTATTGGTAAATCAGCAAAGTCCACCGCTAGAGGGCGTAAATCCAACCTCAGAGCAGAAAATATTGTTTTAATCAAAATTGTTTCAAGTGAACCTATATTGAAATTTTTCTTTTGTAACCTACTGAAAATATCACAACTTTTTTGTATTTACGTTTTTTCCCTACCTTGTCAAATAAAGGGTGGGGAAGGGGTAAACGTTGGTTTGAAATAAAGTCAATAACTTTTTTTTGGAATAACCGATTTCAAATAACTTTTTTTAATTTTAAAGCACTTTTATGGGGCTCTACTAGAATAATAACATTTTGAGTTCAGTTATTTTTCGTGTCAGTATAGGTGGCGCCTTATGACAAGGTCACAGAGTTTTATGATTTTCTCGAAAATTTTAAATGGTATTTTTATTTTTCTCTAGGAAGAAGAGCATCAAAATATTACAGTTACTGGTGAAAACCGCTGTCCGAAATGCTTATTCCTTATACAGTGTCCGGCAAGAAGTTGGACCCATATGGGAAACTTTTTTATTATTAATTTTTACGTATATATTGTAACAATTATAAATTAATTTTAAAAAATACCTTGAGTGTTTTAAATGGATCTATAAATAATTGTTACAATTAATTTAACTTATTTTATCACAGTAATATATTATTTCTAAAACATATTGTTTTATTTCTTACAAACTGATATAATTCCGCCAATAAAATAATATTATTCTCAAATGCATGCAAACTAAATAAAATCAACATATTGTTACAATTATAAAGTACTTTTAAAAAATATCTTGAGGGTTTAAAATGAATCTATAAATAATTGTTACAATTAAATTAACTTATTTTAGCACAATAATACATTATTTCTAAAACATATTGTTCTATTTCTTACAATCTGATATAATTGCGCCAATAAAATGATATTATTTTTGGAATAACGCATTACTTTTGAGCAAAATTGATTTCGTTTTTGCAAACTATAGTATAGTTGTCACAAGAATATTAAAATCTGTTCAAAATAAATCATAATTACCACAAAGAATTATTATTCATTACATGAATTAAATCGTCATTGTGAAAACAAAATTTTAATTTTGCTAAATATGCACTATCCGATAATCAAATAAATTATAATTTACGCAATTTAATTTTTATTAAACATTTTTGGTATAGTTGTGGATTAATTAAACCTTTATTGAAATTTCAATTAAATTATGTAATTCTTTGAATTCGGTGATTTAGTTGCTCGTTACCAACTCGATTATTTAGTTGGATGAAATATATCTGGGTATTGGGAATTAATCCTTTTTCTCAGTGTGCGGGACTCTAAGACCGCCATCGGCAATGCCCGAGGCAAACAACTTTCTTCCTGAAAGCGAATCGACCTGTGTTACAGAAATTTACTGCTTCCTCTCTGTTAAGATTTTTTTTAATCACTGAAAAGAGCCTGAAATAATTATTTCCAAGTCAGATTGAAATAAACTACAAAATGTTGTTGGCGGATTTAGTGCCCACTTTTTAACTGGAGCGCGAGATGTCTTACCTCAACGTGTTTTTTTTTAATAACATAATGATTGTAACTATTGTTTGCTTATAAGAACGCAAACGCCCACCCAAAGGATCAGCCAGACCTATCTATATTCCGAAGTGTA
Organism: Polydrusus pterygomalis; assembly: GCA_963969555.1. NCBI lineage: Eukaryota > Metazoa > Arthropoda > Insecta > Coleoptera > Curculionidae > Polydrusus > Polydrusus pterygomalis. Next base: position 32,430,303 of record OZ018375.1, on the reverse strand, counting down.
CAATTACAAATACCTACCTGGATTTACGATGTGTCTAAGTATTACATTTATTTGATCCGTTTCTATCAGGTAGGTACTAGGTACTTCCAGTGGCGCACCGACTGACCCATAATATAGGTATTTAGTTTAAAAAAAAATGTATATGAAAGAATCATCGTAAAAGATTGTCTGCCACATAGACATTTACCTTTAGATTCATAAAGCTTATCTGGTGCGCAAAGAAATGTTTTATTGGTAACAAACAAAAATACGCCTGCACGCACGGCTCGTCGGTCAGAACCCTTGTCGCCCAACAGGAATGTGCATGACAACCCTCTTGTCATTAGGTTTTCTTTCCTTATCGACCTTTTACCTATATAAATACATTCCCTAACTGCCTTGGTGCCTTTTTTGTTGTTGTGAAATCACTACTTTTCCCCCACCTTGGATAAAAAATTATTGTGGCAACACTGAGGAAAATCACTCAATACAAGTATTTTTTTGAATATATGTGTATTACCACAAGAAAAGATCCATTTATCCCTAAAATATTTCGTTTAGTCGCAATCAAGGACGTTTTTTTGACAACAATATTGTTACGTGTGCTCAATGCTTTTTTATGGTAACAGAATATCATATAACCATAACAATATGTATCCAATAAAGTGTTTATAAAAAGTATTTTTTTAATTCCTATAAGGTTATCTTATTACCACAAAAATAAAAATAAAAACTAACCAATCTTTTATACCTATCTAAAATATACCTTTTAGGAACTAAACAGTTGCTTTTTTAAAACAGGGTGAAATCGTTTTGGTTCATTTTATTGCCATTTGCAGTGTTGTTAGTTTGTTTAGTGGTTGGTGGATTATAGTTTATAGTGGATGTTTGATGGCCATTGATTTGATAAATTTTTTATATTTTACTAATTTCATATAGGGTGGCGTACATTTAGTGCAACGTTATATAATAGGTGTTGTGGCGGTGTGTCCCCAAATTCAGGTAGGTACAATTATTTTACCAATAATTATATTTATTACTTAATAAGTAACTCATGTTTATCACATTACTCTACTTAGGTACCTACAAAAAATCGTTGACTTAGGTGAGTCTTTAAATTTTGTTAGGCGAGAAATTAATTTTTCCAGAAATACAATACAAATTTAGGGGATAGAATCGGAAAACAATCTGAGTTTTTGAGATATTTCTTCCCCGTTCTAAATTTTGCAATGCAAAATCGCATTTGTTAGGTTTTCTGATGCCTATTAATAAAAAAAATGGCTAAAAAGGGTCATGTTCCTAGCAGTTTGTTACTTTCAGATCAGTCAGATCCCCCCGTTAATAAACAAAGTTTAACATACAATTTTTATCAAAAATGCTGCCCTAATAAGTGCAGAACGGAAACTTAATGGCGGCCATGATCGGAATGAATTAAAAAATATAAGTAATAAATATAATTATTGGTAAAATAATTGTACCTACCTGAATTTGGAGACACACCGCCACAACACTTATTGTATAACGTTGCACTAAAAGTACACCACCCTATATAGAATTATTAAAATATAAAAATTTTATCAAATCAATTGCCAAAAACATCCACTATAAACTAATCCACCAACCGCAGCCATTTTGGCGAAGGAGCTAAAAAAAGGAATTTAGTAGTAGCTAGGTGGACTAGCTACAATAAAAATAAAATTATTTTATAGCTGGCTGATTATTTTTAGGAGTAAAAACCGATACTTTCCTAACTACACGACCTCAATTAATCACAAAATCATTTTTGTTTACCACTGCATTATATATTTTTATGGCAATAGAGTTGTCTCTTAACAGCAAAAGGATAATATTTAAAAAACGACCATGTTGAGGTTAAAAAGTCATTAAAAAAAAAAGAACCTTGTAGCGACAACAGAGTTGTTTTTTCGGCGCCTATTTAATGCAGATTTCTTGCTACTGCGAATGGATTTCTAGCCACGGCTAATAGAGTTTTCTCTCAGTGAAGAACTACAAATTTTAGCTTTTTACACGTGACTATTTCACGAGAGTGTTTTATACTGGCAAAATATCATAGCAACGGCCTGTTTTCTAGTGGAAAAACTCTTAATTATATACACCTGGACAAAATCAACCATACCGTTTCTCAGCGACATAATTTTGGTAGATGTCAGGTAAAAACTATTAATAGTATGACAAATGTCATCCTGGTTTGAAAAAGACAAAATGAGCAATTTAAACGAAAATGAGATTTTGGTGCCAATCTATCCAAGAAATAAAAAGTCGATAGCTGAAAATATGCCACTTAACACACGGAAATCCAAGAACTCAATTTGGGCACAGTTCTCAGAGTTTCTAATGGTAAGAAATGATAAAGTGGAAAAATGTACTACTGTGATTTAACTGGCGAAAATCCTCAAATATGACGCCTTTAATATGAAGAAGGGTACTGGCGAAGACTATAAAGAATCTTCTGTAAAGGCTATATGGAACACTACAGAAAAAATTATTCAAGAAATGTATTTTACAGAATACGAAATAAAGATTGATCCTTTGAAGGATCGGCACTATTTTCTCTTGGTTTTATTCAATTTTGTTCCTTTTTGGTTATTTTGCGAATGAAATATTCGACAAAATTTCATGAGCAACAAACTATCATACCAGTCGAAAATTTTGCCGGCAAAATTTTCTCTCTTATGATATTATAAGTAAGTATACGAAAATAAATCGAAGGTCAACTTTTACAATTTTTTGAGTAAGACCTTAAATTTTAAAACCACGACATGCCTCTTTACCCTTTTGTTAAATGAGTGCGCATGCCTATTCCTGTATGGCTTTGTTTACATTCGCAAATCCCTAAATTTGCCACTTTCGTGATTATTGTTTGCTTATCTAAAGGTAAATGTCTATGGCCTACGATTGCTTTTACTGGCGATATGCATTATACCATTTACTCGAAACCCTCTAAACCTATTGAATTTATTTCAAGATATATTTGTTTAAACTAATTTTTGCTAACATAAATATTTCAAAAAAAAATTATTTAAACAGGTATAAGCTCTGATGGGTAGCTAAAAATTCAAGCGAAGTTTGTTTGCAACATACTTTTTACGTTATGTCTGTCTCAAAACAGAAAATAATTTTTAAAACTTGCCTATTTATAGTAAGGCGAATTATACTGTGCGAGCAAAAATTATTTGCTTCAAAGAGGGCCTTGCATCTAAGGGCGTAATGCTTAGCCGTAGAGCTAATACCTGTTGGGTGTCAGTAACTACATGAATTAACAATCAATCAGTTATTCTGTCATCTTTGACATTCGTTACAAGTAATTTGATTCATCTTTAATTTTTCCAATTTCTTGAACAATTCACACAATGGGCTTTACGGAACAGCACAAAACATTCATGGTTGAAGTGTATTTTCGAAACGGGGTTAGAGTAAATGGTGAGTGGCAGTACAATCCGGGTTTGTGCATAGACGATTTTCACGAACCTGACCTGACATTTTTTTGGATGAAGCCTGGTTCTACCTCTCCGGTTATTTGAATTCTTAGAATACACGCATGTGGAGTAGCGAAAATCCCCATTTTTTTATAGAGTCCACATTGCACCCTCAAGAAATTGGTGTCTGGTTAGCTGTTTCCCGAAGAAGAATTGTTAGTCCTATTTTTTCCATGACACAGTTACAGCACAGCGGTATAGAGACAATATTTTGAATCCATTTGTGGAGCAATTACTTGACGACGAACTACATTTTGGATATTTTTGACAGGACGGTGCAACCGCCCATACAGCGGCCGAAACTATTAACTACTTACGCAATTTTTTCGACGACAGATTGATCAGTTTTCGATCAGACATTGAATTCCCACATAGATCACCTTGTTTAACGGTTATGGATTAATTCGTTTTTCCATTTTAAATAAAGAACACTATTTTTAAAACACCAGTTGCAAATTTAGAACAATTATAAGAAAGGATTATCCCAGAATGTGTTAACATTTCTCCAGAGATGCTGGTCAACACTTTCGAAAATATGAAGAGACGTGTGAATTTATGCTTGGAGCATGGCGGTGGCCAATATCAGCAATTTATGTAATTATTTTTCTTTTTCTTTCTGTATATATTCTAACTTTGTTACTTTTGTAAACAACAAAAATAAATTTGTATTTGTCTACTTATTTTATTAATCATCAGTTTGGCATATCATGTCATAATATGAATTTGACAAAATTTTAACCTAGATTTGGTTAGATATATCGTCCCCATATCATTGTGATCTAAACCAAGCCCTACGTTTTTTAATCCAAACCCTTTTTGATGCAAATAATTTTTGCTCGCACGGTATATGCCTTGTTTGCCTTTAAAATATGAAATTATTTGCATTTTTTACCAAATATGCATACTGGTTTGCAATATATATCTTAATTTATTATAGTAAAATGAGGTAAAGAAACACATTGGGTTCTAAAAAATATGTTTATTTTTAAAAAATGCAAAAAAAACAAAGAAAAATAAAAGTAAACAATTTTTTAACCTAGAATTGTATAAAAGGAATTTATTACTAAACATTTTTCAAAATTTTCAACTTAAAAGGATTGTATTCTTTTAGTAAAAATATGTCCATACGAAGAGAAGCTTCTTTCAACATCTACTGATGTAATCCGACAATACTGCAACTTAAGTAACAAAATATAAGGACAAGATACGACTTCGTTGAATGGTTTACCCTCATAACTGCATTTTACTGCAGTTGCAAACAATAATTTTTGTACAAGCTTTACAGAAGACTTTTTCTCCACTCAACTCTAACTCTGGGAAGTTTTTAATCCACGAGGACTTTTTCGCCACCTTAGACATTCCAAACACAAATTTAAAATTACTAGTTTCACACTGAAAATACTGAAATCTTTCGACAAACTGTTTACCCTCATAAATGCTTTTTACTGCAGTTAAGTATTTAAGTACTTCTCTCTTCTTTTTTACAGTGACATCCAATTTGTTCCTTACTTGACCTCCTACTTTATGAAATGCTCTGCGTAGAATATTGCGGCCTTAATCCATGTTTTCCACCGGGTAATTACAGGTTCTGGATCCATGTAAATACAGTTTGTTAAGCAGGAAACAATAATAACTCATTATTAAGCGACAATAAACAACCCGGCCCTAACAATATACCTACAAACACCGGATATCCCCAATAAATACATTGCGTATACCTAACTAAAATGTAAATATACTTAATTATTAGTGTCCGACCGAAACAAGATTTTCAGCCGAAACCGAATCTTCGGCCTTGGTCTCAGTTTCGGCCGAAATCAAAACTTATTTATACATGTTAAAAATTTTATTGTCTACTATATCTAATTTATTTTATAGCTTGGGAACGGATTGAAGTCTTTCCACCTAAAAAAAAAGGTCGACAGAGGAAAAATTATAAGATGAGATCCCAAAAGTTATATAGACGGTGCGCGACAATTCACGAACACTGAGTTTCTGCGCAGCCGATTTTTGGCCGAAACCGAAACTGTCACCGAAACTATATTTTTCGGCCGAAACTAGCCGAAACCGAAACCAAATCTTCGGTCGGTCTCTAATAATTATTATAATCTTCAGATTGGAAAATCCCTGAAATATGTACCGAACTAGACATTAAACTTTTAACGTTTAAAATTTTATGATAAAGCCGAAAGCATAAAAATTTCTCAAATAATTTATGAAAAATATGAATTTTATTACAAAATTGACAAAATATGCAAAAATGTATAATTATGCATTTTGCATATATTCCGCCCTTTAGTCATTGTCATATATCATAATAATCACATAATAATTCGTAATCAAATCAGAAAATATATCTTATAAATTATTAAAAATCTTTAAATTTTAAAGTAGTTAGGTAGGTGGCGTGATAACAAAAAAATAATTTATTATCTCCTGATAATGCTGTGGATTAACGTTGGATTAACTGAATTTATTTTAATCCGGATTATCATAATTTAATCAATGAAACTGTCATTATTGTCTATGTAATCATTAGTAGATACCAATCATAATATAATAACAACACATTTCCTGCGTCGCGTTCCATCCTGGGACGCCCGACGCCGCAGGACACCTAAGCGTCTCGACGTCCGCACGTGCAGCGCAGGGCGGGCCTGGGGCGGCCACGCCGTGTGGGCAGGCCCGGTCCGCCCCACGTGGGGGCCCCGCAGGAAGAGGGCCCAGTCTCGTTTCAACCGCAGTCGTGTTGACATCGGTGCGTCCGGAACTACCTGGCAAGTCGGCGAGTTTTGTTACTTTTTGAGTGAGGTACTTTGAGTACAGTGAGGTTGGTTTTGAGGAACTTTCCCTTGGGAGCCTCGAAGGAAATGGGGCGCCACAACGTGGGGGTCACTGCCTTGGCCGCCACTGTGGTGTGGATGGCGCTGTGGCAAGTTACCGAAGCCGATTGGTGGTAAGTACTGACAGTATACCAGTAGGTACTGATATAAGTTTTACTAGAAAACAGTGTGAAAAATAAATATTTGTTGATTAAAATCATTAGATGCACTATGCATATTATTATTTTACTTGATATTAAAAAATCTTCCTTAACGGCAAAGATGTAGGTAAATATATATTTTTATATTAAAATGTGAAAAGAACTAAGGATATAAGACAAAAAAAAATTATTGCATTGTTAAACCTTCAAATCAAAAAAAAAAAAAATTTCGTTGTTTAATACCAATTTAAGGTCGTCATGTCATAAGAAAAGCTTTTGTAAGAGACGTTAGAGTTTTTTTTTAATAAAATCTTTAATAATCAAATACCAACTTGTTAACTATGACATTTAACTAATTCAAACAAACAATAAAAATATAAAATATACAAATTAAATTTCAATTTATACTGTTTTTGATACTCTCAATTCTAAATAAGCAGTTTTAAGAGGGAATACAACTTTGTTTCATTTAGAGAAACTACTTCAAAAGCAGAAAATATTTTTATTCAAATTTTTATTCTCCCTTAAAAGCTTATCCCTGTACTCAAAAAGCATACGACACTATGTGCCATCAGCTCGATTAGTGGATATTTACACTACATTACAATAACAATTAAGTTTAACATAACTTTGAGGTTAGTGTTGATTTATGAATGTATTATCACTATTATCTTACTTTCACTACACAAAGTATTAATTATTAAGTGTTTTTTGTAAATAAGTTTTTAAAAAAATTTTAGTTATCATAATTTGTATTTTGATGGATAGGTATAGTGTTTTATACCTGTAAAAAATTGTAAGCCATAATACTGTACTCGGGAGGCATACGACGCTATGTCCAATTTTTACAAAAAATGAGTATATTAAATGGAAATGGTAAAAGGAAAAGTAATAGGGTCGAGTGGGGCAAAAGTAAACATATTTGACAACTTTTTTTTTAAATAGTTTTAATTGCATTTTAAAATTTGGAACTTAGATTTTTTGAAGTAACAACTCTTGCAATGTTTACATTTACCCCAACTAGTTTGGGGTATATGTAAACAGCTGAACACAAGACCATGCATTATTTTGAGTTGAGTGTACGGGAGAATTGTAAACAAATCATATTTCAATTTATTGGGTCCCTCCAAAGCTGTTTAGTATCATATTTACATTTACCCCAAAACTGTAGGTAGGTACTACTATAATTTATTTAAAACTAAAAACACATTTAGGTCTACGAGTTATATTACAAAAACACAAAATAAACGACTTTGTACAAGTAGGGACTAAACTAGAAAAGAAAATTTATGTTTCCATAACAGGGACGTTTTTTTCAAAATGATAATAAATTCTTTGCCCTTTGGTTTTAATTGTAGGAAAAGGCAACTCTTCAATAACTTGATTTGCGGCAACAAAACTAACATCGCTTGATTGTATGGCAAAGTTTTGCATAGTATCATCTATGCTCTTCAAACCAACTACTTCTACGTCCTGATCAACAACATTTTCCACTGAACACACATACTTGTAAAATATAGTTCTCCTTTTTCCTCCCCTAAACTCTACAAGTACAAAATTTCCATTAGCCAAGTTTGATATTGACGTCTTTGTTGTTAAGATGAAATATTTTTCTCCAGTGACGTTAAATTCTTCCTCCCAGGGACTATCACTGCCACTTAAACAAAGGGATTTTTCACTCTCCTCGTTGGAAGTTCCTTTATTTTTATAGTTTTTTTTATTTTTTTTATTTTCAGTTTTGCAATTTGTAATTTTCTTTTTGGTGCATGGTAACGCGGTCAAGTAGTTTTTGGAATATATTTCCGCGGCATCTAAAACAAAAAAGTAGCTAAGTAAACTACTTTTATGCCAAAAATTAATCGCATAATGCTGTTTACATTTACCCCATATAGACTTTTTAAAGGGGTAAATGTAAACACGAGTTACAAGCGTTTTTGTTGTTTAAACAGTTTTTACAAAAGTGGGAACCAGTAAAGTAACATATTTCAACATGTTATAAAAGATAATTCAGTACTTACCTTAACAAAAAAAAAAGTTAGGCTCACTTTAACACAACACTTATAAAGTGAAAATAGAATTTTTTGTAGTGTCTCTAACGAAGTTCGCGAGCAAACTAAAATAGTTGGCCCAGCCACAAAATTCGTTTGTGTGTTGACAGCGGAAGATATAACCTTGACAAATTCGTAGTTTTTGAAAATTTAGAGGCAAATTTAAATCGAAAACCAATGGTGTTTACAATTGCCCCTGTTTACATTTACCCCACTCGACCCTAATAGACAAAATAAAAACTTATTGCCGCCTAAATGCCGATAGTCAGCTGGCGTTTAACATTATGTGTAATCCCCACCTACTATTATATAGATCTAGTTAGAGGCATATAACACCAAGTGATTATATAGGTAGTGTTCTATGCCGCTAAATGTGTTGCTAAAGATATTACTAAAGATCCGAGGCATACAGATATTATTACCTTGATGTCTTAGGCCTCTGAATAAAAATGCACATAGCGTTAAAAATCTACGCTGTTTCTCAGCTACCTTAACTAATTGGGCTTGGTGTTGTATGCCCCACAAAATAGTTTAATTTTCTTAATAAAACTACATAGTTATCTAATTTTTGTAAAAATTGGACATAGTGTCGTATACCTCCCGACTACAGATCTATATCTGTTTATTATTAAAATATTCTTAAATTCATTCAGGCTATTGTTTTTATACTCTAGGTTGTAGAAAATCACTGCCGACACGAACAGAGTCACTTTTTATTTGGTATCTTATCTGTTAATAGTTCATAGATGGTGTCGCATCCACCCAAGTTTACTTGAAATTTTTTAACTGTAATATTTTCTATCCACTTCCAACTTTCCTTTACTTTAACACAATTCTTAATTCTATGCATTAGTGTATCTTCATCCACATACCTAACACTTCTTACAAAGCGGATTGTCGATTAGTCTATGCTTTTCTAGCTTTTTTCCCGAGTTTTTTCCTGTATATTACACATGATTTACTGCTCCATAGACAGCGGATTTCCACTCTGTGGGTTCAATGCGGATTGAAAATACACTCCATACATTTTTCCAATTTACGTTAACATATTTTTCTTCTATTTTGGGTATTGAAAGTGTTGGTGTCAATACTTGTGAGTATACTTGTCTAGTTGTTATCAGTTTTTGTTATTTTTAGACTAGTAACTATTTCGACAATTTTATTTAATGCACCGTTGACATTATCTTTGGCATTTTTTTCAAAAATACTATGAACTTCATTTCTAAAACTCTAATTAGTTACAATTAACTAAAGCCGCCGGAAATATGTTTTTTTAAAACCCACCAGAAAATATACACTTTCTGGACAATTTTTTGTCTAGAAAATAACCTTTTTCCGATCGCAAGACCGGAAAAGTGACGTTAGAGACCGGAAATAGTAATTTACGTTACCTACAAGACCGGAAAGTAGTGTTTTCAGGTCGAGACAAGCATTTCCAGGGCGAGCCGTAGGCGAGTCCTGGAAGCTTGGAGAGACCTGAGACCTTTATTTTTAAAACCGACCAGAAAATTTACACTTTCTGGACAATTTTTCGTCTAGAAAATAACCTTTTTCTTATCGCAAGAAAAGAAAAGTGACGTTAGAGACCGGAAAAGATTTTTTTTTAAAACCGACCAGAAAATTTACACTTTCTGGACAATTTTTCGTCTAGAAAATAACGTTTTTCCGGTCTCTAATGTCACTGTCACCCTGTTTTTTGTTTTTCCAATCGCTCTTCCGCTCTTTGATAATACAAGATACCTTGATTTCGTTATTATGACAACAACATTTCGATGTATTGTCGAGTGACAGTTCGTTGATTTTTAATTTTGTTCTTTATGTCAAACTTATTTCGCGTAGATTATAAAATATATCGAAGTGTCGGTCTTAAAAAAAATATTGTACGTCACGCAACCGAAAATTAGTGTTTTCCAGGTCTCTCCAAGCTTCCAGGTCTCTCCAAGCTTCTAGGACTCGCCTATGGCTCGCCCTGGAAATGCTTGTCTCGACCTGAAAAACACTACTTTCCGGTCTTGTAATTCCTACTATTCCGGTCTCTGTTTTTTGTTTTTCCAATCGCTCTTCGATAATACAAGCTACCTTGATTTCGTTACTATATGACAACAACATTTCGATGTATTGTCGAGTGACAGTTCGTTGATTTTTAATTTGTTGTTTATGTCAAACTTGTTTCGCGAGTGCGCAAGTTTAACAATATGAATTCAGATTTTGAATTATCCGACACGGAAAATGAGATTTCAGAAGAAATTTTGGAAGCAGCAAGGAAAGCGACTTACGATATATTGCCAGTAAAATCAAAATCCCGTTACGAGAAGTCATACGACGCATTTAAAAATAATATAAAATAATTTAATGTTTTTGTTTGTTGTTTGTATTGTGTTTAATTAGTGTTTTCCATCCGGTCTTGTAACGTGAATTACTATTTTGTAGCATTTTAGCAAAAAAATATCAATAAAGAAAAACTTCAATTTATGAAATTTTCTTACCGAATCTCCCACGCAGCAGAATTAATTCCCGATAATTTTTAAATCTATCAATTTTTTAAATTATCGGTAATAATTGTGCTGCTATGGAGATTATAAGTGATAATTCTCAAAATTTATTGGAAAAAGTGAAAATTGAAGATAAAGTTTAAAAGGTTTCGAAAAAAATTATGAACTTTTAAAAAAATAAATATTTCTAATACCGACATAATATTATAACATCTATAATTCAATGTTACATTAAAGTAAAAAATATTGAATTTTTATACAGGTAGGTAAGCAAAAAAAAAAAAAAAACATGGTACTTTAATGTAAACATGAATACTAACAATTATCTATTTAAAAGTGTCTGCCTAGTTTTTGTTAAAAAAAGGTTTTGGGTGACAATTATTGGAGTAAGTTAGTAAGTAAACTTCATTTTAATTAGGTTTCATTTTCATGTGGTAGGGTAGGTACCTAATAAATTTATTTTTTAGTTTTGCGCACGCTATAGCTACTTTTTAAAAATATTCTTAATAACAACATAGCAGTCATAAATCTAATTTATATAGTAAAATCGGTGAAAACAGGGTTTTTTCGGATTTGTTCGGGTATGTTCGGGTTTGTTCAGACTAGCGTTGCCGCCGAGACTAGAGATTCTCGTCTCGTCTGGCCCTCTCTCGACGAGACGAGAGAGATATTTTCTCTCGAATAAAGATCCGAGACGAGACGAGAGAAGTACCCTCTCTCGTCGAGAAATTCTCGTCTCTCTCGATCTCTCTCGAGCAAAAAACGTTACTTTTTTGAGCTTTTTTAAATCTTCTTAAATTCCTCTTTGCAAAAATATACATAATGTTTATATTTGGACCAGCGGTTTTCGAGTTATTTAACTGCAAATAGTTTCATCTAGTTAGCCGTGCCTGGCCACTCAGAATAACATAATAATATTATTATGATCTTTTATCGTTGGATAACATTATTAGCAGTCAAATAACTCGAAAACCGTCGGTACAAATATGGACAGTATATATTTTTGATAAGAGGAATTTAAGAAGATTTTAAAAATCTCATAATAGACAGGGTGTCCCAAAAAAAATATTTTTAAAATTTTCTGATTCTACATAAAATAATTACTTTTATTAAAGTCTATAGTTGATAGTTTCCAAGATATTGACTTTTGAAAAATTATATTTTTGAGTTTTGACAGCCAATAGCTTTCTAACAGTATATCTTAGAGCAAAACGGCGCATATGTCTATAACTTCCCTTTTCACTATCTTCCCAAATCAATCAAACTTCCGGCTAAACCGGATGTAACTCGAAAGCAGGAAATATAGTTCTTCCGGTTTAACCGGAAGGTGATATTTTTTGGAATATAATAAAAATGAAATATAGGGACCTGTGAGCCGTTTTGCTCTAAGACGTACTGTTAGATCTGTCAAAACTCAAAAATTACATTTTTTAAAAGTCAATATCTTGGAAATGAAAATTTCTTACCGTGCTGGTGTTTTGGAGCACCCTGTATAGACAAAAATAATATTATAAGAGGCACCTCTTAACCCTTAATAAGCTTCGTCAAAAGTTTTCCGCTATCTTAGTGGTACAGGAGATATTGACCTTTGTCGCACTAATGGGCCACCCTGTAGGAAATACCAAGCAAAGTTTTAACGCATTTTGGTTAGGTTCTGTCATATTTGACATATATTGCACACAATTTATGTCAAATATGATAGAACCTAAACTAAACGCGTTAAAATTTTGCTTGGTTTTTACTATATTTGGTTTAAATCACGAGAGAAGCGAGACGAGACGAGAGAAGGTCGTCTCTCATCTCGTCTCGCCCTCTCTCGACGAGACGAGAGACCCATTTTATCTCGTCTCGCGGCAACACTAGTTCAGACTGGCCATGGGAAATCCTATATAAATTTTGCTACTCTCAAACATTGGCTATCTTATTAATTTTGCACCAAAATTGTATTAGACTTTTTTTAAGGTCCTTGTTTAGTGGACTAGCACACCGATTTTTATTATTTTCTAATAAGTCAGTTAAAAGTTATTTAGAAATAACACTCCGTAAAATGATTCTTAAAAGTTAAATAGTGCTCTGATGCATACCTCAATGAAGTCACACCACACTGAGAGAAAACCCTATTAGCCGTAGCCGTAGCTAGAAATCCATTAGCAAAAAATCTGCATGCGCCGAAAAAACAACTCTGTTGTACCGAGCGAGCAAAAATTATTTGCTTCAAAGAGGGCTTGCATTAAAAAACGTAGGGCTTGGTTTAGATCACAATGATATGGGGACGATATATCTAACCAAATCTAGGCTAACATATTGTCAGATTCATATTATGACATGATATGCCAAACTAATGAGTAATAAAACAAGTAGACAAATACAAATGTATTTTTGTTGTTTACAAAATTAACAAAGTAAGAATATACAGAAAGAGAAAAATAATTACATAAATTGCTGAAATCGGCCACCGCCATGCTCCAAGCATAAATTTACACGTCTTTTCATATTTTTGACCAGCATCTCTGGAGAAATGTTACCACATTCTTGGATAATCCTTTCTTCTAATTGTTCTAAATTTGCAACTGGTGTTTTAAAAATAGTGTTCTTTAAATGAGGAAGAACGAAGTAATCCATAACCGTTAAACAAGGTGATCTAGGTGGGAATTCAATGTCTGATCGAAAACTGATCAATTTATCGTCGAAAAAATTGCATAAGTACCGTACCGTTCTGTTGAAAATATCCAAAACGTAGTTCGTCCTCAAGTAATTGCTCCACAAATGGATTCAAAATATTGTCTCTATACCGCTGTGCTGTAACTGTGTCATGGAAAAAAATAGGATCAACAATTCTTCTTCGGGAAACAGCTATAACCAGACACCAATTTTTTGAGGGTGCAATGTGGACTCTACAAAAAAATGGGGATTTTCACTACTCCACATGCGTATATACTGAGAATTCACATAACCGGAGAGGTGGAACCAGGCTTGATCCGAAAAAAATGTCAGGTCTAATAAATCATTTCTTTCCAACAAATTTTTGGTAAACCATTGAGAGTAATTCCTGCGTCTTTCAAAATCTGCGGCTTGTATTTCTTGGAATACTTGCACCTTATAAGGAAATAAATTTAGCTGCTTCATAAGAATAGTCCTGCATCTTCCATAAGATCTTCCCACTTCTTGGGACAGGCGTCTTATACAATTCGTTGGCGTATTTTGCATTATTTCACGAACGTTTGCAACAAGTTCTTCAGTTCTTACAGATGATCTTCCTGCTCCTTTTTTGTGTTGTATAGAACCTGTTTCCCTAAACACAGCCATGCACGGTTCTTTTCAGGCAATGATAAAAACCCCCAGCAATACAAGGCAACGTTAGAAAAATGTTCGTGAAAATCGTCCATGCACAAACCCTTACTCTAACCCCGTTTCAAAAATACGCTTCAACCATGAATGTTTGGTGTTGTTCTGTAAAGCCCATTGTGTGAATTGTTCAAGAAATTGGAAAAATTAGCGATGAATCAAATTACTTGTAACGACTGTCAAAGATGACGGAATAACTGATTGATTGTTAATTCAGGTAGTTACTGACACCCCACAGGTATTAAGCTCTACGGCTAAGCATTACGTCCTTAGATGCAAGGCACTCTTTGATGCAAATAATTTTCGCTCGCACTTTACTTGCGTTTATTAAATCGGTACAATCATTATTTTTTCTTGAATATTGTAAAACATATTATTAAAACTAATAAAAAATAAAACGTCTATTAACATTTGACATATTTTATTGTTACCGGTGGTTTCATTGAGATATGTACCAGATCCGTATTTAATTTTTTTTAAATTTATTTTATGTAACATTTAATTGGCTTATTAGAAAATAATAAAATTTGGCGTGCGAGTCCATCTTACAATTACCTTCAAAAAAGTCTAATACAATTTTGATGTAAAATTAATACTGGAGCCAATATTTGAGGGAATCAAAATTTACATGGGATTCCCCGTAGCCAGTCTGGCGGTGCACCACCTGGGGAGGTGAAACCCCCTTACCCCCAACCTCAACCCCCTGAATACGCGCCTGATTATTTTAATAACTTAATATTTCGATGTCTATAATATTTTTAAATTTTTAATATTTTTATAATATTTTGTGTAACTATGAAGGTATATATTTTATTTTAATTACTGCCATTGGCGCATAATTTAACATGTTTTTTTTTTTAATTTAAAATAATTATTATCATAATCAGAATTTTGTTATATTTCATTCTGTCAATTAAGTTCTAAGTGAAAACAGGAAAGAGATTAAAAATTAATAGGTATATATTTTAGATTTAATAATTAAGTGCCGATATCTGTAACTGTAAATACTGTTATAGAGGTCGGATTTCAACCTTACATTCCAGGGACGGATTTTGTCGACACAAATATTTCCAATATCTAATATAAATATAAAAAAATATATTTTGACACATGTGGTTAAATATGAGCGTACATATTATTATTATAACAGGCTTCCCCGACATACAGGGTGGCCCTTTAGTGTGGCAAAGTACAATAGCTCCGTTACTATTTCAAATACATTAAAAATATTAATACAAAAGTTGAAGGGCAGTAAGTGACTTATAACGTAAAATTATTTTTAACTTTATAGGGTGGCTCGAAAAAGCGGAACAAAAAAAATGTACTTTTTTCAAATGGAACACCCTGTATATTTTTTCATTTTTAAATTCTACATAGAAATATAATTATTTTTTATGAAATACATTATTAGTCTATACTTTATAGTTTCCGAGATATTGACTGTTGAAAAGTGACATTTTTGAACTTTGACAGCTTCTAACTTTCTAACAGTACGTCTTAGAGCAAAACGGCTTACATGTCCCTATCTTCAATTTTTATTATCTTCCCAAAAAAATCAACTTCCAGTTAAACCGGAACAACTATATTTCCTGCTTTCGAGTAACATCCGGTTTAACCGGAAGTTGATTTTTTTGGGAAGATAATAAAAATTAAAGATAGGGACATGTAAGCCGTTTTGCTCTAAGACGTACTGTTAGAAAGCTAGAAGCTGTCAAAGTTCAAAAATGTCACTTTTCAAGAGCAAATATCTCGGAAACTATAAAGTATAGACTAATAATGTATTTAATAAAAAATAATTATAATTTAATATGGAATTTAAAAATGAAAAAATATACAGGGTGTTCCATTTGAAAAAAGTACATTTTTTATTGTTCCGCTTTTTTGAGCCACCCTATAAAGTTAAAAATAATTTTACGTTATAAGCCACTTACTGCCCTTCAACTTTTGTATTAATATTTTTAATGTATTTGAAATAGTAACGGAGCTATTGTACTTTGCCACACTAAAGGGCCACCCTGTATACCACGTGTTTTCATTAACTGTTCAGTTCAGTTCGGCATTGGCCGGTATTTATCTACGAATTTTGTATGTACGAGAATTAAAAAAAAATAATTGAATAGGCCAGAAAGTACGAATTAATTTACAAAGTCCAAAATAGCGAGATCGAAGACGACAATAAGAAGCTTGGAAGGAGATGAGAGAGAAAATAGACAAAAAGTGTTTGAATAATTTATGTTAAGGCTTCTCAAAAATGTATTAAATGCATTTACTTAGATTGTCATTTAACAAATCAGATTAATGTGATTAGCTCATATGGTATCGTATGTTGTGACGTATTTAATAACGTGTAATATAAATATAATTTATTTAATAATTTATAGTCCGTCTAGAAAGTATCCGGAATTTTATGTTTTTCCAAATTTTAATATATTTTCTTTTTGTAACATTCGAAGGCAAGAGCAATGCATCAAGTAGGCTGTGCCGATAGTAGGCTATGGCTAAAGACAACACGATCTGTAAAATATTGTTGATTGTAAACAGGTTTAAGATTTGTGAAATAATGTCACAAGTAGAAAAAAGAAAGAAGGTGGAATTTTTGTATAGGAAAGGTGTTCGAAACGTTAAAAAATTAGTGCAATTGACTGAACGCGGAAAAAGTGCAGTATATGAGACAATACAGAGGATAAAAAATGGCGCAGATATGAGGCATAGACCAGTTTCGGGAAGACCGCGTAAGATTTGTGGAAACAATTTAAACGCTTTAGTAAACTTAGGACGGCAAAATCCACGTCTAGGGTTTCGAAAATTGGCTAATAGATTTGGAAATACACGAAGAATAAAAGTGTGTCCAGAAACTGTCCGCATGTCACTGAAAAGACAAGGCTACATAGCAAGAAAACCAAAAAAAATTCCGGCAATGACACCTCTACAAAGGCAAAGAAGAATAGATTTTTGTCAACGTTTTCGAGAAGATAATTTGAGGAATGTTTTTATATCGGACGAAAGTTGTTTTCAGCTTGGTTCAAATGAACTAAAAATCCTATCAAGAGAAAATGTTACCGTTCAAATTTCCAAATTTCCCACTAAAATAATGGTGTGGGGAGCAATATCTCAGCGTGGTGCTACTCCTCTTTGTATAGTTGATGGCACCGTTAATAGTGCAAAGTATTGTGATATTCTAAATGGTTTCCTTCTTGCAACGGCTCATGCTTTATATCCAGACGGGTGGCGTTTTCAGCAGGATAATGCAAGATGCCACACTTCTGCCTATACTCAAGCTTGGATGCATGAACACCAATTGGCAACAATTCCATGGCCAGCAGCTTCACCAGACCTTAGTCCTATTGAAAATATATGGGGACTAATGAAGATTGAAGTGGAACGAGCAGCGCCACGAAATAAAACAGATTTAATTCGGTCGGTTTTACAGGCCTGGACCACCATCACCGAACATTATGGCGGTGACCTAGTTTCGGGTATACCTGTACGTTTAGTTAAGTGTTTGGGGTTAAACGGAGGTTGTATAAGTAAATGAGAAGAATTATTTGTTGTAATTTTATGATTCAAGTAATAAAAATATATACCGAAAAATTATAATTGTGCTTTCTTTTTTCCGGATACTTTCTAGACGGACTATATTTATTTATTTATTACAAATTGGGATAAAACAGACACTGTGCCCAATATAGCATCCACGTTGTGGTATTAGCGAGTGGGAATTAATAATTAATATTTAAATTAAGTAAGTTCATTAATTTATGTTAACATAAAAATAGTAAAAAAAATCACAGCAGTGATTTTACATATTTTTTAAATCCAATTATAGACATATCAAACATTTCCATGCCTAAAGACAGCCTATTACAGGCACGAGTCGCTCTACAGAGAGGAGAATTCTTTCCAGAATTAGTATTTCTAAGTGGGATATTAAAAGTATTATGAAGCCTTAAGTCCCTAATCGGTACATTAAAGCTTAACTTTGATCTGAGTGTCGGTGAATCAACATGACAGTTCACCAATTTGTAAAGCATAATTTTTCAACATAATCAAATCATGTGATTTTCATTTGCATGGTAAGGTATATTATTATTTTCTTTTGCCAACACTGAAAAATGAATTTATTTAATATAAATAAAAATGGAGTTGGTCCAAACAAATATTTATTTCCTATTGTCTGAACAAATATTTATTTGAAAATATGTCTAAAATTATTTGACGATTGATGGTAAAATTTATTATATATAATTAATACATATTAATTAATTTTAAAAAAATATTTATTAAGCTTGATAGGATGTGGTATTTCATTAAAAGAAATATTTGTTTGATAGAGAAAACCAGTTTATATAGCAAATAATAACTTATTTCTATCGGCAACATATTTATTAATTTCTAATAAATATTTATTTGAAATATTAAAATATGTCTTAATTACTTAGTTTAAAAAAGGTAAATCGTGGTGAGTACTAGAACTTGATAACTTATGAAAGCAAATAAAAAAGTATGCTACATTACATGTTAAAGACTATTTGTTTATTACCTATTAAAGAATAAACAATAGATATGACAGAAATATGAATCAAATACAACAGCCACTAACGGAAATCCCAACTCGGGAAGTATAAGGGGTTCGGGCAGTGATACCTTTTCAATTATCTGCAAGAACTAAATATTTACATTAAATATTATTTTATTTGTTTAAAATAAATTAAATTTATTACAAATAAACAAAAATTTGTCAAAAATAAATACATGATTGTCTTAAATGCCCATTCATTTAGGGCAAATAAATATTGGTTTTAATTATTTTTGGCAGCAGTTAATGCAAATATATGGGGGCCATCATGTGTGAAAACATAAAAAGAATATTGATATGATTATTATTTATGTACTTTTTACATAAGTATTAAGAATATCTAACTTTAATACATTTTAATATTAGTTAAGTTTTATAACATCGTTTTCTCGCAATTTACAGGATTGCATGGTGGGCTAATAGAGACTGAGATTGAAACCCTTTCTTATGTCTTAATTTCTCGGAATCAAAAGGAACCGGTAGTTAAATAAATAATTCGTACCACAAATAAATATTTTTTTTACGCAAATAATTAAAAACCAAAGAAATATCATAAATTTAAATAAGCTTATTTATTTAATACAAACAATATTTGTGTCTGACAACTAAAAATTATTTGGTCCCAATAAAAACGAAAATTCTTTATCAGTGAAGGTTTTTTGTCGTGATCCTGATTCCATTCCTGTTGGATAACTCATGTAGGTACGCTTTAAATCCGGTCATTATAGTTAAGTATAAAAATATTCAAGAGAAATAGAAAGTTGGGTAAATTAAAATTAAATATACCTTTCATTTGGAGAAAGAAATTATAAGTAGGTTTTTTGATTCTCTAATTATAGTTTATTTTATATTGAGTGAGATATTATGCCACTTAATATAAAATACTGGGCATTTGACATTTCTTTTACTTACATGTTACATTGTTGGAATTAGATGTGTCTCTATCCTAGTCACAGTTGGCATTATGCATTTAACCGACAAAGATCAATATACAGTGTGTCCCCGGATGGAGTTGACAAGAAGAAAAATATCTTTATTATTAATTTTACGATGAAAAGTTATTCTTTATAAAAAAATCTGCTTGTCGAGAAAATTAATTTACCATAAAAATTTTTTAGATCAGATGTACAGGATGTTGATAAATTAAGAAAACATGAAAATGCGTTAAGAGAGAAGTACCATTATTTATTATTTTAGACAAAATGTTTATGAAACAAAGTTGTTTATATTCCAAAATAAAGCCTAAATACAATATTTTAAATCTGAATTCTAATTTTTGTTTTTTATTTTTTACAATAAAATTTTTACATTCAAAATTAAAACCTGAGAGTGCTGACCTATTTATTTAATTATTTCTAATTTGGATAAATATGTGGAGGCTGGAGGAGGATATGTAGAATAATAACATTTTCCACAATTGTACATTTTGAATGTTCATAAATTCTATTGTAAAAAATAAAAAACAAAAATTAGAATTCAGATTTAAAATTTTGTTTTTAGGCTTTCTTTTGAATTATAAACAACTTTGTTTCATAAACATTTTGTCTAAAATAATAAATAATGGTACTTCTCTCTTCCAATAACGCCGAGATTAAAAAAAATTGAGTTTTTCTTTTTTCTTTTGTAAAATGGTGTCACAAATAAATACAAAAAACACAATATATACTAATTTTTCTTTAATGACTATTAGCAACAAAAAAAAATGCATGTGCCCATATGGGAACGCTGGGCGGAACTGTAGAAAACTAATATTATTAAAAAATGTCATTATGTACAAAAAAGACAAATTATTTTATTTCGTGTGAAAAGGCTTGAAACATTCAACGCAAAGCCCAACGTCGCATTTGTCACACATTGTCCTGATTCGACTACTGTAGTTATCGCCAGCACACCTTCTTCTTTTATTTCCTGCTACAGGAACAACGTAGTGGGACAATCTATCGAATCTCAAATCATTGCTTACTCGAGAATTACTTCCTTGTGCTCTAGCTGGCTTACCTGCGCCCTTTGGTACATTTTTAAATCTTGTTAAATAACTCTGAAATCATAAAAAAATTATTTGGATAAAAATTCATATAAAATTTTCGCACACGGGCAGCTCCAAATCCCCTTGGATAAACTTTGGAGTTTTCGGTTTGGTGCACAAAACAAGAGAGTCTCAACGTATGTTCTAGGCAATTCTAAAAAGGAGTTCTTCAAAACTGTTATTATCTGACCCTATTCTCATATTGTCTGTTAACACAACGTCTGCTCCAGCTGACAGTTGTCGGGCTGTCAAATTGTCTACCATACCGCCTTTATCCTTATCTGCGGAATCTTCATCAGTGAGAATATTGCTATCAGGAGGCTCTATATATACCGCAGACACATTGTCATCCTCATAAGCCATATCTAATGCTTCTTGAAGCGTAATTCCACTAAAACAAATATTTCATTATAACCACACCTTTTGACTCCTTAGCCGCCTAGCATGCCCATATGGGTACATCAATGTTTTTAGTAAAGGAGCAAAAAATAATAAAGTGATGTTTATGTTTTATTTATGCCAATAATTGCATTAGGCATTACTAAATTCATTTCATATTTTTAAATTTTAAAATAATAAGAAAAACTTTACAAAATATACTTACACAAATTTCGGGTTCATATTTTTACACACTTTACAAAATGGCAATATTTGACTGTTCACCAAACACACAATTTTACCCATAAACGTATTCTGCTACA
This sequence comes from Polydrusus pterygomalis, assembly GCA_963969555.1. NCBI lineage: Eukaryota > Metazoa > Arthropoda > Insecta > Coleoptera > Curculionidae > Polydrusus > Polydrusus pterygomalis. The sequence continues at coordinate 32,408,656 of OZ018375.1, read as the reverse complement.
CGACAAATATTTGAGCGTCCTTCTAACTGCAACTATTAACTTACACTGGCGATTCGTCTAGAAAATAATAATGGTATTGACGAATAAACACGCCCCTCTTTTGTGACTCCATATGGTACCGCTAGGCGCTGATGGGTTAAAGCATTTTCATGTTTTCTTAATTTATTAACACCCTGTACATCTGATCTAAAATTTTTATACGGTAAATTCATTTTCTCGACAAGCAGAATTTTTATAAAGAATAACTTTTCGTCGTAAAATCAATAATAAAAATCTTTTTCCTCGAACAATATCGTTTTTAAGACATATGCAAGTTGATGTTTTGTTAATGCAAGTGTATTGTTGGTTGTCTGCCTTTGAAGACCAGCGACTTTAAGAAATTAACCTACACTTATGTCTTATTCGAGCTTTCAACTCCCCAACATTATGACAAGGAATAAAAATCTCACACTGTATATATTGTTTATTGTTTTACGCATGGTACTTACGTACCTACTGAAAGAAATAAACTCAACTTTTCTTTTATTAAAAATATAACTACCCCTAAGAGCGAGGTGATTCAAACCTAATAAATTATCTAGCTTAAAGCCTCTATAACATTTTACACTGCTATTCCAGACTCGGACGAAATAGCTCCGGTCGGTCCGGAAATAAAATTTGATGACCTTACAATAAAATTCCTACAACGGCCAACTCAAGCACCACATTTTAAGCACAAAATGACTTAAATTAAGTTTATTGTTAAACTACAATAGTAAGACTGTCGTAAAAGAAAATGCCGCAATAAAATCAATTGTAAAATGAGTTTAACAATAATAAAAATTGAATTCTATTGTAATAGGATGGTGGGTTATTCTTACACTGATACCAATACTGAACGAGTATTATTATCGCACCAAAAAAGTTCGTTATTCCTTTTAAATACTTAGTACTTTAATAATTTCTATTTTGTGAATAGTGATTACTTTTTCTCTTAAAAATGTTTAAACTGTATTCTTGAAACTTAAAATTACTATTCATTTCCATACGATGTGAGCATATGATGTGAATTGTCCCTTCTCGCGAGATAGCGTTCACTTCTCTTAAATTGGAGAATAGACGTCCAGATCTTCAAAAAATATATCTTGTGTGAATAAAGTCTTGAAAAAAACTAAGAGGAAAATTTATTGACCCAAATATAAAAATAATATTTTGGGATATATTTTTCATCGGTAAATGCCCCTAGAATATTTTAAGGAAATTTAAGAACGTTTCGAGTCTTTATAAAAAATAAACCAAAAATATTAATTGGGTGCCTCAACTTTTTTTTTTAACCGTTTTTACAAATGGTGCGGACTTGACACTTAAGGTGCGGATTGGACATCGTATATGATTAAATTCGATTAAATCAATATAAAAGGGTAAAGAACTATTTATTAAAAACCAAAATTTAAATTTCAAATAAGTACTAAGAAAAGACAACATTACCATTAACCAACACCGATAAATACTTATTTATGTCAAATCCGCACCTAACTGTCCAATCCGCACCAACGTAAAACAGGCACGGAACGGACGGTGCCGAATGGACATTTTTTGACTTTTTAATTTATTCACAAATTCTGGCAACGCTGATTCGAATTATTCTTAGGTTATGTTTTGCCGACCTAAAAATGCACCATACCATAATCTATTTTTCTAAAAGAAATACGTAACGTAAACGGAAACTGCGGTGAAAAGAGAGGACACGCAAGAAAGTGAGCATTTTTTACTTTCTTTTTTTAATTAACTGTTTTGCCAATATATATCAAAAAACGGGTACTTACCAATATCTTTAAGCGGCGCACAACACTATAACAAAACCAGAAATGATAAAAACGCACTGATATACCAAACTGACGCTGTCTTAATGTGTGGATTTCGTAGGTGCGGAATGGACATTTTTCCGAGGTGACAGTCCTAGAAAGCTAATAGTGCAAAGACTATTGCGGGTTATCATGTCATTGAATATTTTAGTAGAAAGCATAACCAAATCTATGATATATTGTTTTTATTATAATTGTATTTTGATCAAACAATTAAATTGTATCCAATTTAGCAGTTGCTACGTAGGACAGGTGCGGAAGTGGACAAGAAGGCTCTTTTTTTGAGAAAATTATCGGGTTATTTCTTTTATTTTATTTTGAGGTTATGAATCGAGTAACATGTTCTTAAATCTTGTTTTCTAAATTGTTTACAAGTGGGTTAAAATTCCTACAATTACTAACAAAAGCGATCAGAACTGAAAGTAAATGGTTTATTTTCCAACAGCAAAGAAAAGTAGTTTCCGGAATAGGCAAATTTATTATAATTTGTCGATTTTAAAATCCATGTCAGGATAACCTCTAAATGATGGAATGTGACATATGTAAACAAACCAAAAATGCAGTTTATAAATGTGATACTTGTAAATATCGAAACTGTAAAGCATGTGGACTTTTAACATCATCAGAAGTTAAAGTATTAGAATTGAACTCACGAGTTATGAAGTTTAATTGTATAAAATGTAGAGAAGCAGATCCCATCGATATATATCAAAAGTTGGTTAGAAGCAAAGATGAGGTGGTTCGTACAAAGGACAAACTAATTGCAACCAAAGATCGTCTTATAGAAGGCTTGGAGCAGCAAATTCAGAATCTTAAACAAGAAATTGAAGATGTAAAAACCAGAACTCAGATACACGAAGAAAGGGTGAAATATAGTGACGTAGCTGGAAAAAAAAACAATGATGTACTTGTGATAAAGCCAAAAAAAATGCAGGAAAGCTATGTAACAAAGACAGTTATTCAAGAAAAAATTATGCCTGAAAAAATAAAAGCTGGCGTATCAAAAATAAAATATATCAAAGACGGAGGTGTGGCCATAAGTTGCGAAAAGAAAGAAGATTTAATAAGTGTATCGAACAGCATACAAAAACAATTGGGGGAAGACTATGAAGTTAAAATACCTGAAAAAAAAAGCCCAAAAATTAAAATCGTGAATGTAGAAGAAAAACTGTTATCTGATGAAAAAGATTTTATAGAAAAAATTATTCTGCAAAATGCTATTACTACCAAGGAAGAAGACAGAAAAATAACTCTTCTTAAGCATTACAAGGGAAAAAAGGGTACAGAAGGTAGAGAAAGTGTAGTGCTGGAAGTAGACTCAAATACATATAGTTTATTGAACAACAAAGAAAGGTTATCAATTGGGTGGAAATCATATAAGTTCTTTGATCATATTAATGTTGTACAATGTTTTAAATGTTTTAAGTTTGGACACATAGCAAAAGAATGTAAATCAGGAAAAAATATATGCCCCAAATGTGCAGGGGAACACAAAATTGAGGAATGTGAATCGCAGGAAAACTCATGTGCTAACTGCAAATATGCTGCAGAAATATTAAAAGTACCAAATGTGGAATATAATCATAGAGCTTATGACAGAAGCTGTGAAGCGTATAAGAGAGTTTACAGGGAGTTGGAGCAGAGAGTGAACTATCCAGGTATTTTTACACACCAGAAATAGCAATCATCGGGTCAATTAATGTACCTAAATATACAAAGTCTGTTAGCTCATAAAGACGAACTAAATAGTACTGTAAATAAATGGAAACCTATTATAGTGTGTCTCTCAGAAACACATGTAACCGAACAGATATTTAACCATGAAATACAATTAGACGGGTATCGCATCATAAATACTTTATCACATAGCAGGTATACTGGTGGAACCACCATATATGTAAAGGATAATATTCAGTTAAGGATCATTCTACAAAAATCAATATCAGATGAACTGTGGATTACAGGAGTCGAAATAGCAACAAAAAACAAAAAATATAATGTATTCTGTTTTTATCATTCACCTGCAGCAAGTAAGGCTGATCTATTGAGCCATTTGGAGGATTTTTTTGAAGAATATGGTACGCAAGAAGGGACAATGATTTGTGTAGGCGATTATAATATTGATATGTCCAAAAACACTTATTACTCCAATAAAATGAAAAAAATTATATCGGAAAATGGCTTACATCAAAATATTAATGGCTTTACTAGAATTACCAATAATAATGCAACAATTATAGACTTATTTATTACAAATGACAAAAATCTTTTACCTCAAATTCATTTAACACCGAAAATTACAGACCACTGTATTATTACTGCAGAACTTGTAGAGAATAAGGACCAATGTGATATTGTAAAAATATATAGAGACTATAGACATTTTGATGAAAGGAGGTTTCAAATAGAGTTAATGGAGGCTGTATGGAACAGAAATTCTGTGGACATTGATGTGTTGGCTGACAAGTTGGTTAATACTTTAACGTGTACACTGAATAAACATGCACCAATCAGACAGGAAATCCTTCCAGCAAAATGGTCCAATAAAAAGTGGTGGACACGCGACATAGAAAGAAACATTGAAAAACGAGACCAATTATATAGAAGAGCAATGATCACAAAAAATAACGATGATTTCAATCAGTATAGAAAACAGAGAAACCAGGTGGTGAATATGATAAGGCAGCAGAAAATATATTATTATAATGCAACAATCGACAGGAACAAAAATGACTCAACAGAATTATGGAAAACAATTAAAAAACTTGTTGGTGGGAAGAGTAGTAATCGACAAACAGATATTTATTTTAATAACACCCCTGAAAAGAATGCCATGGTGATTGCTAATAAATTTAACATGTATTTTATCAAGAGTATTGAGGAAATAACAAACAGCATTAGCCAAGAAGATATTGAAGGAGTAGTTAAAAAAATAGGACCATTCGATACAACAATGAGTAATTTTAAACCACTGTCATTAATGGAGTTGAAAGAAGTAGTGAAAAACTTAAAGAAAAAAAAAAGTAGTGTCGATGGTATAACAACAAGCATATTGCAAACTTCTTTTGAGGTGATCGGTGACATATTTCTGCAATTAATAAATACTAGTCTAGAGCATGGTACTTTTCCTGAAAAGTGGAAAAAATCTACCATAATTCCTATAGAAAAAATAGCTAACACTAATAAATGTGAACAATATAGACCTATAAACATGGTTCCAGTATATGAAAAACTTCTTGAGAAAGTGGTTAATAAACAATTTATAGATTATTTTGAAAACAACAAGCTTTTAAGCCAATATCAAGCTGGATTCCGACGGGGAAATTCTTGTGAATGCGCGTTACAATCTGTATTATTAAACTGGAAAAGTGCTCTAAGACAAAGGAAGGTAATTGGTGTTGTGTTCTTGGACTTCCGTAGAGCTTTTGAAACTATAGACCGTAAGTTACTCTTAGAAAAGTTAAAAAAATATGGTTTGCGTAATAATGTACTAAAGTGGTTTGCAAGCTATTTAGAAAATCGTACCCAGGAAACAAGATACATGAACAATACTTCAGTCCCAAAAACAAATGCGTTTGGTGTACCTCAAGGAACTATACTTGGCCCAAATTTGTTTATAGTGTACATAAATGACATAACTAGGAATATAAAAAACTGTAATATTCAGCTTTTTGCAGATGACACATTATTATATTTTATAGGAGAAGATGTAAATATGATTGTAAATACTATAAACGAAGAACTTGCAGGATTATGTAGCTGGCTTACTCAGAATGGTCTCAGTTTAAATATAGAAAAAACAAAATTTATGCTTATAAAGGGTAGGTTCAATAATATTCCAACAAAAAGTCATGGTGGAATTTTTGTAAATAATGTAAATATACAACAAGTAGAACAATACAAATACTTAGGAGTCATTGTAGATGAGAATTTGACGTTTTCCCAACATGCAGAATATATAGCTAAAAAAGTGTCAAAAAAAATATATCTTCTTGGAAGAATGAGATCTTATCTTAGCGAATGGACAAAACAAATAATTTATAAAGCAATTATTATGCCGCATTTCAACTATTGCACTTCAATCTTGTTTTTACTTAATAACAATGAGAAGAATACACTGCAGCGGAAACAAAATCAAGCTTTGCGGTATATTTTGGGATGTAATAGACTTACTAGTGTGAAAACCATGTTAGAAGTAACAGGGATGTTAAGTGTTCGACAGGTCATATTCTTAAATACAATGACGTTTATATATAAAATGAAACAAGGCTTATATCCTGAACATTTATTACAAAACACACAATATATATCAGATGTACATGACCATCAAACTAGATCTAGAGAGAACTTCTATGTAACGACAGCTCCAAACCGTTATAGTCAAAATGATGTTTTCCACAATGGACTTGTTCAATATAATAGCTTGCCCAATGATGTTAAGAAAGCAAAAACTGTTAAGATATTTGTCAAAGAATGCAAACAATATTGTAGGAAGAATGTGTAGGAGTTGCACTTTTTGCAAGATATTAAAATTATGTTAATGCCATATGCCTTTATTATGTTAAATCTAATGTTTATGTGTATACTAATAACATTATATCATATGTATTTTTTTTCCTATATTGTAACGATGTTAGCACATGCTATTACCAATAAATTATTATTATTATTATTTTGTACTTTAAGTGTCCTTTTTATTGAAAACTAAATTAGTTTATTTATATAAATAATAGCTTGGGCTTTTATATGAATTCTCGACTTTTTGAACAAGGAAGGACAGTTGTATTTCCGTTTTGGCCATATTAAAAAAAATCGTCATACTGTATTAGTTCCGATATGCAATTGTAATGAAACTTGACAGTAATCATAATAATATTTGTTTGCTACGGTTAATAAACCATATAAGTATGTACCACTAAAAATCATTGGTGTGATATTGTTCTTGTTATTTAACAATGCATATAATTATCTATTATGCAACTTGGTTACTGAGATACCTATTAAATTCGTCCATAGATTATAAAGTCCAATCCTAATGTGTGGTTGTGCGAAATAAGAATCTTATATTGCTTTACCTGACATGCAAAGTTTAAAATACTTAAGCACAAAGTAAAAATTAATGACTGAAACAGTTATTGGTACGATCAATAAAGTTCAAATTCAGATAGGACAGTTAGAAGACTCCGAACAACGATGTGGATCTCTACAACAAATCCGTTGAAACTAATACTACGGCGGCCATTGCCGATTGCTACGAAGCCCCACCAACGTCTTGTGGATTATTATAGGTTCTAACGGATACAATTCGTTTTTGGAGACGCTAATCTGCTTTCTAATTGTAGAGAAAGCGCTTTACTGGGAACAAAATGCGTCGCATTGAGAAGGTACAATTTATTTCTTAACAAAATTGCTGTATTAAAAGTAAATAGACTGTGCTGTTACTGATTACTACCAATAAAAACACTGTTCTAGCAAATCTGGACTTGATATAACACTAAAGCGAATTTGATACAGTAGTAATTTATGTAATATGGGTTAATCAAAAATAAGAGATCAATACAAACTATGTCTTAGGAAACCTGTTGTATTAGATCATTTTCCTCAGTGAATCTGAATGAATAATTAGGTACAATATGGTTCAATTTGAAATGTTTGAAAACAATTGAAAAATCTGTTGTTTATGCACATAGCACCCTCTGGCGGTAACAGATACAGAAAAAATATTCATTCATAATTTTAAATTTGAAGAAGTAGTCCATGCTTAAGGTGGGAGTATCAACATGCTTGCCAACCTATAACCTATTTTGCGTAGATTTATTTATTTTTAATAGCTTTTGCCCAAAAATTAAATTTAAATAATAATTGACCTACACTGATAAAACTGTTTTCCTTTAAACAAATAAACTGATTTATTTGCCGAAGAAGTATTGGTGACAAATAAATATGATTTGAATTAACTCATTTTTATTTAATTAAAATATGTCAGAGTATTTGTTTTTATTTGTAAAATGATTTGACTGTTGGCGGATTTAAGTCAAACAACGCAAGCTTTAAAATAAATATCTAAGCAATAAACTACAAAAGTACAAAATCCAAATAATTTAATATTTACGCGAAATAATCCCGTATTAGGAACTAAATACCGTTAACCCTAAATTAAATCATTAAAAAACGAACTATTTCAACAACTTGGTCATTTAACCTTAAAATTAGGTATTAAAATCAAATCCTTAATTATTTAAAGCTACCCCGGTAATCGGAAGACGTCACCCGCATTGACACAAATGGCATGATGCGTCGTTTACGTTTGGACCTGTCGTCCTGTCGACCTAACTTTTTTTGTCTTTCGTCGCCATTTTTCCAGCTAGCTACACAGCACACCTCGTTGCATCTTAGAAGGGAAAACCAGCAGTGAATTAACATACCAATTAAAAAGTCAGCGTTGTTTATTGATACTAGGTACATGTGTTTCTTGTGTGATAATTTCAGTGTTTGTGTATAAACTTTATTTAATATACTTTAATATGAAAAATGCAATGCCATGCCATTGATGTGTATCTTACTCAAATGGGGTATCGCCCACCATACTTTCCAAGGTAGGAAACGATTTGGATACTTCAGTTATTCCATACGGCTCAATAATACTTATTATACATATAGGTAATTTTCATAAACACAAAATACTTTTAAGAAAAATTACTTAACGTAGTAGTTATTTGTCTAATTTATTAGTTTTTTTTTTTTAATTTTCGAACTAACACTTAACTAAGAGCTCTCCATCGAGCCGTTAAAACTGCGTTTTTATCGTGAAAACACGTACCCGCGTTCCAATCAACTGAGAAATTATCGTACCAGATTAATTAGTTTCGAACGAAAAATTTTAAACCTAAATGATCCTCGCAAAATGATCTAGTTTTAGTTTTTTCAAAAAAGGAATTTCAAAAAAATTATTTAGATGTAATGTTGGCCATAAAACTGTAATTTTTAAAATGTCTTGATATTGCCATTTTGGCCTTATTCAAAAAACGAAAACAAGAGCATTTTGCCCACATCCCTTAACTTTTAAATTCTCTTTAGTTTTTGATATAATTTAAAGTGGTTCTCTAGTTATTGACTGGAATGTAAACCCCAGTTGATGGCGAAAACTAGCGAGTAAATTTTTGGTTTGCAAGGTTGTATTATTATGATTTTATTTCTTTGATCATCAATAAGTATTGTGTATGTTTTATAATTTATATCTTTAAGCGTTAAGTTAATACAGTACCCAGTATCAATTCATTTTGAGAATTGATATGTTAAATTATCTGCTTGTTAGTACAAATGTAATGTAACATGTATTTCTTAAACTATTTTGTTCTTAGTTCTCTCTTATGCCGAAAAACTAGTAATCGTTTTTTTTTAATTAGTATAGGTAGTTTGTGCAAACACTTTTTCACATTATTTTACTAGTTTTATGACGGATGTTGCTCAGCCATTTTATTTAGATTTTCTGTTCTGATGTTTATTCTATGTAATAAATGCATTGAAACAACAATCTTTAAATTTTATTTTACCTTATATATATATACCAATTAGTATAAGCCATTGCGATACTAAAACAATAAAATACAAACATGCCACGATATTATTTTAAAATTTAATTGTTTGAAATTAGAACTTTAGTTTTTTTTCTGTTTATTGGATAGCATAGGGGTAGAGGGATTCATTTCAGTAAAATCAAGGATATGTTTCAGTGAAATCAACGATGTATTTAAAACAAATAACTTAATTTGTTCAAAGGCAATAAACGACTGTGATCGCAAATAAATACTTAACAAAAATTAAACAAATATGTATTTCAATGAAAAAAGTTGTTGTGACGGCAAATACATATTGAACAAAAGTAAACAAATAAATACTTTAATAAAATATGTACAAATTTCATTGAAATAAATATTTTATTAATTTAACTTTAAAATTATTTATTTCAAATCATTAACGCATTTCATTTAAGTAAGGAGAAATTTAAATAAAATAAATATTTGCTAAAATTTTGAAAAAAGTGATTACCTCTAAATAAAAAATTATTTGTACCAAATCGAATAGTAGTAAAACTTTAAATAATTTCGTGGTACAATTCAAATACATAATTGTTTGGCTAATAGGAAACAAATATTTATTTGAGTGAATGACAATTTTTTTAAATTCAAATAATTAATTTTATCAGTGTATTAAATAAATATCCAGGAATTTCATAAATTATTTTAGGAGAATCGTGTAGCCAAAAATATCTAGTAAGATTTTTTTTAACTTTATCGCGTCATTTTTCTTTCACATACGTTTCTTCCAAAATTAACAATGAAATGCATTAATATTTTGGTAATATTATGTCAGATAATATGATCTAAATAATGTGCAGACGATATTGATTTTAATTAAATGTTAGTTAATAAAGTAATAAACTTAAAAAATAACGAGAAATAGGTTATAGGTTGGTAATGGATTAAAAAAATGTTGAGAAGGACACCTTAAAGTGGAGTTGAAAGTATGGGAAAGAAAGAAAAAACTAAAAGTCTTCCTCCACAAAATTTAATAGAAAAAAAAATTATTCAAGGGTCTCTACATGTTTCGAACGTAGAAACGTTCATCTTCAGGAGACAAAAAATATATTTGGTGCTGATGGTTCTAGCAGAAGAGAAAGTGGCGTAGAACCTTAATGAAGCTTGTATGGAATTAAACTTGAAATGTAGAAGAGACATAATATGAAAAAAATTAAACCATACCTACTGAGAATGTGAGGTCGGTAAAGAGGGTCTGAACTAACCAAAAAATGGGGAAGAAGAAAAACCTTTCTAAAAAGGTGTCGAAGATTATTTAAAATTGTTTATCCTCAGTACCCCACAAAACCACGTTTGTTGGAATGCAATTCTATTGTGTTTCCTTCATTATTTTGACTAATTTTTACCTTTACAATGTCTTACTGACATAAACCTGGGGAGGAAGGAAGGATGTTTTATAAAAAAAAATTTAAACAATTTTTAATAGTCTTCGACATCTTTTTAGAAAGGTTTTTCTTCTTCCCCATTTTTTGGTTAGTTTAGACCCTCTTTACTGACTTCTCATATTCTCAGTATGGTTTAATTTTCATATTATGTCCCTTCTACACTTCAAGTTTAATTCCATACAAGCTCCATTAAGGTTCTACACCTGCTACTGCTAAAACCATCAGCACCAAATATATTTTCTGTCTCCTGATGATGAACGTTTCTACGTTCGAAACATGTAGAGATCCTTGAATAATTTTTTATTCTATTAAATTTTGTGGAGGAAGACCTTTAGGTTTTTCTTTCTTTCCCATAATTTTAAATGTTTAAGCCGTTTGAAACGAGAAATTTGTCATATTTGGTTAAGGCAAATCGAACTGATGAGTATTTCTTTCAAAAGACGTTATCCTCCTTCCCTCAGTCTATTTTTCGAGTTAGAGAAACGTATTGTATCAAAGTTGTATACTTATTTAAAATAAAATAATAAAACACGCAATTTTTGATATAGAGGAAAGTCTCCTAATATGGGGTACTTTGTTTTAAAACACTATAATAAAAAAACGAATTGAATTTTAGAAACTATTTCTATATTTTACGTTTCCTTGGACGCTTTTCAAGCATTTAATAATAATTTAAAAGAAGAAAACATTACCCCTCTACTTATGATATATGGCCAATCATTACAATTTTGCTACACAATCACCTTTCTTGGAATGATATTCGACCAAAAAACTTACATGGAAACCCCATATCCAGAACCTAATCCTAAAATGTCGCAAAGGACTCAATATCTTAAAAATACTATCAAATAGATCTTGGGGCGCTGATACCAGTACTTTGCTGAAAGTATATCGAGCTATAGTTCGGTCACGTATCGACTACGGATCCATTGCGTACAACTCCGCAACGTCATCTGTTCTGAAACTCCTAGACCCCATTCATAATGCAGCAATACGTTTAGCTATTGGGGCCTTTCACACAAGCCCTGTAAACAGCATTCTCTGTCAAGCATCCGAACCCCCCCTAGACCGTCGCAGGGCATATCTCTCCTTCTCTTATGCCGCATCTGTAGCCGGAAACCCACGAAACCCTACTAATCAAAATGTCTTTGCGGATAGGTACCGTTCAATATACAGAAAGAAGAAGCGGTCTAGACCTGCATTTTACGAACGTATTAATCAATACCAAGAAATATTTAAGATAAAGTTTCCCAAGTTCTTTCAAGAAGACCATTTGTTACCCCCTCCATGGATCATTAGTAAACCAAGATGTATTACAAAACTTACACAGTTCAATAAGCAAGAAAACAACCCAAATATAATTAAGAGCGAGTTAGCTAGGATATTGGACAATCTTCCTAATGGAGTAAAGGTCTTTACCGACGCCTCAAAAACAAACAAGGGAACTGGTGCTGCCATAGTAACTTCTGACCTCACTATGAAATTTCGTCTATCTGAATACACGACTATATTCTCAGCAGAGTTGTACGCAATTGTACAAGCACTACTGTTCATTGTAAAGGAAGACCCTGGATTGTATATTATTCTGTCAGACTCACTAAGCGCTATCAGCTCACTAAACCATAAATACTCTAAGCACCCTCTGGTACAAAAGGTATATAGAGTCCTCCATGACATCCACAACTCAGGAAAAGAAGTCTGTTTCATATGGGTACCATCGCACATAGGAATTATAGGGAATGAGGAGGCTGATAGCGCCGCGCGGGCAGCAATTGAAGATGCAGATTCTATTATGGTGCCAAATACAATCACTAGTGACTTTAAGTTATTATATTAAAACAGAAATTATAAACTCATGGCAAAATGAGTGGATAAATTCGACCTCTAAACTCCGTGAGTGTAAAAGTAGTGTCAAACCGTGCGAAAACAACCTAAAAACTCGTAAAGACCAAGTGACAATAAATCGCCTCCGAATAGGACACACAAAGCTCACGCATGGCTATATTTTATCAAAAGAAAACCAACCGTCTTGTGACCAGTGCCAAGTGCCTCTGTCGGTAAAACACATTTTAATCGAGTGCCCCAAATTTGACGCGATTAGGCACCAACACGACATGAAAGACAGTTTACAACACGTTCTTAATAAAGACTTACAAAAGACATTAAACTTTCTTAAAGACTGCGGCCTACTCGACCAAATAAAACCTAGAGACAGTAAAATTCATAATTAAGTACCTCATGCGCTAATAACCCTAGGTGGTTGATGCGCTTTTTTGTAAAAAAAAAAAAAATAGGTTTTAAAAAAAATGTTGAAGAAAATATGCAGCATTGAAAAAAAGTTTACCCACCCCATATTAGGGGCATATGGTATCCTAATATGGGGATTACAAATTTAACATGTAAAATTTAAAAATATGTATCTAAAACTCTTTTAGGTTTGTATAAAAACTATTTATTTTTAAAATGAGAATATAAAAACTAAATCTTACAAAAAACGACATTATAACCTAACCAAAAAATGTTAGGTATTCTAACCTAACCAAAAAAATGATTTTCTAGCGTAACCAAAAAATGTTAGGTATTCTAACCTAACCAAATAAGTTACTTATCTAAGATGCACAAAACAAATCTAGAAATATTTTGGTATTACACAAAAATAAAAAACAAAAATTTTAAATTAAAATTATAATCCTAATATGGGGTACCCCAAATTAGGAATTGATTGGTACCCCATATTAGAAGCGCATTAAATTATTGAAAGGGGGCGACTTTTTGCAAAAAATGTGGTGTGTTTTAAAAAAACAAAACCATTTTCATAAACTACGCATAATTTTGTATAGAATTATATTAGTAAAACTTTTAAAACTTACCTACGTCTCCTTAATCGAGCAAAATCTATACCACTGAAAAATCTTTTAACACAGGACAAAATTATTATAACCTCAAACGTCAAAACCGAACGTATGTTGGCGTCAAAAAAATAATAGTCGCTTTCTGGCAAGTCGTGCTTTAGTACTAAATACACACAATAGATGTCGGAACTAGTACTGGCACAATAATGAACTACCCCATATTAGGCGCTATCCCCATATAAGAAGACTTTCCTCTAATTACCTTTATTCGGCATAGTATCTACTTATTAAAAACCGATAATCTTCTTAGTCGTATGTTGAACGCCCTCTAGCGGTAAATTTAGGAACTTGAAAATAGGTTTCAGTAATTTTTCCTGGTCGATTTTTTCATAAAATTTCCTGAGATATGGCCGGAGTCCATTTTTATTTTGGCCACCCGGTGCTGCGCAACTTGCCTTCTCGCCAAGTTACGTGGCGGGTGCTGTTTCTTTAACTTAAAATATTCTTCGTTTTACTGCACGTATCCCGATAATAAAAGATAATGGCAAACTATTATCTTTTGCATATAATTTACTTTAAACGTCTCAATTAGTAAACGAACATTATGACACTAATGACACCACGATTACTATACATAAGATTAAGAAAAACTCGTTTGCCAAGCAAGGTAATCAAAATGTATAAACCTCCCTTTTAATCTCCATAAACAAATATACTCTTATGGTGTGTTGCATTTGCATAATGGCAGCAAATATTTGTAAACACAGAACCGAAACCTTTAGTGTGTCAATGACATCGAAATCGCTTACCTCGGTGCTTTTGGGTATGGGTAGTTCAGCTGGCTTAATCCAACACCATTTTACCGCTTCCTGGGTTTTTAAACAATTGAATGGACAAATTGTTTACGTTTCAAATTAGATTGAAATCCAATATTGTTTGGTGCATGGGTGTCACCTGTATCATTACATAGTTCGGCTTCCTAGCAGAAGTACGCGGTTTAATTTGGTAGAGCAATTTGGTTGATTCAGTTAAATGAACGGAATGTAAAAATTCAAAAATGTTCAGTTTTTTTTGTAAGCAAGGGTTGGTGGAAGACCCCTAGCGACCCCGTGCGAGCAAAAATTATTTGCAGCAAAGAGGGCTTGAATTAAAAAACGTAGGGCTTGGTTTAGATCATAATGATATGGGGACGATATATCTTAACCAAATTTAGGTTAAAATTTTGTCAAATTCATATTATGACATGATATGCGAAACTAATGAGTAATAAAAAAAGCATGTTCCACACTTCCCACTTCTTGGGACAGGCGTCTTATACAATTTGTTGGCGTATTTTGCATTATTTCACGAACGTTTGCAACAAGTTCTTCTGTTCTTACAGATGGTCTTCCTGCTCCTTTTTTGTGTTGTATAGAACCTGTTTTCCTAAACACAGCCACGGTTCTTTTCAGGCAATGATAAAACCCCCAGCAATAAAAGCAACGTTAGGAAAATGTTCGTGAAAATCATCCATGCACAAACCCGGATTGTATTGCCACTCACCATTTACTCTAACCCCGTTTCGAAAATACGCTTCAACCAGGAGTGTTTTGTGCTGTTCCGTAAAGCCCATTGTGTGAATTGTTCAAGAAATTGGAAAAATTAGCGATGCATCAAATTACTTGTACCTAACGACTGTCAAAGAAGATAACGGAATAACTGATTGATTGTTGATTTAGGTAGTTACTGTTACTGACACCCAACAGGTATTAAGCTCTACGGCTAAGCATTACGTCCTTAGATGCGAGGCCCTCTTTGATGCAAATGACTTTTGCTCGCACGGTATAATGAAGCCTTAGGGACTCATTTTATCTCCTATCGCCTGAGTAATGTCAACTACACGAGACCTACAGCTTAGCGTGGAATTCGAACTACGTGTATGCAGTGGTGTATCCTTTTTACGTCCACAGAGTCCACCCATTAGGAATACCCAGCAGCATACTCCATTATTTTATCCACTGATCTTCCCAGCATACATTTAAATTCCTAACTTTTAAGCGTATGCATGCTCTGGCCAAAGGTCGAACTCTGACTGCCACGGTCAAACTCACAGGTACGAACATACGAAGGGGTAGAAGGGCCATCGAAAGAAAAAAAATATTTAACCTAAAATTCCGACCTCAAACTCGAAGTTCTGACTTTAAACTCGGAATTCTGACTTTAAACTCAGAATTCTGACTTTAAAATGGTAATTCTGAATATCGAACCTATTTAAAGATTTTGTGTATTATCGTCATAAGCATAAGCAATACACAATATCCAATGGACGACCCTTTTTAAGGCCATTAGAGGCTCAGGACGTCCATGGATTTCGATTTACATAATGCCACATGGATATCTATTTTTATAAAGCCAAAAGACATATGGTTTTGGGTGCCCATTGATAATCCAGAATATTCTCCTGCAACGGAGGTCACACAGATGTCCACTTTGGTAAAGTCATTGGACGTTTGGTTTTAGATATTCATTGGTAATCCAGAATACCCATGATACATTGTCAGATGTCACATGGATATCTACTTTCGTTAAGCCATACCTATGGTTTTCGGTGTCCATTGATAATCCAGAATACCTACCCATGGTGGTCACATGGATTCCTTCTAGATGGCGCTTCTATATATTTTTTTCTTTCGACATTTACAAATTAGTGTTAAAGAGTTAGTAATTTGTAGAATTTGGAAGTTCTATCTGGTTCTGGCTTTTCGATTAAGTAGTCATGTTCTAACTCCTAAAAAAGATAAAGCTGAAAAGGGTTCCCTCATATTGTTTACCTGGGTCCAGGGAACGGGAACATATTATTTTCGACTTTGGTGTCCCTGGACTGCGTAAGGGACATCTTATGGATGCCAACCTAGAGTTCTAAGGGCGCATCCTGCGTATGTCATAATTTGTGACATTTGTATCATCGATTGGACATTTATTGGAGAAAAAATAAACTAAATTTGGACATCCTCTGGACAGCTTGTAGTCGATAATTTTCGAACTTTGAATGTACCTACATAAAATGTAAGTGTGCTGTTTGAAGTAGTGGTGAGTAAAAGAATGACAGTGATACCTACATACACACAATCATGGATTCGGTAAGTACACAGGTACGAGTAATTCGTAAATATTTATTTCTGAGATCAAACTCAGAATTCCGAGTTTGAAGTCAGCATTCTGAGTTTAAAGTTAGAATTCCGAAACTTTTAAATTTTTATTAATAACTGCGATGGAAAATCTTCTAAAATCGAAGCCATGCGCTTCGTCCTCTCGGCTCATCGCTATATTTACTACATTTAAGTAGTACATACGTCTCTTTAATTCGAGAGAGAGATCCTAGCCTTACGAAATTAAAGAAAACATTTTCTCTTGAATCTTTTAAACACTGACACGCTGTCACGCTGTGAGGCAGGATAGTATCGGATTCCACCCCGAAGAAGTTGCCTATGCCCGCCGACTAAACTACCCGTGTTCCTTCGGAAACCACAGTGCTGAGCTAGGGAGGGAGTAAGCCTTGTTTTTTTTTGTTAGTATTACTTAGATTAGCAGCTACCTTTTGCCACATTACCCTTACTTAGCTATCACAATAGCTGATTTCCTTGGACACTTATAGTATACCCTTATTCTGGCATCCTAGACTGGTTCGTAGTCGATTAGTCTTCTGATTTCTTTGTTGGGATGAGTTCCTGCTTTTGCAAAGACTTTTGCTGCTTTTCTATTCATGAATTCTATTAGCTGTTCCTATTGTACATCTCTGTAGATTTGTATTTCTCTCCCATACATAGCTGCTGTCTAGCTATTACTTTCATCAATACCAGTTTGGAAACGTGGTGCCACCGAGTTAGCGCATAGTTCAACTCGATATCTGAATTCCCGATAACAGTTCCTGACTTGCTGTATTGGGAAATTTGCAATAACTAGTCTTATTTTTTCTTTCAAGAGAACTAAGTTATTATTGAAATTGGTTTTATACACATGTCATTGTGGCTTTAGATATTCCTATAAATGAAAGTTGATAATTGTGAGATCGGGACTCCTACTTGCTAACTGATTTGGACCATAGGTACCTTCGAATCCATTTATTCCCAAAGTAATGATTTAGCCAATCATCAAAAGGAATTGAAAAAAAAAAGATCGAAAAAATTAAAACTGTTGTTTGTGATGAAACTTGTATATTAATCGCGAATCTAATAGTTAAAATTGTAGTTTCAACACCAGTAAAATTCATTTAATAAATCAAGGAATTGAAAAATAATAGATCCAAAAAAACTAAAAATGTTTTTGTGACGAACCCTGTATAGTAATCGCAAATCTTTTTTTTCAATACCTACTAATAAAAACGTTTTTCCTCTTCCAAACTCTATCCGTGGACACACTGTACTTACAAAAATGTACGTTTAAAGAACGTGCATGTTGACCGTACATAGTACATCAAAATTACGTCCCTGTACCTAGGAACGTAAAATGGACATAAAATGTACGTCCATTGGACTAGGTATGCTACCTGGGACACTGCATTATTTTTACAATAATTATTTACCAAGGATAACAAGGATTTATACTCTTTGCACCTGAATGTTGTTTCATTATTATGCAAATAAAGCCGTGTAATATCCCCAAGGTTAGACGCAATAACTATGCCAAAAAGCGATAAGAATCAGTTCAATTTATCGTAGTGGGCTGTGCTGGCATTACTTTTATGAATGGACAATGTACAACTAAGCACGCAATTGAAGTAGTGTATTGAACCTGTTTGTTTTTGAATAACTTCTAACGATGATCGATACATTTATCTGTACTATTATATTGTAAGTGACTGACTGACTGACTGATTCATCATCTCCCAGGCTAAACCACTAATCCTAGAAACATGAAATTTCGAGGATGTCTTCGTCTTATAATGGAGGTATCCACTAAGGAGTGATTTTTCAAAAAAGGGGGTAAAAACGAAGGTTGAAATTTTTATAGGAATTTCTGTATGTCAGAAACTAAAACTGTTTGGGATCTAAAAATTGGTATATAAGTTCCATTGATTAAATAAGAGTATACCTACGTGTTTCGCCATTTTTTCAAAATGCACTTAGGGGTTGAAAAAAGGGGTGTAGTCTATTTGGAGGGGGGAGGGGAGGATCTATCTATAATTTTAAGCTATATTGCTGAAAATCGGTACTTTGTTTACACTGAGGAAAATGATCTAGCAAGGGGCGAACTAACTTAAAACAATGATCTGTCGTTGCTCCGCGTGGTTTAAGTTGAACGGAGTACTTCAGGTTGTTGGTGGATGATTGATGTCTGATGATATGGGGTACTTTTGGTGCCAGTGCGAGGGGCATGACTGCAAATCTAATTTGGTGTTCCGTGATAAGTGATAAGTGTTGTGTAGATGTGCCTTTATATCCATATACTGGCCATATTAATATTTCCTTTTATTCTTCAAAACTATAGGTACCTACCCATACCAAGGTAACTGGCCCAAAACGTCACTGTCACTACACAGATTTAATTTGGCTAAGAAAAAGTAAAGAAATGTAATAAAAAACTAAATAAAATGACATAGTTGTCTTTTAGCAACAAAAAAATTATACCGTGCAATCAAAAATTATTTGCATCAAAGAAGGCTTGGATTAAAAAATGTAGGGCTTGGTTTAGATCACAATGATATGGGGACGATATATCTAACCAAATCTAGGTTAAAATTTTGTCAAATTCATATTATGACATGATATGCCAAACTAATGAGTAATAAAATAAGCAGACAAATACAAATTAATTTTTGTTGTTTACAAAATTAACAAAGTAAGAATATACAGAAAGAAAAAGAAAAATAATTACATAAATTGCTGAAATTGGCCACCGCCATGCTCCAAGCATAAATTCCTGCAGTAATTCCTGCGTCTTTCAAAATCTGCGGCTTGTATTTCTTGAAATACTTGCACTTTAAGGAAATAAATTTAGCTGCTTCTTAAGAATAGTCCTGCAAGATCTTCCCACTTCTTGAGGCGTCTTATACAATTTGTAGGCGTATTTTGCATTATTTCACGAACGTTTACAACAAGTTCTTCTGTTCTTACAGATGGTCTTTCTGCTTCTTTTTTGTGTTGTATAGAACCTGTCACCCTAAACACAGCCACTGTTCTTTTCAGGCAATGATAAAAATCCCCAGCAATAAAAGCAACGTTAGGAAAATGTTCGTGAAAATCGTCCATGCACAAACCCGGATTGTATTGCCACTCACCATTTACTCTAATCCCGTTTCGAAAATACGCTTCAATCATGAATGTTTTGTGCTGTTCCATAAAGCCCATTGTGTGAATTGTTCAAGAAATTGGAAAACTTAGCGATGAATCAAATTACTTGTAACGACTGTCAAAGATTACGGAATAACTGATTGATTGTTAATTCAGGTAGTTACTGACACCAAACAGGTATTAAGCTCTACGGTTAAGCATTACGTCCTTAGATGCAAGGCCCTCTTTGATGCAAATAATTTTTGTTCGCACGGTATTTAAAAAACGACCATATTATTGAGGTTAAAAAGTTATTTAAAAAAAAAAAGAACCTAGTAGCTACAACACTACAACAGAGTTGTGTTTTCGGCGCCTATTTAATGCAGATTTTTTGCTACTACTAATGGATTTCAAGCTACGGCCAATAGAGTTTTCTCTCAGTGCGAAAACAAACTATTTAGTTAACTTTTTATCGGGAATAGGGATTAAATTTCTGAAAGGAATTCTTTGGCACAAACGCTTCGATGCCTTATTGTGTATCGCGTGCGTTTTAGTAGCAAAATTAGCTTATAAATACATTTTAGTGGCAATAATAACGTAGGTAATGGCATGTAGTAAGTGTTAATTTTAGGAGTAAATTGTTTTTATCGACTCGATAAACCACACAGAATTAGGAACTAATTTGAATAACTACAGAAGTTTATGGCGCACAATGTTGCGACAATGGACAAAAGTGCCAAGACTCAATAAAATTCCCAAAAATTCAATAAAATATATTTAAGAGCAGACTCCACGCGATGCCTTCGCCATTTCTTTATTTGATCAATATTTCAACAATTCTTTATTTTATCCAAAAATCGGCCAAATACCCATTCTTAAAGTACCTATAAATACAGTGTGACCAGTAAAGTCCGCATCATCTGGGATTTTTTTTTATTAATAGCTTTATTCGAAATTTGACTATGGCATTAAGTTCTGCGTCGATCGAGATGCAAATTAAGCAAAAAAATAGTAGTCCCGTGATTCGCATTATCTGTCAAATACAATTTTTTTCAAAAAAATAATTCAAAAGTGGGGTTATTTCTGAAAGTATCGAAAACAGTTATTAATAAAAGTTTTTTTAAATGCAGATTCTAGCCCACATGCAAAGTTTTAGCTGCCTAAGATAATTTTGATTTTTTACCCATTTTGTAAATTGCACCACTTTTGCAAAATAAGACTCAACGCAACCTACATAAAACTTCTTAGTTTTGACAATGCTTTATTTCAGTTACATTTTCTTTAAAGTAGCGCCATATTAAATGTGTGTTTTTCTATACAAAATCAAAATCGGGCTATTCAAATTTGGTCGCATGTGATGCAAAGTTTATTTGTTTTTGACCCTGTATAAGGTAACTTCATAAATTAAGTATTTTTGAAAACGTAGTTTGTGTCTGAAAGTAATACACCTTAATATTAAGACAAAAAAGAACACAGTGTCTTCAGTAAAGTGTTTTTTTAGTGGAAAATAAATCTTAGTTTAACTTAACGTAAAGTTATTTTCAACGATTTAATTTTAAACCCCTTTACTTTACTTTTTATTTTTTTACTTTCAGGCACAAACCACGTTTTCAAAAATACTTATTTTATGAAGTTACCTTATACAGGGTCAAAAACGAATAAATTTTGCATTACATGCGACTAAATTTTAATAGCCCAATTTTGATTTTGTAGAAAAACACACATTTAATGTGGCGCTACTCTAAAGAAAATGTATCTGAAATAAAGCATTGTCAAAACTAAGAAGTTTTATGAGGGTTGCGTTGAGTCTTATTTTGCAAAAGTGGTGCTGCAATTTACAAAATATGGGTAAAAATCACAATTATCTTATGCAGCTGAAATTTTGCATATGGGCTAGAAACTGTATTTAAAAAACTTTTTCTTATAACTTTTTTCGATATTTTCAGAAATAACCCCACTATTGAATTATTTTTTGGAAAAAATTAAAATTTGACAGATAATGCGAATCACGTGACTAGGTACTATTTTTTTATTTATATAATTGATTTTCGTATTATGTTTTTTCTAACAATATAATAGATCTTTTCATAATTTTCTTTAAAAATTATTTTTATTAAATCATTATAGCTGTTTAAAGATTTTCTTCTACTGCACTGAGAATCGGTATCTGCCAAAGAGCCTCACCAACTATTTAGTAGCTGTATAACGATACAAAAAGCGACCTTATGTCTACCTGTCCGTGTAATGCCCTGTAAGTGTGGAAAAGATACCTTTGTTATGCTAAAGGGCGGCCACAGACAAAGAAGTCGGCGACTGTTTGGTTGTTTGTAATATAAATAAAGACCATCTTTAGGGTATATTTAAAAAATTAAATCTATGTGGGACTGTCACAGGTTTTTTGGATCTCTGAGACGAAATAGATTTCTATATAAATGGCAATAAATAAGTTATAATAAAATAATATCAAGTCAGTAATTCTGACGAGTCTCGATGCAAGAACACTGAGGACTTATTTTAATAATCGACTACCGAGTATTCGAGTGATTTAAAAAACCGAATGATAATCGATTTTTTTTTTCACTCAAATTCTAATATTAATTATTAATATTGGCGGTTCATCGTTCATGTTGATATACAGCATTTGTATTGGGAATAACTGACTCGGTGTTGTTAATCGATTGATTTTTTGCGGATTATTAAATGTGGCGGAGATATTTGTGGATTTTTTGGCATGATTCCCAGTTCCCAGATCTTACAATTTAACTGCTTGACCTTGAGATGTCACGATATTCCGATATTGCATAACTCATGCATGATATTTATGAATACTGAATACTCACCACTAAATATTAAGTTTTCAGTAGACGCCGACGATTTAAATCTAAATAAAAAAATCCTATTATCCTACGCAGGCAACCCGTAATGCAGTATTTAAATCTAAATAATAAATCACAATACACAGGAAGGTAACCCGTAATGCAGTATTTAATTTGAACTATATCGCCAATAATAACCGAAACCACTCGGTGTAGCCGCTCGCTAGGAGATGGCCCTAGCCGCAGTGAGTGGTTGACAGGCGGGCAGCAACTTTGGAGACGAGTTGGAAAATAAAAACCATATGTTCGTCACTCATTTCGTCACTCGAATTATTTCCGAAGATAATCGAATAATTCAAGTGATTGAAAAAACCGAATGATAGGTTATTTTTTAATCGAGTGATCCCATCACTATACAAAAGGTTTGCTAAGACATAGTTAGTTTGTATTAAAAAATTACCTCGTCGGACTTCCATTGTCTTTATTTTGTTACTTAACACAACGTTTCGGTTAGTTAGTATTTCTAACCGTTTTCAAGTGTAAATTAAATTATAATTCTAAGGCTACTGTGTTAAATACTATCCATGTGCAATCAAGCTTGATGACTCCGCCTCTACGTGCTTATTGGAGTTTGAAGTTTGAGCCGTTGATTTTGGACAAGAAGAGGCTTCCAGATGTTGAGAATATCTATACTTGGTTTACTAAATATATGGGTAATTTGATTTATGAAAGCTGCTTCTTTAAACTTTTGTTTTCTCCAGTGCTGTTCCGTGTCCAAAACCTTGGTTTCTGACCACTGTCTATTATGCTGGTTGGTCCATATAAAGTCGCCACAGTGGATGCGTCATCAATCAACGATCAGGACTCAACGTGGTTAATAACTCTGCATCCTTATTTATTACAGTAACAAGTTTGAATAAAAGCATAAAAGAACGTCTCCAAGATTCCGCAATAATATAACGTGCTAGACAAGAATAAAACTATAAACGTCAATTAATTACTTTTTTTATTTGTTTAGTTGACTACCGTTGTATTTTAGAACGTCATTGTCAACCTTATTTTGATCTGCCAATCTAATTCGTATTTTGTAAATTTGTGTGCCTTAAAACTGTTCCTTTTTCTAAAAATAGTTCCTTTTAGAGCTAATTATACCCACCATCTATTTTGGCGGTAAGTATTTATGGATTTTTATAATACCCAATTTATTTATTTTAAATATTCTAACCGTGAAAGTTCTTTGAAAAGTTTACGGCAGTGGCTAAATTCCCTTAAATGAAAGGATGTCAAAAATTTTACTTTTGCGATTTTAATAGTCAATAAAACACAAAACTTTTTTAGATTTTAAGCTTTAAAAATAGTATTAAATGTATTAACATTTGTTTGTCAGTTTCTTTTAGATAATAGAGAATGCCGGGGCAAAACTTAAAATAAATAATAATTTTTCGGGATATTATGTAGGTACGTCAAACGGTAGGCAGGCACGTCCATTTTATGAACTTAGACTTAGTTTTGACTTTTTTCGTCTCGTAATTTTGATTTGATTCATACGATTTTCATGACGTGAAAGTGATGACGCACGGGAAAAGAACCACTGTGGCGACTTTACACATGTTCCGCTATTACCGCAGGCTATACCTACCTGATACTCTTGAGTAACAAAATAAAGGCAATGGAAGTCCGACACGGTAATTTTTTTGATATTACTTCATTGTCTACCACCTTCAAACAAACATAGTTTATGTTGCTTATTTTTTATTAACCCATATTAAATAAATTGCTAGTGTATCAAACCCGCTTTAGTGTTATATCAATTCCAGATTTGCTAGAACAGTGCTTTTATTGGTAGTAATCAGTCCCATTAGCAGCACATTCTTGTTGAATAATGAACTACTCTAAATACAGCAATTTTGTTAAGAAATAAATTGTATCTTCTCAATGAGACGCATTTTGTTTTCAGTAAAGCGCTTTCTCTACAATGAATAAAGGAGAACAGCGTCCCCAAAAATGAATTGTATCCGTTAGAACCTATAATCCACAAGACGTTGGTGGGGGTTCGTAACGATCGGCAATCGCCGCGCGCCGTATTAGTTTTAACGTATTTGTTGCGTAGGTCACATCGTTGTCCAACTCTCCGGTCTGAATTTCAATTTTATTGATCGTACCAATGCAATTAATTTATTTTTACTTTGTATATTTTTGTTAAAACATTGCATGACAGATATAAAGCAATAGAAGATTCTTAATTCGCACAATCCATCATTAGTATTGGACTTTATAATCTATGAACAAACTTTACCATGTCAGTAAATCATGTTGCATGACAGATAATCATAAAATGCAATGTTAAACGACAAGAACAATATCACACTAGAAGCCATTTAAATTTTTTAGAACTACAGCACTGATTTTAAGTGGTAAACATATGCTTTATTAACCGTAGCATGCAAATATTATTATGATTAATGACAAGTTTCATCACAACCGCCAGTCGGAACTAATACAGTATATAAAACCAGATTACATCCCCAATAGAACTTGGTAATTGGTGTGAGTCTTTAGAACAATAAAGACTATAAACCCTTCCATGGTAGCATTAACTCCTATTTCAGCAGCTGCCCCCCCCCCCCCCCTAGAAGTTCTAAAAATACGGCTTACTGGAATTAAAAATAAAATTACGCGCACCCGGCTAATCGAAACAATAACCAAGAATTTCCGGGAATCAACGGCAACACTGCATCGGTTCGCGAAGATTGCTCGTCACATAAGCTCAATCTGGTCATCAATGATCTGAACGCCCTGCCCGACATCAGAAATACCGTTGGGACCATCAAGGATATAATAACATTTTTTCGAGAATTGGTTCTAAGACGGAAATGAATACCCAATATTTTCCGGTTATGCGAAACAAGGTGGAGCAAAAAACACAAAAGCTTCAGAGTTTTTAAAGAGAATTTTTGTGCTATAATGGAGGCTTTAGAAACATTATCTCGAGATGGCAATAATGCGACAAGGAAACATGCGTATCAGCTCCATGCGGCAGCTTCCAAAGCTTCATTTATTTTTAGCCTCGTATTGATATCCAAATATTCCGATATTATAGAACCCACAGTAAACGTGCTCCAATCAGTATCCTTAGACACGGTTCAGGCATCCCAGCATATTAGTTGCATTTTACAACTGATCAAAGACCTCCGTAACGATCCCGAAAAAGTTACAGAAAATATTATCAAAGATGCTACTGCTATTGCGGAAAAAATTGGACTGACGGAAGATATGAAATCCATACCCCGTACTGTTGAAAGACAACAACACCGCAGCAACCACCCGGCAAAAAGCCATTCAGAATTCTGGCGGAGGTCTATGACAATTCCTTATTTGGACTCAATTATAAATTTCCTCGAAATAAGGTTCTCTGAAGAAAATAGACCATCCTTTGCCCTAACAAAACTACACCCTGCGCAAATAAAAAACATATCTTTGGAAGACCTTAAAGAAGCATGCGAGGAATTCAGAAACTTTTACGGTATTTTGGATATCAAGAGTGAGATAGAACTTTGGAAAAAATATGGGAGGAAAAACCAGAATCGACCAAACTAAGTGCTGTGGAAATCCTTAAGGAAACTGACGATTTTTTTCCTGCGATAAAGAAGGCTTTGAGGATTCTTATTGCTTTACCTTGTACCACTTGTACAGTTGAAAGGTCATTCCAGTAGCTTGAGGAGAATCAAAACCTGGTTGAGGAGCACGATGACTGGAACTGTCTCAATGGCCTCGCCATAATGAGTCTACACAGGCAACACAGCTCACTGGCTGGCGACGCCCTTGGAACCAGTGTTTATTATTTAACTTTTTCTAATATTACATAAGTATTCTATTATTTTTTCAGGAAAATCGAATCCGGAACATTTTCAATTTAAAAAAAAATGTCGGCCGCTCAACATTCTTTAGATATATAATCATTATAGACACTAAATACATTTCATTATAAATATTATATTTTATATTTAATTGTCATACTCAAAAGTTGATACAGTGCCTGTGCTACTGAGAGGCTTATAGATGGTAATGATGTCTTACTGATCTAAAGGGCGGAATATATGCAAAATGCATATAATGCATTTTTTGCATATTTGATCAATTTTATAATAAAATGCAGATTTTTGGTAAATTATTATTTTAAATGCATATTTTTAGTTTTCGCCTTTATTAAAAAAATTAAAATGTTATAGGTTTAATGTCGAGTTCGGTACTTATTTCAGGGATTTTTCAATCTGAAGATTGTAATAATTATGATTATATTTACATTTTGGTTATACACAAGGTATTTATTGGGGGTGTCCGGAATTTGCAGGTATATTATTGGGGGTTGTTTATTGTCACTTAATAATGCGTTATTATTTATTACTTGCTTAACAAGCTATATTTAAATTAAAATAAATTAACTTCAAATGTAAAAATAGTAAAGAGCACCTTTAAGAGTGCAGTTGTATAAGGAGAGATTACCAGGAGTTTGTTAGTTTACCTACCTCCAAAATCTGCAATTACCCGGTGGGGAACATGAATTAAGGCGGCAATATTCTACACAGAGCATTTCGAAGCCATTAAAGAACTAATTTTGGATTTAGATGACGATTCGCAGTGTTGTGTGCATAGTAAAGAAGTAAAGAGTTGTTAAAAGGTGCAAGTGCAGCTAAAAGATCTTGTTTTTATTAAGGTTAATTTCAGTTTTATACCGGACATAATATTCTCGTTGAAGATTAGAAATTTTGTTGAAAATTTTGAAAAATATTTAGTAAAAAATGCATTTTATACAATTTTGGGTTAAAATTTTTTTATTATTTTTCTTTGTTTTTTTTTGGATTTTTAAAAAAGTAAACATATTATTTTTTAGAACCCAATGTGTTTCTTTACCTCATTTTACTATAATAAATAAAGAAATATTGCATAATAATAGGTAGGCATATTTGGTAAAAAAATGCAAATAACTGCATATTTTAAAGGCAAGCAAAGCAAGGCATATTTTGACTAAATTTAAGAGCATATTATAATCCACCCTTTACATCATAAATCCAGATGAATCGGATCCTTCTGATAATAAACACTAAATTTTAAGAAAAGATTGAAATAATATCATTTTTTTTAATTGGTGGTATAACAATAGTTAATTTGTAAATTTTTATTTTGTTCAATGTTAAAAATAAACGTCTCTTTTTCTAGTTTTTCATTATTCAAGATGTCTGGACAAGTGAACTAAACATTTCTTTGTGATGCGAATTGATAAAGAAAATTTTGTTAAAAAGGTGTAAAATGTTTCTGTCATTAAATTTGTTTGTTTTTAATAGTTATTAAACCACCCAAAGCTTATGGAAAAATATTTTTACATTTCACAAATAAAACAGAACTTATACATTTGAAGAAATAGTCCATACTTAAAGTGGAGTTGAAAGTATGAAAAGGAAAGAAAAACACAAAGTCTTCCTCCACAAATTTAATAAAAAGGATTCCAAGTTTTAAGGGTATCTACATGTTTCGAACGTAGAAACGTTCATCTTCAGGAGACAGAAAGTTTTTAAAAAAATATGCTGATGGTGTTAGCAAAAGAGAAACTGAAATTCAGAACCTTAATGGAGCTTTATGGATTTAAACTGAAGTGTGGAAGAAACATGAAATAAAAGACTTAATAATGGTAAAACTATAGAGTGATTAAAACATAGTGAAGGGTTGTAAACCAACCAATTTCTTTATTTTTTTCTGTCGTTTTTAAGTTTTGTTTACCTGTCCTCTCTGCCCTTCTCTCTCTTGCGCCTGGGTCGGTCGTTATACCTTGCTGAATCTTTGATTGAGTTAAATATAGGTTTCAGTAATTCACATATTATAGTTTTTTTAGTTATTAACATCATTTTGGGCTATACCACACAGACACAATTTATTTGTGTTCTGTGATATCGGTTCTGTATAATCGCGGTATAGTCCAATTTATCTATATATAATTAAAAATCACATGTTGTATTATTTTTATTGTAGTTTCTCGATGAATGAATTATGTTTGAATTTGAATTTGAATTTGAAATAAAATAGGGAAGAAGAAAACCTGTCTAGGTGTCGAGGCTTATTAAAAATTTAAAAAAAATTTTTAAAAACATTCAAGGAGTCCTTACGTCCCAATTTTAAGAAATTGAATTACAGGGTTGTAAAAAAATCGGATTCTTTTACCTGCGGCCCTGCACTTTTAACAAGATAAAATACAACTGAAGATACCCGATATACTGTTTCTTTCATAATCAAGATTCTAAGAGAACCCGACACATTAACTTTAAAGGAACTAAAGAAGATGAGCCAGTGCGGCTTGGGAGGATAATTGGTACCGACAAGCCAAAGGATCGAAATAATCGACACATGTAATCTGGTCAGTCGTTATGGAATGTCCAATAACTTTTATGGGAAATTAGTATCGGGTTTTGTTTCGGTATTAATAAATAAATGCGAGTGCAGTCTTGTTCAATTTTTATAGAAAATTCGGTGACGTCAGTATTCGAATAGGTACCAACTTACTTAATTAATATACTGTGGTATTTTTTGGAGACTAATTAAGATGAGCCGCAAGTGTCAACAAAGAGTAATGCACTAATTTTTAAATTTAATAATTTGTAATTTGTAATAATTTGTAATAATTAGTGATGTGCATTACTCTTTGGTGTCAAGCTCGGTGTCATTTATAAGTATGCGAGAATTCGGAAAATAATAATTCTGCAGTTACTTTTCATAGGTGAGTAAATGGAATGTTAGATTATTTGTAGGTTAGGTTTAAACTATAGTAGCAAGGTAACAATCAAAAGTACCTAAATGTACCGTAATCCCTGCTCCATGCCCCACCCACCCAGCTCTTCACCGCTTCTTTCCTACAAACGATGTTATCGATACATTTTAATAGCATTTATGAACGACATGTGCCATCTATAGGTACCAGATCATTCATATTAGCAAGGATAATGCGAGGTAAAAGTACCGTGCGAGCAAAAATTATTTGCATCAAAGAGCGCCTTGCATCTAAGGACATATATAATGCTTAGCCGTAGAGCTTAATACCTGTTGGGTGTCAGTAACTACCTGAATTAAGAATCAATCAGTTATTCCGTCATCTTTGACAGTTGTTACAAGCAATTTGATTCATCGCTAATTTTTCCAATTTCTTGAACAATTCACACAATGGGCTTTACGGAATAGCACAAAACATTCATGGTTGAAGCGTATTTTTGAAACGGGGTTAGAGTAAATTGTGAGTGGCAATACAATCCGGGTTTGTGCATGGACGATTTTTACGAACATTTTCCTAACGTTGCTTTTATCGCTGGGGATTTTGATCATTGCCTGAAAAGAACCGTGGCTGTGTTTAGGGAAACTGGTTCTATACAACACAAAAAAGGAGCAGAAAGATCATCTGTAAGAACAGAAGAACTTGTTGCAAACGTTCGTGAAATAATGCAAAATACGCCAGTAAATTGTATAAGACGCCTGTCCCAAGAAGTGGGAAGATCTTATGGAACATGCAGGACTATTCTTAAGAAGCATTTCGTTATAAAGTGCAATTATTCCAAGAAATACAAGCCGCAGATTTTGAAAGACGCAGGAATTACTCTCAATGGTTTACCCAAAATTTATTGGAAAGAAATGATTTATTAGACCTGACATTTTTTCCGGAAGAAACCTGGTTCCACTTCTCCGGTTATGTGAATTCTCAGAATACACGCATGTGGAGTAGTGTACGTAAATCCCCATTTTTTTGTAGAGTCTACATTGCACCCTCAAAAAATTGGTATCTGGTTGGCTGTTTCCCGAAGAAGAATTGTTGGTCCTATTTTTTTCCATAATACAGTTACAGCACAGCGGTATAGAGACAATATTTTGAATCCATTTGTGGAGCAATTACTTAACGACGAACTACGTTTTAGATATTTTCAACAGGACGGTGCAACCGCCCATACAGACGCCGAAACTATTAACTACCTACGCAATTTTTTCGACGACGGATTAATCAGTTTTCGATCAGACATTGAATTCCCACCTAGATCACCTTGTTTAACGGTTTTGGATTACTTCGTTTTTTCTCATTTAAAGAACACTATTTTTAAAACACCTTGCAAATTTAGAACAATTACAAGAAAGGATTATCCAAGAATGTGGCAACATTTCGAACATATGAAGAGACGTGTGAATTTATGCTTGGAGCAATGGCGGTGGCCAATTTCAGCAATTTATGTAATTATTTTTCTTTTTCTTTCTGTATATTCTTACTTTGTTAATTTCTTAAACAACAAAAATAAATTTGTATTTATCTACTTATTTTATTACTCATTATTTTGGCATATCATGTCATAATATGAATTTGACAAAATTTTAACCTAGATTTGGTTAGATATATCGTCCCCATATCATTGTGAAACCAAGCCCTACGTTTTTTAATCCAAGCCCTCTTTGAGGCCAATAATTTTTGCTCGCACGGTATTTGCCAATTTTTTCCTTTGTAAATGTACAGGAAAAAATAATCTTGCTTAAAATAACCACAAGCAAAACTAATTAAAATACTTAAAACTTTCTTAAATTTTCCAACCACCACCGACGTCCAAGCACGGTATATTAAAAAAAAAACACCCCTCTGCGGTGCAGCTGCTTGCAATAAGGGGGTGTATCTGATTAATAACCTCCCCGGGGGCCCGACCAGTCTTAATTGTCGTTAGCGGGCCCCACTTAGCGCGCTGATTAGGCCTTTTGTGGAGCCGATAACGCGCCATTGACACTGGATTCCTTTTAATTTAATCTCGTGTACCAGCTTGACTTTTTGTTTTAATATTAATTAGCTAAATTTTGTGATATATCGATGACGGAAAAGAAATCTTTCAAATGCGAAAAAATGAGACAACGTTGGATTCCACAAACGTTTTAATAGGATGTTTGTTTGAAGGTGGAATACAGTGGCGTCACTAGGTGGGACCAGAGGGCCCCCCCCCCCAGAGGTCTGCCTGGCCCTCCCAGAATCCGCGAGAAACAAATTTATTCTGCCAGACCACCCAAATGCGAACGATAAGTTAAACGACAAATTGATTAATTGAATTTTTTTTAAATATTATATTTTTTAAGTTAATCTTTAAATTTACTGAAAAAAATATTATGTAGTTCTTTGGAGGAAGGAATCGTGAACCTAAACCTGACCTTATTAAATTATTTGTTTTAATTATCTTAAATTATATGATAAAATTCTGAGTCTGACTATTTAAAGCTCAATTTAATTAAAGGTAAGATATTTGTTTGTATTTTTATCTTTGAGTAGGTATGCCTTTTTTTATATTATTATTTTTTGCTATTGACTATGACTAGGAGGTAGGGCATCAGTTAAACTGTTAAGCAATAAAAACAATAAAAACTAAAACAAAATACAAAATACCTACATAAATTAATGATATTTGTTCATCAATTATATTTTTAGTCTAGTCTATACCCAATACGCGCAACTAAAATTCGGAATCGGAACTCCAAGCCAGGGCTGTAAAGTTAGAAATCCAATGCTGCCTGCCAAGACGCTCTCGGGATCTAATCAGAATAAACATGTCCAAATTCAACTCGAAAAATTTCCAAAAAAAGTTTTCGTGACAGCTGAAAAATCTAATCGATAAAAAACGAGGTCTTGTGATATTACTGTTGATTATTGACCAAATTTGTTAAAACTTGTGCGTGGTTCAGAAAAAAATTTCGTCTGCGGCGAATTTCGCCTCTCCACCTCTACACGAGCCGCCACTTCAAATCACAATAACAGGGCTAACCCCCAGGTCAGAGGGCTAGTTACGCCACTGGTGGTAGACAATAAAGTAATATCAAAAAAATTACCTTGTCGGACTTGTATTGTCTTTATTTTGTTACTTAACGCAACGTTTCGGTTAGTTAGTATCTCAAACCGTTTTCAAGTGTAAACTAAATTATAATTCTAAGGCTACTGTCTTAAATACTATATATCCATCCAGAACAGCACTGGAGAAAACGAAAATTTAAGGAAGCAGCTTTCTTGAATCAAAATACACATATATTTAGTAAACCAAGTATAGATATCCCCAATTGAAATGTGTGAAAAATCTGTAGCTCAAAATGATTCCTGCCATAATCTGCTGACCACCAATACCGACTCTGACGTAGAAAGAATTTTTATCTCGAACAATGAATGTGAACAATTGGTTTTTGACTGTGTTTGTTTCCACGACCTAGTTCAATACAACGGTGTGCGCAACTCGAATAATGTTATGTTAGATTTAGTTTTTTCTAACTATTGTAACATGTCTATATTACAAAACACAACACCTTTAACTAAAGCCGATTCTCATCATCCTGCCCTAGTAATACACTTCTATACGGAAATTTTGGATATAATAACACGTCGTACTTGCAAACTTATAATTATAACTTTCATAAGGCAGATTACAACCTACTTAATGATTACTTTGAATTGATAGATTGGAGCTTTATGAATCATAACAATATAAATAATGCCCTAGAAATGTTTTACACTGTCTTAAATGTTGCAATCGATTTATATGTCCCAAAATCTAGAGTGTCGGCGTCAAAATATCCTAATTATTTCTCATACGAAACGATTGCTCTTATTAATAATAAAAACAAAGCTTATAAAAAATATAGAAGTACACGGTTGGCCTGTCATGAATCCCGCTATAAGGCGCTAAGAGCCCAGTCTAAAGCATCGATTAAAAAATACTATGATATCCTGATTCGCACTACACAAAATCATATTCTAAACAATACTAAAGCGTTTTGGTCTTATTTAAGGTCTCAACGTAACTCTGCCAGTATTCCTGCAAAATTAAAGTTTAATGACATCGATTCTGACAATCCTAAAGGCATTGCGGACCTTTTCGCCGATTATTTCGAGTCTGTGTTCACCATGTCTGACCCCACAACATTCACAACCACCTCTCACCTCTCTTATAACAACACAGTTATTTCTAAAATAGATATCAATAGTGCAATTTTATTGTGTTCGAGAGACTGATCAAACTTGACGAAAAAAAAGAGGCAGGACCAGATGAAATTCCTCCAATCTTTGTTAAGAACTGCAGTACTACCTTGGCAGCGCCACTTAGCTACCTATTTCAGCTTTCTTTAAGCTCAGGTCAGTTTCCCAACCTCTGGAAATCAGCCTATGTCACCGCTATTTTCGAGGGCGGCAATAGCGGGGATGTAACCAACTATCGACCCATATCTGGTCTCGACTGTATAGCCAAGGTTCTCGAGTCTATCGTTGTTGACGAACTTTTGTCAAACCTATACAGGGTGTTTTTTTAAGGTCGACGAGCGGCCATATCTCGGAAACTACCAGGCATAGAAACTCAGGAAAAGAAAAATGATAATTAAAGTGGCCATGAGAAAATTCTGGAAATGATTTTTAAGTTCCGCATTTTGCCGCAAGAGGGCGTAATTGAAAAGTAAATTTTAAAATTTTACATAACTCCGAAAATTCCACATTAAGGTATATGTTTGATAACACCATTTTAAAGCTTGGACAATTATGCATAATTTTGGTCTTATGCTCATTGGCGTACCGACTTTAATAAGAGTGGGGGAAGCTGTTGAAAGTGTAATCATTTAAATCGCTGTAACTTATAAACGTCTTATCTGATTTTAGCAAACTAAAAACTGTTTGGAAGAGAAATGTATGCACCTTCACCAATCGTATTTAGTTGTCCATAATAGTTCTCAAAAAAAATGCTAGAGGGCGCAATTTGCAATAACAATATATTTTTTGATTTTACTCCGAAAAAATAAATCATATGGTTTAATTATGATACCATAATCAAAAAGTAGATGAAATTTGCTAGAAAAGTATTAAAACCGCAGTTCGATATCTTTGTTCGTTTCAATGTTATTGTCAAAACAATAATTTTTAATACGAATTGAGCCCTCTAGCAATTTTATTAGAAACTATCTTGTACCATTAGATACGACAATTGAAGGTACTTCCAAACAAGCTTAAATTTAGTATAATCGGATAAGTCGTTTAGAAGTTACAGCGATTTTAATGTTTACACTTTCAATAGCTTCTCCCACTCTTATCAAGTGAAGGTGTAAACATTTAAATCGCTGTAACTTCTAAACGACTTAACCGATTTTACTTAATTTAAACTTGTTTGGAAGAAAAAGGTAAGTACCTTCAATTGTCGTATACAATGGTACAAGATAGTTTCTAATAAAATTGATAGAGGGCGCAATTTGTATTAAAAATTATTGTTTTGGCAATAACTCTGGAACGAACAAAGATATCGAACTGCGGTCTTCACATCTTTTCATGCAAATTTCATCTTATTTTCGATTATGGTATCATAATTATACCGTATGATTTATTTTTTCGGAGCAAAATAAAAAAATGTATTGTTATTGCAAATTGCGCCCTCTAGCATTTTTTTTTAGAACTATTGTGGACAACTAAATACGATTGGTGAAAGTGCATACATTTCTCTTCCAAACAGTCTTTAGTTTGCTAAAATCAGATAAGACGTTTATAAGTTACAGCGATTTAAATGATTACACTTTCAACAGCTTCCCCCACTCTTATTAAAGTCGGTACGCCAATGAGCATAAGACCAAAATGATGCATAATTGTCCAAGCTTTAAAATGGTGTTATCAAACATATACCTTAATGTGGAATTTTCGGAGTTATGTAAAATTTTAAAATTTACTTTTCAATTACGCCCTCTTGCGGCAAAATGCGGAACTTAAAAATTATTTCCAGAATTTTCTCATGGCCACTTTAATTATCATTTTTCTTTTCCTGAGCTTCTATGCCTGGTAGTTTCCGAGATATGGCCGCTCGTCGACCTTAAAAAAACACCCTGTATAGTGATCTCTTAGCGCACCAACATGGATTCCTACCTGGACGTTATTGCCAGACGAATTTGTGCGTCTATTCCCACTATATATCAATGGTAGTAGATTCAGGTGACCAGGTCGACTCAATGTACTTCGATTTTAAAAAGGCTTTCGATAGGGTTAACCATAACATTCTTATCAATAAACTGAAGTCTTTTGGTGTTACAGATCCTATTCTTTCATGGATCTCAAGTTACCGTCGGAACCGAACCCAATTCATTAAAATAAATGGAACC
Organism: Polydrusus pterygomalis; assembly: GCA_963969555.1. Classification (NCBI taxonomy): domain Eukaryota; kingdom Metazoa; phylum Arthropoda; class Insecta; order Coleoptera; family Curculionidae; genus Polydrusus; species Polydrusus pterygomalis. The sequence continues at coordinate 32,372,752 of OZ018375.1, read as the reverse complement.
ATTTCCAGGGAAATAAAGGTGACATCTGGTGTGCCCCAGAGTTCGCATTTGGGCCCGGTTTTGTTTCTTTTGTTTATTAGCGATCTTGTCGACATATTTATTAACTGTCAATTTCTCTTATACGCGGACGACCTAAAAATTTTTAGATTAATCACGAATATTTACGAATGTTCATTATTGCAGCTTGAAGTCGACAAGCTATTTGAGTGGTGCTTGATAAACAGAATGGAACTGAACATATCCAAATGCAAAGTAATATCCTCTCATAAAAAACTTCAATTTTATACCCATACTCAATCTCTCACTCTCCTCTACCCAGAACAAACTTAATTAACGATCTGGGAGTAATTTTTGACTCCGAATTGCGTTTCAATGAGCATATAAGTCATTCTATAGCAAAGGCCTTTAAAATGGCAGGTTTCATAATGCGCAAGTGCTGGGAATTTTCCAATATAGAGGTATTAAAATCCTTATACTTCTGGCTGGTGCGAAGTCACCTTGAGTATTGCTGCGTGATCTGGTCGCCATGTTACCAAACCCACATCAAGCGTATCGAACGAGTTCAGATCAAATTTGTAAATTTTTTATTATACAAACTCAAAATCGACAAAAGACAATTTTCGCACTCAGATCGGGTTCAAAGTTATTACGAATAACATAAACTGCTCGGAGCTTATTAATTTTCGCGTACCAAGGCACGATACGCGCTTGAACGATGTGTTCTTGACAAATAGAAGCCGGACTGACATTGGCAGAAATGATGTGATGAATCGTATCATGCACCTTTTCAACAGACACATACCACCAAACTTTTATTACAATTGTACACCAATAATATTTAAAAAAAGAATAAGTTCATTATTGTGACACTCTCAACAACCATGTATATCATATTCACTATAAAATCTCATAAATTTTATCATTACCCACTATTCACTGTAGCATAAGATTCGCCCGTACTATTAATATTGACATTCTAATGTCATGAACCATGTATATTAAAACTAATATGATTTGGAATGGATTTCTGTACGTACTGTATATTGAATAAATAAATAAATATTCGGAAGTCTCTTCTTGTCCAAAACCAACAGCTGAAACTTCACACTCCAATAATAGTATAGGAGCTGACAAACATTGCGGTGAACGATATTTTTCAAAATTTTCACCTACATGGTCTAATTATACATGGTATAGACAAACTGAAATCGACCGTCTGCCGTTTCAAAGTGGTAGCTTTAACTGGTGGGATGCAATTAAAAAAGGGTGGTTTTAAGATTTGGTGAACAATAATGATCAAAACCCACATTCACTCATTTGAAAAAACAGCTTAAGAATGTGTCGAAATCACGTGGGCAGACGATTTATTTGACAGCTTAACCCTGGCAGACGCCTGTCAAAGTGGCATATTTTATGGTAAAGTGAGCGACAAGTAATACACATTAATTTTGGTGGGTATATTCCCCTATTAGTACGTTAACTAAAAACAATATGGCAGACGAAATATTTGACAGCGTTTCTGTGGCAGACGCTGTCAAAGTGACAAGTTTAGTCTTGGTAAACAATATTTATAATAGCTTAAATTGGTAAAATAACATAAAACTACACAGGTATTTATTAATTTTAAGAAAGCAGACGATTTATTTGACAGCTTAACCCTGGCAGACGCCTGTCAAAGTGGCACATTTTATGGTAAAGTGAACGATAAGTAATACACATTAATTTTGGTGGGTGTATTCCCGTATTAGTACGTTAATTAAAAACAATATGGCAGACGAAATATTTAACAGCGTTTCTGTGGCAGACGCTGTCAAAGTGACAAGTTTACTCTTGGTAAACAATATTTATAATAGCTCAAATTGGTAAAATAACATAAAACTACACAGGTATTTATTAATTTTAAGAAAGCAGACGATTTATTTGACAGCTTAACTTTGGCAGATGTCTGTCAAAGTGGCATATTTTACAATAAAGTGAACGACAAGCATTACACATTAATTTTAGTGGGTGTATACCCCTATTAGTACGTTAACTAAAAACAATATGGCAGACGAAATATTTGGCAGAGCTCCTGTGGCAGACGCTCTCAAACTTACAAGTTCACCTTTTATTGATAAACAATGTAAATAGCTTAAATTGGTGAAATAAAATATTACTTTGGTAAATGGTATTCAAACATTTTTATTGCAAAATTGGTATAAAATAAAAATTATTCTTTAACAAATATAAAACAGGATTCTTAAAACATCATGAAATCAGTCTCTCGTTTTTATTCGTCAACAAAACCTAAGAGTACTTCAACAAACCTAAAACTATTATTAAAAAAAAATATACAGTATGTCTCCGTAAGTTTGCATCATATGGAAAACTTTTTTATTATTCATTTTACGAAAAAAAGTTATTCTTTATAAAAAGCTCTGCATGGTCTAAAACCTAAAATGCAACCATCAAATATCGAAATTTTCCAGTCATATACGAGGTTTGTCAAAAAATGTGAATTTTTCCCAAGAATGTAAATTTTTCCCAAGAGTAAAGTACCTTTATTTTTGACATTATGAAAAATTGTTATACAAAAAAGTTGTTCAGAACTAAAAACCACGTCTAAATATGCAATTATACGCATTTATGTTGAAAACTTATTTTATTAATTTATTATTAATTATTTAATTTTTTAATTATTTAATTAATTTAATGCGTGTTATCGCATATTTAGACGTGGTTTTTAGTTCTGATCAACTTTTTTTAATAACAATTTTTGATAATGTCAAAAATAAAGGTACTTTATTCTTGGGAAAAATTTACATTCTTGGGAAAAATTCACATTTTTTGACAAACCTCGTATATGACTGGAAAATTTCGATATTTGATGGTTGCACTTTAGGTTTTAGACCATGCAGAGCTTTTTATGAAGAATAACTTTTTTTCGTAAAATGAATAATAAAAAAGTTTTCCATATGATGCAAACTTACAGAGACATACTGTATAACAAAAAAATATATTCTACAAAAAATGCAAATGAATCTAGTCGAGCATTGTTCCAACAAAAAAAAACACATTTAGGATTTTAAAACATCCCAAAATCAGTCTCCCAGTTTTATTATTTTACAAATAAGTAACCTAAATAAGAGAGAGTACTTCAACAAATCAACAATCCAGCATCATTCTAAAAAAACACATTTCTTAAAACTATAAAATAGGATTTTAAATTATTACAAAATCAGCCTCACATTTTTATTCTTTCACAAAAAAGTAACCTAAATAAGAGGGAGAGAACTTTAACAAATCTTAATGTATTTATCTAAGCAAAAATAAATCAAAAAAATATATCATCTACAAGTGAATCTAGTACCTTAAAACAGCATAAGTTATACCAAACACTAATAAGTTCCCAAAAACTTGCATAAAAATTTCAAATTACAAAATCAGTCATTATTTATTGCTGTAAAAAATCATCCTCGTCGTTACTTGATTCAACCAAAATTGCGTCGGCGTCGTCGTCACTTTCGTTACTTAAATCAGATTTATGTAAAATATCACCAAGTTGAATGGGCGTTTGAGGCCCGTCAAACCACAGTATATTGAATTTATTTTCTCTCAGTATCCAACCATTATTTAGAGGATCGTAAAAATTTGGAGTAACTTTGGTTGCATTCGTCCAAATTGCTGCAATTTGGTTTGTCCTTCGAATTTTTTGCAGTAGTACTGATTTGCAAGGGGGAAAGTTTTGAGCATTAAATTTTTTTTTAAATAAAAGTGGATTTTTTTCTGATGTGCATCCATAAGTTTTAATAAAACATTCCAATCTGGCCTTATCTATATCCTTTAAATTTGGTTTTTCATATAATTTGCAAACATATAGCCTTCCAGAGTATTTAGTGTTTCCTGAGGGATGTCTTTAAATGGCTTTGACCCCAATGACGCAAAAGCAGCTTCATTGCAATTTTTTAATATTGTAAAAGGTTTCTTTTTTCCTTTGCCATAAAACGAGGCTTCGTAATCACAACCACTAAATGCATGGAATGCTGGTAGTGCTTGGCGAAGAGTTGATCCTAAATAATCGTGTATCTTTGTAAGATTAATATATCTTAACGAATTATTCGAAATTTGACCAGTTTCTATCAAAACAAGCTTATTTTCTTTTTTAAATTGGTCAACATGCGCTAATGCAATAACTACAATATCTGTATCTGCAGCTCGTATAACTATATTTTTGCAAACGGTTTTTGTTATATGAAAGAATATTTTACTATCGGCCTCTTCATGCTCACAATAGTATTCTTGTGCTATTTTCTTTATAACATGTTCGTTTTTCTGATTAAATTTATAGCAATGATTATCAATGGTTACATATTATAGTTTTATTATTAATTATTGGGTAATAACAGTTATTTTCCCACTCTGGATGGAAACTGGTCAAATTTCGAATAATTCGTTAAGATATATTAATCTTACAAAGATACACGATTATTTAGGATCAACTCTTCGCCAAGCACTACCAGCATTCCATGCATTTAGTGGTTGTGATTATATGGCAAAGGAAAAAAGAAACCTTTTACAATATTAAAAAATTGCAATCAAACTCAAGCTGCTTTTGCGTCATTGGGGTCAAAGCCATTTAAAGACATCCCTCAGGAAACACTAAATACTCTGGAAGGCTATATGTTTGCAAATTATATGGAAAACCAAATTTAAAGGATATAGATAAGGCCAGATTGGAATGTTTTATTAAAACTTATGGGTGCACATCAGAAGAAAATCCACTTTTATTTAAAAAAAAATTTAATGCTCAAAACTTTCCCCCTTGCAAATCAGTACTACTGCAAAAAATTCGAAGGACAAACCAAATTGCAGCAATTTGGACGAATGCAACCAAAGTTACTTCAAATTTTTACGATCCTCTAAATAATGGTTGGATACTGAGAGAAAATAAATTCAATATACTGTGGTTTGACGGGCCTCAAACGCCCATTCAACTTGGTGATATTTTGCATAAATCTGATTTAAGTAACGAAAGTGACGACGACGCCGACGCAATTTTGGTTGAATCAAGTAACGACGAGGATGATTTTTTACAGCAATAAATAACGACTGATTTTGTAATTTGAAATTTTTATGCAAGTTTTTGGGAACTTATTAGTGTTTGGTATAACTTATGCTGTTTTAAGGTACTAGATTCATTTGTAGATGATATATTTTTTTGATTTATTTTTGCTTAGATAAATACATTAAGATTTGTTAAAGTTCTCTCCCTCTTATTTAGGTTACTTTTTTGTGAAAGAATAAAAATGGGAGGCTGATTTTGTAATAATTTAAAATCCTATTTTATAGTTTTAAGAAATGTGTTTTTTTAGAATGATGCTGGATTGTTGATTTGTTGAAGTACTCTCTCTTATTTAGGTTACTTATTTGTAAAATAATAAAACTGGGAGATTGATTTTGGGATGTTTTAAAATCCTAAGTATTTTATAGTTTTAAGAAATGTGTTTTTTTTGTTGGAACAATGCTTGACTAGATTTATTTGCATTTTTTGTAGAATAAATTTTTTTGTTATATATATTTTTTTAATATATGTATAAATAGTTTTAGGTTTGTTGAAGTACTCTTAGGTTTTGCTGACGAATAAAAACGAGAGACTGATTTCATGATGTTTTAAGAATCCTGTTTTATATTTGTTAAAGAATAATTTTTATTTTATACCAATTTTGCAATAAAAATGTTTGAATACCATTTACCAAAGTAATATTTTATTTCAACAATTTGAGCTATTTACATTGTTTATCAATAAGGGTGAACTTGTAAGTTTGAGAGCGTCTGCTACAGGAGCTCTGCCAAATATTTCGTCTGCCATATTGTTTTTAGTTAACGTACTAATAGGGGAATACACCCACCAAAATTAATGTGTATTACTTATCGTTCACTTTACCATAAAATATGCCACTTTGACAGGCGTCTGCCAGGGTTAAGCTGTCAAATAAATCGTCTGCTTTCTTAAAATTAATAAATACCTGTGTAGTTTTATGTTATTTTACCAATTTGAGCTATTATAAATATTGTTTACCAAGAGTAAACTTGTCACTTTGACAGCGTCTGCCACAGAAACGCTGTCAAATATTTCGTCTGCCATATTGTTTTTAGTTAACGTACTAATAGGGGAATACACCCACCAAAATTAATGTGTAATACTTGTCGTTCATTTTACCATAAAATATGCCACTTTGACAGGCGTCTGCCAGGGTTAAGCTGTCAAATAAATCGTCTGCTTTCTTAAAATTAATAAATACCTGTGTAGTTTTATGTTATTTTACCAATTTGAGCTATTATAAATATTGTTTACCAAGAGTAAACTTGTCACTTTGACAGCGTCTGCCACAGAAACGCTGTCAAATATTTCGTCTGCCATATTGTTTTTAGTTAACGTACTAATAGGGGAATACACCCACCAAAATTAATGTGTATTACTTGTCGTTCACTTTACCATAAAATATGCCACTTTGACAGGCGTCTGCCAGGGTTAAGCTGTCAAATAAATCATCTGCCCACGTGATTTCGACACATTCTTAAGCTGTTTTTTCAAATGAGTGAATGTGGGTTTTGATCAATATTGTTCACCAAATCTTAAAACCACCCTTTTTTAATTGCATACCCCAAGTTAAAGCTACCACTTTGAAACGGCAGACGGTCGATTTCAGTTTGTCTATACCATGTATAATTAGACCATGTAGGTGAAAATTTTGAAAAATATCGTTCACCGCAATGTTTGTCAGCTCCTATACTATAAGCACGTAGGCGGAGTTATCAAGCTTGATTGCACATGGATAGTATTTAGGACAGTAGTCTTAGAATTATAATTTAGTTTACACTTGAAAACGGTTAGATATACTAACTAACCGAAACGCTGTGTTAAGTAACAAAATAAAGACAATGGAAGTCCGACAAGGTAATTTTTTTGGTTTTAATAGAATATTATGCAACGACAGTATGCGCCGGCGAGTGTCTTAATAGCCATTAATTGCGAGTTACCTACACTATTTTTTCTACGACCCCATAATTTAGCATTACCTTGGAACATTTACTTCAATGATAATAAAATTAACCTTCATATTTAAAAACTATTAAATATAATTCCAGAACAGTAATAAAATATTGAGATTTAACAAAAAATAACTATAAATTTTATATACAGACTATCCGCGGATAGGGTTTACAATAGCACAAATAGATGAAAAATTTAATTTTTCGGGAAAAAGTCATTCTTGATAAAAAGTCTTGTTTGTAAAAAAATACAATTCACAAAGAGAAAATGTTGATTTTTTATGCAGGGTTCGCAAAAACATGATTTTTCTCCTAGAGTAAACTACCTTTATTTTTCGTTTTTGATCAAAATGCCAATTAGAAAACTTATTTAGAATAACGTTTGTAATTTAAATCCGAGATTTAAAATAAACCTTCGATTTTTTTATTTTTTTTTATTTTTAGAGTACCCAAATGGAAATTTTGCTGCTCAGTAAAAATATTAATATAAAATTTTATTAGACTCAATTTTCATAATGGTTGGTGTGTATCTTATTTTAAAATTTCAAATGCATTCCTACCACCTTTTGTAAAAACAAGGAATTTTTTTACCTTTTTATTACTTTGCTTTACGTATGGGACAAATTTGAAGTTGTTCAAATAATTCGTTTACAACTGGAAAAATGTGTTGAATAGCAAATTATGAATATATTATTTGTTGTTATTTTATTAATTTTTTATGCTATCTCCGGGGTCATTTCATTTGTGAAATTAAAAATACATATTTCTGGTAACACCAAAAAACAGTTTTTGAAACTTTTTGTCATTACTAATGTATGTATTTCGACGGCTAATGTTGCAATCCAAAATAAATCTTTTTCCTCTAAAAATTAAAAAAACTAAAAAAAATCTAAGATTTATTTTAAATCTCGGGTTTAAATTACAAACGTTATTCTAAATAAGTTTTCTAATTGACATTTTGGTCAAAAATGAAAAATAAAGGTAGTTTACTCTTGGAGAAAAATCATGTTTTTGAAGTTTTGCGAACCCTGTATAAAAATCAAAATATTCTCTTCGTGAATTGCATTTTTTTACGAGCAAAACTTTTTATCAAGAATGACTTTTTCCCGAAAAATGAAATTTTTCATCCATTTGTGCTATTGTAAACCTTATCCGCGGACAGTCTGTATATATATACCTATATAATATATAATGTATAGTGTGTCCACAGATAGAGTTTGGAAGAGGACAAACAATTTTTGTATTAGTAGGTAAGTATAGAAAAAAAAGTCGTTCTTTATAAAAAGTCTGCTTGTGTTGAAACTATAATTTCGAATATCAGATTTGCGATTACTATAGATACAGAGTTCGTCAAAAACAACATTTTTACTTTTTGGAATTTTTGTTTTAATTCTAATTTTTAATTCCTTGATTTATTAAATGAATTTTGTTTGTGCTAAAACTACAATTTCAAATATTACATTTGCGATTACTATACAGGGTTCGTCAGAAACAACATTTTTAGTTTTTTAAATTCCGTTTAAAATAAATTTACGTAAAAACAAACAACTATTGTTGCTTTCTTATTTCGAATATAATTTTATATTTGGCCCAGTAACTATTTTGATGTAAAAAACCTTTTTTTATTTGCCTACTTTTGAAGTATTTTTATTATTACATGTCATATTTCTTCAATTCATTGAATCATAAATTATAAAACTTTTATTCAAACGTGGTACCACCGAGTTAGCGCATAGTTTAACTTGACATCTGAATTCCCGATACCAATTCCAAACTTGCTGTATTGGGATATTTGCAATAACTACTCTTATTTTTTTTTCAGTTATTATTGAAATTGGTTTTATACACATGTGGCTTCAGATATCCCCATACATAAATGAAAATCCATAATTGTGAGATCGAGACTCCTACGTGCCAACTAATTTGGACCATAGGTACTTTCCAATCTATTTGTTCCTAAAGTGATGATTTAGCCAATCATCAAAAGGAATTGAAAATAGAATTAAAAATTCCAAAAAACCAAAAATGTTGTTTCTGACGAACCCTGTATAGTAATCGCAAATCTAATGGTTAAAATTACAGATTCAGCACTAGCAAAATTCATTTACTTACTTAAACAGGGAATTAAAAAAAAAAGATAAAAAAAAAACTAAAAATGTTGTTTCTGACGAACCCTGTATACATAGTAATCGCAAATCTGATAATCAAAATAAAATTGTAGTTTCAGCACAAGCCGACGTTTTTATAAAGAATGACTTTTTCTTCCATATACTATACCTACTAATAAAAAAGTTTTCCCCTTCCAAACTCTATTCGTGGACACATTGTACCTATCTATATTATTGTTTTAGATTAATAACTTTGTTTTGTATAGAACAATAAAATTATTAAACTTTAATTGCGGCACTTCTGGCACAATATTTGTGGATGCCATTTTTCTTACTGAAGATGATAGAAGAATATATTTTATTGAATTGTTGCATTCAATCGAATTTAAAATTTGATTGGCTACATTGACTTTATTTTGAATTGATTCAACAATGTAGTTTTCGGCTGCTACCGTGGATTTCCAGCGACCGACTCTTTTAGTCCAGTGATATCACTATCAGCATCAACTGATATTGTCGCCAAAGTGCTGCAAAAGTAATGCCCGTATCCGTATATAAATTGGCATCTGGAATATTTAAGTCATAGACCTATAGATACGTACAGTTATCTCCTGCGCAAATAAAAGTTACGTTTTATGGGTGAAAAAATACCTCCGAGACCACGGCTCGCCGGTCAGATGCCTTCCCTCCCAGCAGAATTGGGCATGCGCACAAACTTCTTGTTATCGACATGCTCAAGATACACTCCAGAATCGGCTCGGCGCCATTTTTGTTGTTGTATTGTAGCTTTCTTTGCTATTGTGGGTGTTTAATATTTACGGATTTCTAGTTTTTGTATACTTAGTTTAGTGAATTGTGTTTGTGCTTTTAGTGACTCGGATACTCGGATTGGAATATAACCAATGACTAATAAAAACCGTTATATGGTAAAATACCGGGTATTTCGTATTTTCAGTAAGTATGGAGTATTGATGTATCTTAATAAAAAACTTAATTTTTTTATGATCAATTTAAAGACATTTAACTAGGCCTAGGCAGAGGCTACACAAACAAGGTATGAAAATAAAGAGAAACACACACCAAGACCGATTATCCCGATGCATGTTATGGTATAATATATTTGCAGCCCTGCAATCTAATTAGGTAGGTACGCCTATTTTTAGGGCAATATATTGCTTTAAAAACTTTAAAAGACCAGACACTTTTCTCTATACTTATATTATAGGAAAGAAAAAGGAAATACCTAGGTATGTTTGTATTAATCCAAGGGTGAAAATATTCCACGGGTCAAGTTCTCGGGCAAAAACTTTTTCAAATTCTTGAACAAGGAATTGAATTGTGCTTGCAAATGCAACACGTACCCAAGTTTTTGCCAAATTGTAAAAATCAATACAAGTTATATACCAACACTAATATTTGACTTGAGGTTAGGTATATATACAGGGTACGCCAAACTCGATGGCCCCTTAGAAGTATCTAGACAATGAAACAAGTTAGGAATTTGAAATTTAGGATTTGTCCATAGGAGGTCATGATCTCCAATTTGAAAATAGTTTTAACATTGCGGCGTTGCCAGATCTACTCTTACTACATACCAACTTTGTTATTTCAAATGGAATGCCATGTATATTTTCACATTTTTGGATACCGCTGGACATTCTAAAACTTTTTTGTATAACCGATAGTATACCTATCTAGAGCCGTTTGACAAATAAAAATTATTTATTAAGAAATTTAGCAACACGCATCCCTCAATAAAAAAAATAAGATTTTTCGCAACGGACAAAGACAACCGACTGAGATTTTGGCTGTTGTTCCTTAATAGGTTGTTTTGTCATAATATGTCAGGCAAATTAAATTATCTCATACAGGGTGTCTACAACATCATATTCATTTCGTGCAACATAAAAATTGTAGTTATGCAGTAATTTTAAATGGAACACCCTATATTTTAGAGTGGTAACTAAAAGATCCATTAATTCTCTATCTAAAAGTATTATGTGATGTCATACCTAATTTTAGCCGTTTTGGACTTATAAGCAAAAAACCAAACTAATGTAATTAATGTAAATATAATTTCTTATTAGCAGAAGAAGTAGGCTATGACTTCAACCAAAAACGTTTGTCACAATGTCACTGTCTATTTGGCAAGTAAACGCTGTACTTACGTTCGTAATCTATTATCTGAATATGGCGAATTCTTATACAAACGAGGAAATTTTAAAACTGTTCTACATTCATGGCGAGTGCAACAGAATTATTAATAGAACATGCAGAACATTTAACGAACACTATCCACACTTAGTCCCAATGAAGAAAAAGAAATTCAATAGGATAGAAAATAACTTTAAGAACAATGGTCAAATAAAGCAGGAAAGAACCCAAATTAAACCTGTAACAGGTATGCATGAGGAAATGCAACAAAATGTGCAAGAACATTTATTTCATTGTCTTCGTTACCTGTTACAGGTTTAATTTGGGTTCTTTCCTGCTTTATTTGACCATTGTTCTTAAAGTTATTTTTTATCCTATTAAATTTCTTTTTGTTCATTGGGACTAAGTGCGGATAGTGTTCGTTAAATGTTCTGCATGTTCTATTAATAATTCTGTTGCACTCGCCATGAATGTAGAAAAGTTTTAAAATTTCCTCGTTTGTATAAGAATTCGCCATATTCAGATAATAGATTACGAACGTAAGTACAGCGTTTACTTGCCAAATAGGCAGTGACATTTTGACAAACGTTTTTGATTGAAGTCATAGCCTACTTCTTCTGCTAATAAGAAATTATATTTACATTAATTACATTATTTTGTTTTTTTGCTTATAAGTCCAAGACGGCTAAAATTAGGTATGACATCACATAATACTTTTAGATAGAGAATTAATGGATCTTTTAGTTACCACTCTAAAATATAGGGTGTTCCATTTAAAATTACTGCATAACTACAATTTTTATGTTGCACGAAATGAATATGATGTTGTAGACACCCTGTATGAGATAATTTAATTTGCCTGACATATTATGACAAAACAACCTATTAAGGAACAACAGCCAAAATCTCAGTCGGTTGTCTTTGTCCGTTGCGAAAAATCTTATTTTTTTTATTGAGGGATGCGTGTTGTTAAATTTCTTAATAAATATTTTTTATTTGTCAAACGGCTCTAGATAGGTATACTATCGGTTATACAGAAAAGTTTTAAAATGTCCAGCGGTATCCAAAAATGTGAAAATATACAGGGCATTACATTTGAAATAACAAAGTTGGTATGTAGTAAGAGTAGATCTGGCAACGCCGCAATGTTAAAACTATTTTCAAATTGGAGATCATGACCTCCTATGGACAAATCCTAAATTTCAAATTCCTAACTTGTTTCATTATCTAGATACTTCTAAGGGGCCATCGAGTTTGGCGTACCCTGTATGATGTATAATAACATCGAAGATTGGTTATTTTCCTGGTTTTGTTTGTTTTTTATATTTAATTTTATAAGACTAGTTTAATTGACTACTTGTTCTCTTCCTTTTCGAACTAAAAATACGACGACGAATCATTTTTAAATAAATTTTAGAAACGAAACCTTAAAAACAATTTTCTATCCTCAAAATCTGATAGGTTTGCAACTACTAAAAATGCCAGAAATCACTACCTTTTCCCCAACTTGATCAAAAATTGAGAAGAAATTCCAATTTTTTGGCAAGAATTTGGGACAAATTTTAGCTGTTTACACGTAAAAATAATTTGAAGGTCAAGTTCTACAATTTCTTGAGCAAGAACTTAAAATTTTAAGCCCGGAACTGTATATTTTCGCATTCGTCAAATCATAATGTTGCAGTGCGCATGTCTAATCGTATGTTACATGCGCAAGGCCATAAATTTGCCACTTTCGTGAATATTGTTTACTTATCTGAAGGTAAATATCTATGATGGAAATAGACACTATACAGGGTGAGTCGGGAGGAACGGACCAAATTTCAGTAGTGTATTATACTCGCGAAAACAATGTAAAAAAACCTATATGTTCTTATCCGATATTTTCATTTGTTTTCAATGTATAAGTATAGCGCAATATCAAATTTTTTTCTACGTTCCACTTTTATTAAAATTTTTACGTAGGTAATTAGAGTATGCCATGCTTAAGACTCTAAACCATTTGACATCTATGTTGTCTTGACAATGTCTGTGTATTTTGGCAGTAATTAAACGTTTATTTTCAAGTTTGAGTGATTAAAGTGTTACAAAATGCCAAACGCTTATTCAAATTTCGAATATGCAAATATGGTGTTTATTTATGGCTTCTGTAATGAAAATGCTACAGCTGCTGAAGAATATCATCAACGGTATCCACACCACAGACATCCGACTAGAACCGTGTTTATCAGAGTTTTTAACGATTTGTGCAAGAATGACAAGCTTCCCAGTGCCAAAATTACATCTGAACGAGGTAATCGACAAGGAGAAGGAGAAGTAGAAAATATTCTGCATTTAGTAGAAGAAAACGCAACGACCAGCTCACGACGAATTGGTACTCAATTGGGCATTCCACAAAAAAGAGTATTAAACACACTCCACAAGCAAGTACAGAGAGTACAGCACCTAAAACCGGAAGATTATGCTAAAATTATTGCATTTTGTCGGTGGATAAATAATCATCGTGTTGTATTACCTATACTTTTTACAGATGAAGCAACATTCACCAGTGACGGTATTAATAATACTCGTAACTCTCATGTATGGTCAATCGAAAATCCCCACGCAACAGTTGAAAGTAATTTTCAACATAAGTTTTCGGTTAACGTATGGTGTGGTATGCTCGATAGCTATTTAATCGGCCCTTTCATTTTGAAGAATCGCCTCACAGGAGACAACTACCTAAATTACAACATGAGTTACAAGGACTACTAGAGGATGTTCCTGTAAATATCAGAAGGCAAATGTATTACCAGCACGATGGAGCTCCTGCACATTTTGCTCGTCAGGCAAAGCAATATTTAGACGAAAAATTTCCAGGGTGTTGGATTGGTCGAGGTGGTCCTATTAATTGGCCTCCAAGATCTCCAGACCTCACAGCACTAGATTATTGTTTATGGGGCTGGTTTAAAAATGAAGTGTACAAAGTAAAAGTGGACACTTGGGATGCACTAATTTGACGTATTAGAAATACTGCAGCTGCAGCCAATTTTAAAGAAGAAAGACATGAAGCAATTAGAAGAGCAAGAAGAGCTTCGTAGACGAAGCAGAAAATTTTTAGAAGTCAATGGCGGTATTTTTGAACATTTATTAAAAGAACACTATGATTAGGAAACCGTTAATATATGAACTTTTCTTTATTTGATATTACGCTATAACTTGAAAACAAATGATTATCGAATAGGAACATATGGGTTTTTTCAAATTATTTTTGCGTGCATGTACATTACGCTCCTAAAGTTTGTCCGGTCTTCCCGACTCACCCTGTATATATGAAAGAAGGGTAGAGTAATCGCGTCCGTGAAATATATAATATATAGAAGTGAATTCGACCTTGATCTTCTATTTTTCTTGACAATGTAAATATACGAAAATTTACTTATGTATAATTTCGTTATAAAACGACTTTTTTAAACTGTTCCTCCTGTATCAAAAGGTCATAAAACAAATATTTATAAATCATAGGGGCCCGTGAGCGGTGACTAAGTGGAATATCTTGTACGGCATTTGTTTTACCAGAGGTCCTTCTTTTTTGTCAGTCGGGTCCAGCGGCCCATGACCCATGGCCGACTCATAAATTTTTGGAAGTAAATTAATGAAAGGCTGTCATTAAGAGCGGTTACTAAAGATGCCTTTCTTAATTGCAAAAGGATGCCAGCAAGAAAGTAGTAAATTATTTATCTTAAAAAATTGTTTATGGTAGTTACAATGTACAGGGTTATCCAACCAAGACTAGACAAGGCGATTTTTTGACTTTTCCTGTACTTTTATAAAAAAAAACTGAAATAGCCATCTTAAGTCATTTTCTCCCGCGAATTCGAATATCTTCAGCAAAAAACAATTGAACATCAAACAAAAGTACTAGGGGTCACTTTGATATTTTTTTAAATGGAACACCCTGTATATTTTTACATTTTTAAATTCCACATAAAATTATAATTATTTTTTATTAAATGCACTATTAGTCTTTACTTCATAGTTTCCGAGATATTGACTCTCGAAAAGTGACATTTTTGAATTTTGACAGCTTATAACTTTCTAACAGTACGTCTTAGAGCAAAACGGCTTACATGTCCCTATCTTCAATTTTTATTATCTTCCCAAAAAAATCAACTTCCAGTTAAACCGGAATAACTATATTTCCTTCTTTCGAGTTACATCCGGTTTAACCGGAAGTTGATTTTTTTGGGAAGATAATAAAAATTGAAGATAGAAACATGTAAGCCGTTTTGCTCTAAGACGTACTGTTAGAAAGTTATAAGCTGTCAAAGTTCAAAAATGTCACTTTTCGAGAGTCAATATCTCGGAAACTATGAAGTAAAGACTAATAGTGCATTTAATAAAAAATAATTATAATTTTATGTGGAATTTAAAAATGTAAAAATATACAGGGTGTTCCATTTAAAAAAATATCAAAGTGACCCCTAGTACTTTTGTTTGATGTTCAATTGTTTTTTGCTGAAGATATTCGAATTCGCGGGAGAAAATGACTTAAGATGGCTATTTCAGTTTTTTTATAAAAGTACAGGAAAAGTCAAAAAATCGCCTTGTCTAGTCTTGGTTGGATAACCCTGTACACGTCAAGGTACCCAAGTAGCATTTTTTGACACATTTTGGTAAATGTATCGAAACCTATGTTTCTGTTTCCGACACAGCTGTTGTAACAACATGAATTAACAATCAATCAGTTATTCCGTCATCTTTGACTGTCGTTACAAGTAATTTGATTCATCGCTAATTTTTCCAATTTCTTGAATAATTCACACAATGGGCTTTACGGAATAGCACAAAACATTCATGGTTGATGCGTATTTTCAAAACGGGGTTAGAGTAAATGGTGAGTGGCAATACAATCCGGGTTTGGGCATGGACGATTTTCACGAACATTTTCCTAACGTTGCTTTTATTGCTGGGGATTTTTATCATTGCCTGCAAAAGAACCGTGGCTGTGTTTAGGAAAACAGGTTCTATACAACACAAAAAAGGAGCAGGAAGACCATCTGTAAGAACAGAAGAACGTGTTGCAAATGTTCGTGAAATAATGCAAAATACGCCAACAAATTGTATAAGACGCCTGTCCCAAGAAGTGGGAAGATCTTATGGAACATGCAGGACTATTCTTAAGAAGCAGCTAAATTTATTTCCTTATAAAGTGCAAGTATTCCAAGAAATACAAGCCGCAGATTTTGATAGACGCAGGAATTACTCTCAATGGTTTACCAAAAATTTATTGGAAAGAAATGATTTATTAGACCTGACATTTTTTTCGGATAAAGCGTGGTTCCACCTCTCCGGTAATGTGAATTCTCAGAATACATGTAATTATTTTTCTTTTTGTTTCTGTATATTCTTACTTTGTTAATTTCGTAAACATCAAAAATAAATTTGTATTTGTCTACTTATTTTATTACTCATTAGTTTGGCATATCATGTCATAATATGAATTTGACAAAATTTTAACCTAGAATTGGTATATACCATTGACAAATTTTAACCTGGATTTGGTATATTATAGATATCATTGGGATCTAAACCAAGCCGTATATACGTTTTTTAATCCAAGCCCTCTTTGATGCAAATAATTTTTGCTCGCACGGTATTAAATGTTTTCTGAACGTCATCGCATCGCAGTAGTCTTGTAGCACCCTAGTGGAGTAGTCGGTCTATTTTTGAAACGAGAGGGTATTTTCTTGTGGAAGGCTTAGTCGTTATATATATCCTCTTGAACTGCACTCAAAATATAGTAGTACAAATCACGCGATACTCTGAAAAAGGCCTTGAATCGCGTGTCACTATCGCTCAAGTAGCGTTCAATAAAAATGTTGTAACTTCCCTCTCTGTCACGATTCTTGTATATATCAGAATGTTTCTGGGCAGGCTCATGACCGTGAAGTAATACAGCTAAATTTTCTTTTTTCTCGTCATAGAGCAAGAGAGCTTCAGCAATATTACGACGAATAGTGGTCATCTTGACGATTTTACTGCTCCGAACCTTTTGCTAGACTGAAGTGTCGCATCACAGAATATTAACAGCAAGCAGAAGCGACAATACCTGTCGGCACCTTTGATATCGACTGGTCGTTTTTCAATGACCTTCACACAACGATAACGGTCGATCCACAACATAATACTCCGAGAAAACTTGCTTATTTTCTACACTGAACGACATTACTTTTTAGTACAGGTGCAAATGTTATAACTTGATTTATTTTTTAAACATAAAAACTTAAAAAGGTTTTAAATTTGTTAGTCTTGGGAATTAAGAATATTATTGAAGTAGAAAATGAAAAAAATTATTATATTAAAAAACTTTTAAATTGCTAACGCTTTTACAGATTTGTTTGAGGTTCCTTCGATTTGTGACGGGCAAAAATATGTATATTGGTATTTTGTTATATATTAATGCTAAAAACCCCCTTAAATAAGGGCAATAAAACCTTTTGGTAAAACCTGACCGGAAAATTCGAGGTATTTAAGGAAGGTATTTTAAGTTATAAAAATTGCACCGAACATTATCTTCTTAATGTTGGGTGCTAATTTATGCATATACTTAGGTACTTCCACGAATTAGTTTAGGTATTGTGGGCAAATCCGATAAATTTGCTTACTAAAGATTAATAAAATGGGTTGTTATAATTATATTATAGTTTTGTTTCGAACTTTGTGTGTTTTGCGATTAACGTAACTATTTGAAGATGGCGGAAAAAAGGAAATTTATTTCTTTAAGAGATAAAATTGAAATTATTGAAGCAAGTGAGAAAACTGGTTTAAAAACTGACTATTATAAAAAATGAATTTAAGGCAAACACACAGTAGATTGTATGTACCTACATTATACATAATATGTATGCAAGTGCAAAATTTGTTTTTTTTTCGAGTTTCGTTTCTTTACTATATACCTTGCCTGATATATCTGATATATAAAGATAAATATATTAATAAATAAACAATATTAAATGCAGATTTTTTAATTTTCCTCTATAAAGCGACCACCCCCGTTTAGCGACCAATATTTGATACCCCAAGGGTGGTCGCTCATGACAGTTTTTACTGTAGTAGCCATGAAAAATATTTATATTTGTGCTACCGACGTCAAATTTGGTATATATGGATAACTTTTAAGTGCAAACAACATTTCCTAATAAAAAAATTTCCACAGTTAAAAATAAGGGCAATTTATTCTTGAGTGAATTTAACGTTTTCACCTCTTCCTCGTATACGCCGCAATATTTACTAGTTTTGTCTATGCTCTTTTTTGCTTAAGGACATGCAGAACTTTTCAACCGCCAAAAAAATTTGGTAAGTTTTCAAATAATAATAAAACCCTTTGGTGCGAACTTTCTGCCAATCACTGTGTAAAGCATACAAACCTGACAATATAATAATTTTTTTGGGAGGCTCTCCTAATGAAGGAATAATTTCTTCAGGCATTTCTTCACATGTTGGCGAAAGGTTAGAAAACTTTGTGGGTACTGCTTGCGGAAATAAGGTTTTTTTAATAGTTGCACTTCTTGAAAAATGTTTTTCTTCGAAATGGTTTTCACAAAGCCGATAGTTTTTGTGTGCATTTATTATATTTGGCAATAAATCTGGCCTACTGCAGGCGTCTATCCACAATTTTGCACTATAACAAAATATTATATTTAAAGCAACATAATATCCATTATTTCTACCCCTTTTGAAATAAATCTACCCAAAAACTATTTTAACCAGACCTTTACGACTTATATCTTATTATTTTATTTTATCATATCAACAATTATTCGCGATTAAACATAAAAACATAAGGAAACTAATAAGCTCCATCTTTATTTATCAAGTCTGTTAAAAATATGTACCTACATCCCAAAAAACTTTAAGATTAAAAATTTTAAATGTATCATTCATATTATAATTAATTGATTATCATAATAATTACCGTTCGTACTCCTTTGGAAAACTACATAATATTAATTTCCGATATCTGTCTGTCAAAGCGCAGGTCCGGATCATGAAATACCATGATCGCGAGCCTAGTCAGTCAAGAGCAGTGGCTGTTTATTAAGCTGCACGTTGATTATATTTTTGACCCTTACTCGAGCCTGCCTCGGCCCACAAAGCCAAATCTGGGACTTGGACGGGTTGAGGGACAAATAATATTTTTCCGATATATCGAGCAGTGATTGCAGATCATTATTCAACAAAATTACTGCGTTGATAAGATTCGATTCAAGAGAAGAAATATAAAGTTTCGTATCATCTGCATAAAAGGGATTATCTCAGTATTCATTAAATTTTTGAAAAAATTAAATAGATAGAAAAAAGAAGTGGGCTCAAGATGGAACCTTGAGGTACCCCGTTGCCGATTGGGATTACCCCAACTCGGTCTACGACCTCGTACACTGAGAAAACGATTTCTTTATATTAAATAACATTTATTAACTATAAAGAAATTTCATGTTTAAATATCAGCAAACAAATATTTCTTTATTCCTAAGAAATAATTTGTTATGGATTGGTGAATAAAAATAACTTTAATAATAACAAATAATTGTTTACCATCCCAAAATGGAGGTAACAGTTATATAGAGCATTAATTAATTATTAATAAGATTTATTATTTGGTAAGATATATTGCTTTACTGTCATAATGACAAAGTTTAGATAAACTAGTTGTTTGTTAATTGTTAAGACACGTATATTTCACTTAAATATACTCCCCTAACGTTAGATTTATATCACTTTTACCAATAAAAAATATGTATAGCAAGCAGGCTTACGAAATTAGTAATAAATAAATCATAGTTACCAATAAATTTGTTGTGTCTTGGGGTAAAAAGGCGATATAAAAGTAAAGAAATATTTTTTTAATGTTAAGAAGATCAATTTAGTTAGATTTAGATAGAAAGGGGGAAAAATAAAACTCTTAAACTTATGTTAAAATAAATACTTTAATAAACTGAATGCTGATATATTGTTCTAGCTGATTATAAAAATATTTTCAAAAAAAAATTAGATAAAGAACAGAACAATTACACCTTATTAAATATGTTTACCTTGTGGTTGAAAGTTTTACTGTAAAAATTGGCATTTGACATTTGAAGTAATAATATTAAAACTTTGTTGTAAAATTGTAACGAAAATCTTTTGTTAAAAAATGTTGTCCCAAACCAGAATATATTTGTAACATTACTTTGAACTCGCTCAGAAGATCTAGCGTGGCGGCTGCAGCTGCTGGAGAGAACAACACAATTTTTTCTGCAGTGCTGGTTGAACAAGTTTGGTCAAAATTAGCACTGAAATATCAAATAAACAAAAAATAATAAAATGTTTTACTTTAGGGCTTATACTACATAAAAGTTTTACATAATACGATTTACTAGATTACCTTAATAAGCAATTATGTAGGTGGTATTCTGCCGTGCATGCTGGATATTATTTCTAATTGCATTAGCAGTTTTATGGGACGAGTAAAAAAATTTCTAATTTTATTATATAAAAAATACCAAACTAATAACTCACCTGACAATCACAGCCTTTTTTGTTAATAAGCACGAGGCGGCGCGACCACCAATAACAACTATTACGCAACTACTGCGGGTCGTTTTTTGTAATATTAAGAACAATAATTTAATGTTAAATGCTTATCCTGTTATTTAATCGGCGGACTTAAATATTATACCTATTTTTTAACTATTAAAATAAATTTTGTTAAGAAATATTTTCTTTAGGAATAAAATATCGATATCTTTATATGCAATGGGCCTTATTAGATATTAATTTATTAACTTTATTCCAAAGGAATCTTGCCCAAATAAATCCGTTTGTTAACTATAATCAGACTTTTCCCTCAGTGTACCACTCGTGACTGCAAGAATGCGTATACCGCACTTTTATTATAAATACCTACCAATTATTGTAATATGGGTAATTTAATAAAAATTCCCTTTTTTCTTTAAATCACAATGAACGCCATTGTAGGTAACGCAACTCCTTGCCATTTCTACTTTTACTAAGCGTTTAAAAAATTAAAATTAAATATTTTAGTCATAAATCATTACTATCAAATGTGTGTCTACAATCTTACAACGTGTATTATAAATTAATAAACTTTACAATACTTTATAACATTATAACGTCGTAAATTACCAGCTTAATCTAAAAAAAACAGGGGGTCAACGTACATATTTCCTTCTGCACGCTACATCAAAATAATTATTAGATCATGAACTTGATATCCATCAACCATCAATCTGTCTAAAATTAGACAATATTAAACAAATCTGGCGTATTTAATATACTTGTAAAAATGTTGGAAAATTTATAAAATTAACAAATTTTAGTTTAAAGAGTTCATCATATCATATAAAATAAACCCATTTGTTGCCGCTGTCACTGAATTTCATCATATTACACTGAGAAAAAAGTCTTCTATTCTTTATAACACTTTACATAGGTATACTCTTTATACCAGCTATACTCTAAGTGTGTTCCGCGGAACCCTAGGGTTCCGCGATACCTCTGTAGGGGTTCCTCAAGAATTTAGAAAAAAAATCAAAACACCTCTCTCTGGTCGAACGTTTTGACTCCGCGGCCGCGCGTAGGTATATTTACTTATTTATTTGTATTTGTATAAACATGTGTTTCAATAGCTGATCTGGCAAGCTACGTCAAACAAGAACTAGTTACACGTCTACAAAAAACACGATTCGCCTTGCAAATGGACGAATCAACAAACTGATGTCGCTGGTTTGGCTATCTTGCTGGTTATCGTAAGATATCCATATGAAAGTTCTTTTGAAGAAGACATGCTTATGTGTTCACCGCTGCTCACAAACACTACCGGGGAAGAAATTTTTAATAAAATAAATATATTTTTTGAAGAAGCATTGACATTTGTACAGATGGGGCCAAGGCAATGACAGGTAAAAGAGCAGGAGCAGTGTCACGAATAAAAAATAAAGCGCCTAATTGTAGTTCCAGCCACTGTATTCTGCATGGACAAGCACTTGCGATGAAGCAAATGCCGTCAAATCTAAAATTAGTTATGGATGAAGCGGTAAAAATAATTATTTTATCAAATCACGACCACTACAATCCCGATTGTTCTCATTATTGTGTGAAGATTATTGCAGCAAACATTAAACACTGCTGCTCCATACAGAAGTGCGACGACTGTCTCGGGGTAAAACTTTAACAAGGCTATTTGAACTTAGAGCCGAGTTACAAATGTTTCTTTCAGCAGATACTTCTTTTAATTTGAAGGACCGTTTGTATGATAAAACTTGGTTGTTCCGATTGTCTTTTATGGCGGATATCTTTCAAAAACTGAACGAATTGAATTTATCATTGCAAGGTAAACAGACAACAGTGTTTCAGGCCTATAACATAATAACTGCCTTCAAAAGAAAATTAGATTTTTGGATTATTTGCGTTGGTAAGAAAGAAATAGAAAGCTTTACGTCGCTCAGTGAGTTTGTTAGCGATAACGACTCAGAAATGTTTCAAGATGATGTGTTTGAAGAATTGGTCCAATATCTCAGTTCGATGCGCGCATCTTTTGAAAATTATTTTCCCGAAGAACGGAATACAAAAATGAAACTGAATTCATGGATTCATAATCCTTTTTTACCCAACTTGGAAAAGCCCGAAAATATGTCAAACGAGATATATGAATCTCTTTTAGAAATGTCATCAGACACAAGTATGGAGTCACTGTTCAAAACGACGCCTCTCAACGATTTTTGGTGCAGAATCCGTGAATATCCAATGCTTGGCAAAATGGCTCTGAATATTCTTCTCCCGTTCCCAACAACATATTTGTGCGAAACAGGATTCTCAACCTATGCAGCCACGAAAACAAAATATCGCAATAGACTGGACGCCGAACCTGATATGAGACTTCAACTGTCTTCTATCAAACCTGATATCAACCAATTGATGAAAAATAAAAAACAGTTTCATACCTTCCATTAGTTAGATTTTTTCTTTTTTAATATCTTCTATTATTGTACTTGCCATGTGGTAAAGTAAGTAATAATTAGTAACTGTTACATTGTACTTTTATTATGCTTATTAATAAAGAATACACTTTTAAAAACTATTGTTTTATTGTAGGGTTCCATCAAGTATTTGGCTTCCCAAAAGGGTTCCGTCACCAAAAAAGTTTGAGAACCGCTGCTTTATACAACTGTTTACTGTTTAATACTATATGAGACAGCAACGCGCCTTCCTGCTGTAAGACAACGAAAATTGCTAGATCATTGTGTAGTGATAATGTCACGGTAATTTAGCCTATTCGAAATTGGAATTAGGTAATGCTACCATAGAATGGTTCCTTTATAGTCATTATTGCTCTGACTACTCACAGTAATTATCAACTTCTATTGAAGGTGTAATCTGGTTCTATATACTGTATTAGTTCCGGCTGGCAGTTCTAATGAAACTTGACAATAATCATAATAATATTTGCTTGCTATGGTTAATAAAGCATATACTTACCACTAAAAATTAGTACTGTACTTATCAAAAATTTAAATAGCTTCTAGTGTAAAATTGTTCTTGTCGTTTAACATTGCATATGATTATCAATTATGCGACATGGTTTACTGAGATGGTAAAATTCGTCCATACACTATAAAGTTCAATTCTAATTATGGGTTGTGCGAAATAAGAGCCTTCTATTGCTTTATCTGTCTGTGTATGTGTCCCAAAAAGTGTGATAACATAAAGTTGTATTTTTTAAATGGGACACCCTCTATTTTTTATGTTTTTAGGTTTGTATTGGTATCCTTTGCAACTAGTTGCTCTTGCTGTAGTGGTTTAGAAGTAATAAATTAAAAACTAAAAAAAAAGTTTTGCAGCCGTGGAATAAAAAAATCAAATAAACAATCTAAAAGCATTTTTTTTTATGTACGGCATTATGTGAGAATAATGATAAGGTGTCAAGTGTCACAACAAATCCAATCGATTTTATCTATTTTATACAGGGTACCTATTCAAAATAAGGTCTTAAAAATGACACATTTTAACTAATCTTTCTCAAGTTTTTCCAATGTTACACCCTGTATATTATTGTGCTATTGATTAAGAATTTTAAAACAAAACATTTTCGTACATCCAATTTATTAAAAATTCCAAACCGTTTTCATAATATTTATCAAAAAACATCAATGTCGCTATTCATGAAAAAGTTTTACAAACAAAATAGCTAGGAAGCCATGGAAGAACAACAAAATTTAACAATTAAATGCATTTTGACATTATTTGTCAGAAGTCTTATATTATATAATATTGAAAACTTGGAAACTTGTTGTATGTTTCGGGTAACTTTACAACGGCAACGAGACTGCTATTGCGCTCGCCAGGGAGGGCGCAAGCATGTCTGTCGAACTAGCAGAGAATACTGTGGCTAAACCACTGGGATCAGTCAAAGAGGAGATAGATCGAACAGCTAAACAACTTGCGCAAAGCAGATGGACAGGTCTTACAACTTGTAGCATCGTGGTCCCTACTTGATAACAGGAGAACCGCAGCGCTATTACAGCACAGTCGGAAGGACTTAAGAAACATCACTGCTGTAGTCACCGGACATTGCCTATTCTGTAGAAGTTACAGAGATGAAGAAGAGAAGGAAAGTATTCAGCATTTCTTGTGTGAATGCCCCGGCCTCGCTAGAAGAAGGTTCAATGCCCTGGGCGAACCATTTTTTAATGATCTGGAGGAAGTGAGCAGCCTGCAACTGGGTTGACTTACTAAGTTTATTAAAAGGAATGGCTGGTTTTAATGAGCTGTCAAGATTCTTCTACGATCGCATTAACCATCAGGAAGCTAATGCGGATAGGTTCCGCGGAACATGTGTGGTCCCACAACGGTCCTAATATAGGACACGTGTGACTGTTTGGACAATGACAGAGATCTGCCACTTTAACCCAACCTAACCTAACTTTACAAACATGAACAGCCGTATTCACTAAAGGGGTCTAAATTTAAAGCCGTCTTAAATTGACATTATTTCTAGGTGTGAAATGACATGGTCAGCATAAGTTAACTAAATATTGTTTTGTAAAGATTTTTCTAAAAGATCTAAATATTTTGATGAACTAAATTTAAAACTGTTTAGTGAATAGGTACAGATGTAAGTTTTTGGTTTCTTAAAAAAATATAAATTTTACAAATTTTCTTTAATTGGATGAAAGATGTTCAGAAGTGATTTGATTGTGGTTAATTGAAGATATTATACCTCAATATAAAAGAAATCAGTACCTATTCGGGGTCAATTGAAAGTTTCTTTTTATTTTTCGATACGAAGGGTACTTTATTCTTGAACTATTTTAAGATTTTTTGCCTGATCCTGTATGATGTTTTACTAGAAGCGATTCTAAGCGCACCTGATATGATTATCGGACATCCACCATTTTTTGACGACGTTTAAATGCAAGTAAAAAAAATTCCCCTTTGTTGCATGCTTGATCGACCACACTGTATATTTTCCAAATCGGAAGAATTCGTCCATTTTTTTCTTAAAGTATAATGTTACACAGTATATTTTCCAGACTTTAGTAGAAGGTTCTTATCTAAAAACATTTTCTGATTCCTAACTTTAGCCTTAACAAGATCTAACAAGATCCCGAAATAGACACATCCAGGCTTAAAGTTCTTTAATGAGACATGCTGGTTGGCTAATGGGCTTCATATTCACTGGAGTCTAACGAGATGTCAAAATATTCCTTAATTTCTAAATATTCCGTTTAGTTTTCGTTTTTCACTATATTTATTTATAATATGGAATTTTAGAGCTTAAAATAGATGGGTCAAGTTTAATTTTTGCCACCTCCATCAGTCCATCAGTATATTATACGAATATACGGGTTATGATAAAAAACCTTTTATACAGAGTGTCCGGGAAAATGTGGGAAATCTCCCGGATATGAAAAAAACACGTGAAAAGAATACTACAAGTTCATATAAACTTCTTTTGTATCGGCCTCCTCTTCGGAGATATGGGCTTTCAAAGCGCTCCCATGGAATTAAGTTTATGGCACATAATTATTAAACCAACAGGTATATTTCAATTTTTTTTTCATATGATGTATACCAGGTAAGACCCTTCAAATTACTATCCCAGAAAGTGTTGCGAATTACTCACAGCTGCAGGGACGGACTAGCTCTGACAGTAATGTGCCCATTTTTTTTTACGCCCCTAAATAAAATGACGTTTTTCCGAAAACGGTTAGGATTAGCGACATGAATGAAGAGTAGGTACTTAATTTTTAGTTAATAGTTAAAGGTTTGTAAAAACTTTGTCCAAAGTTTTTATTATACAAGTGTGAGGATTGAAGAGAGTTTAAAATGGGAGTGGTAAATGTTGTTAAAAGTTTTATAATCAGATGAGGAGTAACTGAGAAGTCACATTTTGGAGAACCAGTGACGTAAGTGTGAGGAGAGAAGAATATTTGAAATTGGAATAGTTGAAATCGTAAAGTTTATTTAATTATAAATTGAGGAGTAGCTGAAAAGTCACATAATAGTGAATTAGCAACTTAAGTTCTTTAATGTTTATAACTAAAAATAAAATAAATTCTATCATTAACCCCTTAACATGTAATAATGAAAATATTTAATATTCAAAAACGATCAAATTTTTAGGAATAGTTTTAGACGAAACGTTAAATTGGAAAGGCCATATCAAGTATATTATAAACTCGATATTTCCTTTCGTATCTGCTTTGTATAGAGCTAGATAATTCATTCCTTTGAAATACTTTAAAAATATATATTTTTCATTAATATATTCAAAATTACAATACTTAGCTTCTGCAAGGGGATCTGCTTGTTTATCAAACATAAAACCATTTCAAAAATTGCCAAATAAAGTTATTAAATGCATACACAAATTACCACGTTTAGGATCAACTGTTAATCTATATAGACCGAAGGGGTATATACACGTTCAAAATATTTATAAATTAAAAATTCGTTTTCTAATTTACTCTAGTATTTTAAAAGAAAAAAAATCAAACATAACACTCAGGAAAATAAGACATTAAATGATTATAACACCAGACATTGTATAAATTATCAAACTATAGCGGTAAAAAGTTATTTCGGAAAAAAATCGCTTTTATGACAGAATAATAAAAACAATTTTCTAAAAAATATCAGAAAATTTAAAATATTGGCAACTTTTAAAAAACAATAAATTTACTAAATTAAATTATTTATTCCTTTTTTTTAATTGATTTTATTAATGAATTAAATTGGATTAAGGTGGAATTCTCAACGTCATTCCATCTATTGCCAACCTATAACCTATTTCGCGTTGCTTTTTTCAGTTTATTATTAGATTAACTAACATTTAAATAAAATCAATATCGTCGGTACAATATTTAGGTAATATCTGACCCGGGCCGCCCGAAATCGCCACAAAGATTTACTTACACGGTTGCCTGTACCACTACTTACACAAGTACCTGGGCACCCTTAGCCCAAAATCGCCACGGGCCTTTATGGAACTGTTTAATGCGCGTAAATGTATATGAATCGCTAACTGCAGAAAGGGGACATGTCACATTTTCTAAATTGTTCAGGAAGTTAAAAAAACCTACCAACTTGTTTAATATATTTTTTTTTCTTAAAATTTTATGAAAAATAATTTTTCACTTCATTAAGTGAATGCTACAATAGACCATTTATTTTTTGACATTTTAATATGGGCGTAAGTGTCAGTTTTGACATATGGAGATGTCACCTTTCTGCAGTAAATGGAAAATACCAAGAATTAAAGAAATTGTTTTATTAGAGACACCCATGAAATTAAAAATGATAAAAAGAAATCCAGAATCCATACAGCAGTTACTATCCATGATACCATAATAAACACATATCTTAATAAACTCAACGATCCTAGTAACAACGATCGGCAGGTACTATTGGAAAAACTGAGAAGAAGATTTATCATCAACTTTAATGTGGACACCAATGCGGTTTTCTCTGGTAGCAGGGTATATATTCTTATGTTTGATCTAGAACAAGAGGAGTCGATATCCCCTACTGAACCTACAGCCAGTCAACACAATGCACAAGCTGTTATCGATGGCTGCGCTTAATTTTTTATATGCAAACATAAACAGTTACAGGAACAAAAAACACCTAATAAATAATTTTATTGAAAACAACAATATAAACTGTACAATGTTCGTTGAAGCTAAGATGGATGGTAATACTAATGTGTCATATGGAGATTGGAATATTCTGCAACATAATGGAACGAGAATAAACAACGTGCGAGGAGGAAGCTTAATCCAAATAGACCCAGCTTTGAAAATGCGCAGAGAAAACGCCCCCAGACTGAATAATAACCTCAACGAATGCCTGCATTTCTCTATTCCTGCCTTCGATGACAGACTTCATATATTTTTGGTATATATTCACCCGAATAGTGAAATAGAAAATACCATTTTTACTAAAGCCTTGCTTTATAAGTACTCGTTAATTATTGGTGACTTCAACGCAACCAGAGGAAATAAAAAAAGGCAAGTAAACGATTTTCTAAACTCCACGAATTTTCTAAAACACTTAACCCCACCAACGTTTCTAATGCCACAAAACGAAGATTCAACACCTGATCTGTTATTATACACAAGAAACATTGAACAGAGCGTTACACATGTTGAATTAACGCCAGATTTGGGGTCTGACCATTTGGCCATTAAATTTTCCTTTAAACTTACTGACCCACTAATCAGGACTAAGATACTAAAGCCCAACTTCCATAAAACAAATATTGAACAGGTTAATCAGGAAATGAGTAAGTTCATAAACAATATTGAAAATTCCAGATTGTCACAGCAGGTTATATCAACTTTTAGCGCAACATTGAGTGAAGTTATAGACAAGAACAAAATATAGTACCCAACTTAGTACACATGAACTGCCTCCATTTATCATACATCTAATAAAAAAAAAAAGACGTATGTATAGAGAGTACTTACACAACCGCAATCCTGGAGCTAAGAGAGAGATAAATAATTTTAACAGAAATATACAATTATTAATTCAGCAATTTAAAAATTACCAGTGGATCACCACATGCGCAAAAATTAATGAAAAGAGTGGCCGAAACTATTGGAATGAAATTAAAAAGCTCTCTAGGTATAAAATCGCGAACCGCGCATCTCCAACTCTAGAAAATGGGCTACGAGACTGATGAAGAGAAGACGAATTTATTTGCCGACCATTTTAAAGGGGCCTTCATGCCTGAGGACGATATCAATTTTGATCAAAATCATGACCGGGTCGTTCAAGATTGGTCTCAAACCTATTTTATTCAAAATCCACCAACAGAAGATATAAACATTGATGAAAACGAGTATCTGGAGATAATTGAAAAAGGAAAAAACACTGCCCCCGGCATCGATGCGGTTCCAAAAAAGATCCTAAAACAGCTTCATCCGGATATACACAGATACATTCTTAAAATTTATAACTTCTGCCTTAAGCACGGATACTTTCCACAGGAATGGAAAAAAGGCATAATTGTAGCTATTCCAATGCCAAATACGAACCAATCAATTCCATCTAATTATCGACCTATTACACTTCTTCCAGTTTTAGGCAAGAACCTGGAAATCATCATCAGGAACAGATTGGAAGCGTCAATTGGAGATGTCATACCTGGTTACCAGTTTGGCTTTAAAAACAAAAATTCCACCACTCACCCACTCATCATACTGAAGAACAATGTGGAGATAAGCAAGATAAACAAACGGAAGTCAATGGCTCTACTTATGGATATCAACAAAGCGTTTGATAGTGTCTGGCATATGGGTCTTCTTTATAAATTACACCTTAGTAACTGCTCAAAACAACTTGTCCACCTTTTAAGAAATTGGCTGAATGACCGCCGGCTAGTTGTTGGTGTGAATAATTGCAGGTCCGAAGAGTTTAGTCCGCAACAGGGTTTACCGCAAGGGTCACCTCTCTCTCCGTTTCTTTACAGTGTTTATTGCTCAGATATCTACAACTACCTTGACGATAACCAGCGGTACTTTTCTCCCACAGCATATATTTTAAAGTATGCAGATGATACTGCCCTCCTGTCTCATGGCAGAACAATACATGAAGCGAGAAATAGATTGCAGGAG
Organism: Polydrusus pterygomalis; assembly: GCA_963969555.1. Lineage (NCBI taxonomy): Eukaryota > Metazoa > Arthropoda > Insecta > Coleoptera > Curculionidae > Polydrusus > Polydrusus pterygomalis. The sequence goes on along the minus strand of OZ018375.1, from coordinate 32,342,298 downwards.
CTATTAGACAAAACAATCACCTGGTTTAATAAATGGAAGTTAAAGCCTAATCCTGCTAGGTCGCAACGGACCTTGGTAGCATCTCCTGGCGTAATTTTTATCACAATGAAAATATTGATATGAAGGTTGAAGTGCTTACAAATAAGCTTAAAGAGTTATTTGATATGCATGCTCCCTTGCGCAATTTTAGAGTTAGCAAGCCAAAAGCTCCATGGCTTACTGATGTACTTAAAATAATGATAAAGGAAAGAGACCTAGCTCTTGCCAAATTTAAAAATACCAAAAAGGAAGAAGACAAAAACAGATACAAAGAATTAAGAAATTTTGTTCTGGGTTGCGTTAGGCGAGAAAAAAAAAATTATGCTTCTAGAATGTTTTCTTTAAGTGACAAAAGGGGCTGGAAAGCCTTTAAAGACATGGGCATTAAAACTGAAAATAAAAAAGAAATACCCCCTAATCTAGCAAATTCAAACAAAATAAATAATTTTTTTGCCAGTTTTGTTAATACGAAAAATGATAGTTGTCTTAATACTGAACAATTATATTCTACTTTACCACCTTATTGTCAGGACAAGTTTAACTTTAAATTGGCAACCCTTGAGGAAATTGAATCAGTTTTTAATTCAATCAAATCAAATGCATCTGGTTCCGATCAACTCTCACTTCGAATGATCAGTTATTGTATGCCCTACATCTTGCCACAGATATGTCATATAATTAATTTCTCTCTCGAAAAAGGACATTTTCCAAGTTTATGGAAAAATGCTATTATACAACCTATTCCTAAGATTAGCAATCCTTCTCAACTATCTGATTTGCGCCCAATTAGCATATTACCAGTTCTTTCAAAAATACTTGAGAAGATAATACATAATCAGGTTACTGACTTTCTTACGCAACATAGCATCTTGCCTGAACTGCAGTCAGGTTTTAGAAAGGCCCACAGCACAGTTTCAGCACTTCTAAATGTTAGTGACGATATTCTAAAGGCAACGGATGCCGGAAAGAATACTGCACTCATTCTGTTGGACTTTTCTAAGGCCTTTGACACTGTTGATCATGGTGTGTTGAGTGCTAAATTAAAGTATATTGGTTTTGATCATATTCCCCTTAACTTTTTTAAATGCTATTTGTCGGGTAGGCAGCAAAGGGTACTGATTGATGGTAAGTATTCAGAAAGTCTAAATGTTAAAACTGGAGTACCACAGGGATCTGTTCTTGGCCCGTTATTGTTTCTAATATATACATTTGATCTGTTTAGTAAACTTGCTACTTGCTCCAGTCACGGTTATGCAGATGATATACAACTACTATTAAGTTTTTTTGCTGGAACAGCTATTGAGGCCAATAATAGTATAAATCGTGATCTGGACATTATTTATGAATATTCCAAGTCTCATAATCTAACTCTAAATGCCAAAAAGTCCCTTTTTCTTTTATTTGGAAATGCCAAAAAGCGTATATACTAGATACGGGTTTTAATCCAGTGGTAAATAACGAAAAAATTCCACATACAGAATCTGCTCGAAATTTGGGTTTAATATTTGACTCTAACCTACGTTTTACAGAACATATTTCAGTACTTTTACGGCGTTCTTATTGTACGCTTAGAACATTATACGCCAATAGGCATTTTCTTAATTTCAAACTAAGAAAAATGTTATGTGAATATACTGTTTTCCCAATATTTTATTATGGTAATGTGATTTATGGGCCTTGTTTAGATGCTGTTGCCAGGTATCGAATACAACAAGTCCAAAGAAATTGTGGTAGATTCGTTTTTGGCCTTCGTAAATATGACACAATATCCGCAAATTTAAAAATCTTGGAATGGCTGCCAATGGCCAAAATATGGGAAATTCATTTGCTTTCCTTCACACACCGTCTTTTGTTCACAAATAAACCCTTATACCTGCGAAGAAAACTTTGTTATAGGTCCAATTTGCATGATGTCTCAGTTAGAACTCGAGGTATGTTGTCAATCCCTAAATTTAGAACTGCTATATTTCAGCGTTGTTTCTCGTACGTTTCGGTTAAATTGTACAATAGCATTGACACTGGATTTAAGCGCGATTCCATCCTGTCATTTAAGTCTAAAGTTAAAAGACTTTATATGTTGGCATTTTTAGCGAACTAGTTTTTTTTTATTTATTGTATTATTGGTTTAATTTATTTTATTCAAAGTTTATAAATAATATTTAATTTTCTTTCTTTTTTGTATTATGGCTTGCCAAATGTATTATCCGTGGGTAGGTTATATTAGGAAACATTTTAGGACACTTAATAGAATAATTAAGTCAGTTTTAGTTATAGAGGTAATTTTTCAAATATAGTTGGAATATATAGGTCATTTATTTATTTAGGTTATATGCAAGAATAGCCCTACTGGCTAAATATCGCCTAATTGTATTCATCTAAATTTATGAATAAAAGTCGTTTATTATTATTATTATATTATTTTTAACCATAACATCAACCATAATAGCCCCACAATCACTATGTTTAATCAACAAATACACCCAATTGCTAATGCAAAATATTTAGGAATGGTTATAGATAATAAAATTAATTTCAATGGTCATACTGCAGCTGTAAAGAAATCAATCATAAGCAGAGCTAAGCATTTCTCAAGTCTTACCCATAAAACCCAAGGAATTTCCAGAATTACTGCATGTAAAATATATAAACTTATCTGCCGGCCAATAATTGAATATGGTCATCAGCTTCTGCTTACCTGTAGACCACCTGCACTGAGAAACCTAAAAGTCGGAGAAACGTCAGCGCTGCGAAAAATCACCAAGATACGTCACCCCAACAATCCCATCCACAACCCTCCAAATCAATTACTGTACGAGCTTTGTAATGTGCAGCCGATCGAAGAAAGACTAATTGATCTGTCGAGAAATTTTGCAAAACAACAGCATAACCTGCACATAATCCAACCCTATTGCCTTCAGCGAGTCCCCATTGCTGACCCACAAAATATCGAAGTCGAACCTAAGAACACTACGTTGGAACAACTAATGAGCTATATCATCGTATGAATCAAATTTTGAACTTATAACCTGTCAATGCTTTTAAAATTTTTAAACTGTTGTGTTTAAGTTTTTTTATTTTATTTATTTTTTATTTATTATTCTTAATCTATTACTGTGATTTTATGTTTTATATAACTTGTCTTTTTTTTTACATTTTATATTTATTTAAGTACGTTTTTACATTTATAACTTTAGTATACGTTTATATAATATTTCTAAGGCTGAAGGACCCCGGTCGATGGCCATTTAAGCTGTATGTTTTAAATTGTGTATTTTAACTTACAGTTTAATAAAGAACATTGAGTAGAGTAGTAGAGACACCCTTATAGAAAATATGTTATAATATGTAACAAAAAAATAAGTTATTCGTCATCTTGTTTCTTTAATGCGGTAGGCCAACCAGTTATTTGATTCCAAAAGGCTAAATAATCTCCTGGAATAAATTTGATGGTGTTCATTATACCAGCCATCTTTTTTGTGTTAATAGGAAGCTTCTCATGATAACCTTTGTTGTAGGGAAAGTAATTTCACTTTTAGTGTTCCTTGGTCGATATTTATCTTTTACAGGACAATTTATGAATTCTCGACAAACTACTTCTTGAGGAGCGGAAATGATCAAGTGATGAAAAGAGGAGATTGCAAAATTTTTTTTATTACGAACAGGTACATGTTTTCCATAGGATTCATTACTAAGGCAAGATTGTTTGTAAAATTGTGGCCACCAGTTTTTATAATTATAAACTAAATCTTTTGTAACCTGCACAACTGAAAATTTTTGCATATTCTTGGATGCTTCAGAGATTATTTTGATATATTCCTGAACAGTATAATATCTCTCATGTTTATTCAACTGTCTTCTAATTAAACCACAGTCTCGGTCACATGGCATATATGAATGACCCCTCATTGGAAAATATATTTCTATTTCAATAAATCTTTTTAGTTCCACTTCCCCAGTAGTTTATTTACCACAGAAAGGAGACATCTCCTGGACATGTCCCGTTTCTGCAGTAAACGTAAATTTTGTCGGCTCACAGCGTCACTAGCGTTAATGCAACATGTCCTGTTTCTGCAGTCAAGATGTGTTTAGATGTCTAGATTAAGAAAATACGCAAATGTCATTTTTGGAAAAAATGGACATGTCCCCTTTCTGCAGTTAGCGATTCATATGATGGTTAGTTAGGATTAGTATAATTTGCTACTGCATTTTAACCAAAAAAATAATAGGTAGTCTAGTAAAAAAACAACAACAGGCTTTACACATCTATATATTTTAAGATTAAACAGAGTAACAGAAATAAGAGTATTTACATTTTTTTACAAATTACAAATTGATTGCAAAATAATGAGAAATACATTTTACAAAATAAAAACGAGATATTATAGAGCCATTTTTTAGTTGTGCAATTAAATTGTCAATGCCATCTCTCTTACGTACTAACTTTGGCTTCATTCGCAAACTTTCGTCGACACTTTGTATTTTGATGTAAGTTTGAAATTGGCAATCTTTAATTAGAACGTTCATAAATGTATACAAATCAGGGTGACAACTATAAAAACTAGAATTAAATCTAGAATGAAAAGACTCACAGGAATTTGTGGTTCTTGCAAAATTGGTCGAATTTTCAGCCTCCATTGAAGGAGGGAATATAGATTCCTCGTCTATGTCGTTTTCTACTAGATAATCGTAGAATTGTCGCAGGCCCTCGTTTTCCGGCATATCTTTAGTAAAATCCAAAGCAAAACAATCACCAACATCGCTTGGATCAAGATAAGTGAGTCCGAACGGATACCTCAATCATTTTCCAATAAGAGAGTCGGGTTATTTGTAAATTGAAGCGAGTCCTAGTTTCTGGATTTTACGCCACCAAGCCTGTCCTAGATGAAACCTGCATCCCATAATTTTGGATTCTGGAAAAACTTCCGCTAATGCATTATGGATTCCTTTTTCAAAATCGACAGTGACAGTCCGTGGTTGCAGCTCCAAGTTAATGTCTTCACACTTCGATTTCAATATTTTGAATAAGTTACTGTAAGTTTCCGTAAGCTTATTCGATAATAAGAATACTAAAGGTATGTAATGTCCATTCTTAAGTCCGTGCACTGTGAACATCTGTGTATAAAACCTTGTACAAAAATTAAAAGTGCCGTCCATATGTATACAGATTCCACATCACACAAAAACTGCAAGTTTTTTTTACATGAAAACACTATAATGTTGGTAGCAATATCATTCAGTGGCGTAGCTAGGATATTGTCTTGGGGGGGGGCATATAATTGCATAGAGGCGTAAAGCCCGCCGCGAAAAATTTTTTGGACCACGCCCAAATTTTGCTAAATTTTTCTATTATCTATAATTGTTACGTAATCGCCTAAGTACAATCCGCAACTGAAATAATCTAGAAGTCCTACAAACAAACCACAACCAAACGTAATTACCTAGGTTTTCCTACGATGTTTATATCTTACTTTGTCTTATTTACGTAAATAAAAGAGAGAAAAGGAAATTTACACCACCAGACACCAGATCCGCGAATGTCACATAAAACAAGACGACGGGGATGTGATGACCAAAACAGACGCGTTGTTTCTCAAAGTAAGCCTACCTACGTTAAATTTAAAAGGGCAAAAAAATTTAATTTAAATATTGTTTTTGAAATATTGTTGATAATTACTTTTTTTCAGGGCTCTTGGGGGGGGGGGGGGCAAATGCCCCGATGCCCCCCCCCTAGCTACGCCGGTGATATCATTAACCAATTAAAACGTTTTCTCCTCGAGTTGTAAACGTATCCAAATTGTTTAAAGCTACATGCACTTCCTTTCTTGACTTCGGTAATGGTGGTGTAATCCGTCTTCTATATAGCATAATAACAGTTTTTTCTAATGCTGTTAATATCTCCTTGTATAATGTCACCATCGGCACCTTTTATGCTTTGTACACCCAAACGTATGACTTTGGCAGGCTTTATCTTTATACTGCAGTCTTCGATGGCTTTTCTTTTTGCGGACTGATGTGATGTCGTAAATAAACACATTTTAGATCCGCGTGCGAAGCCGGGGCGGGTCGCTCGTTTTATAAATAAGAAAATATTGCATACCAGTATCCATATTTGTTTTAAAAAAATGTAAATAACTGCATATTTTAAAGGCAAACAAGGCATATGGATGCGCATATTTTGGCTGAATTTAAGTGCATATAATCCATCTTTTAGTTATTAATTTCTATATTATATTGTCATTTTCCATGCATGTAATGAATTGTAAAAGTTAGTTTTGAATAAGAGCATTTTGAAAGTTATATAAGTACGTTTGCTTCCAGATGCGATGTCGTACGATGTCGTTCTAATAAAAAAAATCGCACGCTCGTTTAGTGCATCCGTAGCCTTAATGATTGTGACATGAGTTCAAAACGTTGCTAAGTCGAGAAACATATTATGTATGTATAACAGCATTAAAGTGTTAATATTTCGTAAACGGTTATAGATATGTGCAGGTAATGATTTATAAAAAATGTCTAGAATTGATTGTAGAATGTAAAATTGTAAAAACATACAATTGTTTCATTAAAAAAAATCAAAGTTGATACAGGTACAGCGCGAATCGCCTTGCAATTCTCTTTGAACAGAAAAATTAAAAAAAAAAGTCTTGACACTAATTGTTCCAAAAAATGAACTAATTCAAACGAGTTAAGTTATGTTAAGGCACGTAACTTAACTCTTTAAAGCAATGTGTTTTAGCTCTTTACCGTAAAAAATAAGGAATGCATATTATAGGTAAAGGTGTACTTAAGAGAAGATGCCTAACTGCTTAACAGGTTTTTCCAATTAACAAGTTTAGTTTTCAGTAAAACAAAGGTCAAATACTTTAGCCATAAGTACTCGTATATTTTTATAGACACGCGACAGGCCAATAGGCGATCGGCTATACATAGTAGTAGTGGACGGGCAGTGGTGCCGCCAGACATTGTTTCTGAGGGGGGATATGACAAAAAAAAAGGAAAAGCATTTATTTTCTTGGCTGAATTTATTTTCGGCCTCTGGGAGAAGTTGCAACCAATCGTCTGGTACCTATAGCTGGCACATGTCATTCATAAACGCTATTAAAATGTGTTGACAACATCATTTTTGTACGAGAGAGGCTGTGAAAATATGGGTGGGGCCGGGAGTAGGGATAACGATGGATTTACCTTTGAATATGACCTTGCTGCTATAGTTTAAATCTAACCTACAAATAACCCAACTTGCTATTTTTCGGGCAATATATTGCTTCAAAAAGTTTCACACTTTTCTTTATCCTACTTATATTATATAAAAGAAAAAAATATAAATACCTAGATAGTTTATATTAATCCACAGGTCAAGTTCTAGGGCAAAAACATTTGCAAATTCTTGAACAAGAAATTGTGCTTGGAAATGTTTTACACGTACCCAAGTTTTTGCCAAATTATAAAAATCAATACAAGTTATATACCAACTAATATTTGACTTGAGGTTATGTACGCGATAACGTCGAAGATTGGTTATTTTGCTGGTTTTGTTATTTCGATTTTATAAGTTTTATAGTTTATTTGACTTGTTCTCTTCCTTTTTAAACTAAAAACACAACGACGAATAATTTTTAACAGGATGAAAATTTTAGAGACAAACACTTAAAAACAATTTTCTATCCTCAAAATCTGATAGGTTTGCAACCACTAAAAATGTCAGAAATTACTATCTTATTTTCCAACTTGATCAAAAATTGAAAAGAAATTCCAATTTCTTGGCAAGAATTTGGGGCAAATTTTAGCGGTTTACATGTAAAAATAAATTGAAGGTCAATTTTTACAATTTCTTGAGCTAGAACTTAAAATTTTAAGCCCGGACCTGTCTATTTTCCCATTCGTCAAATGATAATGTTGCAGTGCGCACGTCTAATCGTATGTAGCTTAGTTTACATGCGCGAGGCCATAAATTTGCCACGTTCGTGATTATTGTTTGCTTTCCTAAAGTGAAATATCTATGGTTATTTCTAATCCCGAAATCAAAATCTACAAAACAACACACAGAAGCTGAATTCAAATAATGTTGTTGATGGTCTTCATTTTCTTGGACCAGAACAAACACACTTATTTTACTACCGTGTGAGCAAAAATTATTTGCATCAGAGGGCTTGGATTAAAAAACGTAGGGCTTGGTTTAGATCACAATGATATGGGGACGATATATCTAACCAAATCTAGGTTAAAATTTTGTCAAATTCATATTATGACATGATATGCCAAAATGAGTAATAAAATAAGTAGACAAATACAAATTTATTTTTGTTGTTTACAAAATTAACAAAGTAAGAAGATACAGAAAGAAAGAGAAAAATAATTACATAAATTGCTGAAGTTGGCCACCGCCATGCTCCACGCATAAATTCACACGTCTCTTCATATTTTCGAAAGTGTTGACCAGCATCTCTGGAGAAATGTTACCACATTCTTGGATAATCATTTCTTGAAATAATTATTCTTAATTTGCAACTTGTGTTTTAAAAATAGTTTTCTTTAAATGAGGAAAAACGAAGTAATCCATAACCGTTAAACAAGGTGATCTAGGTGGGAATTCAATGTATGATTGAAAACTGATCAATCTGTCGTTGAAAAAATTGCGTACGTAGTTAATAGTTTCGGCGGCTGTATGGGCGGTTGCACCGTCCTGTTGAAAATATCCACAACGTATAGTTCGTCGTCAAGTAATTACTCCACAAATGGATTCAAAATATTGTCTCTATACCGCTGTGCTGTAACTGTGTCATGGAAAAAAATAGTACCAACCATTCTTCTTCGGGAAACAGCTAACCAGACACCAATTTTTTGAGGGTGCAATGTAAGGTCTAACAAATCATTTCTTTCCAATAAATTTTGGGTAAACCATTGAGAGTAATTCCTGCGTCTTTCAAAATCTGCGGCTTGTATTTCTTGGAATACTTGCACTTTATAAGGAAATAAATTTAGCTGCTTCTTAAGAATAGTCCTGCATATTCCATAAGATCTTCCCACTTGTTGGGACAGGCGTCTTATACAATTTGTTGGCGTATTTTGCATTATTTCACGAACGTTTGCAACAAGTTCTTCAGTTCTTACAGATGGTCTTCCTGCTCTTTTTTTGTGTTGTACAGAACCTGTTTCCCTAAACACAGCCACGGTTCTTTTCAGGCAATGATATAAATCCCCAGAAATAAAAGCAACGTTGGGAAAATGTTTGTGAAAATCGTCCAAGCATAAACCCGGATTGTATTGCCACTCACCATTTACTCTAACCCCGTTTCGATAATACGCTTCAACCATGAATGTTTTGTGCTGTTCCGTAAAGCCCATCGTGTGAATTGTTCAAGAAATTGGAAAAATTAGCGATGAATCAAATTACTTGTAACGACTGTCAAAGATGACGGAATAACCGATTGATTTTTAACTCAGGTAGTTACTGACACCCAACAGGTATTAAGCTCTACGGCTAAGCATTACGTCCTTAGATGCAAGGCCCTCTTTGATGCAAATAATTTTTGCTCGCACGGTATTCACATTAGCTGCACATGTTTAGCGGACTCCTTTCTGCGTTTAATTATAATAATTTGCTTGGCTTATCTATCTAGGTATCCAGCATGTTCGGATATATTTATAATGATAATCTGGGTGGTACCAAAATATCTATTTAATATGCAGTGGGTAGATCATAGTGAGATGTATTTATAATCTATTAATTTTATATCATTAAAATATTAACCTATCATCAATGAAGGCCAATATTACAAATCACTTCACAGTATTTGAAAATTAATGGACACCGGAAGGCCTGTTCGCTATCGAATATCCGAGGTACAGTTATGTCCTCAGGATTATATATTCTCTTAAGGATTAAATAGATAAACCGAATCAATTACATTTTTATACAGGGTGTTTCATTAAGGGTGGCCACCGGCCATATCTCGGAAACTACTAAGCATTGAAACTTAGGGAAACAAATTTTATTATTAAAGTGGTCATGAGAAAATTCTGGAAATTAATTTTAAGTTTTGCATTTCGCCACAAGGGGGCACAATTGAAAATTAATTTTTTAAATTCTAAATTTCTCCGAAAATTCCCATATTATGGTATGTCTCTGGTAACATTATTAGACAATTCTGCATAATTTTGGGTTAAGGCTTATTGGCGTACCGACCTTGATAAGAGTGGGAGAAGCTATTGAAAGTGTAATCATTAAAATCGCTGTAACTTCTAAACGACTTATCCGATTTTACTAAATTTAACCTTGTTTGGAAGAGAAAGGTAAGTACTTTAAATTGTCGTATCCAACGCTACATGATAAATTCTAATAAAATTGCTATATATACAGGGTGTTTCAATAAAAACTCCCAGGCCAATTATTTCGAAAACTAAAAGTGACATGTAAATTCTGTAAGCACCAGTTTTTAGCCTCTATGATTGGCTTCACAACTGTGTAAAAAATGTGTTTGAATAATACCAGATGTAGGTGGCGCCACGGTGCAAAGATTTTTTTCGATGGCAGGAACTTTTAAATGTTGTGGTTCTTGACGATAATTAATTTTTGATCAAATTATGTCCCATAAACATTTTTAATAATTCCAACATGAACGGAGATATTTGGGGTTAAGTTTTTTTTTTTAATAATTTTAACGAGTATTTTAATTATAAATATTTTTAATATTCTGTAGCAGATTTTAATTTAATTTTGGTAAAGATAATTTTAGCGATAAAACGCTCGTGTAGCGCTAAATTATTCCGTCCAGTGACGTCTCAGGGGGCGCCTTAACAAATAATAAGACGCCACTGAGTTTTTGGTAATTTTTATATTTTTTTCGGATTAAGCAACTAAAAATATCCTTTTCTTGTCTGGTAAATTGTTTTTATAGCTTGTTTCGTTTTCGAGAAATAAAAAGAAAAACAATTTTATTGCATATCTCGTGAAAACAAAAATCATTTAATAATTAATACGTTGTGTTTTTTGTTGTTTAAAAGCAAAGTTAAAACATTAAAGCATAATAAAATAAAATTAAAGGATGTTTTAAATTTTACGAAAGAACTGATGAGAAATTATACAAAATTATTAATGAAAATTAGAACAATACCAAAAACTAACTAATGGGGTCGAATGGGGTGTTCAAAATTATTGCCGTTTTCATACACACACATAGCAAATCGATATAATAATTCGGTTCTGCAAACTCTTAATACCTAGTGTGTTTTGATTAATAGCAAAAAATACAAAGTATTAATTATTTAATAATTTTTGTTTTCCAGAGATTTGCAATAAAATTGTTTTTATTTTTATTTCTCGACAACGAAGCAAGATATATAAACAATTTAACAGACAAGAAAATAATATTTTTAGTTGCTTAATCCGAAAAAAATATAAAAATTACCAAAAACTCAGTAGCGTCTTATTTTTTGCCAATATTATTTGTTAAGGCGCCCCCTGAGACGTCACTGGACGTAATAACTTAGCGCTACACGAGCGTTTTATCACTAAAATTATCATTACCAAAATTAAATTAAAATCTGCTAAAGAATATTAAAGATATTTATAATTAAAATACTCGTTAAAATTATTTTTTTAAAATACTTAACCCCAAATATCTCCGTTCATGTTGGATTTATCAAAAATTTCTATGGGACATAATTTGATCAAAAATTAATTATCTTTAAGAACCACAATGTTTAAAAGTTCCTGTAATCGAAAAAATTCTTTGCACCGTGGCGCCACCTACCTCTTGTATTATTTAAACACATTTTTTTCACAGTTGTGAAGCCAATCATAGAGACTAAAAACTGGCGTTTACAGAATTTACATGTCACTTTTAGTTTTCGAAATAATTGGCCTGGGAGTTTTTATTGAAACACCCTGTAAACAGGATGATCCACTAAGGGCGGCGAGCTGCTATATCTCCCAAGTCATAAATACTACGACCGTGGTGTAAAAAATTATAAATAAAAAATATAAGCTAAAAATCACTGGATATAATTTTTAAGTTCCTAATTCTACCGCTTGCTATGATACAAAGTGGTTAAGTTCTACTAATAACCTCAATACAATGTTTATCGGAAAAGAGGTTTTTATAATCTCAGTAATACCCCCTATAAGAATTTTTTCGTAGTAACGGTGTGAAGATGGGTAACAAGTAAAAATTCTTAAAAGCTGTAACTTCGGTCTGCGTCAAAATGATTTTACATCGATGTATAAAAGTTAATCTACGAGGGTTGATCAAAATTTTCAAGAATCTGGCAAAAAATAAAAATTGTATTAGACTATCAAAATTTCGTACAGAGGCTAAAAATTCCTAAATAAATAACTTTCTCGAATAAAGTGTTTCGATATTTTTATAAATAAGGGCATTTTTGAACCTATTTTATTAAAAATGTCAAATTTGACAGGTAACGCAAGTCGTGCAGCTGCTTCAGTATACGTCATTTTTGGTTTTTAGGTAAGCAAAAACTAAATGCTTTTTCAATTTTTACCTATACCTAATAATAAAAAAAAATCCCATTTGATGCGAACTTTCTTGCGGACACTGTAGAAGCTATCTAAATTTTTGAGAACTACAGTGCTGATTTTTTGTGGTAAGTATATGCTTTATTAACCGTAGCAAGCAAATATTATTATGGGTAATGTCAAGTTTCATTACAACTCCTATTTCCTATTAGCTAAATTACCGTGATATTATCACTACACAATGGTCCAGCATTTTTTGTTGTCTTACATTAGGAAAGCGCGTATCTGTCACATATAGTATTAAACAGTTGAATAAAGCATAATATGTCAGTTCTTATAAGGAATAGAAGCCTTTTTTCTCAGTGTGCTTTTTTTTCAAATACATTAATTTTTACCCTAGGATATAATAAAAAAAAAAACGAAATTGTTCCGAAATATTAACTTACATTATAAAACGACCTTTGATATAATTTATCCAAACTCAGTTTGATGACATAAGCGTTTAACAGGCTTCAAAGAGACCGACCTCACAACCAGGGTTGTCAGATAAGTATATTGTTTTAAATTCTTTAAGTTCATTTTATTAAAAATGTTCTTTTTATATCAGTATTCAATTGTTAGTCAGTATCTCTTTTTGAAAGCTAGTTTACAAAAATATACTTTAAACTAAGAAGTTTTAAGTGTGAAAGAAAGAAGAACATTAATATTATTATAGGTCTTTAGTTCTTAAGAAATATTATTTAGAAAAAAATAATTAAAATTAAAATAAAAAGGGTTTTCATTGCTTAAAAAACAACTAATTAACAAACAATTATTGTTTCTCGTATACTTATATAATATTATATTAAAAAACCCGAAAATTTGGTAGAACTGGCAATCGTGCATAATTTATGCACGTCTCGAACACTGTCTCCCAATCTGTGAATAAGACAAACGCAATTGGAAATTTATATGTTCTAGACAAGAAAGGTATATTTTTAGATAAGCTTTGTTTTGGTTCAAGCTTAGAACCGTTCTAGAACAGTCCGCACATGCGCAGTGACTTATTTATGTTTTGGTTGAGTTTAGAATCGATTCCGAACTGACATTCAAGTGTTTTGGTTATATTTCGAACCGGTTTGTAACCGTTCTCGAACTATCATTGCAGTTCGAGCTTTTTGATAGAACCGATTCGGGATTTTTAGTTGACGCATGCGCAGTTGAATTTTTCTAATGAAAATAGGCGTCAACTAACTTTTTCTTCTGTGGTTAAGATCCCTGTTTGCTTGTTTGGCTATCTATCTAATAGAAATAATATTAGATTAAATAAAAATAAAGATTTTTAAAACTAATCTTTATCCATTTTTGCTGTCTGGTACCTACTGTGCAAGTTACTCAAAACGGTCAAAAAATCTTTAACATGTATTTTTTAAATTTTGAGGTTATGGTTAATTTCCTCTTCTTTCTTTCATAATAAGCTGTTTTGGTTTCTTCGACTGCGAAGCGATTCTTAAACAGTTCCAGGATTTATTTTATTGCACATTGAGTTCTGCGCAGTTCTCGAACTGTTTGAAATAAATCCTTATATTAAAACCAAAACAAAGCTATAGATATTTTTTCTTATCTACCTGCTAAAAGATAATTGAGCCATCATCACTGTCATGTCAGGTATTAGTAGTTTCTTATGGAAAAGGACAGTGGAGTAGGTGGTTTAACATATTTGCTATAATTTACGTATTTAATTTTGGTTTATAACTGTGTGGTTTTGGACAGATACCTTTTTACTTGGTACATTTTATTATCAGCAATAGCTTTTTGGTGATCATTTTAAACAGCAGATCAAGGTGAATTATATTGGTGCCAAAATGCTCGGTGGAGTCGGCCTTCGAGAATGCAACAAGTTCGGAATTGAGAAACAAAGATTTACATGTTCAATGTCAACGTATTATTTTAATTTTAAGCGCAGCTGTCCTTGATAATATTCGGCAGGTAATTAACGAGCTGAGTAGCGATGTATGGAAAAATTGCGAAGCTCATGTTACAGTAGAAATGGAATATCCCTGTTTTATCGCCTATAGCACCAATAGTGATCCAACCTGAAAACGATTCCACTTCTGAAAATTACGATAATTCCATCAATTCAATTGTTACTGCATTTAAAATCAATAATGTTCGTTTACAACGTTTTACCTATTAAAATTGTTTTATTTATATTGTATTATCATTTAAAAAATGTAAAACAATAATATACCCTATGCATTTTAATTATTTGGAGATACGACGCCTATGATTAGGAGTTTAAAGATTTTTTATGTTAAAGCGGCTTTATTCATATTATTCTCATCTTAAAAAATTAAAACGATACCCTACGCATTTTAATTATTTGGTTGGCGACGCCTATGGTTAGGAGTTTAATACTTTTTTATGTCCTTAAATTAACTTGAGAAACACTATATTAACTAGGTACTTATTGAAATTAAAAAATTTTTTCATGGCTTTCTTTCCACCCTGTATGATACTAAAGTGCATTCCTTACGTCATAGACTATTAATCTGCAAGAAACAATCTTTCAAACTCTGCAAACCGCATTGAAATCCGTGGTGACGTTTTCGAGCTACATTCCTGTAATAAAGGTGTTAAAAAACCCATTGTCGAACTTTGTGATGGGCAGTTTAAATGGTTAAAATGTGCTATAACTTTGGGGAATAATTAAAGCTAGGGGAGAAGCAAGGACATGCTGCCCCCCTCCCCCTTGGCCCCCTTAGTTACGCTAATGCCGTTCTTGCTGACAAAGCGGACAAAATGTTAGATACTCGAACAAAAACAAAGTATTAACTTTCTAATTAAAGTCTTTGTAATTAAAAACGTAACCATAGTTTATAAACTACCCAATAAATCAAATGAAAATTCCTACTTTGGGTTAATGCATCCGACTTCTTTATAGACCTTTCAGAGTTTAGTACCATAAACGTGATGCCAGGACCACGATAATGACAGTGTGGGGGTATTTTATGGCTAACCACGTAATTAATAGGAGGTTTTCAGCTGAGACGGGAATTTGGCACGCAAAAATCATACTAATCACTTTTTTTTTATATGAATGGACTTCTAACAATGGGAGTTTGCTGTCGGTTAATCGATTCTTAAAACGCGAATTTGGTTTACTTTTTACCTGTTTCATTATGTTCGAATAAATCTAGAATTAAGAAAATCAAACTTCCCAGGCAGCCTAAATGTAATTTGTCATCTTGGCGGAAAATGTGAGGACTTTTTTAAAGCCTATACTTATATTAAAGTAGTCGCCAAGTCAACATGTCCTCGAGAAGGTTGATAATCTATCTTTCTATCTATTTATACAGCGATATGAATGCTATTACTATGTGAGCAAAAATTATTTGCATCAAAGAGGGCTTGGATTAAAAAAAGTAGGGCTTGGTTTAGATCACAATGATATGGGGACGATATATCTAACCAAATCTAGGTTAAAATTTTGTCAAATTCATATTATGACATGATAATATGCCAAACTAATGATTAATAAAATAACTAGACAAATACAAATTTATTTTTGTTGTTTACAAAATTAACAAAGTAAGAATATACAGAAAGAAAAAGAAAAATAATTACATAAATTGCTGAAATTGGCCACCGCCATGCTCCAAGCATAAATTCACACGTCTCTTCATATTTTCGAAAGTGTTGACCAGCATCTCTGGAGAAATGTTACCACATTCTCGGATAGTCCTTTCTTGTAATTGTTCTAAATTTGCAACTGGTGTTTTAAAAATAGTGTTCTTTAAATGAGGAAAAACGAAGTAATCCATAACCGTTAAACAAGGTGATCTAGGTGGGAATTCAATGTCTGATCGAAAACTGATCAACCTGTCGTCGAAAAAATTGCGTAAGTAGTTAATAGTTTCGACGGCTGTATGGGCGGTTACACCGTCCTGTTGAAAATATCCAAAACATAGTTCGTCGTCAAGTAATTGCTCCACAAATGGATTCAAAATATTGTCTATATACCGCTGTGCTGTAACTGTGTCATGGAAATAAATAGAACCAACAATTCTTCTTTGGGAAAGAGCTAACCAGACACCAATTTTTTGAGGGTGCAATGTGGACTCTACAAAAAAATGGGGATTTTCACTACTCCACATGCGTGTATTCTAAAAATTCACATAACCGGAGAGATGGAACCAGGCTTCATCCGAAAAAAATTTCAGGTCTAATAAATCATTTCTTTCCAATAAATTTTGGGTAAACCATTGAGAGTTATTCCTGCGTCTTTCAAAATGTACGGCTTATATTTTTTGAAATACTTGTACTTTATAAGGAAATAAATTTAGCTGCTTCTTAAGAATAGCCCTGCATGTTCCATAAGATCTTCCCACTTCTTGGAACAGGGTCTTATACAATTTGTTGGCGTATTTTGCATTATTTCACGAACGTTTGCAACAAGATATTCTGTTCTTACCTTTTTTGTGTTGTTCTTTTCAGGCAATGATAAAAATCCCCAGCAATAAAAGCAACGTTAGGAAAATATTCGTGAAACTCGTCCATGCACAAACCCGGAAGAAATTGGAAAAATTAGCGATGAATCAAATTACTTGTAACGACTGTCAAAGATGACGGAATAACTGAGTGATTGTTAATTTAGGTAGTTACTGACACCCAACAGGTATTAAGCTCTACGGCTAAGCATTACGTCCTTAGATGCAAATAATTTTTGCTCGCACGGTATAAAGAAACGGATTGGCCTTTCATATAAAATACCGCCCACTTAATCAAGAATCGCTCGGACCCGTCAACATAACTTTTTTGAAGATGAAGGCATAGAAATTCTGATTACGTTGGGTTGTGGAGATAAAAAATAGTAGACGTAGAGAAATCCATGATATTATGTTTAAAGAAAAATATTCAAATCATCTGCCTATTAGTCAATCGACAGTGTCTAGGTAGCAATTAAGTGACGAAGTTCCTAAACTCTCAAAGATAATCTTAAAAGTGATCGTCCTGGTATACCGGAAGAAAAAAAATACACATACCTACTATTATCACTACAGAATGATTCCCATAGCTCAAGCATACAACTTGGGCGTGACAACGATACTCACCAAACCACCATATCTATATGTTAAAAAAAAAGAGAAGTTTTATCCCTACAAACTAGTAACTGTTCAAGATTTATTGGACAATGATCCTTATGGACGTGACCAATTTGAGAAATAATAATTAAGCTAACAGATAATCACTCACGAATGGTCCAAAGAATTTGTTTTTCAGATGAAGCTACGTTTTTTTAAAGGATTAGAGTAATAGACAAACTACAGATCCTGGGTATAGGAAAATCCTTACTGGTTCATAGAAAATCACACCCAGTATAATAAAAAGGTTAATATCTGGGCAAATAGGGTAAACGGACCATTTTTCTTTTATTAGAGCCCCCCCACTGGAGAAAGATATCTAAATTTCCTTCGAAATGATCTGGTTCTGGTTCTTGTCACTCCATTTCCAGATGATAATGATCCTGATTTACCAAGTTTAACCTTATGATTTCAACAGGATGATGCTCCCCCGAATTATGCTGCTCATGTAAAGGAGTACTTAACTAGAATTTCTCCGGGGCGTCCCAGATCGCCCGATCTTAACCCACCGGACTTATTTTCTGGGGCTACTTCGAAAATTTATTTTGTACATCTAAACCCAACTTGACAGATACGCTTAAGGAGTCCAATTGACGAGTAATACGAGAAAATTCTCTACAAGTAGAAAAAAATGTGGAGCAGGAATTTTAAGATCGATTGGTCCACTGCAGGACTATTAGTCGGCAACATTTTTAACATCTTAGTTTCTTTTTACACTTTGTCGTTTATTTTCTTTTAAAAGTTAATATTTCGTAAACAGTTAAAGATAGGTATAATGCTAGGGTTTCTCATTCGTACATGTAAAAACTTTAATAATATTCTGTCGATAAAAACCCTCTATTACTCAATGTACGCTCTATATAGATTGGAATATGGTGCACTGGTATGGAATCCACATTACAATGAATATGTGAAGGCCATTGAAGGTGTATAGAGAAAATTTTTAAAATATCTTTCCTTTGTAACCAACGGATTCTATCCTACACGAGGTACTGACCATCTAGCACTACTTCAAAGGTTTCAATTTCCATCAATATTTCAACGAAGATCATACTTTAGCCTACAGTTCCTATTTAAATTATGCAACCATAAGATAGACTGTGCTGAATTACTTGCTCTTCTTAAATTTCGCATTCCAGCTGCTAATACAAGATCAAGAGACCTATTTTATCTGCCTACAGCATCTAACAACTTAATGATAAGATCGCCGGTTTACAACATGTGTAAACAATATAATAATCTTGCCTTCCAACTGGACATTTTTGCTATGAATGCCCATCAGTATTCTAATGTAACCAAGGCTGTGCTCCTTGGAGTGGTAATATTGTGATGTAATATGACTTCTAGTCTTATATAAAATATTTTAGATTGAACAAAACATAACATATACATAATAATACAATAACCTATATACTATATACTTTATTATATTTGATTATGTAATGTAAGTCTTATAAATGGGGTAAAACCTGTAAGACATATCTTGCTTAAATAAATCAATAAATGAATAACAACAAAAATGCAAAAATATTTACATATGACGATGCTACTCGAAAGACGAAACGTCAGAATCAATATCTAAATAGTAACAACATGTTATAGAAAATAAAAAGTGGTACCTACTTAATAAAAATATAAAATTAATTCACCATCTCTGTAAAGAAAGTTGAGAAAAAACAAGAATTGAGACGAAAATTTTCGGTTTATTCCGAATATCTTCAGAAGTAGGCGAAATTTTCCAAAGTTTTCGACGGCTTGTTAGTGATACTTAAATTGCGCAATTTTGCCCTAATTTAGCCTTTTTTGTATCTCGTAATGTTGACGAGATCGCAATGGTAAGCGTCAAATTTGTAACATCCTGTTTATATTTTTCTTCTACGCCTCTGTATATCCCATTAACAAACCTTTTATTAAAAATCGTATTTTGATATGGCAAAGCGAAATAAGATCCTGCAATTGCAAGATGATGCACATAATCATCTTCTAGAAGTGGCCAATAAAGGACCTTTTGTTCAATATCTCTAACAGAAATTCAGCTATTTTCGTAATATCGCCTAACGGATGCTGACGGTTCAAACATTCTGGAATGGGAATGAATTGGGATCATTTTCTTTTAAAACCCATTTTAGCATACATTTTTATATAATAAGTTTTCTCTCGCTAACAAGAGATGTCAAATGGTTTTCTCCACAGACATGTAATATATAAGGAGACCCAATTGTTTACACTTTATCCCGATCAAAAATCGTTTGAACAGAAATCAATGATGACAAATTTCTGCTGATTGCCCTAGATCTACCACCTGTATTTGCAAACGAAGATCATATTAATAATTATATTAGATGCATTAGTCATGTGTACCTATTAAGTGAAAATATTATACTAAAGTTTCTTATGACATCAAATTATAATGTTTTAGGGAAATCACTATGAGTGTACCGAGGTTTTTACTACGCGTGGCTCTGAATTTTTAATATATTCATCATTATCTCACGTTACAGTGTTGATGAGCTATGTTTGTGATCAATTGCATTTTTGATAATTAGCACGCTTTTATTAGCTTCACCTGTATGTTTGTTTTATATTATCTATTTATGGGGATATCTGACGCGACATGTATATAAAACCAATATATATCAATTATAACTTAGATCACTTAAAAGAAAAAATAAGAGTAGTTATTGCAAATATTCCAATAACAGCAAGTTAGGAACTGTTATCGGGAATTCAGATGTCGAGTTGAACTATGCGCTAATTCGGCAGCACCACGTTTGAATAAAAGTTTTATAATTATGATTAAAATGAATGAAAAAAAAATCCTAAAAAGTAAAAATGTTGTTTGTGACGAACCCTGTATAGTAATCGCAAATCTGATTTTTGAAATTGTAGTTTCAGTACAAGCAGACGTTTTTATAAAGAATGGCTTTTTCTTCTATACCTACTAATAAAAAAAAATTTCCTCTTCCAAACTCTATCCGTGGACACAGTGTTTATGGATTGTCTTTGATCCTAAAAAAAAGCACATGTCAATGCACTATAAGAATAACAGCAAGTTTTTATAGCTTTGAGTGTTGCCATTTTTTAAAACCATGTTTTATAGCCATCTTCTTCTAACGTATCTGAAACGTTATAATTGTGTATGATTATTGTCAACATATGAATTTTGATGAATGTAATATTTTGTCTCCTTATATTAGATGTCTGTGGTTTTCTCACAATTAAAGTGGTCCGGTTACCTCAACTCTTAATTTACTTACTAATCAGGCAACTTTAATTATGAGTATCTAATTAATTTTCGACTATTATATTACATGATTGACAATCGAAAATGTCTAATATTTACCGAACTTGCTAAAAAAAAATGGTTGTCAAAACTAAGGAAGTTTTATGTAGGTTGCGTTGAGTCTTATTTTGCAAAAGTGGTGCAATTTACAAAATATGGGTAAAAAATCAAAATTATCTTATGCAGCTAAAATTTTGCATGTGGGCTAGAAACTGCATTTAAAAAAACTTTTTCTAATAACTTTTTTCGATACTTTCAGAAATAATCCCACTTTTGAATTATTTTTTGGAAAAAATTAAAATTTGACAGATAATGCGAATCACGTGACTACTATTTTTTTTTGCTTAATTTTCATCTCGATCGAAGCAGATATTGATGCCAAAGTCAAATTTCGAATAAAGTTATTATTAAAAAAAATCCCATATGATGCGGACTTTATTGGTGCATTTTTTGCATATTTTGTCAATTTTATAATAAACTGCAGATTTTTCATAAATTATTATATTAAGAGCATATTTTTATCTTTTCGGCTTTATTAAAAAATTTAAAACGTTAAAGCTTTAATGTCCAGTTCGGTACGTATTTCAGGGATTTTCCAATCTGAAGATTATAACAATTATATTTACATTTTGGTTATCCATGACGTATTTATTGGGGGTTTCCGTGGTTTGCAGGTACATTGTTAGGGTTTTTTTATTGTCACTTAATAATACTTGCTTGTAAACTGTATTTAAATCGATTTGTAATACATACTTCTGGTAAATAAACCTTTGGTAAATAAAATAATTTGAAATGTAAAAAAGGTGTTTCTAAAAGCACCTCTAAGAGTGCAGTTGTATAAAGAGAGATTACCAAGAGTTAGTTTAACTCTAGAACCTGTAATTACCCGGGGGGAACATGGATTAAGGCCGTAATATTCTAGGCAGAGCATTTCGAAGCCATTAAAGAACTAATTTTGGATTTAGATTACGATTCGCAGTGTGTTGTGCAAAATAAAGCGTTAAAAAGTGCAAGTGTAGCTAATGATCTTGTTTTTATTAACCCTTAACCACCGACGTCAAATATACATCACACTATCACCGTCGTGCGGTCACAGTGACTGCTTCCTATTTTCTGGATTAATGCACACACGTTCTGGATTTTTATTATTTTTATGCAACAGATGACTTAATGTTATATTTACAAGATAGGAAAACAATAACAGTAATGAAATTGACAATTTTATTCACCCCACAAAAAAAAGTTTACATTGGCGAGCATTTATGCTAAAAAATACGAAATCTTTTTTTATTGCTGGATATTAAAAAAAATATCAACAATCTAATACTAATTTTCTAAAGGTTATAGTTGCGTAATTATAACAAAAACATAAAATTTAAAAAAAATTAACGTAATAACAAAAATCACACACTTCAAAAGTTACAGATTTTGTTCGCAATTTATGCACGCATTTGCACTGCACTCTAAGCATAATATAGCTTTATGGAACAAAGAGCATAGATGGAAGGTCTTTCTTTTGATTCTAGAAGGACATGTATAACATGTCTTGCATTTTTCTAATCTAAAATATTGGATTGTATTCATCCATTTCAAATTCAGTCTATATCATGCTCACTGAATTCATTGGTTTCCTCATTAGCATCGTCTTGGTCAGAAAAATTATTATTTTCCTCTTCGTACCAGTTCAAACATGTTTCCTCAAATTTAGGATCCAATACACTCACTTGTACTACAACTAATTTAAACTTTTTGGATGGTCCAGGTTGATCAGCCATTGCCGTAAATCAAAGTTTATGCGAACCCGAAAAGTAACACTAACGCCGTCGTGCGGTCACAGTGACCGCTCATAAATTTCAACTGGTAATAATAAAAAAAAAACTAGTCAACTCTCGCTTGCAGTACTCTGCCGAAGTACTGACAAAGATGTGGATTGAAGGTATCAGGACGCTGTAAGCGGTGTTTTTAAGGAGATTCAAATAAACACCAATCAAAATTCAGCTGCGGTCACCATGACCGCACGACGCACCTTAACCCTTAACCGCCGCTAAGTTTCAGTTTTATGCCGAACATAATATCTTCGTTGGAGAGTAGAAATTTAAGTTTAAGAGACTCAATTAGTACTGTTAAAACTTTTTCCGGTAAATGTGTCAACATTCCCGGTAAAGTAAGAGGTCAAGTAAGGAACAAATTGGATGTAACTGTAAAAAAGAATGAAGGATTTAAATACTTAACTGCAGTGAAAAGCATTTTTTATGAGGGTAAAACATCCAACGAAGTTGTATCTTGTCCTTATATTTTGCTACCTAAGTTGCAGTATTATCCGATTACATCAGAAGATGTTGAAAGAAGCTTCTCTATATACCGTGCGAGCAAAAATTATTTTCATCAAAGAGGGCCTTGCATTTAAGGACGTAATGCTTAGCCGTACAGCTTAATACCTGTTGGGTATCAGTAACTACCTGAAGTAACAATTAATCAGTTATTCCGTCATCTTTGACAATGGGCTTTACGGAACAGCACAAAACATTCATGGTTGAAGCATGTTTTCGAAACGGGGTTAGAGTAAATGGTGAGTGGCAATACAATCCGGGTTTGTGCATGGACGATTTTTACGAACATTTTCCTAACGTTGCTTTTATGGCTGGGGATTTTTATCATTGCCTGAAAAGAACCGTGGCTGTGTTTAGGGAAACAGGTTCTATACAACACAAAAAAGGAGCAGGAAGACCATCTGTAAGAACAGAAGAACTAATAATGCAAAATACGCCAACAAATTGTATAAGACACCTGTCCCAAGAAGTGGGAAGATCTTATGGAACATGCAGGACTATTCTTAAGAAGCAGCTAAATTTATTTCCTTATAAAGTGCAAATATTCCAAGAAATACAAGCCGCTGATTTTTAAAGACGCAGGATCGAATTACTCTCAATGGTTTACCCAAAATTTATTGGAAAGAAATGTTTTTGGATGAACCCTGGTTTCACCTTGTTAATTTTGTAAACAACAAAAATAAATTTGTATTTGTCTACTTATTTTATTACTCATTAGTTTGGCATATCATGTCATAATATGAATTTTAACATAGATTTGGTTAGATATATCGTCTCCATATCATTGTGATCTAAACCAAGCGCTACGTTTTTTAATCCAAGCCCTCTTTGATGCAAATAATTTTTGCTCGCACAGTATAAACATATTTTTACCAATAGAAAACAATCCTTTTTAGTTGAACATTTAAAAAAATATATAGTAATAAATGCCTTTTATACAATTTTAGGTAAAAAAATTGTTTACTTTTATTTTTCTTTATTTTTTTTGCATTTAGAAAAAAACATAATTTTTTGAACGCAATTTGTTCCTCTACCTAATTTTACCGTAATACATTAAGAAATATTGCATACCAGTATGCATATTTGGTAAAAAAATGCAAATAACTGCATATTTTGGCGGAATTTAAGTGCATATACCTAATCCGCCCTTTAATTATAAGCGATTGACCTAATTTGGGCGTCTTAAGAAGTTACGCGTCGCCACTGCCCTCTGGAACAAAGATTTGCTACAAGTACCGGTAGGTACTTTATATTTACAGTTTTGAGATCATTCCGTTCTACTTGCGTGATGTCTCTGGATCATTTCAGGCCACTAGGACGCTAAAATAAAAGAAGATAGTCACAAATACAACTAAAACTTTTCATTTATCGATCAGACGTATCTAATAACACGACAGGTTCGTCCACAGTAGTCGAGGGTCAAAAGATTTATGCACTTGCAATAAACGACGGTATTAGCAATCAAATCTCCTGGACGGGCGTCGTAAAATCCCGGATCTGAGATCGTAAAACACTGGAATATTTGGGAAATGTTTGTTTTGTGTGGCCAAAGATTTGGGCCATATCTTTAGTGCACAGCGACTTATGAACGGAAAGGAAGGGTGATCATTTAATACAGTGTGACCAGTAAAGTCCGCATCATATGGATTTTTTTTATTAATAGCTTTATTCGAAATTTGACTTTGGCATCAAGTTCTGCTTCGATCAAGATGAAAATTAAAGCAAAAAATAGTAGTCACGTGATTCGCATTATCTGTCAAATTTTAATTTTTTCCAAAAAATAATTCAAAAGTGGGCTTATTTCTGAAAGTATCGAGAAAAGTTATTAAAAAAAGTTTTTTTAAATGCAGTTTCTAGCCCACATGCAAAATTTCAGCTGCATAAGATAATTTGGATTTTTTTACCTATATTTTGTAAATTGCACCACTTTTGCAAAATAAGACTCAACGCAATCTACATAAAAGGTTCTTAGTTTTAACAATGCTTTATTTCAGATACATTTTCTTTAAAGTAGCGCCATATTAAATGTGTGTTTTTCTACAAAATCAAAATTGGGCTATTTGTTTTTGACCCTGTATAAAGTAACTTCATAAGTATTTTTGAAAACGTAGTTTGTGTCTAAAAGTAATACACCTTAATATTAAGACAAAAAAGAACACAGTGTCATCAGTAAAGTGTAAAGTGTTCATTAAGTGTAAATATGCAGTTATTTGCATGTTTTTACCAAATATGCATAGGGGAGACTGCCCCAACGCCGGACAGTTCCCAGTACCGGACAGTTCCGGTTTGGCGGTTCCTGTGCTATAAGGCAGCATATCTCTATTATATTCTCTTGTGACATCACACATGCGGATTGTGTTTCGCGCCATTTGCTTGTCTGTCGCCGTTGTGTAAACATATGAGTGATTTTGTGAATTTTAGGTATTTTATCCTGACATACCTAAACTGCACGGTACCTTTTGTGTATCTAAAGGTACGTTTAATAATTTTTTTATTGATTAGTTTAAATTTTACTTTAATAGAGGCAGCAAAAATGCCAGCAAACCTACGAAAATATTTGTGTACTTTTAGAAGTAACGTTTTTTTCTAGCATGGCGCGGTGCCTCAGTACCGGACACTGCCACTGTTCCCAGTACCGGACAGAATATAAATATCTTTTTCAATGCATAATACGGCTTATATTTTGAAAAAACTAGGTACTTATCTAGTTTAGTACAAGAACAGGCTCATCCTACTTTTCTGTGCCAAAAAGTTCCTTGGGAGACCGCGTTAAAGCTCTTCGACAAGGAAAGGCTATTAAAATGGTACCTTTATCATTGAAATAAAAGATTTTGGTAAAATAATCTAGTTTTATTATGAAATATATACTGTCCGGTACTGGGGACAATTTTTTGAGGGGTGTCAATTGCATAACTTTTGTAAATTCAAAAGTATGCCACTATGTTAAGAGTAGATCGTTTAACATGTTTACCACCTTGTTACATATATGGCCCCCTATTAAAAACAACTTTTACTTTTCTAAAATGTATTAAGGTTATTGAAAAAAGTAGATAAAGGCTTAGCTGTCCGCCACTGGGGCAATCTCCCCTATTGATATGCTATTTTTCTTCACTTATTATAGTAAATTGGTTTCTAAAAAATATGTTTATTTTTAAAAAATGCACAAAAAACAAAAAAAAATAAAAGTAGGTACCTACCTAAACAATTTTTTAACCGAAAAGTGTATAAAAGGCATTTATTCCTAAATATTTTTCAAATTTTTCAACGAAAAAGGAGTGTCTTTTATTAGTAAAAATATGTTTATACAAAAAGAAGCTTCTTTCAACATCTACTGATGTAAACGGACAATACTGCAACTTAGGTAGCAAAATATAAGGCCAAAATACAACTTCGTTGAATGGTTTACCCTCATAACTGCTTTTACTGCAGTTAAGTATTTAAATCCTTTATTCTTTTTTACAGTTACATTCAATGTGTTCCTTATTTGACCTCCTACTTTACAGGGAATGTTGTTACATTTAGCGGAAAAAGTTTCAACAATACTAATTGAGTCTCCTAAACATAAATTTCTACTCTCCAACGAGAATATTATGTCCGGTATAAAACTGAAATTACCCTTAATAGAAACATGATCTTAAGCTCCACTTGCACTCTTTACTTTGCACAACACACTACGAATCGTCATCTAAATCCAAAATTAGTTCTTTAATGGCTTCGAAATGCTCTGCGTAGAATATTGCGGCCTTAATCCATGTTCTGCACCGGGTAATTACAGATTCTGGAGGTAAACTAACTTGTGGTAATCTGTCCTTATACAACTGCACTCTTAGAGGTGCTTTTAGAAACATTTTTTTACATTTGAATAATTTATTTACCAGCGGTTTATTTACCAGAAGTATGCAGATAATAATGTATTATTAAGTGATAATAAACAACTCCTAACAATATACCTGCAAATCCCGGAAACTCCTCACAATAAATATAATTATTATAATCTTCAGAATGGGAAATCCCTGAAATAAGTAAACTTTTTAATTTTTTGATAAAGCGGAAAACATAAAAATATGCTCTTAAAAAAATATATGCATTTTATTATAAAATTGACAAAATATCCAAAAAAAAATGCATGTATTATTTATGGATTTTGTATATATTCCGCCCTTTAATTATAAATTTCGAATCCAAATAATAAAAGATATTGTACTGTATTATTTATATACCGGGTGTCCACGGAAGGTGTTTCGCCCCTCTAACTTTTTGTTTTTTAAGATAATGGAATAAAATTCGGGGATTTGTATACGACATAAAACTGCATTTTTTGACAGGTGACTCAACATTATGGAACTTCCGGTTTAACCGGAAGTGAAACTTTCGATTTTTAAATGGGACACCTGGTATATTTCTCCTATTTTTGACTCGATGTGACATTCTAAATACAACGATGTGTCACTTGATGAAAATTGACATGCCAACAGCTTCTGCCAAAGTAAATTAGTTTGTTGTTTAAAAAACATGGAAACTACTAGTGTTACAAGGAGTGAAAAAGTTGATATGTTATTATTGTCAGGCTCATTTCGCATTTTCGGAACCAGTTTTGAGTACCTAATAGTGCCGGGTTGGATGACGCCGATTACAATATCTTTGTGCGTAAAGTCGTGCAGCATCGGTTTAATTCTTTCTAGATTCTCCAGACACTAATAACATATCAACTTTTTCACTCCTTGTAAAACTATTATTTTCCATGTTTTCTAATCAACAAACTAATTTACTTTTGCAGAAGTTGTTGGCCTGTCAATTTTCTTCAAGGCATGATTTTTTTTATGTTTTTTTTTTAAATTTATTCTCAAAGGATGCTTTATTTTAGGAAAGTTCCAAATTAACTTTTTAAAGTTTTTTAATGGCAGGTTTTCTAAAACCTAATAGTGTATGGTATCAAAATAATCGTAATAAAATCCTCTTTTTCTTAACCCGACGAGCCACCATGTTTAAAAAAAATTAGTTATACAACTTTAAAGATTAAATTTTACACAGCACATAGCATTGGACCAAAATTAGTAAAATTGTATTTTTCCCAAGATTATAGAACTGAAATAAGTGATTTTAAATTATTTATAGCCGTCTAGATAAAACAATAAATTTGAAAAAAAAAAATTCTTGGTAACAAAAAGTGACAAGTGACACATAGTTATATTTAGAATGTCATATGGAGTCAAAAAAAGAAAAATATACCAGGTGTCCCATTTAAAAATCGAAAGAATATGTCACTTCCGGTTAAACCGGAAGTTCCATAATGGTGAGCCACCTATCAAAAAATGCAGTTTTATATCGAATACAAATCCCCCTAATCTTATTCCATTATCTTGAAAAACAAAAAAAGTTAGAGGGCGAACCACCTTCCGGGACCCCCGGTAAATGTATATTCAAGATACTCTACACCTCATGCAGAAAGGTATTTTTCAGGAGAGGTTTTTCTAGTTCTTCTAGTAACGTTACTAGTTCACCACTAATATGTGACTTTTCATCTACTCCACATTTGATTATAAGTAAACTTTTTACAACATCTACCATTCCAATTTTAAATATTCTTCTCTCCTCACACCTGTGGTGTGGGCGGCAAGTTGGGAGAGCGGCATGAAAAATCTAAAAACCACAGGGGCCATAAATCCCCGTTTTGCCTAAGTACGTTCCAATGAATATTTGAAGTTTAAACCATCCCAATTCCCAGTTAACAAAATTGATTTCCTTTGTTTTGCCGTCTTATTTTCTAAACAGTGACAATTTCAACAGATCCCTTTTCTTTTTTAATATATTGTCAACGGTTGTAGCGCGTAGGAATTCAACTCGCACGTGCGTTAAAGTAGGCGGGGTTTCTGCTGTCTCTCTATGCATCTTGTACTAGTAGGTGTGGTGGGGGAAAGCGCGATTCTAATAGGAAAACTCGCACAATTTAAATGTGCGCCGTTGAGTTCATTGCGTGTTAATTGATGTATGAATTTATTATTTGGAGTTTTCCTTGATATTTTTGTTAGTATTTTGGGGCAGTAAAGATTTATTTTAATAAAAATGATTAGTTTTAATAACAAAACGACTATGAATGTGGAATATTTGAAAAACAATTTTAGCTCATTAAGTATTGAGCAAAAAATTGAAATTAAAATTGACGGAAGACGGTGGAAGACCTAAGCCCGAAATTAACTTGAGACAGATCACAAAGTGTAGATTTAGGGACTTTTGTTATTTAAAATTTTGCTGCAAATAAAAACAGAAGATTGGACTTTACTTTTAAACAATGTACCCACTACCTAATGAAAAATAAATTGGCCTTTTTTATTTTGTTATCTTATATCATTATTATCATTATCAATAAAATAAGTAGGTACCTAATCATAAATTTTAAAAATATTTACTAAAAATTATTGACCAAATTTGGGCGTGGTCTAAAAAAATTTAGCCTGCGGCGCATTTCGGCTGCAGCGGGCTTTTAGTCCACCCGCAAGTTAACAATTCACGAACCACCACTTGAAAAAGGCCGCGATTTTTTGTTTTGTCCAGGGCGGTGTTATTGCTAGAGCGGGCCCTGCCCGTGGTGTCACCCACCCTAGCCAACGTCACTGTTTGCAAGTACAAAGTGCAGTATTATTTGCCCAAAGAACAAATAATTGACTCTAGATGACAATTATTTTGTTCGCATATTTACTAGAAATTCGAAGCTGCTGATGTTCCTGATTTTTTATACAAAATCTAGACTCAAATAAACAACTCTCAAGATCAATATTTGCATTTTTGATGGCAAAAATAATACGTTGGACTAGCAATACGAAAACAATAAAAAGGTAATAATAGTTCGCAAATAAGTTTTGTCAATACAAGAAACGAGGTAGCACTGAAACAATGTTGAAAGGTATTAAATAAGCATAATGGTTCCATTTATTACGTAGTTAGCGATATATTTGTTCAGAGAGAATAATGCAAAGCCTGAAATGCAGAATGCTGTGTAGTATGCACTTTAAAATTGAGGGGGAGAGGAAAATTCCTGGTATGAAGTACAAATATTTTTTTTAACTAAAAACCAGGGGCGTTGCTAGAAATGTTTTTATTATTTTCATTTAATTTTGGAAAAAATACAGTTCCGTATTTACAAATAAATACCTGATGATGGAACCTGACAGACGAAACGTCAAAATTAATATCTGATAGTGACACATTATAGAAAATTAAAAGAGGCAATGAAAATCTGTAATTCATTTTCGCCATCTCTGTAATTAAAACTAGAAAAAGACGAACACCGAAACGAGAATTTTTGGTTCTTTCCGAATATCTTCGAAAATACTATGTAAATGGTAAGAGATACATCTGAGATTAAATGGCGGTAAATTCTACCAATTTTGTCGAGTCGAATCGTAAAATTACTAGTAGGTACTGTGAAGATATTCGTAAAATTCCGAAAATTGTCGCTTGTGTATTTTTATGGCGTTAATTCCAAGTCAACGTTTGCCGAATTTAAGGGCCAACTAGTTCAATGGTTAAATGCAGAGGTATTATTTATCCAATCTCAGTTTGAGGACATTCCAATCATTCCATACGGCGGTAAACAGTCTCAAAGAGACCGACCGCACAACCAGGGTTGTCAGATCTTTCTTCTTCAATTCTTTAAGTTTTTTTATTAAAGATATTTCATTTATATCAGTATTCAATTGTTAGTCAGTAACTTTCTTTGTGAGCTAGTTTGCAAATATACTTTAAACCGAGGAGTTTTGAGTGTGACAGAAAAAAATAACAAGCTATTCATTGTTATAATAATGCATTCTTTAGTCCTTAAGAAACAATATAACTGAAATCAAAATAAATAGTGTTTTCAGTGTTAAAAAACAACTAATTAACAAACCCTTGTTTCTCGTATATACTTACATTGTGCTTACAAATCAGAAAATTTTGAAGAATTGGCAACAGCATGTAATTTGTTGCGATTGCAAGCGCCAGGATATAAGCTGAACAGGTACCCGGCCCGTCTGACGATCGATTCTGCCAGACAGAGATAGGCCAGTGACCGCCGATGGCGTGGAAGAGACGGAGATAAAATATACGTGGTTATGCCTTGATGAACGGGCCGGAGTCTGGTTGACGAGAATGAAGTTCTGGTAAAAAAATTAAAGCATTTTCTGAGCAGTGTCGAGCCGTGTCAGGTTTATTTTTCTGATTTTAGTTTTGTATATAGAATTTTTGAGTTACCTTATATTTATTATTTTAATATAATATTATTATATATACAGTGGGTTTATAAAGTGTAGTATGTACAAACACCTAATGTAAAACAAACTTATAAGTGTGTATACGCATATTAATTATTTGTGTGGAACGCCTATGGTTAGGAAATTCCCACAGTTTAAGGTCATTAAATTGACCTAAGAAACATTATAACTTCCGGAACTTTGCATTTATATATAAAAAAAATTATTAATAACTTATTTTACAAGGGCTGTCCAGTGTCCAGGGAGACGTTAACAAAAAGCATGCCGTTTATTTTTAAATAATGGCAAAGAGACTTAAAAAATACAGTTCTTAAAACCACTTAAATTGCCACAATTTACCTTAAAATCCTTGAAAATAAACACGTTGATGGTTAGAACTGAAGTAAAGACAACAATTTTTACTGGTAACACGATATTTTTTCATCTATCTAGATGTCATCTATCCTACGTATTCTAGGAAATGTGTGTTTGTTTTAACAGGAAATGGGTGGCAATTGCACCAAACTAGAAAATAAACAAAACTATGACCGGCTGACTAGGATCTGCTTTATTCTTTAATAGCTCTACTACCTCCAGAATATGTCTGTCTTTTTCCTTCATATGCCAAACAAAACCATAAAAATAACTTCTCTGATCAACACATCAAGGGTAGTTGGTGAAATTGTTATTCATAAATTTTATTTATAAGCAGCAACATGCAGGCCCCGATTGACCTTCCTATCAACAGAGAAATGTTTATAAAATATATTTTTATTGTGAATACTTTTTAAACCTGCTGGTTCTTTTTTACACACTAAAGGAATGTTTTACGCTAAAAAAAATTAAATATTCGCGTTTCAACATTTGCTCGTCATCTATATACGAACCAATAATTAGGCAAATCGAATTGAAATCATTTAAAAGCTAGAAAATGGCGTCGTTAATGAAATCTTAACTTTCGCTGTATCTCTTTCCGTTTACGAGATCCCAATGGGGAGCGTCGAATTTGTAACATCCTGTATATGGTATAGTATACAGTGAGCTCAAAAACGTTGGAATAAATTCGTTTAAAATTCAGTTGATTATTTTCTGGAAAAACGCTTGGACATGTCTATTATTATTTTTAATTGCGAATTTTTTGACATAAGAAATGTGTATACAGGTTGTCTCAAGCAGGACATACTTATACCGTCAACAATATTTTTTTTTACATAGAACATCCTGTATATTATATTATTTTTAAATTCTACGATACATTCTGAACACTTTTTGTATAACATACCATACCTCGAAAATCAACGGTTTTCGATATATTGACATTTTAATATTTTTCTGAAAAAATTAGATCCGTGGATTTTTAGTTTTAATTGCGCATTTCTTTATTATTATTGTAACCTGTTACCTGAATTAATTTATTTTGACACAGACATTTACTTCTTGTCAAAAATTCTTCAAATTGTGTAGATCTATCTAACTTCAAGTAATTCTGTAAAAATGGCGCGGTTAAGTGAAAAAGATAGGATAGAGGTAATAATGATGCTTGGCTATGGAGATAGGATACGTACCCAAACAGAAGTGTGTGAGTTATTTAACAATAAGTACCCAAACGGAGCACCAATATCTCAATCTGTTGTTAGTAAAATTATAAAAAAATATAAGGATTTGGGGCATGTTAGGGACAATTATATTCAAGGTCGACCTAGGATTTCAGAAGATGTGCAGTTAAAATGTCCTCTTAGCTGTCCAAGAAAACCACCATAGTGTTACTCGCGGTATTGCCACGGAAAATAATATTTGTCAAGCAACCGTATTAAATTATTTACGCAAAAATAAATGGCATCCCTATAGGGTACAGTTGGTTCATGAACTTAATGAAGATGACCTGGATAGAAGAACAGAAATTTTGCGAAATAATGATGAACAGATACATTGAAGATCCTCAAATTTTAAAAAGAATTGTGTTCTCTGACGAAGCAACGTTTACTCTAAATAGGCATGTGAATCGCCAAAACTGTCTATATTGGGCTAAGGAAAAT
This sequence comes from Polydrusus pterygomalis, assembly GCA_963969555.1. Lineage (NCBI taxonomy): Eukaryota > Metazoa > Arthropoda > Insecta > Coleoptera > Curculionidae > Polydrusus > Polydrusus pterygomalis. The sequence goes on along the minus strand of OZ018375.1, from coordinate 32,308,784 downwards.
CCGCACTGGATCATGGAGTCCCACACACAATACCCGCAAAAAATGAATGTTTGGGCTGGAATTGTTGATAACCGGATTTTAGGTCCCTTCTTTTTTAATGGTACGTTAAATGGCGAACTGTATCTATAGAATTTTTAGAATTTGAGTTAATACCGGCTCTTGCTGCCGACACTTGCTGTACTCTATCCAAATCCAGATGAGCCAGACATTCCCAACAATAACTTATGGTACCAGCAAGACGGAGCACCAGCCCATTATACACGCCCGGTGCGTGATAACTTGGATACAGTCTTTCCTGGTAAGTGGATTGGTCGACAGGGTCAAATAGAATGACCGGCAAGATCATCAGATTTGACCCCGCTAGATTTTTTTCTGTGGGGCTATTTAAAATCTAAAGACCCAACAATATTGATGAACTTAAAGCCCGAATAAGGCATAAGGTTGGATTAATAGAGCCCCAGGTAATCCATAACGTTTTGGAAGAATTCAAAGATCGACTTGCATATTGCCAGGAAGTTGGTATAGCGGTCAATTTCAACATTTATTAAAATAAAATTTATTATATTCTATGTAAATATTATAGACTAAATAGAAGTAAAGAGTTCATTTTTAATTGCAGTTTTCGTACCAGAAAAAATGTCAATATATCGAAAACCGTATATTTATTAAAAAGTGTTCAGAATGTATCGTGGAACTTAAAAATATTATAATATACAGGGTGTTCTATTTAAAAAAAATCAATGTTGACGGTATAATATGTTCTTCTTGAGGCAACCTATATGAAAATTTGTTATGTCAAAAAATTCGCAATTAAAAGTAATAATCGACATGTCCAAGCGTTTTTCCAGAAAATAATCACCTGAATTTTAAACGAATTTATTCCAACCTTTTTGAGCTCACTGAATATGGTTATCCACATCATAGAAAGTAGGGAAAATTGTATATCTGGATATCATATGACATCCTGTATATCTGCCGCCTTGTCCTTCCATTTCTTGATCGCCCGATAAAATTCATCTCTAAACATCCTCCCATCCTTTCTCTGACAACTTTTTCCAATTTCTTTTTACCTTTTTTTTTTATTAGACAAATTCTTTCTAGCCACAATATCATCGTTTCAGATAACAATAAATCATTATTTACGATGATGACTGGTGCCTTATCAAAGCTATTTTCGGAACTCCCATCAAAGTATCAAAGCATATAAAAATAAAAGTATTTCCTTTTCGTGAAGGCTGTTCCACCATAACCAATTGACCAATATTGTACCTGATTTATTGCCACCGAGCCAATTGTTGTATCGACTCGAAAGAATAAGAAACGATCGTTATTCACAGGCATGATGTTGCGTGGAATCGCGGAGCCGTGTCTAATTTAGCTGTTATGTGTTTGACCACTAACTTTGACCATCGGTCATCGATGTCTTTTGTTCAACTAAGGAGATATTATAAGGTACTGGGAGGTTTTTATGGGCAAAGATGCGTTTTTCTGGTTAACAAACCATAAACAGTAGGACTTCTGTCATGGTATCAAACGTAATATGTAAAGTTTATACCTACATGTGAGTGTGAACAGCATAAAACTAAAACTGGGATTATGGGCGGCACATCTTTTATGAAATAAATAATGGGCGGAATGATTGCCCGACTGTAAAAATGGGAGAAATATTTTACTGAATTTATTTATAATATTTTTCATATGGGAACATCACATTATATTATAAATAATTCGCGTGATTGTGTTTAAAACTCACAAATATATTTTTTTTTATATTTCAGTAACATATTATTATAAAAATGTGAAAATAAGACAAGTACCCTTTTTTTTTATTTACCTGAGAATTTCATGTCAATCTGTCACTGTCTGAATCTTTAGAACTGGAATATAAATTTGGTATTATTATTATTATTGGGTCAATGGTAGGTAATAGTATATTACAATACAAGTACGGTAGGTACGTCTTTACCGCATATGCGTGATGTTTAAAAAAACGAGCCGAAGGCGAGTTTAGTAAATCACGCAAATGCGGTAAATACACCTACCGTAAGTGTATTGTACGATATTTTATCTACAAGCATGTTTTAGGGTACCAATATTGAAAACTAAAAGAGCACTGTTTTAATTTACCCCGTAGGTCCTCGTAAGTTGTTATCAACAATGCATTAATATCAGGTTGCTAGGGAAATAAATTATAGAAATTTAATAGTTGGATTTATTATATGACAGATGTAAAACTTGACAACGGATTAAACCATAATTATTTTTGTAACAATTTCGGAAAGTGTGTTTTACGTCCCTAAATGGAAGTCAGTAGCAGCAGTGATGATGAAATTCCGAAGGAAGTTCTGGACATTGCTAAAGCAGCTTCCCTTAATTTATTGCCGGATAAATCACGGCATAGATATGAGAAGGAATATGGGCTCTTCAGGGACTGGTGTTCATCAAAGAAAGTTAAAGCAATTAGTGAAGATGTGATGCTTGCCTATTTTGTGGATAAATTTAAGGACAGTAAATCATCCTCTTTATGGAGTTATTACTCAATGCTCAGATCTACTATAAGTATCAAAAATAATGTCGACATAAGCAGGTATGCAAAAGTGATGGCATATTTAAAAAGGATGAAGTCGGTGGGATACAAAGCTAATAAATCAAAGGCATTCTCCAAGAATGAGGTTGTAAAATTGCTTGTTACGGCACCAGATAAGGGGTTTTTATTAATGAAGGTACTTAATTGCGATTTTTTTTTAAATCTACTTTTAAATAACAACTTATTTGTTTGTTTCAGGTGGTACTTATTGTGGGCATCACTGGGGCATGTCGCCGAGAGGAGTTATGTAAAATGAAAATTGAAGACATTACGGAATTTGAAACCCACCTTGTTGTAACTGTCCCGGATACCAAGGCACATGTAGATCGACAGTTCGTGGTTTACGTGGAAGGATTTTCATCAAAAATTAATAATATTTCAATTTTCAAGAAGTATAAAGCCCTTAGACCCGATCATACTGTCCATACACGGTTATTTATTGCATATAATAAATATATAAAGATGTACTATCCAACCACTGGGTATAAATACTTTTGGAAAAATACCTTCTCAAATTGCATCATATTTAAAGTTGTCCAGTAGATGCTGTCGGGGATATCATGAGTTTAAAAAGACATGGGGATGGAAGTCCTCCGGTGTTGCGGAGGGCTATATTGAAAATTCGGTGCAAAATAAAATAGGAATTGCAAAGCAAATAAATGGTGTAGAAGAATATGCAGAGAGAACCTCCTGTTTTAGTAAATCTGTAACTTTGAATTCTTGTGTCTCATCGGATAGTAAAACACTTCTTTCATCGACATTGCTTGGAAATGTTACAAATTCTACAATTAATTAATATTAATATTTCTTAATTTATAAGTTTGGATTAGTTTAGAAATTTAAATATGTAAGTATTTGTTTTACAATTATACATATAATGTTTAATAGAATTTCTTTTAAAAAATAATAAATACACTTGAATAATATAAAAACTTGTTTTTATAGTATGTAATACTTACCGCACGCAAATCAGTGCGGTAAGTAGTTACTTCCCGCACGCTTGCGTAAATAAAATATACAGCCTTCTTTTCTATGATATGCCGGACACATTTCATCTAAATTTTACTAGCGTTTACTTCATCCACAACTATCCTTATATTTCCAAGTACGAAATCATTGTTAGTTGGTAATTGATTCTATTTTTTTAAGTTTCTGCTCGATCAGATTAAATACGCAGTAATAGGGAGGAAGCCGTAAAATAGTATGACCATGTGCTTCCATAATTTGTCGATGACCTATTCCTTCTTAGAATTATTTTTTTTAAATACTCTATTAACACTTTTGTGGCCTTTTGAGGAATATTCATATTGTTGCACTTAATAAATTTGACAATATCATATTTTTTGGTATTGCTATTTTCTACCCAACCATACGCAACAACATCATGTGTATAAAACCAAGTTTCGTCTAAATAAATTATCTCTCTTTGTGCTTGGCGGTGGTATTCCTGAATTTCGCGTAGGGGAAGGTTGCCCATATTGGACCAATTTCCAGATTTCTTATCATAGATCCCGATAATAACGCAAAATCGATCTTGAAACTATACCTTAGTATACTTTAGTATGTTGTTCAACTGAAGAATTTTTTGCAGAATTTTATTTCAAAGTATCTATATCTATGATATACCAGGCTATAAAAAAACCGGTTGCCTAAATTGCACCTGGGGGTTCCAAAATTGGACCACATGATTTAAATCGGAAGCTTAGGTGTTAAATAAATAAATAAAAAATAAAATTGTTGGTATAGGAAGTTTTCTACTTATATTTCAAAAAAACAACAAATTAACAATAAATATTTCGGTAGAAGACATCCTAATGCAAAAAAAAATATCTATTAGTTTCCTATATTGGACCAGTCATAGTTTCATTTTTAACTCAAAGAAAACAGATTTTAGCAATATTGAAATGGTGTTAGTTTATGACATTAACTTATTTAAAGAGAAAAATTATTTTTGCACAATTTGGAAGAATTGCCTAAATTGAACCGGTTCAATTTAGGCAATCACCCAGTGGTCCAACTACCACGTGTTTTACAAAACCACCCAGGAAAGAAACAAGAAAAAACAAATATGGCATGGTAATAGGAGAAATAAAAAGAGAAAAACTTACTTGATAATTTGCATAAAAAAGATTTTGCTTAGAGTTTTATGGTTCTAAGGTAAATTCTTAGGAAAATCCTAAAAATATTACATTAAAATTGTGTAAATTACGTTTTGCTCTATACACGCCAAGCACTAACGGCCAACTAGTTGAGTTTATTGCCGATCAAAGGTTCTGGATGGAAGTATGTTACAGTGTTGCCAGATGATATGGCACTTGTTTAGTTTCGGAGAAATGTACTGTGGTCCCATTTAGGTAGCGGTTCAATATAGGCAACCTTCCCCTATATATATATTCTTGCAGGTGCTCTACTATGCAATGCGATTTCATAATAACCATTCTTTTATCTACTTTTTGTAATTAAAACCGCAATCGAGTAAGATACTACGCAAAGTGTCGAGAGATTTATATTCGTAATCCGGGTAATCTTGTAAATTATCCCTAATCATTTTTAATGTCGGGTCTTTGCTTCCTCTGTAAAATTGATATACTACTCGGCGTATAACTTCTTTGGAAGCATAATAATTTTTCAAAAATTTTTGATTATCTCTTTTCCTCTTATCTGAATTAATTTACAAATTGTAAAGTAGGAAAGTTTAATGAACTCATAAATTTATTTTAGAATTACATTTTGTAAGGCTCCATGACATTTATTTTTTAAGCAAGTATAAATATTTAAAAGAATTCTCTGTATTTGGATATGTAAGTCTTACCTCTTCACCGTTGATCAACCATGATGCACCAACGAATAGGTGGGCATACTCCGTATGTTCTACTCTGTTCCTCGTGTGTGGTAAGTCTCAGTTGCACCAAATGGTACAAGGGAGAGTTCCAGATAACTAAAATCCCAATCTGGACTCTTCCGCTGGCAATTCTGATGTTGAATGGTCTTTGTTATCAAATTTATTAAAAATTAATTAAAGTTATTTTATTCCATGCTTCAAGAACTTCCTTCTTGACTTCTCGGTTTAAAATTATGTATATACTTATAATTATATTATCATTTTCTCCCAAATGTTGTCAATAGGATTGTCGTCTGGAATATTTGAACCCAACAGTATAACGTAAACGTTGTTTTATCGGGTCAATTCTTGAACAATTCTTGCCGTGTGGATTGGTGCATTGTCGTACTGAAAGATGGAATCCTTTTCATATACCACTCCAATCAACCGATGGAATCATAACTCGAAAAAAATATCTCGATAAACAGCAGCCCCTAAACAATTTGCAAAACTCCCGGGCCCGTACTAGTAATCGAGCCTCAAATATTAATCGAAACACGTCCACTTTGATTAGTTTTGTGGTCATATCTCTCGTCATACCTCCTGTTTCTGGGTCAAGGTTAGGTTAGGTTAGGTTAAAAGTAAGTGGGTTACAACTAACCCTCCACTGCGACCATGCGATCTATTGTGGCTCACACCTTGTTTATATTTTCTCCAATAGGTCCAACTTCTTAATGAAGTTAATGATGGTATTGTCATGTGTCATCCGGAAACAAAGTCACCTCGCCGAATAGGGCTAATGTGATTCTTCCTGCTACGGGGCAAGCGCACATTACGTGTTCTGCTGTTTCTGCATCTTCCATGCAGAGCCGGCATTCATCAGTTGAGGCTATTCCAATTTTATACATATGGTATCGCAATCTGCAGTGGCCGGTGTACAATCCCACTAGTGCTTTAAGGCATGACCTGTTCAGCACTAATAGTTTGTCAGTTAATTGTTGGTTTATATGGCCGTTTATAAATGCTTTTGAGTGTGTTAGACCTGGTACACTGTTAGAAATCCTGGACGCGAGAATCAAAAAAATTTATAATCAATTAAAATAAATCAAATTTAACTTAAAATGTATAGTTATTTTAACTCTTTTGTGTTTAGTAAAAATCAGATTTTAAGAACTAACTTTTCTGGAAGTGGTTTTAACATAACAGCTAACTAAAATTAACATGCAATTCTTTTACGGTTCAAATGAACCAAATACTAGTAACTTTGATAAAGTTTATAATCATTATCAATATCTTTTTTAGTTAAAATTTTAAAATAAGTTAATACTAACATAAAAAATGTGTCAAATTAACTAATTAAGTTGTAATTTTTACTGCACAATAAAATCAGATTAATGTCAAAATAGTAATAACATATTTTATGAGTTTCTGATTGACTGAAGCGGTTTTAGTTAAATTGACAAAAAAACGGGAGTGGACTTTCTGGGACATAAAAAAAAAGTTAAATTTGATTCTTTTCTTTTAACAGTGTAGATTTAACCAGTGTCTTTCCCATTTGCTTTTTGCTTCGGCTAGTATTGTTTTCCTGGCCGTGGCATGAGATATACTTATTACCGGCTCGGGTCCTGTGAATTTTAGTGATGCACCTCTCTTAGCGAGCTTGTCGGCAGCCTCATTACCATCCAGACCCATGTGTCCCGGTATCAATATTAGGGTTATTTTGTTGTTCAGACTTAGTTTGAATAGTGTTTCGCGAAAGCTCCACGCCGTTTTTGTGGTACACCATCTCGATTCAAGAGGTTTTAATGCAGCTTGACTGTCGGAGAATATCTTGATTGATCTATGTGCATACCGTCGGTCTATCAGCAGTCTTGCACACATTTCAATTGCATGAACCGCTGCTTGAAATATGATTGTCATAGTTCTCAGGCTGATAGTTAATTATATTTTTGGGTTTTTGCCATATTGCCCATTTCTGGGTCTATAATAATATGCATTGATCGGATGTTTTTTCGTCAGAAATGCTTATTTTTTCCCATAAATTCTTCTCATTAAGATATTCCCTGCAAAGTTTGATTCTTCTCTGTTTCTTTTCATCAGTCAAAAATATTTTTTTAGGAATACCTAGGTTGTTTATATCTGACGCTTCTAGTCGCCGTCTTGCTGTTCTGAATAACTCGGAGAAATTGGTTTCCTCTTGCTTGTGAAATAGTTAAAACTCAGTTCTATCAAATATTTACATTAATTTCATTTGTTTTCAATTCCATTCCGGAAACATTTCAATTTGTACTCGTAATGAGCCTAATGAATAAAAATGTAGCGATTGCTTTTTCTTATAAAATCGAAGTAATTTCTTGAAAGCCAATGAATAGAAACTAAAGTAATTGCATTTGCATCCAGCAGTTGCTTTAAAGTGCAGACATTGCTTCAAGTCAATGCTGTTTCTTAAAAAATAGAAGCAATCGCTATCGTTTGCTTAAAATGTGATGAATAAATTAAGGAATTGCTTTTTCTAGTGTAGCAATAGCTTTCAACTTTTTAAGGTACGTCGACCCCTGCATCATTTGCTTGGTAGCAGTCAACTTTAGTTCTCCGCGGCATACACGTGCGTCGCTCTTAATTTGTGTCTTCAATAATTATGGCTAAATATATGAACGTCCGTAAAAGAAAAATCTACAGTATACGTAAAAATTGCAGATATGATGATTTCAGAAAGTTATATCGATTTGACTGCGAAAATGTTGAGTGGTTGGCAAATTATTTTTTTACTGATACTTTTAAAAGGCGACGGGGTGCACTGTCGCCTTTAAATAAGTTTAAAGTCTTTCTGCGGAAAGTGTCGGATCCGGGCTTTCAAAATTCTGTAGGTGAAGAACTCTGTGTTCACCAAACTACTGTCTGTAAGACATACACTTCTGTAATGGATGTAGTTTTGGAGAAGGCCAATATTTTTATTAAATTTCCTACAAGTGCTAAAGCTGTTGTGGAAGCTAAACGTTTGTGGTCAGAGAGATTTATTTATGTTTCTTCAATTTGTGAACAAATCTCAATTGCTTGTCTTTCATTTCTAATCACTACTATCACTTTCCTCATTTTTACTGAAATCTGCCATATAACAAATATAAGTTTCCTATTTTCCACAAAAACGATTACTATTATACTAATATACTAAATAGACAAACGTTGTTGTATTTACGTCAACTTTTTTGCAAATTAGGCACCAAACTGAACATGAAATCTATAATCTGAACAAGTGGATAAGCCACGTATGAACTTCTAGCAATTGCTTTAACTTATAGCATTTGCTAGTCAAGCAATCACTTTTACTAAAAAGTAATTGGTTCAAGTAATTGCTTAATTTTTATTCATTAGGCTCATTATTAACACCAATTGAAAAATACTTGAGAACAATCTCTCTTCTGAAATTGTTTACTGACTTTTTATACAACTAGACCATAAATTCGTCTGATTTGTGTAGTATCACTTCCTCTTCTAAATAAATGTACCGTTAAGCATTATGGCCTTATCCTTTTTTGTTATTGATACCAGAAAAAAATCTGTAGGTTGCATTCAACGTTCAAGACGTTCAGTGCAAAGAAGTATAAAATGGTTACTTTTACTATCAACTCCAACTAGTTTTTATCGTCTGCACGTAGGCATGTTAAGGTTATATAGGCTTTTGATTTTCTTTTGAACTACCCACGGAGAAAGCACCAGAAATTAGATTTTAAAGGCAAGGGCGTCCATAGAGCGTCCATAGAGCGTTTTTCAGGGGGGGGCAAAAACTTAAACAATATTTTTTTATATATGACTAATTATTTAACATATAGGTACCTTATGCCTAACGGAACCTACAGAATTCGTAAAAAATAAACACAAAATTACAATTTATAAGTTTTCATCATAAAATAAAAATGTTAAATTCCTAGACGTCTTGCCAAACTCGTTGATTACTTTTTTTATTAAATTTTCTTTATTTTTTTGTAAATAATCATAATCAGTTTAGTGATTTGTTGGTCTCTACTAACTAACCACTGTACTATTCAATATTTACAGGCGCGGATCCAGAACTTTGCTTTGGGGGAAGTTAAAAAGCGCCGCAGGCGAAAAAATTTTGCGACCACGCCCAAAATTTGACAGAGAATGCGCTATAGGCGAGAAAATTTTCAATGATAAATTTTTACATTAAAAAGGATAATATATGCATGTAAATTAATGTTAAAGTGAATTCAAAAAAAGAAAAAATATAACTAATTTATGGTATAGTAATTCTGTCATGAATCTTGTGAAAAAGCTGCAGAGGTAGTCAAAACAGTAAATTAATTTATTTATTTTCTGTTTTGGGGGGGGTCATGACCCCCATGACCCCCCCCCCCTGGATCCGCGCTTGAATATTTATACCGAGGGGTAATTCACTGGCGAAAATGGTGTACAACTTCTAGAAAATACAAAAGAAAATACAGAAAATAAGAGGAAAATGCAGAAAATACAGAAAATACGAAGAAAATACAGAAAATACGAAGAAAATACAAAGAAAATACGAGAAAAATACAGGCAACATAAGGAAAATATGGAAAATACGCGCGCCAATCAATTTGGCAATGACGTAAAGTCGTTAACGCTGCCGGGTTTTCAACGGTTTTAATGATGGGAATAACCAACTTAAGATTCTGGAACAACGCTGCTTCTTTGACTTCTAATAAAAAATTTAGTAAAGCCAATTTTTGTTTGGCGAAAATGGTGTACAAGTTCTAGAAAATACGAGAAAATACAAGGAAAATACAGAAAATACGAGAAAAATTAAGAAAATACATGGAAAATACAGAAAATACCAGAAAAATTAAGAAAATACAAGGAAAATACAGAAAATACGAGAAAAATTAAGAAAATACAAGGAAAATACAGAAAGCGCAAGGAAAATACGAAGAAAATTCGGCAATATGGAAAATGGTGTACAAATTTTTCTCAGTGAATTAGCCCTCGATTTATACTGAATTATGAAATAAAATAGTAATGTGGACGCCTAGGGGGGGGCAAGTGCCCGTTTTGCCCCCCCCCCCCCCCCCCTATGGACGCCCTTGTTTAAAGGTATCATATAAATAAGTAATAATTTATAAGATGAATTAAGCGATTGAAGCTTATTGAAGTGACTTAAACATTTTCGATTGTCAATTGTTGTCCTGCAAGTAAATTTCATTATAGCCATATATAGGTATGGAAATGCGATGTCCGCCCATACCCTAGTAATAAGCTAAAAGAGTTAATGTATTAAGTATCGCAAAGCAAACAGAAATAGGTTGATTATGTTTCTCCCACTCCATGGTAAGTAAGAAGGTGGTAGACAATGAAGTTATATCAAAAAAATTATTACCTTGTCGGACTTCCATTGTCTTTCTTTTGTTACTTAGCACAACGTTTCGTTTTGTTAGTATCTCTAACCGTTTTCAAGTGTAAACTAAATTATAATTATATATAATATGAATAAGGCTACTGTCTTAAATACTATCTGTGTGCAATGAAGGTTGATGACTCCGGCTACGTACTACTTATTGGAGTGTGAAGTTTGAGCCGTTGGTTTTGGACAAGAAGAGGCTTCCAGATATTGCGGGTATCTATACTTGGTTTGCTGAATATATGGGTACCTATTTCGATTCATAAAAGCTGCTTCTTTGAAATTTCGTTTTCTCCAGTGCTGTTTCGTGTCCAAAACCTTGGCTTCTGATCACTGTATATTATGCTGGTTGGTCCATACATGTTCCGCTATACCTGATCTCAAAGGTTCACCTCTTTGAGTTTGTTTCATATGTTCTTTAACTCGTACGGGAAGAGGCCCTTTTGTTTCTCCAATGTACGATTCGCCACATTCGCAAGGGATTTAATAAATACAATTTTTTCTGTTTTCATTACGGGGCGGTTTTACTTTTGTAAGAAAGCTTCTAAGCGTATTTCCGGATTTGAAGGCTGTTTTGATATTATGTGAAGTATTTATTTGTAATCAAGAGAGAAAGAAGCTGATTGTTGTGAAGGAGGAACAGAAAGAATTGAGTAAGATGAAGGGTCGATATACTTAATTGACTAATAAAAAAATAATTTGTGTGAGGTCACATGTTAGTGAAACAACACCGTAAGTGTGAGGAGAGAAAATTATATATAAAATTTGAAAAATTTAGAACTTAAGTATAAAAAATTTATCTGAAAAGTAATAAATTTTTTTTTTAATTTTTGACTACAAATACTCCTACATTAACACATAACTTACTGATGACTTGGTTGCTGCTTATATTTTAAGAATGGCCTCTCGTTAGGTCTATCATTATGTTTGAAGTTTCTCCAAATACCTAACTCTACCTTTTGCATTATCTTGTAGCTCCGTTTGAACTGTTTGCACCTATTGTATTTCTTATATTCCTTATTATATTCTCCTGATGATGAATATATATAGATTCGAAACATGTAGAGAATTTACCCTTCAATAAAACATTATTTTAATATACCAGTGGAGGAAGACTTAAAGTTTCTTATTTCACTCCTTTCTATTAACTATATATTTTTTATTCATTTAATAAGTAATTTACTGAATCTTTATTTGCATACCTTGATGGAAGTGAAGTTCAGGAAGATGATTGTGTATGTCCAGCTCCAAAAATATACGATACACTACCACCCACAAATTCTAAAACAACAATGCAAAAAAGTTTTGTCTGTTTCCTTCCGCCAAACTCATTCCCAGACGCGTTTCGCCGTTTACGGCTCATCAGTGAGGCTCAGTTTGGCAGAAAGAAACAGGGCTCGAAGACAAATCACTTGTCAGGATCGATTATCGACGGGAATTATAGAACCCGGTGCGACATCTTGCGTCCCAGTACGGTACCTTAGAAAAGGTCAGTCGTAAAGGGGTTATTCTGTAAAAACAGAAAATTTTGCAAGTGCGCTCTCAAAACCGGTACAAGTGCCGGACCACAGATATTAATGCAAAAAAGTTTTGTCTATTTCCTTTCGCCAAACTCATCCTCAGACGCGTTTCGCCGTTTACGGCTCATCAGTGAGGCTCAGTTTGGCAGAAGGAAACAGGGCTCGAAGACAAATCACTTGTCAGGATCGATTATCGACGGGACTTATAGATAATCGTAACTGGTAACGTAAGAAAAAAAGATGTACTAAATTACAATTATTTGGTAATATTAAGTTGTAAGTTTACTAGAAAATGTAATATTACAGAACATAATTTTATTATTTTACCTTGCCTTTTCTCAGTGTATGATTTCTTCTGCATATTTCAAAATTAACATATAATTAAGCATTTTTCTTTTTGTTCTAGGTAAGTAATTCAACATTATTCCAAACTACCCAATGGTCATCAAAAGTAAGTAGACGACCAATGATAAAAATATGTTTTTTTATAGCCGGCAAACAATTTTTAGCAATACTTGAGGCAATACTTTTTTAACTACATGACCTCAATTTATCACAAAATCTTTTTTTTTATAAATAAACGATATTTTTTACCACTACATCATATATTTTTAGTGTACCTAATAGAGTTGTATTTTAGCAGCAAAAAAAATTATATTTAAAAACGATCATATTATGGTTAAAAAGTAATTTCAAAAAAATGAACCTATAGTAGCTACAACAGAATTGTTTTTTTGGCGCCTATTTAATGCAGATTTTTTGCTACTACTAATGGATTTCTAGCTTCAGCTAATAAAGTCTTCTCTCAGTGTACCCGCCATTGTTAAATGCAAACTACCTAATTGATATGACATTTTGATTTTTTTTGTTTAGACAAAACTGACTGTCATACCAGACAACATAATAAAGCAAAAACTTTTCAATTTAGCCTCGTATATTTTAGAATGTTATTCTCTAAAAATAGCTATTTTTATAACACAGTCTCCGAAAAAATTGGCTCTACTTAAAAACCACACAAATTATAAAATTATTTATCATATATCATAATCGGACACTCTTAATAAACCGATGTATCTCCCGTAAATCTTTTATTCCATCCAGCCAATTGTGGATTAAAAATAAACACCGAATTAAGAATAGATTGTGAATTACCACCGCTTAACAATGTTGCCACATTTTTATGTGTTTTTCCCTTTTTGTGTAGATTAATAAAGAAGTTCAATTTGGTTTCAGTTTTCCATAAATAATTTTTTTAATAATAGTTGTATTGAAACGATATTCGGCTAGGTGGGGTTATGTGGAATTAAAAATTAAAATCTGCTCCTATTTTTATTGTAAAGTTTAGAGAGCGCCACCTGCTGTACCTTGTACACATTTAAAACGAAATAACTTTTTTGAGCCACTCTGTATTGAACTTTTAAATAAACATTCCTATTATCCAACGTATTTGACCTTAAAAAATTGTACGTGGCAAGAGTTGATTTGAGCAGGCGTTTTTAAGATATCTGCACTGAGAAAACAGGGCCAGCTAAATTTCTGTGCTGGAAATTTTTAATAACCATAGCTTAAATAATTGCAACGGTTATTATTTTTTAATAGCTATAACTACATAGGTTTACTTAAGCTTATGAACTTTTTTATTTGAATCGTTATTGGTAAAGGCAACTAATGATTTTTATTATGGTAACAACTGAAAATTCGTTATTAGGTACTACAACTAAATATGTAGCTGTAATTACAATCTCAGCCAAATTAATATCCCTTTACTTACTGCAGCTACCAGCTAAATAGCTACAAGTCGAAACAGTAACAGCAGCAGCAAAAAAAATATATCTGACAACTATGGATTTGGACCTGCCGGCTGTTCGAATATTTTCGTGACCCGTCGGGACGTATTCGTGTTGACAAATTATGGCGGGATTGGCGGGTCGACTCGTGCATCGTGCCGTACCCAATGCCCATCCCCATTTTACTATTAGGCCGTGGGTTGAGTGGTGGTATTAATTGTTCTGTGATTTTTTACATGGTGTGATTTGTGTTCTTGTTGGAGGTAAGTTTTTCGTAATTTTGGTAGTAATTTAATTATGTGTTTTTAATGCAAATATTGACAAACAAATTTTTACCCATAGTTAGTATTTAACCGAAAATAGTTATATTGTATTAAAAGTGATTTCTTATACTTGTTTATAGCAAACGTACCTAATTACTGTATTTTGTAATTTTTGCTATACTCTCTCTGGTATCTATAATATTAGAAACAATAATATTTCTGATACCGGTCACTCTATGGCAACTAATATATATCCATACATTCGTACCGAATTAATATTGTCTTTTCTATTTCTTTTATGTATAGCATAATTACTATATTATTAGTTGACATATTATGTCAAGTTTTTAGTGATTGTTTTGATCTCGTAGGTTTACGTTCTGTACTTTTCAGTAGTTAACATATTAAGATGTTAAGGTTTCAGCGGATTATTTTTATCTGTAAGGTTTACGTTTTATGTTAGTTAAGTATACGATGTCAAGTTTTTTAGTGATTGTTTTGATCATGTAAGTTTACATGTAGGTACTTTTAATTATTTGACATTATGATGTCTGGTTTTTTACTGTTTACGTTTTACCGGGTGATAACGAATATTGTTACCCCCTATTTTTTCCGTAGTTTTATTAATATACAAACTTTTTTCAAATTTCAGGAAATTTCTAAGTGCGTAGTTTTTAATATCATACTTTTAAAATCATATTCGGTTTAACTGGAAGTGATTCTAATTTTCTCATTTGAAGTGGGGCGCCCAGTATATTTTTACCGGAAGTATATTTACCTTCTTTCTAGTCCGGTTTAACCAGAAGTTTATATAAAAAAATACGAGAGGGACATATCGTGAGACTTATAATGAAGGCTATAAAGCTATCAAGTTCGTTATCACCCGGTATATTATTTGATATTATTATTTAAAACTATACTTTAATTTAATGATTATTTACTGTTAAATAAGTAAAATTGGATTATGGTCAATTTTTAATTAAAAAATATTATATTTTTGTTAACGTTTTGATTTATTATATTTTTTAAAGCATCTTCAGAACTACAAACCATTAAAAATATATTTATTTGAATAATAAATTAACTAAAATAAAACTTATTTGGAACATACTAGGGAAATGGCAATTAATTCATATTTAATAAATCTTGAAAATATAAATAATGTAAATTATATTTTTAAGTACCTATAATCAAGGTATGTTCCAAATAGGTTTTATTTTTAGATAATTAAATTAAAATATTTTTATTGTTTGTAGTTCTGAGGATGGTTTAAAAAAAATAATAAATGGAAACACATCAAAAACTTAAATTTTTTCAATTAAAAATTGACCAAAAGCTTCAGTAAACTAATAAGTAATACCTGTGGTAATACTTATCCTGTTAATGTTTTTAAAAAATGTATTACGATATTATTATGGCCTAATAAAAATTAAATAACTATACTTACCTACATTAAGTTTTTTTATGCTTACCTGTATAACCTATATAATGTGAGTACCTACCTCTAGTTTCGCACTATATGTTATCTTTCAGGCTTTGCCTAAAAAAAATCTTACCTGACCTGGAAAAAAAGGAAATATATGCAAAAACTCCCTAATTATGCAAACTTTAACGTCGTTTTTTAAGTCAAAAAACATTGCTGTAGCAAACAGAACAAATACTTAAGACAAGTCAACGCACTACTTATTACAGCAATTTATTTAGTTTTTACAGGTCCTATAAGTAACTGCAATAGTATAAAAATTAACTACCATTAAGTAAATTTTGTTTATAAGGGTAAATAGCACAGTAGTAACCACAACAACTTAATTTGTTGTACTAACTAAACTATGAATCTCCTATTAAAAATAACAATAATACTGATAACAATTTTTTTTGGTAATGGTAGGAAAGTCTGTTAGGTAACCACCGCAAACTCAAAATGACTTATGTGATGTGCTACTTGTGGTAAGTCGGCTGTTCCAGCACTTTCATTTTAATAACGGCAACAACGGACATGATCTGTCCCCTATGTTATTACGATTTCTAGCTACGGTAAGTCGATTTCTAATAAGGGCTATTAGAAATTTTCCTCAGTGTGGATTTAAAAAAATCACCTCGTGACTATTCTTAAGAAGCAGCTAAATTTATTTCCTTACGAAGAACAAGTATTTCAAGAAATACAAGCCGCAGATTTAGAAGGACGCAGGAATTACTCTCAATGGTTTACCCAAAATTTATTGGAAATAAATGATTTATTAGACCTGACATTTTTTTCGGATGAAGCCTGGTTCCACCTCTACAGTTATGTGAATTCTCAGAATACACGCACGTATAGTAGTGAAAATCCCCATTTTTTGTAGAGTCCACATTGCACCCTCAAAAAATTAGTGTCTGGTTAGCTGTTTCCCGAAGAAGAATTGTTGGTCATATTTTTTTCCATGACACAGTTACAGCACAGCGGTATAAAGACAATACTTTTAATCCATTTGTGGAGCATTTACTTGACGACGAACTACCTTTTGGATATTTTCAACAGGACGGTACAACCGCCCATACAGCCGCCGAAACTATTATCCACTTACGCAATTTTTTCGACGACAGATTGATCAGTTTTCGATCACACATTGAATTCCCACCTAGATCACCTTGTTTAACGGTTATGGATTACTTCGTTTTTCCTCATTTAAAGCACACTATTTTTAAAACACCAGTTGCAAATTCCGTGGTCCCGGGGAAGAAGGAGATAAGTCCAAATTTAGCCATAATGGGATATCATGGGGTATACGTTATAAATAGTTACATCTACCTTCGTACCAAATGAGATAAGTTAATTCATGTCAATAAGAGTAATAAAGCTATGTGCCTTTGGAGGTATGTTGTAAGTTGGCCCCGCAAAGTATACTTAAAGGAATAAGTAAACTTATTCCCTTTCGCACAAATATAAACCCGTACTTAAAAATTGTTCATAAAGAAATAAGTTAACATACTTACCCCCTTAAATCCCTAACTTTATTTTTATTTACTTATACATATCCCTAATTGTACCAACTAGGTTGTACTTTTTACTCCTGAGTAAATTTAAATTAATAAATACTAATTTCTAAGAAGAAAAAGGATAACCTAATGCAATTCCTTCCTTATATTTCGAATATATATATTTTGAGATTTTTACCAAAACCTTCCGACTCTAGAGGATGCTATGGAGGCACATCCTGACTTGGTTTCGTCAGATGAAGAATATTAGTTTTCAACTTCATTTATTACGCCTAATTATTTATATTTCTTATTAGAATATTAAAGTTTTAGTTTTGACTGGCTATTTTTATTTTTGCAATAGTAAATAAAATGTTACAAATGAGATAAGTATATTTTTTTTTAGTTCATAAAGGGATAAGTGCATCTAACTTCTCAAATAACACAAAACCATAATTTTGTTCTAGATATTATTAAATACAAGGTAGCAATAATTCTAGTACAGAAATTTCAATTTTCTAAACCCTTCCCCTGATTGGCACTACTAAGCTGAACTTTAACTCAATCTACTTAAAAACTATAAAAATAAACTTATCTCCTTCTTCCCCGGGACCACGGAATTTAGAACATACCAGAAAAGGATTATCCAAGAATGTGGTAACATTTCTCCAGAGATGCTGGTCAACGCTTTCGAAAATATGAAGAAACGTATGAATTTATGCTTGATGGAGCATGGCGGTGGCCAATTTCAGCAATTTATGTAATTATTTTTTTTTTCTTTCTGTATATTCTTACTTTGTTAATTTTGTAAACAACAAAAATAAATTTGTATTCGTCTACTTATTTTATTACTCATTAGTTTGGCATATCATGTCATAATATGAATTTGACAAAATTTAACCTAGATTGGTTAGATATATCGTCCCTATATCATTGTGATCCAAACCAAGCCCCCCTTTTTTTATTCCAATCCCTCTTTGATGCAAATAATTTTTGCTCGCACGGTATTTTTTTGTTTTTTTTTTCCTGCTGTTTTTAATAGAACGAAAAATGTTAACCTTTGTGTCTGTGAATTTTTCGTCTGCAACTGTGCCATGGCAACAGCGTTATTATGACTATACATTGTATAAGACGTTCTTATTTTAGACAAGGATAGCGGGATTGTATATAACTTTCGGGAGTGATGCTTATCATTCCACACTTTTCACGAGATCCCGAACTAACATAAACAAGTTGAAAGATTTGAGCGCTGCAGTCCATCATTTTGTCTCTATTAGACGGGTCTGATGTGTTAAATCGGGGATTTTTATAACTCTTAATTGAAATTCTTATGCCTTTTATAGCTTTTTTATGAGTTTTGTGAAATTAAACGCAAAAGGGTAGGGGAACTTCGGGTAAAACGGTCAGAGTTAAAGTGTAAGAAAATATTTTTTTTAAAACAAAATATCTGTATTCAAAATAATTATATATCAACACACATCTTTCTTAAGACCTAAACAGTGTTTAGAACCCTGGTATCGATCTTTGTATTTTTTTTTACAACAGTGCACCTACCTATCACATTTTATACAAAACAAAAAACTTCCAATACTAAAAGAAAAAAAAAATAAATAAACTCCAATCCACATGCCATAGCTGTGTTATTTTTAAATTCCCAATTGTACCTTAACCAATCTTACAAAATGCTTATGTTCCACTATGCTCTTTAGTTCTATTGGCAAATTGTCATACGCAATGGCTGCCCGATACGTTGGGCTCATAATTCCCTTATTTGTTCGAACATTTCTGAGATAGACATTATCCTGCGTCCTAGTATAGTGTAAGTGCACGTTATAGTTAAAAAGTATGTCAGTGTTAGATTTCTGTTCCTTATTTATAATTTTATGCATAAGTTTGCACTGTTCTAATTCCAAAATTTTACTAAGCTGACATAATCCCAGTTCCCTATATAAATCTTCCGTATGTGTTAGATAGTCGTAATTAAAAAGTATCTTAAGAACTCTATTCTGAAGAATTTGTATTGTGTTAAAATTTACTATACCACAGTTGCCCCAGACAGACAATAAATATCTGAAATGGGATAAAAAATAAGCATTATATATACTAATTTTATTTTTGTGGGACAGATAATGTCTAGTCTTATACAAGGCACAAACCATTGGCATGACTTTGCCCAACAAAAAACTAATATGCTCACTCCAGTCCAGCTTATCGTCTATAATAAGTCCTAGATATTTTATTTTTTTTACCCTATCAATAGCCTCGTTATTTATTTTTATCACAGGATTTTCAATTGTTTTATTTTTTTGCTTAAAAATCATATATTTAGTCTTTTCAATGTTTATTTTAAGTCGGTTACACAATAGCCAATCTGTATATTTTTTAAGGTCAGAATTCACAATTTCTTCAGAGTTACTTGTATCGTCTATGCTATACACTAACACAGTATCGTCTGCAAAGGTAAAATATCTAGCCTGCAATCCCGAGTTCTGTAAACTAAGTACAAAGAGCGAATACAATAAAGGCCCCAGTACCGAACCCTGCGGCACTCCACATTCAGTTTGTTTGTTTGCACTAGCATGGTTTTCTATTGTTACGTATTGTTCGCCACCTAACAAGTATGTTTTAAGTAAATTGTACAAAGTACCCCTGAATCCTAACTTATATAATTTATCTAGCAAGATATCAAAGCTTACAACATCGAATGCTTTTTTCAGATCAACAAAAACAGCCACTACAATTTTCTTTCTATCTAACTCGGTTGAGACGAAATTTATAAGATCAACAGTTGCAACAGATATTAAATATGAAACCACTTCGAATGCTAGAATATGTTCATTAAAACAACATCTTACGCAAAACTAGCGGGCTTCGCATGCGCAATACAATTTTTATAAATTTGCTATCGAATTAAGGCAGCCCTACATGCCATACGTGCTACCCAATAGACCCTTCCCAATAGGTAGGTAAAGGACGTACGATATGCAAAACGACACAAATTCTCTCGTTTTCCGACAGATGACATCAGGAATTTGTCATCAATCAGCTGATATTGGGACATAATAATATCCCCAGATTAGTAGTGGACCCTAATGAGCCCACACATGAATTGCGTTTTTTGTACTTTTTGTTAAATTTGATAGTGTTTTAAAAATGTTTAGTGGTTTTGGTGACTTTTATTTCTACTTTGATTGAATTTCACTTACTTTTGTATGGCTACAATTATTATTTATTTGAGTAAAAATTTACAGGTTAAAATTTCATTATTATTTTTAGACGTTAAATCATTATGGATCCTAATTATTATTATTGTGTGAAGGTACAGGGTCATTTCCTATATATTGACCCATATTATGCTAGCCGCTTTATTAATAGAGATATCAAAAAACTAAAATGAGGAAAGTTGTAGATCTTGATCTTAACTTTTTTTTTTTAATTATTAGAAAAAACAAAAGACTGTTGGAACTTTAAAATTTTAGCACATTTTTTTTTAAATGGGACACCCTGTATATTATTACATATTTGGATAGAGCTTTTTTCCCGATCTTAAATAGTTATTTTCCTAACAAGTGCGCAAAGTGATACTTTTCCGCACGCAAGTACAGTTGGACGAACGACGCGAAGCGGAGTTCGGATAAGTTCTTGCGTGCGGAAAAGCACTTTGCGCACTTGTTAGGAACAACATTTTTCCTACGAGCTTCATATCAGATAACAACAAAAATAAAAATATGATAATTTATTTAATAATTTTTAATTCGACTTTAAAGAAAGAACTATAATATACTTACAACTAAAAATTACATAACAAAAAAAAATAATAGAAAATTAAAAAGTTACACTTTTCCGCACCCAGTGCGGATAAAAGTCTTATCCGCACTAGTGCGGAAAAGTGTAACTTTGCACACAAAAATGCGTGCGCAAAGTACTACTTTGCGCACGCTCGTAGGAAAAATATATAGTTTGACACAGTCTGACAAGCCGTTTAGGAAATATTAAATATTTAAATTAAGTTTTGCCTTAAAAATTTATATTAAAATCAGGGGGCCATGGATGAATGTATTAATTAAATAATTGTTTGTATTTGACACTTCATAATAATTGTTATTTATCACCCGAAAATGAGGTATACCGAGGAAGAAAAGCGTGCATTTTTACGTTTATTTTATAAAAATAATTCAAATGCATACAGGGCTCGTCAAGAATATCGGCAACTATATCCGGATTTGCCGCTTCCAGCAAAAAATACATTTAGAAATATCGTAAGAGGTTTTCGAATGCGAAAATCCATAAAAAGAAAACCAAGGGAAGTAACAAGAAATTTGGATAAAGAGTTAGTTATTCTGTTGTTTTTTGAAGGTAGATATGACTATATAGTAAAGATTTTATTGTTTTCTTAACATATACCAATTTTTTTAAGAAAATCCGACCCGTTCAATTGAAGATGCTTATAATAATTTAGGCATAGCACGAAAAAAAATACAGAAAACGCTTCGATCACATGGTTATTATCCTTACAAGATCTTACCTGTGCAAAAATTAGACGAGGAGCATATGCGTAAACGCTTGATTTATTGCCAGGGAATGCTTAGGAGGAAGAATGCAACTCATAATTTTTTTGAGAAAATATTATGGAGTGACGAAGCGACATTTACCACAACAGGAGTTTTCAATAGGAGAAACACGCACATATGGGCTACAACTAATCCCAATAGTATAGCAGAAATAAAATTCCAAGGTAGGAAAAGCTTGCATGTTTGGTGCGGTATCGTTAAAAATAAAGTTATTGGCCCTATATTTTATGAGGGCTCCCTTTCTGGACAAAGATATCCGGCATTTCTTCACAACGAAATAGAAGCTCGTTTAGAGGATTTGCCAGTCAATGAGTACTATCAGATGATCTGGCATCAAGATGGAGCTCCGCCACATAACATAGTCCCTGTGACAGAATATTTAAACAACCGCTATGACGACTGGTTAGGAAGACACGGCACCATTCAATGGCCACCCAACAGCCCCGATCTTACTCCATTAGATGCTTTCCTATGGGGTTATCTAAAAAATCTGGTATAAACTGCTGGCCACTCGAACTTACCGATAGAGATTTTTAGGCAAAATTTAAAGTTTAATATTTTCAACAGGAATGTAAATTTTTCAACGCCGATTGCAGATTTTGAAAGCTGGTTTTTTTCGGATTAAGCTGCATGACGTATATTTATTGTAGGACCATAGGTTTATTATATACGGGGTGATCAATAATGTCATGCAAAAAATCAAAAAGTTTGTATGAGTGAAATTTCCAAAATAATTTTTTTTGGTCGTTGCAATAGGGTCCGTTACTTAGGTAACATCAATATCTTTAGACGTTTTTGTCAGTTTTTGGATTAAGGACGTTAGGTCTTGTACACACTACTAAACATAAAATGTGGGTAGCAAAATTTTTAAAATGCTATAACTTGACATTGGATGGACGGTTCTTGATGATTTTTGCGGATTTGGAATCCTTATTTCACGTAGATTTTCTACGATCTAAATATTTTATTTGAGGGTGGAAATTTACACATTATACCGGGTCGATAATAGACAAAAACATAGCGACAAGAACAAGTTTATTACATTATATTCTACAATATACAAGATTGGTTAACAACGGCCCAAAGTCAATCCTTACAAAATTTCTAATTCTAAGCCTAATTTAAAGGTTACTGCAATCCCTAAAAAAATCTGATATACTGTAATAACAAAGATTAGGTATGTATGGAAAAGGATACCTAGTGATAATTGATATTGGTAATTTTTAGTTAATAAAAAAAAATGGCCTGAAAAACATAAATTGTTTGTCCATTAATTTTTGTTTTCAACCCACTGCGTCAAAGATGGGAATTACAACCTTGCATTTTTGGAGTTTAAAATGAAATTGGGTATTTGTTGGCAATAGCGTGTTAAAAGGACGAGGTCATTAAAAGCAACCGGCAAATATCAATGGAAAAATGCCAAGTGTCCTATCTTTAAATACCTAATCTTTGGTAATAATTTACCCGAAATTAAGTAGGTGCATTATAAAAAAAAGGAACTAATATTTTGTTGGTCCTCCTGCTCGACGTATTACTTCCCGACATCTGTTTGGTAGAGTATCCACAAGATTATTTATAAAATCTTGTGGAATATTCTCCCATTCTTCACGAATGGCCTCATTAAGCGTTGCAAAGGTTGCAGGGGGTACATCACGCGATCTTACTTTAAGTTTTAAATAAGACCAAACGTGTTCGATGACATTAAGATCCGGAGACTTTGCAGGCCAGTCCATCCTATTGATGTTCTGTGCCTGCAAAAACTCTGTGATCCTTCGCGCTCTATGAGGTGGAGCGTTGTCATCCACCAATAGAAATTCTGGACCGTAATTTCGAGCAAAAGGAACAACAATAGGTTGCAAAATTTCCTCCTGATAAACAGTAGCGTTAACAGTTTGGTTGGTAATGAATAACTCGGTTTTACCATTTCTTATGATACCTCCCCATACTGTTACACCTCCGCCACCAAATGCCTCTTGAGGGGCCATGTTTTCCTCCAAATACCGCTGATTTGGCCCTCTCCAAACTAATATTCGGCCATCGGAGTGAATCAAATTAAATCTTGTTTCGTCAGAAAATAAACAATGGCTCCACTCTGCATTACCCCAATTCGCATGCCGATTTGCCCATGCCCGCCTATTCGCTCTATGGTGTCGTAATAACAACACACATTTTGCTCTGCGACGGGCTCTAAAATTTAAAATGTTTGGCATTATGTTGTTTTTGTAAAAATAAATTCTCACCTTAAGTTGTTTTTATTCAATGTTCTTCTTACTGTTCTGTTCGAAACTCTCACCCCAGTTTGTTGCCTTAAAGAGTCATTTAGTTCCCTAGAGTTCTTTGTTCTATTCACCATAGTTTCTCGAATTAAAATTCTTTGGGTTCTTTGGTTTATTTTTTTTGTATGTCCACCCCCATGCCCATAATTATGATCACCAGTAGTTTCGACGCGACGGTTTAAATTATAAATTGTCTTTTGGCTGACATTGTAAATGCGCGCAATTTGCTTTTTTAGCATTCCTTCGTTGAGAAGTCGAATGCAATTTTCTCTTTCTGTCGTGGTTAAACGCCTCATATTAATTAAAATTTACAAAATTATAACATTGAAGTGTGTCAGGTTATTTTTAAAATAATGTTAACTATTTTTAATTCCATAGCAACAAATTTGTTTTTGCAATGCCTACTTTGAAATTGACGCGTCGCGTAGAAATTACAGTCGATCATAAATATGGGCATCGGGGTACATATTTTCGACCCGGTATAATGTGTAAATTTCCACCCTCAAATAAAATATTTAGATCGTAGAAAATCTACGTGAAATAAGGATTCCAAATCCGCAAAAATCATCAAGAACCGTCCATCCAATGTCAAGTTATAGCATTTTAAAAATTTTGCTACCCACATTTTATGTTTAGTAGTGTGTACAAGACCTAACGTCCTTAATCCAAAAACTGACAAAAACGTCTAGAGATATTGATGTTACCTAAGTAACGGACCCTATTGCAACGACCAAAAAAATTTATTTTGGAAATTTCACTCATACAAACTTTTTGATTTTTTGCATGACATTATTGATCACCCCGTATATAATAAACCTATGGTCCTACAATAAATATACGTCATGCAGCTTAATCCGAAAAAAACCAGCTTTCAAAATCTGCAATCGGCGTTGAAAAATTTACATTCCTGTTGAAAATATTAAACTTTAAATTTTGCCTAAAAATCTCTATCGGTAAGTTCGAGTGGCCAGCAGTTTATGCTGAGAGAAGCACAAACTTGCAGCAATTGAGACAGAAAATTACGCATGAAATCGAAACGTTAAACAACGACTACCCAGAATACATTTCAAATGCCATTAACAAATTGGAAGATGATTATATTGATTGTATAGATAGAAATGGCGGTCATATTCAGCAATTGTAATTACATATCGCGCTACACCGCGATATGTTATACGGCGCTTCGGTGAAAATAATGTGCGTTTGTTGTCGTCGCCGCCGCCGCCGTCGCCGTCAGTTTCGACATTTTCACATTTGCGATTTTTTTTCTCAGAAACGGTTAGAGTGGGACGATTGAAACTTTTTGGGTTTAAAGAGAAATAGTGGGGGTACGTTGTGTGAAAATTTCGAATATACAGGGTGTGCCGGAAAAAAGTTATTAATTTTTAAAGTCGAGAAATATCGGGATCTCGTTGGCATTCGATACAGGCTACAAAAATTAGTTTTTTCGATTTAAACTTTTTCGACGCGTAGACGACCGTGGGCTACAGAACCCTATTGTTTGTGAGCGCGATCGAAAGTTTGGAAGTAATTTTTTTGATTTTTTCAAAGTCAAAATTTGGTCGAAAATGGTACCTCTTGGATCGCTAATAAGTCGAATTGGGTGCATCCAATCGACATTCGGTTTGGATAATCGGTTAGGCCATCTCAAAATCTACCTTTTTCCAATATATCGTTCTATACCTAACTGGAATGGAAATTGCCGAAAATTGTAAGAAAGTGGAAATCATAAAGTTAGGCCTGATTTTTTCACGGCTTTTATTTTTTTTCGTACTGAAAACGACTTTTGATCGAAACGTTGTAAACTTTAGCGGATAGAGCTCGTCAAATTGTATTTAAGAGATATTTTTTCGTTTCTTTATCTTTAATACGGAAAAAACGGCAGCTTTTTTTTTACTATATCGACTGTAGCTTATTCAATTTTTAACAAAACCGTTTTATTTTTTTCTCAAAAAATGCGCTGATTACTTCGCAACACCTCTACATATTCAAAATTATTAAAATATATTCGCAAAATTGAGAAAAGTCGCTTTTTTGGGTGCGGAAACAGGCAATCTTTACAAATTCTAACACCATTCACTTTTGACTAAGAGTGCCTTGATATTGATTTATCTAAATTAATTATTAATTCTAAAAATCCGGCTGTCAAAAATGGCGAAAAATGGGTGTTTTCAGCGTGACTTGCTAGAATAATAAGAACATTTCCAGATTTTAAATCGGGTGGAATATCTACCTTGAACCTTCTGCTAATTTTACTGACCAAAATATTTGCTCAAAATGTTTCAGAAATGGTTGTAATCTCGATTTTAAAGATGGCGTTTCGACATTGATAATCCGTCGCCACGTGGTAGAAGGTTATACGACATTTCGATATTCGCGAATTTTTTTTTCGGAAACGGTTAGAGCAAAACGATTCAAACTTTCTGGACGTAGAGAGGAATAGTCGGGGCACGTTCTGGGAACAATTTCAAATATACAGGGTGTACCGGAAAAAAGTTATTAAAGTCAAAGTTAAAAAATATGTTTTTTTTCGTTATAGGGCGATACAGGTGGCAAAAATCATTTTAATCGATTTAAACTTTTTCGACATGTAGACGACGTTGGGCTACAAAACACTGTTGTTTGCGAACGCGATCGAAAGTTGGGAAGTAATTTTTTTGATTTTTTTAAAATCAATGTAGGGTCATATTGGATCGTTAATAAATCGAATTGGGTGCGTCCGATATAATTTTGGTTTGGATATTCGTTTAGATCATCTCAAATACTACTTTTTTCAAATATATTGTTCTATACCTAAACAGCATAGAAATGGTAGCAAATTATAAAAAATAAGAATTACTATTTAAGTATATATAATTTGACAGCTGTCGTATAGAACTTTGTTATTTTGGTACTGAAAATTTTTTTAATTTAGTTTTATTACAGCTTTAACCCTCGCTACGAAAAAAGTTAAAATAAATTGACACTTACCTGTCAAAATCTGACAGGTTTCGTATAAAACTTTGTTATCTAGGTACTGAATTTTTTTTAAATTTGGGATTCTTACAGCTATAACCGTCGCTACGAAAAAGCTAAAAAAAAAATGACACTTACCTGTCAAAATCTGACAGTTGTCGTATAGAACTTTGTTATTTAGCTACTGAATTTTTTTTTAATTTCGGATTCTTACAGCTATAATCCTAGATACAAGCAAAGCTTAAAAAAAAATTGCAATTTACCTGTCAAAATGACAGCTGTCGTATATAACTTTGTTATTTAGGAACTGAAAAATGTTTCATTTGGGATTCTTACAGCTATAAATCTCGCTACGAAAAATCTAAAAAAAAATTGACACTTACCTGTCAAAATCTGACAGCTGTCGTATAGAACTTTGTTATTTAACTACTGAATTTTTTTTTAATTTTGAATTTTTACAGCTTTAATCCTAGATACAAGAAAAGCTTAAAAAAATTGACATTTACCTGTCAAAATGACAGCTGTGTTATTTAGGAACTGAAATATTTTTCAATTTAGGATTCTTATAGCTGTAACTCTCGCTACGAAAAAACAAAAAAAAATTGAAACTTACCTGTCAAAGTCTGACAGCTGTCGTATAGAACTTTGTTATTTAGGAACTGAAAATTTTTCACTTTAGGATTTTTACAGCGATAACCCTCGCTACGAAAAGGATAAAAAAAAACTGACTCCTACCTGTTAAAATTTGACAGCTATCGTATAAAACATTCTTATTTAGGTACCTGAAAATTTTTTAATTTCGAATTCTTACATCTATAACCCTCGCTACGAAAAAGCTAAAAAAATTACACTTACCTGTCAAAGTGACCTCTCGTATAATTAAACGAACGAACTAGAACAGTGCCGTGCCCGACGGGCTCGGCACAATAATATTTCTACAAATTTATTAGCTGATAATTGATAGCTTCCATATAAGAATAATTTTTTGCTTATGTTTTAATCGATTGAATACTTACATATTTTTATAGAGCAAATATGGAAAGTATATCCCACATTGCACAAAGGTGTGCGAGTTTAAAGAGCACCTATACGGCGCCGTCTCAGAAAACTACCTATCTATACGAGAAAACGGAAATTTTGCACCATTGTGTAGTTTTGGTCAGTTGTTATAATGACAATTTGGCGATATGTTTTCCCTTCACGTTCCGCAGGAAGGTGAGGCAAAAAAAGCAATAGTAAATAGAAAAAAAAAAAAGTATTTTTTTATTGTAAATTTTTGTAAATCTATTTAGTACTAATATTAGATGCACTCTCGGCTGACGATTAGCGATATGTACCCAGTCTAGTTATTTAATTTTGTAGATGTTATTCTCAATGGTTAAATTAATTAACGAATTATAATATACTTCGATTCATCGTTTAATTCATCCATCGCTACCCCGATTTTAATATACATTTTTAAAACAAAACTTAATTTAAATATTTAATATTTCCTAAACGGCTTGTCAGAAATGTGTCAAACTATATATTTTTGAGATCGGAAAAAAAAGGTCTATCTAAATATGTCATAATATACAGGGTTTCCCATTTAAAAAAAAAATTGTCCTAAAATTTTAAAGTTCCAACAGTCTTTTGTTTTTTCTAATAATTGTTAAAAAAAGTTAAGATCAAGATCTACAACTTTCCTCATTTTAGTTTTTTGATATCTCTATTAATAAAGCGGCTAGCATATGGGTCAATATAGGGAATGACCCTGTACAGGGTGTTTCATTAGGGTCGAAGAGCGGCCATATCTCGGAAACTACTGGGCATAGAAACTCAGGAAAAGAAAAATGGGAATAAAAGTGGCCATGAGAAAATTCTGGAAATAATTTTCAAGTTCCGCATTTTGCCGCAAGAGGGCGTAATTGAAAAGTAAATTTTTAAATTTTACATAACTCCGAAAATTCCACATTAAGGTATATGTTTGATAACACCATTTTAAAGCTTGGACAATTATGCATCATTTTGGTATTATGGTCATTGGCGTACCGACTTTAATAAGAGTGGGGGAAGCTGTTGAAAGTGTAATCATTTAAATCGCTGTAACTTATAAACGACTTATCCGATTTTAGCAAACTAAAGACTGTTTGGAAGAGAAATGTATGCACTTTGACCAATCGTATTTAGTTGTCCATAATAGTTCTCAAAAAAAATGCTAGAGGGCGCAATTTGCAATAACAATACATTTTTTGATTTTCCTCCGAAAAAATAAATCATACGGTATAATTATGATACCATAATCGAAAAGTAGATGAAATTTGCTAGAAAAAATATTAAAACCGCAGCTCGATATCTCCGTTCGTTTCTGAGTTATTGCCAAAACAATAATTTTTAACACAAATTGCGCCCTCTAGCAATTTTATTAGAAACTATCTTGTACCATTAGATACGACAATTGAAGGTTCTTCCAAACAAGCTTAAATTTAGTAAAATCGGATAAGTCGTTTAGAAGTTACAGCGATTTTAATGTTTAAACTTTCAATAGCTTCTCCCACTCTTATCAAGTGAAACTGTAAACATTAAAATCGCTGTAACTTCTAAACGACTTAACCAATTTTACTAAATTTAAGCTTGTTTGGAAGGGAAAGGTAAGTACCTTTAATTGTCGTATCAAATATACAAGATAGTTTCTAATAAAATTGCTAGAGGGTGCAATTTGTCTTAAAAATTATTGTTTTGGCAATAACTCTGAAACGAACGGAGATATCGAGCTGCGGTTTTAATTTTTTTTCTAGCAAATTTCATCTCCTTCTCGATTATGGTATCATAATTATACCGTATGATTTATTTTTCGGAGTAAAATCAAAAAATGTATTGTTATTGCAAATTGCGCCCTCTAGCATTTTTTTTGAGAACTGTTATGGACAACTAAATACGATTGGTCAAAGTGCATACATTTCTCTTCCAAACAGTCTTTAGTTTGCTAAATTCGGATAAGTCGTTTATAAGTTACAGCGATTTAAATGATTACACTTTCAACAGCTTCCCCCACTCTTATTAAATACAGTACGCCAATGAGCATAAGACTAAAATGATGCATAATTGTCCAAGCTTTAAAATGGTGTTATCAAACATATACCTTAATGTGGAATTTTCGGAGTTATGTAAAATTTAAAAATTTACTTTTCAATTACGCCCTCTTGCGGCAAAATGCGGAACTTGAAAATTATTTCCAGAATTTTCTCATGGCCACTTTTATTATCATTTTTCTTTTCCTGAGTTTCTATGCCCAGTAGTTTCCGAGATATGGCCGCTCTTCGACCTTAATGAAACACCCTGTACAGTGTGACCAATGAAGTCCGCATCATATGGGATTTTTTTTTAATAATAGCTTTATTCAAAATTTGACTTTGGCATCAAGTTCTGCTTGAATCGAGATGAAAATTAACCTTCATAAACCCGCGGTCAACAACTTACATTAAATGCCGAGTGGGGTCCAAATGTACCCCAACATTTTTTTGGCTTATTATTATTTTTTTAATGTTATAATTAGGGAATATTAAAAATAAAACACATTCTGCTTATAAAAAAAAACATATTTTTTACATAAAAAAGTTGTCGGCATTGATAAATGAGTAAACACATTTTAAAAAACTAATATGAAATAATAATAATATATTATAACAATATATTACCTACTTAATTTGTTTACAATTTTTAAAATATAATTGTGCATTGCTCTAAAATATTTTTATGGTTCAATGCTATTTTTAACTGCACACCTAGGTAAGTAAATACCTGTCTGTGCGCTATTTCTAATTAGGAAGTATACAGATATTACTACTTAATTCTATCTATAAATTCTTATCATGATATTAATATAAAATAATAATAAAAATAGAGAACAATATATCTAATATTATAAAATTACATTATCTAGCAATAGTTATTACCTACTAATATTTACTTAATGTTAATAAAATAAAATTTCGACAGTTTTTGCTGAATTGTTTAATATTTGTAGCAGTTTTTACCTCAGTTGAAATAATGTTATAGAATTTAGGTGCTAAATAATCTGTAAATCTGTGACTTAAAAAATTTTTTTTTGGTATTTGTAGGTGCTTGTTATTTCTACTTCTTGTTTCATAAGAATGGTTTATATAATTTTTTAATTTGGTTGTTTTATGAATATGGATACAGGTAAATAAAATATACAAGTTGCGAACGTTAAAATTTTTTTCAGAATATAGTAAATGTGTCGGATATCTCTTTTTTTTCTTATTAATTACTTTTAAAATATAATTTTGAACTACGCATAATTGATTTAGAGGATTTTGATAGAGGCCACCCCATACAATTATTTCATATCTTATTAAAGACTCGATTAATGTTTTATATATATATATATTTATTAAAAGTTCTTTTTCAAATATATCTCTTATTATGTAAAACTTATATATTAAAGATCGAATGTTTGCCGTTAATCTTAACACGTGTTGATCCCATTTTAGGATTCTGTCAATAGTAATGCCCAAGTATTTCGTAGATGCTACTTCATTTATTCGAAGCTCCTTAGTTTCAATATATTTAAAGTTGGGACGGTTTGCGGCTGTAATTGAAAATGCAATATAATTCGTTTTATCTACATTTAGAGTTAGTTTAAAAGAATCTAACCAGTTTTTTATTTTTACTAAGCCAATTTCTGTAGACTGTCTTACTTGTGACCACGTGGACCCAGTAAAAACAGCGACCGTATCATCCGCGTAAGAAATCAGTTTACAGTTTTCTATATTAATGTTTGTTAGAGAGTTTATATATACAATAATACAATAAAAAGTATCGGACCCAATACGGTACCCTGAGGTACTCCTATTTTTACTTCTAAAGGTTCACTGTATGTTTCATTAGGTTTTAAAGTTTGTTTCCTGTTGCTTAAATAGCTGTCGAAGACATCCAACGCTAATCCCCTTATTCCATATTTATTTAATATAGCAAGGTGTGAGTCGTGTGGTACTGTGTCGAATACCTACCTTTGCTAGGTCTAGAAACACAGAGAGACATTTATTATTGCTATCAAGGTTTTCAGTTACCATTTTAGTTAGTTCATAGACTGCGTCTGAGGTACTCGAGCCACTAGTAAAACCAAATTGATTTTTCAAGATAATGTTGTTAGCTTGTAGAAAATTTATAAGTGTGTCCTTTAAACATTTTTCGAATATTTTTGCAAAATTATTTATAACGCTAATGGGTCGGTAGTTATTTATACAAGTTTCGTCACCTGACTTATGTATCGGGGAGACTACGGTAATCTTAAAATTACTAGGCACCACACCATTTAAAAAAATTAAGTTTATTATATGAACTAATGGCCTAATGAGGTATATGTGATAGCGTTTGATAAATCGAGAGTGAATGCCATCGAAGCCGGATGCACAGTCATTTTTTAGAGAGTTGATCTGCTTTATGATTTCATTTTCATGTACTGGTTTTAGAAACATTGAGGAAATTGCTTCATGTTGTAATTGAAATTTGTTGCTTGGATTTTTTATTTTTCCTAACATATTAATGCCAATATTTATAAAAAAATTATTACAATAGTTTGCCATATCTGTATTATTAGAAAATGTTTTATCATTTTCTTTTATTTGCAATTTTATCGTGTCTTTTTTGTAATTTGATTCGTAGCGTCGTGAATTACTTTATATATTTTTTTTATGTCTTTTTCATTATTTTTTATTTGATTTTTGTAATACTCGCATTTACATTTGTGTATCAATTTATTCAAAGTGTTTCTATAATCTTTATATTTTTGTTCGTCATTGGGATTACATTTTTTTCTTAAAGCTTTTTTCATTTGATCTCTATGTTTTATTGATAGAACGATAGCTGATGTTATCCAAGGTTTTATTTTGTTAATTTCTTTATATTTTACAATTTTTTGAAAACTATACTTGAAATTATCTACCACAAGTAACTGTTTTCCTTTGTGACTTAACATCACTTTCACATTCATTTTGACACATCGTAATAGAAAGAAATAAGCATCAAAACTAATTCAGCTAATCGTTTGCAAACTATAAGCTTAATTCTATTAAAATTCCATTTTAATTTCAAGAAATTTTAAATATTGGTGTATCTGTGATCCTATCTCATTATTATGCATGCGGGAGGGTTTACCTTTAGATTAGAGCAATAATGTATAATTTCTTGATTCTCCTACCTGTCGGGACCGTTTTTACCAACATCCGGTCAGAAGCCAAGGTTTTGGACACGGAACAGCACTGGCGGACACGAAAATTCAAAGAAGCTGCGTTTATAAATCAAAATACCCGTATATTTAGTAAACCAAGTATAGATATCCCCAACATCTGGAAGCCTCTACTTGTCCCAAACAAACAGCTCAAACTTCTCACACCAATAAGCACATAGGCGAAGTCATCAAGCTTCATGGCACATGGATATTATTTGAGACAGTAGCCTTAGAATTATAATTTAGTTTATACCAACAAACCGAAACGTTGTGTTAAGTAACAAAATAAAGATAATGGAAGTCCGAGAAGGTAATTTTTTTGATAATACTTCACTGTCTTGTCTACCACCTTCAAACCAAAACGACTGTACGAAAAATTAAATAATAATTTATGCTAAAAAATAATTACTGTGTTTTTTAACGCAATTTCCTAAACTAGGTACTTATGTCAATTTTTTAATATTCCATCCGTAACGTATATTTATTATTCATACATTTTTAATATGCTATGGATTATGTATTGGATATACATTTCGGTCCCAAATTATACGTTTAGTGGGAGATAAATTTACAAACAAAGTTTTTTATGAATATTAAAAATATAAAAATCAATCGGTCATGCACTTCGGTATACAATAACATTTTAATCATGTAAACTTCTCTGTTTGGGACAATAATAGTATAGAGAGATATACGCCAATTATTATTATTCACACTGAGGAAAATGATCTAATACAACAGATTTGCTAAGACATAGTTTGTATTGATTTCCGGGGTTTGCAGGTATATTGTTAGGGATTGTTTATTGTCAATGAATAATGCGTTATTATTACCCGCTTAACAAACTGTATTTATATCGATCCAGAACCTGTAGTTAACCGGTGGGGAACATTATTCTACGCACAGCATTTCGAAGCCAATAAAGAAGTAATTTTGGATTTAGATGACGATTCGCAGTGTGTGCAAAGTAAAGAGTTGTTAAAAAGTGCAGCTAAAGATCTTGTTTTTATTAAGGTTAATTTCAGTTTTATACCGGACATAATATCCTCGTTGAAGAGTACAAATTTAAGTTTAAGATACTCAATTAGTATTGTTGAAACTATTTCCGCTAAATGTAAGAATTTTCCCGGTAAAGTAGGAGGTCAAGTAAGAAACAAATTGGATGTAATTGTAAAAAAAGAATGAAGGATTTAAATACTTAACTGCAGTAAAAAGCATTTATGAGGGTAAGCCATCCATCACCAGTAGATGTTGAAAGCTCCTCTTTGTATAAACATATTTTTACTAATAGAAGAAAGTCCTTTTAAGTTACAAATTTTGAAAAATATTTAGTAATAAATGCGTTTTATACAATTTTAGGTTAAAAATTATTTACTTTTATTTTTCTTTGTTTTTTTTTTAAATAATCATATTTTTTAGAACCCAATATGTTCTTTTACCTCATTTTACATAATTATATTATATTTAAATAAGAAAATATTGCATATAGTCGGCTTCCACTTAACTAGGCGCGTTATGAACTTATCATAGAGCAACTTATATAGTGTTGTCTTGCTCAAACCAAGGTTAAAACGGCATTATAAAGATATCCGTAATATAAACGCGATAAACCTATTGGCTATTTATGAATCTGAGAGAGAAGCACATATAATTTTCAGTAATTATCAAAATGTTTCGAAGAACACTACCGTATTATATAATGTCGTGAATAAGCTCCCTAGTTTTGACAAATGTGTCATTATTAAAAATATTGTGACATAAAATGTCGAGTACAAATCGGTTTGCAGGTTTTCTGCATCTCCGGCAAAAGAAATGGTTCTCAATTTAATAGATTATTTTAAAAATGAAGAAGAAAAGGCTACTGAAACCGGCGAGTTATTAAATCCCAAGTCTATTAAAGAGAAAGTATCGGAAGCACTAAAACGAAGTTTAAGATCAATACAGAGAATTGTTCATGAAAGTAGTAGAAATATACCAATGAAGAAAACGCAACGACGATCAAGGAAAACGAAGATTGAAACTTAAACATCACAAGTCGATATAACGCTTTCAGCTCTAAAAGATGCTTTGAAGGAACGATGTGTTTTGGAAATAGGTCTCAGGTCACTGTCAGCGCTCATTAAAAGCTTAGGATTTCGTTATAGAAAGGACTGCAACAGAAGACATTTGTGCGAACTACCAAGAATTGCAAGCGAACGAGTAAAGTTTCTGAAAAAATATGTTGAAAATTATGAATTAAAGTTTAGAAAAGCAGTTATATAATATACCTAATTAAAATACATTTTTATATGTTCACTACTACCTAGCTTAGTGCGTCGAGTATATAGTATTTTATATCTTTTTTGGACTTGTGACTTGTCTATAAAAGACTAAACATAGATATTGTATGTATTGGCACCAATAAGTTATTTGTACCTATTCGCAATAATATATATAGATCAGTTTAGTTAAAATAAATGTACACAAAAATTTTCAAAATTATATACAATGTAAAATGCAGACAAATTCTGATGTTCTAGATTTATTTATTAAACAATCACCCCTATTTACGGACCAACATTTGATTCCCAAGGGTGGTCGCTAGTCAGAGGTTTTACTGTAGGTATATTGTTATTTCCATATTTATTATCCATCAATTTAGTTATTAAATTTTTGAAATATAAAACTATTTTGTCAACCGTGTGCAACAACACGAACGCACCCCTGGGATATTAATTTTGGAACGAGACCTGTCACTGTTATTATGTCAATTTTTATTATGATTGATAGTTTCAAATTAATTGTTAACCTATTAACATTCAATTTTATGGAAAATCAGCTGTCCATATGCCGCCATATTGGTTTTTATATTTTGAAACATTTTTGAACCTCTGATTCAACTGATTTGATTCAGGAGGTCACGTGCGCCTAGTTAAGTGGAAGCCGACTATACCTGTATGCATATTTGGTAAAAAAATGCAAATAACTGCATATCTTAAAGACAAAACAAGGCATATATATGCGCATATTTTGGCTGAATGTAATTGCATATAAGCCGCCCTTTAGTAATAAGTCATAATAAGTAAGATTTAAATTGTTATCGTAGCGTTTAGTATGATATTATATTTAAATTATTCAAATAATTGGAATCGCAAATAAAAATAATTTTTCCATAAAATTAGGTCCGGACTTATATAATCTCGATTTGATTGCAATTTATCAACGGATTTTAAATTAATTTAAAAAAATAAATATTTAATTGTAATAAATTAATCTTCTGTAATCCGCAAAATGATATAATAAATTTCGGATTGTAAATTGTAAAGATATTGGGCCAAGCAATAATATTAAGTTCTAATTAGTTAATGATTATTGGATTAGGAAATAAATTTTGTATGGCTTAGAGTAGTCGGGACTATTTCGTCAGCCTCGGGTAAGAAACATTTACTTATAATATATACAGGGTGGCGCACCGAAAACTTTCCACCCAGGTTTATTTTCTTGTTAATAAATAAATCAAAATTCTTGCTTGCTGCCAGAAGTCAATGGAGCACTGTTCGAACATTTACTAGATTAACGATTAGAGTAGTTTTTAATATTTTTATCTACGACTAATGCATAATGTAAGTATTATAGTTGTGGTTTTCGCAATACAGTGACCGGCAGAAAATGTGCAGCATATGGGAAAGTTTTTTATCTTTAAGTTTAGAAAATTAATTTTATTTTAGATAGGTTTTGCATGTTCTCAAACCAAAATAACACCCATTAAATCCGGTAAAAGTCTTATGGTATACGAGGTAGGATCAAAAATTTGAAATTCCACTAAGAGTAAAGTACCTACATCTTTCATTTTAGAATATTTTTTTACTAAGAATTATTGTTTTAATTTCAAAGTTATACACAAATTCCAAATTTCGCTTATTTTGGACAAAAAAATGGATTTAATCGTGTTTTCTGAATAACCCTGTATAAAAAATAAATAGCAACCGAACAGTACGAAAATAAGATTTTCTGCAGACTTTGTTAGAGATTGCCGTCGATCATAAGTCCGATTAGTTTGTTTTCATAATATTATGGCTTTTTAAAATAAAAACATAAAAATATTAAATATTTTTGCTGCACACCGTATTTTATTTTCTGAAGGAACAAGTTAATTTCATCTAACTGATATTTTTTGATTTACATTGACTTAAAACATCTCCTAAATAGTTTTTTATACATTGAAGTATGCACAGAGTTTTTCTTATTTTGCGTGACGAATAAAATCCGTTCAAAATATATTTTTAATTTAAATTTTTTTCTTTATAAATCAAAAGGAAGTTTTCTATGCATACTTCAATGTATAAAAAACGATTAAGGAGATGCTTTAAGTCAATGTTAATCAAAGAATATCAGTTAGATGAAATTAACTTGTTGTGTTGTGTCAGAAAATAAAATACGGTGTGCAGCAAAAATATTTAATATTTTTATGTTTTTATTTTAAAAAGCCATACCTAATATTATGAAAACAAACTAATCGGACTTATGATCGACGGTTATCTCTAACAAAGTCTGCAGAAAATCTTATTTTCGTACTGTTCGGTTGCCATTTATTTTTTATAGGCAGGGTTATTCAGAAAACACGATTAAATCCATTTTTTTGTCCAAAATAAGCGAAATTTGGAATTTTAGTATAACTTTAAAATTAAAACAATAATTCTTAGTAAAAAAATATTCTAAAATGAAAGATGGAGGTACTTTACTCTTAGCGGAATTTCAAATTTTTGATCCTACCTCGTATACCATAAGACTTTTACCGGATTTAATGGGTGTTATTTTGGTTTGAGAACATGCAGAACCTATCTAAAATAAAATTAATTTTCTAAACCTAAAGACAAAAAACTTTCCCATATGCTGCGCACTTTCTGCCGGTCACTGTATAATGCCACCTATTAATCCCTTAGGGAATAATGACAAGGGATTAATAGTCCTTATTCCCGCTCCAATCACAAAATTTCTCAAATCAAATATTACCATGGAAACAAAATACACCAAGTCAAAAGTGTCACTGTCAAACGCGTAGTGTTTATGTATTCGTATTGGGATGGATGAAAATGAAGAGGCTTTTACTTGTACACCTCCAGAAATTGTACAACTAGCTACAGCAACAACATCTACCTTAATACCGGAAACATCGAAATCTATTTATAATAAAACAGACGCAACCTTCAACGAATGGCGTCTTCGAAATAACAAAAATTCATTTTCCGAAAATGTTCTACTAGCCTATTTCGCTGAACTAAGTGCAAAATACAAACCATCTTCATTATGGTCATTTTATTCAATAATTAAATCTATGTTGAGAATAAACCATGACGTTGATCTGGAAAAATATGGAAAACTACGAGCGTTTTTAAAAAGAAAATCTGAAGGATTTCAAGCAAAGAAATCTTCCACTCTGACCCCGAAAGAAATTAAGACATTTATTGACAAAGCTCCTGATGAAGTTTTTCTTTTACATAAGGTAAATATACATAGGTATTTAATCTAATCTATTCAAAAACTCATATTCTTATTTGCTTCAGGTTATATTAATTATTGGAATTATGGGCGCATGCCGCTCAAACGAGCTTTATGAAATAAATATAGAAGACGTAAAGGATCTTCAAACAAACTTCTTAATAACAATACCCAAGACTAAAACCAAAATTGTACGAACATTCACCATAAACAGTACGTTTTACAACATTATAAAGAAGTACATCGATCTCCGCCCGTCACATGTAAAAATCAATTCATTCTTTCTAAATTATCAAAAATCCAAATGTACAATACAACGTATAGGGAAAAACAAATTTGCAGACATTGGTAGACAAATTGCCAAATATTTAAACTTGCCAAATCCTCAAACTTATACCGGCCATTGTTATCGCAGATCATCTGCCACTCTGTACATTGATGGAGGAGGCGATATAACTGGATTAAAGCGTCATGGGGGCTGGAAATCTACACAAGTAGCTGAAGGTTACATTGATCAGTCTATGAGAAACAAGACAATTACAGCAGATACTATTACTTAACAAATAAATAGTAATGAAGCATCTTCTTCCTTTGCAGCAACCGACATTCCAAATATTTGTATTGAAAACTCTTCCAAACTTATTCATAGTTCACGACCAATACAGTTTATTAATTGTACTATTACTAATTTTAATGTTATTGACAAATAAAGTTGTTCATTAAAAATCTCAAATTAATAAATTAGTCGTAGATAAAGTAGAGTATACCACTCACAATAATGGCTATTAATTACCTCAGAATATTTACTCCCTCGCCGCTTACGCGGCTCGGTTCGTAAATATTCCTCGGAAATAATAGCTATCATTATTGACTCGTGGTATAATCTACTATTATCTTTGTTACCCC
Organism: Polydrusus pterygomalis; assembly: GCA_963969555.1. Lineage (NCBI taxonomy): Eukaryota > Metazoa > Arthropoda > Insecta > Coleoptera > Curculionidae > Polydrusus > Polydrusus pterygomalis. The sequence goes on along the minus strand of OZ018375.1, from coordinate 32,269,041 downwards.
CTTTATAATAAATATTGTTATAACTTAGTATTTTTTATTCAATCGCAAATTTCTCGATAATCTTTCACTTTAGCCGTAGGATATGCTATATCAGATATGTTTAGAATGTTTATTAGAATTAAAAAATCGAAAAATATACGGGGTGTTCCATAAGAAAATTTACCGAATTATGTCAAATCTTTAACATGTGTCACTCTGTATACTAAACCTTCATGTCAAAAGATGCGTAAATGAAAAAAAAAAATTTACGTGTTCAAGCATTTTTCCGAAAAATGCATTCCTAATTTTTTATCGAATTTATGCAGGACTCCTCACTGTATAAAAGCGATTTTTTTCCGAAATTTCTTTTTCCTGATATAAACTGCTGCACATAATTATCGTTAAAAGAGAATTTTTTAGTCAAATTTGATACCGTGTAATTCCTGATATACTGAACGCATTTCAAAAAGCTGGTCACATTTCGAAAGGTATTTTCATCCTCTATTGAATCATTCGTAACAAGTTCTTAGATTTTGACCGGGGGCTATAATATAGGGTAAAACAAAATGTGCATTTTGAAAAAAATTTCAGTTGGTCCCCATTTTGCAGGAAGACCATGCTGATATTTTTTAAACCTAACATTTCATAGATATTGATCATACCTCGGGACCTTTTTGGGATTTTGCGAATATCTACTGTCGTTTTCGAAAAAAACAATTTTTCGAAAAATAATTTTTTTTTTTAATTTTATCTAAACTAATTTGCTCGATTTTGTAAAGTGCATCATTAATCAAGTTATCTTTGCTAACTTCTATCCCTATCCTCCTCAAAAAAAGAACTCACCCTGCGAATATGTACGTACAATGCTTTTATTCTTCCATCGAGCCGCGAGAAAGACATGGGCAATTGACCATCAGCATTGGGGAGTAGCAGAATGGGCTAGGTGCATGTTTGTAGATGAAGCTAGATTTATCTTGTATAATTCTGATGGGCGTATTTTAGTGTGAAGAGAAAGGGGGGAACGATTCAGAGAAGAACATATGGAAGCAAGGGTGGCGTTTGGAGGAGGCGGAGTAACTGTTGGGGGTGGAATTATGAGGAATGGTAGGACTGAATTGATTGTATTGATTGGGGAAAGAATTGATTGTATTGATTGGGGAAAATATGATTGCCGCGACATATAGAGAAAGATGTTTGAGAGATATTGTTTTGCCCTTTGCAGATAATTTTGGGGGCGACTTTATTTTAGGTAGTCGACGACAATGCTCGCCCTCATAGGGCAAGAATCGTGAACGACTTTCTTAGGGAAAACAATATCACGCGTATGATTTTGGCCTGCTAGGTCGCCTGATATGAATCCTATAGAGCATGTGTGGAGTAACCTTAGGTTACGTTTGAATCGGGAAGGGAATGTATTTCAAAATTGGCAAGAATTGGTGAATGGGATTTTGCGTGAATGGGAAGCTATTCCCCAAAACATGATTACAGTATTAGTGGATTCTATGCCCGAGAGAGTAAGGGACGTCCTTTTAAATAGAGGCGGTCCGACAAGGTTTTAAATGTTCATCCGCCGAATATTTTTGTTTGAAGCACTCCAGATTATTTTTTTTTACATGAATCATTATAATGAACAAAGAACTGATTTTATTCTTGATTTAAGTTCCTAAATAAAACTATTGTAGGTATATATATTCGCAGGGTGAGTTCTTTATTTGAGGAGGATAGGGATAGAAGTTAGCAAAGATAACTTGATTAATGATGCACTTTACAAAATCGAGCAAATTGGTGTAGAAACATAAAATAAAAAAAAAAATTTTCGAAAAAATTGTTTTTTTCGAAAACGGCAGGAGCTATTCGCAAAATCCCAAAAAGGTCCCGAGGTATGAGCAATATCTATGAAATGTTAGATTAAAAAAATATCAGCATGGTCTTCCTGCAAAATGGGGAGCAAGTGAATTTTTTTTCAAAATGCACGACATTTTGTTTTACCCTATATTATAGCCCCCGGTAAAAATTTAAGAAGTTGTTACGAATGATTCAATAGAGGATGAAAATACCTTTCGAAATGTGACCAGCTTTTTAAAATGCGTTCAGTATATCAGGAATTACACCGTATCAAAATTGACTAAAAAACGCTCTTTTAACGATAATTATGTGCAGCAGTTTAGTTTGATAATTTATACAACGTCTGGTGTTATGATCATGTTAATATCTTATTCTTATGGAGTGTTATGTTTGATTTTTTTCTTTTAAAATAAAAGACTGAGTTGGAATACAAATTTTTAACTTATAAATGCCTTGAACGTGTAAATTCCCCTTAGGTATACAGTGTCACCAGTAAAGTCCGCGTCATATGGGATTTTTTTTTATTAATAGCTTTATTCAAAATGTGACTTTGGCATCAAGTTCGGCTTCGATCGAGATGAAAATTAAGCAAAAAAATAGTAGTCACGGATTCGCATTATCTGTCAAATTTTAATTTTTTCCAAAAAATAATTCAAAAGTGGGGTTATTTCTAAAAATGTCGAGAAAGAAAAGTTATTACACAAAGTTTTTTCAAATGCAGTTTCTAGCCCACATGCAAAATTTCAGCTGCTTAAGATAATTTTGATTTTTTACCTATATTTTGTAAATTGCACCACTTTTGCAAAATAAGACTCAACGCAACCTACATAAAACTTCTCAGTTTTGACAAGGCTTTATTTCCGATAGATTTTCTTTAAAGTAGCGCCATTAAATGTGTGTTTTTCTACAAAATCAAAATTGGGCCATTCAAATTTGGTCGCCTGTGATGCAAAGTTTATTTCTTTTTGACCCTGTATAAGGTAACTTCATAAAATAAGTATTTTTGAAAACGTAGTTTGTGTCTGACACAAAATACCTTGTCAAAACTGAGAAGTTTTATTTAGGTTGCGTTTAGTCTTATTTTGCAAAAGTGGTGCAATTTACAAAATATAGGTAAAAAATCAAAAATATCTTATGCAGCTGAAATTTTGCAAGTGGGCTAGAAACTGCATTTAAAAAAACTTTTTCTAATAACTCTTTTCGATATTTTCAGAAATAACCCCACTTTTGAATTATTTTTTGGAAAAAATTAAAATTTGACATAATGCGAATCATGTGACTACTATTTTTTTGCTTAATTTTCATCGCGATCGAAGCAGAACTTGATGCCAAAGTCAAATTTCGAATAAAGCTATTAATAAGAAAAAATCCCATATGATGCGGACTTTACTGGTGACACTGTATATTTTAAAAAAAAATATTAAGGAAAAAAGCTCTGTACAAAATAGGTATCCAAGAAGATATCTAGCTTATAATATACTGGATATGGCTTCTCCAGTTTAAATTTTTGTCTAAAACTAATCCTAAAAATTTTGTCGTTTTTGACTACTTTATACCTACTAAATTTGAAGAGGTGAATGAGTTTAACGTAAGTTTATTTGATTGAAGCCAAAAAAGAATTATTCGTAGATCGTTATTAATATCAAAATACATCTCTGTAAAGTCTTCCGCAAAATAAATAATTGTTATCATCTGCAAAAATCATTAAATGACCTTTTAACTTTTATTTAGATACGGAATTAATATAAATTAAGAATGGTACTGGACCAAATATTGATACTTGTGGAACTCCACATAATATTTCTCTTTTAACTTTTTCGTAGTTACAAACCCATACTAATCTTTAAGGTTTAACGGAGTAAGAACCTTCATACCTTACCGTCATGACACCGTCACCGGATTTTTTTTACATTACAAGGGATGGCGACGGAACGTGGACGTGACGGTGACGTTCTGTAGTGGGAATCGCGTTTTACTGGTATATTTATTATACATTATGGACTTAATCTAGCAATATTTGGGCGTGGCGCGCTGTTGAGCTATATGGTACCGCCATTAATATTGTGCCCCCCTGCAGGATCCACTCCTGGGTGCGCCACTGAGGTCATGTAGATAATAAATCACCCTTAGCTGTAAGAAAATTAATAGTTTTAAGAATTTACCCACGCATATCCTATATTAAATTGTTGATTACAATTGCTAATTTACGCCAGTTAACAGGTGTCTCTCCGTCCTTGTCGTAAAATACAAAGGTTATAAATTACTAAATCAAATTGATTAACTACCATGAGTATGTATACCATAGACTTCTTATAGAATAGACTGCATTGTATGCATTTTAATGAAATCAAATATTCCTGCGTTTGCAATTTGTCTGGTTGGCTGTATGGTCCACTGTATTTAACACTTGCGTCAAAAGAAGCGCTGTTATCAAACTTACTGTTAAGTCACATATTAGATTCATGAAATTAATAAAATACACCTTTTACAAGTATAATTCAGATAAATAAACACGTTAATAGGATACTATAGGTAGAACAAGTTTTTGTTTTGTTGGTTTAAATAAAATAACTACCGTGCGAGCAAAAATGATTTGCATCAAAGAGGGCTTGGATTAAAAAACGTAGAGCTTGGTTTAGATCACAATGATATGGGAACGATATATCTAACCAAATCTAGGTTAAAATTTTGTCAAATTTATATTATGACATGATATGCCAAACTAATGAGTAATAAAATAAGTAGACAAATAATACAATTTATTTTTGTTGTAAGTAAGAATATACAGAATAAAGAGAAAAATAATTACATAAATTGCTGAAATTGGCCACCACGTATCTTCATATTTTCGAAAGTGTTGACCAGCATCTCTGGAGAAATGTTACCACATTCTTGGATAATCCTTTCTTGTAATTTGTTCTAAATTTGCAACTTGTGTTTTAAAAATAGTGTTCTTTAAATGAGGAAAAACGAATTAATCCATAATCGTTAAACAAGGTGATCTAGGTGGAATTCAATGTCTTATCGAAAACTGATCAATCTGTCGTCGAAAAAATTGCGTAAGTAGTTAATAGTTTCGGCGGCTGTATGGGCGGTTGCACCGTCCTGTTGAAAATATCCAAAACGTAGTTCGTCGTCAAGTAATTGCTCCACAAATGGATTCAAAATATTGTCTCTATACCGCTGTACTGTAACTATGTGGTGGAAAAAAATAGGACCAACAATTCTTCTTCGCGAAACAGCTAACCAGACACCAATTTTTTAAGTGTGCAATGTGGACTTTACAAAAAAAATAGGGATTTTCACTACTCGACATGCGTGTATTCTGAGAATTCGCATAACCGGAGAGGTGGAATAAATCATTTCTTTCCAATAAATTTTGGGTAAGCCATTGAGAGTAATTCCTGCGTATTTCAGAATCTGCGGCTTGTATCTCTAAGGAAATAAATTTAGCAGCTTCTTAAGAATAGTCCTGCATGTTTCATAAGATCTTCCCACTTCTTGGGACAGGCGTCTTATACAATTTGTTGGCGTATTTTGCATTATTTCATGAACGTTTGCAACAAGTTCTTCTGTTCTTACTGATGGTCTTCCTGCTCCTTTTTTGTGTTGTATAGAACCTGTTTCCCTAAACACAGCCACGGTTCTTTTCAGGCAATGATAAAGATTCCCAGCAATAAAAGCAACGTTAGGAAAATGTTCGTGAAAATCGTCCATGCACAAACCCGGATTGTATCGCCACTCACCATTTACTCTAGCCCCTTTTCGAAAGTACGCTTCGACCATAAATGTTTTGTGCTGTTCCGTAAAGCCCATTGTGTGAATTGTTCAAGAAATTAAAAATTAGCGATGAATCAAATTACTTGTAACGACTGTTTAAGATGACAGAATAACTGATTGGTTGTTAATTCAGGTAGTTACTGAAACCCAACAGGTATTAAGCTTTACGGCTAAGCATTACGTCCTTAGATGCAAGGCCCTCTTTAATGCAAATAATTTTAGCTCGCACGGTATAATTCAGATAAATAAAAACGTTAATAGGATACTATAGATAGAACAAGTTTTTGTTTTGTTGGTTTAAATAAAATAACTTTAATTATTTCATAAGTACCCACTTCTTTTAATTCCATGGTCACGAAATCTAGAATGATGGCGGTAACCATGATTTCTTTTTTTATGCGCCGATCATAACCCTTCTTTTTTCTGTGAGTAATCGTAGTATTCGTTTTTGCGATGTCGTGGTTAGTCGTCGGAATATTCGTATTTGTACGTGTTTTGTGAAGTTATTTTTTTTTAGTTTATTGTAAAGGATTTTTTATTTTATTGGTATAAGTACCTACCAAAGAAAATGATACGTCAGTGTCAGATTTGTGGAAAATTAAATTTATTTAATTCGGAATTATCTTTTGACAGGTAAGGTGATAATCACTTATAATCTCCCTAGCAGCAGAATTATTACTGATAATTTTTTTCAAGGTCACGAATGTAGACGAGGGAAATTTTCCATCAACAAAAACGTGAGTGAAACCGAGAAAAAAAATTATCGGGAATTAATTCTGCTGCGTGGGAGATTCGGTAAGAAAATTTCATAAATTGGAGTTTTTTCTTATTGTAATTTTTTTGCTAAAATGCTACCAAAACATATTTCCGACGGCTTTAGTTAATTGCAACTAACTAGAATTTTAGAAATGAAGTTTATTTTAGCCGTTAGTAACTCATTTTTATTACTAAAATGTGAGAAACATTAAATAACAAATTTGTTATCTGAAATCCAATATCTTTATAGTTTTAAATTCAAATAAAACTTTAAAAAACATATTTCCGATGAGTTAGTTTAATATGACGCACTGTATTTTTAAAATACAAGTTGATTTAACTTGTTAGTAACAAAGGTTTATCACTAAAATTTCAGGAACATTAAAAACATTAATTCGTTTTCAACCATAACATAATCTGATATCACATGTCTACATAGTTTCAAATGAAACGTAAAAAAACCTATTTCCGATAAGTTTAGTTTAATATGACGCACTGTATTTTTACAATAGAATTTGATTTTACTTGTTAGTAACTAAGGTTTATTACTAAAATTTCAGGAACATTAAAAACATTAATTCGTTTTCAACCATAACATAATCTGATATCACATGTCTACATAGTTTCAAATGAAACGTAAAAAAACCTATTTCCGATAAGTTTAGTTTAATATGACGCACTGTATTTTTACAATATAGAAGTTGATTTTACTTGTTAGTAACTAAGGTTTATTACTAAAATTTCAGGAACATTAAAAACATTAATTCGTTTTCAACCATAACATAATCTGATATCACATGTCTACATAGTTTCAAATGAAACGTAAAAAAACCTATTTCCGATAATCTATCGTTGCTATAAGCAACGTAAACACAACGGAGCCTTCTAATTGGTTGAAAATAAATTTAAGTAATTTTCGGTTTTATTGGCCCATTTAGTGGTGTAGTAATCAGGAGGACAGTAAATAATAATATCATAAAATAATTCTTTTTAACATTTTTATGTGTGAGATATTTTCTAAGGATACTATTATTGGAACAATTATTGTTGTCGTGGTAGTTAGATATAGTTAGGTATGTGGGTTCAAGCCGGACATTAATAATTTGGACCTTATGTATTTATTTCACTCAATTTCTATGGAATTTTAAACATTCAAGTGTAAAATGACATATACCTAAGGCTCTTTCATAAGAGCAGGAAGCAAAAAAATGATACTTTTATCTGCTACTGCAATGCAATGTACAGATATCCTTTACGTGGCTATAAATGATTAAATATAAAAAATAAAATATTTCTTATTGTCTCTGAAATAAAATTTCATTAATTTCATTCATTAATAATAACGCTATATATTCACAGCCTAGGTTTTTTGCAAAGGCTTTTTTTAATCTTCACTTAAGTAAAAATATATTAATAATTTAATGAAACCTTTTTTAATTATTACTTACCTATTTAGTGTATTAAAAATCCTTAGCACCCCTTACGCCGCTGGTGTGGACTAATCGCTCCGAATTATAGACAATTTACCTTTAGATAAGCAAACAATAATCACAAAAGTAGCAGATTTATGGCCTCGCGCATGTAAACAAAGCACTGACACTATTAGACATGCGCACTGCAACATTATCGTTTGACGAATGGGAAAATAGACAGGTCTGGGCTTTAAAATTTGAATTCTTGACATAAAATTGGAATTTCTTCTCAATTTTTAATCAAGTTGGGAAAAAAGGTAGGTAGTGATTTCTAACATTTTTAGTATTTTAAGGATAGAAAAATATTTTCAAAATTTGTTTAAAAATGATTCGTCGTCGTGTTTTTAGTTCGAAAAGGAACAGAACAAGAACAAGTGAATTAAACCAGTCTTATTAAATCGAATATAAAAACAAACAAAACCAGCAAAATAACCAATCTACGGTGTTATCGCGTACCTAACCTCAAGTCAAATATTAGTTGGTATTTAACTTGTATTGATTTTTACAATTTGGTAAAAGTATAGAGAAAAGTATCTTTTAAAGCAATATATTGCCCGAAAAATTGCGTACCTAATTAGATTGCAGGGCTGCAAACAAACTATACGAAAATATGCATCAAGATACATCACTACTCCATAACCGAAAATATGAAATACCACGTATTTTACCCCTATTTGGGCATAATAAAATTATACTACGGCTGCTACTAGTAATTGTTTATATTCCAATCCGAGTCACTAAAAGCACAAACACAATTCACTAAACTACACAAAAACTATAAATCCGTAAATATTAAACACCCACAATCCACAATAGCTAAGAAAACTGCAAGGAATCCACAGAGAAACCTTAAAACACAACAACAAAAATGGCGGCTGAGCCGGTTCCGGAGTGTATTTTGAGCATGTCGCTAAAGTAGGACAGGCCGATAACACGAGGTTTGTGCGCATGCCCGATGGTGCCCAGAGGGAAGGCAGCTGACCGGCGAGTCATGGGCTCGGACGTATTTTTTCACCCATAAAACGTAACTTTAGTTTGCGCAGGAGATAAGCCGTACGTATCTAAAGGTAAATTGTCTATGTCCCGAATCCTTGAGTTACTACCATGCCGCATGGAGTCGGAAATTTAACGCTATCTTTCTCTTTTGTCTTCGTTTAACTCGTACAAATGTTTGATGCCAACAAATAGGCTATTCATGAATGAATGGCTTAGTCTATTCTCTAACAAGTCTATGGTATGTACTAATAACAATTTATTCAATTTAGCGTGTGTATTGTTATAGAACTTGCAAGTTCAAGCACGACTGGCATTTAGATAAAAGAACGAAGAACAGGTGTAATAAATAAAATAAGATTGTATAAAACAAAGTTATTTAATAAATAAATTTTATTCGCATTGTACCGTGCGAGCAAAAATTATTTGCATCAAAGAGGGCCTTGCATCTAAGGACGTAATGCTTATCCGTAGTATAATACCTGTTGTGTGTCAGTAACTACCTGAATTAACAATCAATCAGTTACTCCGTCATCTTTGACAGTCGTAACAAGTAATTTGATTCATCGCTAATTTTTCCAATTTCTTGAACAATTCACACAATGGGATTTACGGAACAGCACAAAACATTCATGGTTGATGCGCATTTTCGAAACGCGGTTAGAGTAAATGGCGAGTGGCAATACAATCCGGGTTTGTGCATGGACGATTTTCACGAACATTTTCCTAACGTTGCTTTTATTGCTGGGAATTTTTATCATTGCCTGAAAAGAACCGTGGCTGTGTTTAGGGAAACAGGTTCTATACAACATAAAAAAGGAGCAGGCAGATCATCTGTAAGAACAGAAGAACTTCTTGCAAACGTTCGTGAAATAATGCAAAATACGCCAACAAATTGTATATAAGATGCTGTCCCAAGAAATGGGAAGATCTTATGGAACATGCAGGACTATTCTTAAGAAGCAGCTAAATTTATTTCCTTATAAAGTGCAAGTATTTTAAAAAATACAACCGCAGATTTTGAAAGACGCAGGAATTACTCTCAATGGTTTACCCAAAATTTATTGGAAAGAAATGATTTATTAGACCTGACATTTTTTTCGGATTGAGCCTGGTTCCACCTCTCCGGTTATGTGAATTCTCAGAATACACGCATGTGGAGTAGTGAAAATTCCCATTTTTTTGTAGGGTCCATATTGCACCCTCAAAAAATTCGTGTCTGGTTAGCTGTTTCCCGAAGAAGAATTGTCGGTTCTATTTTTTTCCATGACACTGTTACAGCACAGCGGTATAGAGACAATATTTTTAATCCATTTGTGGAGCAATAACTTGACGACGAACAACGTTTTGAATATTTTCAACAGGACGGTGCAACCGCCCATACAGCCGCAGAAACTATTAACTACTTACGCAATTTTTTCGACGACAGATTGATCAGTTTTCGATCAGACATTGAATTCCCAGCTAGATCACCTTATTTAACGGTTATGGATTACTTCGTTTTTCCTCATTTAAACAACACTATTTTTAAAACACCAGTTGCAAATTTAGAACAATTACAACAAAGGATTATCCAAGAATGTGGTAACATTTCTCGAGAGATGCTGGTCAACACTTTCGAAAATATAAAGAGACGTGTGAATTTACTCTTTTTCTTTCTGTCTATTCTTACTTTGTTTATTTTGTAAACAACAAAAATAAATTTGTATTATATGCATTAGTTTGGTTAGTTTGGCATATCATGTCATAATATGAATTTGACAAAATTTTAACCTAGATTTAGTCAGATATATCGTTCCCATATCATTGTTATCTAAACCAAGCCCTACGTTTTTTAATCCAAGCTCTCTTTGATGCAAATAATTTTTGCTCGCCCGGTATATCTGTGACGGCCCGTGATGTAGATTCACAGAGCCTTGGCCCTACCTATCGTACCACATACAATTTATATTCTTATTTTTAACGCAATTGGCAAAATTTATTTAAATTTGATTATGCGTAGGTAAATCGGTAACGTAGTTATCGTGGGCTTAGCCCAGTATGACCTGCATCAATGCCGGCTTTCTTTCTCCGATTACAGAAAATCATGGCCAACGGTGTTGAATAACAAGAATAGTAGAGTAAACTTTTTCTAAAATCAAAGCGTTTCGACAGTTGACACCCACATGTGACACCCACATGTGACATTAACATTAGATCTCAGAAGGCCTTGAGTATGCCATTTATACAAGCATTTTTTATAGGCCATTGGTATCAGCGCATTAAGCGAACCCCCCCCCCCCCCCCCGAGGAAGATTCTTGGCGCGCTACTGCAATAAACGTAGTTATCTTGTTTATAGTACGGGAAGTAGCGCTGCATTTGAACAAGTAATTTTATAACGACTAAAAATCAGAATCTAATAACTAAATTTTATTACCATAAGATATTACTTGGCAGTAAACGGAGACGTGTTTGAGAATCTGATTTAAAAACATTAAGTTTCCACTGAGTTTGTTGTCCAAAGTGTTGTTTTTTCACTTGTCTCCAATGTAGAAGTAAACAGTTCAAGTTCTTATTATTTTTTTTTAAATAGGTACTTGTGTTTATTAAATTAGTACAATCATTATTTTTTCTGGAACACCGTAAAACATATTGAAACTAATAAAAAATAAAACGATAAGTAATATTTGCCATTATTATAATTATTTATTATTTAGGAAGGGAAAAAATGTCGTTTAGGGGGTACTGAATTTAATAACAGAGATACTAAATTCATTTCAAAATCTTAAAAACAATACCGTGTTGTTCTGCGATTTAAGCAAGTCCTTTGATTGTGTAAATCATGAGATTCTTTTAAAAAAACCACAAGCCTACAAATTTTCTCCAAATAGCATTGATCTTATGCATTCATATTTAAAGGGCAGATATCAAGCTGTACGTCACTCCGGGGTGACATCGGCAAGGGGTGAGGTGACTATTGGGGTGCCACAGGGATCCATACTGGACCCAATCCTATTTTTAATATACAGTTCTAGACATATGGGAACTTTCTTTATTGTTGATTTTACGAAAAAAAGTTATTCTTTATAAAAAGTTCTGTTTGATGCGCAAATATTATTGACATATTAAATCTTAATATATCATGTACAGGGCGGCAAAAAAATATAAAAACACAGAATTACGTTAGGAGGGAAGTACCCTCTATTTTTATTTTAGAGCAAATTGTTATAAGAAAATGTTAGTAAAGACTACAAAACGCGGTCAGATACAATTTTTCGTTGAAATATTTTAATTTAGAGGGTACCATCAAAAAGCCTTTGCAAAATATTGTTTTATTTTATTTCCTTAATTTTTACCTGCAACAATTTCGCAACAACTATGTGCAATACTATAGTAACGAATATTGACATATTAGTCAAAAATCATTTAATATTTTTCGACTTATTAACAAGAGATTTTCGTTAGTTTCGTCATGGTTGTAAAGTTAACGCTGCAGGAAAAAATAGAAATTGTACTTATCGTCGGAGATCACTATAAACACCCTGACAAAATGGTATGTAGCGCCACGATAGCAAACGTAATGAATAAATTTAAAGCTACAGGTTCCGTTGAAAATGTATTTAAGAAACAACACAACAAATGGTTTACAACAGAAGAAAATCAATTCAATGTAATTCAAGTGGTTATCGAAAACCCGAAAATTTCTTTAAGAAAATTGTCACAAACTATTCCAGTTGACGTTAAAAAGTCTACTGCTGGTAATATTTTAAAAATAAATACATTGTATCCATATAAACCGAAGTACATTCACACGCTTCTTCCCAGAGATTTTGAATTCCGTTTCCTATTTTGCGCGTGGTTCCAAGGCGAGTGTGAAGATGATCCATATTATTTACGACGAAACTATGTTTACTTCCAACGGCGTGGTAAGCTCCCAAAATTGTCGGTGGTGAAGTGATAGCAATCCAAATTTTTTAATTGAATGCCGTAGTCAATATTCATTTAAAACCAATGTTTGGTGTGGCATTTTTAATGATCGGATCGTTGGACCATACTTTTTCCGACAAAATATAAATGCTTCCATTTACCTGGACTTCTTAAGGAACCAGTTGTCTTAATTTCTTGACGAACTGCCACTAACTATAAGACGTATAATTTGGTATCAACATGATGGAGCCCCATGCCATAGTACCAACACAGTAACTGGATATCACACCCCTGGACTTCTTTTTATGGGGCCGATTAAAAGAAATGGTATATGAGCATAGACCTTTTCAGGATATTAAAAATCTTGAAGCAGTAATAATAAACTGTGTCCAAGAAATCACTCCCACTATAGTTTGCATGGAAAAGGAAGGGGGACATGTGGAGACATAATTTATTACTTTAAACTACTTTTTTTTAGATCACTTTTATCATGTAATTGCTAAAATATTGTTTATTATTCATATTCACAATTTAATTTTGCTCTAAGGAAATTAAATGTTTTTAATATTCTTGCATAGGTAGATAGGTTGATTTTAGAACATGAAATAATCTCGCATTATTTTTTTACGTAATTGGTTTTTAACAAGAGATAATGAATACTCAACGTGTTTTTGATGGTACCCTGTAAATTAAAATATTTCAACAAAAAATTGTATCTAACCGCGTTTTGTAGTCCTTAGTAAAGTTTTCTTATAATAATTTGTTCTAAAATAAAAATCGCGGGTACTTCCCTCTTAACGTAATTCTGTGTTTCTATATTTTTTTGCCGCCCTGTACATGATATCTTAAGTTTTGATATGTCAATATTATTTGCGCATCAAGCAGAACTTTTTATAAAGAATAACTTTTTTTCGTAAAATAAACAATAAAAAAAATTCCCATAGATATGTCTAGAACTTCTCTGGACACGCTGTATATAAATGATCTACATTTTGTTGATCCAATGTCTGACTTCACAATCTTTGCCAATGACACAACGGGTTGTGTCAGTGCGGATACACTGGACGACTCATTGGAAAAATCCTCAGACCAAGCACTATGGTCTGACGAAAAATCCCTGGTGGCGCAAGAGAGGGCCTTGTATTGGTTTTGCAGCAACGAATTGCTTTTGAACCAGAGTAAAACGGTTAGAATGGTGTTCTTAATGAGGGATCTGGGTGAAATGGAGCAGGGAGTTCAGGAGACAAGGTTTACATGTCGACCAGCGACTCTTATGGGATAAACATACTGCTACAGTAGCGTCCAAGCTTGTAAAGAGCCTCAACCTTCTGCGCGGTCTAGCAGAAAATGTCTCCCCTGAGATGCTAAAAACAGCATATTTTTGGTATATTTTAATCTCAACTACTCATATGGGGTCACTGCTCAGGTACTGATCGTCTCTTTGGCCTTTAGAGGAAAGGCATCAGGATTTTGGCTGGTTTGGGATTCAGGGAGGACTGTAAACAAGCCTTTGCGGATTTGGATATACTTACCCTTCCATCTACCTATTTATATCTTACAAAACCTTATGTATGTGAAGGAAAATCAGAACTTGCTCAGAACTCGTGAGTACATTCATCATTACTGAACACGAAATAGGGGTGATTTTGTGCCGGAATTCTGGCGATTGAGAAGGTGTCAGAGCGTACCAGGCTATTGGTAACTTAATTTTTTTAATAAACGCCTGAGGAGTTAAAGGGTCTCCCCAATAACATGTTTAAAAAGAAAATTCAACAGGTCCTTGTTAGAAATGTGTTTTACAGTTTTAAAGATGTTTTAAATTTTAACTCTAATATTATTGTTGTTTAAGGAAACTATTGTTAATGTGAATTTAATTCTCTATTTTTGAATGTAAATTTTAGATTGTACTTTTATTGTATTTTATTATACAGGGTGTCCCGAAATTAGCTGACAATATTTTAAGGGGATAAAGTACATTCAAAAATAAGACTAAAATCCTCTATTAATATACCTTCAAAAATGCTTCGCTATGGAGCTAGAGCCCCCCGAATTGGAGCTATGATAGGCAGTTTTTTCACAATATCTCGAAAACCGATTAGGGTATCGAAACAAAATTTGATACATGTTTTACCCATAGCTAGACGCAATAAATGGTTAAATTAGCTTAACTGTATTTCTTCCAGTGGCGTCCCACTGGGTAGGTAGTTGGGAGAATATTGCCCTAAGTTTTTTTATTTGTAGGATTTTTTAGCTTTAGGTGAAATTTTTAAAAGCCTTGAAGTTTTTTGTTGAAAAAAGGTACTCTTGTTTCATTGCGGGAAGATTCACCATTTTCCAGTAAAATCGATTTTAAAATTTTCGGTTTTTTGAAATCCGGTGAAAAGGCTAAGTTTTTTTTTTGCATATCTCAGCAAACACTTAATATTAAAACATGAATTTTATTAGAAGTTCTACTAGCGACAAATAATAATAATACATAATCAACTTGGGGATTTATTAGATAATGTGCCACTGGACTTACGTTTAGGGCACTTCTTTCAACATGATGGGGCACCAGCTTACTACGGACGTCAAGTGAGGAATTGGCTTGGAGAAAATTACCAGGTGGATTGGTAGCCATAGCCTGGCCACCAAGATCACTTGATTTAAATCCCCTTGATTATTATTTTTGAGGACCCATGACTGGTACTTGCTTAAGAATTCGTTTCCCGTGTGGTTCACCATCCAATTTGTTATTCTTTTTTGTTTTATTTTAAAACTCTCTTAAAATCTCCATGAAAATAAATATTTAAAAAACAAAGGAATCTAAAAATATGTTTCATTTAAAAACGTTACATTCTGTCAAATTACAACAATAGAAGGTTTTATTAACAAAAAATGTAAAATTAAAAAAAAATACATTAAAGGTATCAAATTAAAAAAAATAGTAATATTTACTTAGGGCTCCACCGAGGGCTCCACCATATGCGACGTCACTGGAAAAATATTTTAAAGTAACATCCTTTAATACATAATAATATGCCTTGTCGCTGGTAGAACTTCTAATAAATTTCATGTTTTAATATTAAGTGTTTGCTAAAATATGCAAAAAAACCTTAGCCTTTTCACCGGATTTCAAAAAACCGAAAATTTTAAAATCGATTTTACTGGAAAATGGTGAATTCTGCCTCAATGAAACAAGAGTACCTTTTTTCAACAAAATACTTCAAGGTTTCTAAAAATTGCACCTGAAGTTAAAAAATCCTAAAAATAAAAAATTAGGGCAATATTCTCCCAACTACCTACCCAGTGGGACGCCAGTGGAAGAAATAAAGTTAAGCTAATTAAATCGTTTATTCTGTCTTATCATGGGTAAAACATATATCAAATTTTGTTTCGATACCCTAATCGGTTTTTGAGATATTGTGAAAAAACTGCTTATCATAGCTCCAATTCGGGGGGCACTAGCCCCATAACGAAGCGTTTTTGCAAGTAAATTAATAGAGGGTATTAGTCTTATTTTTGGATGTACTTTATCTCCTTAAAATATTGTCAGCTAATTTCGGGACACCCTGTATTTTATAATAACGTGTATAAATCGATTGAATTGATAATGACATGAATAAACAATTTGAATTTGAATTTGAATATTACTGGTGGCTTCATTACGGTATGTATCACATCCGTATTATATTTTAAAGAATTTTACGAAGAGTTTTATTTAAATAAATTTTGATTGGCCTATTAGAAAATAATTAAATTTGGTGATTGAGTCCATCATACAAGGACCTTCAAAAAGAAATTTCGGAACAGAACTGGATTTTCATTTTACAAGTAAATGTTCATAGACATGTCATATGATAGAATGTCCTCTATAAACAGGGAGATGTCGGCTCGTTGCAAAAGTACCTTTATAAGTGAATTGATTTTTCTATCTTGGTTGATTGTCATTGGCAATATATTAATGACAACGTTCTTTCTTATAGGAAGCCATAATAAAAGTTGTGACTATATCAGCCCTATTTTACTAGCAAGAGTATAAATGTTATTATTGGCAGATCAATCTAAGCAGAGCTATTTGAAAAATAAAAAATAAAAGTTAATAAAAACAGAATAGTGACTGATTAATTTTTTTTTATAATACTTCAAAGATGATATTGTTAAATTAGTTTAAATCATCAATCATCAAACATTTATTGGCAACTTTGAATAATATACAGATACAAATAGATGTAAGGTTTCAACTAGTATTCCAAAAACTTGTGACATCATGCACCTAGATGACTAAACGTATGTATGTGCAAAGATACTTAAACAGAGTGGTATCCAAAACCTTAGAATTTAATAATTTTTTTTATATCAAATACTCGAGGATCAAAAATAATAAAAAAAAGATACAATAGACGTAACTTAGAATGAGATACAACTGAGGAAGGTACAGGAAATTATCATGAACAAACATTAAAATAGTACCTCAAATTTAGACCAATTTGCTGCTACCGTGCGAGCAAAAATTATTTGCATCAAAGAGGGCTTGGATTAAAAAACGTAGGGCTTGGTTTAGAACACAATCATATCGTCGTTAATTTCACAAAGTGTCGTATCTCATTTATTGTAATTTTTCAGGACAGAGGTTTAAAGATTTTCGTAAGTTTTGGCTTTCGATAAAAGTAAAAAAGGATTTGTTTTATAATATTTATTCGGTCTTGTGTTATAGTGTTAGGAGTTTTTTTTGTAGTTTCATGATAAAACATATGATATGATTTTTTTACCCTGAGTTAAGAAGAAAAAAAAATAGATACGACCATTTGTGAGAATAAAATTTTACCTGTATGTTGAGATATGTCTTTGTTATTTATGATAAAATATATTATTTTATAATAGAAAAATAAGGCAAACCCTTCGAAATGAACAAATTTTATTTTAAATACCTAAACTAGAATATAAATATACAAAACTATCTTGACGTAGTATGTAAAACAGGTAAATGAAACTTTGCAGGCATTTTTATGCAAATATTAAGGCTACATGAATTAGCAAAAATACAAAAAGAAATATGAACACGTAAAAATGGGTAAAAAAAATCGTGAACATTTAATTTTTTTAATGTGGTAGTAAGTTTTTGTTTGTTAACTATTCCCTTCTTTCTTTGACTCGGTTCGCCTTCCTTTTTACTTCCTTCCACTTGATGCTGTTCAGGCTGTAAGTCCCTATTAACATTGGTTATTCTTGTAGTTTTTTTTTTTAGTATACGTGTTGTATGGTAGTCACAATGTGGGTTATCCATGAAGTGATCGTAGCACAAAAGAATCCAACAACGATGACAGGAACTCCATACTTCTCCCTTACATCGGTAATATTTACAGGTGGCTGTATACGGAGGATCGGCATCGGAATCGTAAACAGGCTCTTCACTTATTTCACTCTTATTGTCAGAAATTGCCGTTTTCTGATTAGGTACTTAAAGATTCACTCAAAATCAAAGCCCTGATTTGGGCTAGAGGTACATTGTCCGAAGAATCCGACAAGGAATCGACATCTGAAATGTCCACGTGGTTTCTAAACTCACTCACAGACTTGACATCTAGCTTGTTCACTTCCTGCGTAGGTACAGGTACATAATCTGAATTATGTTCATCGAAAATATTAATGTCGCACTCCGTTAAGATCACTTTGCCATTATGCCACTTTTTTTCGTAAAACATTTTTACTTTAGTTCCTTTTTCCAATGCACCACGAAACATAAGTTTACTTGATAACACAACATTTTTTGTGCCATCCTCCCATAGTACAAGTGCATCCATCGTAAAAATGTATTAATCTCACCGTACAAATATTGCGTTATTGCACCCGGCTACGTTTAAAACTAGACTAAATGCATAATAATTGCCGTAAAATAAAAGACCCGTTCAAGTATAATACGAGTTCTAACTCGTCAAATTGAGATACGTCGGCGACCTGCACAAATCTATTTAAAAAGTAAATCTCACAAACCGACCTAACTCGAGTTAGGTCGGTTTGTGAGATTTATAAAGTTTACTATTATGAGATTCGTCACCGACCAAATGTTAATTACGAGAAAAGTATAGCAGGTAAAGTTACGACACTTTGTGAGATGAAAAAGGTTTATATAAGGTAAACGTTTTTGATCGTATCTCAAAATAGCGATTTTCTGAGATACGTCAGTTTGTGAAATTAACGACGATATGGGGACGATATATCTAACCAAATCTGGGTTAAAATTTTGTCAAATTCATATTATGACATGATGATATGCCAAACTAATGAGTAATAAAATAAGTAGACAAATACAAATTTATTTTTGTTGTTTACAAAATTATAATACTTGTACTTTATAAGGAAATAAACTTGGCTGCTTCTTAAAAATAGCCCTGCATATTCCACAAGATATTCCCACTTCTTGGGACAGGCGCGTTATACAATTTGTTGGCGTATTTTGCATTATTTCACGAACATTTGCAACAAGTTCTTTTGTTCTTACAGATGGTCTTCCTGCTCATTTTTTGTGTTGTATAGAACCTGTTTCCCTAAACACAGCCACGGTTCTTTTCAGGCAATGATAAAAATCCCCAGCAATAAAAGCAACGTTAGGAAAATGTTCGTGAAAATCGTCGCTCGCTTGGTATAAAGGCCCTACATTTTATGTTAATTTTTTTTATATTTAATATATTTTTTAATGCTAGAGAGTTTGTGTATAGACCACCCCATATAACAAGAAGTCCATATTGGAGCAAAGATGCAATTTATGCTTTGTAAATACTTTTTAAAAGTTTTTTTTTCACAAGCGTAGCTATAAAGTGTCACCATTTAAAGTCCGCATCATATAGGATTTTTTTTTATTAATAGCTTTATTCTAAATTTCACTTTGGCATCAAGTTGTGCTTCGATCAAGATGAAAATTAAGCAAAAAAATAGTAGTCACGTGATTCGCCTTATTTGTCAATTTTAATTTTTCCCAAATAATAATTCAAAAGTGGGGTTATTTCTGAAAATATCGAAAAAGTTATAAAAAAAGTTTTTTAAATGCAGTTTCTAGCCCACATGCAAAATGTCAGCTGGATAAGATAATTTTAATTTTTTACCTATATTTTGTAAATTGCAAACACATTTGCAAAATAAGACTCAACGCAACCTACATAAAACATCTTAGTTTTGACAATGCTTTATTTCAGATACATTTTCTTTAAAGTAGCGCCATATTAAATGTGTGTTTTACTACAAAATCAAAATTGAGCTATTAAAATTTGGTCATATGTGATGCAAAGTTCATTTGTTTTTGACCCTGTATAACGTAACTTCATAAAATAAGTATTTTTGAAAACGTAGTTTGTGTCTGAAAGTAATACCCCTTAATATTAAGACCAAAAAAAAACACAGTGTCATCAGTAAAGTGTTCATTAAGTGGAAAAAATTTTTTAGTTTAACTTAACGTTAAGTTTATCTATTTTTAACGATTTAATTTAAAACCCCTTTATTTTATTTTTTATTTTATTAGGGGAGCGGAGGCAATTGCCGTACAGTTAAGCAAGAATTAGATTTTTGTGCAAATTACCTACCTTAGAAACTCGATTTATTTTATGAAGTTACCTTATACAGGGTCAACGTCACATGCGACCAAATTTTAATAGCCCAGTTTTGATTATGTAGAAAAACACACATTTAATATACCATTACTTTAAAGCAAATGTATCTGAAATAACGCATTGTCAAAACTAAGAAGTTTTATGTAGGTTGCGTTGAGTCTTATTTTGCAAAAGTGTTTGCAATTTACAAAATATAGGTAAAAAATAAAAATTATCTTATCCAGCTGAAATTTTGCATGTGGGCTAGAAACTGCATAAAAAAAACTTTTTCTTATAACTTTTTTCGATATTTTCAGAAATAACCCCACTTTTATAATTTTTTGGAAGAAATTAAAATTTGACAGATAATGCGAATCACGTGACTACTATTTTTTTGCTTAATTTTTATCTCGATCGAAGCAGAACTCGATGCCAAAGTCAAATTTCGAATAAAGCTATTAATAAAAAAAAAATCCCATATGATGCAGACTTTACTGGTGACACTGTATATTCAGTGGCTAAATGCACTAGATATAAGAGTCAAAAGCCCGAGATAAATCACCGACTTTTCCGTTTCCGATCGGCTTAAAATATTTAATTGAGCGGTCGGAGTGCCACTGGCCTCTGCCCTGGCCTTCAGGTGCAGCGATTTTGCAGCAGGATGACCTCTAAGCGAAGATGCCTTTGCAGCAACAAATGAATGACTTTGTATTTAGCGAGCATTCTTTATTTAAGCGTGCAGGGACTTTTCCTTGTACTTAGCACAAACAGTATACCTGAGATATACCTACAGGGTGGAAGTTTTAACTGGAATAAATTCAGCGTTAAAAACCTTCTTTATTTGTTAAAAAAATACAGAACTACGGCTGCTTTTATTTTTAGTTTGGAATGCGGCATCAAGTAGGGTAGAGCGGGGTTAACTGGACAGGCAGGTTAGGTGGTCCACTCCAACTTTTAAATCTCCCCCGGTAATTTTGCCTACTCCTAGCACTACTCAAGTATCCCCGACATGTGCCGAACACCCTATACGAAGGACCACGTCCATTTGTAATTGCTGCGTGTCCGTTAGTCGTTTAAAGTTTTTTGAGGTGAATAGTTATTTCTCTCTCGTTACTAAAAAAATATTTTTCACGGAACTTATTGCTTCTAGGGATTATTTTATTGAATAAGTAAGTACATAATAGTGTAGTTTGTAGGTGTGTGTGCTTGCATTGTATTCAAATTGTAAGGTTACAGTTATAAATACTAAAAAATAAAGATGAAAACAGTGAGGTTAACCGGACCGACTAGTAGTCAGGTTATCTGGACCTGGTCCAGCTAACCCCATGTAATATTTTATTGGTTTTAGTGTTATTTTTTTTTTAAGTTATGCCACGCACACGGCAAAGAACCACCACAAATCGATCATTTTCTGAAGAAAATCTGAAGCTAGCCGTACGAGAAGTGGTAGAAAATAAGATGGCAGTTCGTAAAGCAGCGAAACTATTTCATATACCAAGAACAACTCTGATACGATTTAAAGCTAAAGTGGAAAATTTCGGATTTGAGCAAGTCAATTTTAGTCCGAAAAATGAACACTTAAAAGTATTTTCAACCGCTCAGGAGACAGCGCTAGCTCAATATCTAAAACAAGCTGCTATGATGAATTACGGCTTAACCATTAAGGAGGCGCGTAAGCTTGGTTATGATTTCGCTATAGCTAACAAAACTGTTTTAAGAAAAGGTTTAGAGAATTGGAACAATACCAAGATGGCTGGAAAAGAATGGATACTCCATTTTTTAAAAAGGCACAAGCTTTCCTTAAGAACTCCGGAGCAGACTAGTTTAAGTCGGGCAACCAGTTTCAACCGCCACAATGTCGCAAAATTCTACGAAAATCTGAAAGAAGTTTTAGATGCTAATAAATTGGAGCCACAAGATATTTACAATTTGGATGAAACAGGTAGTTATAATCAATATTATTTTTCTACTTGTATCAATAAAAAATAAAATTGTTTTAGGTTGCCTTACTGTTCACAAACCGCCAAAAATTATTGCAGCAAGAGGAGCCAGGCAAGTAGGACAAGCTACCTCCGCAGAAAGGGGAACCCTAGTTACCCTATGTGCTATAGTTGGTTGTACAGGTAGAGCTCTTCCCCCTTACTTGATTTTCCCTAGAAAACATTATAAAGAACACATGCTGAAAAATGCTCCAGTTGGAAGTAAGGGGAATGCAACACCATCAGGCTGGATGCAAGGCGAATTATTCGAAGATGTTTTAAAACATTTCGTAAGGTGCGAACGACCAAATCCAGAAAACCCAAAATTAATTCTACTCGACAATCATGAAAGTCACTTGAATCTAGGGGCTTTAAATTATGCAAAGAAAAATGGCATAATTTTATTAACATTCCCTCCGCACTGTAGCCACCGGCTACAGCCACTGGACATATCAATCTTTGGCCCTTTTAAAAGATATTATAATGATTCTTGCAATAGATGGATGACCAACCATCCTGGCAGTGTGATAACCATTTACGACATTGCTGAATTGGTGGGCGACGCATTTCCCAAGGCTTTTACAGTCAAAAATATAAATAGTGGTTTTGCAAAAGCAGGTGTATACCCGTTTAATGACGATATTTTTACAGACGATGAATTCTTACCATCCTACGTCACAGACCGATCCTTAAATGAAGAAACCCTTGTTGTTTCCCCGATAAACGTAAATATACAAACCACCCGTGTAAATGAATCTATTGATGAACCAAAAATGCCTGCAGACGAATTGTCAATTCTAAATATCGAAGCTCAACCTGGATGTTCCAAAATTCTAGAAACTAAATCTACTTTGCATGTAGAAAATAATAGTAATATTTTAGAAACACAGATTATACTTCCAGAAACTGTAAGACCATTTCTAAAAGCACCTCCCAGGAAAGTGAAGGTCTCAGGTAGAAAGAAGGGTAAATCTGTGATCCTAACTAGCACTCCTGTAAAAGAAGAACTTGAGGAGCGCGCAAGAGAAAGAAAAAATAAGGCAAAGAAGAAAACTGTTGTGCGTAAGGTTCTAGAATCGTCCTCATCTGAATCTGGAGAAGAGCCATGTTATGAAGATTCTTCTGAATGGGAACAAGAGCTAGATGAAAATGCGACGTTATCCAGAAAACCTGAAAACTACAAGAAAGGCGATTTCCTAATAGTGAAGGTACATGGAAAAAAATCATTTAGAAATTACGCTGCAGAAATAATAAATAGCCTTACCAACGGATACACCGTGGCATTTCTAAAAAGACAGCATCCATCTAATCGGTTCATATACTCGGAGGAGGAGCCTTCTTTTCTTTCATTTGAAGATATAGTATGTGGTTTACCAATACCTACTAAATACTCTAAAGGTCGATATGAGAATTTACTTTATTTTCACTTTGATATGTCTGAATTTAGTGTGCAGTGAATTTTCTGTTAAAAGTGATTTATTTCTTAGCTCCTAAACGGTTACCCATAATTCTTTGATGTTTTTACCTTCAGGGGTAGTTTATATAAAGATCTGAATATTTTCTTATAATTATTTGAAGTAAATGCTCTTTATTAAACTTGTGTTTTCTTTATTATTATTAGTGAGGTTAACTGGACATTGGGTGTGTCCATTTAACCCTACTAGTCAGGTTACCTGGTCCATTACTTCCGTTTATAAAAACCTATTTTAAAAAAAAAGTGTTACAAGTTTTTGATTCCTTTACATATAATTATGGTAAAATAAAGCTTAACGAATGCTCTGAAGATTCTCTTATTTGCGTATATGATTTAGATTCGAAATTATAATGATTTCAAAAAAAGCGGACCAGATAACCCCGCACTACCCTAAACGAACAACCTTATCATCATTGACATCAACAAAAAAGTTTCCTTGTTTTTAAAACAGTCGGCGCTGGCAAAACCAAAATTGTATTGTTTGTTTGAAGGTGGTAGACATTGGCGTTGTGGTCTATGATCAGCGCAGCGGCCTCACAGATCGTAGGCCCGGGTTCCATTCCCAGTGCCGGCAACGTCGATATTAAATTCGGAATTTGGTTGAAGAGGTGCGCCGTCTTTCGGAAGAGACGTTAAACTGTGGGCCCCGTGTCATGGATGTTGGCACGTTAAAGAACCCTACCCTCGACAAAGAGGGATTCGGCAAAATTACCAGATAGTGTGTGACAAATTCCCTGGCGTCGGTGATTGGCCTCGTTGCGGAAAAAGGCCGACGTAAAATAAATAAATTAAAAAAAAAAAAGGTGGTAGACAATGAAGTAATATCAAAAAAATTACCTTGTCGGACTTCCACTGTCTTTATTTTGTTACTTAACACAACGTTTCGGTTAGTTAGTATCTCTAACCGTTTTCAAGTGTAAACTAAATTATAAATCTAAGGCTACTGTCTTAAATACTATCCATGTGCCATGAAGCTTGATGACTCCGCCTACGTGCTTATTGGAGTGTGAAGTTTGAGCTGTTGGTTTTGGACAAGAAGAGGCTTCCAGATATTGGGGATATCTATACTTGGTTTACTAAATATATGGGTATTTTGATTCATGAAAGTTGCTTCTGTGAACTTTCGTTTTCTCCAGTGCTGATCCTTGTCCAAAACCTTGGCTTCTGACCACTGTATATTATGTTGGTTAGTCCATACATGTTCTGCTATACCTGATCTCGAAGTTTCACCTCTCTGAGTATGTTTCAGATGTTCTTTAACTCGTACGGGAAGAGGTCTTTTTGTTTCTCCAATGTACGATTCGCCACACTCGCAAGGGATTTGATAGATACAATTTTTTGTGTTTTCATTACTGGGGGGTTTTACTTTTGTAAGAAAGCTTCTAAGCGTATTTTAGGATTTAAAGGCTGTTTTGATATTATAGTTATTCTTCTAATCTTCTCAGAAATCCCCTTGACATAAGGTATTGTAAGAAATGTTTGCTCCTCTCTAGCTTCTGTATTAGTTTTTACTTCGCGATTTTTAAGTTTTGAGATGGTATTAGTTACAAAAGTTTCAGGGTAACCATTTTGTTTTAAATCTCTTTTGATGTTTGAAATTTCAATATTTAGGTCTTCCGGATTGTTGCAAACGTTAGATGCTCTGTGATAAAGACTTTGAATTATGCCCTGTTTTATGGAGTTTGAATGATGCGATCCATGATTAAGGTATTGCCCGGTGTGAGTGGGTTTCCTGTATACTGAAGTTTTTATGTTATCAGCACTTCGTTTGACGAGAACATCGAGAGTACGCGGAGTCATCAAGCTTCATTGCACACGGATAGTATTTAAGACAGTAGCCTTAGAATTATAATTTAGTTTACACTTGAAAACGGTTAAAGATACTAACTAACCGAAACGTTGTGTTAAGTAACAAAATAAAGACAATGGGAGTCCGACAAGGTAATTTTTTAGAAAATTGTATTGTTGCTAAAATGGTCAGTTTTTTTCTGGCTTTCTAGATTACCGAAATGCAAGAGTAAATAGTGGATCGTATTCCCTTTTTTACCCCCTTTCCAACGAGCTATGCATACCTTTCCAGTTGAAAAAAAAGTGGGGGCATTTTCAACCCCCAAAATAGGGGTAAATTTCATGAAGACCTGAAAAAAGTATGCCAAACTAAAAATAACCGCTGCCGTACACTAAGAAAACTCTATTAGCCATAGCTAAAAATCCATTAATGGTGGCAATAATGTTCAATCAATAGGCGCCGAAAAAAAACACTCTGTTGTAGCTACTACCGTGCGAGCTAAAATTATTTGCATCAAAGAGGGCCTTGCATCTAAGGACTTAACGCTTTAGCCGTAGAGCTTAATACCTGTTGGGTGTCAGTAACTACCTGAATTAACAATCAATCAGTAGTTATTCCGTCATCTTTGACAGTCGTTACAAGTAATTTGATTCATCGCTAATTTTTTTCAATTTTTTGAACAATTCACACCATGGGCTTTACGGAACAGCACAAAACATTCATGGTTGAAGCGTATTTTCGAAACGGTTTTAGAGTAAATGGTGATTGGCAATACAATCCGGGTTTGTGCATGGACGATTTTCACGAACATTTTCCTAATGTTGCTGGGGATTTTTATCATTGCCTGAAAAGAACCGTGGCTGTGTTTAGGGAAACAGGTTCTATACAACACAAAAAAGGAGCAGGAAGACCATCTGTAAGAAAAGAAGAACTTGTTGCAAACGTTCGTGAAATAATGGAAAATATTCCAACAAATTGTATAAGACGCCTGTCCCAACAAGTGGGAAGATCTTATGGAACATGCAGGACTATTTTTAAGAAGCAGCTAATTTTTTTTTGTTATAAAGGCAAGTATTCCAAGAAATACAAGCCGCAGATTTTGAAAGACGCAAGAATTACTCTCAATAGTTTACCCAAAATGTATTGGAAAGAAATGATTTATTAGACCTGACATTTTTTTCGGATGAAGCCTGGTTCCACCTCTCCGGTTATGTGAATTCTCAGAATACACGCATGTGGAGTAGTGAAAATCCCCTTTTTTTTGTAGAGTACACATTGCACCCTCAAAAAGTTGGTGTCTGGTTGGCTGTTTCCCGAAGAAGAATTGTTGGTCCTATTTTTTTACCCTGACACATGTTAAAGCTAAGCGGTATAGAGACAATATTTTTAATCCATTTGTGGAGCAATTACTTGACGATGAACTACATTTTGGATATTTTCAACAGAACGGTGCGACCGCTCATACAGCCGCCGAAACTATTAGGTACTTACGCAATTTTTTTTAAGACAGATTCAGTTTTCAATCAGACATTGAATTCCCACCTAGATTACCTTGTTTAATGATTATGGATTACTTCGTTTTTCCTCATTTAAAGAACACTATTTTTAAAACACCAGTTTCAAATTTAGAACAATTACAAGAAAGGATTATCCAAGAATATGGTAACATTTCTCCAGAGATGCTGGTCAACACTTTCGAAAATATGATAAGACGTGTGAATTTATGCTTGAAGCCAATTTGGTGGTCAATATCAGCAATTTATGTAATTATTTTTCTTTTTCTTTCTGTATACTCTTACTTTGTTAATTTTGTAAACAACAAAAATAAATTTGTAGTTCTCTACTTATTTTATTACTTATTAGTTTGGCATATCATGTCATAATATGAATTTGATAAAATTTTAACCTAGATGTGGTTAGATATATCGTCCCCATATCATGCATTGTGATCTAAATCAAGCTCTACGTTTTTTAATCCAAGCCCTCTTTGATGCAAATAGTTTTTGCTCGCACGGTATTAGCCGTAGCTGAAAATCCATTAGTAGTAGCAAAAAATCTGCACGGGCCGAAAAAACCACTCTGTTGTATCTACTAGGTAAATTCTTTTTATGACTTTTTAACCTCAATATGGTCGTTCTTTAAGTATTATTTTTTTGCTGCTAAAAGACAACTCTATTGCCCTAAAAAAATATACAATGCAGTGGTAAAAAATAAATTTTATTTATTAAAAAATATGTTTTTGTTATTAATTGAGGTCATGTAGTTAAAAAATTGTTGCTTTTTAATCGTAAAAATTATCCGCCAGCTATAAAAACAAATTATCATTGGTAGTCTATACCTAGCAACTACTAAATTATCTTTTCTGAGCTCCTTTTTTTAGGATTGGACCTCAGTGACGTCCATTTAATTAAATTTTTTATTAGATTTCTTAATTTTCTCTAGCAAAATTAAATCTTTGTAGTGACAGTGATATTTTGAGTCATTTATCTAGGTATAGGTACCTAGTTAAAGAATAAACAATGAGAAGAAACATTAATATGGCCAGTTAACGGCCTTATTTTATATAAAAAACTTTTTAATCTATATAGGTATTTTTCCCCAGACTATCACCAGCGATGTTTATTTTGAGGAATATCATACCTAATGAAAAATAAAATGGCGTAAAAGTCCTTACCTAAAGAAACATATCAGTTAGGATAAGGCTTAATAAAACACAACAATTGACGACAATGTTTTTTATATAAATACATTTATTTTTTAACCACGTAAAACCAAATAAGATTAGTTTTCATTTATTATAAAGTATGTTAATAACAACAAAGGATCAAGTTTACGGTTAAGGGGGGAAATAAACACAAACAAACCTGGAATATAGGGATACATCTACACCACAGGAAACACAAAATTAGGTTCTCAGTCATGCACTTCGCACTTGCACTAAAAGTAAATCATACGATCACACATCAATCACCCATCAACAACGGCAATCAAATGATATGTTTTGAATTACTCCGTTCAACTTAAACCACGCCGAGCAATGACAGATCATTGTTTTAAGTTAGTTCGTCCCTATCTGCTCCATTGTAGTAAGGAATAAACTATACAGGGTGACAATTTAAAAACTTGAAATGGCCATATCTTACGAACGAAAGTTAATGTATTATCCCACCCTTATCTGCAACCCCTTGGACAGGGTGAGATACAACCCTAAAATCTTAAATAGAAAGGGGGGTCGAGTGATACATCTTTTGAAGCTCTTAAAAAATGCTTTCCAATGGTACCATAGAAAGCTACATTTCAGGAAATTCTTCTCTGTTTATTTAGGAAAACAGTAAAGGAAAACACAAATTTGAAATTTTTTATTATTATTTAATTAAATGTTTAAAATGATTTCCGTTGTTTTGATGACAATAATAAAGCCTACTTTCAAATTCTTCACGTACATTTGCAAATTTTTCTCTGGATATAGCACGGCATTCCTGAACTATTCTATGCTGAAGTTGCTCTAGTGACTCAGGTTGCGTTTTAAAAACCACAGATTTTAGGTGACCCCACAAAAAGAAGTCAAGAGGTGTTAGGTCCGGGGATCTAGGTGGACATTCAATAGGACCTCTTCTTTCAATCCACTGGTTGGGATAATTATCATCCAACCACTGCCTAACGGGAACTACATAATGCGAAAAGCGAAAGATAAATTTCCGGGTAATGCCCTCTGAATTTAAGTACCTTTCTTATTGATTCACGAGATAATCCAGTTGCTACAGCTGCTTGACGAGTTGATAAAGTTGCCCAACTGCCCCAGAATTTCAATGTGCGCTGCTTCGTCGGCTAGTCTCGGTTGATTTCTCTTTTTATTCGCGACAGAACCAGTTTCTTCAAATTTGGCTACTAGTTGGCGAACATACTCCGGGCTTACATTTTGACCTGGATGCCTTTCGTTAAAACGTTGATCTGTCCTTAAGAAACATTGATCCTGGGAACCATAAAGGAAAATAATTTCTACACGTTCAGCTGTGCTGTACACCATTGTTAAAGATAAGAAGTGCTGCTTTTCGTTTAAACTGAACCGAAAGTCAACTGTTCTTAAAATAATAATACTAGTACAAGTTACTAAATTCTGTGATAATAAAATGCGAATATTTATAAACATTTTTTTTTTCGACAAAAAAAACATAGCAAATAAACCAAAACAAAATACCTAGGCTTAAAATGTTTAGAATTCTTATGAGATATCTCTTAATATGCCAGGATATTGGTAGCAATATAATTTAATTAAATAATAATAAAAAATTTCAAAATTGTGTTTTCATTTATTGTTTTTCTTAATAAAGAGAGAAAAATTTCCTGAAATGTAGCTTTCTATGGTACCATTGGAAAGCATTTTTCAAGAGCTTAAAAATGATGTATTACTCGACCCGCCTTTCTATTTAAGATTTTAGGTGTGTATCTCACCCTGTCCAAGGGGTTACCGATAAGGGTAAGATAATACGCTTGTTTCTTTAAAAAGGAACCATTTACTTCCTAAAAAGTTTATTTTAAATATAAAAAGAGAGTATATTTTTTCTGACAGTTTAGATAATCTTGTAGGAATTAAAAAATCATCTTTTAAAATTATTTTATTATTCTATCTTATCAATGCGACGCATTTCGTTTCCAGTAAAGCGCTTTCTTTACAATAAAGAAAGCAGAACAGCGTCCCCAAAAACGAATTATGTCCGTTGGAACCAATAATCGACAAGACGCCGGTGGGTGTTCTTAGCGATCAGCAATCGCCGCTCTTCGTATTATTAGTTTTAACTAGAGATGGTTCCGACCCGCTATTTTTGTTTAGCAGCTGCTTTTTCTATTGTTAAACAAAAATAACAGTTAGAAATAGCTGCTATTTTAATAGCAGTTGCTATTTTAGCATTATTCGTCTCGTAAAACGACACGTCCAGCAACCATAATAAATTAATATTTATTTGTTTTTGCTTTAAAAAGTATTTCGTTTATCTCGGTAGGTATCGATCGATAGCGTACTGTTCTAAAAATAATAATTAGAAATAGTCACGCATCACGCTGCAAAAACTCTCAAACTAAAACCCAAACAATAATGCTAGATCTAAATAATGCCACAAAATAGTCTACGGTTCGATTGGCCCGACTCCGAACTGGCGTTCGCACTTCGCAGTAAGTAAATCGGAATAGCAGTTCGAAATAGCATAGCAGTGATAACCAAAATCACCTAACCTGACAACCGCTCATTTCGCTCTGTCAGCGCCAGTTCACAGTAAAGTAAATATTAGGTGCTAAAAATTAGCAGCTAATTTTAAAGCTCGTAGCATTTAGCATTATACCGAATCAAATAGCAGTTAAAAAAAAGCAGGCTGCTATTTAGCAACCCATCTCTAGTTTTAACGTATTTGCTGGGCGGGTCACATCGTTGTTCGGAGTCGTCTAGCTATTTCTGTCTGGATTTGAATTTTATTGATCATACTAATACCAGTTTCAGTTAATTTATTTTTACTTTGTATTTAAGTTTTTTTAAACTTTGTATGTCAGATAAAGGCAATAGACGGTTTTTATTTCGCACAACCCATCATCACTATTGTACTTTATAATCTATGGACGAATTTTACGATCTCAGTAAACCATGTTGCGTAATAGATAATCATATTATGCAATATTAAAAGATAATAACAAAATCACACTAGAAGCTATTTAAATTTTTGGGAATTACAGTACTTAGGGTAAACAGTTATTGGCACCCTTAAGAACTCGAGGTCATATTTTTATCAACAACATGTAAATAAATAAGTTTTTGCAATTACGGGAAATTTTATTTGATTGAAATAATATCACACTTTAGAGATAATACAAAATTTTGATGCTTTTAGTCCAAATTAACTACTTTTAGCGATATATTGCAAAGAATGTCATTTTGCTAGTTATTGTGGCACTCGCAGCTAGTCGTTGGCACCCCAATTTTGCTAGTCATTGCCACCTATTGTTAGTCGTTGGCACCCCAATTTTGCTAGTCATTGGCACCTTTTGTTAGTCGTTGGCACTACAATTTTGCTAGTCATTGGCAGCTTTTGTTAGTCGTTGGCACCCCAATTTTGCTAGTCATTGGCACCTTTTGTTAGTCGTTGGCACCCCAATTTTGCTAGTCATTGGCACCTTTTGTTAGTCGTTGGCACCCCAATTTTGCTAGTCATTGGCACCTTTTGTTAGTCGTTGGCACCCCAATTTTGCTAGTCATTGGCACCTTTTGTTAGTCGTTGGCACTACAATTTTGCTAGTCATTGGCAGCTTTTGTTAGTATTGGCATCCCAAATTTACTAGTCGTTGGCAGTCTTTTTTTGTGAAGTTTTGTAGATAAATTGGGGTAAAGAAACACTTTTAAATACCTAGATATATACCTAACCTAAAGCTCTATTATATTAATTTAAATAATTACCTGACCACAATTGGTAAATGTAGCTTCGTCAGAAAATACTATCTTTCTTAAAAATGCATTGTTTTTGTGAATTAAAGTTTGTAACCACGTACAAAATGTAATCCTATTTTGAAAGTCTTGGCCATACAATTCCTGATGAAGAGTTATGTGGTAAGGGTGAAAATTGTGCTTGTGTAAAATAGCCAGTACCGATTTTTGGCACATTCCTGAATCACGAGCAAGTTCCCTTGAACCAACATGAGGATTTACAGCTATTACACCCAACACTCCAACGGCCATATCGTCATTAGTTTTTGTTTGTCTTCTAACTCTGTTCTTATTTTTAAGGATTCCCGTGCTGCGACCTCGATCTTCTAATCGCTTAAATGCCATATGAGATTTTTGAATGGCGGGAAACCTAACAGTCCACAATTGCGCCCCTTCCCGGTAGTTTTTTCTACATTCTCCCAGAATTAACAACATGTCTATTTCAATGTCATAAGATTGTTCCATAATTGCACTGAATAATGAACTTTATCAACAGAAAATACGTTTGAATCAGAATCAGATTATTACTACTTGTCAAAGTCAAAAGTGGTTTCCTAGGATACAACATAATTAAAGGTTTGGATAAACAATAATCATAGGAGGTAGGTGTCATGATTTAAAATGTGTAGTTTTAAGTATTCCAATTTTATTTATTGAAAAATTCGTAACTAAGCAACCAGTAGAGTAAATGTAACAATTTTCTGCTCACTTACGTAATTATTGACGAGGAATCGAATTATCGAAAAAAATAAATACCTTTTCATTTGACATTTCAAATTTGTCACTAGCCACATAAAATCTGGAGGGGGGGTAAATGTCAAAAATATTTTAAAATTTGTCCCCCAACCTCTCTATCCACGTCCCAAAATTTGACTAAAATATTTCTAGCCGTTTTTCAGATATTGCGTTGTAACACTTTAAAATCCTCACCCTGTATAAACCATTCTATGGTAGCATTAACTCCTATTTCCAATTGGCTAAATTACCGTGATATTATCACTACACAACGGTCTAGCAATTTTCGTTGTCTTACAGTAGAAAAGCGCGTTGCTGTCACATATAGTATTAAAAAGTCGTATAAAGAGTATGTGCAATGTGCATTCTTATAAGGGATAGAAGGCTTTTTACGCAGTGCAGCAAGTATTTTAAAGATTGGGGCCTTAAACATCCTGGTCCTTCCCTGGCTACAAACATGCCTGTAGCTACCGTACTGGATACAGAGAAAATCAGTCCTGAAATAATTTTAATATAACCATTTAAACCTTTTGTTCGCGAGTTGCGAATTAATAAAATACAGTAAAAAAGCTGCCGACATTTTAGTCCACTATTAGTATGCGATAAAAGTACCTAATTACTTAAGAAATTAATTACAGTACCGGTTAAAAATGTAACCGAAAAAGCTGTCGAAAGCTGCTTTCCTTGTAATTACAACAAAAAAGTTGTAAAAGCTAAGAGCTGGTATTAAATTTAAGCCGGTTACCACCGTTTTGTAACTGGAGTAAGTGCATTTAAATAGTAGTACAATTTTAAAATTAATTACGGTTGTTATGTATACAGGGTGATCCACGAAGGGTGGCTGTATCTACAAAACCAGACATGCTACGACTTTAAAGTAAAACATTTATTATGAAACATCAGCAAAAAAATCATTTTATGTCATAATATTTAAGTTTCTAATTTTACCGCTAGGGGGCGTAGTCTCTATATTATGGTACAATACTACTAATAACTGCAATACAATGTAGGCCACAAATTAGGTTTTTATATACTCTCTAATATCCTCTATAAATTTTGTAATAATTTTTTTTTGTAGTCACCATGGTAACAGCGTGGAGAAGGGTAACGACTAAAAGTACTTTAAAGGCTGTAACTTTGGTCTGCGTTAACCGAATTTAACAAGCTATGGCTTATTTTAAAGAATGGTTTATCCTGATTGAACGTATATAATTTATTAAAATTAATGGGTGAGGTTAATAAAAGAGGGTATTTTTAAAAATATATATTTCTTAAAAAAATTAAATGCAACTATCCAACCATTTTAACTCTAGTTTATAGCTAACTAGTTAGTTAAGGGAAGTACAAAAACCGCAAGTCGTTTCTTCTTCTCTCTTAAAAGTCATCGCAAAATAGTGGAAGAGTGTAATTCTGATTCGGCTTTCACCAAAGTTTTGCCCTTTTATTAAAACGTTAAAATCCCACAGGAATAGCTTTTTTGGCTACATTTCTTAGTTTAAGTTTAAAAATAATAAATTATGATATTTTGTTGTTGATTTTAGTTATTTATCCAAAAAATGCAATGATAATCCAAATGTTTCATTTATTGCCAAGGCTTCCGGGTACTATCTTAACATAGTATAAAACAAAGTCGCTATCGCCCGTCTGTCCCTATATCCCTATATGTGCTTAAATCTTTAAAACTACGCAACGGATTTTGAAGCGGTTTTTTTAAATAGATAGAGTGATTCAAGAGGAAGGTTTTTATGTATAACTAGCGACCCGCCCCGGCTTCGCACGAGTGCAATTTCAGAAAGTGGCATGCCGGGTACTAATATATCGGGTTTGTTCGGGTTTGTATTTATACCAGCGGGTTGCAACGCATGCCGGGTACACGCAAGTTACGAAATAAAACAAAAGAATAACCTTATTGTCGTTTCGCCAATAATATGACATACTGTTACTGACTCAATCATTAAGTTTAATTTTGTGAAAATAAGTAGTAGTTTTTAAGGAAAAATGCCTTCTACGATCTGTACGATATTTTAAATTGTTTGAAAACGCAGTTTTGGCTTTTTAAGAATACGCTATGCGTTATCCTCATAATATGGTTTACCATTCCAGAAAAGTTTTTCATGATTTTAATTACATAAATTATTTATTTCTTTCTTTTACCAAATAACGATCTATAAAATAGAGTGAAAACCAATGGGCTCCTGTTGTATCAACCGCCTAGAACTAAGGACGTAATGCTTAGCCGTAGAGCTTAATACCTGTTGGGTGTCAGTAACTACCTGAATTAACAATCAATCAGTTATTCCGTCATCTTTGACAGTCGTTACAAATAATTTGATTCATCGCTAATTTTTCCAATTTCTTGAACAATTCACACAATGGGCTTTACGGAACAGCACAAAACATTCATGGTTGAAGCGTATTTTCGAAACGGGGTTAGAGTAAATGCTGAGTGGCAATACAATCCGGGTTTGTGCATGGACGATTTTCACGAACATTTGCCTAACGTTGCTTTTATTGATGGGGATTTTTATCATTGCCTGAAAAGAACCATGGCTGTGTTTAGGGAAACAGGTTCTATACAACACAAAAAAGGAGCAGGAAGACCATCTGTAAGAACAGAAGAACTTGTTGCAAACGTTCGTGAAATAATCCAAATACGCCAACAAATTGTATAAGACGCCTGCCCCAAAAGGTGCGAGAAGATCTAATGGAACATGCTGAGATGAGGTGAGATGCTGGTCAACACTTTCAAAAATATGAAGAGACGTGTGAATTTATGCTTGGAGCATGGCGGTGGCCAATTTCAGCAATTTATGTATTATTTTTCCCTTTCTTTCTGTATATTCTTACTTTGTTAATTTTGTAAACAACAAAAATAAATTTGTATTTGTCTACTTATTTTATTACTCATTAGTTTGGCATATCATGTCATAATATGAATTTGACAAAATTTTAACCTAGATTTGGTTAGATATATCGTCCCCATATCATTGTGATCTAAAATAAAGATAATCTCTTTGAAACTATCAATCGGAAAAGAAAAAATTAATATTATAAGTATCTATAAACCTCCTCCACTAGATGATTTCGAATTTACAACGAATTTAAAAAAAATTTTTGATAATATTAAATATACTTGTAAAAATGAAACAGTAGTTCTAGTAGGTGATATAAATATTGATATTTCCTCAAACTCTAAAAACAGTAACGAATATTTAAACTTATTAAGTGAATATAATTTTGTATTATTTATAAATAAAAACACAAGAGAAATAAAAGAACACAACTCTTGTATTGACCATATTTTCGTAAAAACAAAAGAAAATTTAGATAATTTCCAATCAATAATCATTAAAAATCAAATAACGGATCATTACCCAACCATTTTACAAAAAATACTTATTGATAAAACTAATAATGAACCTTTACCAATGTATAAAAATTTTATTAATTATTACAAATTAAAAGAAAAAATGACAAAAATAGATTGGACAAATTTTTACTCTTATTCTGAAACGAATGACTTATCCAATAATTTAATAAAAGAAATCCAAAATAATGTACAACAATGTACAAATAAAATTAAAATTAAAATTAAAAAGAGAAAATAATGGATTACGAACGGCTTACTTAATTCTATTAAAACAAAAAATGAACTTTATAAAAAATTACAAAAAAATAATGACCGATTTTTATTATATAAATTTAAAATTTATAAAAACAAACTGACTAAACTAATTAAAGAAACAAACACCAATTTTTATAAACGTGAAATTGATAAATGTAAAAACTCAAATCAAATATGTGGAAAACTATTAAAAAAATATGTAATAAAAATCAAAAACATAAAAATATAAACGAAATCAAAATTGAAAATGAATCACTGACTGATAAGAAAAGTATAGCTAATAGCTTTATTGACTATTTTTCTGAAGTAGGAGAAAAGCTAGCAAACAAAATCAATAAAGGTAATAACACATTTTCAAATAAAAAAATAAACAATATAAATTCATTTTATTTAGAATAAACTAATCATAAAGATGTTGAAAATGTTATTGATAGTTTAAAATTCGAAAATTATTTGGAAAAAATAAATTTTATTTCTAATAAACAGTTTGGGTTTCAAAAAAATAAATCAACACAAAATGCTATTTGCTGTCTAACAGAACAAATATATGATGCACTAGATAATAAAAAACTTTGTTTTAGTATTTTTCTAGATTTAGCAAAAGCCTTTGATACAGTTAGCCATAATTTACTGTTAAAAAAGTTTGAAAATATTGGATTCAGAGGAAAGCAATTAGAATTAATTAAAAATTATCTGAAAAATAGACCAACTTATGTTCAAATAGATAAAGAAAAAAGCTATCCAAAGGTATTTAAGTATGGTGTTCCCCAAGGAACAATTTTAGGACCCTTATTTTTTAATATTTATATTAACGACTTATTTAGTATAAATTGCGATGGACAAATTCATAGTTTTGCAGATGATACTACAATTTTTTATACCGATACAAGTTGGGAAAACTTAAATAATAAAATTAAAAAAGATTTTAAAATTATAAAAAATTGGTTTGATAACAATTTGTTAACAATTAATTTTAATAAAACAAATTATATTCCTTTTACTTTAAACCTAAATAACCTACCACAAAATATGAATAGTATTCAAATAAATGAAGACATTCAAATTTTTAAAGTTAATAAAATAAAATATTTGGGAATCATTTTTGACAGTAAATTAAATTGGAATTTTCACATAGAATACTTAATTAAAAAATTAAGAAGTTTACTACCGATTTTTAAAAACATTAAAAATTTTTTAAATGTAAGACATATGGAAATATTATATTACGCGTTAGTTAAAACTAATTTAAATTACGGAATTTTAGGTTGGGGAGGAATAAATCGAACTTTAGTTAAAAAATTAGAAATATTACAAAAAAGGTTTCTAAAAATTATATACAATAAAGATTATCTTTATCCTTCAAAAGAATTATATTCAGAAACAAAAAAGTTGAACATTAGACAACTTTACATTTATAACATCTTAATATATATATATTTAAAAATAAAAACCTTATACAATTTAAAAACCATAATCATAATACACGTCAT
Source organism: Polydrusus pterygomalis (assembly GCA_963969555.1). Taxonomy (NCBI): domain Eukaryota; kingdom Metazoa; phylum Arthropoda; class Insecta; order Coleoptera; family Curculionidae; genus Polydrusus; species Polydrusus pterygomalis. The sequence goes on along the minus strand of OZ018375.1, from coordinate 32,231,189 downwards.
AAAAATGAAATAGCCATAAAACCTAAAATAAATAAGTCCATAGGACAAAAAAAATTTCAAATATTTCTGTTTTTATTTAAACGATTATTTACCAACAAAAATTAAAAAATTGATTTCATTAAAAAAATTTAAAGTCGAAATAAAAACATGGATATTAAAAACAAACAATTTGAAAATATTTTTAAAAATGCTTTAATTAATTAATTAATATTGTCCTGAATAATTTATATGAGTAATATTTTTTACTTAAAAATTATAAATTAATAATTTTATTATAGGTAATATATTTCTTCAAAAAGCTGCGTTTATACTATAAATTAACATTTTTACTTCAAAAAAAATTATTTTTAATGCATATTTATGATTTATGATTTTACATACTAAATCAAAAAATAAGATTTGCCCCTAACAAGCTCAGCTTCAGGGGATTGAAGAATAAGTTTATCGAAGACAACATAAACATATTTATTATATTATTAAATTTTTAAATAAACTTATTATTATTATTATTAAACCAAGCCCTACGTTTCTTAATCCAAGCCCTCTTTGATGCAAATAATTTTTGCTCGCACTCGCACGGTAGTAATTGTCCACGGCTGCCTTGACAACAAATAATGTAACATTTGTATTATTATTGCATTTTCTAAAGAAATAAATAAAATATTATAATTTATTTTTTTAAAAACGCCTAAAATTATTAAATATAACCAAAAAAACTATTCCTGTAGAATTTCAACGTTTTAATAAAAGGAAAATTTCAAAACTTTGCTAAAAGCCGAAATAGAATTACACACTTCCACTATTTTTGCGATAAGAGAGAATGGCAAACGACTCGCGGTTTTTGCACTTTTCTTTACTTACTAGTTATCTACATAGAATAGAGTAAAAACGGTTTGATGGTTGCATTTATATTATTTAAGACATCGCAGCTGGTAATATATATTTTTTTAGTGCCCTTTATTACGAACCGCACGATTTAATTTCAATAATATTTGAATGAACGTTCAATCAGGATAAAACCTTCTTTAAAATAAGCCATAGTTTGTTAAATTCGGTTAACACAGACCGAAGTTACAGCCTTTCAAGTACTTTTAGTCGTTACCCTTCTCCACGCTGTTAAAAAACTTAATTTCTGACCTGCATTGTATGGCAGTTAATAGTAGAAATTAAGAACTTTTTATCATAGCATAGCGACCACGCACCCTAGCGGTAAAATTAGGAGCTTAAAAATTAATTCGAGGGATTTTTTTCGGTAATATTTCATAATATTTTTTTTACCCAAAGTCGTAGCATGTGTAGTTTTGGAGATACAGCTGCTCGCCACTCGTCATGGATCACACTGTATTGTGAACCTTGCCAAACGAGTGGTTTATGTAGGTGTAGGTAGGTATATGGTTTTTTCTGGTTCTATTTTTAACGGGGCCTACACGACGGTGTTCAGTAGTAGTAGGCTTTCCAATAAGAGTGCATGTGCACGAGCACACCTAAATTTAAATATCTATTTTAACCCTTAATCAATAAATCCCTTAGATATTTCAACCAGTTCAAATAACTATAATAATTAACAGAAATGTATTGTATATGTGTGGTAGGTAAATTTTTTTAGGCTTTTTGTAGGATTTTTTTTGTTTGTCTACTAACTACTTAAGCTAGGTATGGCAGCGTCTAGTTTAACGATTCCTTGCTAAGTATAATACTTCTTGTTTCCTTCTTCTTTTTATGTTCCAGCAGCAATTTTCTTTAAGCTATTACAAAAGCAGGTTCATGGGCGCTTATAGTATACCCTCATTCTTTCCTCGTCCTGTACTGGATCATAGTCAACTAATCTTTATTGGGATAAGTTCCTGCTTTTTCAGAAAGTTTGGCTGCTTTCCTTTTCATAAATGTTGTTATTGTTTCCCATTTAAGATCTCTATGGATTTGTGCATTTCTTACAAACCATGCATGGTGCCGTTACTACTTTTCTTACATAATAATTTTCGGTGGCCTCCTAAATAAAAAATCTTCAAATAAAAGAAATTGTTAATAAATCGGCACCCATGCTTATTAACTAAGTATTTTGTATGCAATGTAATTTTATTTCTAATTGGAAAACATGTAATTAATGGACATTATAAACCTTTTACTGTCCTATTAGCTTTGATAGAATCAAAAAAAGCCAGTATCGAATGCAATTACAATAAATTTACTTTATCTGCTAGCCGTGAATAATTTGAAGACCACTGCATCGATAAAGATATGTCAGTTTGGTTGAATAGGGCATGAATTTAATTCGTAAAGATGAAGCATTAGATAAAACAACATAGTCCTAAAAATTTATAAAAATAAATAACAGATTTAAAATCTGTCAATCCTGACTTGTTGGGGATAGTAATTTACGTTACAAAACCGGAAAGTAGTGTTTTTCAGGTCGAGACAAGCATTTCCAGGGCGAGCCGTAGGCGAGTCCTGGAAGCTTGGAGAGACCTGCATAACACTAATTTTCGGTTGCGTGACGTACAATATTTTTTTTAAGACCGACACTTCGATATACTTACATTAAATTATTTTATTTTATATAATTTTTAAATGCGTCGTATGACTTCTCGTAACGGGCTTTTGATTTTACTGGCAATATATCGTAAGTTGCTTTCCTTGCTGCTTCCAAAATTTCTTCTGAAATCTCATTTTCCGTGTCGGATAATTTAAAATCTAAACGAAATCAAGGTAGCTTGTATTATTAAAGAGTGATTGGAAAAACAAAAAACAGGGACCGGAAAAATCTTTTTCGGCAACCGTCCGGGAAGTACCCACTTCCCGGACGCCTTTCCTTTGAGAAAGTAGCATTTCTCTGGCCTAGTCCGGGAAGTACGTGCCTAGTCCGGGAAGAATCACATCAATATTAGCAATTGCTCGAATTTTAATATAAATATTAATATAACTAAGAATTAGAGTGTTTCTGTTAGTACCTATCTTCTCTCTTCTTTAATACAAATAAGAATTAAAATGTTCGAAATTTAATAAAGAAATGTGTCTCATTGTCATTAATTTGTTATTCGCTACATGGTTGCCGAAAAAATAGTGTACGCAACACGTCGTTCTCGACTAGTAAATGTTACTTACATCTCTTGTAGTATAAATAACTATTTTATCACAAAGTCGTAGCATGTATAGTTTTGGAGATACAGCTGCTCGCCACCTGTCATGAATCACTCTGTATAATAGTATAGATTATTCAAGATTAAATTTTTTCATGACTAATGGCTAAAGAAACAAACGATATTTGTCATGTATTAGATTTTTAATTAAGACCCAATTAATTGTAGATGATTCTTGAAAAATAGCCTATTTATACTAACGTGAATTACTGTTTATTTTGAATATGACAAATAAATCTAAAAACGTTACATAGAAAACACAGTCTAAGGTTGCGTGTTTAAGTAACTTTTGACTAAATAAATCGTATGTTTCAATTTGGAAAAAATTTAGTGGCGTGGGACATATTGGAATCTTAATGTTATAATATTTTTATTACAAGTTACAAAGGGTTGTTATGTGGACCTGTTTCTGAGAGCCTGATTTGGGAAATAATAAGTTATTTTAGATGATAGTGACACCATATAAGAAATTATGACATATCATTTACTGTACTAAAATACGCTACAACAATATTATAAAATATGATACACCCAATTTAATTTTAAAATAAAAACTTTTAATTATTAAATAAATAAAAAAACAGGACGTTACCAGGATGCTGCTTACACCCTTTTAACCAGAAGCTGTCCTGTAGAAACAGGACGGCTGTATAAACATGTACCCATGCTCCTGTAGTGCAGTGGTCTAATTAAATAAAAAATTAGCGGCCATAAACCGCAGAGATTAAATCTGCGTTAATAATTTAATAGACCACAGAAGCAACACAAGGGAAAGGCAAATTTATTGGCTATTTTATTTGAGGAGACACGGACATTAGGGAGAGGGTGACTTTCCTATTAAACAAGGGGTGATTTTCAACGAGCTTGTTTTAATAGAGTACGAAAACTGCAGTCAGAATAACCCACAACTAATTTTAATGTTACAAATGTAACCGTACCTACTGGTTATATATGTCAATAGGCTGGTTAATAATATTTCTCAGAAAGAAATATGCCGGTTATTAAGTGGGTCACTAGGCAAGGCCTGGATATCTGCGTGATCTGTCTGGGTAGGTACTTTCCGAATGTGTACCGTATAATATTTTTTTTTAAATCTGATCATTTTCAATTTCTTTTTAAAATTAAAAAAAAAAATTTTAAGGTATATTTTTATCATAAGAAAGTATGCATAAATGACCTATTTTCAAGTCTACTATCTCCTGTTGCTGTATGATCCCTTAGTTATGGCACACCCTGTATATATTTTTTGAAATGTATTATGTAATTATCTTACTACTATGTACAATTTTTTTTAAAGTGCATTTTTTTTTTAATAAAAATTACCAACGATACACATTGTGTTTTTTATGTGTAGGTACATGTATACAGTCGTGAAAACAAAACAACGTGAACAAAAAAACGTGAATTTTAAAATGTAATTACTTGTTTTTTATACATTTTCTCGACGAGAAGCGATTTATTTCGATATATTATACCAATCTTCTGTGACACCTCACCAAAATTTAAGATATGAAAAACCCTTAATTTAAAAGAAATGTGTAAAAGAAAATGCCGAATTTTCAATGCTATTTTATAACCATTTTAAAACGGGTGCGTAGTTTGTTATGCTGTCACCAACTTTTTTACTCCTTGTAAAAAACTATTATTTTCCATGTTTTTTATAAAACAAACTAATTTACTTTGGCAAAAGCTGTCGACATGTCAATTCTCTTCAAGGCATGATTTTGTTTTATCAGATTTGCTGGTCACATGCTACTTGATACATTTAAATCTAAATTTATTCTCAAAAGATGCTTCATTTTAGGAACGTTCCAAGTTAACTTTTTAAAGTTTTTTAATGGCAGCTTTTCTAAAACCTAATAGTGTGTGGTATCGAAATAATCGTAATAAAATCCTCTTTTTTCTTAACCCGACGAGCCACCATGTTGCCGTTTAAAAAAAATTAGTTATACAACTTTAAAGATTAAATTTTACACAGCACATGGCATTGGACCAAAAATAATAAAATTGTATTTTTCTTAAGATTAAAGAACTGAAATAAGTGATTTTAAGGTGGGAGTATCAACATGCTTGCCAACCTATAACCTATTTCGCGTAGATTTATTTATGTTTTCTAGCTTTTATACAAAATTTAAAGAAAATCAGTATCGACTTGATATTCTATAGGTAATCATTGACATATTTAATAAATATCAAGGTATTTCATAGCTTATTTTAGAAGAATTGTATAGCGAAAAATATCGGGTAAGATTTTTTTTAACATTATTATGTCATTGTCACTCATTGTTCTTTCACTATACAATTCTCCCAAAATTAGCAATGAAATAAATTGATATTTTTGAATATATCAGATACTACGTAAATAATGTACCGACGATATTGATTTTCTTTAAATGTTAGTTATTAAAATAATAAACTCAAAAAATCAACGCGAAATAGGTTATAGGTTGGCAATAGATTGAATGACGTTGAGAATTCAACCTTAAGGTATTCATAGCCCCCTAGATAAAACAATAAATTAAAAAAAAAAATTTCTTGTTGATAAAAAGTGACAATTGCCATCGTTGTATTTAGAATGTCATATAGAGGCAAAAAAATAGAATAATATACCAGGTGTTCCATTTAAAAATCGAAAATTTATGTCACTTTCGGTTAAACCGGAAGTTCCATAATGTTGAGTCACCTGTCAAAAAATGCAGTTTTATGTCGTATACAATTCCCCCGAATTTTATTCTATTATCTTGAGAAACAAAAAGTTAGAGGGGCGAACCACCTTCCGTGGACACCCGGTATATTTAACCTAGTTTCCTTAGAAAAGTATTCCCAAAAACAGCAGAACCTGCTTAAATCTGATACAAATTATAAAAAAAATGCAATGATCACATGCAGTTGATAGAAAATTATTTACGTTTTATTTAGCTTCATATAAAGATATGTATCTCTAAATATAAAAGCTTGATGACAACCATTAACTGATGGTTAGCCCGAAGACAACCCGTAAGGGATAGTGTAATTCTTTGTGTAATACCACATAACCCACTGTGCAAGTTGATATTTACAAATGATAGGGATCTCTAATTCTCCATGGGGCTATGCGTGTGCGGTAGGTGGGTATTTATATTTAATTTTCATGGTTTAGCTACCCCAAACATTATTCATAAGATTTTCTCTGCATGAAGTATTATAATATATGTCCATTTTACGTTTTTAAGTTTGTGGACGTATTTTGGATAAAGATGTTAGTTCTTGGAATGTACGTTTACGTTCTTTGAACGTACATTTTATATCCTGTTCTTATGGGGGCATATATCCCATCGTCGTCGTACTTTGAACGTTTGAAATGAAACCTAGTCATTAGAGACATATTAAATTTTTTTTATAATGATCTTGTTCCAGCTCGATCCGCCATATTTCCAGATGATAATGATCCTGATTTAAATCAAATCAAATCAAAATGTGCTTTATTGTTTTGAAGAATAATCATTCTTATTAACAAAGCTAAAAAGAAATACAAGTAATATACTACGAATACACAAATTAAAAGAAATAAAAATAATTATTTTTTTCTTAAGGGCACATCGTCAAAAATGTAAGGTAAATAGGAAAACTACAAACATAGTAAATAGGGCAAAGACAAACTTAATAAAACAAGAAGACGAAATGCTTGCCAGAAATACTCAGTTAAAAGGCGTCGTTGTAATATTCGACCACCTCGTAATAGGCTCTTCCCACCAGTAGTTCCTTTATGGTTCTTTTAAAAAAAATTTAGGGTAGGTATGTTTCTTAATTGCTCAGGAAGACGGTTAAACAATTTACGACTTTCGTAAATTATAGAGTTTCTAATAAGGGCAGAAGACGGTATGGGCAGGTACAGGTTTTTTGATCTTCTAGTATCATGAGAGTGGGCAGGCACCGGCAAAGTATACCTATGCTTGTAGGTATATCATGCAGACAGTTTCAAGAATAAACAGGCATAGCAAAGTTAAAATTTTCTTAGATATAAATAACGGTTTGCATGACTCTCTGCCATACACACCACAATCTTATAGCACGCTTTTGCAGAATAAACACTGAGTTCAGCAGGTAGTTACACGTATTCCCCCAGAATACAATTTCATGTCGCAAGTGAGACTCCACAAGTGAATGGTAGACCCTCTTAGCCAAGGTGGCTCCAACCTTAATCGCACTGCGTAGCATCCCGAAGCCACATTGCGAGCAAGTCCCAAGATATGAGAGTTAAACCTCAGACAGTCATCAATTAAAAGTCCCAAAAACTTGGTGTTAGCTTGTTTTAAAAGTGGAGCTCCTCCAAGATACAAACCATCCATATCACATCGAAAACCCACAATGTTGGTCTTGTCAAAGTTTAGGTTAGCATCACACTATTGTCTAATTTTAGAAAGATCAAAGGAAACCTTGATCTTTAATATATTGGGATTTGAATCATGCCAGAGGACAGTGGTGTCGTCAGCAAAAATTCTAAACCAGCCCGCAATGTCTATAGAAGCTAGATCAATAATATTTACCGAGTTCAATCAGGATGGTGCTCCGCACTATGCTATTCGTGTAACAGAGTAAGTACTTAAATACAGATTTTCCAGATCGGTGGATAGGTAGACGAGAGGCTATAAAGTGTCCACCTAGATCGCCGGATCTCAATCCGTTAGACTTTTTTTTGAGGCGCAACGTTAATAATTTAGTATACAAATCTAAACCCGACTCGGTAGATACGCTTAAGGAGTGTATTCTACGAGTGATACGATCAATCTCTCCACAAGTGGTACAAAATGTACAAGACATTTTTAATCGATTAGTATAGTGTGGTGGAATACATTTTCAATAGTGTTGTGCAGAATCGGGTATTTTTAAGAATCGGATATTTGGGAATCGAGTACTTCTAGGAACCGAATACTTTATTGAGTACTTTTATATGAACAATATTGAAAATTGTTTGTTCTAGCCGATTTGTTTAGAAAATTAAGATGACACTCGAAAGTAAAGTTACTAAAAATCGATTTTTTATGGTTTTAATTTAAACTTGAACAGTTTTCTTTTAAAATGCATAATGTAATAAAAAAAGTCAGCACCTATTTCCGGTGCACCATGCAACGCATTTATGTTAACGCATAATATGTAATAGTAATAACACTGAATGATAGAAAAGTTTTGAACTGACACTGAACATCATTGTCTCCAACCTTTTAACAGACAGTAATAATTATTAAAGGGCGGATTATATGCCCTTAAATTTAGACAAAATATGCGCATATATATGCCTTGTTTGCTTTTAAAATATGCAGTTATTTCCATTTTTTTAATTCAATATGCATACTGGTATGCAATATTTTTTAATTTAAATTTTGCAATTAAAATGAGGTAAAGAAACACATTCCGTTCTAAAAAATATGTTTATTTTGAAAAAAATGCAAAAAAAAACAAAGAAAAATAAAAGTAAACAATTTTTTAACCTAAAATTGTAGATATAAAAGGCTAAATATTTTTTTAAATTTTCAACTAAAAAGGATTGTCTTCTATTAGTAAAAATTTGTTTATGCAAAGAGAAGCTTCTTTTAACCTCTATTGATGTAATCGGACAATACTACAACTAGCTAGCAAAATATAAGGCCAAAATACAACTTCGTTGAATGGTTTACCCTCATAAATGCTTTTTACTGCAGTTAAGTATTTAAATCCTTCATTATTTTTTACAGTTACATACAATTTGTTTCTTACTTAACCTCCTACTTTACCGGAAATGTTGTTACAGTTAGCGGAAAAAGTTTCAATAATACTAATTAAGTCTCTTAAATTTAAATTTCTACTCTCCAACGAGGATATTATGTCCGATATAAAACTGAAATTAACTTAATAAAAACAAGATCTTTAGCTGCATTTGCACTTTTTAACTCTTCACTTTGCACAACACGCTGCGAATCATCTCTAAATCCAAAATTAGTTCTTTAATGGCTTCGAAATGCTCTGCTTAGAATATTGCGGCCTTAATCCATGTTCCCCACCGGGTAATTACAGGTTCTGTGGGTAAACTAACTCCTGGTAATCTCACCTTATTACAACTACGCTCTTAGAGGTGCTTTTAGAAACATTTTTTTTTACATTTGAAATTAATTTATTTTAATTTAAATACAGTTTGTTATGCAGATAATAAAAACGCATTGACAGTGATAATAAACAACCCCAACAACCTAACCTAACAATATACCTGCAAACCTCGAAAAACCCCCAATAAATACCTTGTGTATAAAACCAAAATGTAAATATAATTATTATAATCTTCAGATTGGAAAATCCCTGAAATAAGTACCGAACTGGACATTAAACCTTTAACGTTTAAAATTTTTTGATAAAGCCGAAAACAGAAAAATATGCTTTTAAAATAATAATTTATGAAAAATATGCATTTTATTATAAACTTGACAAAATATGCAAAAAATGCATTTTGCATATACTTATTCCGCCCTTTAGTAATAATACCTACTCTTACTCCTAATATCGCGATCGCAATAATGGCAATCGCCAGCTTGAGAGAGACGTTCCGATTCCTATATTCGATTCTCATATTCGATTCTGATATTGATTTTCGATTCCGCTTTCGATTTCAATGATTTCAAATTTGATTTTCGATACCAGTTCCAGTACTTCAAGTTTCGTCAATCTGATACTCGACCGAGTTTCTCGAAAAGTACTCATTAATCGATTCCCAGACCGGTATTCGAATACCTAGCACCGATTGTTTAAGGCAGTGTTTTTCAACCTTTTTCAGGACACGACCCCCCTAGTATAAAAAAATATTTCGCGACCCCCCGACCCTTTTTTTTTCATGAATGCGTTATTAGGATTTGATTAAAAACAAAAACAGAATACCCGGAATTAACAACCGAGGCTTTGAAGGGTTTGATTCCATTTTCTACCTCTTACTTGTGCAAGTTGGCATTTTCATTAATGGCCCAAATAAAAAGTAAACAAAGAAATCGCTTAAATTTGGAAAACAATTTAATACTTAAAGTTGCAAAAACGGATCCACGATGGGAGAAATTGATTAAACAAACTCAGGCACAACCTTTACAATAAAATAAACGAGTATTCGAAGATTTTATTTTTTGTTAATGTGTTTGTAAAAATAACATAACGAGTATCATTCTGTTAACTTTTTCTTAATATAATTACTTTTTTAAAATGTGAACTAGGTATATTTTTTAGGTAATCATTCGTTTTTGATTTTTTTTGTGTCTCTTATAAGATTTCGATAAAATGATGCGTTTGGGAGATAATTTGAAAAGTATGGGACCTTAACTAATGCCAACGCGGCTTACTGTAATCTCCCCTATTTTGAATATTTGACGATTGTTTTTTATTTTGTTTTGTTTCTTTCAAAAGATGTAATTCTTTATGTTGAAGCAATGTACTAAATTTGAAATTTATATCTTATTAAATACTCGAAATATTCAAAAAAATATAAAATATAAAATATAAAATATAAAATATAAAATATAAAATATAAAATATAAAATATAAAATATAAAATATAAAATCTAAAATATAAAATATAAAATATAAAATATAAAATATAAAATCTAAAATATAAAATATAAAATATAAAATATAAAATATAAAATATAAAATATAAAATATAAAATATAAAATATAAAATATAAAATATAAAATATAAAATATAAAATATAAAATATAAAATATAAAATATAAAATATAAAATATAAAATATAAAATATAAAATATAAAATATAAAATATAAAATATAAAATATAAAATATAAAATATAAAATATAAAATATAAAATATAAAATATAAAATATAAAATATAAAATATAAAATATAAAATATAAAATATAAAATATTCAAAAAGTTTTTAATTTCAAACTTTGAAAATACATACATACAAAAGTATAGTGATTTTTTCTCTCGACCTCTCGCGACCCACAGGTTGAAAAACACTGGTTTAAGAAAATCAAACACTACCCGATTCTTGTAATCGTGTACTCCCAGCACTAATTTTCAACATCTTACTAAGTCGTTTTTTTTTCATACGTTGTGATTCGCATATTTTGTTTTTAAAATTAAAAGGGCTAATATTTTGCAAACAGTTAAAGATAGCTATTATACAGGGTTAGTTAAAATAACCGGAACGGCTAATTTTCTTCCAAACTACAGATGATAAATTAAAGAATTTTGGTACAGGTAGATATCTTAAAAAATTGAATTGAAAATTGACAATTGCGAAGTTGCCAGATTTTTAGTTATTTTCTGTAACTCAAGGAATGTTTTTTTTTTAATGTAACACTACCCTTTTTTTTTTATTGAATTTAATTCCTCCTATCAACATTACCATTTCTTGATAGTATCAAATTTTTATCTCAAATAGTTCTGTGGGGAAAAAAGTTAATTAGTTACAACTCTAACTCTAAAAAATCCAATCTATTTCCATTTAAAAGCGTTTTAAATAATGTGAAAAGAATGGTTGGTAGACATAATGTACCTAGTAATAGTATCGATAACGATAATAACAACAAACAACTACTAACAATAACATAGCTATAATAAAAATGACTTACATATTATTGGTTTCATAATCAAATTAATGTTGTGTAGTATAATATGTAAGTAAATTTTACTAGCTATGTTATTGTTAGGTAGTAGTTGTTTGTTGTTATTTTCGTTATCGATACTATTAGGTATTATTTATCCAATCTTAGTTTGAGGACATTTCAATCATTCCATACGGCGGTAAACAGTCTCAAAGAGACCGAACGCACAACCAGGGTTGTCAGATCTTTCTTCTTCAATTCTTTAAGTTTTTTTATTAAAGATATTTCATTTATATCAGTATTCAATTGTTAGTCAGTAACTTTCTTTGAAAGCTAGTTTGCAAATATACTTTAAACCGAGGAGTTTTGAGTGTGACAGAAAAAAATAACAAGCCATTCATTGTTATAATAATACATTCTTTAGTCCTTAAGAAACAATATAACTAAAATCAAGACAAAAAGTGTTTTCAGTGTTTAAAAACAACTAATTAACAAACCCTTGTTTCTCGTATATACTTACAATGTGCTTACAAATCCGAAAATTTTGAAGAATTGGCAACAGCATGTAATTTGTTGCGATTGCAAGCGCTAGGATATAAGCTGAACCGGTACCCGGCCCGTCTGACGATCGATTCTGCCAGACAGAGATAGGCCAGTGGCCGCCGATGGCGTGGAAGAGACAGAGATAAAATATACGTGGTTATGCCTTGATGAACGGGCCCGGAGTCTGGTTGACGAGAATGAAGTTCTGGTAAAAAAATTAAAGCATTTTCTGAGTAGTGTAGTGCCGTATCAGGTTTATTTTTCTGGTTTTAGTTTTGTGTATAGAATCTTTGAGTTACCTTATATTTATTATTTCAATATAATATTATTATATATACAGTGGGCTTATAAAGTGTAGTATGTACAAACACCTAATGTAAAACAAACTTATAAGTGTGAATACGCATATTAATTATTTGTGTGGAACGCCTATGGTTAGGAAATTCCCACAGTTTAATGTCATTAAATTGACCTAAGAAACACTAGACATTATGTCCACCAATCCCCCTTTTCACATTATTTGAAACATTTTTAAATGGAAATAGATTGGATTTTTTTAGAGTTGTAACTAATTAACTTTTTTTCCCATAGAACTATTTGAGATACAAATTTGATACTATCAGGAAATGGAAATTTTTATGGCAGGAATCGAATTCAATAAAAAAAGGAGTAGGTACTGTTATATTTGAAAAAAAAAACATTCCTTGAGTTACCTACAGAAAGAAATTAAAAATCCGGCAACGTCGCAATTGTCAATTTTCAATTAAATTTTTTAAGTTATCTACCTGTCCAAAATTTATTGATTTAGCCTTGGTACTTTTAAAGAAAATTAGCCGTTTCGGTTATTTCAACTAACTCTGTATATAAAAATGGCCAGAATTGATCGTAGAATCTGAAAATGTATAAATATACAATGTGTGTCATTAAAAAATGAAGTTGACGCATGTAGTACTTATCTGTACATTTTTTTCTTCTAACAAAATGCATTACAAAAAGAATTGACATGTCCGAGCGGTGCTAAATGCGCGGTACTCTTGTCCCTCCGCCAGTTTAGCGGCTGAACCGATGGTCAAACTCTTGCGTAGAGTTGCTAGTTATTTTTTACCATAAGACTAGTTTTGCAGACAGGAGAGCCGATGGGAGAGTTGACGGGAGAGTCGACATGAGGCGAACGACTATATAACATTCTACTATTAGTGCGCTTTTAATTTCTGGGACAGAACGCTAACGGAATAAGAATGGAACCGGAACTGAACTATATTTTCTAGCGGCACGAACCGGAGGGAAGCACAAACGCAGCGAGTGTAAGTGATTTATCGTACATGACGAATTAAAAGCTGTTTACTGGAACTCAATGTGTTTACGCTTCCCTTCGGCTCGTAACGCTATAAAACATGGTTCCGATACCATTCCGGTTCCATTCCGTTACTGTTCCGTTACCGTTCCGTCCCAGAAATTAAAAGCCCACTTTTTATATATGAAAAACAAAAAGGGGTTAATCGAAATCGTTTTCACTATACACAGGCGCTCTGTTTATTTAGGGTAGCAGCCCTCAATAATAATCGGATTGTTTAATCAGGAATAATACGTTATTTACTGAGTCAGCTATAATTTCCATTATTAAGGGTAATTATTCGCATTAGCGAGGCGAATATAAAACGCAAATATTGAATTTTAAAGCGGATGTCGGACAGCCTCAATAAGCCGAGTTGCCAGATTTACTGACTTTCAGTAGATCTACTGATTTCAACTTTGATCTAATGAAAAATCTGTATTAATAAAACTGTACACATCGATAATAATCAACGCCTCCATTATCCTTGAAATAAATGGCATTTTTAATCCACGAAGACGTTTTCGCCACCTTAGACATTCTGAACACAAATTTGAAATTACTAAGATTTAAAAGAGTTGGTTGGTAAAGAAAAGTCCTTTCTTTACCAACCAACCCTTTTAAATCTTAACAATGACCCTTCTAGAGAGCAGCCATAACTTCGTTGAAATTACTAGTTTCACACTGAAAATACTGAAATTTTTCGACAAATTACAATAGAAGGATGTATTACAAATCGATATAAATATAGTTTGTTAAGCAGGTAATAATAACGCATTATTAAGTGACAATAAACAACCCCTAACAATATACCTGCAAACCTCGAAAACCCCCAATAAATACCTTGTGTATACCCAAAATAAATATAAGTATTATAATCTGCAGATTGGAAAATCCCTGAAATAAGTACCGAACCGGACATTAAACCTTTACATAAAAATATGCTCTTAAAATAATAATTTATGACAAATATGCAATTTATTATAAAATTGACAAAATATGCCCAAAAAAAAAAGGCATATATATGCATTTTGCATATGTTCCGTCCTTTAATCATAACGCTGTATATTTTCCACGGGTGTTACCCACCCCAGTGGCGAAACAGCGCAACTGTATCTACTGCAAATATATACTCTTCATAATTCAAAGGCAATGACAGACAGACAGAGGTTTTCTATAACAATTTTTTCACCATTTGGATATAATATAATAATAATAATAATAATAATAATAATAATAATAATAATAATAATAATAATAATAAAAAAAGTTTTTTGACATTTAACGCTAATATATAATTTTTTTTTGTATAAACTATCAATTCCGAACTCAGAAGTAAAATACTTGTTTTGAGTTAAATAATATAATATTTTTGTCAAGAATATATTTCATAATTCAGGCACAACTAGATTATAATATAAAAAGAATATATGACAATATTTTATTGGAATATTTTATATCACTGTAGTATACGAAGATACAATACGGTATGTATATAATATATATTTATTTATTTATTTTATTCATTATTTATTAATGACGTTCTTGAATATATTTCTTGTATTAGATAATATCCTATTTTTAATTTTATTTTTATAATTATTTAACGATTTAATTATTTTAATTGACTGTGGTATTGTTTGGTTTACTCTATTTTTATATGTAATAGTACTTTTATGGCGAGTTTTATGTGTGTGATTAATATAATTTATTATATTTTTATGTTTAAAAATATATATTAACACGTTGTAAGAAAATATTTGTTTAATATCCATTTTTTTGCTATCTTCAAATAGTAAATCAGAAGATTATTGGTGGTCTTTTTGGTAAATAATTTTCAAAATGTATTTTTGAATAGTTTCAATATTATTAATATAATTCTTATTCATGCCTCCCCATCCTAGTATTCCATAATTTAAATGGGTTTGTACCGGGTGTCCCACTAAGAATAGCTCTCGGCCGTATCTCAGAAAGGGTTAGTCGTATGGCTTGCGGAAAAAATTTTTTTAACTAAAAGTGACCATGAGAAATTGCTGGAAATAATTTTTAAGTTCCTCATTTCGCCGCAAGAGGGCACAATTAAATTTTTTTTTAATTCTAAATTTCTCCGAAAATTCCCATATTAAGGTATAACTCTGATTACATCATCGAAAAGCTTAGACAATTCTGCTTCATTTTGGTTTAAGGCTCGTTGGCGTACCGACCTTGATAAGAGTGGGGGAAGCTATTGAATGTGTAAACATTAAAATCGCTGTAACTTCTAAACGACTTATCCAATTTTACTAAATTTAAGCTTGTTTGGAAGGGAAAGGTAAGTAACTTCAATTGCCGTATCCAATGATACACGATAGTTTCTAATAAAATTGCTAGAGGGCGCAATTTGTAATAATAACAGTTTTTTCGATTTTATCCCGAAAATTCAAATCATACGGTATAACTATGACATCATAATCGGAAAGTAGATGAAATTTGCAAGAAAAAATGTGAAGACCGCAGTTCGATATATTGGTTCGTTTCAGAGTTATTGTCAAAACAATCATTTTTAATACAAATTGCGCCCTCTAGCAATTTTATTAGAAACTATCGTGTACCATTGGATACGACAATTGAAGGTACTTCCAAACAAGCTTAAAATTAGTAAAATTGGATAAGTCGTTTAGAAGTTACAGCGATTTTAATGTTTACACTTTCACTTGGTAAGAGTGGGAGAAGCTATTGAAAGTGTAAACATTAAAATCGCTGTAACTTCTAAACGACTTATCCGATTTTACTAAATTTAAGCTTGTTTGGAAGTACCTTCAATTGTCGTATCCAATGGTACACGATAGTTTCTAATAAAATTGCTAGAGGGCGCAATTTGTATTAAAAATTATTGTTTTGGCAATAACTCTGAAACGAACCAATATATCGAACTGCGGTCTTCACATTTTTTCTTGCAAATTTCATCTACTTTCCGATTATGATGTCATAGTTATACCGTATGATTTGAATTTTCGGGATAAAATCGAAAAAACTGTTATTATTATAAATTGCGCCCTCTAGCAATTTTATTAAACACTATCGTGTACTGTTGGATACGGCGATTGAAGATACTTACCTTTCCCTTCCAAACAAGCTTAAATTTAGTAAAATCGGATAAGTCTGTTAAAAGTTACAGCGATTTTAATGTTTACACATTCAATAGCTTCCCCCACTCTTATCAAGGTCGGTACGCCAACGAGCCTTAAACCAAAATGATGCAGAATTGTCTAAGCTTTTCGATAATGTAATCAGAGTTATACCTTAATATGGGAATTTTCGGAGAAATTTAAAATTTAAAAAACTAACTTTCAATTGTGCCCCCTTGCGGCGAAATGAGGAACTTGAAAGTAATTTCCAGAATTTTTTCATGACTGCTTTACTCATAAATTTTTTTTTCCGAAAGCTGTACGATTAATGGTTTCCGAGATATAGCCGGCGTCCCTTATTAATGGGCCACCCTGTACTAAAGAATAATAAAATATTTCTAATTCTTTTATATTTAAAAATATGTAAATCCCATTTTAAAAGTTTATCAAAAATTATAATATATGGAATATTAAAGTGAATAATTACAAAAATATCATTGATTCGATCTTGTCACGGCACATGATAACTTTATTATCATAAAAACTTTGTGTTTTAAAATCTGATTCATGTTACGTGATTCAATCCTATATATTGGTTATAAAAGCCCTCGTGATATAGGACCATTTTCAAGACCCCGCTTTTCTTCGGGTCGTTTCATCGTCTCACCTGAATTTTCCATGAGTTTTCACGATTATTCATTCCATTAATATTCGAGGAGTCTCGTAAAATCAAAAGTGAAAGTTTACTCGTAAAACTTCTTATTACTATAAATACTTTATCAAATATTAGGCTATTGATTATGTCATATAGAAAGGAACTAAGACTTTCACGGGTTTTTATTACAGGAATCGATCAATGGGTTATAAATGAAGAAAAAACCGCGGAGTGCTATTAAATTAGAGGGTGGAAATTGAAGATAGGGGTGAAAAACCACCTCTTTTGGTTTTTTCAATATATCTCGTAAACAAACCAAAATTTCGATATATCTCATATGAAACTTTTTGTAGAGAATCAAATTTCCCATCGGAATAATATTTTTTGAATATTAAAAAGAAAAATTTCATGCCGAAACAGTCGAAACAAACTTGAAAAAAAAAAGCGAAAATTTCGATTTTTTGATTTTTTTTGCTTTTTCGCCTGTATATTTTTTTTGGGCTTAGATAGGCATTGCTTCAGATGGAAAGAAACAGATTAAATTTTCTTTAAAATGGTGTGTGGAACAATTTTTTTTTTATGAAAATTGACCGAGATATGGCCAGTTGAAAATTGCTGTTTTTTTTTTTGCATTTCATCCCTCTTGTACGAATATTGTTTTTGTTCGCATTTTATTGGAAAAATTATTGTTTTATTCAATTGAAAAAGTTTTTTTACGTTTATTATTTAGTAATACATGACAAGTAAAACAAATTAATGTTTGGAACAATGGTGCTACTACATTTCAACAATAATATTGTCAAACTGCATGTCGATATCATCATCTATATCTTTAGTAATGCCGTCTTCTGAAATATCAGCTTCTTGTATATTGTCACAATTAATCCCCATGCATTCTTTACAAAAAATTGAGCAAGTAATATTCATTTTTCTGCAACCACAGTTACCATGGCAACCTGTAGTGCAACCACAAGCAACTTTTTTCAGCAAAATCTCTGGCGCTAGAGGTACCGTTGTGCGAATCGCAATTAATCCCGTACTTAGACCTTTTCCAACCCCAACTCAGAGGGTCCAAGATATTTCCATTCCACTGCTGCATTTGACGGAATACCCATTTGACGATAAGTCCTCAGGCCATGCTGTTTGATAGCATCACGTGTTAGTGGTTATTGCTTCAGAGAAAAGTTGACATTTTTAGAAAGCTTATAAAACTTTAAAAATCGGCAGTTGCTCACACTCATGTTCGTCTTTGCCCCATACAAACAAGCTGCAATGTATTGCGATGCAGAGGTAATATCTTGTTCAGTTGCATTGTCAAGTAAGAATATTTCCATGTATGGCTCAAGTCGTACACTGTTTTTAGTCATAAAATTCATAATTTTTTTTGCCAATGTTAAAGAAAGCTGAAGTGGTATCATAACCACTATAGGCGTGAATAAATCCTAGATATTTCTGCAACTGAGGAAAATTAAAACTATTTTTATCAAACAATTTTTTTTAATTAAGTAAAACAATAATTTTTCCAATAAAATGCGAACAAAAACAATATTCGTACCAGAGGGATGAAATGCAACAAAAAACAGCAATTTTCAACTGGCCATATCTCTGTCAATTTTTATTCAAAAAAATTGTTGTCCACACCATTTTAAAGAAAATTTAATCTGTTTCTTCCATCTAAAGCAATGCCTATACCTATCTAAGCCCATAAAAAAGATACAGGCGAAAAAGCAAAAGAAATAAAAAAATCGAAATTTTCGCTTTTTTTTTTCAAGTTTGTTTCGACTGTTTCGGCATGAAATATTTCTTTTTAATATTCAAAAAATGCTAATCCGATGGGAAATTTGATTCTCTACAAAAAGCTTCATATGAGATATATCGAAATTTTGGTTTGTTTAAGAGATATATTGAAAAAACCAAAAGGGGTGGTTTTTCACCCCTATCTTCAATTTCCACCCTCTAATTTAATAGCACTCTGCGGTTTTATCTTCATTTATAACCCATTGATCGATTCCTATAATAAAAACCCGTGAAAGTCTTAGTTCCTTATTGCCCTGTTTTTTAAGACATAATCAATAGCCTATATAACTGCATCCATAAACGCTTTGAAATGTATTTTAAAAAATGTTAAGGCTGGCGTCCAAAATTATTAGCAAGTATTATGTTGCCATAATTAAATTAAATAATAGGCAGTCGTTTGGCTGGTTAGAAAGAGACGAAATCGACTATGTGCTATAAGATACCGCTAATATGGTTATTGACTGCAATCGGGGTTTATTTTAGTTGAAACTTGGTAAAAACGTTTATTGTAATGGAAAAGAAAGAAAAACTAAAAGTCTTCCTCCACCAAATTTAAGAGAATAAAAAATTATTCAAAGGTATCTACATGTTTCGAACGTAGGAACGTTCATCATCAGGAGACACATAAATTTATTTTTCTACTGACGTTTTATAATAACCTCTTTTCGATTGTCATTATGGTTTTTTAATAACCTCCTTTTAAGCGCAGCGTGCTTAAAAAACTTTTAAGCACGTTACCAGGAGCAACGTGCTTAAAAGTAACGCAGGTTATTATTTACAATTAAAACGTAACCACAGACTAGGTATAATTTAATATTTTTTTGCAAGTGTCAATGAAACATAGGTAATAAAATGTTAGTAACATTAAGTTTTTTATTATAAAACCTCAGTAGAAAAAATATTGTATACAATTCGTTACGAAACAATGTCTTTTAGTCACTTTGACGTGTTGTCCAACTCGGCTTTGCCTCGTTGGACAATTTCACGTCGCGTGCCTAAAAGACACTCATTTCGCAACTTATTGTATAAATAGCAATTTTTCTATTTCACGTTCATAATAAGCTTAGTACGATACGCATTTGCGTATCGTAATGAAGCTATTTCGATACGCGTTTTTTTTTATTTGATGTTGGTAACATTTAAATGTTTTATTTCATTGACTTGCGCGGCTTTTGTGATTTACGAGAAAACCCATTTTTCGCAGAGGAAAAATAGCTTGATAACTTACTTTTTTATTCTGTGTGGATAACAGTTATGTATGTTGGTTGCATAAATCTATAAATCAATCTTTTGTAGATGCTTCAAGCTATCATTTTCTGCCAAATCCTATCCAAAATTCAATCTAATAACCTTCCAATGTCGATTTTAACTTTAACTTTATTTGAATTTTCCATCT
The DNA here is from genome assembly GCA_963969555.1 of Polydrusus pterygomalis. Taxonomy (NCBI): domain Eukaryota; kingdom Metazoa; phylum Arthropoda; class Insecta; order Coleoptera; family Curculionidae; genus Polydrusus; species Polydrusus pterygomalis. The sequence continues at coordinate 32,210,660 of OZ018375.1, read as the reverse complement.
TCCCTATACTAAGTTGCAATGCCGTGACGTAAAATCACGTCTTTTAAAATTCGAAAGAGAGTAGCAAAATCGCCCGAATTTCCGAACGCTCTGTATATGTACCGAACACAACGTATTCCGTCCAATTTCAAATCTTATATCGCTAAAATAATTTTAGAATCTCGTGGTAAAAATGGGTCAATAAATCAAAAAATGACAGTTTGCAAAATAATTTTTCTTGTCCAGAGGCTACTATGATAAAAAATAGTATTACCAACATAAAATTTAGACATAAAAATTTACAAAATTTGAAGGATTTATTTTCTTTTTAAAATGTATTTTTCTTGATTATAAAAGGTGAAATAGAAAAAAATGTATAAAGCACATGTTTCATAAGGCGTTTTAGCGCACGTGTCAATAAAAAAACTCGCCACTTTGTGGCTAGTTTTTTAAAATAGACGCGTGCGCTAAAACCACTTCTTATGAAACGTGTACTTTAATATACTATTATTCTGATGGTGTTAGCAAAAGAGAAAATTAGAACCTTAAAGGAGCTTTTATGGACTTAAAAAATTGAAGTGTAGAAGAGACATGATATGAAGAAAATTGATAATGGTTAAACTGTACTGAGTATTTGGAAACGTTATTAAAGGGGGTCTAAACCAACTAAATAAAATGGGGAAGAAGAAAAAAACCTTTCTAAAAAGGTGTAGAAGATTATTTAAATTTTAAAAAACTTATCAAACATATTATGTCTGTAAGACATTATGAGGATAAAATTGTAGTATCACAATAAGATTACTTGGTAAAAACCGTTTTTGGGGTTCTGAGGATTAAACCTCAGTAACCACGCGAGAGTTTTTTAAAATTTAAATAATCTTCTACACCTTCTTAGAAAGGCTTTTTCTTCTTCCCCATTTTATTTGGTTGGTTTAGACCCACTTTAGTAACGTTTTCAAATACTCAGTATGTTTTAACCATTATCAATTTTTTTTATAACATGTTTCTTCTACACTTCAATTTTTTAAGTACATAAAAACATAAAAGCTCCATTTAGGTTCTAATTTTCTATTTTGCTAACATCATCAGCATAAAATAAATTTTTCTGTCTCCTGATGATGAACGTTCCTACGTTTGAAACATGTAGAGACGTTTGAATAATTTTTTTATTCTATTAAATTTTGTGGAGGAAGACTTTTAGTTCCTGCTTTCTTTCCTATACTTTCAACTCCACTTTAAGCATGGACTACTTCTTCAAATTAAGTTTATTGTAATGTTGCCACGACATTAAGCTGCTTTTTGACATTAAAATGTATGTTTGTAACAAAAAATTAGTGTTGCCTTCGAGGCGAGAGATTCTCCTCTTTTGTCTCATTGAGAGAGGGTGAGAGAGATATGTTCTCTAGAATGAAGCTCTGAGACGAGACGAAAGAAATATCTTCTCTCGTCGAGAAATTCTCGTCTCTCTCTATCTCTCTAGAGCAAAAACCATTGGTTTTATAATTTATCGTAAGTATTTGCATTGACATGCTAAACAGTTAAGTTTCGATTCGTTTTTTAAAGTTTTTTTTCGATAAAAAAATATGCAAAAATTGTGATATGTGGTACCAAAATAAGTACTTTTTATTGTAAAATTTAAGCATTTGATATAACCAGAATATTAAATTTTTTTTAATATAATAGGCACTAAGTATACACTATTTTAAATTATGTTTTTTTATATTCTTCAGAAGCATTTTAGATTTTCATGAATATCTAAACTTAATATTATATCAAATGAAAAAAAAAGTCGATAAGAAGGGTAGGGGAGACCGGGCTAGTTGGCACACATTTTAGAATTTATTTTTTATTTACTACTACAGACAATTGAACTGAATTACAAAATATGCAGAACAAATTTGCACAAATTCACTACACTTTGAGGTATTTACAGTGTCTATATCCTCCTGAGACCTGGCGTCCATTTCAATGGACACTCCCTTTTTATTTATTATTTTGGTAACAGCCGCAATTACAGCGCGAAGTCCCACGGTCCACCGCGGTGGACATACATATGAACGCGGTAACACCGCAACAGCTCATTCCAAAAATATTTTAAGGCATCTACTGCTGTTGTAAACAGGTGATAAAATGGCGGGATTTCGCAGAGAAACAATTGATGGTAAGTAGCTAGTAATATTGAGTTATAATTGCATTTTTTTTATTAAACTTGTTGTTTAGGATATAGTGGATAGATACAAGTAGTATTAAGGTTTTGGCAAAATATTATCTATTTGTTTTAAGCCTAAAACAACTACGTCCATTTTAGTGGACGTCAGGTCGTTTAGCATACAAAAATTATACTATTCTTTTTTTTGTTTTAATTATCTTTGGTAAGAAAACCTATTTAAGACCAGGAGAGGATGACGAAAAGCTTCTAGAATGCTTAGAAAACTCTGACTTGAACGATTGTGGAAATTTGTCAGACAATGACAGTGATGACCTTATTGAGTCAGAGATGATCGAAAGCAACTTGGGGATACCAACAAATCCGTTATGAAATTTTTGGAATTTAAAATAGGTATGTCTGAGTGGTTACTCAAAGATACCAATAATGAAAATTCTTTGGACTTTACCAATACTCTCCCTTTGGTCACAAGAAGCACTTCAAGTACCAGACGATTACCTCAAAGCCGTTCGTCAAAAACAAGTATTCAACACTTTCCTGCAATGACTTCTGACTTAAAGAACTCTGTTAGATGTAAGAATCCTGGGTGCAAGCAAAAAACTAAAGTTTATTGTGAAGCATGTGATGTATTTTTATGTTTTACAGGAAAAAAAACTGTTATAAAGAATTTCACATAAAATAATTTGTAACGATACCGCCCTAATGTCTATTTAAATGGACTTAATTTTTGTTCAATAAAGGAACAAAAAAAAAAATTTGAAAAAATTCACATGTGTTTTTTTGACTATAATTAATATAAATACTAAACTTTTACCGAAAATTTTTAAAAACTAAAGGCTCGGGTCTCAGGAGGATATAAAAACAAGTTAAATAGTTACAATTTTTTATAAACATCAGTGTTAGTGTGCCAACTTACTCCAACTCGGGGGCAGGTTGGCACACTATTTGGGGTTAGTTGGCATATGTAAGTTATATAGACAAAAACAAGTATTTTTATAGTTTTTAACGTTTATTAGCTACTAAAAGGATACAATATAAAAAAGAATAAAAAACGTCGAAAAGCTAAAACAGAAAGAGAATAAAGCTTACAGTTATATAAACATCAAAAATTAAAGTAAATGGTTAGTCAGAATCATCCGAGTCACAATTCGAACATATGTATCGCAGCTCTTTGTTTATACATGCCTCATGAGACCACATATTATGGCATGCCACACATTAAACCCACTTTTCCCCTGGTTCACTGTTCGCAAAACTGTCCATGCAGACCAAGCAGAAGTTTCTTCCTCTTTATCAGAAGTTGAATCTTCTGCACAAACATTTGTTACGGGCCTGGTTATCTTTTTTGGCTTTATTTTTTCTTTTTTTCCAAATACTTTCTTCTTTGCCTTTTCGGCTGCAGCTTCTTTTTTCTTTTTAGAAGCATTCTGCTCTTCTTACAACGCATCTTTGATTGGGGTAGCCGTAAGAATTAAAGTTGTCACACTGTGTCATCATGCCCCGAAAGTAATGTGCCAACCTTCCCCGACAAAGGTTTTACAACAAAATATATTTTTTACAAAAACAAACAATTATTCGATACCTTTGCCTGGCATAGTCAACTAGCCGTCTAGCAACAAATTGTGGTAAAAAAATCTAATTAAATACGTTAATTTAAACAGTTTATTCATAAATTTCGGAGAGGACAAAAATTTACTTACCGGTACTGAAAACAAACAAACACAACTAACAACTGTTTAACGCCTGATTTTTGGCGCGCGACGTTTTACAAGGTTGCCGCGAGTTGTCGATCATCTATTTTAATGGTATTTGCATTTACAAATGCACACCATTCAAAGATATAGGCACCGTGTCAACTTGCCCCTGTAGCCAACTAGCCCCGGTCTCCCCTACATCATTCTTTATGGCAATAATTTAAAGCGTTGGCATTTTCTGATTTCACATTTATATCATTTTTTTTTAAATGTATTTTTTATGTTTTTAAAATAAATATAAAAAAATCAATACATTTCAAAAAATATACAGGGTGTCCGGTAACTTATGGGCCATAGAGCAACTGGAGATAGTAGATATAAAAATATGTCTTTTGAGCCAAATTTGCCCAAGTAAAATGTTAGAGGTTAAAGAGATACAGGGTGTTAAAAGTGAAAATTAATTTTCGAAAAATGATGATAATTTTGAAACGGTTTAAGATATCGAATTCAAAATCGGCATAACTAGGTTTTCGAGAGTGAGAAATTCGAATTTGGTGTTAATTTCAAGCAACTCCCTAGAGGGCGCTTGCTACGTGCTTCATGTTGAACTAATTCATCCATATTTTTTTTAACCATGCAGTTACTAGTATTTATACTTTAAACTATAAAAAAATCCTACCTTTTTACGTAAAAAAGGTACTCTTGGTCGATCTCGATATCTCAAGCCGTTACCCAGATTCTAGGCCTTGATGATAAAAAGGCAGAAAAAAAAACAAAATGAAAATATTGGAAACTATTAAAAATTTGTTTTAATTCACTTTAGTAAATGTTGAAAGTGTCCACCGTTTACTTCAATACATTTTCTTAAGCTTTTTGACAAATGACGTCTCACATTCAGGAAGATATTTTGATTATCTCCTATAACAATGGCGGCTTCTTGAATTTTTTGTTCAAGTTCTTCCCGTGTATTGGATTCATCACCATATACCAAATCCTTCATGTGACCCCACAGATAAAAATCTAACGGGTTAATATCTGGGCTACGCGGTGGCCAAGGAAATTCGCTTCCGCGACCAATCCACCGATGTGGAAAACGCTGATTTAAATGATTTCGAACAGGAACTGCAAAGTGTGCTGGGGCACCATCTTGCATGTACCACATGTTGTGTCTTATGTTCAGAGGTATATCATCCAGAAGGTAAAGTAAATCGTTTTCTAAAAACTGTAAATATTGTTCTCCATTAAGTCTCTGCGGAAGCTGATATGGGCCGATCAAGAAATTGTCGATAATGCCGCACCAAATATTTATCGAAAACTCCTGCTGAAAATGTATTTCTTTGGGTAGTCGTGGATTTTCCAAAGCATAGTGATGATTATTTTTCCAGTTAAAAATTCCGCGTCTTGTAAAAGTTGCCCGTCAGTAAATAATATTTTTCTCAGGAACATGGGATCTTCGTTATTCTTATTTAGTAGATTTTGACAGAATTCTGATCTGACTGGCAAATCTCCTGGCAGTAAATTTTGAACGGGCGTGAAATGGTAAGGAAATAAATTTTCTGCATTGATGACTTCTGAGACGGTCGATTTACCTATTCCTGTAGAAGCTTCCAAACGCCTGGTGCTTAATTCAGGATTTTCCGCGATACGAACCAAGATCTCTTCTTCTTGTTCGACCGTTATAATTTTCGGTCGTCCACCAGGATTTTTGACATAAAACGAACCTGTTTCACATACCTAATTGAATATTCTTTGAAATATTTTTGGGTCTGGAATGATTCTGGTTTGGTAGAGTTCTACATACCTTCTAAGTGCAGCACGACTATTATAATTCTCTTGTGCATAAACGCAGACCATATCACGTAAATCACGGTTAGAAAACTTATTAAGCCTGGGCATGTTTATTTGAAAAGATTACAGTACTTGGATATTGCAAAAACTTTTTATTTACGTACCTTTGACGGGAAAAAGTAGAAAATAATGACAGTTTTCACCGCAACAAATTTTGTCAAAATGCAAGGCACACTTTGTAAATTAAATATTTCTCAGCAATCAACAGAATGTGCAATGGAACATTCAGACGCTAAAATCTGGGTAACGGCTTGAGATATCGAGCACAGCAGAACACCCTGTATCTCTTTAACCTCTAACATTTTACTTGGGCAAATTTGGCTCAAAAGACATATTTTTATATCTACTATCTCCAGTTGGTCTATGGCCCATAAGTTACCGGACACCCTATATATAAATGCAAAAAATGCAATCTTACCATTGTCCTATCTTTCCATAAAAAATAAATTAAAAAACGCCAATTTTAAGCATTAATTTTTATTCTCAAGAGTCTGAATACAGAAAAATAATAGCAACATATAACAGAAAATACTAATGAACTAAAAAATATATTATCTAATTACAGTTACTTAAATAAAAAGGTTTGATATCATGATGTATAAGAAGTAAGATAAGTTGAAAAAACATTTATTAGGTAGGTAGGTACCTACATTTAGTTAATATTTATGCAGTAAGTTCCAGAAGTAATGTCTAAATTCATTTAAAATTCAGCGCTGTGTTGTTTGGAAAAACCATCGGACTCTGCGATTCTATTTTCTTATATCTTTTAAGGTTTCTAAAAACATACAGAGTGCTTTTCCAGACAATTGGGCTGCTGTTAACTTTATTTTTTAAAACATTGGACTTGTGGCATCGGCGTAGCTAGGGGGGGGGGCAGGGGGAGGACTGCCCCCCCCTTTTGACCCTGCCCCTCCCTGAAATATTCAATAGAAAAAAAATTGCAATTACAATAATGTAAACAAGATCCTAGGCTCCCCCTGAAAACTAAGGCTAGCTACGCCGATGCTTGTGGGATATATGTATTGGGAAAAATTTAGTTAGTATAAGAAAGAAATTAATACACGGGACCAGCTCTTGCAACGCCTTATTACTTCATTTCAGGAAATAAAAAGTAGACCAGATGCATTGAATATCAAAGTATAAAAATAGCGTATCTTCGAGAAAACTTGACAACCTTGTTTTAGACGTATTGGAGTTGGTTTGGCCGCCATTGTGGAGTTAATCGTAAATCTAACCTTAAATCTTTAGTTATAAATGCAGCGCCTCGGCAACAGATGTCTCAAATTCACTGATGTGATGTCGTGGTGTTGCCGCATATCGTATTTTATTGGAATTTTTAAGGATTCAAGCATTTTTAACAGACAATAAAATAGGAGGTTCTCAATTCCAGCCGAATGTATGTTTTTGATAATAATATTTATTTTTTACAAACGGATACGAAAATTGACTATAAGTAAATATGAGATAAATTAATTAATTAATGAAAAGTGTCTTTCGTAATGGGAAATATGTATTCCAATAGACAAAATATTGTGTTGTGTTAAGGTTGAAACTTGTTATTTAGTAAATAAAATAAGTAGTATAGTAGGTATTATTTATGTTACTAAAGGTGGTAAGTATAACTAAAATAGGTTTTATTTCGTCGAAAAATAGCAAAATACGTAATACACTAAATACAAACAAACTGGATGTTTCTTAAGTAAGAAAGTAAAAACCTAAACTCACCGACAAAAAAAAACCGTCACCTACATTTTTTTAGTAATTTCAATATGGCTTAACTTTTTTATTTTTGACTTTATTGCAATGAGTTTTCGATAGATCTATTCATTAAAAGTACGCTGCAGTTTGTTCTGATGTAATTTTGGTTGCCTAAATGTTTATATACCAGGGTAAGTCAAAATGATGTTTTTAGTCGGAAGTTTAAAACGTCCTGTGGAAAAACACGCCAGAGAACCTTGTTTAAACATGATTTACGATAAAGCTAGATGTATTCCTAGCATTTTGTTTTTGAATCATCTGGTTATCTTGTTTATTTTACGAACTACGCATTTTTAATTGAAACGCTGCATTTAAAAAACATTTTTTACTTCAAACATTAAAAGTTGTCATTAGAGCACTTAAGATTAAAATAAAATGTTAGATCTATCGCCCAGCGAAAAATCATTGCAATAAAGTCAAAAATAAAAAAGTTATGCCATATTGAAATTACTAAAAAAATTTAGGTGCCGGTTTTTTTTTGTCGGTGAGTTTACTTATTTTAACCATTTTGAGTAGTAATAATTGCAAATAAAAACCAAGTTATACAAACCACACGTCATTCATATTTTACCCATCATAATATACTGTTGTGAAATAAATTGATTAAGACGCCACTGACTTTGAATATGTTTGCGCGCGCATTTCGATGCTGAGTGAAAAAGTACAAAATATTTTATATTCTTTCCACATGAATAACGCCATTTTGTAATAACCTGAAAACATAATAAACGTGAAATTTTCAAAATCCTTTACTTCTCCCTCCATATACGTGTAGCCTAGGTATGTATTGAACAGTGAGAGTAGTCATTTAAATCTGTTAGAAATAGAAAACCTGGCAGTCAATATGTTTTTATGTAATTAACGTTGGATCGTCAAAAGGTTGAAAATATTATATGCTACTTAGCAATTAAAAATAGGGAGGGACATTTTTAGGTCTAGACTATACTATAGGTAGGAAAATAAAGGTAAGCTACTTAAATCTAGGATAGGTAGGTATAGGTACTTATGTGAAATCAAGTTTTACGATAAGCTATAAAAATGAATTTAAAAAATTCATGCAAAAAGTCAAACAGACAGGCGGCAACAATGTTTTAATTTAGCAGTGAAAAGGCTTGTCGTTAGTGGCTGCATCAACACGCCAACTTGCCATCTATGAAATTTAACGTAGCAGATTTAGGAAATCTGCTTATATGGCCTTCTTATAGTTTGATATTCAATGCCAGATGTAATTAGGAATACAGTTCCAAGTTTAGGTATCACAGGAAGAAAATGTGAATAAGTTAATAGAGGGCATTTTGAAAATATTCTGAATTAATTATTTTTTTGATTTTTTGGGTTGTTATTGTTGTAAAAAAAAAATATTTTCTTGTATGTTTTTCAATATCTAAAGATCAGCTATTTATTATGGTTGAGCGGTAAGTGCGGCAACTTTGGTAAGTATGCCCTTATTAACAGTTTTTATGGTGTTTTTAAGTAAAAAATAAAATTTTCAAAAATATGACATTGAATTTTATAAACTAAAAATCGAGCACTTTTTTAAAGTACGGACCTGAATTTCAAACTTTTCATATGGCATTTTGGTGCGATCAGTATACAAAATATTTTCACCGAGTATGAACATTTTATTCCACGTGCTAAAAAAATATGACAAAAACAAAAATAAGTCAATTGTTATAACACTGTATCTAACTAACCAATGATGATTTACCAACTAAAGGTAGATTATTAAGAACCCCCAAGGTGTCCACTATCTCCTGGTGACGTATGTACAATTTGATCCGCGTCACCCTGTATTGGAGACGTTCTAAAAGATAATAAAGGGTATAAAGGCAAGAACGACTTTTCAGAGGATTATTTTTTCCCTCTATGTCTACGTGACAATGCAAAAACACTTCATTCATAATAGATAGAATAGATTAGTGAGCCAATTAAAAAGTTGTGGAGTGACTGAGGCAATTCACATCCTGAATGACTCTCCCGGGGCATTTGACGGCTGAAAAAGGGGTTTCGTTGGAAAACATACACTAATTAACGAGGCAACATGTTTCTGCTAATGTCCTTTATTTTTGCTCGTCCTTATTTTAAGTATGCCGTAATATTACAAGATAGGGACTACAAGTTGTGGGACCTAGCAATATCGTTGTTTATACTTTATCATTAGATATTAATTCACTAGCAGATACCCTTTGAAAAATCAACGGCGATTATGAATGGTTCTTTTATTGGTAGGTACCTAAACTTTTCACGGATTTATGAATAACTGTAAAGTAGCCCATATACTACCACCGCTTTCTGGGTAGCCTTGCTCGACGAACTTAAGGGGCGAACGCGAAACTGCAGTTTCGGGTTAGTTATATTCTTCTTTTAAATTTATAAGTGCCCCACCCCCTCAGGTAAGTTCAACCCCGGCTATAATTAACTGCAGGCGGATTAAACTGAACCCGACTGCCTGAAACTCTGAAATATCTCATTAACTCAGGGCTATTGCATCTTATTTAGTAATGTACAATTTGCTCCAACGCCGAAAAATAACCGGGTGTAATAGTCATATAGTCATGTAATAGTCATAGACGCTTAAAAAGGGCATACTGTGTGACTTTGTCGCATTTAACATAATATTTCAAACTTGTAAGCATGTCGCGTGTCAAATTTAGTAAGATCCCAAATTTACAGAATTCTATCTTTACTAGTTGCTGAGTTATGGCAACACTGTATTTCCATTAACAAGTACCGGGACGCTTATCTAAGTATTTATAAAAACATTGGCAACTATTTATCATGTGTCTTCAGAATTCCTGCTTCATTATATCTACTTACCTCGTAAACTGCGTTAAAGGGTAAATGCGTCTTTCCGGCATCACTTTTCTTTTGAAAGTAATCAAATAATTTTAATAATAATGCTCGTTCTTTTTTACAATACCGTGGCATTTTTGAAATAATGTTGATTGAAAATGTCACTGTCAAAAATGACAATAAATTTTTATTGTGTGGTAAAATTATTCGAAATTTATTATTGTCGCAAATTTACTATCTTACCTAGTTCACGAATGTTAAAAAGATAAGCACTAGTCGTGACGTAACGGTCAGCGATCATGATTGAAAAGATTTTACTTTGAAATGTCTTTGAGGAAAAGAAAATTTTAATATAGGCGGGAGTGGGAAATTCGCCATAAGAAACAAAATATGCAAGCTATAGAATTCATTATTTAGATATCATTTATTTTTAACTAAAATATTTGTTACTCAAAAAAACTGATTGACTGATTTGACTTCCTCATATTAACACGCTTTTATTAGCTTTGTTTGTTTGTCCGTAACCGACTTCTTTGAACCCGATTTTGACCCACTTTAAACGGTCAGATTTAATTTAAATTTTGTAGACTTATCAAGAACCGCTGACAATACAATAATCCATACGCAAAAAATTCTCCTGTCAAATTTTGACAGCTGTCAGGTATAAAACGAAGAAGCGATTTTGACGAAACAAATTATGGGGTCGTAGTATTCGATGCCGAGACTTCGGGAAAAACAAGCAATAAATTCTCCTGTCAAAATTTGATAGCTGTCAATAGTTAATATGTCAAATCGTTTAAAAAATTATAATAATAAAAAAGAACTATAAGGTCGTATGTATATTGACGGTGGAAAATTGATAAAAATACGCAAAAAATTCTCTTGTCAAAATTTGACACCTGTCACTATGTCAGAATTATTACAATAACCGATAGTAATGAAACAAACGTGGGGTCGTATAGATATTGTCGCTAAGAAAAGAGGAAAATTAAAAAAAAAATCTACCCGTCAAAATTTTAAATTTTGAAATTTTTTTTCGTTTGTTCGGGTTTGTTCGGGTTTGTATGTATGTTTGTTTGTAACCGACTTCTTTGAACCCGATTTTGACCCACTTTAAACGGTCAGATTTAATTTAAATTTTGTAGACTTATCAAGAACCGCTGACAATACAATAATCCACACGCAAAAAATTCTCCTGTCAAATTTTGACAGCTGTCAGGTATAAAGCGAAGAAGCGATTTTGACAAAACAAATTATGGGGTCGTAGTATTCGATGCCGAGACTTCGGGAAAAACAAGCAATAAATTCTCCTGTCAAAATTTGATAGCTGTCAATAGTCAATATGTCAAATCGTTTAAAAAATTATAATAATAAAAAAAACTATAAGGTCGTATGTATATTGACGGTGGAAAATTGATAAAAATACGCAAAAAATTCTCTTGTCAAAATTTGACACCTGTCACTATGTCAGAATTATTGCAATAACCGATAGTAATGAAACAAACGTGGGGTCGTATAGATATTGTCGCTAAGAAAAGAGGAAAATTAAAAAAAAATTCTACCGGTCAAAATTTTAAATTTTGAAAAATTTTTTCGTTTGTTCGGGTTTGTTCGGGTTTGTATGTATGTTTGTTTGTAACCGACTTCTTTGAACCCGATTTTGACCCACTTTAAACGGTCAGATTTAATTTAAATTTTGTAGACTTATCAAGAACCGCTGACAATACAATAATCTACTAATATATCTCAATCAACTCAAAAAAAAAATTTTTTCTTAACAATAGGTAACTGAAACTAAAAAATGAAAAATAAATATAGTTTTAAAAAACTAAAAAACACGCTTTAATAACTAATCAAACTAAAAAGCGTAAAATAAATATAGTTTAAAATAATTATTGAAATTCTTAATATTGGAAGAAAATAATAATGAACGATAAACATTAGTATTATAGTGAAAAAAAAGCGTGGGGCGCTTTGTGCTATATTTTTCGTATATCGAGCACCCCACGCTTTTTTCACAATAATACTAATGTTTATCGTTCATTATTATTTTCTGCCTATATTAAGAATATCAATAATTATTTTAAACTATATTTATTTTCCGCTTTTTAGTTTGATTAATTATTAAAGCGTGTTTTTTTAGTTTTTTTAAACTATATTTATTATCTATCATTGGTGCAGTTAACCTTTTCCACATACCTTCCACCTTGTATATTTTTCTTCTCCTATTGTCCGCATGTTATCGAGTCGCAAGCGCCTTTCGGCAGCGGCCATGTTAAAATCACTAAACATGAAAAGCCTCTGGATATAGGTATCACAAAATAGATTTATTGGTTAAATACAAGACAAGCCAGATGCTTTTGTCCCCATTATATTTTTATTGGATTTTTGAGACAATGGGAAAATATTTGGGATGCATTTTTGTGGGAAATGGCGAAGATATTGAAGATTAATAGCATTTAATATTTTTGGTAGGTAGTTCCGCGACTAACGTAGATGTACTTTACTCCCGCAAAACGGGGACTAAATTGGGTCATTTAATCCCAAGGGATTAAAATGCATTCTGGCAATACAGTGCGTATACGAATAGAGTTTGGAAGAGGAAAAAAGTTTTTATTAGTAGGTATAGAAGAAAAAGTCATTCTTTACACCGTGTGAGCAAAACTTATTTGCATCAAAGAGGGCTTGGATTAAAAAACGTAGGGCTTGGTTTAGATCACAATGATATGGGGACGATATGTCTAACCAAATCTAGGTTAAAATTTTCTCAAATTCACATTATGACATAATATGCCAAACTAATGAGTAATAAAATAAGTAGACCAATGTAAATTTATTGTTGTTGTTTACAAAATTAACAAAGTAAGAATATACAGAAAGAAAAAGAAAAATAATTACATAAATTGCTAAAATTGGCCACCGCCATGCTCCAAGCATAAATTCACACGTCTCTTCATATTTTCGAAAGTGTTGACCAGCATCTCTGGAAAAATGTTACCACATTCTTGGACAATCCTTTCTTGTAATTGTTCTAAATTTGCAACTGGTGTTTTTTAAATGAGGAAAAACAAAGTAATCCATAACCGTTAAACAAGGTGATCTAGGTGAGAATCCAATGTCTGATCAAAAACTGTTATATACTGTTATAATAGTTTCGGCGGCTGTATGGGCACCGTCCTGTTGAAAATATCCAAAACGTAGTCCGTTGTCAAGTAATTGCTCCACAAATGGATTCAAAATATTGTCTCTATACCGCTGTGCTGTAACTGTCTCATGACTGTCATGGAAAAAAATAGGACCAACAATTCTTCTTCGGGAAACAGCTAACCAGACACCAATTTCTGAGGGTGCAATGTGGACTCTACAAAAAAATGGGATTTTCACTACTCCACATGCGTGTATTCTGAGAATTCACATAACCGGAAAGGTGGAACCAGGCTTCATCCGAAAAAAATGCCAGGTCTAATAAATCATTTCTTTCCGATAAATTTTGGGTAAACCATTGAGAGTAATTCCTGCGTCTTTCAAAATCTGCGGCTTGTATTTCTTGGAATACTTGCACTTTATAAGGAAATAAATTAAGCTGCTTCTTAAGAATCGTTCTGCAGGTTCCATAAGATCTTCCCACTTCTTGGGACAGGCGTTTTATACGATTAGTTTGCGTATTTTGCATTATTTCACGAACGTTTGCAACATGTTCTTCTGTTCTTATAGATGGCAGTGGCGTATTTAGGGGGGGGGGTCCGAGGGGTCTGGACCCCCCCGTGGGCTCAACATTAAAAAAAACTCAGAACAGATCAGATGCCTTGTTGCATTTAATTTCTAATTTAAGTGAGTAAAATAATATATACATGGTGATTGATAATTCGATTAATTCCTCGCAGGAGGTAATTTGTTGAAAATGCTTGGTTTTCGAGTTATTTCAATTATTTTCTTGTTTTTTACCTGCGTGTCTAATTTATTTAATTTAAAAAAATTGAAATGATGTTCACTTAGTTTTGTAATTTTTTTGCAAACTAGAACTATTAGCAATACTTTGTTTTTACAAATAATTAAGTAACTGTGTCACAGATAACAAAACAACATGGCCAAACTTGGCAAAAAAAAATGGCAAAAATAACTTGAAAACCAATCATTTTCGGAATCGGTCATATTATGTAGAAATATATATTTTTAAACATAAATATTTAAAAAAATATATATTCCCATTATTGCGTTTATATTTAAAAATTTCTTAATTTCTTCATTTTTTGGGTTCAGCTATCAAAGCATAGAAATTATAAATTTTGATAGTTCAAAATAGGGCGTGGCACCGAAAAATTTTTCGCCTGCGGCGCTTTTTTAATAAAAGAAAAAAAGAAAGAAAGAAAGATAACACGAGAGGTATAGACCCCCCCCCCCGTGGCAATATTCTAAATACGCCACTGATAGATGGTCTTCCTGCTCTTTTTTTGTGTTGTATAGAACCTGTTTCCCTAAACATAGCCATGGTTCTTTTCAGGCAATGATAAAAATCCCCAGCAATAAAAGCAACATTAGGAAAATGTTCGTGAAAATCGTCCATGCACAAACCCGGATTGTATATTGCAACTCACCATTTACTCTAACCCCGTTTCGAAAATACGCTTCAACCATTAATGTTTTGTGCTGTTCCGTAAAGCCCATTGTGTGAATTGTTCAAGAAATTGGAAAAATTAGCGATGAATCAAATTACTTGTAACGACTGTTAAAGATAACGGAATAACTGATTGATTGTTAATTGAGGTAGTTACTGACACCCAACAGGCATTAAGCTCTACGGCTAAGCATTACGTCCTTAGATGCAAGGCCCTCTTTGATGCAACTATTTTTTGCTCGCACGGTAAAAACGTCTGCTTGTGCTGAAACTACAATTTCGAATATCAGATTTGCGATTACTATACAGGGTTCGTCAACAAGAACATTTTTACTTTTTAGGATTTTTCTTCAATTTCAATTTTTAATTCCTTGATTTATTTTTGGATTATTTGGAGTGGTCTTCCAAAAACATTTTTACCAACTGGCTGTGTAGTACATTGATTGTTTTGATAGCGAACGAAAAATCTCGAACGAGGGGCCTTGATTTGCGAGACCAAAGTTTTTTAAAAAGTGCGAGATTTATCGTCTCGTGAAGCACTAGTAAAGGCGCCACTGGAATCATCTCATATCATGAAGAAAATAAAAGACAACAACATTTCTATTTTGTTGTTGATTAATAACCCCCCTTCCCCTTCTGTTTATAAGTATAAATTTAAATTGTCCAGTTTAATTTGTTATATATATTTAAAAAGAGGAAAATAAAGGAACAACGCGAAGATGCATGACAGTTTCAAGTTTCAAGAATTATAATCGGTTCCCGCCAACACGTCGACAAAGAAAATTTGAGCGGATTTTATTAACCGGTTTCACTCAGTAAATTTTCGAGGTAGCTACTACATAAATGAACTGAACGCAAATCCCTAAATATTGGTAGGGACCTTAACAGAGCCGTAATAAGACTATACATTGATAGGCTAAAATATGGAACAAATTCATTTAAAAATCAGGTATTCATTTTTTGAAAAAACGCTCGGACACGTCGATTATAATTCTTTCTTCCGGATTTTTTGCCTCAAAAAGAAATTATACCGGGTGTGTCAAAAAGTAGATGTAGCAAAATGTTTTTGTTTTTTAAATAGAACCCCCCTATTTTTACTTATTACCCTAATTCTACGTCAAATTGTGCGCATAATTCATGTAGCATACTCTATCCTTATCTCTAACGGTTTTAGAGAAAAATTACATCATAAGAAAAAATTCTTTAAAAAAAGGTACATGTACCTACTTAAAGGTAAACAGGTAAATTTAAATGAATTGTTACTACGATAGCAAGTCATGTGTCAATCAAAAATTAGTTTAGGTATAATTTTGAAAAACGGTGATCATGGTGCATTTAAATGAAACACAAAGAATCGAAATTTTAATTCTAATTGGATGTGGAGACAAAACAAGAAGTCAAGAAGAAGTTTGTAACTTGTTTAACGCTAAGTATCCAGAACGGCCGATTACAAGATCTACAGTAAGTAAAATTGAGAAGAAATTCAGAGAAACAGGGAATGTAAAGGATCGTCTACGGCCAGGTCGTCCAGAAATTAGTGAAAACTCACAATTGAACATTTTGTTAGAGGTTGAAGATAATCCTCATAGTGCATCCACTGAAGTAGCCCTTAATAATGATGTTAGCCGACGATCTGTGTTGCGGGTATTGAGACAAGAAAAGTACCATCCGTACAGAATTAGATTGCTGCACGAGCTAAACGAAGATGATCCCGACCGCCGACTACAGTTTTGTGAAACTATGATGGAAATTTGCAACTTAAATCTGTTTTTCCATCGCAACATACTTTTTAGCGAAGAAGCGACGTTTTGTTTGAATGGTTCGGTAAACAGACAAAATTTTCGGTATTGGAGTACAAATAATCCCCGTTGGATGAGAGAACAGCACAAGCAATACCCACAAAAAGTAAATGTTTGGGCAGGGATATTAAATGATAGAATTATTGGACCTTTTTTCTTTGATGGAAATCTTACAGGAGACCGGTATTTACAATTTCTTCAAAATGAATTAATTCCCACACTAGCAGCGGATTTTCCAAATCCGAATCAGCCTCATCCACCAGAAGCGTCTATTTGGTTTCAGCAGGATGGTGCTCCGCCTCATTTTGCTCGACAAGTACGAGAGTATTTGAATACTGTATTTCCCGAACGATGGATAGGTAGAAGAGAACCCATAGAATGGCCTGCAAGATCTCCCGATCTTACACCCATGGATTTCTTTCTTTGGGGTTATTTGAAATCAAAAGTGTATAAGGATAAACCACAAAATTTGGAAGACTTAGAATTTAAGATTAGATATGAAATTAGGCAAATTAATGAAAATACTGTAAATAATGTTTTAGAAGGGTTTTTAAGTAGATTAGCATATTGTCAAGAAGTTGATGGTTTGCATTTTCAGCACTTAATAAACTAATTTTTTAACCTTTTTTTAAAGTTTTTTTTTATGATGTAATTTTTCTCTAAAACCGTTAGAGATAAGGATAGAGTATGCTACATGAATTATGCGCAGAATTTGACGTAGAATTAGGGTAATAAGTAAAAATAGGGGGGTTCTATTTAAAAAACAAAAAAATTTTGCTACATCTACTTTTTGACACGCCCGGTATAATTTCTTTTTGAGGCAAAAAATCCGGAAGAAAGAATTATAATCGACGTGTCCGAGCGTTTTTTCAAAAAATGAATACCTGATTTTTAAATGAATTTGTTCCATATTTTAGCCCATCACTGTATAGTAAATCGAACTAGCAAAAACGTCTCCAAAACATTTTTTAGAAAGAAATACTTTCTTATTTATAGGAATAGTACCGTAATAGATCGGTTCTTTAAAAATATAAGTCGCCATCTAGCGATAACCACCACAGTTTCCAATACTGACTGACCAGCGAGACCACAGGCGATTCGATTAATGGTTTTGGATCGACTGATACATAAGAAGGCAACTTTTTATGTTTTTATTTTGTTTATTCAATTAAGTAAAGTCTATACGATGTCAGTTGAGACAAACAAAAAAAAATAAATTTGGCTAAAATCGGCATCCCCTTTGGGAAACATGGGCGGCGGTAGAAATTTAAAAATGTTTTAGTAACTTATATATTGTATTTTTAAAGAAATTTATCACAATTTTAATCAATTCCAACTATAAACTATAAGATGACGGTTAATTTTTTTGATTTTTATGGTTTTCTTTATAATTTATGTCATTATAAATTCATATATAAATAGGAAAATAGGTAGGTATTTAGGGTTTATACACAGTGTTTATGCAATAGGTAAAGTGTTTCTCAGGTCAATTTAATGACATAAAAATGTATGAAACTCCTAATAGGCGCCCCAAACAAATAATTAAAATGCAGGGTATTGTTTTAAATTGTTAATATGATAATAATATTATAAATAAAGCAACTTTAATACGTAACACGTTTTAAACAAACATTATTGATTTAAAATGCAGTGACAATTTAATTGTTTTTTTTGTCAATGAGAATCTTCAAAAGACTGACCCCCTGTGGTAATACTAACAGAGAAGTGTCAGATTCAACCCCCTGTGGTGGGGCCGCCTACCGACTAAACTCACCGTGTTCCTGCGGTTTCCGCATTATAGGCCGAGACCACTCGGTTTGGTGTTTCCGCTCTGCACAGGCGTGCTTTTTTTGCGGCTAACGAGGAGAATCTACTTACAGACACATGTGTACTCCACTTTCCGGGTACAGCCAGAGCAAAGGGCCCCCACCGGAGGAAGCACAGACGTAGTGTCGGGTTGACATTTATCCTGAGGGGGCAACTGCCGACCGACTAAACTCCCCGCGTTCAGTGATATGTAGTTTCGGGCTGGATAGCCTATTAACACATTATTAGTTTTAAACGCTCGTATGGCTCGAGTCCATACTCAGTTGATTTTAAAACCCTCCCATATTTTCGCATACAAATATGGAGGTTGACTGAAAAATGTAAAAACAATTTTGAAATTTTGTACGGAATCCGTATGTGAGAAGACTGGCATAATTTTTGTGATGCACCTAATAGGTATTCCGTGCGTATGCAAAATAAAAATTAAAAATACCCAAATTGTCCGTTTCGTTATCACTAGTATCAAAAGGCCGCCAAAATGCCATTGT
Organism: Polydrusus pterygomalis; assembly: GCA_963969555.1. Classification (NCBI taxonomy): domain Eukaryota; kingdom Metazoa; phylum Arthropoda; class Insecta; order Coleoptera; family Curculionidae; genus Polydrusus; species Polydrusus pterygomalis. The sequence continues at coordinate 32,191,692 of OZ018375.1, read as the reverse complement.
AATTGTCTAATTAAAACTCGATACTAAAATACACTACAACACACACACACAAAATTATCACTAATCACTAATGCAAATTTAAGAAAACATCAACAACAATTTTCCCCATTCGACACAGCACTGTATTAAAAATCATACGATACGCATTCCATGGAAATGATCTAAATATCGAACTAAAGTATTTCTAACCAACCAAATTCGCAACTGACAAATCAAATTTGCGGAATATAACTCCGCCCACAATTTTTAATGACAGACTCGTCAAGTCCACGTTGACTATCTTCGAGCATCTGTACAGGGAGCGATCAATACAAATTTGGTTATATTTGTATTGTAGTTTCAATGTGTGATGCAGTAAATTGATCGTACCCCCAATATTTATGTTGTCTCAACTGACTTCGTATAGACTTTACAAGTAAAGTAGCCCACAGACTTGTCGAGCGGCTCGTCGAGCGACTCGACGAACAAAATTATAAAACTTTTATTCAAACGTGGTTCCACCGAGTTAGCGCATAGTTCAATTCGACATCTGAATTCCCGATAACAGTTCCCAACTTGTTGAATTGGGATATTTGCACTAACTACTCTTATTTTTTCTTTCGAGAGATACAAGTTATTATTGAAATTGGTTTTATACACATGTGGCTTCAGATATCCCCATAAATGAAAGTCGATAATTGTAAGGTCTGGACTGCTACGTGCCAACTGATTTGGACCATAGTTACCTTCCAATTCATTTTTGCCCAAACTGACGATTTAGCCAAACATTTAAATGAATTGAATATTAGAATTGAAAACAAAAACGGTTGTTTCTGACGAACCCCTATACTATAAGGCTTATAGTAATGGTAAATCTAATAGTTGAAATTGTAGTTTCAACACTAGCAAAAATTATTTAATAAATCAAGAAATTAAAAAAAAAGATCCAAAAAACTAAAAATGTTGTTTGTGACGAACCCTGTATAGTAATCGCAAATTTCGTATTGAAAATTGTAGTTTCAGCACGAGCAGATGTTTTTATAAAAAATGCCTTTTTCTTCTATACCTACTAATAAAAAACTTATTCCTTTTCTAAACTTTATCCGTGGACACACTATAATACATAGACAGTCTACTTGTCAGGTTGTGGTAACATAAATATCAACGAATACTTATACCAGGAAGAAGACAAACAAGCATGTTAATTGGTCGAAGCAAAAATGTCATTAAAGAAATGTCAAAACTGCAAAAAAGAGCGCCACCATCGTGTCTGGTTGGAACCTCAAGGCTAGAGGCGGGACGTTTAAACGCCCATAGTTTTGTTATTTTTTTCTGGCGAAATATTTTAAAGTAATATTTAAGCCAAAAAAACTATTCAAAATCCCGTTAGTTGATTTTATATGTAGTAAAAATCAAATAGCAGCATTCTGAATAACCTTTTCGACTAAATATCACTTTAAAATAAAATACTCTATATTGTTGTTGGTCTAGCCTCGAAGAAAATAAAAAATAAAACTCAAAAATGCACATGACATAATTTTATTAAAATATTAAAATCACAATAATTACCATTTGAGTCTGTCTTATAATTTCTCGTAATCTGCTGATCGAGTTCCTCGTTAACTGGTTTTTCATTCATTCTCTACTTGAAACTTTCTAAGCAATGTGCATTTTGAATAAAAATACATATTTCCATTGTCAGCCTGGAAAAGCGGAAAGGCCTGGGTAAAAACTTTTTATAGCTAACCTTAAGGTGAAGACAAAATCTTGTCTCCAAAATTCATTCTTTCACATAACGAACAGCTAATCTAAAACAAAAATACCACAATGTAAAAAAACCAATGATCAGATCATGGAAAAAACACTTCCGAGTGGGTTAAAATAAAATTATTTCCACTTGAGTTTAGTAGGCAGAGAATCTACAAAAGGTTTAAAAAAGATCAAAAAAATAGATCGTATAATATATACATACATAGAGGGCAAGAATCAGCAAGATTTAAATTAGTATCGTAGGGTTTAGTAATTAAAATATATGCGTATTTATAGATTTACCAAAATTTAGGAGAAAATAATCGGCACATTTTGTTCAATTATAATAATAAAAAATGTATGTTATGATTTGGATTTGTACCTATAAATCATAAAAATAATTAATCAAAGTTAGCAAACTTACCTTTAGTAGAATGAAATGTAAACAGGCTCGTGTTCATGAACAATATTAATAGAAAATATCAAGTTATACAAACACTTTCATAAACTTTGTCAGCCATTATCATTTTATTTTAAGGCGAGGTTGGGCTGGGCGATTCCATTATTTCTGGCCGAGTCCAAGAAGACACCACGAAGACACTGAACGTTTAAAAATAATTTAATGGCTCGGGTAATTTGTAGCATAGATCTGTCTCTGTCTGCATCAAGTTACCTTCGCTATATAAAGAGAGACAAGTATAGGTCGAACGAAGAAAGGTCGCTTTTCTTAGTAAACACATTCAGTTTAAACAAATAACGACGTAGGAGTTATATTAACTCATAAATGATGAGGACCTTAGACAAGGATAGACGACAAGGATGGGGACGGTAAACGTTGGGCGGTTCTATTGACAATTGTCTGGCATATGTGACGTCACACTCTGACGTCACATGCTTCCATTCCGCCAATCTTTGTCTCACCGGGCTGATAAATATTATGCGAGAAAATATTTTTCTAACCACCAGAAAAATCCTTATACAATAAGGTTGCTTCATCTAACACAGTTAGATATTAAAATGCAGTTTCAGATTCCAACGTATTATTAGGAAATTTAGAGTCAATCATTTCAATAGGATGTCACCACCTGCACTTGCAGACCGTTTCGAATTACGAACTCTGTTCTCGTCTGTACAGGGTAGGTTTTCATACCTTCGATCAAACAACTTTCGTACTAATACTATCATATCAACCTTTGTTGGTTGTATATAACCTTTAGTGCCATCTCGTAGTAGTCCATATAATCTCTGGTGTGTAGGAAAATATCAGCATCATATCAGCCATTTGCAACAAGCTACAGTGGTGTAAAAGCTTTTCTTAACCCTTAACTGGCGTTCTGGGATCCAACGGACCCACAAGAATTTTTACATCTAGATAAAAAGAATATGTAACAAGATTCAGCCTCGTCGCGCCATCTACCTTCGAGTTAGGATACTAGCAACTAAATATTAGCTGCACGCTTAGGAGTTGTTTAGTAGATAGCCGACCACCGGTCAATTAAGATCTATTGGGGTCCGTGCGGCACCACAACGCCACTAATGTTTTTTTTTTGGCATGACGGGTTCTTCCAAGAAAGTTGTTTATGGCGACCCTAATTATGAGGAAACTTTAAATCAGTGGTATAATGATGCGGACAGTGAACTTAGTGATTATGACGATCATAGAGATAGTGACTTTAAGCCAGAGAGTGAACACGATACAGAATGGGAAATGGATGAGTTAGAAAACAACGATGAATTGGAAAAAATTGATCTGGAATTAGCAATTCAGGAAGATAGAGGGCAGGTAAATGAAGAAGAAATATCACGTTTTTTTTATGGAAAAAATAGATATAAATGGTCGGCGATTCCACCTACCACTAATATGGCTATACGAACAAAAAAACATAATATAATAACATTTTTGCCCGGGCTAAAGGGCCCATCAAAATGTGGAGGTACTGCTGATCCTTTGCAAATATGGTGTCTACTTTTTACAGAGGAGATGGAAAATGAAATCATTTTACGAACAAATGAAAAATTTTTTAGAAGAAATGTTTGCAACCGATGGGACAGGACGGGATATCTTTAGATGCATAATGTATCTAAAAAGGGTTTATATTCTTCTTGTATGCCTAAGGTTTGTAGTCTCGAAATGTGTATTTAAGTGGTAGGGAATATAATATATATTTTTTTATTTTAGATTTGACAATGCCCAAGACAGAGAAGAACGCAAAAACCACGATCGCACTGCAGCAATTTCTTGGTTATTTGAGACATTTGTTAAGAATTGTCAAAAATGTTATTCTTTTGGGGAATTGGCATGCATTGATGAGATGTTGATTGGTTTTCGGGGCAAATGTTGGTTTAGAATGTATATGCCCAATAAACCTAGGAAATATGGCTTAAAAGTGATGGCCTTGACGGATGCACGGACCAGTTATTTTTATAATGGATATATATATATAATGCGGTAAGGACAGTGATGGAATTTCCTTATCAAATGAAGAAAAAACACTATTGAAACCGACCCAGTCAGTATTACGTCTGTGCAAACCCATTGTTAAGTCTAACCAAAATATAACTGCAGATAATTGGTTCTCCTCAATAGAGGTCATGAATGAACTAAAAAAACGAGGACTTACATATGTCGGAACACTAAAGCGAAATAAATGAGAAATTCCCAAGGAATTTCTTACAGGCCTGGTGAGGCCAATAGGAAGTTCTATTTATGGATTCACCAATGACTATACCATCGTTTCGTATGTTACAAAGCCTGGAAAATCAGTTACATTGATTTCCTCAATGCATCATTCTGAAAGTCAAGATAGAGAAACCGGCAAACCTGAGGTCATTTCTTTTTATCACCAAACCAAAGGTGGCGTGGATGCCTTAGATCAAAAGTGCGCTACATATGCGACAAACCGACAAACGAGGCGATGGCCTATGACAGTTTTTTTTACTGTATTAAATATTGCTGGAATTAATTCCCATATTTTACACGGTTGTTGTAAGGACAATCAGACCATGGAAAGAAAAAATGTTTACAAAATTCTTGAAAGGCTGCTAGCGGGACCGTACCTAACTCTAAGACTTAACAACAAGAGAGCTCCATTTAACCATTGCAAGAGTTACCAAAAAACCATTTCCACTTGCTGAGATGAATGTTCCAGACCAAAAACGAAAAAGGTCTGCAATCTGCGATCGAAGAAATGATAAAAAAACAAGACTGTCCTGCGAAAAATGTTTCAGATCAATGTGCGGGGATCTTACACCTGTAAAGAATGTACCTAATTTTTTTTACAAAGTTTACTGCTTGCAGTTTTTTATTTTGAATCAAATTTTGATGTTTTTTTTTATGATTTTAGGTTTATTGGTACCTTAACAAAAGCTAGAAATCGTAATTTTTTTTAAGTATTTATTTCAGCGTTCTTTATTTCATTTTTCAGTTTCTGGTGAAAAATAATTGTTTTTTCGAGATAGGTTTATGTTGTTATTTAAAATTTTTTAAATAATAAACAAATATTACAAAAAACATTTTTAATTCGTAAAAATACATGTAACAACGAGGACTAAGGTAAATAATAAATTATTTCATTAAAGTTCCCTTAAAAAAATTACTTTTAATCTAGGGGTCCGATAGACCCCACCACGCCAGTAGCGCAAGAATATTTCACGACGCCAGTTTTATAATGTCTGTCTTGTTTGATGATAAGAGGGGTTACTAATTCTAAAAGAGTACAATAGGTTTCGTAATCAATTCATAAATAATTAAACCAAACTGCACTCTTGCGCTCAATATTTTGCTCGCACGCTGCTGGACAGTGTGTGAGCTACTTTAGATAATCCTGCAATATTGTAGTCCTCCTAACGTCATCGTCAGTTAAAAAAGTGGAAATGAATTATGGCTTATACACATAATTTTCTTTAATCTGAACGTTCCTTTAACGACCATGTTATAATGATATCCCGCCTACCTGCAAAGAATTATTTTTGTCTTAAAATTAAGAAGTTGGTAGCCTTACGCACGCAACAATAAATTAAAACAATGCAAGTCACAATAATTCAGGTGTGGATTGAGCAGGTTTTTTATTCAGCGTTTTCTATTGGTAAAAATGATTATTTACCATTAAACATTAAAAAAATTCACAGATCTTGCACCTTACGCAAGCATCCTATGTATTGAAAATACCTGACACAGCTTTAAAATTTTAATGACCTATGTCATGTAATTAAAGCCCACATTCTAATTTGGATTTTGTCCCATTACGTTTGGGACACCCTGTATATTAATTAAAACATATTATAAATAATCCCAAAAAAACGAGAACAAAAATAAAAGTTTGACACCCTTTATCTTGGTTGTTATCAATTTTGGGATAATGCAAGTTTAAATAAATCGCATTATTTCGCCTTAAGGAGCCTGCTGTTGCTCTGTGTCCCATTACGTTTGGGACACCCTGTATATTAACTAAAACATATTATATTAAATGTATGGTTTTATTTCTAAGAATAATTAATATTAATTTGTTTATAAACAATATTTACATAGCAGACCAACCAAGGTGAACAATTGCCTTATATTCAATCGGTCATATTGTCTAAGCCTACTTATGCTATGTTTTTAAATTATACTTATTTACCCAAGCGTTCAAAATAGACCATGAAGATTTTCATGAGATAGGTAGGGGTGCAAAATATAACCAATCACCCGGTACAATAACATTTTCTGAGAAATCAATAATAAAAAAATTATCCCATTTGTTAACCAAATTTGGGCGGACCCTGTAATATGCAATTATTGTGCTCCAACTTTTTGCCTCCCGCTTTTTTTTTTCGATATAATATTCCGATTTAAATAACGTGAACTTACCTTAGTTATAACTTATCTCAATAAAACATTTTTTAACAAAGTTACTATGGCGTTCTTTAAAACACAAACTAAACTAAACATTATTCATTATTTACTTGCCGACTTTACGCTGATTCATATTTATATTTCTACCAAGTCTTATCAGAGTATTATGTTACAAGACCGATCTAGATATTGCGCTGTTGGCCGCGACAGACGGCGGAGCGACATCGACATGAGCGACATCGACATGCAATGCAAAGTTTGCGTAAACACGATCCCAATAGTATTTTCAATACTAAAAAAATTCTATTGTTTGAAGAAATAGTCCATGCTTAAAGTGTAGTTGAAAGTATGGGAGAGAAGAACAAACCCGAATTAAAAAATTGATGTGTAGAAGAGACATAATATAAACAAAATTGATAAAGGTTAAACCATACTAAGTATGTTAAAAAAGTTATTGAAGGGGGTCTAAACAAACCAAATAAACTGGGGAAGAAGGAAAAACCTTCCCAAAAAGAAGGTGTCAAAGATTATTTAAAAATTTTTTTTATAAAACTTGTCAAGTGCATGTCAGTAAGACATTATAAGGATAAAATTGTCATAATAATGAAGATATCACAATAAAATTGCATTGCAAAAAGTGTTTTGTGGGGTACTGAGGATTAAAGCTCAGTAACCCCACCCCGCAAGCGGTTAATTTAAAACCAATAAAATTAATTAACAAGTTGCACATTTTTTTTTTAATTAGAGTTGTTCGAAACAATCTTTTGACCAGTAAATTTCTTTAGTATTAAATAAAGACATTTTGTATTGTATTGTATTGTAAATATGTCTAAAATTTTCTGAATAATTCAAAAATTGAATAAAAACAGGGTGTTGCATTTAAAACAAGAAAGTTAGTATTGACCACTGTTATATGACACACCCTGTATAAAAAGTTTTTAATGAAAAAAATGCGCAACTAGAAATAGCAATCGAGGTGGCCGAGCGTTTTTTCGAACACACCCCCCATGTATTAATTTATTATCGAATTTATTTCATTTGGCTGATACACACTGAATAGGTGATTTACAGGCGAAGTCTAGCTTTACGCTACTACTACTTAATCTACAGATTACCTTGCTATATTAGTAATTCAATTAGTATAATATCTAATAATTTACTATAATTAGTTTAAATTTAAAGGCCGACCTGACCACACTATTTAAATAAAGACCTGCTCCTCTATACTCTGTATATATTATTCCATTCTTATAATATCGGATTAATTCCTAAGCTGTTGTTTATAAGTATATCTTACTCGTTTTTTAAAGTTTGCAACGCTAAATGTCTTAATCTCATTATCGACTCCGTTATATAATTTTATGGCATTGAAAGAAAATGAGCGTCTAAAAGTAGCTGTAAAGTGCCGAGGAAGTTGAAGTTGCTGACGGAGGTGATCTTTTATCGCAATATCATAGAGATCAGCTCTCCGAATTAGTTAGTTCTTGAGATAAAAAGGTTCAGTCGTCAACACAACAAGTGAACCTTCCAAATCTTGGACATCGGTAACCACTCTAATATTCTTAAGCTTGCTGAGACTATATCATATTTTCTTAGATTGAAAACAAATCTTAGTATTTTGAACTTTTTGAATTATATTTTTTGTAATGCCATCGGGTATAGTTTGGGGTACCTATACCACGTGGTGCTTCGCTGAACGGGCAAGGGGCCAATAGAATTTGTTTTATTTATACAATTTTGTATATTTATTTTGTTTCTTTAATTATTAATTAATAATAAAAAGTTTCAACATTCCTATTTTAACCTTATAGGTACAACAATACGAATGCACCTTTAAGGCTTTCATTTTTGGCACGAACCCATCGTTTTCATTTTGCAACTAAATTGTTAACCTAGGTCACAAAAACAAAGATATCAAAAACGTATTCAAATAAAAAAAATAATATAGGAGTTCCTTAAGGAAGTATGCTAAGTAGTTCCAATATTATTTATTTTATAGGTACATTAAGTTTAAAACATGTGTACCTATCTAAGTTTAAAATGTTTGCTGTTGACACCTTAATCTATATTAATGTTTTAAATATTTTTGATAGTCCGGGTTTGTTCGGGTTTGTACGTACGTACCTACCCTAAATTCTGAGATAAATATATTATTAAATTGGCTAAAAGTAAATAAATTAAAATTAAATATTTCAAAAACTAAATGTTTGGTTATGGGTTATAATTTAAATGGTCAAAATATAAATATTGTGATTGGTGGTGAAAAATTGGAACTAGTAAACAGTTTTAAATATTTAGGGAAAATTATTGATTTAAAATTAAAGTTTTTTAATTATTTTGAAAGCATCATATCGAAGATTGCCGGAAAAGTAGGTTATTTTAAAAAAATCAGTTATTATTTAATTTTTTTTCTAAAAAAACTATATTTATTACCCCATTTTCTTTATTGTTCTTCTACTTTATTTTGTGCTAGTGAGGAAATATTTGATAAATTACGAATTTTACAAAAGAAGGCAATGCGGATTATTTTAAATTGTGACAAATATACAAACATAAATTTTATGTTAAAAAATTTAGATTGATTGAATGTCAGAATTTTAATTTTTTTTAGTAGGTAGATATGTATCTTTATACATAAAATTAAAAATAATTTATTGTCTTAACTATTGTTTAAACATTTTTTGTTCTTTTAAATATGACCATCATAATTATAAAACAAGAACTAATCAAAATTTTTATGTGGATAAAGTGTCTAAAACATTAGCCTATAAGTCTATTTTTTATAAAGATTTGATAGAATAATATAATAATTTGGAAAATTCTATTAAATCTCAAATATCATTAAAACTTTTTGAAAAAACTTTAAAACTACATTTAATTAAAAAACAAAATAATACGCAATATTTGGTATAATTTGCAAATTGTTTAACTTTTCCGTCTGTTTTTGCGTTGCGTTTTAAAATTTAAAAATAAATCTATAAAAATTTGTTAAAAAAATGTAAAAAAAAATATTTATTTGTAGCTTTTTGCTAAATAAAACATGTTACTACTACTACTACTATGAACAGTATGAACATTGAACTTTATGAAACATTAGCTGCCCATGCACCGCCCTATTGTTTTTTTAATTTTGAAATACTTTTGGGATCTCTGCTTCCAATGATTGATTCGCAGACCATTAGGGCACCTAGTTAAATAGAAGTGGACTATAGCTATTATAGCCCCAGATATGTGCCAGCGGCCCATCATGACTTCGTACGGATTCAGCCCCCTTCTCATTAGAGAAACGAATACCTCGTGAAAACTCGCTTAATAGCTCATTAACATGTAGAGAAAAATGGACGTAAATCGTGAGATTGATAAAAGAAAAGAGACGACACCAAAACGACTTACCCTGTGATCCGTCGGCTTGGGGATGATCTTGGCGGGTCTTCACAAGGTACCTCTGGGGCCGCTGCTCCTCTTTTAACAACCGGCGTAGGCGTTACCCATAAGGGGTAAAATTTGGCGGCTAAACTAGTTAGGATATAAAAATCGCGGGGTTTTGCACCACACCGTTTTACGGTTCTAGAGTGACTCTTTTTTGGCGGAATTATCGTGGGCAAGACGCGCGCGCTGATAGTCGCTTTAGTGTCGAAATGTTTAGACAATTATTAGAGAGATTTTAAACAAGTTAAAGAGCCATAATCGAACATTCCGCCCGACCAAAATGGATTGCTTTAAGCAATGCATTTTCAAAAAATCCAATATATGAAATACATATAAAAAAAAAATAAAAGAATTTTCAATGCGCGAAAAAGACAGAAAAAAAAAAGAAAAAAAAATTCCTATTTTAAATAAATTTGCACCTTCATGCCGCAATAACAACAATACGCAACTAAAAGATATACTTACAGCATTTTTAGATGCAAACAAAGCGTACAAGAAAAGACTAAGTAACAAAATCAAAGTAAATTATATACAAGTAAAATAGTAATTACATTGGAAGTGGGCACAATTTGACCAAAGGTCTTTTGAATGTGCCACTAGCAGTTTTTACACTTGCCACACGCGCAACACCATCTTTACCTGGACTTAGAGAAATAATGCGACCCAATGGCCACTGAGAGGGAGGGTTATTCTCAGTTTTTATTAAAACTAGGGTGCCGATATCCGGTAAAGCAGAGGAATCTAACCACTTGCTGCGTTGTTGCAACGTGTGCAAATACTCTCTGTGCCAGCGATGCCAGAAATCTTGATGCATGCGTTGCAGAAGTTGAAATCTTGACAGCCGGCCCAGAGGTATATGAGACATATCCGGTAAGGGTAGTAAAGAGACAGGCTCTAAAGTTAAAAAATGAGAAGGGGAAAGAACATTTAGATCATCTATGTCAGAACTAGTAGAAGTAAGGGGGCGAGAGTTCAAAGTACTTTCAATCAAGGTCAGGACAGTGTAGAACTCCTCGTAGGTGAGAATTTGTTCTCCTACCACGCGACTCAAATGAGATTTGACTGATTTGATTCCAGCTTCCCATAGCCCACCAAAATGAGGTGCAGAAGGGGGGTTAAACTTCCAAGCAATATTTTCTTTCGAAACAGCAGTTTCAAACAAGGACTTAATTTCTTTATCGGCACCAACAAAGTTAGTTCCGCAATCACTATAAAGGCAACTTATTCTACCTCGACGAGCTAGAAAGCGCTGAAGAGCAGCCAGAAACGCTTCTGAAGATAAACTACTGACTAATTCCAGATGAATGGCCTTTGTGGCAAAACACACAAATAAGCATATATAGGCTTTATAAGTTTTTGCACCCCGATAGCGACCCATAGAAATTTTAAAAGGTCCACCAAAATCAACCCCAGTGTGCGAGAATGCCTTCGCTTGAGAAACTCTGGAGGCAGGTAAATCGCCCATAGGAGGTTGATAAGATTTTGGGTTTGTTTTCCAACAAATCATACATTTACATAAAACTGAATTTATACTTCTTCTGGGACAAAGAATCCAAAAGTTTTGGACAAGCAAGAAATGCAGGGTCCTTAGACCCGCGTGTAAGTGCTTTTCATGATAATATTTTATAATTAAAGTAGTTAATGGAGATTTTCTAGGCAAAAGGATGGGATGCTTAGCATCATATGACAAAAAAGAGTGTTTTAAGCGTCCACCCACTCGCAGAATATGTTGATCATCTAGAAAAACTTTGAGTTTGCGTAAAGGTTTTGAAAATTGTTTATTATTGAACTCGTTTTCAAAATAAATTTCTTGCGTACGCTTTACTAACAGATGCAGGGACTTGGTCAGTTCATCAGCTGTAAGTGGCCCTACAACTTTTTGGGATGTTGCTTTTGCGTTATTAATAAAGCGTAAAATATAAGCCAGAGTGTGTTGAATAAACAAAAAAGAAGAATGATTGTCGACAAGATTGTCAAGAATATTAGTAGCAGAAGAAAATGTTGCAAAAACCACCTTTTTTTCTTCTGTAAGTTTTGCACTATCGAGAAAATTAGATTCAATTGGCGGGGGCTGCATACTAGTCAAAAAATCGGTTTTAGACCGCAAAAATGGGGGTCCATCAAACCAGAGGGAGTTATGTAATAAATCTGATGGAAGCAATCCTCGGGAGGCGAGGTCTGCAGGATTATTTTTGGAACTGACATAATACCAAGAATCAGGGCACACCTTCTCTTGGATGTAGGCAACACGATTGGAAACGAACGTCTTCCATCGGTGTGGGGACGACCGAATCCAAGCTAAAGCAATTTGAGAATCTGACCATGCGCAAACCCTCTCGAAAGAAAGAACATCATTGTACACTTCTAGAACATAATGAAGAAGTTTGGCTAAAAGAACAGCTCCACAGAGCTCTAAACGAGGAATCGTAATGCTTTTAAGAGGAGCTACTTTCGTTTTAGCACAAATAAAGTGGGTTCTTAAAGTTTTGTCAGACTGAATAATACGAAGATAAACCACCGCAGAGTATCCTCGGGACGAGGCATCAGAAAATCCGTGCAGCTCGTAGGCAAAATCTTCATCTGATAAAATAAATCTAGGTATTTCAAGCTGTGATAGAAGTGGAAGTTCCAATTTATATTGATTCCAACTTCGCACAATGTCTGCTGGCGGACTTTGGTCCCACGAAAGCCCGAGTGACCAAAGATTTGAAATGTAGAATTAGCGTCAGTGTAAAAGTTTTTAAAAATACTCCCTAATTAATTTCACTTTTAAAGGTGATAAAGAATTAACAGCTGATCGATGTGCAAAAGGAGACAGACAATCAAGATTTCAAGTTGCAGATAATATAAAAAAGATATTTATCAATCTTTGAAGTTCCAGTTAAAATAACATTTAGCTACATTGACCAAATTAACATTAACCGGCAGTTTACCTATGACTCGAAATTCTACCTCAATAGAAGCAATAAACAATTTTGGCGATAAGGTTTTTTGTTGCGTACCGTAGGTTGTGCCTGCCCAATTTTACAGAGCATAAAATGGCCAACTTGAAGGTGCAGATTTTAAAATTATTTTAAAGGTACAATTTTCAGAAAAAGGCTGAAAATTTTGCGGAAAATGTAAGATTTCATAAAAAGATATGAGTAAAATTACATTTACAATCAAAATGAGGTAACGCGATTCACCGTTAAGAGATTTTAACAATGAAAAAATTAATTAAAAAAATAAAAATAACTTTTAATTTTTGAAAGTTAGAAAGTTCCTTAAATTCGGCGGTGAAGGACCAATGAAAACTCGCTTAATAGCTCATTAACATGTAGAGAAAAATGGACGTAAATCGTGAGATTGATAAAAGAAAAGAGACGACACCAAAACGACTTACCCTGTGATCCGTCGGCTTGGGGATGATCTTGGCGGGTCTTCACAAGGTACCTCTGGGGCCGCTGCTCCTCTTTTAACAACCGGCGTAGGCGTTACCCATAAGGGGTAAAATTTGGCGGCTAAACTAGTTAGGATATAAAATCGCGGGGTTTTGCACCACACCGTTTTACGGTTCTAGAGTGACTCTTTTTTGGCGGAATTATCGTGGGCAAGACGCGCGCGCTGATAGTCGCTTTAGTGTCGAAATGTTTAGACAATTATTAGAGAGATTTTAAACAAGTTAAAGAGCCATAATCGAACACCTCGTAATTGAAATATTTATTAAATATGAAATTTTATTAAACATAAGTCTCATTTTACTTTTAATATTTTTCTTATAATCTATAAAAAAAAAACCCTACTCAGTATTTGATAGGGTAGAATTTGTTTTGCCAAAAATTTTATGATTGTAATACTTAATGTAGGCAATTCGCGTTGGTTTTTGTGAAAGGTTTTTGAACAGCAAGACCTAAACATTTTAAGATGTATTGCTTTTTATTAGGACCTCTTTTGGACGGAAACACTGCCTAGTATTAATAGTATTTATTATAAATTATTGACCAAATTTGCGTGCAAAATGTCGTATGTAATAAAAAGTTTCACGATCTTTTTATCTCCAAGGTGAAAAGTCACTCGCCACACTGCTAAACTTATGCATTATGTATAAGGGACACTCGAAACGAAAAAAAAAGTTCTTAACGAATTACTTACTGAATGATGAAAGAGTTTTGCACTTCCATTGTCTTTATTTGTTTTAAATCACAACGTTTCAACTGGTAAGTATCTCCAGTCGTCTTCAGGTGAATACTAAACGAGATACTAAATAAGTATAGTAACTACATGACTATTTATACTAGCTAGGTGTACTGAACCATAACTGAGGTGGGTTCAGTCATGCGTTCAGTTGGCACGCGATCTTATCCTAAGATTACATTTATCTAATAAAGGTTTCCAGATATTTCTTAGGTCTAATGATGGTTTACTAAAGCAGTCTGGGTTCTGGTGAATAGCAGCAGCTTCCTTAAACTTTATTTTCCTCCAGTGTGGTTCCTTATGTAGGATTTCAGCTTCTGACCACATGATATGGTGACCTATGGCACCTGACTTTTCGGTCTCTCCTTTTAACGTATTGGTTTTGTGTTCTTTTATTCTTGTTTCGAGTGGTCTTAATGTTTCACCTATATAAGATTGGCCGCACTCGCAGGGGATCTGGTAGACGCAGTTTTTCCTATCTTTTTGACTTATAGGCTTTGTCTTCGTCAGGTGGCTTCTTAGGGTGTCCCTCGAGTTGAATACGGTGTTGATGTTATATCGTTGTCCTAATCTTCTTATTTTCTCAGACACTCCTTGGACATACGGAATATTGAGTGTTGGTTGTGCCTCTCTGTTTGCTTCTTGAGCGTTGGGTCGATTCTTACCATTTTCCAGTATTGTGTCAACTAATCGTGTCGGGTAGCCATTTTTGTTGAGGTCGGTCTTGATGTGGTGAGTTTCTTTTTTAAGTGCTTCTTCCGAGTTACAGATTGTAATTGCTCTATCCACGAGGGTTTTTAGTATGCCATGTTTCGTATTGTTTGAGTAATTTAATGTGAAATTGAGATACTGACCTGTATGCGTAGGTTTTCTGTATACTGAAGTTTGAATGCTGTTGCCATTTTTCTTCACGTTGACATCTAGGAACGGTAATTGGTTGTTTTCTTCTTTCTCCATGGTAATTTGATTGTTGGTGTTAAGCCAATGAGGTAATTTAGAAAATCTCTTAGTTCGTCATCGGTTCCATTCCAAATAATGAAGGTGTCATCCACATATCTCAGCCACATTTTTGATTTCTTCTTTGCCTGTTCCATTGCTTTGGATTCAAGCCATTCCATGTAAATGTTGGCGATTATTGGCGAGAGAGATGATCCCATCGGTAGTCCGTCTACTTGGTTGAATAATCTATCCTTTTCTTGAAAGTAGGAATTGTTGAGGCAGCATTCTAATAGTTTCAAGATGGCATTAATAGGGAGCGCAGGAAGCTGCTGCTATTCACCAGAACCCAGGCTGCTTTAGTAAACCATCAGTAGACATAAGAAATATCTGGAAACTTTTGTTAGATAGGATAAGATCGCGTGCCAACTGAACGCATGACTGAACCCACCTCAGTTATGGTTCAGTACACCTAGCTAGTATAAATAGTCCTATAGTTACTTTACTAATTTAGTATTCACCTGAAGACGACTGGAGATACTTACCAGTTGAAACATTGTGATTTAAAACAAATAAAGACAATCCAAAACTCTTTCATCATTCAAGAAACATCATTGTCTCCAACCTTCAAACAGAATTACTTACTGTTTAAAATCTTGAATTAAAAAGTTTTTGTAAAACTTTTTAGATCAACCTGTTTCGTACATAATTACGATTTTTTTATTTATCATAATGATGTTATTAACTTTATAACTACCCTAATAAATTAATAATGAAGAAGAAGAAGAATATTCCAAGCATATAATTACCGTCACTCGGTCTGGACCCATATTATAATTTTTTAAGAAAGTATTATAGCTTGCGAGATCATTTTATTAAAATTTAATTTATGTGCTATAATTACTATGGCCGTTTTTCTTAGTTTTAGGTGTATTAAGACTTTAACTGTAGCATAGCAAACTGTAATCTATTCTTATCATCTTACAGTCATTAAAAAGCGTCATAAATATTTTCAATTTATTGTTAATGGGTACATTTTAATAAGCTAGATTAATAAATAGAAATTAGATAGATTTAATGTCTTTAGCAATTTCCTTTCTCCATAATTAAACTCTTGACGGTGCGGTGTTTTACTTTTAGTTATTGGTAGGATGTTCCTGCTTTTTGTAACGACCGAAATCGGCCGTTAGGTTCTATTTAAATTTTACCTCTACTATATTATTGTTCCAGCTTTCATATCAATATTGTTATTAGTTTTTATGGGATAAATTTTGAAATTCGTTATTCCGACATCGTTTAAAATAAGTTGCTCATTAAAACATTACTTTTTATTAGTAAATACCTTTCGTTCTCTGTTAAGAAAATGTGTAATACCGCCTTACGACTTGTTTTTAGCATTCTTACCTTACAATTTCCTTCTTACTGTCAGTTTGTAACACGATGTCTCATTTGTTTACCTTTTACCATACGTCCTGTATATTATAGCTTTTCTGGAACCCTGTAGGGTCGATTTTGAGGAGTAGTAAAAGTGGATACTGCTGTACCACCTAAAATAAAAGTCTTAAGCTGTTTGCTACCCGTTTAAACTAGGTTTTGGGGTTAACTCTCCAAAGAGTACCCGAACATTCAATCCTGACCTCTTTAGAGCTTTGTATAAATTTTATCTATGGTATATTTCTTAAATAACTTTTTAGCCTACCTTATTCCTTGTCTACGGCCATTCTCTTGTCCAAAAAGGGGCCAAAAACCTGATTTATTTTCTTAATAACAGCTTTGTCTCACTAGCTTGATATTGACATATTTGAGTGCTTATTTACATGGATGCTGGGTAGACTACTTATGGCATAAAGCCTAGACTGTAATTATCTTCCAGTTTCCGCTATAAAACCCTGGTGATGCCTCCAGAAGGGTAGTTTTCTAGCTAAAAAGTGTTGAGAGTCTATCTTATAACCTAACCCTTAAAATCGGCATTATTTACATATGAAGCTAGGTTAAATCGATTCGACAGGATTCTTTACTTACTTGAAAGGCGATTCCCGTGGTTTTCTTAGTGGAAATCGTTATTTTAATGTTTCATGACTTAACTAGTCCCAGCACTGCATTATTTACATTCAATCAGCTGATTATTATCGATCTTCAGTTCAGTTCATACGTCCAGTCTGACGTATGGTGATAGGGATGGGTTATGTTTTATTTTATTGACGGCTTGAATCTAATTTAATAAATTTCTTTTATTTTAAATAGTTTGAACGTAATTACGTGTAATGGTTACTCGATGGTGTCTCACTGCTACTAAAGTATCACTTTTCTTTTGTATTTCTGTCGATGTTATTTGGCACTTCCGGAAATATGAAGCCCGCGCGCTATCTTTGTGTAGTTGGCAGGACTGTCACCCACGTCATTTCCTACCCCGCTCTGCGCCCGTCTTGGAGAAAATTCGGGAAGCCACTTCTCGCAGACACGAGGTAGTGATAAGCACTAAATTTTGGAGCTCTAAGTTTTTTTTTCCCCTAAGGGGATTTTGAGCCCAAAATGCAATTAAGGAAGTCCTAGTTTTTTTTTGGGTTTATTTGGCTATGCAGCCGTTTTGTTTACAGACTTTCTTATAAGGTTATGCCGATTTTGTAGTGCTTTCTCTACAACACGTTGCCGTGACCCCTATTCCAACTTTGGGGTCCTCCGAATACCAACCCTAAATGTCAGTTTAAGCACCAGCCTTAAAGGCCAGTCTAGGGGCCAGCTATACGTACCAATGCTGAGTGCCAGAATATCATCTTTAAGTACCAGTTCTCTATACCAGCTCTGAGGACCAATTCTGAGTGCGGGATTAAGTATTTATTGCTTAAAAATTTATATTGAAGCATAAGTCAAGTACCAATGCTTCTATTGTTTTTGGGGTTTAATGGTGTTGAATTAATGACACTTATGCTTTTATTTTTGTCAAAGGTTTTTTTTTTCTTTAATTTTACTGAATTTGCGATATAACATATAACGCGCACGTGATATTATTGTTTGCCTATGACAATACCTGTATATTAAAAGGTTTAAATCTTTTATTTTATATTACTGAATCGGACTTTGTAACTTTCCCCAACAATTGTAGGATTGACAGAATAAAATGTCTGTATGATTTTATATATATTTGTTTTATTTGAGTCACCCTATTAGGCAACACACCCCTAAGTTTAATTTCAGCTAGCTTAGCTTACTTTTCCTGTTATCTATTTAACCGAGCTAGAGGACCCAAAACTACCTTGGTAGGTTTTCTGTTTTTGCCTGGCCCAAAAACAGTGGCGCCTTAAATTTAATTATTTTTTTTTATTACCCCTCCCTAATCTCCGGCTTATGAGCTAGGGCACTTTGCTTGCTGGCGGTAGGCCCCTCTAACTCGGCTAAATTTGATTGGTTTGTTTCATTTAACTTCAGTCGTTTAAATTTTTGATTTTTTGTAGTATTTAATATTTCATAATAATTTTTAAATAATTTTTAACTTTTAAAAATACTTAAATTAATTTAAATTCTCTGTAAGGCGATTATTAGCGTAGCATTTTTACAAAAGGTGCCAGAGACCTTAAAATATTAAACCAATAAAATAAGTATATAATTATTCTGTCCGTGAAAAATAATTAAAAGTAACATATAGCAGTACAGCGGACAAGTGGTTAACTGTCTAGTGTATTGAGATACCCAGAGATCCAAGCATAATGGATACTCTGGGGCGCGTAGACCACGATGGCCGTTTTGTCCTTATTAGGACTATACAGCAAGTGGCGTAGCTACCGGGGGGGCTGGGAGAGCAAAGCCCTACGGCGCCAAGAAAAAATAGGTGCCGAAGGCGCCGCTTCGTTTTTTCTTAATAAATCAGTTTAACTGATTTTTTAAATAAAATAAATTGTAATGCAATCATACACTAAAATACACCCAAAATATAGGTTTATTTTAGTAATACTCCCATATGTCCCGTATTATACCGGACTACTGTAATATTATCTTTGACTATATATTGTCATTAAATGCCGTGAAAAGATCCAAGAAAGGGCGTGGCACCCAAACAGTTTTTGCATCCGGCGGTCCTGCCGGCAGCTTCTTTGGAACTTGATTAATTTTTAAGCGCCAGCCTATACGTTTGCCCCCCGGCGCCCATATTTCTAGCTACGCCACTGTCGCCACTGTATACAGCCATAGCTTCAGCAACTCCACAGATAGTGGCACGAAGTACTAAAAGTCATTTTGCAAAACTCAAGCGGCCTTCAATACACCGTAGCGACTACGGTGTATTGAAGGCCGCTTGAGTTTTGCGTAGCGCCATCCCAACGGCATCAACTCCAATACAAAAGGCAGTTACACTACTGGTAATTAATCGAAAGGTAGACAAAGTAAATAAAACAACGAAGTGCAACACACTCCAGTTCCTCACTCTCTCACGATATCTAATAAAGGAACAGTTGGAAAATCATGAAGTACCATTCCTTTGTGATTTTTTTGTTAAAAAAGTTAGGTATTATCGAGAAATGGACTACTTCTTTGGTGTAATATTTCTTGAGGTCGCTCTTGCCTGCTTCACTTCACCCTTATTGTAATTTTTTTTTATCTTTTATGTCATTAAAAGGAAAGAAAAACACAAAGTATTCCTCCACAAAATTTAATAGAATTAAATTCTTAGTTCAAGGGTCTCTACATGTTTCGAACGTAGAAACGTTCATCCTCAGGAGACAGAACATTTTTTTATTTTGTGCTGATGTTGTTAGCAAAAGAGAAAATTGAAAATTAGAACCTTAATGGAGCTTTTATGGACTTAAAAATTGAAGTGTAGAAGAAACATGATATGGAGAAAATTGATAATGGTTAAACCATACTGAGTATTTGAAAACGTTATTAAAGAGGGTGCAAACCAACCAAATAAAATGGGGAAAAAGAAAAACCTTTCTAAAAAGGTGTCGAAGATTATTTAAAGTTTTTTAAAAAACTTATCGAACATATGTCTAAGACACTATGAGGCTCGCTATGAGGGTAAAATTGTAGTACCTACCTATCACAATAATATTATTACGTAGTAAAAATTCTTTTTGGAGTACTGATGTACTCATGCCAGTTTATTTACAATACTTATATTGAATCAGACTAACTGCATTTTAAAATATAGTTATCTCTAAAACCACTTTATAACAAAAAAAATCAAAATTTTAATGCGCCTTTGGACTAGGGCTGGGCGATATTGAAATTCCAATATCGAATATCGATATTTAAAAAAAAATCGATAGGATAGTTGATATATCAATAATATCGATAATCGATAATATCGATAAATATCGTTAATATCGATATATCGATATTTTATTTTTTAAATCGATATATCGATATATCGATAAAAAATCGGTATATCGAATTTTTGACCATCCCTAGGCTTGACTGGCTGGCCGACTTGCCTTGGATTGGTGACTCTAGTTATATCATAATATCGATATTTTATTTTTTAAATATCGTTATTCGATATATCGATAAAAATACCGATATATCGAATATTTATACTCTGGACTGTTTGTCTTATTCGCCTAGCGCAAATTTAAATGTAAATAAAACTATGTAGGTACTAAATAAAAGCTATTATGTATTGAAAGAAAAAAAAAGTTTCACAGTGTGTGTTGGCAGAAAACAAACACATGCAAAACATATCTACCTAATGTGCATGCTTAAGGGGGGTCTGTACCTAGACGTCCTAGTCTGGGTTACGGGACACCAAGGAGTGCAGGGTAACGAAAGAGTAAGAGCTCGCCATACTCGAAACGGGACCCCTTTCAAGGGACAGAACCAGCCATACGAATTTCAAATTAACAGGTGAGATCTGCACTTAAGGAATGAGTCACAGGGAACAATGGCAGCAGGGATACAGACCGGACAAGGACTTCATAACAGGAGCAAACAAGTCTAGATTGGACTGGCTCCTGAACAGGAGACGGCGGACCCATAATCTATTGATAGGGATTTTGACAGATCATTGTCGGCTAAGGAAACATATGATTCTGATTGATATGGAGGAGGACCCATAATAAAATTTTGTAAAAGCTGGTCGTAAAAATTTTCTCAAAATGTTGCTAATATTTCGAACTTGAATCTCATTAATTTCGGTATCGCTGAAAAGGATTTTTAATAAGCTTTCCAGAGAGGCGTCACAAGTGGGGTAGTGCCGTCTAAGATTTTAAAGTGGATAAGGGTAGTGCTTCAAGGGGGGAAGGGTGAGGGTTATCCGCAAAATACCTTATTTTTATTTATTTAAGTTTTTGTAAAATTGGTAATTTTGGTTTTTTGATATCTACCGTACGAGCATAAATTATTTGCATCAAAGAGGGCCTTGCATCTAAGGACGTAAGCTTAGCCGTAGAGCTTAATACCTGTTGGGTGTCAGTAACTACCTACCTGAATTAACAATCAATCAGTTATTCCGTCATCTTTGACAGTCGTTACAAGTAATTTTATTCATCGCTAATTTTTTCAATTTCTTGAACAATTCACACAATGGGCTTTACGGAACAGCACAAAACATTCATGGTTGAAGTGTATTTTCGAAATGGGGTTAGAATAAATGGTGAGTGGCAATACAATCCGGGTTTGTGCATGGACGATTTTCACGAACATTTTCCTAACGTTGCTTTTATTGCTGCGGATTTTTATCATTGCCTGAATAGAACCGTGGCTGCGTTTAGGGAAACAGGTTCTATACAACACAAAAATGGAGCAGGAAGACCATCTGTAAGAACAGAAGAACTTGTTACAAACGTTCGTGAAATAATGCAAAATACGCCTACGCCAACAAATTGTATAAGACGCCTGTTCCAAGAAGTGGGAAGATCTTATGGAACATGCAGGACTATTCTTAAGAAGCAGCTAAATTTATTTCCTTATAAAGTGCAGCCGCAGATTTTGAAAGACGCAGGAATTACTCTCAATGGTTTACCCAAAATTTATTGGAAAGAAATGATTTATTAGATCTGACATTTTTTTCGGATGAAGCCTGGTTCCACCTCTCCGGTTATGTGAATTCTCAGAATACAATACACGCATGTGGAGTACTGAAAATCCCCATTTTTTTGTAGAGTCCACATTGCACCCTCAAAAAATTGGTGTCTGGTTAGCTGTTTCCCGAAGAAGAATTGTTGGTTCTATTTTTTCCATGACACAGTTACAGCACAGCGGTATGGAGACAATATTTTGAATCCATTTGTAGAGCAATTACTTGACGACGAACTACGTTTTGGATATTTTCAACAGGACGGTGCAACCGCCCATACAGCCGCCAAAACTATACGCAATTTTTTCGACGATAGATTGATCAGTTTTCGATCAGACATTGAATTCCCACCTAGATCACCTTGTTTAACGGTTATGGTTTACTTCCTCATTTAAAGAACACTATATTTTGAACTATGGTGCTGGAGAAGAATCCAACGAGTTCCATGGACAGCAAGAAGAACTAATGCGTCCATCACAAGTAGTAAACGAACCCCAAAGATTATCCAAAATAGCTCGAATCCATAGATACTTCGGGCACATTCAGAGAAGAGACAGACCAGACAGATCCAAAACTACCTTATTTTTTGTTACAGGATGCATAAAACTTATTTTTGCATTATAATATCGCTTACATTCTGACCAAACCATTTCAATAGAAATAAAGTGACAATGATATGGAGGAAGTCTTAAAACTGGATGTCCATATTGCCATGCTAGTTCGTCCATCCTATTGAAATAAAATAAAAATAATTAAAAATTAAAATAAACAGCGCTTTTCAGATTACTTGTAACGTTTGTGTGGGATATGCTGCTTCATTATTATCCAGATCCTGATCAGTTGAAATATGCGACGGTTTGACAAGTTTCATAACAATTTTTTTTCAAACCATTTCTCAAAGTTTTCACTATTCATCGAATCATGATAATCATCTGATTTCAGGCCAGACTTGAATATCAAACGTGCATTAAGGTAAGTCGGGGGTACTGGGCCATGGTTTTACAACGTCTTATATTTTCGGTGAGTTATAATTAGAATTTTACTGGTCCGCTACGTAATTTTTTTTTTTTTCAGTGAAACCTAACATTGCTTCTCTTTATAAAGTGTGTATATGACGATGGAATCTTATTTTATTATTTAAAAAAAAATTAAAAATTCAAAATTGTACCAAGGGTCCAGTTGCCCCAAGAATAAGGGGTAACTGGACCATCGATCTATTTTTATATATGTTGTTGCTTTATTATAAATCTGGGTCATTTAATGGACAAATAAAGAAAGTATAAAAAATACCAAACATTAGCTAGAATAATGTTTTCTGCTATTAACTGGCACTGTAATGAAGGTAGGTGTTGCATGGGAGAGAAAAAATAGCACCCTGTAAAGAAATTACCAACATTTATTAAGCAATTAACAACTTATTACTTATGTGGTACTTTATTACCAAAATAACATTAACGATAACGAAAAAAAAAATACCTAAAAAAGCACCCATTAAAAATGGGTAAAAAACAAAAAATGCATTTTTAACATTATTTCATATATAACTGTAAAAATTTAGCATACATTCGTGAGATCTGAAAGATCAGTGCTAAAGCCAGTCATGTCTTTATAATGCGCCGAACTAGTTTTAATTGGCTTGGACAACTTACGAATAATATCTCTATTAGCAATTACCGATTCTTCATCTGTTTCCAAAAATTTTAATGTTTGGTAGTGTCGTTTAAAAAATCTTCCAATGGATTCCATCATTTTCTTTTAAAATAATTTTAGCCACATAAAGCCTGAAAACTGCAGTCGATTTTCCATAAACTACGCAGAAGTCACCTATATTAAAACATATATCATCTGTAGGTTCTTCATCTTCTAAAGGCCAAAACTTCGAGTTATGGTCGCTTTCTTGAAGTGCAAGAGGGGTGTCTGGACCCTAGTGGTCCAAATACCCCAAGCGTATGGCCCAGATACCCCATATGCAGAATTATTATGGGGTAACTGGGCCATACTTTCCACGTTTGTATTCTTGTAAATTATTAAGTATGTAGGAACGTAATTTCTTGAAATAAAATGGAAGTATTACCCCAAAAATAAAATATATTTTATACTGCTTACCTGTACATAGATGTGCTTAAAAACACACTTGTTACAGCACGATGTTTAAAGATTCTTATGGACGAAACTTCTTATTGCTATAAAGTTCCAAACTAAGCTGATTTTTAGGTTCTGCGTGTTGTTTTACGTTGTTGGTACTGGACTTAACGACAGCCAACTGTGTAAAATAAAATAATTTAAACTACGTGGCGGGAAATATTCCATGGCCCAGTTACCCCATGGGTCCGGAAACCCCGACTTACCTTATTCACAAATCCATTTTCTGAACCAGCATCTAGAATAATATACCGTACACCCTCTGACGATTTTTTTTTCAATTTATTACAGACCTCAAATCGGTTACAAACTGGCACCGAGGTCTTAGTGAATAATATATAACAGGAAAATAAATGATAAATTAATTCTATAACAGCAGTTTCAAAATTTCAGTCCCTGTTTTTCAAAAAGTTTTTGAGATTATAATACACTTCCTTCTCTCTTTCAATGAAAATAGTTTCTGGTATAGTATTATATGTTTGTTCACTTCTATGGATTGGGGAGTCCTGCGATTTCTTTGTCCTAGAAAAGTTATTCCTTAATTTTTTTGTCCTTAGGTTATAATTGTGATAGTCTTTGTTTGGTTCGAGTAATACATTAGTTTTTATTAAATTGTTATTCACTTTATAGATAAGTTTCGCCTGTTCAAGCTTTTTAAGACACTCCAACTTCAAGAAAGGATAGTCTAAACTTTTTTTAACTGTATAAAGAGTATCATCTTGCCAACTTTGCCTAAAAGCCCTTTTACTGTATATCCAGGTTTCATCCAGAAAAACGGGTTTTAAGGGAAACACGATATTCCCATAGCATCAGAAACTATCTAAAACAAATAGGTATTTATAAAAACATTGCCTATATTTTTTATGTTTATTATGTACGTTTTCACAATTCCTGCTTTATTAAATCTACTTACCTCGTAACCTGCGTTAAAAGGTAAAAGAGTCTTTCCGCCATCACTTTCTCTTTGGAAATAATCAAATAATATGTAAATTGGTATTTTTCACAATACCGTGACATTTTTGAAATAATGTTGATTAAAAATGTCACTATCAAAAATTACAATAAAACTTTTTTGACTGGTAAAATCGTACGACATTCATTATTGACGCAAATTTACTATCTCACCTAGTTCACGAATGTTAGAAAAATAAGCACTAGTCGTGACGTAATAGTCAGCGATCATTGAACAGACGTTAAGCAATTTTTGATAAGCGTATGAACGAAGGTAAGTTGAAATTAAAAAATTACTGGTGTACATACAATCCGCTTAATGTTAAACCGGTTTAGATGTTATTCGCAACTTGATTAAATTGTAAATCTATAATCAAACACAATCCATAAGTATAAAAATAAATAAATAAAACACGTGGGCATATTTAAAATTCTACCGTCTACGAACAGGAACTGTTTTAAAAACAGAACCCATAAATCAGTTTTTCCCAGTTTATTTAGATACTAGGAAGCTTATTAATGTTATTTTGACGTGTGCTACCCGACTATGACTTATTACCACTTACTTATTAGATTTATGAATGTTTCTTTTGAATGACTTTTTGTTTTATTTTATTTTTTCTAAGTAGGTATATTAATTTTTTGATGAATGAATGAAATAATATAACGTAAATTATACTTACTGCTAACACTCTACCTACAGTGTTTCATCCGAAACAAGGGGCTTAAAAGTAAGGGTTAGTGGAATGGGCATTCGCCATTTCGTCTTTTTAAATCAATTATTCTACTCTTTTGATTTATCCAAAAATTTGCCAAAATATCCATTTTTGAAGAAAACAAACTCCCTTTCAAAAGTTTTGTAATTTTCATGCAGTATCCAAAGTTATTTAACAACTACCTATTCACAGGCCTGCATAAAATTTGTGATTACATGATTTTTGTTTGTTAAGCTCAGTTTTTATATCATAAAAATAACTAATTAAAATACAATTGTTCTCTATCACTCACAGAATTTTTTTTTTGCAAAAAAAAAATATTAAAAAATTTTATATTAGGCGTTTTAATACATTTTAAAATGAATGTAGTACGCAAACTCTAGGTATTAACCAAAAAAATGATTTTCTGTGGTGCTACACACCTTCTTATTGAAGACTTCATCGACTTTTTAAAAAGGAGCCTTAAAGCTGTTCTTTTACACAAAATGGCAATGTTTTTGCTTCTGTTCCAATCGGTCATTCAGTTCATTTAAAGAAAAACATTTTAGGCCTTCTCTTGGGTTAGCAGTCTGGATTTACTAAATTTCCATGTTTCCTGCCCGAGGGGCATAGCAGGAATCGAGAACAGCATTGAATAAAAAGGACTGGCCACAAAGAGAAACTTTAACACCTGGAATCAAAAATGTAATTTGCGCGAAAGTCTTATTGACCCTCAAAAAGTTTTACTTCCACCACTTCCCATAAAATTTGGATTTATGAAACAATTTGTTATTGTATCAAACAAAGAAAAAAATTAATTTGAAGAAATAGTCCATACTTAAAGTGAAGTTGAAAGTATTAAAAGGAAAGAAAAACACAATGTCTTCCTCCACAAAATTTAATAGAATAAAATTCTTATTTCAAGGGTCTCTACATGTTTCGAACGTAGAAACGTTCATCCTCAGGAGACAGAAAATTTTTTATTTTATGCTGATGCTGTTAGCAAAAGAGAAAATTAAAAATTAGAGCCTTAATGGAGCTTTTATGGATTTAAAACTTGAAGTGTAGAAGAAACACAATATTATGAAATAAATTATTGATAATGGTTAAACCATACTGAGTATTGAAAAAGTTATTAAAGGGGTGCAAACCAGCCAAGTAAAATGGGGGAAGAAAACCGTTCTAAAAAGGAGTCGAAGATTATTTAAAAACTTCTTAAAAAATTACACAGGCCTGCATTTTTTAACACTTTGAAAGTTGATTTAAAAATTTTAACTGTTTTCTAGTAATTGGGTAGCGCTGATTTCAAATCTGCTTTCAGTTTTTTTATATCACGTAATGTGTAAAATCCAAAAATATAGAAAAAACACGATTTATTTCATTTATAAGCTAGTTTTTTAATATATTAAGGAAAAAAATACAAAAATATACAAAATATACACATATAAACTATAATAAATTGTTATTTGTTCGTTACGCTTCTTCAAAAAATGTTTTCTTTTTTCAGAAAAGCTTCTTTTGGTTGTTTTTCTGTTTCAGCTAAAGGAAGATCTCTTCTCAATGTCCAACAGAAATCATTTTCGTGTCCCAGCGCCCCTGGTATCTTTTTTCCATCTCTTTAATATATTGATAAAATTTTTCACCTTGCTCTTCACCCACGTTCCCAAGATTTTCCGGGAATTAGTCCAAATGGGAATGTAAAAAGTGAATTTTTATGATCTGAAGTGAATCTTTGATTGAATTAAATATAGGTTTCAATAATTTACATATTATAGTTTTTTTAGTTATTATCATTTT
Source organism: Polydrusus pterygomalis (assembly GCA_963969555.1). Taxonomy (NCBI): domain Eukaryota; kingdom Metazoa; phylum Arthropoda; class Insecta; order Coleoptera; family Curculionidae; genus Polydrusus; species Polydrusus pterygomalis. The sequence goes on along the minus strand of OZ018375.1, from coordinate 32,164,001 downwards.
GGGCTATACCACACAGATACAATTTATTTGTGCTCTGTGATATCGGTTCTATATAATCGCGGTATAGTCCAATTTATCTATAATTAAAAATTACATGTTGTATTATTTTTATTGTTTCTTGATAAATAAATTGTGTTTGAATTTGAATTTGAATATTCTGAAATTCCTGAAATTTTCCAGCATATTTTCAACCATCTCAACATAGTAGTAATGTAGGTTCAACTTCTTTAAAAGCATTCCATGCATGTTTTTCCTTATCTTCCATTACCTTTTTAAATTCTGTATCTTTCATCAAGCTGCTAATCTGCGGCCCTACAAAGATTCCCTCCTTTAATTTTGCCTCTGACGGAGCCGGAAATGTTTTACACAAATATTTAAAACAATTTCCTTCTTTGTTTAATGCCAATAAATTGTTTCATACGTCCAAGTTTTATGTGAAGTGGTGGAAGTAAAACTTTTTGAGGGTCAATAAGACTTTCGCGAATTACATTTTTGTTTCCAGGTGTTGAAGACTCTCTTTATGACCAGTCTCTTTTTATCCAATGCTGTTCTCGATTCCTGCAAGCCCACTCGCACAGGAAATATGGAAATTTAGTAAATCCATACTGTTGACCTAAGAGAAGACCTACATTTTTTAGATCTTCACACACTTCCCAGTTGTGATTTTATATTGTATTCTTAAAAGTAATTCCTCTAAATTTTCATAGTTTTCCTTTAACTTAACTGTATGACCGACCGACACAGAAGCAAAAACATTGTCATTATGTAAAAGAACAGCTTTAAAGCTCCTTTTTGAAGTCGATAAAAAGTCTCCAGTCGGAAGGTGTGTAGCACCACAGAAAATCATTTTTTATTTATCAATCATTTAGAATTTGAAGTACTACATTCATTTTAAAATGTTTTAAAACGCCTATTATAAGTTTTTTTATATTTTATCTTTTTTTTGCAAAAAAAAATGTGTGGGTGATAGAGACCAATAATTGTATTTTAATTAGTTATTTCTATATAAAAACTGAACTCAACAAACAAAAATCACGTCATCACAAATTTCATGCAGGCCTGTGTTATCGAACATATTATTATGTCTTTAAGACATTATGAGGGTAATTGTGGTTATAATCTGTAAAAAATAGAAAACGAAATTAAATCAAAAAGCGAAGGACTTTTAAGTGAGTTTTGAAATATTTTAGAGAAATTTTTTTTGTAATTTTTTATGAATAAAAAAGTACTTACAATATTATTACGTAAAAGGCATTTTCTCTATGAACAAAAGTTGCTTCTTATACTTAATTTAAATTTTACCGCCATCCTTACTGTCAGTACCTATATTCTGTCTACTGTCAATCAATTTATCTTTCATTCACTTTTACTACAGCACGTGAATAACCTTTTGACTTTTTAAAGAATTTTTTGAAAATGTTTAACTTTCCAATCGATTTGATTGTTTTCAAATTAACCTCTCGCGGGGTTACTGAGGTTTAATCCTCAGACCCCAAAAATGCCCTTTACGTAATAATATTGTAAGTACTTTTTTATTCATAAAAAATTTTAAAAAAATGTTCTCTAAAATATTTCAAAACTCACTTAAAACTCCTTCACTTTTTGATTTAATTTCGTTTTCTATTTTTTACAGATTATAACCACAATTATTACCCTCATAATGTCTTAAAGACATACCTAATAATATGTTCGATAATTTTTTAAGAAGTTTTTAAATGATCTTCGACTCCTTTTTAGAAGAATCTTCTTCTCCCCATTTTACTTGTCTGGTTTGCACCCCTTTAATAACTTTTTCAATACTCAGTATGGTTTAACCATTATCAATTTTCTTCATAATATCATGTCATTCTTCTACACTTTAAGTTTTAAATCCATAAAAGCTCCATTAAGGTTCTAATTTTTAATTTTCTCTTTTGCTAACAACATCAGCATAAAATAAAAAAAATGTCTGTCTTCTGATGATGAACGTTTCTACGTTCGAAACATGTAGAAACCCTTGAAATAAGAATTTTATTCTATTAAATTTTGTGGAGGAAGACTTTGTGTTTTTTTTTCCTTTTAAAGAAAAAAATTGTTTTAAATATGTGTAAAACATTTCCGGCTCTGTCAGAGGCAAAATTATTGGAGGTAATCTTTGTAGGGCCGCTCATTAGGAGCTTGATGAAAGATACGGAATTTGAAAATGTAATGGAAGATAAGGAAAAACATGCATAGAATGCTTTTAAAGAAGTTGAACATAAATTTCTAGGCAATTATAAAGACACAAACTATGTTGAGATCGTTGAAAATATGCTGGAAAAATTCAGAATTCTTTGTTGCAATATAAGTATAAAAATTCACTTTTTACATTCCCATTTGGACTATTTCCCGGAAAATATTGGGGACGCGAGTGAAGAGCAAGGTGAAAGATATTAAAGAGATGGAAAAAAGATACCAGGGACGCTGGGACACAAAAATGATGACCGATTACTGTTGTACATTGAGAAGAGATCTTCCTTTAGCTGAATGTGATAGAAAAACAACCAGAAGAAGCTTTTCTAAAAAAAGAAAACGTTTTTCAAGGAGCGTAAAAAATAAATAATTATTTACAATTACAATTTGTATGTGTATATTTTGTATTTTTTTCCTTAATATATTATAAAACTTGCTTATAAATGAAATAAATCGTGCTTTTTCCATATTTTTGAATTTTACTGGTTTGAAAAATAACCTTACGTGATATAAAAAAACTAAAAGCAAATTTGAAATCAGCTCTACCTAATTACTACAAAACAGTTAACATTTTTAAATCAACTTTCAAGGTGTAAAAAAATGCAGGTCTGTATTATCTTTTACGAAAACTAAAAATGTAGTGGTAAATCGGACAAGTGTACCCGCGGCTTCAATCGCGCAAACCATACAAACCAGTGGCGAATCGCGTCCCCCTGGTATTATAAAAACTAGAATCCTACAATAAACAGAGCCAATAATGTACAGCTGACCTTTTTTTTGGAAATAAACCATTCACCCCTGTAAGATCCCTTAAATAATATAAGGTCACCTTCATATTATTATTTTTTTAATTGCATTTTTTTGCGCGCCCCCTCCCCCTGAAGAAAATCCTGGATCCGCGCCTGCACTGGGAGAAAACTCTCTTAGCCGTAGCTAGAAATCTATTAGTAGTAACAAAAAATCTTCATTAAATTGGCGCCGAAAAAACTCGTTCTTTCGTAGCTAGGTAAATGTTTTTGAAATGACTTTTGAACCTCAATATGGTCGTTCTTTTGCTGCTAAAAGACAACTCTATTGCCTTAAAAAAATATGTGCTGCAGCGGTAAAAAAATTCTTTTATTTATAAAAAAAATATGATGTTGTTAATAATAATTCATGTGGTTAAAAAGTATTGCTTTTTAATCCTAAAAATTGTGTGCCAGCTATAAAAAAACATTGTTTTTATCATTGGTAGCCTACCTAGTTGCTACTAAGTTACCTTTTTCTGAGGTCCTTTTTTCTAGGATTGTCCCTCAGCAGTGGCGTATTTAGAATATTGCCACGGGGGGGGTCTATACCTTTCGTTTTATCTTTTTTTCTTTCTTTCTTTCTTTCTTTCTTTAAAAAAGCGCCGCAGGCGAAAAATTTTTCGGTGCCGCGCCCTATTTTGAACTATCAAAATTTATAATTTCTATGTTTTGATAGCTGAACCCAAAAAAGGAAGAAATTAAGAAATTTTTAAATATAAACGCAATAATGGGAATATATATTTTTTTAAATATTTATGTTTAAAAATATATATTTCTACATAATATGACCGATTCCGAAAATGATTGGTTTTCAAGTTATTTTTGCCATTTTTTTTGCCAAGTTTGGCCATGTTGTTTTGTTATCTGTGACACAGTTACTTAATTATTTGTAAAAACAAAGTTTGCAAAAAAATTACAAAACTAAGTGAACATCATTTCAATTTTTTAATAATTTTATATAATAATAATAATAATAATAAAGGTCTTTATTCAAAAATTGTAAAATAAAAAATTATTACATTTTGTTATCGGGCGAGGTTCAGTTCACCCTGTCTACATTAAATGCAACAAGGCATCTGATCTGTTCTGAGTTTTTTCAGTGAGCTTTTAAGCCACTTACCTAGGTATAAGTACCTAGTTTTTAAAAATAAAAGAAAAAATTAATGTTGCCTTTTGATGGCCTTATTTTATATAATATAATAATTTTTAATCTATATACAGGTTTTTTGCCCCAGTGATGTTTATTTTGAGGAAATAAAGTAAGGAAATCATAATAAAAAATAAAATAGCGTAAAAGTTCTTATCTAAAGAAACATATCGCTTGGGATAAGGCTTAATAAAACACAAAAATTAACGACAATTTATTAACTTGTATTTTACAGTCACGTAAAACCAAATAAGATTAGTTTCTACTTAGTATAAATAAAGTATGTTAATTGTTAATAACAACAAAGGATCAAGTATATGGTTAAGGGGAATAAACAACAAATAAACCTTGAAAATAAGGACACACTTATATTACGGAACACAATATTGGGTTTGCAGTCATGCACCTCGCACTTGCACTAAAAGTACACCATACCATCAGACATCAATCACCCATTAACAACGGCAATCAAATGATATGTTTTGAATTACTTTGTTGAAGTTGGAATACTAAAAATGTGCGCACAGTGCAGCCATATAAAATAACAAATGTGCGCCCAGTGAAATCATATAAAATATCAAATGTGCGCCCAGTGAAACCATATAAAATAACAAATGTGCGCCCAGTGAAACCATATAAAATATCAAATGTGCGCCCAGTGAAACCATATAAAATAAAAAAAATATGCGCCCAGTGGAACCATATAAAATGCAAAATGTGCGCCCAGTGGAACCACATAAAATACCAAATATGCGCCCAGTGGAACCATATAAAATACCAAATGTGCGCCCAGTGTAAGCATATAAAGTACCAGAATTTCATTATAATGTTTTATTTTATAAGGACATGACAAGCTGGGTAGTAATTTTGTTGTCACCCGTTATACCCGATTTTAAGCAGGGTTATTTCCTAGTAATACACAAAATTTCGTCTTTTCCAAAATCGCACCATGTGTGGTCCAAATCGCATATTATTATATGAGAAAAAAAACTTCAATTCCTTATAACAATTCACGTTATCTTTATACAACTGTTTAATACTATATGTGACAGCAATGCGGTTTCCTACCGTAACACAACGAAAATATCTAAACCGTTGCGTAGTGATAATATCACGGTGATTTAACGAATAGAAAATAGGAGTTAATGCTACCATAAATTGGTTTATAGCCATTATTGCTCTGAATGCTCACAGTAATTATCAAGTTCTATCGGGGGTGTAATCTGGTTTTATATACTGTATTAGTTCCGACTGTTAGTTGTAATAAAACTTGACATTAATCATAATAAAATTTGCTTGCTACGGTTAATAATGCATATACTTACCACTAAAAATCAGTACTGTAGTTCTCAAAAATGTAAATAGCTTCTAGTGTGATATTGTTCATGTCATTTAACATTGCATATGATTATCTCTTATGCAACATGGTTTACTGAGATGGTAAAATGCATCCATAGATTATAAAATCCAATACTAATGATGGGTTGTGCGAAATAAAAATCTCTATTGCCTTATATGATATGCAAAGTTTTAAAAAACTTATATGCAAAGTAAAAATAAATTAACTGAAAGAGGTATTGGTACGACCAATAGAATTCAAATTTAGATAGGACAACTAGAAGACTCCGAACAATGATGTGGTCTGCTGCGCAACAAATACGTTAAAACTAACACTACAGCGCGCGGCGATTGCCGATCGCTACGAACCCCCACCAATGTCTAGGTGGATTATAGGTTCTAACGGATTTAATTCGTTTTTGGGGACGCTATTCTGCTTTCTTAATTATAGAGGAAGCGCTTTACTGGAAACAAATTGCGTTGCATTGAGAAGATACAATTTATTTCTTAACAAAATTGCTGTACTAATAATTACCATCAATAAAAACACTATTCTAGCAAATCTAGAACTGATATAATACCAAAGCGGGTTTAATACACTAGCAATTTATTTAATATGGGTTAATAAAAAATAAGCTATCAGTACAAACTATGGCTGTTGTATTAAGAGCAGTAACCCCCTTTACCACAATGAAAATTGCCGAACGTTTTGCTGGTCAAACGAAAAGAAAAAATAAAAATTGATATTTAGAAAATAAATTCTACTTTAAATACCCCATCCAGAAAAGTAAATGACAATCGAAAATATTCCCAAAATTTTTTTTAGAAATTTTTTTTATTTTTAGTAATTTTGTAATATCTTAAACAATTCTTTATTGGTCAAAAGCAAAATGACTTTCCCGGGTGTAGAATGTTGTACCAAACAATTTTTCTTAAAGCCATTTTTCAATATCGACCTTACTTTTTTCTCAAAAACTTTGGGCGCGTAAACCCACTTTACACGCTTAAATTCACTTTACGCGCCCAAAGTTTTTGAGAAAAAAGTAAGGCCGATATTGAAAAATGGCTTTAAGAAAAATTGTTTGGTACAACATTCTACACCCGGGAAAGTCATTTTGCTTTTGACCAATAAAGAATTGTTTAAAATATTACAAAATTACTAAAAATAAAAAAAATTTCTAAAAAAAATTTTGGGAATATTTAATACCAATTTTTATTTTTTCTTTTCGTTTGGCCAGCAAAACGTTCGGCAATTTTCATTGTGGTAAAGGGGTTACTTCCTTTCAAACCATTTTCTTCCGTGCACTCTTTATTAAGATGGCAATTAGTTTAAAATGGTAAGTAGTTTATTTACAAATTATTAAGACTAAATAGGGGGCTACATTTACTCTACTGCCTCTTTTCCTATACATAAATTTACAATAATAATAATAATTTACTGTCAGTCGGTATGTCAATAATACCTACACTGTATAAAAATTTCTATTAGATCTAATAAATCTCTGAAATGTCATTTTTGAATATAAAATTTCATTCAACACTTGACTTATGAATTTTCAGGATCTTTTTCTTTTTAAATTTCGGAATATTTTTGTATAAGAATATAATTCATTAAAACCTTTTTAATATTGTACCGGTGCCATTTAAGCAACTTACTAGTAGTGCGATATAGAAAACTTGACATTTATAAGTAGAAATACATTTTCAACTTTAAATATTCAACAAAAAGTTAGTTTTGCCGATTAACTCAACAAAATACAAGTTGTATTCCCGTCGTAACTGTGCGATTACTTATTATCATCACCCACGATAGGTAACAGGAAATTGTAGAGCAAGTAACACTTAACGTTTTACTGAATAAATATAGTTTAGAAAAACTAAAAAACACGCTTTAATTAATCAAACTAAAAAGCGGAAAATAAAATAAATATAGTTTAAAATAATTCTTGAAATTCTTAATATGGACAGAAAATAATAATGAACGATAAAAAATAGTATTATAGTGAAAAAAAGCGTGGGCGCTTTGTGCTATATTTTTTGTATTTCGAGCACCCCACGCTTTTTTCACAAGAATACTAATGTTTATCATTATTTTCTGCCTATATTAAGAATTTCAAGAATTATTTTAAACTATATTTATTTTCCGCCTTTTAGTTTGATTAATTATTAAACCGTGTTTTTTAGTTTTTTTAAACTATATTTATTTTTCATTTTTTAGTTTGAGTCATTGTTAAAAATAATTAGTAGATTATTGTATTGTCAGCGGTTCTTGATAAGTCTACAAATTTTAAATTAATTCTGACCATGTAAAGTGGGTCAAAATCGGGTTCAAAGAAGTCGGTTACAAACAAACATACATACAAACCCGAACAAACGACAAAAATTTTCAAAATTAAAAAAAAAAAAATTGTAAAAATTTTATTTTGACGGGTAGAATTTTTTTTTTAATTTTTCTCTATTCTTAGCGACAATATCTATACAAACCCACGTTTGTTTCATTACTATCGGTTATTGTAATAATTCTGACAAATTGACAGGTGTCAAATTTTGACAAGAAAATTTTTTGCGTATTTTTTTCAACTTTCCACCGTCAATATACATACGACCTTACAGTTTTTTCATTAATTCCATTTTTTTTAACGATTTGACATATTGACAGCTGTAAAATTTTGACAGGAGACTTTTTGCTTATTTTTCCCGAAGTCTCCGCATCGAATACTATACGACCCCATAATTTGTTTCGTCAAAATCGCTTCTTCGTTTTATACCTGACAGCTGTCAAAATTTTACAGGAGAATTTTTTTGCGTATAGATTATTGTATTTTCAGCGATTCTTGATAAGTCTACAAAATTTAAATTATATCTGAACAAACAAGTCGAAAGCGTGTTAATATGTTGATAAAACAGGTCGCGTTACTTCAATGAACTTTGATGAAGAACTTGAAACTATTGTCTAGTTCACAAAACAACCGTAAGATGCCAAATATATCGAACAGTTTTCTGTATATCAAGAGTGGTGCGATTTTGTAGCCGGTGCGATGTGGGCAACCTTACCCTACGCAATGTTAAAATTAAAACCGACCATATAAATACTCAACACAGAAATCCTATTCCTTGATTTCCGTGTGTGCAATATAATATTTTCTAATTATGAATATGATTCGAGCATAGCTCGAAGGCAGCCTTTATATTATGTTGGGCCTTTTGTGCTCTTTTTACTTCACGTAGACGCTACGTCAATCATTCGGTTATAAGCCCGAAGAATAAAGAAAAATTATGAGTCAATAAGGTTTTATGTTAGAGGTTGCGTTATCAACCGAATTTTCAAAAATGTTATTAGAAGAAGTCGTTTCTAGTGAAATTTTGGGCATATTAAAAGTGTCAGATGTCTAGGAAAATATTAGACTATTCGTTCATATCATACATTTTATTTATAGATCCGTACAGCTTATCTCGTGTTATTAGGTTTTCCTTGTTTAGCGACATCATCAAAATACACTTCAGAACTGGCTCGGCGCCATGTTTGTTGTTGAGTTTTACGTTTTCTCTGTGGATTTCTTGACATGTGTGAAGTTGTCAATGTTTATGCAGCAACGAAATTTTTTGTGGGGCAAAGATTAAAATTCTATCATTTGGATATATTATCATTAGTAAACTGAACCATAGGGTTTAAATTACCTGCTATTTACGAATTTCCCAAAACCCGGAGGAAAAAAATTACAGGATAGAAACCTCGAAGCGTTTTTTTAACGAATTTTAATTTTTTTTAGTGGCGAACACTAAACACGATAAATCCAAATCGTAGAATTTTAATCTTCGCCAATAATAGTTATTTATGTACCAAGGCAGTAAAGTTATTCTTTATCGGACGAGTCTGAAATTATGAGATGAGCGAGCGAGGCGAATAACAGGCGAGTCGATAAAGACATTTTACTGACGTGGTGCATACATAATTTTATCGCCAACCGTTCAGAATTTATTATATAAAAAATTGAGGTAAACATCGCAATAAATGGCAAGAAAACTATTATCGAGCTGTCATAGGGAAAGGCGTGACAGTGACAGACGATTTTTGATTAATAAATATCAAAGTCACTAATTTGCGGAGGGTAAAAGTATTTATCTGCCGTATTTGTGGCAGGTAAAGTATTTTTTCTTCAAACGTCAATAAACTTGACGTTTTTCTACTAATTTTTTGACGTTAAAGTTCTACTTTTTCGTCAGAAGGCGGTTGCTTTTGGCAACGGAAGAAAAAGTGTTTACCTTTTCTTCCGTTGCCAATAGCAACGGAAGTAAAAGTATGACTGTGTTCTCATGACTAAATATATATTAAATAATACCGTACAGGTAAATTCTGAGTCTGACCTTTTTAATTTGAAGTAAATGTAGTTTTAAAAAATTCTATTTTTAAAAGGATAAAAATTAAATAAAGTTACGCAATAATGAATGCTGACACTTGTCAAATCGAATGGCACGTCGCTATCAAACAATATAATAATAAATCCATAGTAACGCTAGCCCCTTCTCAAAACTTAAAACTTTTAAATAAAACAATTAAAACATTTTGTATCTTTGTGTTTTCATATTTAAACAACGTCTGAAGAAAAAAAAGTATGTTTTATTCGGAGTAAAAGCAACTTCTTATGACTCGTCCGTAATTGCAGGACTCACTTTGTTCGTCCGGCAAACCTACAGACTCGTCAGAAAAGTATCGCTTTTACTCCTAATAAAACAATATACTATTATTTTACAATAAAATAAAGTGTTCGTTTACTTCCGGAAATCACTCTGATAATGTACGGCTTTACTGACGGTTGACGATAAAAAGAATTAAATTCGTTTACAAACGCTACTTTTCGGGTTTGTTTGAGTTTTTATCCTGGAACTTTTTTCCTCCGGGTTTTTGGAAATTCGTATATAGCAGGTAATTTACCCCTATGGAGTAGTTTACTGAAGACGATAAATCCAAATGGTAGAATTTCAATCTTTGTCGCTGAAAAAAATAAAATCGTTGAATTGACACGTATCCCCAAAAAAAAATTTCGTTGTTGCATAAACGTTGCTAACTTCACACATATTATGATTTTTTGTTTTTTTTTGCTATTGTGGGTGTTTAATACTTTTTCTACAGACGTGTGGAAAATCCAATTTTCCGCACGGATATCAGTGCGGAAAATTGATTTTTCCACACTAGTGCGGAAAATTTTTTCGGCACGATTATGTCAAAAATCCGTGCGGAAAATTCGTTTTTCCACACTAGTGCGGAAAATTTTTCGGCACAATTATGTCAAAATCAATAATATATCAATTATAACTTGTAGTTATTACTTTTTTTCTCAGAATTAGTTACTGTTACATATGTATGTGATTGTTATAGTTAATTTGAAATATGTGTTACTTATTTCCACACGTATGTAGAAAAACTATTGTACCTGACACGTGCGGAAAATGTTTTCCCTGCACTCGGCTGCTTAACCTAACTCCGCTACGCGTCGTTCGGTGAACGGCAGACTCGTGCGGAAAAATTCATTTTCCGCACTTGTTAGGTAAATAGCTATATTTGTCGATTTCTAGTTTTTGTGCCTTTAGTATTTCGTATTTTCAGTATGAAGTAGTGATAGTTCTTGATATGTAATTTTATTTTATCTATTCTAGGCCACACAAACAAGATACTTTAGCCCGGTCCTGTCTATTTTCCCCATTTGTAAAATGCTACTTTTTCAGTGCGCATGCCTATTCCTGTGTGGTTTTGTATGCATGTGCAAGGCCATACATTTCCCACTTTTGCGATTATTGTTTGCTTATCTAAAGATAAATATCTATGGTTTTTATGCTTGTTTTTGCAAAGTGATCATAACAGCTGGAATTACAAACTCTCGTTGGCACCGGCGCAGACTTTCGTAGTCGGAATTTATATTCTTGGCGTTCTCGCTCATTCGGTTGGCAGTTTTGACAATAATTTTGACAGCTGCCAACTATCACATGATAGAAATAATGGAATATTATTGGCTTGACTTGACAGCGCCAAAAAGTTAAAGTTGGTTCAAGCCGAACGGCTGCCGGCGCCAGCGCTGACGCCAACGCGAAGGCTGAGTTTATAATTCTAGCTTTTTGAAGTGAAAACTTCTTTAGGCGCGTTTAGCACTTTTTGTGGGCACTAAACTAAACTGAGCCGTCACGCGTCACGCGTCAGACTCAGGTGTGCTACGCTCGAATTCAACTGCTATATTCAATCCGAACTGACCCTGACCCGAATGAACGTTATATGAAAGAGCATGCCTCCATGGGTCGCATTCAGTATCGACGTATCGACGTGGAAACCAGCCCGGTGAGACAAAGATTAACGGAATGGAAGCATGTGACGTCAGAGTGTGACGTCACATATGCCAGACAATTGTCAATAGAACCGCTCTATGTTTACCGTCCCCATCCTTGTCGTCTATCCTTGTCTAAGGTCCTCATCATTTATGAGTTAATATAACTCCTACGTCGTTATTTGTTTAAACTGAATGTGTTTACTAAGAAAAGCGACCTTTCTTCGTTCGAGCTATACTTGTCTCTCTTTATATATAGCGAAGGTAACTTGATGCAGACAGAGACAGATCTATGCTACAAATTACCCGAGCCATTAAATTATTTTTAAACGTTCAGTGTCTTCTTGGACTCGGCTTCAAATAATGGAATCGCCCAGCCCAACTGCCCAACCTCGCCTTAAAATGATAATGGCTGACAAAGTTTATGAAAGAGTTTGTATAACTTCAAGTTATACAAATAACTTGATCTTTTCTATTAATATTGTTCATAAACACGAGCCTGTTTACATTTCATTCTGCTAAAGGTAAGTTTGCTAACTTTGATTAATTATTTTTATGATTTATAGGTACAAATCCAAATCATAACATACATTTTTTATTATTATAATTGAACAAAATGTGCCGATTATTTTCTCCTAAATTTTGGTAAATCTATAAATACGCATATTTTAATTACTAAACCCTACGATACTAATTTAAATCTTGCTGATTCTTGCTTACTATGTATGTATATTATACGATCTATTTTTTTGATCTTTTTTAAACCTTTTGTAGATTCTCTGCCTCTCAAGTGGAAATAATTTTATTTTAACCCACTCGGAAGTGTTTTTTCCATGATCTGATCATTGGTTTTTTTACATTGTGGTATTTTTGTTTTAGATTAGCTTTTTTTAACTTTTAAAATTTTCTTTATTTATTCTAATATTATTTTCACATTGCATTACTAGTACTATTTTACAATTTATAATATTTTATTTTGTTCTTCCTGGTTTCTTAGTTACCAGGGATACGCCCTACAGTGCAGGGTGGCTGGTGTTGGCCTAGGTACTAATAAATGCATTTAAATGCATTTTGTTCAGACAGTTTCAGTAACCTTTTACTGCTATGCAAGAGTTTGATTTTTTATAATTTTAGAAATAATTTTTGTTGTTATGTATTTTTGACTGTTATGGGGTTGTTACGCTCTTTTTGACATTTTTGCTTCGACCAATTAACATGTTGTTTGTCTTCTTCCTGGTGTAAGTATTCATTGGTGGAAACAGTCAGTGTGCGTTGTCTAGATACTCGTATGCGTCTCAGGTATGTTCTGGCATTTTTTAAATTATATATTTACGTAGGGTGAAGTAAGGTTTACCGTAATTGCTTATTCTGTGGACCTAATTTATTATGATTTCTGACTTCTGTTGAAGATCTAAAAATTCAAGGGTTGTTCAATTTTAGGAAATATATTTTTTCGTATGCAGTAAAATTATCCCGTATTACAAGTTTATGTTATTTTTGAAGTGAAAACTTCTTTAGGCGCGTTTAGCACTTTTTTGTGGGCACTGAATTAACCTTGTTGAAGTTTTCACTTCTGTCGTGTGGTCTTAAGCACACACAATGTTTGTTTTTTTAACACGCTTTTATTAGCTTCATCTGTATGTATGTTTGTTTGTTTGTTTGTCCGTAACCGACTTCTTTGAACCCGATTTTGACCCACTTTAAACGGTTAGATTTAATTTAAATTTTGTAGACTTATCAAGAACCGCTGATAATACAATAATCTACTAATCTAACTCAATCTACTCAAAAAAAAAATTTTTTATTAACAATAACTCAAACTAAAAAATGAAAAATAAGTAGTTTAAAAAAACTAAAAAACACGCTTTAATAATAATTAATCAGACTAAAAAGTGGAAAATAAATATTGTTTAAAATAATTCTTTAAATTCAGCGAGGGGTGCTCGCTATACGAGAAATATAGCACAAAGCGCCCCACCCTTTTTTCAAAATAATACTAATGTTTTTCGTTCATTATAATTTTCTGCCTATATTAAGAATTTCAAGAATTATTTTAAACTATATTTTATTTTCCGTTTTTTAGTCTGGTTAATAATTTAAAGCGTGTTTATTATTTTTTTTTAAACTATATTTATTGATTGATCGTCGCATATTTCATTTTTTAAATGACAAATACATCTGCAAAAAATAATAAACTTTCCAGAGAAACTGAATTTAACTGCAATATTTCCTTATGAGGATTTCTTTTTATTATTCTATAATTAAAAGACAATTTCAAATTTAATAAGTAGGATATAAAAACCAAAATGCTCTTGAATGTCGAATAATTGCAAGAAATGGCCAAAGTTAAAGAATAATATCGAAAATGATAGTTCTCACTCTCATGTTGTTCATTCAAGAAAGAATTGAAAATGTCTTGTCAAAACTAAGAGGTTTTATGCAGGTTGCGTTGAGTCTTATTTTGCAAAAGTGGTGCAATTTACAAAATATGGGTAAAAAATCAAAATTATCTTATGTAGCTAAAAATGTTTTTTTCTAATAACTTTTTCGATACTTTCAAAAATAACCCTAATTTTGAATTATTTTTTGGACAAAACTAAAATTATTCAGATAATGCGAATCACGTGACTATTATTTTTTTGCTTAATTTTCATCTCGATCGAAGCAGAACTTGATGCCAAAGTCAAATTTCGAATAGTTATTTATAAAAAAAAATTCCATATGATGCGGACTTTACTGATGCATGTTCACACTGTATATCGGATAAAATTATTAAATTGGTTGATTGTGTGTGTTTTATATTTCGGATTTCTAGTTTTTGTGTACTTGTGTATTGCGAAATTTGTGCTATAAACAATGAACACGGAAAATTTTTTTAAATTATTGATCAAAAAATTGTACTTGAAAATATTGTTTTATGCGTACCCAAGTTTTTGGCAAATTGTTAAATGTTACCAACTAATCTTTGGCTTGAGGTTAGGTACGCGATAACATCGACGATTGCTGATTTGTTTGAATTAGAACAAGTTCCAATTTCTTGTTAATCAATTGTGGCAATAATTTGGGGCGAATTTTAACTGTTTACACGTGTAAACAAATTGAATTTCTAAAAAAACTAACAAACAATTTCTTGGCCCATGAAATACGGACTTAAGATCTGTGCACACCAGTATTAGGCGCCTATTCCTTCCGTGCGAGCAAAAATTATTTGCATCAAAGAGGGCTTGGATTAAAAAACGTGGGGCTTGGTTTAGATCACAATGATATGGGGACGATATATCTAACCAAATCTAGGTTAAAATACAAATTCATATTATGACATGATATGCCAAACTAATGAATAATAAAATAAGTAGACAAATACAAATTTAGTTTTATTGTTTACAAAATTAACAAAGTAAGAATATACAGAAAGAAAAAGAAAAATAATTACATAAATTGTTGAAATTGGCCACCGCCATGCTCCAAGCATAAATTCACACGTCTCTTTATATTTTCGAAAGTGTTGACCAGCATCTCTGGATAAATGTTACCACATTCTTGGATAATCCTTTTTTGTAATTGTTCTAAATTTGCAACTGGTGTTTTAAAAATAATGTTCTTTAAATGAGGAAAAACGAAGTAATCCATAACCGTTAAACAAGGTGATCTAGGTGGGAATTCAATATCTGATTCTGATCGAAAACTGATCAATCGGTCGTCGAAAAAATTGCGTAAGTGGTTAATAGTTTCGGCGGCTGTATGGGCGGTTGCACCGTCCTGTTGAAAATATCCAAAACGTAGTTCGTCGTCAAGTAATTGCTCCACAAATTAATGGATTCCAAATATTGTCTCTATACCGCGGCAATGATAAAAATCCCCAGCAATAAAAGCAACGTTAGGAAAATGTTCGTGAAAATCGTCCATGCACAAACCCGGATTGTATTGCCACTCACCATGTACTCTAACCCCGTTTTGAACAGACGCTTCAACCATAAATGTTTTGTGCTGTTCGGTAAAGCCCATTGTGTGAATTGTTCAATAAGAAATTGGAAAAATTAGCGATGAATCAAATTACTTGTAACGACTGTCAAAGATGACGAAATAACTGATTGATTGTTAATTCAGGTAGTTACTGACACCCAACAGGTATTAAGCTCTACGGCTAAGCATTACGTCCTTAGATGCAAGGCCCTCTTTGATGCAAATAATTTTTGCTCGCACGGTGTAAGGCTTTGTTTACATGCGCAAGGTCATAAATTTGTCACTTTCGTGATTATTGTTTGCTTATCTAAAGGTAAATAATGTCTATGGATTAAACTTGGTAAATCAGGATTATTATCATCTGGAAATAGAGTGGCAAGAACTGGGACCGGATAATTTCGAAGGAAATTCAAATATATCCAGTGAGCCTCCCATTAGAGAAAAATGGTTCAATCACCGTGTTTTTAACAATGCCCGCCCAGATATGTTCATCATACTGGGTGTGAGGATTTTTCTGTGCCCAGTGATGTAATTTTGTCTATTAACCTGATCATTTAAAAAAAATGTTAACAAAACGAATTACTCAAAAAATGTGATCTTTCGTAAATTATTAGCGTTTTTTTTCGATGATTTCTGGTGAAAATAAGCGCATTTTCATGGGAAATTAGATTTTCTACAAAAAAGTATATCGTACAAATAAGTATCGAATTTTGCATTGTTTTCGAATTATCTTGAAAAAACTAAACAAGGGGCAAAAGGTCGGCTCTCAAAAACGCACTCCTGAATTTAGTAGCACTTTGTGATTTTATCAATTTTAGGTGCAAATTAACATATCAAACCATAAAGTCCCTCTAACGCAATTGTTCCTAACTCAAAGACATAGTGAATAGCCTAACAGACAGGATGTGTTGGATCAAACGAAGCCCTTACTGATAATGTTTCCAAGTTTAGAAATTAATCGGATGAACAACTAAGTTGCATTATCAACTAACCCTTAACAATCTTAACTCTACTATGGTTACTAAACTCAGCATACTAACAATGAAGTCAAAATTCGCCTATTTAAGCAGTAGTTAGTGGAAGATTACCCAGATGGTCGACTTCAACTTACGTAATTATAAAAAATTCTCTGGATCAACATTAAATGTGTTTGGACCGTTTTTTTTGGATAAGTACTATTGTATTAAATATTCACATGAATAAGACAAACTGTCGGTACCCATCCGACAAAAATAACATTAGTAGTTTCGAATAACTCAGATGTTTTCAACGTACACAAATGCTTGATATTTCGGCATGTGACCAAGTCATTTGGCCAATATTTTTTGACGATCAGAAAGAGGCCGCTATATCTCAATTTTAACCTTACTCTAGCTATGATTAGCATCCCCCACAAATTCCCGTTGCGATGTAGAACGTTTTAATTGAAATAATATGTAAGTTTACTGACCGTTTTGCTGATCCGTAAGTACCTACCTAATTTGTGGTCGTGTCAACCATAGCAAATATAATAAACATGAAAAATATATGGCAACGTTTTTATAAATACTTATCTGTTTTAGAGAGTTTCTGATGCTTTGGGAGTTTCGTGTTCAATAATCCAACGAATTAAGGCAAAGGGGATAGAGAAGAATGTAGATTTTTAAAATCGCAATAATGTAGCTGTTTTGTCATCCCGTGGTCGACAACTTCAGGAAGTTCATGAACATACCATAATTGAGCGCATTTATGGGATGTAGGAATAGAGCAGGTGAATACGTTACCATTCGCTCAATACAACTAAACCTTAAAATCATTGATAATGTTGATATATCCACTGGTTCATTAGCGGACTTAAATTTAAATGACGTGAATATACTGTATCAAACAGGCGTTTTTAATAGAGCAACCCCATATAGCCAAAAACGAGTAGAATTTTTAAGAGAATTTAAGATAAACGACAACTCCCAATTTCCCTTTAAACCTGTTTTTCTGGAAGAACACAATAAAGGGGCTTTTAGGCAAAATTGGCAAGATGATACTCTTCATACAGTTAAAAAAATCGTCAGAGGGTTTGTTCGGGTTTCCATACGGCGGTAAACAGTCTCAAAGAGATCGACGTTTACCGCCGTATGGAATGATTGGAATGTCATCACACTGACATTGGATAAATTATACTATGTGTTATTCTACATGCTGGTTTAGAAAATGGATTTGTGGTTTGATAAATATTCAAGTCTGGCCTGAAATCTGGTGATTATCCTGATTCAATGAATAGCAAAAATTTTGAGAAATGGTTTGAAGAAAATTTGTTACCCAACTTGGAAGAACCGTCGCTTATTATTATGAATAACGCCACCTATCATTCATTCTCAGCTAATTGAAAAAATTCCAAATACAAGTTGGTCAAAAAGATTATCTACTTATTGCATGGACAAAGACAAATTCCGGTTTCACCATTTGCAATGAAGGATCAGATCTGGATAATAAAGAAGAAGCATATCCCACCCAAACCTTACAGGTAATCTGGAGAGCGCTATTTATTTTATTTTAATTTTAATAGGTTGGACGAACTAGCATTGCAACATGGACATCGAGTTTTAAGTCTTTCTCCATAATTGCCACTTTAATACTTTTGAAATGGTTTGGTCGGAATGCAAGCGCTATTATGATGCAAAAATAAGTTCTATGCATCCTGTAAGAAATGGCGTAGTTTTGGGTCAGTGAAATGAAGCCATAGAAAATGTAACAGTGGAAAAATGGAAAAATTATGTTACAAACACTAATAAAATTATAAATGATGTATGGGAACGGGAAAGATTTATCGACGCTTCAGATACTCTTCCCCTTATTATTAACTAGGACGAATCTGTTAATGATGATCCTTGCGGAGATGATTTATTTTAAGTATGTATATCCAGGTTTCATCCAAAAAAATGAGTTTTAAGGGAAATTAAGATTTGCCGTTAGTTTTAAATTATCTCCAAAATTCTACTCGTTTTTGGGCTATATGAGGTTGCTGTATTAAAAAACGCCTATTTGATACAGTACTTTTACGCCATTTAAATTTTATTTTTTTTAAACAGTCAGCTAATGAATCAGTGGATATTTCAACACCATCAACGATTTTATAGTTTAGTTGTATTGAGCGAATGGTAACGTGTTCACCTGCTCTATACGTTTCACAAATACGCTCTCTATATGGTGTGTTTATGAATTTGGTGAGGTTGTCGACCACGGGATGATAAAACAGCTAAATTATTGCGAATCCTAAAATCTACATCTCTATCCCCTTTGCCTTAATTCATTGGATTAGTGAACACGAAACTTCCAAAGCATCAAAAAGTCTCTAAGGCACATAGGCAGTGGCGGCTCGTGCTATTTTAGTGAAGTAGGGCCAGGTAAACCCTTAGCGCCACAGGCAAAAAAATTTTGGGTGCCACGCCCTTTTTTGTTAATAGTTCTTGCTTTTAAAGTAGGAAAAATAAGCAAAAAGGCACCTAATTTAATTTATGAATTTACAATCATATCTTGAATATACCTAAACACGATAACAAGTTGAAACACACAAGCAATGTCAGTGGTTTCATCTGCGATAACAGCGATAAACGGAGAGTCCTTTATTTCTTTTATGACTTCATCATGATACACATCTATTATACAGTCCCGAAGTTCATTTTGTAGGGGTTTTGATGTTCCTTTAAATACTTTCGATTTTTCAATATGATCTTTAAGAGTTTTTGTCTAATTCTGAGCTGAAATTTATTAATTCACGAAATATGCCCCTATTTTCCGACGTCTCTTTTTCGTCATGACCTCTCAAAGCCAACTCAAATGCACCACAAAACCGAACGCAGTTTATAATTTGGTTTAATATGTATCTGTTTTTATCAATTTGTTCGTTTTTCTTCATTATTTCATTGTGATATGCAGAATTTAATTGAGTTTTAATGTTAATTTTACCAAGCATACTGAAATTAAATATATTGTTTAAATTAACCTTCGATTTTTCATGTGTCTTCATTTTTTCCCAGAAATGGACCAAATCATCTGTACCTTTTTGGGACCAAGTTTGCTTCCCACCAAATAAAACACACATAAAACAAAATAGTCTATTAGATTTATCACAACAGCACACCCAAGTATTTTTTCCATAAAGCTTCCTTTAAAAATCTAATAATATTCATTACTTATGTATTTCTAAAATAAAAAGTTCGTTAACCCTACATTAAATCAGCCGCCGGCCGAACGAAAACAAATCGGGACGCGACGCGAACATCAGCTGTTTGAAACGTCTAACATCAAACGGTCAAACGAAGAGAGCCTGGCTCCGTCGTCGAGATTTTTGCCTGCTTGCATTCAAGGTAATTTTCCAACGTTTTTTTATTAAGGTGATGGCGTTTCGTCACCTCCCGTGTGCCTCGTCGCGCTTGGCGCGGAAGCTACGTTACCGTTTTACGCATAATCGCTTCCTTTTAGATGGAAATTTGCACCCGACTGTGTTCCATTTTTAAATTATTTTGCTAATTGCTTTAAAAACGAGAATATTAATTTTAATAGGTTTTGGTAATTTATAAAAGGCAGGACGCTAGACAGGAGGGCAGGTAGTGCCATGGCACTGTGGCTCTACCCCACGAGCCGCCACTGCACATAGGTATTTATTGCCATATATTTTTTATGTTTTCACAATTCCTGCTTTATAATATCTACCTAACTCGTAAACTTCGTTAAAGGGTAAAAGAGGTTTTCCGGCATCACTTTCTCTTTAAATATAATCAAATAATTTTAAATTTATTGCTTGTTCTTTTTCACAACACTGTGACATTTTCGAAATAATGTTGATTAAAAATGTCACTGTCAAAAATGACAATAAAACTTTTTTCACTAATAAAATTATACAACATTCATTATTTACGCAAATTTACTATTTCAACAAGTTCACGAATATTAGAAAGATAAACACTAGTCGTGACGTAACGGTCAGAGGTGATTGAACAGAATTTAGTATCCAATCCTTAGCAATACTTGGAATTATGCTTGCAAAAAGATGATGGGCATGTGGAGCATATCATACTTTAATAATTAGTGTTACCTTCGTATATCAGTGTATACAATTCTTATTTAATATTAAGTTAATTGTTAAATTTCGGTATCTTTTATTCACTGTCATACTGTATTTTCAAGAACCAGACCATAGTTCAACGGGCAAAAAAGCATACACTGTATATAACTGTATTTCTGGACATAACTTCGAATAATATCGCCTCTCTGTATGATTCATGATTCGTATAGTTTTATTTATTGAGTAAATATTAATGAAAACCATCACTTGGTATTTTATGGGTTATTTCCTGAGTTAGAAAATACAAATTATATATTGTTTAATAAAATATAATGATAATCCGTAACGATGATCTAAATATTTATTCCCGTAAGCTCCATCTATATATCATCAATGAATTATTATGAAGCTGAAAATATCTATTGTTAAGAAGAAATGCTTTGGGGCAAATCGTGGTTACGCCGCGGATGTTGTATGCAGTCCAATTTATTAATAGAAGAAGTAGGCTGAAGTCTGGGAAATGGGCATATAATAATTTTGCTTTGTATTTTATTTCTTTTCAATCTGTAGATACCACTTTAAAGAGGTAGTCTTTACGGAAGAGTAGGTCATTGACTTAAGGTGCTTATTATTATAATATTATAATTTATTTTTATCTAAGTAAATGGTCGACTATTTGGCGAAATTTTTAATAATATTAAAAATTATCTATTTAGAATTTCTGCTACTAGTATGCGGTACTTTTCTTGTTCTTTTTCAATGTAAGTAAGTGATTATTTTTGGCCTTAGTGCGTGATAGTCTGTTCAATGACCGCTCACCGTCACGTCATATTCTCCATATTTACGGTACGTCGTAAATTAATTCAGTCAGTTTGATTTACCGGTGGTGAAGGTTATGATTTTTCTTAGGCTTGATTTACATAAAGACGGATGCAGGTGAACAAGTAAAATACAAGCGCACTTTTCAAGTTTTTAATTATTATTTTTATACTGTTAATGAAGTCAGAAATAAGTAGTTTATTTAGGGTAAAAGGATCATGGAACGAAACATTTTATTTTTGAAAATCAGTACGGAATTTTAATTAATTTAAATTTACTGAGAAATAAATAAAACTCATTTATAAAATTAAGAATGCAATCATATATTTTTTTGTCTAGTGCATCAGTCTATAATATAGTCTATATATAATTAAAACAATTATCTCCGTAAGGATCATCATTATCATCATCAGATTCGTCCAAGTTAATAATAAGGGGAAGAGTATCTAAAGCATCAATACAATTCCCACATATCATTTATAATTTTATTAGTGTGTGTTACATACTTTTCCATTTTTCCACTGTTACATTTTCTATGGCTTCATTCCACAGACCCAAATTACTCCATTTATTACAGGATGCATAGAACTCATTTTTAAATCATAATAGTGCTTTCATAACCATGCTGCAATGCTAGTTCGTTCAACGTATTAAAATAAAATAAAAATAATTAAGAACTAAAATAAATTAGTAGCGCTTTCTAGATTACTTGTTATGTGGGTGGGATATGCTGCTTCACTATTATCCAGATCTGATCTTTTATTGCAAATGGTGAAACCGAAATTTGTCTTTGTTCTAACCATGCAATAAGTAATTTTTTTTTGACCAACTTGTATTTGGAATACTTTCAATTATCTCAGAATGATTGGTGGAGTTATCCATGATAATAGGCGACGGTTCTTTGAAGTTTAGTAACAATTTTTTTCCACTTCATTTTTCATTTCCACACCATTTCTTAAAGTTTTCACTATTCATCGAATCATGATAATTACCAAATATCAAGCCAGACTTGAGTATAAAACTTGCGTTATTCACAAATCCATTTTCTGAACCAGCATGTACAATAATATACCGTACACCCTCTGACGATTTTTTTTATCATCTTGCCAACTTCGCCTAAAAGTCCCTTTACTGTATGTCCAGGTTTCAAGAGGCTGTAAAAAAGTTTAACCAGCAGCAAAACACAGTGCTCCTGTCATTAGACATTAAACAAGCATTTGACAGCGTCTGGTACAATGGGCTGATTTATAAATTAATTACATTTCATGATTTTCCATTACATTTGGTAACACTAATATATTCATATATTATAAATAGAACTTTAAAAGTCAGAGTAGGCACTAGTTTCTCGGAACCAATAACCCTGCATGCAGGGTTACAGCAGGGTACAAACTTAGCCGCACCGCTTTTCAATCTATACACAGCGGACATACCAAAGTACCCGCACTCTAAACTTGCAATTTATGTGGACCGACGTCCTGATTTATGCTCATTCGTATTACGCAAACGTAGCAAGGCAAATTATCACTAGCCACTTAGTCACATTATTACCATGGTATGAAAAGTGGAAATTGGAAATCAATCAAAACAAATGTGAATGCATAGTATTATCGAGAAAAATAACAAACATACACATAAACCAAAAAATTCAGATAAAAGGACAACAAATACAACCAACTGACACACTAAAATACTTAGGCGTTACACTAGACAAAAAACTAAAATTTAGACAACAGACAGACAACATAATAAGAAAATTTTTGGCAATCTCGCACTCACTAGAAAAATTACTCAAAAGAAATTCTCCACTATCACCAAGAAATAAATTAACAATATACAACCAGATAATAAAACCTACAATGACCTACGCATGCCCAGTATGGTGTAGTATGGCGGAACAATACTTTCAAAAGTTGCAACTGCAGCAAAACAAAATGTTGAGAAAAGTCCTAAACGCTAACTATTATACGCCAATTCGCCATCTACACCAGGCTACACAGACGCCAACAATTTTCGAATACGTACAAAATATAGCTACAAATTTTTATCATAGACAACCACAGCATTCAAGACTCACCGAAAATATAACTCAAATCCGACAAAATGATAATCCAGTACACAAACCAATATACTGCAAACTCCCGATTTATTTCCAATAATCCACTTTTCGGAAAATTGAATAATTAAATAAATTTAAAATGCAAACGGAAAATAACTCCGCCCAAAAAATTAGGCTTCGCCTACGCAAAAATTGCAAGTCTATGGACAAAATGCTACCTTGTACCTACCTGTTAAAAATTAAGCTGGTTTTTCTATAGTTTTCCAGTGAACGCAACTCGTAAAATTTCCCATTAAAATCTCTCTAGACAAACACCATTCAAATATTTTTAAAAGTTAAACTCCTTCATGGCGGTAGAGGGTTACGGAACCGGCCAATTCTAGAAATAGCCACACATTATCGCAGTTTTACCAAGGGCCAACAACAACCCCGCTGGCGTGCCAGTGCATATCCTGGGCAGTCTTGACAGGAACACGACCTGACGGACAGGAAAACCAGAAGAGTCATAAACCTATATATTGTATTATATATAAATGTAAAACTGATAATATGTAAAAGTACGAAAATAAAAACCCTTTGAAATTGAATTGAATTGTCCAGGTTTCATCCAGAAAGTGAAAGTTGCCATTATTCTTAAATTCTCTTTAAAATTCTACTCGTTTTTGGGCTATATGGGGTTGCTCTATTAAAATAAAAACCTCCTGTTTGATACAGTGCATTTACGCAATTTTAATTTTAATTTTTTTAAATAGTCCGCTTATGACAGTGGTGTAGCTACCGGGGTAGCAGGGGTGGCAATGCCACCCGGCGCCAAGTCACAATGGCTGATTATTACGTCAAGTGATTTTAATATACATTTTACTCTTACTCCTCACCATTAATTTAGTGGCTTAAAATTTGACTAGGAAAGTCAATGGACAAGTCTTTATGGTATCAACGGCGTATACAAGGGGGGGGGAGGGGGGGGGGGGGTAATGGGGGTAAATGCTTATTGCGCTTAACAAAAAGTCGGATGTTTAAGTAAAAAAATTATTCATATTTAAGACCCGGAACCGGCGTCGCGACCTGTGTAACTTGCCGACAAACAGTACCGCCAAAAGCGCCTGTTTTGTTTGAAAAATGTCGTTAAAGGTGGACCGTGTTTAATCGGCATTTTTTGTGCCCAAAACGATGTTTTAAATAGGCGGTAAGCCGTAAGTATTGAATATTATATATTTCCTCACATTATGTGGTTCTATAAACATTGTTTCCAAAGTTCTTCAAAATAAGTCTAATATTGGCCAGGTTTCCAATTTATTTAAAAATGTTTATTAAGAACTTTGTGAACTGCGTCATCACAAATATGATGAAATTCGATGTGAAGGTTCGAATTTAAAAGCAGACTGGGGTATTAACGTTTCTTTTACTCAAAGGAAAAAAGTTTCCAAAACATTTTTGACGAACTTGCGTTCGATAGTAAATTTACAACAGAAGAAAAATTTCAAAAAATTACATTTACTAATGTTTTAGATATTGCGTCATTCCAGTTAAAAAAAACTACTTTTAGGTTTTCAAAATGTTGTTGATATGTATAAATTCCTCGAGCCCTCATTTCGGGCCACCGCTACTGAAAAATGAATACGACGATGACTTAACTGACAATTTTGCTACCGAAATTGTCAGTTTTCGCTCAGCTTTTCGTAAAAATTTAAATCAATTTTCAACAATAGAAGAGCTGGTTGATTTTATATTTTGTAAAAATCATCAAACTTTCCAGATCTGTGTACCGCACTAATATTTTTAACTCTTCCGGTAACTTCCGCTTCTGCCGAGAGATCGTTTTTTAAACTTAAGCTTATTAAAAAATATTTAAGCAACATTGTCAGTCAGGAGCATTTAAGCAATCTAGCTATCTAAGCATAGAAAATAAGTGCGCAAAAGAAATTAACTTTGATAAAGTAATCGACATTTTTGCTAGCATAAAGAACCGCAAAAAATATTATATTATGTAATATTACATATTATAATATAAATTAATAATAAGTTATATAAGTTATAGGAAATGTTATTTTTTAGTGAATATTAGGACGTCAAGTTAAGAGGGGTTATGACTTTTTTGTTAGAATTTAATTCCTAATTTTTGTACTTTCTCTAAATAAAAATATTATATGTCTTGACTTGACTCTGAATTTTATTATTATGCGACTACAAATATTACAGAGTTAAATTAAAATATAATACATAGTTATACAGTATGTCCCCGGATGGCGTTTGCAAGAGGACAAATGGACCCAAAAAAATTGAACAAAATGGAGATTTTCCTCTACGCCTTAGGCGCCACAGTAACTCTGGCTAATAACCCAGAGGATATTTCAACACCATCAATGATTATACTGTTTAGTTGTATTAAGCGAATGGTAACATGTTTACCTGCTCTATACATCCCATAAATACGCTCTCTTATAGTATGTTCATAAATTTTGTGAGGTTGTCGATCACGGGATGACAAAACAGCTATATTATTGCAAATCTACATACTTTTCTATCCCCTTTGCCTTATTTCGTTGGATTATTGAACACGAAACTCCCAAGGCATCAGAAACTCTCTAAAACAGATAGATATTTATAAACCCATTGCCATATATTTTTCATGTTTAATATTTATGTTTTTACAATTCCCGCTTTATTAGATATATTTACTTACCTTGTAAACTGCATTAAAGGGTAAAAGACTCTTTCCGGCATCTCTTTCTCTTTGAAAATAATCAAATACTATTAAAATTAATGCTTGTTCTTTTTCACAATACCGTGACATTTTTGAAATAATATTGATTAAAAATGTCACTGTCAAAAATGACAATAAAACTTTTTTGACTGATAAAATTATACGACATTCATTATTGAGGCAAATTTAGCTTAGAGCTTAGCGCTTCGTCCTCTTGACGGTGTCCCAGTATCCTGGTTTATGTAGAACTGTAAGTTTCCTTTCTGTCGTCGAATCTTAGCCTCACTGATGAGCCATGATATGGTAAAGCGAGCCTGGGAATGAAAACAATTCTTCTAAAATGATTAGATTTACTTATAGAATATCCTTTTTTTATTTCAGGTGAGTACCTCTTCATTGATTATAGAAGCCTTACCCATAGCAGACATTAGAGTACCTGCGCAGATACTTACATAATATGCAGAATCTCAGGTAACACTTAAATATTTATATAGTTTGTAGTGAAATATTTGATTAATATAATGCCAGGCGCGGGCGTGGCATACACTTACAGGGGAGTAGTTATTTCGGATCGTACGTGTGTTGACCCAAAGTCTGCGCTTTAAAACTAATAATTGCTTGATTCCAAAAACTGTATGTAAATATTAAATAGACTCAGCAACAATAATATGGGCGATTAACCTTATCTTTATATCGTCCTCATGTAGGAGAGACCGCGGCTGATAATCACAGTTTTCACAAAAATATTTTTTATTTAATTTGAGAAAGATTTTGGACAAACTTTATATACCATTATTATGTTTCATGTTGTGGGAAAGCTATAGAAAATTTGCGCCCGCTTGTGAATGTGTACTTTTTCAACCAATTTAAAAATCAATGTTTTTACTATAAAGCTTTATATAGTCAGAAGTGAGTAATATAAACCACTTTATCAACTAGTGGGAAATAAAACCAAGGTAACTAACTGGTAAAAAACACCTGTCATTAGGAGAATTGGGGTTCATTGACAGAGCCAAGTAGCCTTCTTGCTGCTAGTAAAGACTTGCTTTTTAACCTGTATTTAACCTTTGTGGGCCTATGTTGGGCCTGTTATGGATATGAAGTTTATAGAAAACCATAAACACAATTTTAGAAAAACTTGAAAATGTTATGTTGTTTTTTTTTATCAAAGCGCAGGAGGCAGGAGTTTTCTTAAATCGGATTAATCAGAACATGTTATGTCAGACGCTATTGATTTTTAAAATGGGTTGTACTAGGTATATACCGTGGAAGCAAAAATTATTTGCATCAAAAAGGGCTTGGATTAAAAAACCTAGGGCTTGGTTTAGATCACAATGATATGGGGACGATATATCTAACCAAATCTAGGTTAAAATTTTGTCAAATTTATATTATGACATGATATGCCAAACTAATGAGTAATAAAATAAGTAGACAAATACAAATTTATTTTTGTTGTCTGTCTACGCTGTGTTTATATACAGGTTCTTTTAAAGTTTGGTACAACGGTAAAAGTTTGTCAGGTTTTAAGATTTTTTTAGCTTTAATCTTATTCCCACAGTTTCCATATGATGCGGTATTCCGCTGCCAGTAAATGAAAATTAACGAGGTTTTAAAAAACAATTTATCTATTATAAAAGCATTTTGGCCATAAACAATGTATGAACAATTTAATCAGATATACCTTAAATAACATAAAGAATAAAACCGCTAATTATTACATTTCATAAAACTTAGTGTAAGATGGCCTGTCTCCCATAATTAAGCCCATTTGCACCCACATCTGTCTGCGACAGAATGGTGACACCTTTCTCAGATATTACCTATTGTGTCTGCGACAATAATAAGTAATGCTGTTTACCTTTTGTTACCAATTACGGCTACGACTGTAATGGTGACATTTTACCTCCCGAAAATATCCCTTTTTTTATAATTATTTTTGGTCTGCGACTACACTCTGGTTTTAATTGGTTCCCAGTTAATCTGCAATTTATTTTGTTACATATCGCCCCATTTTCGTGTACGTTTTATTATTAAAATTATTTGTTATTTGAGTTACAGAGTATTTTTATAGATTTACGTACACGTTTGGTATAAAGGTGCTACTGTGATGTCTCGACATGGGTATAGTAGAATAAATAAAAAAAAAATTATTTTTGAAAATAATTTAAATTTATAAAAATTTATTATAGAAATTCTTGATTTAAATTAACGGGGGCCGTGTTCTTAAAGATTTAAAAATTTTAAATGATACTTTGGAAATAAATAAAAACCATTCAAAAAGAAAACTTAAAGCACAAATGGATCACTAAAAGCTACCTTTATATTCTTGTAGTAAGCAATGATAGGACACAAGCGTTCACTGGAGCTTACAACTACCGACTAAAAATTCTTCAACAAAGTAAATTCTTTCCCAAAAACAAGTTGAGCAATCTTTTGGTGTACGTGACATTCAGTGCGAATTCCTTCTGGGTTTTGAACCCTAGTAACCTTCAAACACATTCTTGACATTTTTAATAACAAAATCTTTCGACATATTCGTAGAAAAAAATAAGAAAACCTTGAGTTAAATTCCATTCTCACACTTCTTCACCGGTCAAGTAGTTGGCCCTGACTTGTTTTCTAAGAACTCCGTGTAAACCCGCAGATTTGACCCTGACTTGTTTTGACAAAGATACTTCTAGGAAAAACAAAGTTCAACTTTTTGCGCAATACAGTGACCCCGAGTTGTTTGTCGCATTCCTTAAGAAATAGGAGGCCTCTCCCACATACCACAAAACTTCCTATAAATACTAGCGCGCGTCCTATCTAAGGAGTCATCTAGTAATCCAGTAAGCCGTAAGATATCTAGTTCCTTAAAAATTTCGAAAATATTATAGCTCCTATTCTAAATCAGTAAAACAAAGAAAACCATCAATCCAAAAGTGAGTGTTTTAAGTCCTAAGGTATAATAAAAAGGAAATTGTGAAATTAACTGGGTGGCTCTCTAACTTAAAAATTTAAGGCAGTGAAAGTGAAGTGCGGGATGAAGAAAAAGTGATTTTGCCTTAACCCATTGTATATTGTTGATTTTGCCCCTTTTTGCAACTCAACCTATGTATTCTATTGTTGCACCCTATTTTTAATTTTTTCTATTTTTCAATATATTTATTTTTTTTAAAATTAATATCTTGTTTTACTGATAGTACGTACTCTAGGACCGGCCCTGCTCCCCTTCAAATATTTGCAGTGCTCCTGCCTGACTAAAGTGAAGGCTCCCTACAATTAAAGATAGAAAAAGGGCAGGGCATTACATTGGTGTCAGGTGTGGGGTTAAACAGGGTTAAAAAAGGGTTAAAAAAAAAAAAGAGATAAATTAAACAAGGAACAAGGGTCCTAGAACAGTAGAGTTTTTATTTACCCTCTACGACAGTACACTATCAGAAAACAATGACGGAAAATAAAAACGTGCAAGAACCAACAACCATCGTAAATACTACATCAATTAATAATGTTCTGATTGGAATTGAAAATATACCCATCTTCGAAGGGCACTCAAGTATAGAAGAATTTATATCTATAATTGATGAAACTGCAACTTTAGCCAGTTGGTCTGAAGCTCAGAAAATATCAGTGGCTCGTCTGAAACTTCGAGGCAAAGCGAAACAAATTTTAGACGCCGATCCTACCCTCAAAAATACCACCAAATGGCAAGATTTAAACGATGCATTAAAAAATCAGTTTACTCGACAACATGTAAAGGGTTCAGCCTTAAAACAGTTTATAGAATGTAAACAAAGGATTGGGGAAAGCAGTAGACAGTTCTTGACCCGCCTAAAAATATTGGGAAACAAAACAATTACTCTCACAGGAACAAAAGCTTTTGATCAAGCCATAGCAACAAAATTAGAACAAGATCTTACAAGTCAGTTTATGTTAGGGCTAAGTATGCCCATAAAGCAACGTGTGCTCTCTGGAAATCCAACCCATTTAAAAAATGCTCTCGACATAGCTGAAAGAGAGGAAGCCATTGAAAATTTGCTTCATCCGAAAGATAGCCGAGAATGTCGAATGGTAAGACAGAATCAAGATATTAGGAAACCAAGAACGTGCTTTATTTGCAAAAAGACAGGTCACACTTCATATAATTGTACCAATCGGGCAGAAAAAAAAAACGATAATTGTTTTCAATGCAATAAACCTGGTCATTGGAAGAGAGACTGTAGAGAAAGACGAAAAACTCAAGAAGGACCGAGGCGCTGTTACCAGTGCCAAAAAGTTGGACATATAGCCAGATCATGTCCAAATCGAGATGGAAGACAGGGACAAGCTTTAAACTTAAGCACAGCCGCTCAACAACCCCGGAGTTCGGCTGTGGCCGAGGCAAGATGGTAATAAACAGGAGACCAACGGTTGGGATATATACATGCTCGCAGAAAGGAACCCCGAGACCACGAAATGTAGTCGCGGTAAGTGTTGAACATAAAAACTGCAAAGCTTTAATTGATTCTGGAGCTGTTATATCCCTAGTAAAGCCGGAAATTGCCAAGGGGTTCAAGGTTATTAAAGAAATAAGTAATCTAGTAGACATACAAGGGAACAGTATCCCTACATATGGGAAGGTCACCCTTCCAGTAAATTTTGGGAAAGACAACCTAGTACGGCATGAATTTATGATAGTAGAAGCCATCAGTTTTCAGGCAGACTTCTTACTGGGCATTGATTTCTTACATACACATAATATAAAAATTGATTGGGGACATGGGTGTATGTATGCATGGGAAACCAAGATTGAATTAGAAGAAGAACAATCGAGGTCAAATGATGTATATGGAGTACAAAGAGAAATATGTGAGATAAAAAATGAGATCGGGGAGTTAAAAGAAATGATTCAGCAGATGAAAACTTTATTACAAGGTAACTCTACCAAGGATTCTTCGTTACGGCTAATAACTGAAGAATCGGATGTTCAAGCGTTTAGCCGACGTTTGGATATTCAAGATAAACATCTAGAAGGGATAAGAGAAACCTTGGAACCAAAGTTAAGGGAACACGAAGTGGAAAATGAAACCAAATCGACTAGCATTCGCGAAGCTAGGAAGAATAAAGAGGAAGTGCAAACGTCCGGACGCGGACATTCTAGGAAACAGGAAAAAGGAAACAGTGTACACTTAGTAGAAGACATGATTATACCCCCGAGATGTGAAGTTATTTGTGAAGCAGCTCTGAGAGGCGCATCTAGGGTTAAGGCCCAACACATAGTAATGGAACAATGTGCAGATATTCCTCAAGGATTGCTAGTTGCCCGAGTGTTATGCCGTAAATCAAACAAACTGCCAATTAAACTTACAAACGTGACCGACAGCGAAGTTCGAATACAAAAAAATACTGCCCTTGCAATAGCTTTTGAAGCTGAAATCGAATCAAAGAAGGACGCTGGAACCTGTATTAGACAAATTTCACAGAAAGACAGTCAGGACATATTAAAACAACTAAATCTAGAAAATCCAACAAATGGAGGTGAAGAAAAGGTTAAAAATCTTATACTGGAATATATCGATATCTTTAGGGCTCCCAGTCAAAAGCTGACTTGCACTACAAATGTGACGCACCGAATAATTACAGAGGATGTTCCCCCTATTGTAAAAAGACCATATCGAGTACCTTTTCACCGACAGAAAATATTACAAAACGAAATACAGAAACTTTTGGACGACGGAGTTATTATTGAAAGCCAGTCACCCTGGTCTTTCCCAGCAATTTTAGTTGAAAAACGAAGACACCCTGGTGAAGATATTCAGTATCGACTAGTGATAGATTTTAGGGAACTTAACGCCGTAACAAAGCCAGATTATTTCCCTCTTCCTAATATACAAGAAACTATAGATAAACTAAGTGGTTCAAGTCTGTTTTCTACAATGGATTTAGCATCGGGATATTTTCAAGTTCCACTTCATCCAGAAGACCGAGAAAAAAGTGCATTTTCGACGCCAGACAACCATTATGAATTTACACGCATGGCTATGGGGCTCAAGAATGCGCCTGCGTCATGGAGTCGTATGATGTCGCACATTTTTGGGAAATTAAGTTACTCTGAATGTTTGCTTTATTTAGATGACATCATAGTTTTCTCAGTGGATGACGTCGATATTCACTTAGAACGTCTCCGACACATTTTTGAGAAAATGCGAGAAAGCAACTTGAAGTTTAAACCTACAAAATGTCATTTTCTAAAAAGGGAAACGGAATACTTAGGTCATGTCATTAAAGAAGGTGGATACACAACCAATCCAGAGAAAACAAAAATTATTAAAAATTATCCTGTCCCCAAAACAGTTAAAGAAATAAGAGCTTTCTTAGGGCTAACGGGATTTTATAGAAAATTCGTACCAAACTTTTCCCGGATTAGTCAGCCACTAACATTACTTACAAAGAAGAACGTACCCTATAATTGGAAGATGGAACAACAGGAAGCATTTGAAAAATTAAAGGAAGCCTTAATGACCCCGCCTATTCTCAAATATCCAGATTTTGGAAAGGAATTCATTGTTAATACCGACGCTAGTGCAACAGCAATCGCAGCTATACTGACTCAAGTTCATGATGGTATGGAACATCCAATCTGTTATTCCAGCCGAACGTTAAATCAAGCGGAACGTCGTTATTCAACCATTGAGAGAGAATGTCTAGCCGTGGTGTATGCCGTAAAAACTTATCGTGTTTATCTAACTGGTACCCATTTCACAATTTTTACTGATCATAGACCCTTAAAGTACCTTTTAACAATTAAAGATCCAAGTTCTAGATTATCAAAATGGGCCATGTTTTTAATGGAGTATAGTTTTTCCATAAAATACCGCCCTGGACGTATGAATGAAAATGTGGATAGTTTAACAAGATTAAATACTGACGAAGTAAATATTAAGAATCCTGTACCAAAGCAAATTTCTCTCGTTACCAATGAACCTGACCTGAAGCCAATAATCTCGGTCATATGGACTAGAGAAGAACTTAAAAAGTTACAGGAAAAAGATCCATACATTCAAGAACAAATATTACATTTAAATAACGATGAATTTTATCATGACGAGGAAGGATTATATTACAGAAAAAGAAATAATAACGAACGACACGATAAGCTAGTAGCGCCTGTGTCTATTATACCTGAAATTCTACACACGTATCATGCATCTCTTTTTGGAGCGCATCCTGGACAGAAAAAGACATGCCAATTAGTTCAACAAGATTTTTTTTGGAAATCTCTTAAATTAGATGTACAACGATACGTAGAGAATTGTCACTCGTGCAATAGAAGAAAGATAAATCCCCAGCCGCCAGTGGAAATGCAAAAGATGCCTGTACCCTCCAGACCATGGGCTAGAATAGCTATGGATATAGTAGGTCCATTAAACCTAACTATGAATGGAAATAAATATATTTTAACCTGCATTGATTTCCTAACTAGATACCCTGAGTGCATACCATTACCCGATATGAAAGCAGATACTGTTGCAAGAGCTTTTGTGGACCACATAATTTTACGACATGGAGCACCACGAGAGTTAATTACTGACTGTGGCAGTAATTTCATTGGAAAGCTGTTTCAAAACATTTGTAAGACGTTGGAAATAAACAAACTTCAGACCACTCCTTACCATCCCGCAGGAAATGGTATTATTGAACGCATGCATAAGACCATAAAAACTATGATTAGTCACTTCACTAATGAAATCAACTACAATTGGGACGAAATTTTACCATTTGCCTTGATGGCGTATCGAAATCAGTGTCATGAAGCAACTCAAAATTCTCCATTTTTTTTGATGTTCGGCAGGGACATGGAGCTGCCTGTGCATCTAACAATAAGGGATAAAATAGTAAGGTACGACCTAGATGAAAATTATGTGAGTCAATTAATAACAAAAATGCAATATGCACATGAACAAGCTAAAAAATGCATAGAAGTAAGTGTCTCCAAACGATGTGAAAAACACAATAATAAACACTTAAGAAAAGAATACGCAGTAGGCGATCTAGTTTACATAAAATTACCATCTCTACCAGGAAAAAATTTGGCCAGAAAATTCCAACCAAAATGGTCAGAACTATATCGCATTTTAGAGAAAAAGGGACCAGTTACCTTTAAGATTAAGGAAGTAAATGGAAAGAAAGAACAAATGGTCCACGCAGAGAGATTAAAATTCTTTAAAGGAAATGTTAAACCGCCACTAGATCAACTTCCTGAATTAAAACCAGAGACAGAAAATAAACAAACAAAAGATCAACTGGATCACACCGAGTATAAAAATGATGACAGGGTAAACTCTGATGAGGAAGAAATAGGTAATACCCCAATAGAAAGCGATAACGAAGAAAACGACGACTTACAGATAAGCAGTGAGGATGAAGCAAATAGCGAACTATCTATAGACAATGAAAATGAAGAACTAGAACGTGACTTTGATGACCAGGAGAACAGTGACAGTCAGAATGAGGAAAGTAACCTAGATTCGGAATCAGACAACTACGAATCCTTTGAAGAGACTACACCAACGCCAGAAAACCAAATTAAAGATAATATTCAACGAACAAGAACTCGTCAAGTTAAACTACCCCTGCGATTTAAAGATTATGAATTAGAATAATCATATAAAGAGCCACCCACAAAATATAAGAATAAACTGCTAATAGTATTTTTTCGTTATAGTGAACAGAAAATTGGAGCTGTTGATACTAAGTATCCTGTATCTACAGGTTAGATGTTCGCTAATTGCATATGATTGCAGAAACCCGTCAACTAATATATCGGCTATATCCTTGCGGGATGTACAATCATGCCCTGACCCTGAGGATGGTTATAAAATTTCAACTGGCTATACACAAGTAATCGAAAAAAGAAGATATGAATATGTTCATGTACATACTTGTTTGATTGAGGTAACCAGATTAATTACCTATTGTGGCGCTTTCTCGCATGCCAGTATGGCCAATGATGCAATTGCAACATATGTGCATCAGGTAGGTGCTGAGGAATGCAGGAAAATTCATAGATACCGAGAATACCGTGGGTTTAGTCAAACAATTATCAACAAACTAGAGCCAAACTCAACAACTACTACTGCTGTGGATATAGCCGGAGAAATTGATAATAAATATAATTGCCAAGGAAGCCAATACAGTGAAAATGGAAACAAATGGAAAAATGTAGTCGTGCAGGGAAGTGTAAGGATTACTTTGCGAGATTATTTTACAAAGGTTACCCTTGACAACAACGAAATAAAATTACCCAATGGCGTTACCTGTCCATTTCTTGAAGGATTTTGTATGGACTATATTCTTGGAGAGTCTGTTTGGGATACAACTACCACTCAGCCATGTACTCATTACAATACAATCTATGAAGGAACCGCTACATTTCTCCAAGAAAAAGAAGCCAACTCTAGTGGAAATCGTTACGTAGTTATAGAAGACCGAGCAAAAATATTTGCCATACAATTAACAAAACGAAATAATTTATGTGGAATTAACGTATGGGAAAGCGAGCATCCAAGATTAATAATTGTAGAAAAAGAAAGTGCAGAACAGATCACTCCATGGACTATGCGCAGTGGTGAAAATCCAGACGCAGATTTAATAACTTATATCAATACAAAATTTTTATATGTTGAACAATCGTTTAAAAGAGGTTTTAATGAAATTATGGCCTATACAGTTCATCGAAGATGCCTACTAAATAGAGAAATTATGAAGAATCGTCTTTTGATGGCCCCTCTAGCCCCAGATTCGGTAGCATCTCTCATAAAAAATCAACCAGGCCACCTAGCTCACGTTGTGGGTGAAGTTTTATATATTGTACGATGTTTGCCAATCATAGTAGATGTGAGGAGGGATCAAAACTGTTATGTAGAATTACCTGTTACTGCCTATAACCGTAGCCTATTTTTATCTCCAAGAACTCGCATACTCCAGGAGCATGCGCAACAAATTGAATGCAATACCATGATGCCAGCCATGTATTATTTAGAGAACAAATGGGTCGGGTTTGATCCTTATCCAAATTTTGGAATTATCCCTCAGCAATTAAAAGTGGACGACGAACATCCATTTTCCTTTCAAACCATTAAAAGTCTAGGAACGGGTGGAATATATACAGTAAATGAAATGAAACAAGCCACAGATGATATGATGTTTAATTTTGAGAGATCTGCTTTAAATAATATAATCATTAGAAAAATGGCAGGAAAAAGCGTGAATTCACAAGGATACTCTGCATTATCCCTATTTGACCAATTAGATATCGAACAATTGGCCAATTCTACTATAAAAACACTATATGGATATTTCACGGTTTTGGGAGAGTTTACTAGTGGTCTTCTCGGAATTTATTTTATTTTTCGAGCTATCAAGTTTATTTTGGAAACTTCAATGAATGCCATGGCTTTGCACAGATTTAAAGGCTTTTCGTTTTACCTATTTGGAGCTTGCTGGACTTCGTTAACAAATTTTATTTTACATGAAAAACATTACCGAGATATTCAACGAAACAGTAAGAAAGAAAATGAGAATGTAAATACCTACTGGAAAAATGAAGAACCAACAGAAACTCAGACGGAAATTACACCAAATACTCAAAGTCCAAAACCTATTCCGGAGCCAACGCAGTCAACCGAAAATACGAACGAACTACAATCATGGTCGTTTGGCGGCCTAAGACAGGCTCTGCACAGCGAAGTACCAGGTCAAATATCGATTCCAATGCCGCTTCAAGGCGCTAACACGTGGACGATCTACGAAAAGCAAGCTGCCACAGCGAATAGGAAATAAGAAAATCGCCAATAGAATTAGTAGAGCCATCTATGAAGTAAATAAGAATCCACTACGTAACTACAAATAGAACTTTTCAAACCGACATTGTACCACCTAGCGGAAACGCAATGCAGTAATATGGTATTAAGCTACTTACATTCTGAAGTCTACCGTACCAGGATTGTTAAATAGGAATTTAGATATTAGATGGCGCTAGTAGGACTGTTCAAGGAAATAAAAAAATTATATCAGCAGTGAACCACCAACAGACGCAAAAAGCGGAAATTTTAAGATAAACAAACGACTTAGTTCAAGGTGTGTTATTCAAAGATAAGATTTTTAGTTTAAAAATTGTTACGCACAATTTTGGAATGTCAGGGTCCTGCTGAATCTGCTATTTTAGTTTCCCATAGAAACCTCGTTCTCATCAGAAAAATTGGGAATCTGCTGAATTGTAAAAATTAGGAAATTTTAACAAAACCAGAATGGAAACGCTAAAAATTTTTAGTTTTGTCAGATCTTTCTACGAGTACTTGCAATCAATAACGAAAGTTACAAAGTGTCATTAGGCTTAATTAAAAATGTCGTGGTTAGTGATCTTCATGATGTACATAGGGATGATAGAAGATCTCCCTACAGTGTCTATTTTGTATCGAATGGCGTTATATCATTTATGGGAACTCTTTAATTTTTATGACCGTGACTTTCCGTGTTCTCATGAATTGTGGCCCATTCGTGCGACCTTAGCATTATGGAGAGATATGGTACACACAAGCTATCAAGTTTTTAGGGCAAGGATGGCCGTACAGTCAAACCAAGCAATGGAGCCGCAGTGCAGCTGTGCACTATGTGTACACCCAAATGAACGTTTATTTACACCTGACTATTTCTGGCGCATCTGGAACTATGTCCAACTTCCGGGTTGTTGTTGCCCAGTTTGTCAACAACAACCCCGAAACTTACCTTCTCAATTTAACAACAGGGATGTTTCAACACAGACCAATACTATAGAAACCCAAAATATGTCAACCCAAACAAGAAGACCAATCCGCCAAGAAGCCGAAAGCCAAACTCCCCTAGTTGCAAGTGGACCGCTCCCATTGCGGCCCCTCCCCCCTATTATTCCCATGGTATTTCAAGCAGGAAGGCCTCTTAGACCAGCAAATCCAATTCTTCCCATGATCAGAATACTGCCGGCAGAAGCACCAAATCAAGCCCCAGCAGCCCCCCAGGCCGGCGCCCACCCCGGTGCGCCGCCCTATCTACGACCAGGAGGAGCCAGATACCGAGTAAGACCCGTACCTTACCCTGAAGGAGGCATGCGCCTTCTTTTCAACCTAGATAGGCCGGAGCCTGAAAGCGACGACAGTGGTGTTGAGGACTAAATAAAAACTGTAATATGTTTCTGTAAGTAAAAAATTGGGATTCGAAGAAAAACAAAATTTTTCAAAGAAAAAAAAAAGAAAGGGCAAATTTATGGAAAAGAAAAATATTTTGTTAAATTTAATTACAAAAAAAAAACGTATTCAGTTAAAGAAATTTTAAATTTTTTTCGTCATAACCAGTCAGCAACAAGTAAAACGAATATTTTTCTTTTGTACAAAAAGATATATTATTAGAAAATTATAATGTATTTTATATATCAAATCAAAAAACGAAATTATTGGGAATAAAATAAAAAAAAAGGGTTTTGCGAGATTTTCAAAGCAAACATGGAGTGTGTAGGTTTGGCTAACGAAAAAAAAAAGGAAATTTTATTTTGGGGATTGAAACAAGTCATTTTTATTTTTATTGGTTGTGTGAGCATTTTTATTGCTACTATAAATCGTTGATCATTTCAAGTAAAAAACCGCTTGCTTGTTTGATTCAGAAAAAAATTTGAATATTTTTATTTTTCTTATGATAATTTTTGGAAGGAAAATTTATCTTGTTTTGATTTCTAATATGGTATTTTTAAGAAGGAAAATTTTTCTTGTTTTGATTCTGAAAAATTAACTTTTATTCAGTATGATATTTTATGAAGGAAAATTTTTCTTGTTTTTATATTATTATGGTATTTTTAAAGAATGAAAATTTTCTTGGTTTGAAATTGATTTATTTTGCACATCAGTGTTAATAGAAATCAATTTTGTAATAGAGTTTAGGCATAGGTAAAGTGATTATAATTTACAAAAAAAAAATAAGGGACATAAAGTGGAAGTGCCGTAGGCTCACATTTCTGAAAGCTCATTCGCTATTTTATCGCCAAAAATGCAAATTAATAATTTATATTAAATAATACACCATAACCACTTTAATAAACACTTTATTTCTTAAGTCAAAATCCTGAAAAATTGTTTAAAAATAAAAGGAAAAACGTTGGTGACGAATTAAAAATAAAAGCCATTGTTTTCCAAGTTTTTTAAATATTTAACATGATTAGTATTATTGCAGAAAAAAAAAACTGATTTTTATGTCCAGATAGGTTTCCTTAAGAAACCAGGACACAAAGCTTTATTAAAAAAAATAATAATACACCATACTGTCCCACTGACAATAGGACGTATGATCACTTTACGTATCATTTAGTTACATATTACTTGTTATTCTGTGTTTTTAAAAAATGTATTTTTTTATGGAAGAGATAAAACACTCCTTTTGGATTTGGTTCGACGCGATGAATACGATGAAATATGGCTTAAAAACATAAAAACATAAAATTTTTATTAAATAAAATTAAAAACTAGCTAAGTAAACCCAGTCATGAGAAATTTGCCAGACAAGAGACAAGGTCGCCGCGCTGGTATGTTGGGATAGGCGAGACGCGAAACATAAACATAAACAAATACCGATCAAGGTAAAATAACATTTCTTTCGATATGGGAAGGAAGTCAACGAAGAAAATAAATTAATTATTTGCTTCGTTTTCTTTGGGCAGAGAGTAATGTGATGTCTCGACATGGGTATAGTAGAATAAATAAAAAAAAAATTATTTTTGAAAATAATTTAAATTTATAAAAATTTATTATAGAAATTCTTGATTTAAATTAACGGGGGCCGTGTTCTTAAAGATTTAAAAATTTTAAATGATACTTTGGAAATAAATAAAAACCATTCAAAAAGAAAACTTAAAGCACAAATGGATCACTAAAAGCTACCTTTATATTCTTGTAGTAAGCAATGATAGGACACAAGCGTTCACTGGAGCTTACAACTACCGACTAAAAATTCTTCAACAAAGTAAATTCTTTCCCAAAAACAAGTTGAGCAATCTTTTGGTGTACGTGACATTCAGTGCGAATTCCTTCTGGGTTTTGAACCCTAGTAACCTTCAAACACATTCTTGACATTTTTAATAACAAAATCTTTCGACATATTCGTAGAAAAAAATAAGAAAACCTTGAGTTAAATTCCATTCTCACACTTCTTCACCGGTCAAGTAGTTGGCCCTGACTTGTTTTCTAAGAACTCCGTGTAAACCCGCAGATTTGACCCTGACTTGTTTTGACAAAGATACTTCTAGGAAAAACAAAGTTCAACTTTTTGCGCAATACAGTGACCCCGAGTTGTTTGTCGCATTCCTTAAGAAATAGGAGGCCTCTCCCACATACCACAAAACTTCCTATAAATACTAGCGCGCGTCCTATCTAAGGAGTCATCTAGTAATCCAGTAAGCCGTAAGATATCTAGTTCCTTAAAAATTTCGAAAATATTATAGCTCCTATTCTAAATCAGTAAAACAAAGAAAACCATCAATCCAAAAGTGAGTGTTTTAAGTCCTAAGGTATAATAAAAAGGAAATTGTGAAATTAACTGGGTGGCTCTCTAACTTAAAAATTTAAGGCAGTGAAAGTGAAGTGCGGGATGAAGAAAAAGTGATTTTGCCTTAACCCATTGTATATTGTTGATTTTGCCCCTTTTTGCAACTCAACCTATGTATTCTATTGTTGCACCCTATTTTTAATTTTTTCTATTTTTCAATATATTTATTTTTTTTAAAATTAATATCTTGTTTTACTGATAGTACGTACTCTAGGACCGGCCCTGCTCCCCTTCAAATATTTGCAGTGCTCCTGCCTGACTAAAGTGAAGGCTCCCTACAATTAAAGATAGAAAAAGGGCAGGGCATTACACTACGTAATTTAGTGAAAAGCCGAGCGACAACGGTCTTCAGTTGTGGACACTCAAGTCATTCCTACTGTCGGACATTTCAACATATAACTTGTAAAAGTGCAATAAAAGTTAGGAGCTTGCCCGCTTTACGCATGTGTCACTTTTCTTCTCAAGCGGGCGTTGTTTTTCATAACAGCCGAGCGACAACGGTCTTCAGCAGTGGACACTCAAGTCATTCCTGCTGCGGACAGTCTTTTTAAGAAAAAGTTTTCACAAATTAAAAATTAACGGTCTACAGGCAGCATCATACCAAATAATTATAACTCTTTCTGATAACTTTACTTGTATATTGTCAAATATTATAATGCCTTTATTTAACCCTCCACCATTTATCAACGGGATTTTAAAACCCAGTGCGACATCTTGCGTCCCAGTACGGTACCTTAGAAAAGGTCAGTCGTAAAGGGTTATTCTGTAAAAACAGAAAACTTTGCAAGATGCCCTCAAAACCGGTATAAGTGCCGGACCACAGATATTAATTCGAAAAAGTTTTGTCTGTTTCCTTCCGCCAAACCCATCCCCAGACGCGTTTCGCCGTTATTACGGCTCATCAGTGAGGCTCAGTTTGGCAGAAGGAAACAGGTCTCAAAGACAAATCACTTGTCAGGATCGATTATCAACGGGATTTTAAAACCCAGTGCGACATCTTGCGTCCCAGTACGGTACCTTAGAAAAGGTCAGTCGTAAAGGGTTATTCTGTAAAAACAGAAAACTTTGCAAGATGCCCTCAAAACCGGTATAAGTGCCGGACCACAGATATTAATTCGAAAAAGTTTTGTCTGTTTCCTTCCGCCAAACCCATCCCCAGACGCGTTTCGCCGTTATTACGGCTCATCAGTGAGGCTCAGTTTGGCAGAAGGAAACAGGTCTCAAAGACAAATCACTTGTCAGGATCGATTATCAACGGGATTTTAAAACCCAGTGCGACATCTTGCGTCCCAGTACGGTACCTTAGAAAAGGTCAGTCGTAAAGGGTTATTCTGTAAAAACAGAAAACTTTGCAAGATGCCCTCAAAACCGGTATAAGTGCCGGACCACAGATATTAATTCGAAAAAGTTTTGTCTGTTTCCTTCCGCCAAACCCATCCCCAGACGCGTTTCGCCGTTATTACGGCTCATCAGTGAGGCTCAGTTTGGCAGAAGGAAACAGGTCTCAAAGACAAATCACTTGTCAGGATCGATTATCAACGGGATTTTAAAACCCACCATTTCTTTACCTAGCATTGCAGATTATTATTACTTTATAAGGTGGTTTATTACTGCGTAATAATGTCCAATCTTTGTTCTCAAGCAGTGGCGGCTCGTGCCATTTTAGTGAAGTAGGGCCAGGTAAACCCTTAGCGCCGCAGGCAAAAAAAATTTGGGTGCCACGCCCTTTTCTGTTAATAGTTCTTGCTTTTGAAGTAGGAAAAATAAGCAAAAAGGCACCTAATTTAATTTATGAATTTACAATCATATCTTGAATTTTAAAAAAATACTGTAGGTAGAGTGTACTATATAGACCGAAAGAACCACAAACCGAACGCAATTTATAATTTGGTTTAATATGTATCTGTTTTAATCAATTTGTTCGTTTTTCTTCATTATTTCATTGTGATATGCAGAATTTAATTGAGTTTTAATGTTAATTTTACCAAGCATACTGAAATTAAATATATTGTTTAAATGTACCTTCGATTTTTCATGTGTCTTCATTTTTTCCCAGATATGGACCAAATCATCTGTACCTTTTTGGGACCAAGTTTGCTCCCCCATCAAATAAAACACACATAAAACAAAATAGTCTATTAGATTTATCACAACCGCACACCCAAGTATTTTTTCCATAAATATTTCTATTACATCAGCCGGCCGAACGAAAATTATTTAGTTTACAAACAACCTTACACGACACGACACGGACAAACAACTGTTTGAATTTAAAACGTCAAACGGTCAAACGGGGTCAAAGAGCCTGGCTACACGGAGATGTTTTCCTGCTCGCATTCAAGGTCATTTTCCTATGTTTTTTATTGGTGTGTTATGGCAATTACGTCATAACTTCGGGCCTCCCGTGTGCCTCGTCGCTTTGGCGCTAAAGCTACGTTACCGTTTTACGCACAATCGCTTCCTCAATAGATGGAAATTTGCACCCGACTGTGTTCCATTTTTAAATTATTTTGCTAATTGCTTTAAAAAGGAGAATATTAATTTTAATAGGTTTTGGTAATTTGTAAAGGGCAGGACGCTGGACAGGAGGGCAGGTAGTGCCATGGCACTGTGGCTCTACCCCACGAGCCGCCACTGTTCTCAAGTACCACAAAATAAAATACCCTAGGAAAACAAAACAACATAATGTTACAAGTTA
Source organism: Polydrusus pterygomalis (assembly GCA_963969555.1). Lineage (NCBI taxonomy): Eukaryota > Metazoa > Arthropoda > Insecta > Coleoptera > Curculionidae > Polydrusus > Polydrusus pterygomalis. Next base: position 32,120,333 of record OZ018375.1, on the reverse strand, counting down.
CCTAAACAAAAGGTCTGTGTCTGCGACTTGACCTATATTTTACAACCCTTAAAAAGCAAAAGTGTATTGACTTTGTTATAGTTACGAATAGTACCATTTACAGTACCTTTTTATTTTAAAACAATTAAGATCCAATTTTGTCTTGCAGACGTGTTGGCTGAACTTTATTTGCAATTTTAAACCCCCCATTTATTTATGTCTTGATAATTTTCTGATTTGAACTTTTGAGAGAATATTTGTAAGAACGAAATTGAAGTACAGAATATTTAGATTTTTATATGGTGCGGCCGTTAAATAATTTTGAATTTAAGATGGTTGCTGTCTTTGTTTATTAACTGCAATTGTCGGACTTATTAACCACGTTTTGGCGACAAAAAAGCGCCCTGAGCTAAGCCCGGATTAGTGAACCGTAAACGTAGCTTGGCGCCGATGTTGTCTGATCAATTTGCAGTTGTACCCAATAAATTGTTGTTAATACCCAAATTCAGCGTTTGGATTTAATCCCGTTCTCAAAGATTTCTAGCGCACCGGGTGTCGACTTTGGATTGGTGAACCGTGCGGTCGATCGGCGCAGGAAGATATCTAAGATAAGTAGAAAAAAATCGACTTATTTGTAATAAAGAAGAGATTACCGACACCAAAGAAAGAACTGGCAGCGTAACGACATTTACTTGTGATTGGGAAATATCGACTCCCCTTGCGCGTCGTTTTAATCGCTTTTATATGCTCAATCCACCATGTGTTTTTCTAAAACTAAAGAATTTGACCTGCTAGGACCGCGTTGTCGATAAGAGGGTAAAACTTTATACTTTTTGTGGCTTTTAAGCTCTTTTAAAGAGAGGGTTCCTTTACACATGTTACTGATCCCGAAAATATCAGTTATTTTTTTTTCCGCTTAAGAAATTATGTAGACATTTTTACGCGAAAAATAGCCCTGGGTCTGGGGCATTTCACTACATTACATTTAATTAATATAGGTACTTATTGGTGGCTTAGCCAAGTCAATTTTTTTCATCGAGCCAAATAATGAGTATTTAATGCTGCGATTATTGTGTGTGTGAAGTCAGTCAGAGTAAAATCAAATTAATAAAATACTAACTAAACCCCGTAAAATGTCAATAAAAGATGCTTTGCCAAGTCATCCTTTGTTTGCTACCTGCGGGGTTGCTTGTCACATGGGACAAACGTTTGCATTAGATTGGGACAAGCCACCCCACAACCTGATTTAATATTTGGAGGTTAATAAGTTCGGAAATAAAAGAGATTATGTAAAACAAATACATACATCAAATCGTTGCTAAATAAATGTCAAGCAATATTTATGTTCTAGTTTTATTATAATTTTTCATTTTTGTTAAAACACATCAAATTTATATAGTCGAAAAAATTTACTCATTATTAGCTATTTTAAAAGCTGCTGCTACGGAACCATCTATCACCACAGTCACGTTCGAACTACGTAACTGCCGTCGGTTATTAACAAGAATGTTTTTAACAGTGGCGGCTCGTAATGATGGGCTCTGGGGCGCCGCCCTCCATGCAATTATTTCAAACAGAATCCAAAAATACTTTACTTAAAAAACCAATAAAGCAATGTATGTAAGCAATCAATTAAAATAATTCAAACCAAACATACCCATATTTCAACAGGCAAGTTATATCAAATGAGCATTCGCACAGGCAAGCGCGGGCGGCGGATTATCCGTCCCGCTTCAACGCGACTATTAAGTCGGTTGCCATGACTACGGAGGCGTGACTTCACCTACACATCGCACAACGAGCTGCACGGATGGGGCTCTAAATTTTCCGTCCAACAACAGCTGTTCGCGTTTCGACAAGACCTGTCGATGCCGCTGATGCTTTGTTTTGACTAATTTATTAGTTATGTTTTAAAGTTGGAAAATTTCCTCTAATCTGCAGCTTTACCAATGCTATCAATCGAAAAAGCGATGGTTCGGGACATATATAATTTTAATAACAAAATCACCAAGAAGTTTATTTCCAAAAAAAAACGAAGATTTGACTTTCACTTCAAAAAATAATATTTGTTAGTGTTATCATTTTGTATGTTAAACAAAAATAAACGTTTTGATTACCTATAGTTATCCGCAATATTTAAAGCCAGCGCCCCCCTGACTTGCTAGTCACGACCCGCCAAAGATTTTAAACATCATTTGATAACTGTCGGTGACGTCACCAAGTTGCGAGCCTTGTGACAACTAACCCATGTGACTACCAGCACCAACTTCCCCTACTTTTTTATTGATGCCGACTAATGACATCACGATTAAAGCACTTTTACTTTGTCATTGAAGCGAAGCAATGGGTGTGTCGTTACCGTCCATTATTATATTCGGTCTACTAACTGTACAAAATGGTCCGGTTCTGTCCCAAAATTATGAAGATGTTAAGACATAATTATAGTTACAAAAACAACTCGACCAAACATTTTGTTAACACAACTAATGAGTCGTACATTTATAGATACATGAAAAGGCTAATAACTTTGAGAAGTGCTGAGTGTGAGAAGAAGATAAAAAATTTATGTGTCTATAAAACGTTAACAATGTTCATTTGATGCAAATATTAACTACCGAGTGTAAATGGCGTTATGTCTTCGCTCTTTATGGGTATTTTCGGTTTCGGGAGATGGAATTTTGGTGGAATTGCTACATTAAAGATGGATTTTAGGTGTTTTTTTTTATATCTGGCTTATATAAGGATATACGGGCTATACAGGGTGAGTCGGAAGGAATGGGCCATATCTAAGGGTGTAATATATGCACCAAAATAAGAAAAAACCCAAATGTTGTTACCCAATATTCATTCGTTTTTAAATTACAGCGTTAAATAAAATAATAATATTGTTAAACCAAAATATGCAACGTTAACATTGGCGATTATTACAGGCCGTATCTAGTTATTATTTATTTTCTCAGTCAATAATTGTGAAAATTTTAAAAATTGAAACTGTAGAAATTTTTTTTCTGTACTTATGCGATAGAATAAAAATCAAAATTTAGTGAAAAAGCCCATTAAAAATACCGATGCCGCCGCCTTAACAAGTCTCCCTTGGCAAATTAACAAACATATTAACGTTCCAACACAGAATGAGTGATGGTTCAATAAATTACCCGCCAAACGAAGAATTATCGTTAAAACAACAATTATTTTATATTCATAAGCAGCGGGGCTAAAAATAAACAACCCGGATTTACAGCTTTAACGGCCTTACACTGAAGTGTTCGTTTTGCTTAAGTTCAAGAGCTTTAACGTGGTGTCAGGTTAAAGTCAAGGGTACAAGAGTCATAGACATTTACCTTTAGATACGTACAGCTTATCTCCTGTGGAAACAAAAGTTACGTTTTATGGGTGAAAAAATACGTCCTAGTGCACAGCTCGCCAATCAGATGCCTTCCCTCCCAGCAGAATTGGGCATGCGCGCAAACCTCTTGTTATCGGCCTGTCCTTCTTTATCGACATGCTCAAAATACACTCCAGAACCAGCTCGGCGTCATTTCTGTTGTTGTGTTTTAAGTATTCTATGTGAATTCCTGGTTGTTTATTGTGGGTGTTTAATATTTACGGATTTCTAGGTTTCTGTAGTTTATTGAATTGCGTTTGTGCTTTTATGGCCAAGTGCACCGACGTTTTTAACTCAGGGTTAACGCTAACTTACGGATTAACGATAAATTTCTAGTGCACCGTGTTTTAATCCTTAGGTTAAAACGCTAACACGGGATTTTATTTAACTCGTCAAAAACGACAAGTTAAATGCGAGTTAACAAATCCTTTGCGGCATTGTGGTTATGTATACTTGTTTATTGTTTATAACTTCTGTATAAGCAAATAAAAATCGAAAATTTGAAGTATATAAGTATTATTCAAAAAATGCTGCAATTCGAAGAGGAGGAGGAGGAGGAGGACAAGTGAAATATATAGGGTCATACTTAACCGCGGCAATGGGGGAGGAAAATATCTTTGTTATGCTTTGCTTTGCTATTTAAAAGTAACGTAAAAGGACCTCGGATAAAGCACAGCAAATTAAATGCACGACAAATTAGTTCCCATGCAAGCCTTATTTTTAGCTTGAACACACGTACCATCGGTTTTTTTATCCTCAATAACTGCGCGATGCTTTAGGGTATGGTCCGAATATCACCACCAGTAACCACTGTTAACCGCGACAAATGACAGATCAACCATAAAAATCCGGTTATATTCGGGACGAAAAATCACCATGTTCGTTAAAAGCATAACCTTTAATTTTGAAAAGTCCATGACAGAGTGATAATTTACAGGAATGCTAAATACACTTAATTCTTATAATTTGATTGAGATTGATTCTCTGAAAAACTTAATAAATTACCAACCAACGGCCAAACATTTTGAAATAATTCATAACAAAACAAATTATTTCATAATAATGACAAGTGACAGGAGGAACCGCTTGTAACCGGGCGTTTAAGCCGGTGAGCATTTTGACATTTGGGTGGCGTGATATCCGAAAACCGTGTTCCAAAATAAACCTATTTTTTGGTTACCGCTATAATTTGGTTAATTACGGAACGCTAAACCACGACACTAGTTACTTTCGGACCATACCCTAAGTTTATTATCAGGCTTTTTTCTCCCATCAAGAAATTGCCTCCTCTGGCTCTTTTTTGTCCATGTTTTGAAACCGGTCTTGTTTTAAAAAATATAACAATATTAAATAAAAAATAATCAGAGAAAAATTTTAGTTGTAGTGTTAGGTTAGGTCACAAACGAAACTGGTTCGGTGCGGATTAAAAAATCGCAAACAATAAGTATTTCCACTACACTAAACCAAAAATTCCCTAAATTTTGCGACATTGTCATCATAAAATTATATTAACTTCGGATTAGGTAACACAAGCGCGGTGCACTTGAATTAAAATTAATCACGAGTTAAGTTTAACCCTCGGGTTATGTATTACTCTACACTTGGCTATTAGTGATTGGAATATAAACAATGCATAATAACAGCCGATGAATTATATTGTTATGCCCAAATAGGGGTAAAATACCGGGTATTTCGTATTTACAGTAAGTATGGGGTAGTGCTGTATCTTCATATTATTATATAACTTTGTTTTATTAAGATCATTTTAAACACATCTAACTAGGCCTAGGCTACACATTATTATAAGGTATGAAAATAAAGAGAAACACACACCAAGACAAATTATCCCGATGGTACGCCTTTTTTCGGGCAATATATTGCTTCAAAAAGTTTAAAAGACACTTTTCTCTATACTTATATTATACAGGGTCTGTACAAATTCGACATACCAGCATTGAATTCTCGGAAACTATAGGAGTTAGAGAAACGGTTAAATGGGGGCAAAGTTGTGCAATTCGGTGCTGATTATAATGCCGCTTTAAAAAGTTTTTAAATTCCGAATACTTCCGATTTTATTCGAAAAAAAAACGAAATTTTACAAAATCGTTTTTATTTTTTCTTGAGCTCATTTGACTAGCTATCTAAAAATAAATTACACTTTGTCATCGCCACTTTTTCTCCTCTACAAAATGACGTTACTAAACTAAAGATCCACCGTTTCGTCTTCGAGGGGCCATCACCAACTTTACTTTTCTAAATACGGACCTGGATTTTTTTTACCGATTTTTTAACCCTCCTACCCTCAAAATGTAATGGCGATATTACTTTCTCATAATAATGAATTGTCCTTGCTTATTTTTTTAAATTCATATTTTTTACACTTCTTGTCAGTCCGGTCCTGGCAACAAATCACAATATTAATTAAAAACTTTATTTTTATTTTTATATTATTGTTATATTTTATTTTATATTTATATTTCTTTTTATGGGGGGGGCATTAAAAAATGTTATTTATAAAAATGACGTAGATACTACGAAAGAACTGGAAGAACGCATACAGGTTGCATTTGGTAGGATAAGGCAGTGTTGCCAATCGGCGGACTTTAGTCCGATTTTCGGACTTTTTTTAAGGCTATGGACTTTTGTCGGACTTTGAAACTATTTCGGACTTTTCGGACTTCTTGATACCTGACGAAAATATGCTAAATGCACAAATTTGGAAATAAAATCGGCAGGTAACTTATTGTTTATTTACCAAGTGTTGGGTTGTCTTATTACTTATTACATTAACTTTTTTATTATTGTTTTTTTTTGTTATTAAAAAGTAAATGTTTATAGAGTTCTCAGTCTTTTTCATTATATAATATACCCCCAACAGTAAAAAATAAATATCACTTATGGCGAATGCGCCAGACGAAGCATTTTCATTTCGACGCAGACTAAATCGGACTTTTTCGTGCCACTGGGCGGACCTTTTCACCTAATGTCATTGGCAACATTGGGATAAGGAGAAGATCGGTTGAAAGGGATGTCGCCAAAATTGGAAGAAAAATCGATCGTTGTATTGAGCAAAACGGCAATCTCTTTGAACATTTAGAAAATTAGGATTTATACTAATTTTTACTTATATAGTAAATTTAGAATTATTACAATATTCTTATAAAATAAATTATATTACTTATTTGTAAAGGTTTTAAATAAAATAAAGTTTTTAATTAATATTGTGATTCGTTGCCAGGACCGGACTGACAAGAAGTGTAAAAAATATGAGTTTAAAAAAATAAGCAAGGACAATTATTTATCATTATGAGAAAGTAATATCGCCATTACATTTTGAGGGTAGGAGGGTTTCAAAATCGGGTAAAAATATCCAGGTCCGTATTTAAAAAAGTAAAGTTGGTGATGGCCGCTCGGAGACGAAACGGCGGATCTTTAGTTTAGTAACGTCATTTTGTAGAGGAGAAAAAGTGGCAATGACAAAGGGTAATTTATTTTTAAATAGCTAGTCAAATGAGCTCAGGAAAAAATAAAAACGATTTTACAAAATTTCGTTTTTTTTCGTATAAAATCGAAAGTATTCGGAATTTGAAAACTTTTCTAGCGGCATTATAATCAGCACCGAATTGCACAATTTTGCCCCCATGTAACAGTTTCTCTAACTCCTATGGTTTCCGAGATTCCAATGCTGGTATGTCAAATTTGTAACACCCTGTATAAAAGAAAAAGTAAATAACTAAGTATGTTTATATTAATCCAAGGGTAAAAGTATATCACGGGTCACGTTCTCGGGCAAAAACTCTTTTAAATTCTTGAACAAGAAATTGTGATTGAAAATGTTTTACACGTAACCAAGTTATTCCCAAACTGTCAAAATCATTACAAGTTATATACCAACTAATATTTGACTTAAAGTCGGAGTATCAACATGCTTGCCAGCTTATAACCTATTTCGCGTAGATTTATTTATGTTTTCTAGTTTCTATACAAAATTTAAAGAAAATCAGTATCGACTTGATATTCTTTAGGTAATAAATGACATATTTATTAAATATCAAGGAATTTCTTAACTTCTTTTAGGAGAATTGTATAGCGAAAAACATTAGGTAAGATTTTTTTTAACATTATTATGTCATTGTCACTCATTGTTCTTTCACTATACAATTCTCCCAAAATGAGCAATAAAATAAATTGATATTTTTGTAATATATCATATACTACCTAAATAATGTACCAACGATATTAATTTTCATTAAATGTTAGTTATTAAAATAATAAACTCAATAAATCAACGCGAAATAGGTTATAGGTTGGCAATAGATTGAATGACGTTGAGAATTCAACCTTAAGATTAGGTATGCGATAACATCGATAATTGGTTATTTTGCTGATTTTGTTTGCTTTTTGTATTCGATTTTATAAGTTTTATAGTTTAATTGACTTTGTTCTCTTTCTTTATAAGCTCAAAACATGACGACGAATCATTTTAAAAGAAATTTTAGAAACAAACCCTTTAAAAACAATTTTCTATCCTCAAAATAATAAATTTGCAACTACTAAAAATGCCAGAAATAATTACCTTATTTCCCAACTTGATCAAAAATTGAGAAAAATTTATAATTTTTTGGCAAGACTTAGGGGCAAATTTTAGCTGATTACACGTAAAAATAAATTAAAGGTCAATTTTTACAATTTCTTGAGCAAGAACTTAAATTTTAAAGTCCGGACCTGTGCATTTTCCCATTCATCAAATGATAACGTTACATTGCGCATGTCTAATCGTGTGTAGCTTTGTTTGCTTATCTAAAGGTAAATATCTATGGTTCGCATCGAAGCAACAGCTGATTGCCATTTGTTGTTTATAGTACGTATTGCGCATGCTCACTATCCCGATAACGGTCTGAATAGTTGCCTCGTTTTTCACAAGCTTGGTTGCAGACCATTGGCATTATACTGGTTATATACCGGGTGTTTCTCAAAAGACGTTCCCCCCTCATAACTCTTCTGTATTTATAGATATTAAAATGAAATTCTGAGATTATTCATAAGAGATGAGTTTGCATTTATTGGCATAATTTTTAATTTGTTAGCACTTCCGGTTTGACCGGAAGTGACCTTCACTTTGGTATTTTAAATGGGACATCTTGTATATTTTTACTTATTGGGATTCAGCATAACATTCTGAGTAAAATGACACCTCACTTATAATTTTTTGACGTGTTATAACATTTTTAGGTTTATTTTTTATTTTCAATCTAGAGAGCTACAAATTCATTAAATCTATTAATTTATAGTCAAGTAGTATATGAAAATTAAAATTATGTCATAATAATTAACTTTCTAAGTTTCACAAGCGTTTAAAAAATGAAATTTTGTTTTCTTGACGTTAACTCCATTTTTCCAAATGGAACGATGGTAGTTCACTAGGATATTTAAAACGAACGTGTTTTTTCCACGAATTTAATACCATACACTCCTATGCTATTTTAAAATTGATACGAAAAAATTTGCCTTAAGTCCCAATCGCAAATTTAAAATCGTTATGGATTATTGCCTTTTGTCTTTTCTGAAGAAATATAAGGGCGGCTTTGAAAAACAATGGAATGGTTTTGAAAACCAATATATTTTTAAATTAAAATTATAATGTCATTCGTTTATTAAACTTACATTGTAAATGAGATAAAATAGTTAGTTTTACTAGAAATGAACAAATTGATTTGCTCCAAATTTTTGGAGTGACCAGAAAAATTCTTCTGAAGCCGCAAGATTGGATGTATTGTATGTTTTATAAACTGCTTACAACTTTAAATTAAAGCCATATCGTCGGCCTAAGATGCAAATGGCCTAACTCCACTTTTTGTCTAAATTGACAAAGGTGGTGGTGGTGGTGGGTGGTTGTGTTCGCGAAAATTAACCACACCGACTGGAAAACGCTTTACGACCAGAACATCAACCTTCGCGCCAAAAACAGTAAGTCGAAACTGGCCTATCTCCGGTCCATTCTATGAAATTGGCCTAACTCCCAATAATTGCGTGCAAGTTATGTGTGATAATAGACTGTCGCTTGTTTCAAGTAAGTAGTTTTTCGTGTCTCCTGACCAATTTGCCTTTTGCGAGTTAGGCCATTTGCATCTTAGGCCGACGATATTGCTTTTTAAAATAATTCCATTGCTTTTCAAAGCCGCCTTTATATTTCTTTAGAAAAGAGAGGGCGACAATAATGCATAACCACAGCCGGACTCAAGATCGAGCCCGAAGAGTAAATGACAACACCGCACTACGTCAGAGCAACGGGTCCATGGATTTTAAGCGAGCGGGTCCGGATTCATGCCGTTAATTACGTTATAAGTTATAACAAATGAAAAGTAATATAGTATTGTTGCCGTGAGTCACGACTACACCCGAATTCGTCACTAGCTCCGCCCCCCCCCCCCCCCTATGTAGTATAAATACGCTCGTAGCTTTGTAACTTGTTTAGTATTCACCTGAAGACGACTGGAGATACTTACCAGTTGAAACGTTGTGATATGAAAAACTAAAGGCAATGGAAGTCCAAAACACATCTATTACTCAATCTAAAACTACAATTACACTTTTTAAATAATTTTATTACTATTGATTAATAAATTTTCACAGCACAAATAACGTTTTGCATCGGGTTTTAATTAATATTTATCACTTAAAACACTATTTCGATGGCGATTCTACGTTTATTGACAGCGCGAAATGTGGAAACGCGGTACCGGACACGAAACCAAAAACTCACTCAAAATCGGGTTAAAATGAATGTTTATTATCACTGATTTATTACAAGACGTTTAATATGTATTGTTACTGAGTTTACACTACTTTTTAATAAAAAAATGCTTGATTTTGAGTAATTTTAAACGAATTTAAAAGGAGCGTTGCGTAGCTTAAACAATCAACTACCGGCCGGCAATATAACTGCAGTCACGTGACTCATGGACACGACTGCCATGTTGTCGCATTGCCTTTTTCGTGGCTCATCTAACGTAGGTTTTGGCATAACGCTTTTAAATTTGCAATTGGGATTTAAGGCAAATTTTTTCGTGTCAATTTTAAAATAGCATAGGAGTGTATGGTATCAAATTGTTGGAAAAACAATGCTCTATTTAAATATACTAGTGAACTACCATCGTTCCATTTGAAAAAATGGAGTAAACGTCAAGAAAACAAAATTAAATTTTTTAAACGCTTGTGAAACTTAGAAAGTCAATTATTATGACATTATTTTAATTTTCACTTATAATCTTTCAGTGCTCGAATTATTTCTGGAAATTTTTCCGAAGGAACGCACTTTTTGAAAATTTTCCCGAGTCGTAGACGAGGGAAAATTTTCTAGAAAAATGCGTGACTGAGGAAGAACTCTCGGATATTAATTCAAGGACGCGGGGGATTCGGTAAGAAAATTTTACATCTAAAATTTATTTGAATTATTTTATTGAAATTATCCATAATTATGGGAATACTTAAACTTTCAAAAAAAAGTTTCCTCACCGTTTAGTTAAACGAAATGCAAAAACTATAAGTGAAAATTATCCTTTTTATTTATTTTTACTACATTTGATTTACTAAAATAAAGGGAAAGCATAGTATAGTCTAGTTTAGGCTAGTTATGCCAGATAAAACAATTTTTAAAATCTAGCTAGATAGTAGATACCACAGTCAAGTAGGCTTAGGCTTGTGATGTCAAAATCGTCTCTGCTATACGTCACGTCGACAGTTATTTCTTAAACGTGCTTCTTTAGTTCACAATAATTAAAACATGGCAGTAAACAATCAAGAAACTAATTTTAAGCCCTACGGTGTTTGTAAATCTTGCTCTGAAATAGGGGACATTAATATGTCTCATAAAAATTTAAAGTATTTGCAATGTTTAATGGAAAAACTGAATTAAAACCCCATCAAGAAAACCTTTTCTCAGCTATCCAGAAGATTTTGGAGGAAGATATCGCATCATTTTTAAGAAAAACCAGAATTCAGCAGAACAAAATTGCATCCAAATATTACATCTATTATATTAAACATAGACATCTGATAGAAGTGGAAAGGGAAGATAAGATAACCATTATCCTTGTTATTCTCCATTACGAAGAGAAGAGTTCGAACCAGAATTCCAAAAATATTTAGCCTTAATGAAAGAAATATTTGGTAAATAAATATTTGTATTTATTTAGTATTATAAAATGAATAAAAACATTAAATACCAAAATTTGATCCTGTATACTGATCTTCGGATCATATGATAGCTGTCAAGAAAAAATTTCCACTTATTAATTTTGTTCGCCTAGCTTGGCAGGAGGAGAAAAATTTCCGAAAAATTTGAAGGTTGTCATTGATAACTGTCGAAATAAAAGTGTGTGATTGGCTTAGAATGACAGGTGTGAAATTTTCATAATAATATACTACTTGACTGTAAATTAACTGATTTAATTAATTTGTAGCACTCATTGAAAATAAAAAATAAAGATAAAAATGTTACACGTCAAAAAATGACATGTGAGGTGTTATTTCACTCATAATGTTATGCTGAACCCAAATTAGTAAAAATATACAAGATGTCCCATTTAAAATTTCATTTCCGGTCAAACCAGAAGTGCTAACAAATAGAATATAATTATGCCAATTAATACAGACTCATCTCTTATGAATAATCTTAAAATTTCATTTTAATATCTAAATATGAAAAAGTTATAGGGGTGAACGTCTTTTGAGAAACACCCTGTATATGTTGGCTAAAACGAATAAGGGAGCCAATAATTCACCACCTTCAATTTTGTATGCGATTTCCTATATTGCGCCAGCCAAAGCGACACTCTGTAGGCAAATATTAATATTGGTGTTTCCAACATTTTAAAAATGCACGATTTGTTTATACGTGTACGTGTAAGTATATTGTATAATAATGATGATATTAATATTAACCACAAGACTATTTTTAAACCGATTATCAAAATAGTCTCGAATTCAGGCACTAAAAATAAACCAAGTGTCCGTCCATCACTCGCACCTCAAGATACAGAATAAAAAAACCAGTAAACATAAGAATAATTATCTAAACATATAAAATTTGAAATTTCTCACGAATTTTAAATGGATGAAATACACTATAAAACGGAATTGATGAAAGCCATATGTGTTTTATGCTCACTATATATTTAAGAGCGGATTTTGATACAGATATGTTTTCTGAAAGATGGAATCATTATTTTGTAAATGGCAAGTTTCATTTTCAATTTTTTTCAATTTATTAAACAAAAATAAGTATCTCGTAAATTTGTTAAATTCACCTAGATGACTAAACATCTCTATGAGCATTCAGCAGTCAGCAGTCAATGTACAGGTTGTCCCAAATTCGAGCCTCATCATGGGGATCTCGGAAACTATAAGAGATACAACATCGGTCAAATTGTGGCAAAGTTGCGCAACTTCATACTGAGCAATATCGCAAAAAAATATCTGAGCTATCTTTTTTAGTTTTTGAAATTTTTGCAAAAAACTCAAATTTTCAGTTTTTGTTTTTTTAAACTGCTTAACTTATTTTATCCGCCACAGAAAAACAAGCACAACATTGTAAAGGCAACTTTTTACGCTCCATATTGTGACGTTTTTAGAATTTCGTTACAACGTTTCGTTTTTATGGAACTATTATCAACTTTAATATTTTAAATACGGACCTGCATTTTTTATTTTAGTTTTTGATAGCCCTTTAAGCCCTGAAATAAACCATGTACCACACTTAATTATATTTAGACGTTTTGATGTCATTATTACATCTTCAGGAATGTGATAATTATTTTTAAATACGGCCCTGGTGTTAGTTACTTAATCTTTTTACCACATACAACATGTAATTGGATCCGGAATTTTATACAAATAATTTACTATATTTAAGTTTTTATATAAATTATTACAAAGTAAAAATAAAACCAAACAAAACAAAGGTTGCTATGACAAGAACTTTTAGTTAATTGTTTGACTTAAGGTGGAATTCTCAACGTCATTTCATCTATTGCCAACCTATAACCTATTTCGCGTTGCTTTTTTTAGTTTATTATTTGATTAAGTATAACATTTAAATAAAATCAATATCGTCTGTACAATATTTAGGTAATAGCTGACATATTACAAAAATATCAATTTATTTCATTGCTAATTTTGGGAGAATTGTATAGTGAAAGAAGAATGACATAATAATGTTAAAAAAAATCTTACCCGACATTTTTCGCTATAAAATTCTCCTAAAATATTTAATGAAATTCCTTGATATTTATTTAATAATGTCAATTATTACCTATAAAATATGAAGACGATAATGATTTTATTTAAATTTTATGTAAAAGCTAGAAAAATTAAATAATTATACGCGAAATAGGTTATAGGTTGGCAAGTATGTTGATACTTCCACCTTTATTATCTTGACAACTGCAGTCACCATTTATACTGAATATTTTAGCAAAATTATGTTTTCTGCTTTAGAAAAGCGCGACATGTTACGAGTTTATTATTCTTCCAATAGGAATTCACAAATTTCTTGTGACCGTTATTTACAGGACTATCCTGAACGCTTGCAGCCTCATTATAGTTATTTTGCTACGCTTGATACTAATTTAGCCCAGTATGGTAGTTTTAATAAACCAAGAGTCAAATATACACCAGGGCCGTATTTAGAATTAATTATCACATTCCTGAAGATGTAATAATGACATCAAAACATCTAAATATAATTAAGTGTGATACATGGTTGAATTCAGGGCTTAAAGGGCTATCAAAAAATAAAATTAAAAATGCAGGTCCGTATTTAAAAAATTAAAGTTGATAATAGTTCCACAAAAACGAAACGTTGTAACTATATTCTAAAAACGCCACAATATGGAGCGTAAAAAGTTGCGTTAACAATGTTGTACTTGTTTTTCTGTAGCGGATAAAATAAGTCGAGCAATTTAAAAGAACAAAAACTCAAAATTTTAGTTTTTTGCAAAAATTTCAAAAACTAAAAAAGATAGCTCAGATATTTTTTTGCGATATTGCTCAGTACGAAATTGCGCAACTTTGCCACAATTTAACCGATGCTGTATCTCTTATAGTTTCCGAGATCCCCATGATGAGGCTCGAATTTGGGACACCCTGTATATTAAGAGCAAATACTATAGTAACGCCTTCGCCATTTCCTTTTTTGTTTCGTTAATTCTTCTTTTTATCCAAAAATCGGCCAGATACCCCTCCTAGGGGTACAGTTATCTATTCAATGACCGCTGACCGTTACGTCACGACTAGTTCTTATCTTTCTAACATTCGTGAACTAGGTGAGATAGAAAATTAGCGTCAATAATGAATGTCGTCTAATTTTACCAGTCAAAAAAGTTTGATTGTCATTTTTGACAGTGACATTTTCAATCATTATTTCAAAAATGTCACGGTAATGTACAAAAGAACAATCATAATGACCGTATGCACCAAGGCCAGTTAATCATGATTAGCTTATAATCATGATTAAATATCTCAATTAAGAAAATTTCCAACGCGCCAGCACTGCTCAGGAACTTAATCAAGATTAAAGTTAACCAGCCAATCTTGATGGGTTATATATTTAATCATGATTAAAAGGTTATTTTCCTGTTTTGTTTTGAAATTTGTCTCGAATTTTCAATAATAAAATTAAAATGGGAGACGAAATTATCTTCGATGATGATTTTCGTGTAATGGACATTTTTAATGATGGCTTTCCGAGAGCTAGAAAGACCTCGGAGACAAAATTATTTTGATTTGATAGATAAATAGGGTTTGTTCAGCTAACAGTTCTTTTCTTTTTCGCATCTAATATATTATTTTCTTCCTCACCAGTCAAACCCTTTTTTTTCTGTGAGTCAAACTCCATGACTCTAGATGCCGAAGTGTGAAATTGGGGGTTTAATGCGCAAAACAGCCAAACTGGAAAAAGTTCTCGGAAAAGTTGAAAAAACAACAAAAAGAAAACATAACCACAACTGTCAATCTGCTTGGTGTTTCTGGTCACAGAAAAATAAAGGGTTTATTTTTCTGGCTGATGGCACGAATTTTTGCATCTGAGCTATGTTGCCAAATCGAGGTTTTAACTTTACCCTGATTACAAAACCCACATATCCTTTTAGTTGGTGCATAGGCTGTTTTATTTAATCACGGTTACCTGGTTAATCACGATCACCTAATCATGCCTAATGGGTAAAATGGTGCATACGGTCATTAGTATAATATTATTTGATCGTTTTCAAAGGAAAAGTGATGCCGAAAAGACTCTTTTACCTTTTAACGCAGTTTACGAGGTAAGTAGATACAATAAAGCAGGAATTGTAAAAACATGAAAAATATAATAATACTTATATGGCAATGTTTTTATAAATACCAATCGGTTTCAGAGAGTTTCTGATTCTTTGGGAGTTCCGTGTTCAACAATCCAACGAATTAAGGCAAAGGGGATAGAAAAGGATGTAGATTTTAAGAATCGCAATAATGTAGCTATTATGTCATCATTGTCATCCCGTGGTCGACAACTTTACGAAATTCATGAACAAACCATAAGAGAGCGTATTTATGGGATAGAGCAAGTGACCACGCTACCATTCGCTCAATACAACCTTAAAATCATTGATGGTGTTAAAATATCCACTGGTTCATTAGCTGACGCTTTAAAAAATTTAAATTTAAATGGCGTAAATGTACTGTAGGTATCAAACAGGCGTTTATTAATAGAGTTATCCCATATAGCTCAAAAACAAGTAGTAGATTTTTTAAAAGAATTTAAGAATAACGGAAACTCTTAATTTCCCTTAAAACCTGTTTTCTGGATGAAACATGGATATACATACAGGGTTAGGAAAAATTACCAGAACGGTCGATTATTCAAAATATACTGGGGTTATCAAAAAACGTCTTATATAAAAAATGTAGGGCTGTTAAAAATCTACATATCGGTGATAAATTTAAATATACAGGGTCGCCCACAAAGTTGTGGAGAATAATAGTTATATTTTTTTAAATGGAACACCCTGTATATTTTTACATTTTTAAATTTCACATAAAATTATAATTATTTTTTATTAAATGCACTATAAGTCTATACTTCATAGTTTCCGAGATATTGACTCTCGAAAAGTGACATTTTTGAACTTTGACAGCTTATAACTTTTTAACAGTACGTCTTAGAGCAAAACGGCTTACATGTCCCTATCTTCAATTTTTATTATCTTCCCAAAAAAACCAACTTCCGGTTAAACCGGATGTGACTCGAAAGCAGGAAATGTAGTTGTTCCGGTTTAACTAGAAGTTGATTTTTTGGGAAGATAATAAAAATTGAAGATGGGGACATGTAAGCCGTTTTGCTCTAAGACGTAGGTACTGTTAGAAAGTTATAAGCTGTCAAAGTTCAAAAATGTCACTTTTCGAGACTCCATATCACGGAAACTATGAAGTATAGACTAATAGTACATTTATTAAAAAATTGTTATAAAATGTGGAATTTAAAAATGTAAAAATATAGAGGGTGTTCCATTTAAAAAAATATAACTATCATTCTCTACAACTTTGTGGGCGACCCTGTATGTTTCAATTTATCACCGATATGTAGATTTTTAACAGCCCTACATTTTTTATATATAGGATGTTTTTTGATAACCCCTGTATATTTTGAAATAATCGACCGTTCTGGTAATTTTCCTAACCCTGTATGATACTCTTCATACAGTTAAAAAAAAATTCACAGATCTTGCACCTTACGCAAGCATCCTATGTATTGAAAATACCTGATACAGCTTTAAAATTTTAATGACCTATGTCATGTAATTAAAGCCCACATTCTAATTTGAATTTTGTAAAAGTTTAAAAAATGTTCTTTAATTTTACAGTACTCGTTACATAAAAACTATGGATAATTTTAAATTCCTCACCTCAAAAAACCCCAAAATCCTTAATTTCGTGCTGCTACCTATGTCATTTCGTTAGGAAATAATCCCAAAAAAACGAAAACAAAAATAAAACTTTGACACCCTGTATCTTGGTTGTTATCAATTTTGGGATAATGCAAGTTTAAATAAACCGCATTATTTCGCCTTAAGAAGCCTACTGTTGCTCTGTGTCCCATTACGTTTGGGACACCCTGTATATTAATTAAAACATATTATAAATAATCCCAAAAAAACGAAAACGAAAACAAAAATAAAAGTTTGACACCCTTTATCTTGGTTGTTATCAATTTTGGGATAATGCAAGTTTAAATAAATCGCGTTATTTCGCCTTAAGGAGCCTGCTGTTGCTCTGTGTCCCATTACGTTTGGGACACCCTGTATATTCACTAAAACTTATTATATTAAATGTATGGTTTTATTTCTAAGAATAATTAATATAAATTTGTTTATAAACAATAATATTCACATAGCAGACCAACCAAGGTGAACTATAAATAATCCCAAAAAAACGAAAACAAAAATAAAAGTTTGACACCCTTTATCTTGGTTGTTATCAATTTTGGGATAATGCAAGTTTAAATAAATCGCATTATTTCGCCTTAAGGAGCCTGCTGTTGCTCTGTGTCCCATTACGTTTGGGACACCCTGTATATTAACTAAAACATATTATATTAAATGTATGGTTTTATTTCTAAGAATAATTAATATTAATTTGTTTATAAACAATAATATTCACATAGCAGACCAACCAAGGTGAACAATTGCCTTATATTCAATCGGTCATATTGTCTAAGCCTACTTAATTATACTTATTTACCCAAGCGTTCAAAATAGACCATGAAGATTTTCATGAGATAGGTAGGGGTGCAAAATATAACCAATCACCCGGTACAATAACATTTTCTGAGAAATCAATAATAAAAAAATTATCCCATTTGTTAACCAAATTTGGGCGGACCCTGTAATATGCAATTATTGTGCTCCAACTTTTTGCCTCCCGCTTTTTTTTTCGATATAATATTCCGATTTAAATAACGTGAACTTACCTTAGTTATAACTTATCTCAATAAAACACTTTTTAACAAAGTTACTATGGCGTTCTTTCAAACACAAACTAAACTAAACATTATTCATTATTTACTTGCCGACTTTACGCTGATTCATATTTATATTTCTACCAAGTCTTATCAGAGTATTATGTTACAAGACCGATCTAGATATTGCGCTGTTGGCCGCGACAGACGGCAGAGTGACATCGACATGAGCGACATCGACATGCAATGCAAAGTTTGCGTAAACACGATCCCAATAGTATTTTCAATACTAAAATCGTCAGAGAGTGGACGGTATATTATTCTAAATGCTGTTTCAGAAAATGGATTTGCGACTAAAGCAAGTTTGGTATTCAAGTCTGCCCTGAAATCTGGTGATTATCATGATTCGAGAAATAATGAAAACTTTAAGAAATGGTTTGAAGAAAAATTGTTACCAAACTTGGAAGAACCGTCGCTTATTATCATGGATAACGCCACCTATCATTCTGGGCCAAATGAAAAAATTTCAAATACAAGTTGGTCAAAAAGATTACTTATTGCATGGTTAGGACAAAGATAAATTCCAGTTTTACCATTTGCAATGAAGGATCCGGATCTGGATAATAGTGAAACATATCCCACCCAAACGTTAAAGTAATCTGGAAAGCGCTATTTATTTTATTTTTGAAATATTTTTATTTTATTTTAATAGGTTGGACGAACTAACATTGCAACATGGACACCGAGTTTTAAGACTTCCTTTATATTATTGTCACTTTAATTCTATTGAAATGGTTTGGTCGAAATGTAAGCGCTATTATGATGCAAAAATAAATTCTGTGCATCCTGTAATAAATGATGTAGTTTTGGGTCTGTGGAATGAGGCCATAGAAAATGTAACAGTGGAAAAATTAATAAATTATGTAACACAGACTAATAAAATTATAAATGATGCGTTGGAACGGAAAAGGGTTTTCGATGCTTCAGATACTCTTTCCCTTATTATTAACTTGGACGAATCAGATGGTTCTTGCGGAGATGATTTATTTTAATTATTAAGAAACTATATTTTTTTGTGTTTTAATTTTTTATTATATTTTCTTCTTTATTATATTATAAATAAGATGAAAATATTTTAAACAAAATTATTAGACTGATGCACTAGACAAAAAATATATGATTTAATTTTAAATTTTATAAATCAGTTTTATTTATTTTCAGTATATTTAAATTAATTAAAATTTTTGTACCGATTTTTAAAACCAAAATGCTTTATCCCGTGATAGCTTTTACCCTAAATAAACTATTTATTTCTGACTTCATGAACAGTATAAAAATAATAATTAAAAATTTGAAAAAACGCTCTTGTATTTACTTGTTCACATGAATCCGTCTCGATGTAGATCAAGCCTAAGAAAAATCATAACCTTTACCACCAGGAAGTCAAACTAACTGAATTTATTTACGACGTACCGCAAATATGAAGAATATGACGTAACGTCAGCGGTCATTGAACAGACTTTATCTTGCTCTTCCTCGTTGTTACCAACTAAACCGTTGTACGTAGCTATCGCCTTACTTATAATTTGACAGGTGTTGGAAATACTCAGAATAAAAAAGAAGATGTTTTAATTTTTCAATTATCATAATTTTCGTTTATTTAGTATCTATCACGAAATGAGAAGGAATAAAAATTTTTAATTTGGTACTTATGTAGGTACCGTGCAAGCAAAAATTATTTGCATCAAAGAGGGCTTGGATTAAAAAACGTGCAGCTTGGTTTAGATCACATTAATATGGGGACGATATAGGTATCCAACCAAATCTGGGTTAAAATTTTGTCAAATTCATATTATGACATGATATGTCAAACTAATGAGTAATAAAATAAGGAGACAAATACAAATTTTTTTTTGTTGTTTACAGAATTAACAAACTAAGAATATACAGAAAGAAAAAAAAAATAATTACATAAATTGCTGAAATTGGCCACCGCCATGCTAAGCCTAAATTCACACGTCTCTTCATATTTTCGAAGTATTGACCAGGTATCTCTGGAGAAATGGTACCACATTCCTGGATAATCATTTCTTGTAATTGTTCTAAATTTGCAACTTGTGTTTTAAAAATAGTGTTCTTTAAATGAGGAAAAACGAAATAATCCATAACCATTAAACAAGGTGATCTAGGTGCTAGGTGGAAATTCAATGTCTGATCGAAAACTGATCAATCTGTCGCCGAAAAAATTGCGCAAGTAGTTAATAGTTTCGGCGGCTGTATGGTCCTGTTGAAAATATCCAAAACGTAGTCCGTCGTCAAGTAATTGCTCCACAAATGAATTCAAAATATTGTCTCTATACCGCTGCGCTGTAACTGTGTCATGAAAAAAAATAGGACCAACAATTCTTCTTCGGGAAACAGCTAACCAGACACCAAATTCTACATAAAAATGGAGATTTTCACTACTCCACATGCGTGTATTCTGAGAATTCATATAACCGGAGAGGTGGAACCAGGCTTCATCCGAAAAAATGTCAGGTCTAATAAATCATTTCATTCCAATAAATTTTGGGTACCTAAACCATTGAGAGTAATTCCGGCGTCTCGTCTTTCAAAATCTGCGGCTTGTATTTCTTTGAAGACTTGCACTTTATAAGGAAACAAATTGAGCTGCTTCTTAAGAATAAATAGTCCTGCGCATGTTCCATAAGATCTTCGCACTTCCTGTTTCACTGAACACAGCCACGTTCCCAGAACCTGTTTCCCTGAACACAGCCACGGTTCTTTTAGGGCAATGACAAAAATCCCCAGCAATAAAAGGAACGTTAGGAAAATGTTCGTGAAAATCGTCCATGCACAAACCCGGATTGTATTGCCACTCACAAATTCGACCCCGTTTCGAAAATACGCTTCAACCATGAATGTTTTGTGCTGTTCCGTGAAGCCCATTGTGTGAATTGTTCAAGAAATTGGAAAAATAAGCGATAAATCAAATTACTTGTAACGACTGTCAAAGATGACGGAATAACTGATTGATTGTTAATGCAGGTAGTTACTGACACCCAACAGGTATTAAGCTCTACGGCTAAGCATTAGGGTAGACCGGGGACAGTTGTAACACGGGTCAGTTGTAACACTGTAAATAGTTCGAAAACCGTTAGAGATATTTAAACGCCATTGGTAGGGATGAAGTGAGTCGCTGTTTGCGTCTCAGTATTCAGTATGCCGCTGGACTTAGTGCGCGGCGTTTGTGTGTAATCTGGTGTGTCGTCTTTTACGAAGCAAAAGTAAGTATTTGTATGTTTAAATATTATATTATATATTCTTTGTTGTATTAGAAACAGATTTAAAATTAATTTCTTTGCAATCTCTGACTTTTTCCACGTGGTATAATGTCTTTGAATAAATTTTATGTAACGGAGTTTTTAAGAAAAAAATTACATTTGATACAAAATACGGCCGGGGACGATTGTAACAAAATTATTGGGGTCAGTTGTAACGTTACAACTAGCCCCAAAATTTAACAATTCCCCCCACATTTTATTTTTATGTTCGTTTTTGGAGCTATGATGTTTTATTTTTGTCTACAGATGCCTAGAAATCGTCAGAGAACAACAGAAAGAGCTACGAAAGACTTTTCGTTGTATTGTCGAGCCTACGAAGAAGTAAGAAACGGGAAAAAAGTAAGAACTGCTGCACGGGAATATGGTTTATGCCATGTATCATTGGGTAGGTACAAGAAAAAGAGGGAAGCTGTTGGGAATGAACTGGGCGAAATGATTAAGATGGGCTACAGAGCTGCTAATAAGGTATTCACTGAAAAACAAGAAAAAGAATTAGTCAAATATTTGATAAGGTCGGCTGACATTTATTTCGGATTGAATACAAGAGAAGTAAGAAAATTAGCATATGAAATGACAATAAAATATAATCTCTCAAAACCTGTTGCATGGGATAAAAATAAAATGGCTGGGGAAGATTGGTTCCGTTCATTTATGATAAGGAATCCTGAACTTTCCATTCGAACCGCTCAAGCGACAAGTTTAGCCAGGGCAACAAGCTTTAACCGAACTAACGTTGAAGCATTTTATGACAATTTACAAACAGTTTTAGATCGTTACCATTTTCAAGCAAAAGATATATATAATGTAGATGAAACGGGAGTAACTACAGTCCAAAAACCAAACAAAATTGTAGCAAAATGTGGAAGTCGGCAAGTTGGATCCTTAACATCAGGGGAAAGGGGAACACTTGTTACGGTTGCTGTAGCTGTAAATGCTTTGGGAAATTCTGTGCCTCCCATGTTTATATTCCCACGAGTGAGATATCAAGAACATTTTGTGAGGGATGGACCTGTAGGTTGTATTGGCACAGCTAACCCTTCGGGTTGGATGCAAGATGAGAGTTTTTTAGTGTTTCTGAAGCATTTTCAAAAGCACACTAATTCTTCGATTTCGAACAAAGTCTTATTGCTGATGGATAATCATTTGTCTCATACAAATATTGACGCTCTAGACTTTTGCAAAGAAAATGGAATTGTATTGCTTTCGTTTCCACCACACTGCTCGCACAAGCTGCAGCCGCTAGACCGATCAGTTTTTGGCCCATTTAAGAAAGCCGTTAATACAGCCAGTGATGCATGGATGCGCTCGAATGCAGGAAAAACGATGACCATTTATGACATACCGAGTATCGTAACCACTTCGTTTCCAATAGCATTAACCCAAACCAATATGCAAGCTGGTTTTGTCAATACTGGAATTCATCCATTTAACAGAGATAAGTTCACGGAATTGGATTTTGCACCCTCCTTTGTATCGGATAGACCAAACCCTAAAAATTTTATTGAGCCCATAGAATCACATTCAAGAGTCGGAAAGGGCTTGTTGGAATACACTCCTGTGTCAACATCTAGTGGTACAATAGCCGACAGGTCTACAGATTCTATAAACGATAAGCCTATTATTGAGCAGCCCAATTCAATGACTGATATGCCATCAACAAGCACTCAAAATGACTTTTCGCCAGAAATTGTAAGGCCTTATCCAAAAGCTCTGGCGCGAAAAATAACTAATAAAGGAAAGAAAAAAAGAAAATCGACAATTTACACCGACACGCCAGAAAAGGAAGCAATAAGACAAGAAGCCGAAGAAAAAAAAAATAAACAGAGAATAGACAATGTTAAAAAGAATTTTAATACGCAAGCAAAGGGAGCAGCGAAGAATAAAATATTGAACAAAAAGAAAAATAAAGTTTTCATAAAATCTACAATGGTGGAAGAATCGTCTGACGAGGAAGACTATTTTTGTCTTGTATGTGTAGAACCTTATGGTTCCAGCAAACCCGGGGAGAAATGGATTCAGTGCCGAGGGTGCCACCTCTGGGCTCATAAAGAGTGTACCAAACAAGATGCAATATATATGTGCCAAAATTGCGAATCGGACTAATATTTTATCACTATTAAGTCATTTTATTATTATCATGTTTAATCCTTTTAGTATGTTTTTTGGTGCCACATATTCTCATGTTATTTTTATTTCTTTAGTTAAATCTGGACTGTTTTAGTGCAATCATACTTATTTTTTATATTTAATATAACATATTTTAGAGTCACAAAGACTAGAGAAACCATCTTGTAGTTTTTCATTAAACTTAATTTTCAAACCTAAAATTAGTAAATTTCGGATATTATTAATTAAAGGGTGCAATATTTTGTTACCGTAATTAATAAATCTTTTAAAATTACATGGATTTAATTTTTTTTATGTATGTTACAACTAACCCCGGCCAATGTTACAACTGACCCAGGGGTTGGGACAGTTGTAACATTTGACACCTAATTTTTAACAATCTGGTAAAAATGTATTTTATTCACTTTAAGCTAGAGACATGTTCACATTTTGTTGCCAAAATAATATACCGTACGATATATATTTGGGTTTTATTCCAGCCCTCGCAGAAGAGTCGGTATAACTCATTTTAGTAAAAATGTTACAACTGTCCCCGGTCTACCCTACGTCCTTAGATGCAAGGCCCTCTTTGATGCAAATAATTTTTGCTCGCACAGTATCAATAAATGACAAGGAATAAAAATTTGAAATTTAGTGCTTATGTATAACTTGCATTGCATTTAAAAATAGTACCGGGTGTCCCACTAAGAATGGACACCGGCCATAACTTGCTAACCGTTAATCATATAACTTGGGGGAAAAAAAATTTATTGGCTAAATGCACTAAGAGAAATCGCTGGAAAATATTTTAAAGTTTCTAAATCCACCGCTAGAGGGCGTAAATCCAAAATTTTTCATTTTTTGAAGGGTACACCCTGTATATTTTTAAATTTTCAAATTCCACATAAAATTATAATTATTTTTTATTAAATGCATTATTAGTTTATACTTCATAGTTTCCGAGATACTGACTCTCGAAAAGTGACCTTTACGAACTTTGACAGCTTCTAACTTTTTAACAGTACGCCTTAGAGCAAAACGGCTTACATATCCCTATCTTCAATTTTTATTATCTTCCCAAAAAAAATCAACTTCCGGTTAAACCGGATGTAACTCGAAAGAAGGAAATATAGTTGTTCCGGTTTAACTGAAAGTTGATTTTTTTGGGAAGATAATAAAAATTGAAAATAGGGACATGTAAGCCGTTTTGCCCTAAGACGTACTGTTAGAAAGTTAGAAGCTGTCAAAGTTCAAAAAGGTCACTTTTCGAGAGTCAATATCTCGGAAACTATGAAGTATAGACTAATAATGCATTTAATAAAAAATAATTATAATTTTATGTGGAATTTGAAAATTTTAAAATATACAGGGTGTACCCTTCAAAAAATGGAAAATTTTGGATTTACGTCCTCTAGCGGTGTATTTAGAAAGTTCAAAATATTTTCCAGCGATTTCTCTTAATGCATTTAGCTAACACATTTTTTCCCCCCAAGTTATATGATTAACGGTTAGCGAGTTATGGCGGGTGTCCTTTATTAATGGGCCACCCTGTACATAAAAAACTAGGGTTGCCATTTAAAAAAAATGATCGATATCGTTATATCTCTAATATGGGAGTCACTGTATCAATATTTTCTTTATAAAAATGACCACAACGTAAAATGTTAACACGGGTATGGGTGTACCCATTGTACCCAAGCATTATTCCAAAAAAAAACAGTACTGAATTTACTGAATTTATTCCAAGTTACAAACTCACAATGCATAAAAAAAATCGTTTCAACCGTAACACGCCATAATAATAGTAGCTAATACACTGTAGAAATTGGTGCTATGCGTTACTGTTGGCTTATTTATTGTTTGTTTTACGATGTTTTGTGTTTATTAAATACCAGAAACAATTAATAAATCAGTTGTAAAAATATAATGGAGACCACCCTGTAAGTTTAAGATAGTTTCGCGTTTTATCGCCAATAAACAATCAATACTTCCACTTAAACTAAACTATAATTACATTATGCCAATGTAATCATCTACTGTGTTTGTAATCTGTGCAATAAATCCGTGCATTAAAATTTAATTATGAGAATATTCAATGTTCAAAAATGACAAAATTTTTAGGATTAGTTTTAGACGAAAATTTAAACTAGAAAAGCCAGGATCAAGTGTATTATAAGATCGGTATCTTCCTTGATATCTGTTTTGTACAGAGCGAGATATTACAATACATGCCTTTGAAATACTTTAAAAAATAGACATTTTTCTTTAATACCGTGCGAGCAAAAATTATTTGCATCAAAGAGGGCCTTGCATCTAAGGACGTAATGCTTAGCCGTAGAGCTTAATACCTGCTGGGTTTCAGTAACTACCTGAATTAACAATCAATCAGTTATTCCGTCACTTTTGACAGTCGTTACCAAGTAATCTGTTTCATCGCTAATTTTTCCAATTTCTTGAACAATTCACACAATGGGCTTTACGGAACAGCAGAAAACATTCATGGTTGAAGCGTTTTTTCGAAACGGGGTTAGAGTAAATGGTGAGTGGCAATAAAATCCGGGTTTCTGCATGAACGATTTTCACGAACATTTTCCTAACGTTGTTTTTATTGCTGGGGATTTTTATCATTGCCTGAAAAAAACCGTGGCTGTGTTTAGGGAAACAGGTTCTATACAACACAAAAAAGGAGCTGGAAGACCATTTGTATGAACAGAAGAACTTGTTGCAAACGTTCAAGAAATAATGCAAAATACGCCAACAAATTGTATAAGACGCCTGTCCCAAGAAGTGGGAAGATCTTATGGCTTATGGATCATGCAGAACTATTCCTAAGAAGCAGCTAAATTTATTTCCTTATAAAGTGCAAGAATATATTGGGATGCTGGTCAACACTTTCGAAAATACGAAGAGACGTGTGAATTTGTGCTTGGAGCACGGCGGTGGCCAATTTCAGCAATGTATGTAATTATTTTTCTTTTTCATTCTGTATATTCTTACTTTGTTAATTTTGTAAACAACAAAAATAAATTTGTATTTGTCTACTTATTTTATTACTCATTAGTTTGGCATATCATGTCATAATATGAATTTGACAAAATTTTAACCTAGATTTGGTTAGATACATCGTCCCCATATCATTGTAATCTAAACCAAGCCCTACGTTTTTTAATCCAAGCCCTCTTTGATGCAAATAATTTTTGCTCGCACGGTATATTCAGAATTAAAATATTAAGCTCCTACATGGGGATCTGTTTGTTTATCAAACTTAAAACAAAAACTGCGAAATAAAGTTAGTAAATGCATACACAAATTACCACGTTTAGAACCAACCGTTAATCTATAATATAGACCGAAGTAAAGGATTCAAACAAAATTATTTTGAGTTCAACGACAAAATATACACTGGCAAAAATGGTCTTATTATGGGTAACCCTCTTAGTCCTTTATTGACTGAAATATTTATGGATTTTAAAAAGATAAAATAAGCAATCATTCTCTTTTCAACAGTTTTTTTTATTGACATAGGTATGTTGCTGACGTCTTAACATGTTTTCTTGGAACTGATAGATTCTGATAGTTTAAAGTATTTTTTGAATATATTAACAGCCTATATAAAAATATCAAGTTTACAATAGAACACGAAAGTGACAATTCTATTAATTTTCTTGGTTTAAATATTAAGAGAGAATAATTCACACATTTTCTCCGTTTTCCATAAACCATCTCATACTGATACTGTCATACACAACTCTTCGTTACACCCTATACAACACAAATTAGCTTCTTTTCACAGTATGATCCGTAGACTAGTAATTCTCCCTCTAAATAAAATCAATTTTTAAAAATAACTAAATAATATAAAACAAATTGTAGTTAATAACGGAGATAACTCAAATCTAATTGACCAAATCCTAAAAAAGAAAACTTACAAAAAGGCTACCTACTTATTAACTTAGTTTTTCCTAGAAGCAAAAACTCTGACAAATTTAAACTTGTCACTTTCTTTAAACAACCTAACCAAAGTAAGTGGCAGTTTTCTTAATAAACTTGATATAAATTTGTGTTACAAAACTCTTTAAGTAAATTTATCAAAAACAAAAAACTAAAAACGATAAAAACAAATAATCAAGCGTCTATAAATTAAAATACAAAGATTGTCCTAAAACATACATTGGTCACACAGGTAGACATTTTAACAAAAGAATAGGTACAGGAACATTATAACAGTTTTCTAAAAACAATACAGACTCAAACTATGCTAACCATTTACTTGATTATCACTTATAATCTCCCTAGCAGCAGAATTATCGGGAATTAATTCTGCTGCGTGGGAGATTCGGTAAGAAAATTTCATAAATTGGAATTTTTTCTTATTGTAATTTTTTTGCTAAATTGCTACAAAAACATATTTCCGGCGGCTTTAGTTAATTGTAACTAATTAGAGTTTTAGAAATGAAGCTCATTTTAGCCGTTAGTAACTAATTTTTATTACTAAAATGTGAGAAACATTAAATAACAAGTTTGTTATCTGAAATCCAATGTCTTTATAGTTTTAAATTCAAATAAAACTTTAAAAAACATATTTCCGATGAGTTTAATTTAATATGACGCACTGTATTTTTACAATAAAAGTTGATTTTACTTGTTAATAACTAAGGTTTATTACTAAAATTTCAGGAACATTAAAAACATCAATTCGTTTTCAACCATAACATCTGATATTACATGTCTACAAAGTTTCGAAGGAAACTTAAAAAAACATATTTCCGATGAGTTTAGTTAAATATGACGCACTATATTTTTACAATAGAAGTTGATTTTACTTGCTATTAACTAAGGTTTATTATCAAAATTTCAGGAACATTAAAAACATTATTTCGTTTTCAACCATAACATCTGAAATTACATGTCTACATAGTTTCAAATGAAACTTAAAAAAACACTTTCGATAAGTTTAGTTAAATTTTTCATGTGTCTCTTTTAGCCCTGGTGTTCGATAATATGTAAAGCAAAGTGGTTAGTATCAATAAAAATTATTAGCAAGTTAGCAATAAAATGTATTTTAATTTTATTCCGAGTGACTTTTGTCAATATATATAAAGCACTTCATTTGTGACAGAAAAATTATCACTGATTAATTTCCTTTAGCTAATAGGAACTAACAAAATTATCGCGATAATCTCCCGTTGCTATAAGCAACGTAAACAAAAAGAAGCCTTCTAATGGGTTGATAATAAATGCAATTTTCAACATAATTTCGATTCTTCCTTTAAAATCTTACATACTTACAGAAAACCAAGGATTAAAACTAAATTTGTTAGAATCTATGGAAATAAATAAATAAAAATACGGACCTGTTACTTAATGATCAAATAGATTTAAATAATTCACCTTTGTTAAATTTATTCTGTTGACCCTATACTTAAGATTTTGTAAATTACCCATATTGTACCTAATTTAATTTTTTAATCCCTCTGTTGGATTTTCCGCTAATGTAACCCTTTTACTGTTTTATTTACATCTTCAATAATTTTATTTTATTGCACCCCTCACTGAAAAAAAAGTCTGTTTCATCCCAAATAAATGATGTATTTGCTTTACTTTTGTTAGCCACAAATAATCTTTATTTAGCTCAAACAAATATTGTTAGCAACAAATAAATTGAATTATTTGACTTTTATTTCATATTTGTTTAGTTTTTGTTTATTTATGTGAAATAACACTTATTCGCGCCAAACGAAAAATTGTTTGCTACACCTCTGCCTTTAAACGTCTACATTTCAAACAAAATATTATTTGCTGCAAATAACTTTTTATTTCGCCACTGCTTTTTAATCGGATTCCGCAAAGCGAACAAGACAAAGGGAAGGGTTGGCGTCGAGATCTAGGCAGGTAGAGACTGGAGAGTTTAGTAGGGATGTTCCGATACGCTGAAAGTATCGATCTTTTGTATCGATTCGGATCGTATGGTAGAGTACCGATGCAATAAAATATCGGTTTGAAAAATATCGATACCCTAAATATCGATACTTTTCAGTCAAATAATTTTGGACAAAATTTCAAATAATTATTTGTTCAGGCCATAGGGAACAAATATTTGTTTCGGCGAACTCCATTTTTGTTTAGATCAAATGAATTATTTTTTTAGTGCTGCTTTTTATTTTCACCTTTATTAAATCATTGTCATCTGACGAAGCTACAGTGTTGGCGAAACATGTAATTTTTCTAGTTAATATAGTGGAAATTTACAATTTCAACTTTGTTTTACTGTTTCCCTTATTACTATAATTAGAAATCCGCTTCACGGTTCTAGAGCTACAACGCCTGAAGAAGCAAAGGGATAAAATGCCTAAATCGTAATTTTAACAATGTTTTAACGGAAAAGTAGAAAAGCTTGAGATGCTTTAAATGTTAAATAATTTCAGTTAAAATATTCAGCCTGATGTATATCCGAATACCTATGGATCACGTTCGCCACCACTGCTTTATGAGTGCTACAAAAGTAGGTTCATTAAAACTGGAATATAACGATACTTAACGGCCCTAAGGGTTGATATCCTATGTAATAGCTCAGCTAAAGTTTACGGTGCGCTGTAAAACCCATATTAAACATTACAGGAACTGCAGTTTTAGGACCCGTTTGGTTTATGAGATGATCGTTAAACAGATCTCCCACTTTTGGTCGTAACATGGGTCTATATAGACTTTACACTCTTTTTTACTAGCATTTAATAAAAGAATTTTCGATAATCATTTCGAGGTTTTAAATGTAATCCTGAAGGAAATAAGATGAGGTCTATGACTTTAGGAGAAGATAAATGTGAGATTCGGGGTTACTGAAGCTTAATGGTTTTAATGTATTGTATACTAAGTATTATACATTGTGAGTTTGTACACTGAGAAAAAAGCCTTCTATTCGTTATCAGAATTTACATACTTTATACAACTATTTAATACTAAAATTGACAGAAACACGCTTTCCTGCTGTAAGACAACGAAAATTGCCAGACCGTTGGGGTTAATGCTACCAAAGGATGGTTTTTAGCCATTATTTCTCTGAATACTCACAGTAATTATCAAGTTCTATTGGGGATGTAATCTGGTTTTATAAACTGTATTAGTTCCGACTGGCACTTGTAATAAAACTTGACAATAATCATAATAATATTTCCTTGCTATGGTTAATAAAGCATATACTTACCACTAAAAATCAGTACTGTAGTTCTCAAAAATTTAAATAGCTTCTAGTGTGATATTGTTCTTGTCATTAACCATGGCATATGATTATCTATTATACAGCATGGTTTACTAAGACGTTAAAATTTATTCAAAGATTATAAAGTCCAATCATAATGATGGATTGTGCGAAGTAAGAATATTCTATTGCTTTATCTGACATGCAAAGTTTGAAAAACTTAAATACAAGGTAAAAATAAATTAATTCAAACAGGTATTGGTCCAATCAATAAAATTCAAATTCAGATAAAACAGCTAGAAGACTCCGAATAACGATGTGACCTGTGTAACCAATACGTTAAAACTAATAATACGGCGCGCGGCGATTGCCGATCGCTACAAACCCCTACCAACGTCTTGTAAATTATAGGTTCCAATAAATACAATTCGTTTTTGGGGACTCTGTTTTGTTTTCTTAATTGTAGAGAATGCGCTTTACTGGGAACAAAATGTATCGCATTGAGAAGATACAATTTATTTCTTAACAAAATTGCTGTAGTTCGTTATTCTAGTGTTGCCGCGAGACGAGACGAGAGAAGGCCTTCTCTCGTCTCGTCCCGTCAGACGAGATAAAATGGGTCTCTCGTCTCGCCGAGAGAGGGCGAGACGAGACGAGAGACAACTTCTCTCGTCTCGTCTCGCTTCTCTCGTGATTTAAACCAAATATAGTAAAAACTAAGCAAAATTTTAACGCGTTTAGGTTAGGTTCTATCATATTTGACTTAAATTGTGTGCAATATAGTCAATTGTGTCAAATATGACAGAACCTAACCTAAATGCGTTAAAACTTTGCT
Organism: Polydrusus pterygomalis; assembly: GCA_963969555.1. Taxonomy (NCBI): domain Eukaryota; kingdom Metazoa; phylum Arthropoda; class Insecta; order Coleoptera; family Curculionidae; genus Polydrusus; species Polydrusus pterygomalis. Next base: position 32,088,497 of record OZ018375.1, on the reverse strand, counting down.
TGGTATTTACTATAGGGTGGCCCATTAGTGCGACAAAGGTCAATATCTCTTGTACCACTAAGATAGCGGAAAACTTTTGACGAAGCTTATTAAAGGTTAAGAGGTGCCTCTTATAAAATTATTTTTGTCTATACAGGGTGCTCCAAAATACCAGCACGGTAAGAAATTTCCATTTCCAAGATATTGACTTTTAAAAAATGTTATTATTGAGTTTCGACAGATCTAACAGTACGTCTTAGAGCAAAACGGCTCATATGTCCCTATCTTCCATTTTTATTATCTTCCCAAAAAAATCACTTTCGGTTAAACCGGAACTATATTTCCTGCTTTCGAGTTACATCCGGTTTAGCCGAAACTTTGATTGATTTGGGAAGATAGTGAAAATGGAAGATATAGACATATGCGCCGTTTTGCTTTAAGATAAACTACTGTTAGAAAGCTATTGGCTGTCGAAACTCAAAAATATAATTTTTCAAAAGTCAATATCTTGGAAACTATTAACTATAGAGTAATAATTCATTTAATAAAAGTAAATATAAATTTATGTAGAATCAGCAAATTAAAATTTTTTTTTCGGGGGGTCTATTATGAGATTTTTAAAATCTTCTTAAATTCCTCTTATCAAAAATATATAATGTCCATATTTGGACCGATGATTTTCGAGTTATTTGACTGCAAATAATTTTATCCAGCGATAAAACGTCATAATAATATGTTATTCTGAATGGCCATCAGGCACGGCAAACTAGATGAAACTATTTGCAGTTAAATATTTTTGCAAAGAAGATTTAAAAAAGCTCAAAAAGTAACGTTTTTTGCTCGAGAGAGACGAGAATTCAAACTTAAATTCAAGGTAAAAATAAATTAATTGAAACAGGTATTGGTCCAATCAACACAATCACAAATTCAGATAAAACAGCTAGAAGACTCCGAATAACGATGTGACCTGCGTAACAAATACGTTAAAACTAATAATACGGCGCGCGGCGATTGCCGATCGCTACAAACCCCCACCAACGTCTTGTAGATTATAGGTTCCAATAAATACAATTCGTTTTTGGAGACTAGCTCTGTTTTGTTTTCTTAATTGTAGAGAATGCGCTTTACTGGGAACAAAATGTATCGCATTGAGAAGATACAATTTATTTCTTAACAAAATTGCTGTAGTTCGTTATTCTAGTGTTGCCGCTAGACGAGACGAGAGAAGGCCTTCTCTCGTTTCGTCCCGTCAGACGAGATAAAATGGGTCTCTCGTCTCGCCGAGAGAGGGCGAGACGAGACGAGAGACAACTTCTCTCGTCTCGTCTCGTCTCGCTTCTCTCGTGATTTAAACCAAATATAGTAAAAACCAAGCAAAATTTTAACGCGTTTAGGTTAGGTTCTATCATATTTGACATAAATTGTGTGCAATATAGTCAATTGTTCAAATATGACAGAACCTAACCTAAATGCGTTAAAACTTTGCTTGGTATTTACTATAGGGTGGCCCATTAGTGCGACAAAGGTCAATATCTCCTGTACCACTAAGATAGCGGAAAACTTTTGACGAAGCTTACTAAAGGTTAAGAGGTGCCTCTTATAAAATTATTTTTGTCTATACAGGGTGCTCCAAAATACCAGCACGGTAAGAAATTTCCATTTCCAAGATATTGACTTTTAAAAAATGTTATTATTGAGTTTCGACAGATCTAACAGTACGTCTTAGAGCAAAACGGCTCATATGTCCCTATCTTCCATTTTTATTATCTTCCCAAAAAAATCACTTTCGGTTAAACCGGAACTATATTTCCTGCTTACGAGTTACATCCGGTTTAGCCGAAACTTTGATTGATTTGGGAAGATAGTGAAAATGGAAGATATAGACATATGCGCCGTTTTGCTTTAAGATAAACTACTGTTAGAAAGCTATTGGCTGTCGAAACTCAAAAATATAATTTTTCAAAAGTCAATATCTTGGAAAGTATTAACTATAGAGTAATAATTCATTTAATAAAAGTAAATATATAAATTTATGTAGAATCAGCAAATTTAAATTTTTTTTTCGGGGGGTCTATTATGATATTTTTAAAATCTTCTTAAATTCCTCTTATCAAAAATATATAATGTCCATATTTGGACCGATGGTTTTCGAGTTATTTGACTGCAAATAATTTTATCCAGCGATAAAACGTCATAATAATATGTTATTCTGAATGGCCATCAGGCTCAGGCACGGCAAACTAGATGAAACTATTTGCAGTTAAATATTTTTGCAAAGAAGATTTAAAAAAGCTCAAAAAGTAACGTTTTTTGCTCGAGAGAGACGAGAAATCAAACTTAAATTCAAGGTAAAAATAAATTAATTGAAACAGGTATTGGTCCAATCAATAAAATTCAAATTCAGATAAAACAGCTAGAAGACTCCGAATAACGTGTAACAAATACGTTAAAACTAATAATACGGCGCGCGGCGATTGCCGATCGCTACAAACCCCCACCAACGTCTTGTAGATTATAGGTTCCAATAAATACAATTCGTTTTTGGGGACTCTGTTTTGTTTTCTTAATTGTAGAGAATGCGCTTTACTGGGAACAAAATGTATCGCATTGAGAAGATACAATTTATTTCTTAACAAAATTGCTGTAGTTCGTTATTCTAGTGTTGCCGCGAGACGAGACGAGAGAAGGCCTTCTCTCGTCTCGTCCCGTCAGCAACTTATCTCGTCTCGTCTCGCTTCTCTCGTGATTTAAACCAAATATAGTAAAAACTAAGCAAAATTTTAACGCGTTTAGGTTAGGTTCTATCATATTTGACATAAATTGTGTGCAATATAGTCAATTGTATCAAATATGACAGAACCTAACCTAAATGCGTTAAAACTTTGCTTGGTATTTACTATAGGGTGGCCCATTAGTGCGACAAAGGTCAATATCTCCTGTACCACTAAGATAGCGGAAAACTTTTGACGAAGCTTATTAAAGGTTAAGAGGTGCCTCTTATAAAATTATTTTTGTCTATACAGGGTGCTCCAAAACACCAGCACGGTAAGAAATTTCCATTTCCAAGATATTGACTTTTAAAAAATGTTATTATTGAGTTTCGACAGATCTAACAGTACGTCTTAGAGCAAAACGGCTCACATGTCCCTATCTTCCATTTTTATTATCTTCCCAAAAAAATCACCTTCCGGTTAAACCGGAACTATATTTCCTGCTTTCGAGTTACATCCAGTTTAGCCGGAACTTTGATTGATTTGGGAAGATAGTGAAAATGGAAGATATAGACATATGCGCCGTTTTGCTCTAAGATGTACTACTGTTAGAAAGCTATTGGCTGTCGAAACTCAAAAATATAATTTTTCAAAAGTCAATATCTTGGAAACTATTAACTATAGACTAATAATTCATTTAATAAAAGTAAATATAAATTTATGAAGAATCAGCAAATTAAAAATTTTTTTTTCGGGGGGTCTATTATGAGATTTTTAAAATCTTCTTAAATTCCTCTTATCAAAAATATATAATGTCCATATTTGGACCGATGGTTTTCGAGTTATTTGACTGCAAATAATTTTATCCAGCGATAAAACGTCATAATAATATGTTATTCTGAATGGCCAGGCACGGCAAACTAGATGAAACTATTTGCAGTTAAATATTTTTGCAAAGAAGATTTGAAAAAGCTCAAAAAGTAACGTTTTTTGCTCGAGAGAGACGAGAATTTCTCGACGAGAGAGGGTACTTCTCTCGTCTCGTCTCGGAGCTTTTTTCGAGAGAAAATATCTCTCTCGTCTCGTCGAGAGAGGGCCAGACGAGACGAGAGACGAGAATCTCTCGTCTCAGCGGCAACACTGATTCAACAAGACTGTGCTGCTAATGGAACTGATTACTACCAATACAAACAAACACTGTTCTAGCAAATCTGGAATTGATATAACACTAAAGAGTGTTTGATACACTAGCAATTTATTTAATATGGGTTAATAAAAAATAAGCTCTCAATACAAAATATGTCTTAGCAAACCTGTTGAATTGGATCATTTTCCTTCGTGTAACTTGGAATGAATTCAATATTCCAGTACAGTTTGTTTTTTGGAAAAATGCTTGGACATGGTTATTCGCATTTTAAGTTGTTTATAAAAAATTTTGATACCGCGTATCCCCATAATTGAAAGTCGATAATTGTGAGATCGGGACAGCAGCCGACAGCTACGTGCCAACTGATTTGGACCATAGGTACCTTCCAATCCAAATGTTCCCATAGTGATGATTTGGCCAATCATCAAAAGGAATTGAAAATTAGGATTGAAAAAAAAATCCAAAAAACAAAAAGTGTTGTTTCTGAAGAACCCTGTATAGTAATCGCAAATTTAATAGTTGAAATTGTAGTTTCAACGCTAGCAAAATTAATTTAATAAATTACGGAATTGCAAAAATAAACATCCAAAAAACTAAAAACCTTGTTTCTGACGGACCCTGTATAGTAATCGCAAAGCAAATATTCGAAATTCTTGTTTCAGCACAAGCAGACGTTTTTATAAAGAATAACTTTTTCTTCTATAACTACTAATAAAAAAGTTTTTCCTCTTCCAAACTCTGTCCGTGGACACACTGTATATTTACGTATGATTTTTCTACTTGTTGAACATGTGCTACACAATGTTCTCAGCTTTTGTTTGGAATATTTTGCATTTCTGACTGTTTTAAAGCTGTCACAGAAGAAATTAAGGTTGGCGTTACTGATACAATTATAGAAAAAAATATTTTGGCATTTTGAATTTTTTAAAACACTTAGATCACTTTAAATTTTGCATGGGATAGCGGTAGACCTTAATACCTGTTGGGTGTCAGTAACTACCTGAATTAACAATCAATCGGTTATTCCGTCATCTTTGACAGTCGTTACAAGTAATTTGATTCATCGCTAATTTTTCCAATTTCTTGAACAATTCACACAATGGGCTTTACGAAACAGCACAAAACATTCATGGTTCAAGCGTATTTTCGAAATGGGGTTAGAGTAAATGGTGAGTGTCAATACAATCCGGGTTTGTGCATGGACGATTTTCACGAACATTTTCCTAACGTTGCTTTTATTGCTGTGGATTTTTATCATTGCCCGAAAAGAACCGTGGCTGTGTTCAGGGAAACAGGTTCTTTACAACACAAAAAGCAGGAAGATCATCTGTAAGAACAGAAGAACTTGTTGCAAACGTTCGTAAAATAATGCAAAATACGCCAACAAATTGTATAAGACGCCTCTCCGAAGAAGTGGGAAGATCTTATAGAACATGCAGGACTATTCTTAAGAAGCAGCTAAATTTATTTCCTTATAAAGTGCAAGTATTCCAAGAAATACAAGCTGCAGATTTTGAAAGACGCAGGAATTACTCTCAATGGTTTACCCAACATTTATTGGAAATAAATGATTTATTAGACCTGACATTTTTTTCGGATAAAGCCTGGTTTTACCTCTCCGGTTATGTGAATTCTCAGAAAACACGCATGTGGAGTAGTGAAAATCCCCATTTTTTTGTAGAGTTCACATTGCGCCCTCAAAATATTTTTTTCCATGACACAGTTACAGCACAGCGGTATAGAGACAATATTTTAAATCCATTTGTGGAGCAATTACTTGACGACGAACTACGTTTTGGATAATTTTAACAGGACGGTGCAACCGCCCATACAGCCGCCGAAACTATTAACTACTTACGCAATTTTTTCGACGACAGATTGATTAGTATTCGATCAGAGATGGAATTCCCATCTAGATCACCTTGTTTAACGGCTATGGATTACTTCGTTTTTCCTCATTTAAAGAACACTATTTTTAAAACACCAGTTGCAAATTTAGAACAATAATTACAAGAAATGATTATCTAAGAATGTGGTACCCAAGGCCGTAGCCAGAAAATAATTTCAGGGGGGGGGGGTTGTTCTAGTGGTGGATTTAGATTTGTTTTCGGGGGGGGGCGAAAGGGAACTGCGCCGAAGGCGCTCTTTTGCGCTGCAGGCGAAAAATTTTTGGGTGCCACGCCCTTTTTTTGGGTAAAATAACCGTAAAGCTTAATCCCAGCCATAATCTTAACATAGTATAAAACAAAGTCGCTGTCTGTCCGTCCCTACATTATGCTTAAATCTTTAAAACTACCCAACGGATTTTGAAGCGTTTTTTTTTAATAGATAGAGCGATTCAAGGGGAAGGTTTTTATGTATAACTAGCGACCCGCCCCGGCTTCGCACGGGTGCAATTTCAGAAAGTGACATACCGGGTACTAATATACCGGGTTTGTTCGGTTTTGTATTTATACCAGCGGGTTGCATTTCTCCAGAGATGCTTTTCAGCACTTTCGAAAATATGAAGAGACGTGTTAATTTATGCTTGGAGCGGTGGCGGTGGACAATTTCAGCAATTTATGTAATTATTTTTCTTTTTCTTTCTGCATGTATACTTATTCTTACTTTGTTAATTTTGTAAACAACGAAAATAAATTTGTATTTGTCTACTTATTTTATTACTCATTAGTTTGGCATATCATGTCATGATATGAATTTGACAAAGTTTTAATCTAGATTTGGTTAGATATATCGTCCCCATATCATTGTGATCTAAACCAAGCTCTGCGTTTTTTAATGCAAGCCCTCTTTGATGCAAATAATTTTTGCTCGCACTGTATATAATGATTAATAAAATAACAATCATCATAATTTCTTAAACAAAAAGAAATTGTACGCGTTAAGATGAAAATAATTGCCGAGTGAGTGAAATTTAGTCGGAAATACGCTTTCAAGTAAAAATAGACTTCGGCGGCACTAATTAGCTTTGTAAATGTGAGTAAGTAAGAATCTATAAGTCTGGCTAGGCAAACGAAAATCTATACTGGAAGTGATACATAAAAAAGAAAGTAAGCGTGGCGTGCGTTAAGGGTTCTGTTCAAGAAAGTAAGCGTGGCGTGCGTTAAGGGTTCTGTTCTGTACATAGACATATTTTACCTACCGTGAAAGTCTGTTCAGTGACCGCTGACCGTTACGTCATATTCCCCATATTTGCGGTACGTCGTAAATTAATTTAGTCAGTTTGACTTACCGGTGGAAAAGGTTATGATTTTCCTAAGGCTTCATCTACATAAAGACGGATGCATGTGAACCAGTAAAATACAAGCGCGTTTTTTCAAATTTTTAATTATTTTTTTTATACTGTTAATGAAGTCAGAAATATGTAGTTTATTTGGGGTAAAAGGTATCATCGGATGAAATATTTTGTTTTTGAAAAGCAGTATGAAATTTTTAAATCATTTAAATTTACTGAAAAATAAATAAAACTCATTTATAAAATTAAAATTTGAATCATATATTTTGTTGTCTAGTGCATCTCTAGTACGTCTCAGTCTGTAGATTTTGTTTTAAATATTTTCATATTATTTATAAAATCATAAAGAAGAAAATATAATAAAAAATGACAACAAAAGAAAATACAGTTTTTTAATAAGTAAAATAAATCATTACCGGGATCCTCATCAACAGATTCATCCAAAATAATAATAAGGGGAAGAGTATCTGAAGCATCGTTCCCGTTCCCATACATCATTTATAATTTTATTAGTGTGTTACATAATTTTTCCATTGTTCCACTGGTATATTTTCTTTGGCTTCATCCCATAAACCCAAAACAAGTATTCCAAGAAATGCAAGCCACAGATTTTGAAAGACGCAGGAATTACTCTCAATGGTTGGAAAGAAATGATTTATTAGACCTGGCATTTTTTTCGGATGAAGCCTGGTTCTTCCTCTCCGGTTATGTGAATTCTCAGAATACACGCATGTAAAGTAATGAAAAACCCCATTTTTTTGTAGAGTCCACATTGCACCCTGAAAAAATTGGTGTCTGGTTAGCTGTTTCCCGAAGAAGAATTATTGTTGGTCCTATTTTTTTCCATGACACAGTTACAGCACACCGGTATAGAGACAATATTTTGAACCCATTTGTGGAGCAATTACTTGACGAAAAACTACGTTTTGGATATTATCAACAGGACGGTGCAAACACTGCAACCGCCCATACAGCCGCCGAAACTATTAACTACTTACGCAATTTTTTCGACGACAGATTGATCAGTTTTCGATCAGACATTGAATTCCCACGTAGATCACCTTGTTTAACGGTTATGGATTACTTTGTTTTTCCTCATTTAAAGAAAACTATTTTTAAAACACCAGTTGCAAATTTAGATCAATTACAAGAATGGATTTTCCAAGAATGTGATAACATTTCTCCAGAGATGCTGGTCAACGCTTTCGAAAATATGAAGAGACGTGTGAATTTATGCTTGGAGCATGGCCAATTTCGGCAAATTTATGTTATTATTTTTCTTTTTCTTTCTGTATATCCTTACTTTGTTATTTTTGTAAACAACAAAAATAAATTTGTATTTGTCTACTTTTCTTATTACTCGCTAGTTTGGCATATCATGTCATAATATGAATTTTATAAAATTTTAACTTAGATTTGGTCAGATATATCGTCCCCTTATCATTGTGATCTAAACCAAGCCCCACGTTTTTTAATCCAAGCCCTCTTTGATACAAATAATTTTTGCTCGCCTGGTACAAATAAAGTTTGTGAAAATATTATACAATTTAATGTAATGTAACTTACTCTTTAATTGAACCTCGTTGATGCTCACAACAGTTGTTTAGAAATACTAAAGAGGCTTTAATATGGCACATGTTGAGTCGTATATTCAAGTCATGTTGACGTTTATTTTCTTTGATTAGAAGAAAAGTAAGAAAAAATAATTATGAGCCTTTGTGGCGACCGATATGGATTATCTTAAGAGTATAATAATATGTCGTGCGTTTTTAACTGATTGCATATTGGTTATAGGTAAAGGGAAGATTATATGCACCTAAATTTAGCCAAAATATGCGCATATATATGTCGTAGGCTAATTATAAATTCAGTCGTTTTATAAAACGCCTAGTCGTTTCATAAATGACTAGGCATATTGTAAAATAAAGAATATAAGTATGCTGAATTTTTACAATTCGACTGAACTTTTTAGGCGATTTGCTCTCAGGCTTATTGTAAACGGTTCTTCAATCTCGTTTGTTTTAAGATATGACTGATTATAACTAGTCGTTTTGTAAAAGACTGGAAAGTACTTAGGCATTTTATAAAACACCGATTCAAACAAATAACCTCTTTATGCTGTGGTTTGACAGTTTGTAAACTGAAGCGGAATGCAATGGTTTGCTGTGTTAAATGTTTAAAGATTAGTTCTTCAGATTTAGTGCTGAATGAAACAGCATGGATATGTGATTTATGCCAAAGAGAGGATATCATACATACACAAAAAATTAGATGTGTTGCTGGCGAAAAACGTGCTGCAGAAGAAATGCTTCAAAATACCAACCAAAAGTTGAAACCTTTATTTCTGGGTCAAAATATTGCGGTTGAAGTACCTATATTCGATAAGGGACCACTAGACCCTAAAAATATATTGCGAACTTTCGTAGAAATAAAAAATGGAGTATACCAAATTGGTACTAAGCACGGAATTTTGAATCGATGGTTTTCAAGAGATGAAACCGTTGGCATTAAATATCCCCAACCAATTCAGGTTTTGAAAGGAAAAATGATTTCTCCGAGAGAAGCTTTCACAAAGTTTTCTAAATTTGGAGGGCAGGGATTCAAAAAATGTTCCTGCAAAGCAAGCAAAACGCAGTGCCACACAAATAAGTGTTTTTGTTTTAAGGCTCACTTGAAATGCAATAGTAAATGTCATTCAAGCGGACCGTGTTCAAATAAGTAAAATAATATTACTTTTAAATTATGTTGAATTACATTATGTAAATATATACCTAAATTTACCTAGGGAATGTCGGAACATTTGTTGTAAGAGTTAGACATTAAGTTCTTTTATGATGTTATAACAAAAATAAAGTGTCCAACTTACTGTTTATTTGTTTGAAATATTATACGATCAAGCATCAATACAAATCGGTGTTTTATAAAATGCCTAAGTACTTTCCAGTCTTTTACAAAGCGACTAGTTATAATCAGTCATATCCTAAAACAAACGAGATTAAAGAACCGTTTACAATAAGCCTGAGAGCAATTCGGCGTTTTATGAAACGCCTAAAAAGTTCAGTCGAATTGTAAAAATTCAGTATATATTCTTCATTTTACAATATGCCTAGTCATTTATGAAACGACTAGGCGTTTTATAAAACGACTGAATTTGTAATTAGCCTACGACATATATATTGTTTACCTTTTAAATATGCAGTTATTGCCATTTTTTTTACCAAATATGCATATGCAATTTATTATAGTAAAATGAGGTATAGAAACACATTGGGTTCTAAAAAATATGTTTATTTTTAAAAAAATGCAAAAAAAAACAAATAAAAATAAACAATTTTTTAACCTAAGGTATAAAAGGCATTTATTACTAAACATTTTTGAAAATTTTAAACTAAAAAAAATTGTCTTCTATTGGTAAAAATTTGTTTTTACAAAGAGAAGCTTCTTTCAACATCTACTGATGTAACCGGACAATACTGCAACTTACGTAGCAAAATATAAGGCCAAGATACATACTTACAACTTCGTTGGAGGGTTTACCCTCATAAATGCTTATTACTTCATTCTTTTTTACAGTTACATCCAATTTGTTCCTTACTTGACCTCTTACTTTATCGGGAATGTTGTTAAATTTAGCCGAAAAGTTTCAACAATACTAATTGAGTCTCTTAAACTTAAATTTCTACTCTTCAACGAGAATATTATGTCCAGTATAAAACTGAAACTGACTTTTTCTCCACTAAACCCTATCTCTAGGAAATTTTTAGTCCACGAAGACGTTGTCGCCACCTTAGACATTCTGAACACAATTTTGAAAGATATAGCGTGGTACTAATCTTATTATTTGTAAAATAAAATATTGACGGACCCGTACAAAAAGCAAAAATAGGTATTTATGTAGGTATTTGTTATACATGCAAGGAAAAAGTAATATATTTTTGGATAGGAGTAAGCTTTGTGGTGCACGTCCAGTGGCGGATTTAGAGGGGGGGCACAGGGGCACGTGCCCCCCCTGTCATAATAATTTCGCACGAACCAACCTAAGCGCAACACCAAAAATTTCAAACACAGTGACAAAGCATTGTACTGTAACAACCAAATATTTTTTTGATGCCAAAACTTTACAGCATTTAGAAATGGATATTAAAAATCAGGTTTTCAACGTGGTTTGATAATTAGCGAAAAGATGGCGTAAAAGCACGTTAGATAAAAAGCATACATTTTAGGATTTTAGAATTTGTGTTTTGTTACAGAAAACTGTAATCTGTGGTTTTGTTTACAAAGAAAGTGTATAATTTTGGGGTAGTAAGGACTTATTTTAATAAAAATAAACATGCCAAAACGGCTATAAATGTGGAATATTTGAGAAACAATTTTAGCTCATTAAGTATTGAGCAAAAAATTGAAATTAAAATTGAGGGAAGACCTAAACCCGAAATTAACTTGACACAGATCACAAAGTGTAGATCTAGAGACTTTATTGTTATTGATAAGTTTGCTGGAAATAAAACCAGAAGATTGAACTTTACTTTTAAAGAATGTACCCGCTAATGAAAAATAAATTGGCCTTTTTTTATTTTTTTTATCTTATTTCATTTTCAATAAAATAAGTAGGTAATCATACATTTTTAAAATATTTACTAAAAATTATTGACCAAATTTGGGCGTGGTCTTAAAAAATTTTCGCTTGCGGCGCGTTTTGTCCGCAGCGGGCTTTTCGTGCACCCCAAGATAACAAGTAAGTGCCCCCCCTGTCAATTTTTTCTGAATCCGCCACTGTGCACGTCTAATTGAAACACCATATTGAAAACTCTTTTGATATTGTTACTTTTGTGAGAATTTTATATGCGGATATACAGGGTGTAACAAATTCGTTTACCACTACAGGGATCTCGTAAACCGTAAGAGATACGAAGATGGTTAAATGGGGGCAAAGTTGCACAATTTGATGCCTAATCATAATCCAAAAAGAAATTATTTAGATTCCGAGTACTTCCGGAGATATTCGAAAGAAACCGAAAAACTGTCAATAAGATTTTTTTGTTTTGCGCCCTTAATGTAGGAGATAAAAGAAAACCAATCACACCTTTTCAGGGCCACTTTTAATCCTTTTTTTGATTATGTAATTTGTTTTGCCATACAACGTTTCATTTTCCTGAAACCATAATTAATTTCACTATTTTAAATACGGACCTGGATTTTTCCATTTTTCAATAAAAGACCTAGGACATCTTTATTCAAAGCCTAGGCGAAATATTAATTTTAAAAAGAATTAACGCTCTAATGTAGATTTTATTAAGGTTTTTCTAATCCGACCCTGTGTTACACAATACCAGTTCGTTTTAATAACGACATCTTCTTTGTGTAATAATTTAAACTAACTTCTTAAAAAGAATAACAAAACTAAAAATCTCCATTAACATAATATTCAAAAGAATACCTTAAAAATGTTTTACATCTCAGTTACTAGGTATTTATAAGCATCAAAATACAAAAATTTTAAAAAATCGAACGGATCTTACTTTCTATTTTTTACTAACATTGTTAACTGATTAATTACATATCGCGCTAAACCGCGATATGTTATACGGCGCTTCGGTAAAAATAATGTATGTATGTTGTCGGCGTCGTCGTCGTCGTCGTGGCTTTTGCTATTTTCAGATTTGCGATTTTTTTTCTCGGAAACTGCTAAAGTGGGACGATTGAAACGTTTTGGGTTTAGAGAGGAATAGTGGGGGTACGTTGTCTGAAAATTTCGAATATACAGGGTGTACCGGAAAAAAGTTATTAATTTTTAAAGTCGAAGAATATCGGATTCTCATGTTTATTCGATACAGGCCACAAAAATTGGTTTTTTTGATTTAAACTTTTTCGACGCGTATACGACCGTCGGCTACAGAAGCCTATTGTTTGGGAGCGCGATCGAAAGTTTGGAAGTAATTTTTTTTTTTTTTTAAAAGTCAAAATTTGGTCCAAAATGGTACCTCTTGGATCGCTAATAAGTCGAATTGGGTGCATCCGATGTACATTCGGTTTGGATAATCGGTTAGGCCATCTCAAAAACTACCTTTTTCCAATATATCATTCTATACCTAACTGGAATGAAAATTATCAAAATTTGTAAAAAACTGGAAACCACAGAGTAAGGCGTGATTTTTTCGCCGTTTTTATTTTTTTTCGTACTGAAAACTACTTTTGATCGAAACGTTGTATACTTTAGCGGATAGAGCTCGTCAAATTGTATTTAAAAGATTTTTTTTCGTTTCTCTATCTTTAATACGGAAAAAACGGCAAGCTTCTGGAAATTTTCTGCAATATTCTATCACGTCGCACTGGAACGCTTAAATACATCTGCAAGTGTCTATATATAACTTTTTCGATTTATTATTGGTCCATCATATCGACCGATAAAGAAGCTTTAGTTTGCATAGTAAACGCACTTTGGAAAAACATATTTTGTGGCTCAAAAAAATTAATTTATGATATTTTTATAGGTTTCTTTACCAGACGTTTTACTATATCGACTGTAACTTATTCAATTTTTAACAAAAACGTTTTATTTTTCTTTAAAAACACGCGTTGATTTCTTCTTAATAACTCTACCTATCGAAACTTATCAAAATATATTCGCAAATTTGAGAAAAGTCGCTTTTTTGGGTGCGGAAACAGGCAAAATTTACAAATTCTAACACCATTCTCTTTTAACGAGAGTGCCTTGATATTGATGTAAATTAATTCTAAAAATCCGGCTGTCAAAAATGGCCAAAAATGGGTGTTTTGTGCTTGACTTGCTAGACTAATAAGAACATTTCCTGATTTTAAATTGGATGGAATATCTACCTTGAACCTTCTTCTAATTTTATTGACCAATGTTTTTGCCCAAAATGTTTTAGAAATAGTTGTAATCTTGATTTTAAAGATGGCGTTCCGACATTGATAATCCGTCGCCACGTGGTAGGAGGTTGTTCGACATTTCGATATTCGCGAATTTTTTCTTCGGAAACGGTTAGAGCAAAACGATTCAAACTTTCTGGACGTAGAGAGGAATAGTGGGGGCACGTTCTGGGAACAATTTTCAATATACAGGGTGTACCGGAAAAAAGTTATTAAAGTCAAAGTTGAAAAATATGTTTTTTTTTCGTTGTAGCACGATACAGGTGGCAAAAATTATTTTAATCGATATAAACTTTTTTGGCATGTAGACGACGTTCGGCTACAAAACACTATTGTTTGCGAATGCGATCGAAAGTTGGGAAGTCAATTTTTTGATTTTTTTAAAATCAATGTAGGGTCATGTTGGATCGTTAATAAATCGAATTGGGTGGGTCTGACACACTTTTGGTTTGGAGATTCGTTTAGGTCATCTCAAATACTACTTTTCTCAAATATATTGTTCTATACCTACCGGTAATATAAAGGGTGCAAATTATAAAAAAGTAAGAATTACTATTTAAGACACGATTATTTTACGGTTTTCATTGTTTTTCGTACGAAAAACAACTTTTGATCGAAATGTTATAATATATAGTATTTGTAGAATTATACCGTTTTAATCCTAAATGGAAAATTACCTCTCAAAATGACAGCTGTCGTATAGAACTTTGTTATTTAGGAACTGAAAAATTTTTCAATTAAGGATTCTTACAGCTATAATCGTCGCTACAAAAAAGCTAAAAAAAAAATTGACACTTACCTGTCAAAATCTGACAGCTGTCGTATAAAACTTTGTTATTTATGAACTGAAAATTTTTTTAACTTAGGATTCTTACAGCTATAGCCCTCGCTACGAAAAAAGTTAAAAAAAATTGACGCATACCTGTCAAAATTTGACAGCTGTTGTATAGAACTTTGTTATTTAGGTACTGAAATTTTTTTAAATTTCGGATTCTTACAGCTATAATCTCAAATACAAGAAAAGCTTTAAAAAACTTGACATTTACCTGTCAAAATGACAGCTGTCGTATAAAACTTTCTTATTTAGGTAATAAAAATGATTAAATTTCAGATTCTTACAGCTTACTTGAGCAGTAAAAAATTACACATACTTATATTTTTATTGCGACCTGGGTTGTGAAGAAACTATACGTATTTTTTTGAACACGAATCAAAGTGCTTAACGGTTAGGGCTTGCTAACAAATTGTTTTGTCAAAAGTATAAAATTAAACGAACGAACTCAAGCAGTGCCGTGCCCGAAGGGCTCGGCACAATAATATTTCCACAAATTTATTAGCTGATAATGTGATAATGATAATGAAATATGAAAAGTATATCCCACATTGCCCAAAGGTGTGTGAGTTTAAAAAGCACCTATAAATGTCCATATCAATATCTTAATATTAAATAACATATATTTCAGTAATGAAAAGTCGAAGCGAATCGAGCGAGACGGCAATGGAAATAGGACGTCGACCACTACGATGCCGTCTTCAAAAACTACCTATCTATACGAGAAACCGGAAATTTTGCACCCGTTTTTTTATTTTTTAGTTTTTGTCAGTTGTTATAATGACAATTTAGCGATATGTTTCCCCTTCACGTTTCGCAGGAAGGTGAGGTAAAAAAAGCAATAGTAAATAGAGAAAAGGAAAATAAAATTATTTTTTTAGTACTAATATTAGATGCACTCTCGGCTGAACGATTAGCGATATGTACCCAGTCTAGTTAATTCATTGCTTACCATAAATTTATCAAAGAAACCCGATACCTGTACTGTACACATTAAAATGATCGGATTAATAAATGGCTACCCATGATACTAACAAATTTCGCGGAAGTATACATACACAAATACTTCTGCAGCCCTTGCACTATTTCTTTGGCATCTGTAATAAATTTTTAGCATATTCCTCTTTTCTTCCAAAGAAAACTTCATTTTTCAATAACTTTTTGGAGTTAAATGACAGGAATCTAAGAATTCCAAATAGGCAGTTCTTTTTTGTTTTCCATGGCACTCTTTTAAATTATTCCGTGAAATTTGTTAGTATCCGTTTAAGAATCCGATTATTTTAATGTTAACAGGTTTTGGTTTTCTTTGATAAATTTATGGTAAGCAATGAATTAATTAATCAGTTAACAATGTTAGTAAATAAAAAGTAAGATCCGTCCGATTTTTTAAAATTTTTGTATTTTGATGCTTATAAATACCTAGTAACTGAGATGTAAAACATTTTTAAGGTATTCTTTTGAATATTATGTTAATGGAGATTTTTAATTTTGTTATTCTTTTTAAGAAGCTAGTTTAAATTATTACACAAAGAAGATGTCATTATTAAAACGAAATGGTATTGTGTAACACAGGGTCGGATTAGAAAAATCTTAATAAAATCTACACTAGAGCGTTAATTCTTTTTTAAAATTAATATTTAGCCTAGGTTTTGAATAACGATGTCATAGATATTTTATTGAAAAATGGAAAAAATCCAGGTCCGTATTTAAAATAGTGAAATTAACGATGGTTTCAGGAAAATGAAACGTTGTATGGCAAAACTAATTACATATTCTAAGAAAGGATTAAAAGTGGCCCTGAAAAGGTGTGTTTGATTTTCTTTTATCTCCTACATTAAGGGTGCAAAACAAAAAAATCTTATTGACAGTTTTTTGGTTTCTTCCGAATATCTCCGGAAGTACTCGGAATCTAAATAATTTCTTTTTGGACTATGATTAGGCATCAAATTGTGCAACTTTGCCCCCCTTGAACCATCTTCGTATCACTTACGGTTTACGAGATCCCTGTAGTGATAAACGAATTTGTTACACCCTGTATATATAGGGTGTCCTGTAACTAAGGGGATATAGAGCAACAGAAGATAGTGGACTTGAATATATGTTATTTTTCATTTCTTATACGATTAAAGAGATACAGAGTACAGACTACAGAGTGATCCAAGTAAATAATTACTTAATGAAATTGGCGATGATTTGATGTTAAGCAAATATGAATCAAATTTGGTGTAGTTATGTTTTTGAGGGCAAGAAGGAGGATTCCATAAAGAGTTTTAAGATACCTCCTAGAGAACGCTAGTTAAACAAAAATGCATTGTTAATATTTTGTGGTGAAGGCGCAAGATGGACTGACTCCCTTTGGGTTTTCATTCCAATATTTCTTTTAATGATGCAAAAATCACTGTTTTAGTAAAAAAGTAGATAGATAAACTAATAATAGGGCCTATTTATAATAGTAAATGATATAAATTAAATGTGTATGCATGGACATCTTAACATAGTATAAAACAAAGTCGCTGTCGCTGTCTGTCCGTCCGTCCTTATATACCTATATATGCTTAAATCTTTAAAACTACGCAACGGATTTTGAAGCGTTTTTTTTTAATAGATAGAGTGATTCAAGGGGAACGTTTTTATGTATAACCGGCTTCGCACGGGTGCAATTTCAGAAAGTGGCATGCCGGGTACTAATATATCGGGTTTGTTCGGGTTTGTATTTATACCAGCGGGTTGCAACGCATGCCGGATACACGCTAGTTTTCTATAAAAAGAATATCGAATAAAAATAAATTAAAATAATTGGTGTAAATTTCCATCGACATTATCAACTGGACCATTGAGCACACAATAATCATGATCCAAAAATATTATTGATAATAGATGAGTTAAATAATAAACACAAATAAAATCTGTCTCTAAAGTATTTAAAATCCAAAAGTAAAATGTTTAAAACACACACTACACAAAAAACAGCCACAGAACCACTTAAAAAACACCAAAATCGGAAGAAAATAATATGAGAAAACCTGACGCGTGAGCTTGCTACGGCCCACTGCTGATCTAGAAACTTTAACGACGAAACCAGATCAGCTGTTAATGTCAAATGTTGTTGTCTGTTGTCTAAAGGCTTTGTTTTAAAAAAAAGTTAACTATATAGGTACCTATCGATTATTATTAACAACAGTTATTTAGGTTTTAAAAATGTATCCAAACAAGCTAAAATATACAGGGTATTCTATTTGAAAATTAAAGTTGGCCATAACTTCCGGTATAACCGGAAGTGATGCAAACGTGAAAATAAAATATCTTAAAAGGTCAAAGTCGGCTACCAAATTTAAGAAAATATAACTTTACTCTCTACTCTACACTATTGTCACATTAACATCCGCAAAAAAATATTCTTTTTTGGGGCGCCTCCCCACATGAATATTCCACCGTACGACATTGTAGGCTATTCGAGATACTTGAAAAAATATCGTTTAAAAGAAAAAACCCACGATTACATAATATTTTGAATCATCCAAGAAATTCAAAATAATAAAAAACTGTTTAAATTTATATAATTTTCAATTTTTATGGACAACCTAAACGCTCTAAGTAAGAATAAACAGTGTGAAAAGTAACCAATAAAATTGTAAGAGTTATGTACATCGCGTATGGGATAATTATACACCGCTAGGTATGACAATAATTCAAGTTTTATGCGCTCTTCGTATAAGGATAAAAAGCGTGTAACAAGTGATATAAATTGCTCTTGACAGACTTTATTTTACCCGAACAGGTTAAAGAATATGTAAATACATAGTTTGTAGTATCGAATACAAATACCTAATTTGTTTTAATTTATACCAGGACTAAGGTAAAAAAACTGAGTTTTTAAAAGTGTTTATCAAAAAGTTCGATAAATTATTTATTTTAACACTTTTATGACAGGTTTGTAGTTTGGCAAAAAGTCACAAATTTTAGAACGGTATGCACACTTACAAAAAAGTCTTCTATTCCTTATAAGAATTCACATATTCTTGATACAACTGTTTATTATCATATGTGACAGCAACGCGCTCTTCTACTGCAAGACAACAAAAATTGGTAGACCGTTGTGTAGTGATAATATCGCGGTAATTTAGCCAATAGGGAATAGGAGTTATTGCTACCATAGAACGGTTTATAGCTATTTTGCTCTGAATACTTACAGTAATTATTAAGTTCTATTGGGGGTGTAATCTGGTTTTTTTATATTCTATTAGTTCCGACTGGCAGTTGTAATGAAACTTGACATTAATCCTAATAATATTTGCTTGCTACGGTTAATAAAGCATATACTTACTATTACTTACCACTAAAAATCAGTAAGGTAATGAACCAGTAGCTGTCAGTATTAAGGGTACAAAGAAAACAAAAGGTTACTAATAACATATATTTAACTTTTATAGAAAAATATTGACCTGTAACGAAAGTTAGGAATCTTCCAAACTAATTTTAAACATTCATTACTTTAAATTATCAATTTTAAAAAACAGAAAAAAATATTATTGTTAATACGCAAAAAAATCAGTTATTGACAGGCAAAAATATTAAAATATCAATAGTTGTCACTAAAGAAAATCAGTACTTGGCACTGATTTAACCATCTACTTCCACTGGGTTTTTGAATTCATACCTAACTCGATCTCCTAAACTATTAATAGATGGTGTAGTAAAGGGGCCCACTCACACTCCGGAAATCCTCAGAGGAAAAACTGCACAGGCCTGGCCTTAAGGATTTCCGAAGTGTGAGTGGAGCCGGGTGTATTCAGGCCGATATCAGTAAAATCCTCAAGGAAAAACTGTGCAGTTTTTCCTCTGAGGATTTCCGGAGTGGGTACCTTAAGGCGAGCAACAATTTGAGTTAACAGGTATAACACTTACATCATCATCGTTTAATTTAAAAATAGTTTTCAAATCATTGCAACATTTTAATGCAACTACTTCAAACTCATCGTTATCGCAAAAATATCTTACACTATGCAAACAAACTGGTGATATATTTTTTTCCCGGGAAATTTAACTAAAATAAACTCCCCTTTCTTATACAATTTGTAACATCTATTTTCTTCTGAGTCGTTATCGTTTTCTTGATAATTCTCAAAATCGGAGATGTCATCACCACTACTTCCCGATTCCTCCCATTCTTCTTCAGTTTCAGAATCTGACCATTCCCTCTTAGTTCTCTTTTTAGATTTCTTTAACAACAATTTATTTTGTCTTTCTTGAAATTTCATTTTTTTCTGTTGTTATTTTTCTCGTTTTTTCTTTATTCTTTCTTCTAATCTAATTTTTTTCATTTTCTCTTGTTCTGTTGTTCTCTCGGTTGCTCTATTTTATATTTTATGCTCGGAAGAAACAGCAACAAAAAAGAAATATCTTAAATAGGTACCTACCTATAATTTTGAAATCTTTAAAAAAATACAGGAAATGCCAACTACTGATTATTCAAATAATATTTATTATCAATTCCTGGCACCAAGGGACCACTAATGATTATTGCTTCTAAAATGTAATCAGTAGTGGTCATCAGCTGTTTTAAAAGAAAAAATACCTCAGAATTGTTTAAAATTTATGTAGAAACACCGTTTGATGTATATTATCACCACTCTAATACATCAATGCAATATAAATATCATAAAATTCCACAAATAAATTATAACAAAACTTACCTTTCTTAACGTAACGGCTAAGGTAATTTGTTAGATCTTAAGAATACCACACTAACTGACAAACATTAAATCGCCATATTGGAACGAGCAAGGTTAAATACTGTTGGGGGTAAAGGATGGAAAACTAGATGTTGCGAGCAGGGGCCACAGTGATATTAAAGATGTATTAAGGTTCTTTGGTCTAGTAATGAGCCATTTTCGTTAGGACTGACAACTATTGATTCAGTGACAGCTACTGGTTCATTACCTTACTGTATATAGTTGTCAAAAATTTAAATAGCTTCTAGTGTGATATTGTTCTTGTCATTGAACAATGAGTATGAATATCTATTCTTCAACATGGATTACTGAGATAGTAATAGTGCGAAATAAGAATCTTCTATTGCTTCATCTAACATGCAAAGTTTTAAAAAACTTATATACAAAGTAAAATAAAATTAATTGGAACAGGTATTGGTATGATCGAGGGTATGATCAATAGAATTCAAATTCAGACAAGACAGCTAAAAGACTCCGAACAATGATGCGACCTGCGCAACAAATACGTTAAACCTAATACTACAATGCGCGGCGATTGCCGATCGCTACGAACCCCCACCAAAGTCTTGGTGTATTATAGGTTCTAACGGATATAATTAATTTTTGGAGACGCTGTTCTGCTTTTTTAATTGTAGAGACAGCGCTTCACTGGGAACAAAATGCTTCGCATTAAGAAGATACAATTTATTTCTTAACAAAATTGCTGCATTATTCAACAAGACTGTGCTGCTACTGGAACTGATTACTACCAATAAAAACACTGTTCTAACAAATCTGAAATTGACAATTATCGCTAAAGCGGGTTTGATACAGTTACAATTTATTTAATATGTATACTTAGTAATAAAAAATAAGCTATCTATACAAAATATGTTTTAGTAAACCCGTTGTATTAGATCATTTTCCTCAGTGTACTTTTTAAACTGTTAGTTTTCTTGTTTTAACAATAATTTGGTCAAATATCAGTATTTTGTTTTTAACGCGCTTTTATTAGCTTCACCTGTGTTTGTCCGTAACCGACTTCTTTGAACCCGATTTTGACCCACTTTAAACGGTCAGATTTAATTTAAATTTTGTAGACTTTTGTGGTGAGCACCATGAACAAGCTGGAAGCATTCGAGATGTGGGTCTATAGGCGTGTACTGAGGATTCCGTGGACTGCAAGAAGAACCAACGACGAGGTCTTGAGAATAATCAATAAAGACCGCGAACTGCTAGACACCATTAAACGTCGAAAAACAGCATACCTAGGCCACGTAATACGCAACGAGAGGTACCAATTCCTGCAACTGATAATTGAGGGGAAGATTGAGGGAAAGAGAGGAATCGGCAGGAAAAAAATGTCATGGCTCCGCAACGTCAGGCAGCGGACAGGATTGAGGACAATGCCAGAACTAATGCATGCCATACGTAATAGGGAGGAGTGGACAAATGTGATCGCAAACATCCATTAATGGACATGCAGCAGAAGAAGAAGAAGAAGACTTTTGTAGACTTATCAAGAACCGCTGACAATACAATAATCTACACGCAAAAAAATCTCCTGTCGAATTTTGACAGCTGTCAGGTATAAAACGAAGAAGCGATTTTGACAAAACAAATTATGGGGTCAAATATATAGTATTTGATGCGGATACTTCGGGAAAAATAAGCAAAAAAATCTCCTGTCAAAATTTGACAGCTGTCAATATGTCAAATCGTTTAAAAAAATGATATTAATAAAAAAACTAGAAGGTCGTATGTCGTATGTATATGAACGTTGGAAAGTTGAAAAACATACGCAAAAAATTCTCTTGTCAAAATTTGACACCTGTCTGAAACAAACGTGGGGTCGTATAGATAATGTCGCTAAGAATAGAGAAAATTTTTTTTAAAATTCTACCCGTCAAAATAATTTTGACAATTTTTTTTTTTAATTTTGAAATTTTTTGTCGTTTGTTGGCGTTTGTTCGGGTTTGTATGTATGTTTGTTTGAACCCGAATTGACCCACGTTAAACGGTGAGATTTAATTTAAATTTTGTAGACTTATGAAGAACCGCTGCTCAATCTACTCATAATTTTTTTTTTCTGACAATAACTCAAACTAAAAAATGAAAAATAAATATAGTTTAAAAAAACTAAAAAACACGCTTTAATAATTAATCAAACTAAAAAGCGGAAAATAAATATAGTTTAAAATAATTCTTGAAATTCTTACCTAATATAGGCAGAAAATAATAATGAACGATAAACATTAGTATTATTGTGAAAAAAGCGTGGGGTGCTCGATATACGAAAAATATAGCACAAAGCGCCCCACTTTTTTTTTCACTATAATACTAATGTTTATCGTTCATTATTATTTTCTGCCTATATAAGGTAAGAATTTCAAGAATTATTTTAAACTATATTTATTTTCTGCTTTTTAGTTTGATTAATTATTAAAGCGTGTTTTTTAGTTTTTTTAAACTATATTTATTTTTCATTTTTTAGTTTGAGTTATTGTCAGGAAAAAAAAAATTTATGAGTAGATTGAGCAGCGGTTCTTGATAAGTCTACAAAATTTTAATTTAATCTCACCGTTTAACGTGGGTCAATTCGGGTCAAACAAACATACATACAAACCCGAACAAACGCCAACAAACGACAAAAAATTTCAAAATTTAAAAAAAAAATTGTCAAAATTTTATTTTGACGGGTAGAATTTTTTAAAAATTTTTCTCTATTCTTAGCGACATTATCTATACGACCCCACGTTTGTTTCATACAGGTGTCAGGTCGTATAGATAATGTCGCTAAGAATAGAGAAAATTTTTTTTAAAATTCTACCCGTCAAAATAAAATTTTGACAAATTTTTTTTTAAAATTTTGAATTTTTTTGTCGTTTGTTGGCGTTTGTTCGGGTTTGTATGTATGTTTGTTTGACCCGAATTGACCCACGTTAAACGGTGAGATTTAATTTAAATTTTGTAGACTTATCAAGAACCGCTGCTCAATCTACTCATAAATTTTTTTTTTCCTGACAATAACTCAAACTAAAAAATGAAAAATAAATATAGTTTAAAAAAACTAAAAAACACGCTTTAATAATTGGATCGTGTTATGCAAGAGGGATCCAACCCACAAAAGCATTATATTGAGAAAATGGCGTTTAAAATATTAGGATATTAGTTTTCTGCTGTGTGCACAAATTAATATTTTTGTAATTTTTTTTTTTGCCTAATATATGTTCGTTTGTATATGTAAACATATCTTATTGCTTAAATTGATACGATATATATTATAATTGGAAAAAATGTGGGTTGGGTCTTTATTGCAAAATGAATCATGGGAATCATGTGGCTTGGTTCCTTGTTGCAGAAATGCTAACGCTGAATAAAAGTTAGGAGACGGTTTCAAGCCACATGGATCTTTTTATTTTATTTTCTAATGTAGATAATTCATATAATATGTAGTAATCTATTTAGCCTGGTTCGATATTGCGATTTTAACTTTGTTAATGGCAGTTTATTTTTGCATGGCAAGAGGTTTGGATCTATATTGCATAATGCAAATCCTTAGTTACAGAAATAATAATAATTGTATTATTTAATATTAAATTTTAGACAACTATAAAAAAATGTAGGTTATGTTCAATAGATGGCAGCACATCTACATTATTGTAAAATCTGTATAACTCAAAATTGCCCATCGTGTGGGTTAGATCCCTCTTGCATAACACGATCCAATTAATCAAACTAAAAAGCGGAAAATAAATATAGTTTAAAATAATTCTTGAAATTCTTACCTAATATAGGCAGAAAATAATAATGAACGATAAACATTAGTATTATAGTGAAAAAAAAGCGTGGGGCGCTTTGTGCTATATTTTTCGTATATCGAGCAACCCACGCTTTTTTCACAATAATACTAATGTTTATCGTTCATTATTATTTTCTGCCCATATTAGGTAAGAATTTCAAGAATTATTTTAAACTATATTTATTTTCCGCTTTTTAGTTTGATTAATTATTATTAAAGCGTGTTTTATTAGTTTTTTTGAACCATATTTATTTAAACCTCCTAAAATTATATAAAAGTTGTGATTGATCCTCGTATAATTAGTACTAAACCTTCCGTTTGCGTAATGGTTGTAACTGTTTTGATTTTGAAAATACTGTGCCAGGTGTTTACTGAATTAATTGAATCTTATTTTGCAAACACTTTCACGCCAATTTTTTAAACGCCAATTACTAAGCAACGGCCAGTGGCGTAAAGCAAAATCGTAATAATATCAAATTTAGGACACCCTTTTCCTGACATATGCAGTATGCAGTATACAAAATACAGGTATTAATTTTGCTCGGTTATTACACGTGAATTATTAATGCCTGATTGATACAGGTCACAATTAAATATTGCAATTAAGACATAACCTACACTCAGAAAAAAGCTTTCTATTCCTTATAAGAATTCATATACTTACTCTTTATACAACTGTTTAATACTATATGTGACAGCAACGCGCTTTCCTACTCTAAGACAATGAAAATTGCTAGACCGTTGTATAGTGATAACATCTTGGTAATTTAGCCAATAGAAATTAGGAGTTAATGGTTTATAGCCGTTATTGCTCTGAGTGCTTACAATAATTATCAAATTCTATTATGGGTTTAATCTGATTTTATATAATGTATTAATTCCTACTGGCAGTTGTAATGAAACTTGACATTAATCATAATAATATTTGCTTGCTGCGCTTAATAAAGCATATGCTTACCACTAAAAATCAGTACCTACTGTAGTTCTCAAAAATTAAATAGCTTCTAGTGTGATATTGTTCTTGTTGTTAATCATTGCATATGATGTTCTCTTATGCAATATGATTTTCTTGAGATGGTATAATGCGTCCATAGATTATAAAGTCCAATACTAATGATGTGTCGAAATAAGAATCTTCTATTGCTTTAGAGTTTAAAAAAACTGAAATATAGTCGGATCTGGTCTTATCGTGCGGGTCATACGATTCAAGAAAGACATACTCTCAGTTTTTGTTTTCTTTACTTGCGTTTAATTTTACCCTCTAAAAAAAATACGTAAGATAAATGAGACAGACTTATTCCATTTGAACACATGAAAAAAAAGATATGTGTTTACTTTCCAGCGATTCTAAAAAAGCATATAATAGCACCAGCTACGTTTTATTTTAAATATGCCAGTTTTGTGACTTTGACAGTTTGTGACAAAATTAAACAATTTTCTGGGTTTTTGCATCCCCAATCGAAAAAAATGGTACTTAATCTGATAAACTATTTCGAAAATGAAAGAAAAAGTGGAAATTCGCCAACCAATATTCAGGAAACAGTAGCCAAAGCACTGGGAATTAGTGTAAGGACTGTGCAGAAAATTGTGCATGAAACAAAACATAACATAATACCCAAGAATACTAAAAAGTGTAAACGAAGAAAGCCAAAGACTGAGGATTTAAGCGAAAATATTAAAATGGGAGTTCGAAATGTGATTTACGATTTATACAAATCAAAAACCAATGTAACTCTTCCAGTTTTACAAAAAACATTAAAAATTCGTTGTGTTTTGGAAATTGGACTTGAAGCGTTATCAAAATTAATAAAAAATTTAGGTTTTCGCTATAAAAAAGACTGTAACCGAAGATTTTTATGTGAGCAGCCACAGATAGTGAGTCAGCGTGTTCAGTTTTTAAAAAAATATACGGACAATTACAAATCGAAATTTAGAAAAGTGGTATTTTTAGACGAAACGTGGATATGATATAAGGAAAAAGGGGTGCGGTACGGGAAAGCGTTTTATTATTTTGCATGCCGGTTCTGCAACAGGATATGTTGCAGGTGCAAGTTTAATTTTTTCTTCAACATCAAAAAATGCTGACTATCATGATAATATGAATTGTGAAATGTTTGAAAAATGGTTAAAAGTTCAATTGATACCAAATTTGGATGCTCCGTCTTTAATTGTATTAGATAATGCATCATATCATTCAAGAATTTTAAATAAACAGTCTACTTCATCTTGGAGGAAAAGTGATATTTATAAGTGGCTGGAAAAACACAACCAAAATACTTTACCAAATATGCTTAAATCGGAACTCCTATTAATAGCAAAGTCTCTTAACAAACCCAAAATATACGCGGTAGATGAAATACTGCGTAAATATGGTCATGAGGTTCTACGACTGCCGCCATATCATTGCCAGTTTAACGCAATAGACTTAATATGGGTTGGTGCAAAGTCTTATTATGAAAAACATGTAGGTGATGGTCTTAAATCCGACCAAGTACAAATAGTTTGGCAAGATTTGTTAGATCATATTACACAAGAGTATTGAAAGAAATCGGTGGAACATACAGAAATATTAATAAGGGATTGGTGGGATCGAGAACATGTACTAGATGTCGAAGTAGCGCCAATGATAATTGCTCCATTCGAAGACGACTCAGACGACAAGGACTTTTCAGATTTTATAAGTGACGATGAGAGGTTTTAGGCTATAATTATAAACGGTGTTTTTCGTTTACATTTTTTAGTATTCTTGGGTATTATATTATGCTTTTTTTCATGCACATTATTCTGCATAGTCCTTAAACTAATTCCCAGTGTTTTCATTACGGTTTCCTGCATATTTGTTTGCGAATTTCCACTTTTTCTTTCATTATCGAAATAGTTTATCAGACTAAATGCCCTTGTATTTTTAGGTTTTAGTAGTAAAATTGTTAAAATAAATTGCACTGTTTATTATTGTCGTTAATTAAAGGGTACAGTAGGTATATAATTAACGATTATATAATTTTTTTGTAACTTTTTCAACTCCCCTGTACATAATTTTTACAAAACTAATAATATTGGGTATATGTGGCTATCTTCGCGATAGCTAAAATAATGAACCTATTTTTCCTTCCTTCGGTATATTTGTAAATAATCTCACAACATTTTGATAGCCTCTGTGTTGTCTGATTTGACGCATATGATCAGTGACCTTTGGACCCGCACGTTAAGACCAGATCTGACTATACAAAGTAAACATAACTTAATTGAAACAGGTAGTGGTACGATCAATAAAATTCAAATTTTTTAGACAAGACAGCTAGAAGACTCCGAACAACGATGTAACCTGCGCAACAAATATGTTTAAACTAATAATACGGCGCGCGGCGATTGCCGATCGCTAGAAACCCCCACCATCCTCTTGGTGGATTCTAGGTTCTAACGGATACAATTCGTTTTTGGAGACGCTGTTCTACTTTCTTAATTGTAGAGAAAGCGCTTTACTGGGAACAAAATGCGTCGCATTGAGAAAATACAATTTATTTCCTAACAAAATTGCTGTATTAAAAGTGGTTCATTATCATTATTCAACAAGACTGTGCTGCTATAGACCAGGGTCGATAATTTTTGAAACAAAAAAAAATAATAGTAGGATGAAACCCATTGGAAAAGGAAGAGAATAGAACAAAAATGAAAGGAAAAATAAATTACGGGCGATCCGAGGTCGGGAAGGGTGAGAGGGGGGGGGGTTTAAGGGTAGAAAATGATTTATCTCGATTTCCGGTAAAACTACAAGTCCTATGGAAAAACGTTAAATTGCAAAGTTGGAGATAATAAAAAGATCTACAACTTTTGTATTTACACTTTTTTCATATAACCTCAAAATTTATGTGAAAAATTCAAATAACCAAGTTTTTGGTTTTTTATTTTTATCTTTTACAAATTTTTTTTTTATCCACGAAATTTGGTGAAAACTTACCTTTTCATGTCTTAAACACACTGTAATTTTTTTGATTTAAAATATTTATGTTTTAACCTTATTTTGACTTAATATCGAAAAAACACCCTAAATTTCAATCGAAAATTCTCACGTCAAAATATCTGCTTTTTTAAAAAAGTCGGTGGGCTTTTTGTTCGTTGAAATCTCTACTTTCTGATAGTGTTAAAAAAAATATACATTACTATGGTAAATGTTCTCAAAAAAATGCAAAGAAACGAAAAATTCTCGAATCCGAAATT
This sequence comes from Polydrusus pterygomalis, assembly GCA_963969555.1. Taxonomy (NCBI): domain Eukaryota; kingdom Metazoa; phylum Arthropoda; class Insecta; order Coleoptera; family Curculionidae; genus Polydrusus; species Polydrusus pterygomalis. The sequence goes on along the minus strand of OZ018375.1, from coordinate 32,059,971 downwards.
TTTTTTTAGATCAATATGTACAATTTTGAGCTATTTATTAAAATTTATACTTTAATTACTTGAAAAACGTAAGATTCCATGTTACATTGATAAAAAAAAGTATACATTTGATGCAAGGGGGCTTGGATTAAAAAACGTGGGGCTTGGTTTAGATCACAATGATATGGGGACGATATATATAACCAAATCTAGGTTAAAATTTTGTCAAATTCATATCATGACATGATATGCCAAACTAATGAGTAATAAAATAAGTACACCACAAATTTATTTTTGTTGTTTACAAAATTAACAAAGTAAGAATATACAGAAAGAAAAAGAAAAATAATTACAGAAATTGCTGAAATTGGCCACAGCCATGCTCCTAGCATAAATTCACACGTGTCTTCATATTTTCGAAAGTTTTGACCAGCATCTTTGGAGAAATGTTAAAACATTCTTGGATAATCCTTTCTTGTAATTGTTCTAAATTTGCAACTGGTGTTTTAAAAATAGTGTTCTTTAAATAAGGAAAAACGAAGTAATCCATAACCGTTAAACAAGGTGATCGAGGTGGGAATTCAATGTCTGATCGAAAACTGATCAATCTGTCGTCGAAAAAAATTGCGTAAGTAGTTAATAGTTTCGGGTTTGTTCCATATATCCAAAACGTAGTTCGTCGTCAAGTAATTGCTCCGCAAATGGATTCAAAATATGGTCTCTATACCGCTGTGCTGTAACTGTGTCATGGAAAAAAATAGGACCAACAATTCTTCTTTGGGAAACAGCTAACCAGACACCAATTTTTTTAGGGTGCAATGTGGACTCTACAAAAAAATGGGGATTTTCACTACTCCACATGCGTGTATTCTGAGAATTCACATAACCGGAGAGGTGGAACCAGGCTTCATCCGAAAAAAATGTCAGGTCTAATAAACCATTTCTTTCCAATAAATTTTGGGTAAACCATTGAGAGTAATTCCTGCGTCTTTCAAAATCTGCGACTTGTATTTCTTGGAAAACTTGCACTTTATAAGGAAATAAATTTATCTGCTTCTTAAGAATGGTCCTACATGTTCCATAAGATCTTCCCACTTCATGGGACAGGCGTCTTTGTTGTTGGCGTATTTTGCATTATTTCACGAACGTTTGCAACACGTTCTTCTGTTTTTACAGATGGTCTTCCTGCTCCTATTTTGTGTTGTATAGAACCTGTTTTCCTAAACACAGCCACGGTTCTTTTCAGGCAATGATAAAAATCCCCAACAATAAAAGTAACGTTAGGAAAATGTTCGTGAAAATCGTCCATGCACAAACCCGGATTGTATTGCCACTCACCATTTTCTCTAACCCCGTTTCGAAAGTACGCTTTAACCATGAATGTTTTTTGCTGTTCCGTAAAGCCCATTGTAACGACTGTCAAAGATGGCGAATAACTGATTAATTGTTAATTCAGGTAGTTACTGACACCCAACAGGTATTAAGCTCTACAGCTACGCATTACGTCCGTAGATGAAAGGCCCACTTTGATGCAAATAATTTTGGCTCGCAGGGTACCAATCGAAGTGTCCGAGCGTTTTTTTCGGACACGCCCCCATTTATTTATTATCGAACTTATTCCATTTAGCTGATACACACTGTGTAGATTGAAGCGGTTCCCGGTGGGACACCGCATGAGCGGGGCAGGGAGGAAAGGGAATAAGACTCCCCTATAAATAATAACCAACAGTCCAGCATTAATCTTCCTAATTTCACATCGCACAGTTAGTTCTCTTGGTCTCTTGGCTAGTTAGATAATTTTTTTAGGGTTTCGATTGTGTGTCAATTTTTTTTTTCTATACGATTTATTCCTTACATCAAATTATACTTAATTTTCTTTTGATACGTATCCAAATTTTTCTCGATTTTATATTATGACCATCATATCATCCATATCCTTTCTTCCTGTCTGGTCCATGACAAGGGCGGTAAAACGAAAATAGGAATTTCGAAATCTATAGCCCCGCTTTAATAAGAATTTCCGTTTCCCGCTGCTGGACACAGGAAAGGCGATCATATACTTGCAATAACCCCGGATTCATAAACTACCCCTGGCAGTTACTTTTTACGACCCTGAACGGGATATAATTTTGGAGACCCAGCGGGACAATGGCCAAAACAAATCACGTGCATTGAAAACTCATATAATAAAGTGTCGGGGGCATAAGTTTTCCTTTCTGGCCTTTCGGGTTTAATTTTGTAAAAGTTGGGTATTGCAGGGTTAAGGAAGTTTATTATGTTTTTTGATTTATCGAAACGTTTTCCCTGTGGTGATCTTCGATTAGGTTTTTAAAACACTATTTTTTTAGGAGTTATTTATTCATGGATGTTAGATAACGATGCTTCCATCGCAGTCTTTTAGCTTCAACGACGGTGGTATTTACTACAATTCATAGGGAGTTCATCGCGATACAAAGATTTTCAGATATAATATTCAGGCGCAACCATAGACAATTTACCTTTAGATAAACAAACAATAATCACGAATGTGGCAGTTTTATGGCCTCGCGCATGTAAACAAAACTGGGAACTATTAGACATGCGCACTGCAACATTCTCGTTTGACGAATGGGAAAATAGACAGGTCCGGGCTTTAAAATTTAAATTCTTGCTCATATGCCACCATAGAGGGTTTATTTTTCCCCTATTTGGGCATAATACAATTATACAACGGCTGCAACTAGTACTAGTCATTGTTTATATTACAATCCGAGTCACTAAAAACACAAACACAATGCACTAACTAAACTACACAAAAACCAGAAATCCATAAATATTAAACACCAGTCCCACAATCCACGATAGCCGATCCGATAGCTGAAAACTTTAGAAAACTACAAGGAATCCGCAGAGAAGAGAAACCTTAAAACACAACAACAAAAATGGCGGCCGAGTCGGTTCTGGAGAGTATTCTTGAGGGCGTCGATTATTGTCGATAAAGTAGGACGGCCGATAACACGAGGTTTGTGCGCATGCACGAAGGTTCCCCGAATGAAGACAGCTGACCGACGAGTCATGCGCTCGGACGTATTTTTTCACCCATAAAACGTAACTTTTGTTTGCGCAGGAGATAAGCTGTAGGTATCTAAAGGTAAATTGTCTATGGGCGCAACCCGTGAAGTATTTTACACTGAGGAAAAATATGATCTAATATCGTGCGAGCAAAAATTATTTGCGTCAAAGAGGGCTTGGATTAGAAAACGTAGGGCTTGGTTTAGATCGCAATGATATGGGGACGATATATCTAACCAAATCTAGGTAACAATGACATGATATGCCAAACTAATGAGTAGACAAATACAAATTTATTTTTGTTGTTTACAAAATTATAATACTTGCACTTTATAAGGAAACTAGCGTGTATCCGGCATGCGTTGCAACCCGCTGGTATAAATACAAACCCGAACAAACCCGATATATTAGTACCCGGCATGCCACTTTCTGAAATTGCACCTGTGCGAAGCCGGGGCGGGTCGCTATTATACATAAAAACCTTCCCCTTGAATCACTCTATCTATTAAAAAAAACCGCTTCAAAATCAGTTGCGTAGTTTTAAGGCGGGAGTATCAACATACTTGCCAACCTATAACCTATTTCGCGTAGATTTATTTATGTTTTCTAGCTTTTATACAAAATTTAAAGAAAATCAGTATCGACTTGATATTCTATAGGTAATAATTGACATAATTAATAAATATCAAGGAATTTCATAACTTATTTTAGGAGAATTGTATCGCAAAATATATCGGGTAAGATTTTTTTTTACATTATTATGTCATTGTCACTCATTGTTCTTTCACTATACAATTCTCCCAAAATTAGCAATGAAATAAATTGATATTTTTGTAATATATCAGATACTACCTAAATAATGTGCCGACGACATTGATTTTCTTTAAATGTTAGTTATTAAAATAATATACTCAAAAAATCAACGCGAAATGGGTTATAGGTTGGCAATAGATTGAATGACGTTGAGAATTCAACCTTAAAGATTTAAGCATATATAGCTGGTAGGGGACGGACAGACAGCGACAGCGACTTTGTTTTATACTATGTTAAGATAAGATAAATTTAGCTGCTTCTTAAGAATAGTCATGCATGTTCCATAAGATCTTCCCACTTCTTAGGACATGCGTCTTATACAATTTGTTGGCGTATTTTGCATTATTTCACGAACGTTTGCAACAAGTTCTTCTGTTCTTACAGATGGTCTTCCTGCTCCTTTTTTGTGTTGTATAGAACCTGATTCCCTAAACACAGCCACGGTCATTTTCAGGCAATGATAAAAATCCCCAGCAATAAAAGCAACGTTAGGAAAATGTTCGTGAAAATCGTCCATGCACAAACCCGGATTGTATTGCCACTCGCCGTTTACTCTAACCCCGTTTCAAAAATACGCTTCAACCATGAATGTTTTGTGCTGTTCCGTAAAGTCCATTGTGTAAATTGTTCAAGAAATTGGAAAAATTAGCGATGAATCAAAGTACTTGTAACGTAACGACTGTCAAAGATGACGGAATAACTGATTAATTGTTAATTCAGGTAGTTACTGACATCCAACAGGTATTAAGCTCTACGGCTAAGCATTACGTCGTTAGATGCAAGGCACTCTTTGATGCAAATAATTTTTGGTCGCACGGTACAACAGGTTTGCTAAGACATAGTTTGTATTGATAACTTATTTTTTATTAACCCATATTAACCCTTAACCGCCGTCGTGCGTCCGTCGGACCGTGAACATAATTTGATACCAAATTTCTCCCACTTATCTTCCGCCTAGGATTCTGCCCGTCGCAGTACCTTCCTGTTAGTACTTAACAAACACTTTAACGGTGTAGTCGCGTCTCTAAGTTTTTTTCTCTTTGCGATATTTTGATCGACCGGTCCGAGGGACCTCACGTCACAGTTGCACGTTTTTTCGTGGTGAAATGTATTTAATAAATATTGGTTATTATCATTACTTTTTAATGTTATAGATAATATTATATGATAAAAATAGGTAATTTTCTTTTCTGTTTATTTTTTTTTCATGTTAGAATACAGCCATGTTAAATTTTGCTGAAAAAATGTTTATTTCTGATTTTTTAATAAAAAAAATTCTGCACGTTTAAATTTGTTTTTTTATTTACTAAACAATAAAAAAAGCATCATTTTATGGACTTATATAATAATTAAATATCATCCTAATAAAAATCTGGGTGAAAAAAAGTATAATAACATTGAGGTCCCAGGGACCACACGACGTCGATTATGTATCAAATAGTCACGACGGCGGTTAAGGGTTAAATAAATTGCTAGTGTATAAAACCCGCTTTAGTGTGATATCAATTCCAGATTTGCTAGAACAGTGTTTTTATTGGTAGAAATCAATTCCATTAGCAGCACAATCTTGTTGAATAATGAACCACTCTTAATACAGCAATTTTGTTAAGAAATGAATTGTATCTTCTCAATTCGACGCATTTTGTTCCCAGTAAAGCGCTTTCTCTACAATTCGGAAAGCAGAACAGCGTCCCCAAAAACGACTTGTATCCATTAGAACCGATAATCCACAAGACGTTGGTGGGGGTTCGTAGCGATCGGTAATCGCCGCACGCCGTATTATTATAGTTTTAACTTATTCGTGGCGCAGGTCACATCGTTGTTCGGAGTCTTCTAGTTGTCCTGCCTGAATTTGAATTCTATTGATTGAACCAAATCAATATCAGTTTCAATTAATTTATTTTTACTTTGTATTTGATTTTTTTTAACTTTGCGTATCCGATAAAGCAATAGAAGATTCTTATTTCGCACAACCCATCATTAATATTGGACTTTATAATCTATGGACGAATTTTACCATCTCAGGAATCCATCTAGCATAATAGATATTCATATGCATTGTTAAATGACAAGAACAATATCACACTAGAAGCTATTTAAATTTTTGAGAACTACAGTACTGATTTTTAGTGGTAAGTAAGTAAAAGGGTTTTCCAATAAGAACGATATGATTTCAAAATGAAATAAAATTAAAATAATTTCAGATACAACAAAACGTTTTATATTAACTTAAAGTATATAGTCAGATCTGGTCTTAACGTGCGGGTCCAAAGGTCACTGATCATATGCGTCAAATCAGACAACACAGAGGCTATCAAAATGCTGTGAGATTATTTACAAATATACCGAAGGAAGGAAAAATAGTTTCATTATTTTAGCTATCGCGAAGATAGCCACATATACCTAATATTATTAGTTTTGTAAAAATTATGTACAGGGGAGTTGAAAAAGTTACAAAAAAATTATATAATCGTTAAAAAAAGTTAAAAGTTACAAAATAATTATATACCTACTGTACCCTTTAATTAAAAACGGCAATAATAAACAGTGCAATTTATTTTAACAATTTTACTACTAAAACCTAAAAATACAATGGAATTTAGTCTGATAAACTATTTCGATAATGAAAGAAAAAGTGGAAATTCGCAAACCAATATGCAGGAAACCGTAATGAAAACACTGGGAATTAGTTTAAGGACTATGCAGAATAATGTGCATGAAAAAAAAGCATAATATAATACCCAAGAATACTAAAAAATGTAAACAAAAAACACCGTTTATAATTATAGCCTAAAAACTGTCATCGTCACTTATAAAATCTGAAAAGTCCTCGTCGTTTTAGTCGTCTTCGAATGGAGCAATTATCATTGGCGCTACTTCGACATCTAGTACTTGTTCTCGATCCCACCAATCCCTTATTAATATTTCTGTATGTTCCACCGATTTCTTCCAGTACTCTTGTGTAATATGATGTAACGAATCTTGCCAAACTATTTGTACTTGGTCGGATTTAAGACCATCACCTACATGTCTTACATAATAAGACTTTGCACCAGCCCATATTAATTCTATTACATTAAACTGGCAATGATATGGCGGCAGTCGTAGAACCTCATGACCATATTCACGCAGTATTTCATCTACCGCGTATATTTTGGGTTTTTTAAGAGACTTTGCTATTGATAGGAGTTCCGATTTAAGCATATTTGGTAAAGGATTTTGGTTGTGTTTTTCCAGCCACTCATAAATATCACTTTTCCTCCAAGATGAAGTAGGCTGTTTATTTAAAATTCTTGAATGATATGATGCATTATTTAATACAATTATAGACGGAGCATCCAAATTTGGTATCAATTGAACTTTTAACCATTTTTTAAACATTTCGCAATTCATATTATCATGATAGTCAGCACTTTTTGATGTTGAAGAAAAAATTAAACTGCAACACACCTGTTGCAGAACCGGCATGCAAAATAATAAAACGCTTTTCCGTACCGCACCCCTTTTTCCTTTTAACACTTTTTACAGACTCATTTTGCCAAGATTTTGAACCACTTCCAGTCGAAAATATCCACGTTTCGTCTAAAAATACCACTTTTCTATATTTCGATTTGTAATTGTCCGTATATTTTTTTAAAAACTGAACACGCTGACTCACTATCTGTGGCTGCTCACATAAAAATCTTCGGTTACAGTCTTTTTTATAGCGAAAACCTAAATTTTTTATTAATTTTGATAACGCTTCAAGTCCAATTTCCAAAACACCCCGAATTTTTAATGTTTTTTGTAAAACTGGAAGTTTTTGGCTTTCTTCGTTTACACTTTTTAGTATTCTTGGGTATTATGTTATGTTTTGTTTCATGCACAATTTTCTGCACAGTCCCTAAACTAATTCCCTGCGCAGTCCTTAAACTAATTCCCAGTGCTTTGGCTACTGTTTCCTGAATATTGGTTGGCGAATTTCCACTTTTTCTTTCATTTTCGAAATAGTTTATCAGATTAAGTACCATTTATTTTGATTGGGGATGCAAAAACCCAGAAAATTGTTTCATTTTGTCACAAACTGTCAAAGTCACAAAACTGGCATATTTAAAATAAAACGTAGCTGGCGCTATTATAAGCTTTTTTAGATTCGCTGGAAAGTAAATACATATCCTTTTTTTTTCATGTCAAAATGGAATAAGTCTGTCTCATTTATCTTACGTATTTTATTTAGAGGGTAAAATTAAACGCAAGTAAAGAAAACAAAAACTAAGAGTATGTCTTTCTTGAATCGTATGACCCGCACGATAAGACCAGATCCGACTATAGTCGATAACATTTATGTTTTGAATAACACATCGTTTAAATGTCCTCCGCGACTTCGTGTACACGAGCGAATTCGACGAACCCAGTTTTCGATGACTTTATGCAATAAATCGGGGGTGATCTGACGAATGCAGGGTTCAATGTTCAACCTTAATGCATCAAGTGTTTGTGGTCTGTTTTTATAAACCTTAGATTTCAAATAGCCCCACAAGAAGTAATCTGAAGGAGTTAAATCACAGCTTCTTGGAGGCCACTGAACAGTAGCATTCCTTGAAATTATCCTTTCGTCAAACTTTTCTTGCAGTATATCGATAGTTTCATGAGCAGTGTGACATGTGGCACCGTTTTGCTGGAACCACATATCCTCCAAATCAAGTGCATCTCAATTTGGCCACAAAAAATTTTTTAACATTCGTCGATGTGTCGATATCGTTCACCATTCACTGTAACTGCATCTCCTGCCTCATTTTGGAAAAAAAATGGTCCGATGATGCCACCATACCATAAACCACACCATACAGTTACCTTTAGCGGATAAAGAGGCTTCTCATCAATCTGTTGTGGATTGTTTTCACACCAAAAACGGCAATTTTGCTTGTTAACGTATCTACTTAACCAAAAATGAGCTTTATCTGAAAAGATAATTTTTTTGGCAAAATTATTATCCCCTTCAAGTTGTTCTAAACTCCAAGCAGAAAATTCTCTGTGCCGACGATGGTCCAGTGGCTTAAGTTCTTGGGTCAAAACAATCTTATACGGGTGTAATTTCAAGTCTTCTTTCAAAATACGCCAAGTTGTCGTTTTTTTAATCCTTAACTCTTAAGCACGACGAGGATTTGATAAATTTGGATCCACTGCAACACTAATTCTTACAGCAGCAATATTATCAACAGTTCTTGCGTTTCTTCTTGGTGTTTTTACATCGTGAAGAGTAAAATTAGTTTCAAATTTCTCCACGATGCGACGAATGGCAAGCAAAGGAGGACGATTATTTACACCAAAGTTTTCGCGAAGTGCGCGATAAGTGTTCACAAAAGATCGTCTATTTTCGTAAAATTTTTGGATAATAACCAAACGTTCTTGAAGCGCGTATTTAGCCATAATAAATTGTTATAGTTTACTGACAATAACTGACAACTGGTGACCGGTATAACTTTATTACCATGGTTACCATATCGTTTCAAAATCATATCGTTCTTATTGGAAAACCCTTTATAATTAAAATACCACCTAACGGAAGAAGAGTAAACTACATAGTGATCTAGAGGAAGGGGCGGGAAATATAATATGCTTTATGAACCGTAGCAAGCAAATATTATTAGGATTAATCTCAAGTTTTGTTACAACTGCCAGTCAACTAATACAATATATAAAACCAGATTACACCCCCAATAGAACTTGATAATTACTGTGAGTATTCAGAGCAATAATGGTTATAAACCATTCTATGGTAGCATTAACTTCTATTTCCTGTTGGCTTAATTACCGTGATATTATCACTACACAACGGGCTAGCTATAGTCTTACACAGTAGGAAAGCGCGTTTTATAAAGAATATATAAATTCTTATAAGGAATAGAATGCCTTTTTCTCAGTGTAGTAACGAAAATATTGATGTTGAATAATTATAGATTACTTCTTGTTCAGACGTCTGCCCAATTTGATTATATAGATAAGTACATACTATCTACTGGACAGATTGATAGACGTATTTTCCAAATATCAGATTTGTTTAAATTAATTTGACGAATTAAACGCTTAACAAATTACGCAAATATATGTATGTAATGTTTCAAAATTTTAAACCATTCAATTTTTTACATAAATCTATAAACGTTATTTCCGATGAATGAAATACTTATAAACGTTTAAAGTCTCGATGGTCTGTATTTAATCCGTCAATCAAGCGTGCCTTGGCTGCATCACTTTGACAATAAAAAGTTTACAGCTTTACACCCTGCCACTTTGTTTATTCTTGAATAAAAACAAATTCATCCGTTTTTACGACCTATAAAATATTATTTATAAATTTTGGTTTTAATTAGAAAAGCTTGATATGACGAATATTTTATTTATACATTTATTAATTTAGAATGAAATACTTACTGTATTATTGTTGTTTAACTTGGTAGGTAAGTAACTGAAATAATTTTTAAATGTTTCCGGAGGCGTCGCTAAAGCATTTGCGTTGAGGGGAGAAAAAATTTAACATTATAGTACCGTGCGAGCAAAAATTATTTGCATCAAAGAGGGCCTTGCATCTAAGGACGTAATGCTTAGCCGTAGAGCTTAATACCTGTTGGGTGGCAGTAACTACCTGAATTAACAATCAATCAGTTATTCCGTCATCTTTGACAGTCGTTACAAGTAATTTGATTCATCGCTAATTTTTCCAATTTCTTGAATAATTCACACGATGGGCTTTACGGAACAGCACAAAACATTCATGGTTGAAGCGTATTTTCGAAACGGGGTTAGAGTAAATGGTGAGTGGCCATACAATCCGGGTTTGTGCAAGGACGATTTTTACGAACATTTTCCTAACGTTGCTTTTATTGCTGGGGATTTTTATTATTGCCTAAAAAGAACCGTTGCTGTGTTTAGGGAAACAGGTTTTATACAACACAAAAAAGTAGCAGGAATATCTACCATCTGTAAGAACACAAGAACTTGTTGGAAACGTTCGTGAAGTAAGGCAAAATACGCCAACAAATTGTATAAAACGCCTGTCCCAAAAAGTGGGAAGATCTTATGGAACATGCAGGACTATTCTTAAGAAGCAGCTAAATTTATTTCCTTATAAAGTGCACGTACTCCAAGAAATACAAGCCGCAAATTTTGAAAGACGCAGGAATTATTCTCAATGGTTTAACGAAAATTTATTGAAAAGAAATGACCTGACATTTTTTTCGGATGAAGCCTGGTTCCACCTCTACGGTTATGTGAATTCTCAGAATACACGCATGTGGAGTAGTGAAAATCCTCATTTTTTTGTAGAGTCAACATTGCACTCTCAAAAAATTTGGGTCTGGCGAGCTATTTCCCGAAGAAGAGTTGTTGGTCCTATTTTTTTCCATGACACAGTTACAACACCGCGGTATAGAGACACTATTTTGAATCCATTTGAGGAGCAATTACTTGACGACGAACTACGTTTTGGATATTTTCAACAGGACGGTGCAACCGCCCATACCCGAACAAACCCGAAGAAACCCGAAACAATTAACTACTTACGCAATTTTTTCGACGTCAGATTGATCAGTTTTCGATCAGACATTGAATTCCCACCTAGATCATTGTTTAACGGTTATGGATTACTTCGTTTTTCCTCATTTAAAGAACACTATTTTTAAAACACTAGTTGCAAATTTAAAACAATTACAAGAAAGGATTATCCAAGAATGTGGTAACATTTCTCCACAGATGCTGGTCAACGCTTTCGAAAATATGAAGAGACGTGTGAATTTATGCTTGGTGGCCAATTTCAGCAATTTATGTAATTTTTTTTTTCTTTCTATATATTCTTACTTTGTTAATTTTGTAAACTGTCTACTTATTTTATTACTCATTAATTTGGCATACCATATCATAATATGAATTTGACCAAATTTTAACCTAGATTTGGTTAGATCGTCCCCATATCATTGTCATCTAAACCAAGCCCCACGTTTTTTAATCCAAGCCCTCTTTGATGCAAATAATTTTTGCTCGCACGGTATATTAAAATAAAGAAATTATTTATTATCTATTTTTTATCTTGTTTCTTTCTCTGCCTTTCTCTCCTTTTTTTCCTATTTCATTCTTCTATCTCTGTCCTCTAATACCACACAGCCACACATTATAGTAGAAGGCACGTAGATAGCTTTTCTTCTTGACAGGGCTACTCCCACACACTGGCGTAGCTAGAATTTTATATTGGGGTGGGGTGGGCAGACAGGTACCACCGAGGTTGGTATCCGCGACGGAACCGCCGTTTGCTATAAAATATTCACCAAATCTAATATGGACGGGATCCAAAAAAATTTTCGCCCGCGGCGCTTTTTACCTCTGTGATGTCTGTGACTATGAGCTGGATTTTACATTACAGTCCGTCCCCACCTAGTACCTAGCGACGCCCCTGGGTTGTCCAGGCCTGTTAATAATTGTACCTTTACAACTTATTATTTATATTAAGCAGGCAGAGGAGGTATTTTTGCATGGGTGGTCAAAATATTTCTGCATCTTATAAACACGTCATTTAGTTTTTAACTGCAACGTATGCAGCAACATCTTTAAGAAGCCTATAGCAGATGCCATGTAGGAGAAGCGCGAGTAAAAGTATACAAACAGTGGCTAGCGATAGAATGGAAAGGAATCAATTTTGATCATTTTTTTTTGCAAAACTCTGCTATAACGTATAAAACCTGTTGGGGTAGAGCCATACAAAATTAACAAAGTAAGAATATACAGAAAGAAAAAGAAAAATAATTACATAAATTGCTGAAATTGGCCACCGCCATGCTCCAAGCATAAATTCACACGTCTCTTCATATTTTCGAAAGTGTTGACCAGCATCTCTGGAGAAATGTTACCACTTTCTTGGATAATCCTTTCTTGTAATTGTTCTAAATTTGCAACTGGTGTTTTAAAAATAGTGTTCAATAAATGAGGAAAAACGAAGTAATCCATAACCGTTAAACAAGGTGATCTAGGTGGGAATTCAATGTCTGATCGAAAACTGATCAATCTGTCGTCGAACAAAATTGCGTAAGTAGTTAATAGTTTCGGGTTTGTTCCATATATCCAAAACGTAGTTCGTCGTCAAGTAATTGCTCCACAAATGGATTCAAAATGTTGTCTCTATACCGCTGTGCTGTAACTGAGTCATGGAAAAAAAATGGGACCAACAATTCTTCTTCGGAAAACAGCTAACCAAATACCAATCAATTTTTTGAGGGTGCAATGTGGACAAAAAAATGGGATTTTCATTACTCCACATGCGTGTATTCTGAGAATTCACATAACCGGAGAGGTGGAACCAGGCTTTATCCGAAAAAAATGTCAGGTCTAATAAATCATTTTTTTCCAATAAATTTTGGGTAAACCATTGAGAGTAATTCCTGCGTCTTTCAAAATCTGCGGCTTGTATTTTTAGGAATACTTGCACTTTATAAGGAAATAAATTTAGCTGCTTCTTAAGAATAGTCCTGCATGTTCCATAAGATCTTCCCACTTCTTGGGAAAGGCGTCTTATAGGTACAATTTATGGGCGTATTTTGCATTATTTCACGAACTTTTGCAACAAGTTCTTCTGTTCTTATAGATGGTCTTCCTGCTCCTTTTTTGTGTTGTATAGAACCTGTTTCCCTAAACACAGCTACGGTTCTTTTCAGGCAATGATAAAAATCCCCAGCAATAAAAGGAACGTTAGGAACATGTTCGTGAAATTCTTCCATGCACAAACCCGGGTTGTATTGCCACTCACCATTTACTCTAACCCCGTTTCGAAAATATTCTTCAACCATGAATGTTTTGTGCTGTTCCGTAAAGCCCATTGTGGGAATTGTTCAAAAATTGTAAAAATTAGCGATGAATCAAATTAGGTACTTGTAACGACTGTCAAAGATGACGGAATAACTGACTGATTGTTAATTCAGGTAGTTACTGGCACCCAACAGGTATTAAGCTCTACGGCTAAGCATTACGTCCTTAGATGCAAAGCCGTCTTTGATGCAAATAATTTTTGCTCGCACGGTATTAGTGATAATATAGGGTTAAAAAAAAACGAAATTTTGTTTTTACATAACTTTTTTATTTATGGACCGATTTTATTAACTTTTATCTTGTTTAAGAAAGGATGATCAAGTCTGGCCTGAAAAAAATTATTTGACGGGTCGTAGCGAATCTTAATTAAGTGGGCGGTATTCTATATAAAAGACTGATCCGTTTCTTTATCATAACCCTGTATATTTTGGGATGCAGGTAACGGCCATATAATATAGCCCATAAATTTGACCTATCGTACATAAACACAAGAAATTTATTTTAGGTTTTATTTGTTTATGTAAAACTTTAAAAACATGGAAATTTGTTTTTTACGACCAATGTAACAAGCGTACAACCAACCTCTATACACATAAAAATGATTTTAAAGAGGTTTAAATTACCTGTAATACCTGTTAAAATGGGCGCCTCGTCGCTTTATCTTGATGCCATTAACACACAATTATTGGTTTTATTATTTCTTAAAATTCTGGTGTTAAAGTTAAATTAATCTAAGAAGTCGCCGCATCAGGCGGCATAACCCGTCATTAATGACACCCTGTTGAAGTCTGGTATATTTTACGTTAAGCGGTTGGCTACAGAAACAGAACCGGATCTTTTACCTTCGCCTTCGCCATCTGTTAAATTTTGTAGGGGAAGGTCGCCTTTGATGGCATACTTCCCATGATGGCATACCACAGGTATCTTTGGAATAAACCGGTTAACGTCATCTCGCATAGTTAGATGGGCGCGCGTATTGACGGTTATTGACCGTTCAGTTGTGAGTCGAATTTCAGTCGTGACGGACGTTTTTATGTAAAGTTATTTAATTGAACAGAAATTGTTAGGTACCGAAGTAATATTAGCCAGTTTTTAAACCAAAAATTTATTATGTTAGGTGCATTAAATTAGAATGCACGACTTTTTTCCTATAACTATAGAATATAGATGTTACTTTGCTATGATTATTTTAAATCTAAGTTGTGGTTTTAATTTTTTATAATTGATTTACTAAAAGTGTGACATATTCCTAAGATGGCATATCCATTGGCCATCATAGGCGTCATATTCAAAACGGCGCTACTTTTACTTTTCTTTTAGATATATAGGTACGTTACTACTTATATGCTTTTTAATGTTTTTTAATATGTCTTTAGATTGTACTTTCCTGATAATGTGTTCATTATCTATTTTAAGTTTTTTAAACAGTTTTATGTGCTTTAATTTTTTAACAATAAAAATGTGCAAACTGTAACAAAAATATTCCCTTTACATTATTTGTATTCGTCCTTCAGATTTTTACATTTTACTGGAGTATGCCATCATAGGCAATGCAGTTGCCTATGATGGCATACTTGGTGATTTTTTCTTTTCCATTTTTTTTCCAAAAAAAATAGTTTTTGTATATTTTTATAGTTTTATAATGAATATTTTAAGTAGTAACAAATATTTTAACATGATTATATGGGTTTAAACCTTTAAACTAAAAAATATATAAGGTGGTAAAAAAAAGGTGCCGTCAGAGGCGACCTTCCCCTAAGGGATTCTTAATATTTTGTGAATATATAGCCTAGTGTGGCTGTATATGTGGAATTATTTTCATAAATAAAGCCTGAAGTAAATACAATTTTTATTGACAGAGAGCATGAAATAATGTATAGTAATTTTAGTTTGGCATACTTTTTTCGTGTCTTCATAAAATTTACCCATCTATTACTCCTATATTAATAATCCCGCGCGTTTTTACAGCCAATGAGCCCAAGCCCAAGCAATTGTTTTACTGAACTGTGCTTTGAAAAACAGACGCATACCTAGTAGATTTTTCTCTTTCTATCTGATTGGGTCTACAATTCGTTCTTTTTCTATTTCATGTGCTGATTAACTGGTAGGTGATCTTTGACTTTTTCGTCCTCCGAATAGATCTCATACGCCCAACCGGTTTATTATCAATCAGTGGCACGTGCGTAGTGCACCCGTAAGAGTTATCAACTTCATTATCGACCTAATAAAAAATAATTCTAAAGTGGGGTTATTTTCGAAAATATCGAAAAAAGTTATTAGAAAAAGTTTTATTAAATGCAGTTTCTAGCCCAGGTGCACAATTTCAGCTGCATAAGATAATTTTGATTTTTTACCAATATTTTGTAAATTGCACCACTTTTGCAAAATAAGACTCAACGCAACCTACATAAAACTTCTTAGTTTTGACAATGATTTATTTCAGATACATTTTCTTTAGAGTAGCGCCATATTAAATGTGTGTTTTTCTGCAAAATCAAAATTGGGCTATTAAAATTTGGTCGCATGTGATGCAAAGTTTATTTGTTTTTGACCCTGTATAAGGTAACTTCATAAAATAGGTATTTTTGAAAACGTAGTTTGTGTCTGAAAGTAATACACCTTAATATTAAGAAAAAAAAGAACACAGTGTCTTCAATGTTTTTTAAGTGGAAAATAAATTTTAATTTAACAACGTAAAAAGTATTTAAATAGCCCAATTTTGATTTTGTAGAAAAACACACATTTAATATGGCGCTACTTTTAAGAAAATGTATCTGAAATAAAGCATTGTTAAAACTAAGAAGTTTTATGTAGTGCGTTGAGTCTTATTTAGCAAAAGTGGTGCAATTTACAAAATATAGGTAAAAATCAAAGTTATCTTATGCAGCTGAAATTTTGCATGTGGGCTAGAAACTGCATTTAAAAAAACTTTTTTTTATAACTTTTTTCGATATTTTCAGAAATAACCCCTTTTTTGAATTATTTTTTGGAAAAAATAAAAATTTGACAGATAACGCGAATCACTTGCTCCAGAGAAAATCGGAAAGCTGCTCGATTAAAAGTAACAACAGGTATCATTTATCTAAAAATATATTATTGTGTTTATTTTTTTCGTGGCGATTGCCATGCAATCGCTACGAACACCCGCCAATGTCTTGGTAAATTATAGGTTTTAACGGATACAATTCGTTTTTAGGGACGCTGTTTTTAATTGTAGAGAAAGCGCTTTACCAAAACAAAATGCGTCGCATTGCGAAGATTCAATTTATTTCTTAACAAAATTGCTTTATTAAAAGTGGTTCATTATTCAACAAGACTGTGCTGCTAATGAAACTGATTACTAGCAATAAAAACACTGTTCTAGCAAATCTGGAATTGATATAAAACTAAAGCGGGTTTGCTACACGTGCAATTTATTGAATAATGGGTTAATGAAAAATAAGTTATCAATACAAACTAGGTATGTCTTAGCAAACCTGTTTTAGTAGATCAATTTCCTCAGTGTATTTTAATAAAAGTATATAAGGGAATAGATATTCTACTATTTTATAGGCCTATGTTTACGACCAATAAGCTGGATCAAAGGCTTGATTCTTAAAATGCAAATCAAAATTTGTTAGATTTTTTTGGATAAAAAACTACACTAAGCACCGCAGGCAATACTTGACCCAAATTTTCTTTCTCTATTGTTTCGCTTCCATTGTGCTATATCTAATAATATAAAGCCAATTATAAAATTACGCCCTAAATTGTTGATTTTGTTATTTAATTCTTCCCTTCAAGGTCTAA
This sequence comes from Polydrusus pterygomalis, assembly GCA_963969555.1. Classification (NCBI taxonomy): domain Eukaryota; kingdom Metazoa; phylum Arthropoda; class Insecta; order Coleoptera; family Curculionidae; genus Polydrusus; species Polydrusus pterygomalis. The sequence continues at coordinate 32,042,508 of OZ018375.1, read as the reverse complement.
CAAGACTAACTACAAAATAATAGAGCCCTTGTTCGGTGTACAATGCATAATGGCAGCCAATGGGGCGTAAGTGGCGCCCCTTTTCAATTGGCGGCCTCCGGCCAATCCCGGACTAATTAGCTGATGAGAGAAGCCGGAGAAAAGCACGGACTGCTTCCGGTTTTCGCGGTAAGGACCCATGATAATAGGGCCAATGGAGCATGACGTATCGCAAAGGGCATTGGAATGTAATGCGACTTGGTAGGCCATCTTTTTAAGCAACTAACAAGTAGTTTTAAAGTGCAAAGTTACAGCACCAGGGAGATACCTACAACTTGTAGGTACTTGTAGGCTACAAGCCTTAGGTTAGTTGGGTAGGTAAACATGAACATGTTCCATTGTAGTTTTTTGGATTATCTGCATATTATACAGGGTGTCCAAAATTGGTGCTGACAGTATTGTGATCTCGGGAACTATAAGAGATGGAAAGACGTTTAAATAAGAAAAGATTTAGGCAATTATGTTAACAGTTTATTGGTGCTTGCGGATCGAGCCTGGTTCTTTTGGTTTTTGAGATATTTTGAATAAACTGAAATGTTGAATTTCCTTATATAATATGATAGTAAATACTATTATGGTGATGGTGCACTTTAGGACCTTCGGAGTTTCACAATTTTGAAAAGAAAAACTGAAATACTTTTTAATTTTCAGTACTTACTTAATTCTAAATAAAAAAACTATGGATTACTAACCATTTATTACAAAGTTATAAGCAAAAAATCATTTAAGATTGTGATACAAGGAAGTGTAATGTGATGTTTTTTACAGCAAGCGTCCTTTATTATGAAATATTTCTTACCTATCATCCTATCCATAGCGATTACTAAAGTATATGCAAAACAAAAATGTAAGAAAAAAGAGCTGATTATTATTAATAAAATAATTTTTATTGAAAATATAAAATCACGACCTTGGTACCGTGCGAGCAAAAATTATTTGCATCAAAGAGGGCTTGGATTAAAAAACGTAGGGCTTGGTTCTTGGTTTAGATCACAATGATATGGGGACGATATATCTAACCAAATCTATAGGTTAAAATGTTGTCAAATTCATATTATGACATGATATGCCAAACTAATGAGTAATAAAATAAGTAGACAAATACAAATTTATTATTGTTCTTTACAAAATTAACAAAGTAACAATAAACAGAAAGAAAAATAATTAGATAAATTGCTGAAATTGGCCACCAGCATACATTCACACGTCTCTTCTTATTCTCGAACGTGTTGACCAGCATCTCTGGAGAAATGTTACCACATTTTTAGATAATCCTTTCTTGTAATTGTTCTGAATTTGTATTTACACAATTCATACTTGCACTTTATAAGGAAATAAATTTAGCTGCTTCTTAAGAATAGTCCTGCATGTTCCATAAGATCTTCGCACTTCTTGGGACAGGCGTCTTATACAATTTGTTGGCGTATTCTGCATTATTTTAGGAACGTTTGCAACAATTTCTTCTATTTTTACAGATGGTCTTCCTGCTCCTTTTTTGTGTTTTATAGATCCTGTTTTCCTAAACACAGCCACGGTTCTTTTCAGGCAATGATAAAAATTCCCAGCAATAAAAGCAACGTTAGGAAAATGTTCGTGAAAATTGTCCATGCACAAACCCGGATTGTATTGCCACTCACCATTTACTCTAACCGCGTTTCGAAAATGCGCTTCAACCATGAATGTTTTGTGCTGTTCCGTAAATGTCATTGTGTGAATTGTTCAAGAAATTGGAAAAATTAGGGATGAATCAAATTACTTGTAATGACTGTCAAAGATGGCGGAATAACTGATTAATTGTTAATTCAGGTAGTTACTGACACCCAACAGTTATTAAGCTCTACAGCTAAGTATTACGTCGTTAGATGCAAGGCCCTCTTTGATGCAAATAATTTTTGCTCGCACGGTACCTATTAATTTATCATAATATGAAAACAGCTTTCTTTTACCACAAAATATCGAAACCGTTTTCGACAGCTTATCGATTGTCATATTAAAGAAGCAACGTTGTCAAATGTATTTTTCATTTAAACATTAAAAGGGGGCTTCACATACACTCTAATCGGTTCTAAAAGGTGTATTATTGGCAACCGGTTTGTTCGTTGTTACCCAGAGAATTTTTTTAATCTAAATTTTTTTAAATGGATCGGCCCATCTTTATAAATGTCCTTTCAATTTATATTTTTTACCAAGTCTGGCAACCTTGTTAGGAAAGACTAAAGTAACGGGAAGTTTTCGCATAGAAAAAGTTGTCAAAGGCGAACTTCTTTTCCTTTTTTTTTATAGAAAAAGAGTCTCGTCCATAATTTTTTTGCTTTAATGTGTTCTATACAAACAGGTCTTTTCATTGCACTTTTGAGAATTGTGAAATTCCGAGGGTCCTAAAGTGTACCATACCCCAAAACTCAAAATAAGTAGATTTATTGATTTGGGTATGGCATCTATTTTATTTCGAACTAATGCTGTTGTAACAAGTTATTTACATTACAAGTGCGGTATGAGCATTATTACAGCCACAAAAGGGAAATATTTCCACGAGCTTTACATTAAGTAAGTAGGTATGTCATAGTGCACGTGTAATGTAAAACATTTTTCCTATAGACGTGTGAAAAAATCAATTTCCCGCACTGATATCCGTGCGGAAAATAAGTTTTTCCACACTAGTGCGGAAAATTTTTTCGGCACGATTATGTCAAAAATCCGTGCGGAAAATTGGTTTTTCCACACTAGTGCGGATTCTTGACATTGGGCTATTTTTTTTGGATGTTAAAAATTGAAGTAGATTATGATTTTACCAGTCGTAACGTGTTTGGTAAGTATATTGTTTCCGGTTTTGTAAATAAAGTCAAATCAAATCAAATCAAATCAAAATCAAATCAAATCAAATCAGACGATGACGAAAATTATCTAATTCGATAGGTTTGCTAAGACATAGTTTGTATTGAGAGCTTATTTTTTATTAACCCGTATTAAATAAATCGCTAGCGAACAAACCCGCTTCCCGCTTTAGTGTTACTTATATCAATTCCAGATTTGCTAGAACAGTTTTTTTATTGATAGTAATCAGTTCCGTTAGCAGCACAATCTTGTTGAATAATGAACTACTTTTAATACAGCCATTTTGTTAAGAAATAAATTGTATCTTCTCAATGCGACGCATTTTGTTCCCAGTAAAACGCGTTCTCTACAATTAAGAAAGCAGAACAGCGTCCCCAAAAACGAATTATATCCGTTAGTACCTATAATCTACCAAGACGTTAGTGGGGTTGGTAGCGATCGGCAATCACCGCGCGCCGCGCGCCGTATTAATAGTTTTAACGTATTTGTTGCGCAGGTCACATCGTTGTTCGGAGTTTTTTAGCTGTCCTGTCTGAATTTGAATTCTATTGATCATACCAATACCCGTTTCAATTTTTTTATTTTTACTTTGTACAGGGTGTTACTTAATGATGTGGCGTAATTTCAAGAGAGTATTCCTGAACCAAATTCAAATAGAAAAGTTCATATAAACATGTGTCCTGAAGAGTCTGGTTTTCAAGATACAGGGTGTCAAAGTTTTAAAAAAAAATTGGTTTTTTATTAATATCTAAATGATCCTTTTACCGATTTTGTTGAAATCTGGCATAGTTATTCATTGTAATAAGACGCTAAGTTGGCACTAACTAAACGAAAATTATAAGTTCCAGTGGCGTCTCGGGGGGCAGTGTCACGAATAATATTGACAAAAAAAAATGTACGCTACTGAGTTTTTTGAAAAATTTTAATTTTTTTCAGATTGAGCATCTACAAATACAACTTTTTTGTCTCTTAATATCTTTTCGTATATTACTTCCTTTTTGAGGAAAAAAATAAAAACGACTTCATTGCATGTCGGAAAATTGTTAAAATAAAATCAAGTTAACTTTGATCGTTGCTGGGAAATGTTGTATTGTTATTATGAACATAATGGTTTTGACTTTCGGTAACAGTTTGTTATTATTTTTCCTCTGGTCAAAAGGTTAATAATTGTGCGGTTCAAAAAATGGCAAATAATTATTCTAATTTGGAGATGACACAAATGCATTTCCTTTATGGTCTTGCCAATGGTAATTCGGCGGAGGCCCGGCGGCTCTATCAAGAAAGGTATCCTGACCGTGTCCTTCCATGTAGACAAATATTCATAAATATTCATCGTCGTCTGACTGAATCTGGCAGTTTTAAACGTAATAGCTCAGAGGGAAGACCTCATACAATTCGAACTCCAACAGTTGAGGAGGCTGTCCTATATGCGGTCGAAGAGAATCCTGCAACTAGTATCCGAAAAATAGGTAGGGAATTAAATATTTGTTATAAAATGGCATGGGAAATTTTAAGTGATTCCCTGTTGTATCCTTATCACGTACAAAGAGTTCAGGCACTTCTGCCAAGAGATTTTGAACCGCGTACGCAATTTTGTAGATGGTATCATCAAAGACTTGCAGAAAATCCTCAATTTGATTCCATCATTATGTTTACTGACGAAGCCCATTTTTCCAGAAATGCAATAATTAATTTCCATAATAATCATAACTGGGCCCAAGAAAATCCTCATGCTATTGCAGAGTCAAATGTTCAGGAACAATTTTTTGTCAACGTTTGGATCGGTATCTTAGATGACTATTTGATTGGACCATTTTTTTTACCACGACGTCTTAACGGACAATCTTACAGTCATTTTCTACAAAATTATTTGCCTCTGCTTCTTGAAAATGTTCCTTTATATTTACATCAACGACATTGGTTCATGCATGACGGTGCTCCTGCCCACTTTAGCATATTGGCTCGTGAGTATTTGAATGGAGCTTACCAAAATCGTTAGATAGGTCGTGGAGGACCACAATTCTGGCCACCTAGATCGCCTGACTTAAACAGCCTAGATTTCTATTTATGGGGGCACCTAAAAGCATTAGTTTATGTTACACCAATCGAGACAGAAGAACAACTAAAGAATAGAATTATTGACGGGTGTGAAACCATTCGTAACAATAATGGAATTTTCGAAAGAGTTCGTCGCTCGATGAGAAGGAGAGCAGAAGCCTGCATAGAAGCGGAAGGTAGTCATTTCCAACATTTTTTGTAAATAGTCATTACTTTTCGTTTGTTAGATTTTAAAAAATGGCTTAGAAATAAATATACTGAACGATCAAAGTTAACTTGATTTTATTTTAACAATTTTTCGACATGCAATGAAGTCCTTTTTATTTTTTTCCTCAAAAAGGAAGTAATATACGAAAAGATATTAAGAGACAAAAAAGTTGTATTTGTAGATGCTCAATCTGAAAAAAATTAAAATTTTTCAAAAAACTCAGTAGCGTACATTTTTTTTTGTCAATATTATTCGTGACACTGCCCCCCGAGACGCCACTGGAACTTATAATTTTCTTTTAGTTAGTGCCAACTTAGCGTCTTATTACAATGAATAACTATGCCAGATTTCAACAAAATCGGTAAAAGGATTCATTTAGATATTAATAAAAAACCAATTTTTTTTTAAAACTTTGACACCCTGTATCTTGAAAACCAGACTCTTTAGGACACATGTTTATATGAACTTTTCTATTTGAATTTGGTTCAGAAATACTCCCTTGAAATTACGCCACATCATTAAGTAACACCCTGTATACTTATAAGTTTCTTAAAACTTTGCATGTCAAATAAAGCAATAGACGATTCTTATTTCGCACAACCCATCATTAGTAGATATTATTTATTGACGAAATATACAATCTCAGTAAACCATGTTGCATATTTACTTCATAGATAATCATATGCAATGTTAAACGACAAGAACAGTATCACACTAGAAGGAATTTAGATTTTTGAGAACTACAGTGGTGATTTTTAGTGGCAAGTATATTATGGTTTATTAACCGTAGCAAGAAAATATTTTTATGATTAATGTGAACTTTCATTACAATTGCCAGTCGGAACTAATGTAGATTCCAGATTCCAGCAGATCCCTAAACCAGATTCCACCCCCAATAGAACTTGATTATTACCGTGAGTATTCAGCAGGGTTGAAAAAAAAACATGTTTTTTTTTATATTTAAACAAAACATGTGTTTTTTATTGTTTAAAACAGTTTTTTTTGTTTTAAACTTGTTTTTTTATTAGGCAATTAAAAACATGTTTTAAACAAAACATACCCATGTTTAAGCAAAAATAAAATAATTTTGAATGTAAACTCTGAATTTACAGCGTGGCCTTCAGTGGCTAATTTATTAGTATTAGTCCTCTTAAATGTTAAATGCTCAACTTTAGGTTAATAATAATATATCCATATATGTATGTTCCAATTATTTTTGTTTTTTTTTTTTTCAATTTTTTTGGGTGATATGAGGAGACAAAAAAAGTGATATTTGACATCTACTACATTGGGAAAAAAGAAAAAAAACAGTATATTTTAATAAATGTTTTAAACATGTTTTAAAAACCTGATTAAAACACTGTTTAAAACACCTAATAAAACATCAGGTCATGTTTAAAACATGTTTAAAACATCTGGTTTAAAACATTTTGTTTTAAAAATAACAACCCTGGTATTCAGAGCAATAATGGCTAAAAAAACCATTCTATGGTATAGCGATAACTTCTATTTCCTATTGGCTAAATTACCGTGATATGGTCACTACACAGCGGTCTAGCAATTTTCGTTGTCTTACAGTAGGAAAGCGCGTTGCTGTCACATATAGAATTAAACAGTTTTATAAAGACTAGACTAGAGTATGGGAATTCTTATACCGAATAGAAGGCTTTTTCTCAGTGTATCTACCATCAGACACTGAAAAAACTGCGGTCAATGTAATATCTTTGCGGTTGCCATCCAAATCCTGGGAAAAATACGATAAAGTCTACACTCGTTTTGTTTATTGGTGTGCCGAAAAAAATGTAGCAAATCAATTGCAAGAGAAGGTTTTTCTTGCTAGTTTTCCAGGCTTAGCAGACAAGTACAGTTCTTCTGGTCTTTAGGCTTTCTATTCTGTGCCGAGGGCCACCATTTATATGAAGCAAAATTTAGATATACCCGTATAAGCAAGTGTACCCAAGTTCAAGCATTTTTAAAGAGAAAATTGCAAGGATTTTGTTTACAAATAATGACTCAAGGTAATGAGCTCATTACCTACATCACTCGTGATGTAATGACTGTTATTATGTAACTCAAAAGGGCCAAAATGGATGATGTAATAAGCAATTATCGTGTGGGCTATAGATAAACAACTGTTCACGCACCAGTAGGAAAAACTGCACTATTACCACTGTCGAGTAGAAATTGTTAAATCAACAAACTTTCAAACAGACAGAGCCTTTGCATTAAAACAAAAAGCTACCCGGCACATTTTTTATTACATTATAATAATTATTATTTAGGCCTGTAATAAAACGATAATTATTAACTTTATCTTAGTCGGTGATTTTACATTATATTAGGTACGGGCAAAAGAAACAAAATGACAACTTTTTATCTTTCACTTGAGTTAATTGCTGATTATAAAGAGGAGATAGTAACACATTTTGTTCACTTTGAACAGTAATAATTGCATACTGCAGGTTATAAATGCAATAACACGAAGTTATAAAACATAAAAGGCCTTTTGTTGTTACAGTGATTAATAAACTAGCTGTGTCAAGAAATACAGAGGCACGAAAGAGGTAATGGCAGAATTCTTTTAAGTTTCTTTTAAATAGCAGTGGCGGAACTACCGGTGTTCAATGTGTGCGAAGCACGCGTGCCCGGGCTAAAAAGGGGCCCGGGAGCGGAGCCACAAAAACATAAAAATAGAAAATAAAATGTTCTTATAGAAAAAAAAAATGCAATACTCCGGAAACGTATCCGCAAAACTACTCTACTTAATACTTTTATATAGATAGTAACTGAAATAATCACATAAAACGGCCTTTATTTTTTTTATTATTGTTTTTATTAAACCATAATTCGCAATACCGGCATTTAGTTTAAAGGGCGGTGTTTGTGTTGGCGATTATTGTTATTATTGTTTGTGGGAGATTCGGTAAGAAAATTTCATAAATTGAAGTTTCTTTTAATATGATATGATGAGACCTACGACCTATTCTCAATAAAAATTATAAGTTAGCAACAAAACGTATTTTGATTTTATTCTGAGTGACGTTTGCCATAAAAAATAAAGCACTTCATTTTTGACAGAAAAATTATCACTTATTAATTTTATTAGGTTAATAGGCTATAGACTATCGCGATAGTCTCCCGTCGCTATAAGCAACGCAAACAAAAAGGAGCCTTCTAATTGGTTAAAAATAAATTTATGAAATTTTCCCTTGCGTTATAGGCGGCAAATTTGGAAATTCTTCATAAAATATGCCAGCAGCTTTCATTTTGTGTCCATGTTCTATCTCTATAACCGCAACTGCGCAACTAGAAATACCAATCGACGTGTCCGAGTGTTTTTTCGGACACGTCCCCATGTATTTATTATCGAATTTATTCAATTTGGCTGATACACACAGTGACCCGCATAAACCATAGACATATAGGTCCTTTAGATCAGCAAACAATAACCACGAAAGTGGCAAATTTATGGCCTTGCGCATGTAAATAAAGGACAGTATTTAACATTTTTTAATTCTAGTGTTGAAACAACTTTTTCAACTATAGTGTTGAAAAAAACTGTTTAACAGAATGGTGATATAAAGTCAAATTAATCTAAGAACTCGCCGCATCACATGTCATTAATGGCACTCTGTTAAAGTCTGGTATATCTTACGTTAAGCGGTTGGCTACAGAAACAGAACCGGACTAAGTTCTTTTACCTTCGCCTTCGCCATCTGTTAAATTTTGTAAGGGAGTCTTAGTATTTTGTAAATATATAGCGTGGATAATAATTTTATTATTTATAAAATAAAATATCGACACTTACCTACCAAAATAAGTATGAGAACATTATAAAACTGAAGCAAAAATAGGTATTTATATATTTATTATATAAGGAAAAAAGTAATATATTTTTTGCGAGTTGTAGGCTTTGTGGTGCATATCTTATTAAATCACCACATTGGAAACCCTTTTTTTATTGTTACTTTTATGAAAATTTTATATATGGATATATGAGTGACCCGTACGCATCTAGACATTCCGCTATAGGATTCGGCACCCCTCTATTCTGATTGGATGATTTCAAATTCCGTCTAAAAGGTATATTGATTGGCAACCGGTTTGTTCGTTGTTACCCAGAGCATTTTTTTTTAATTTAATTTTTTCAACTAAAATTATTTTATAAAAATAAAATTTAAAAAAAATGCTCTGGGTAACAACGAACAAACCGGTTGCCAATTTAAAATCATACAATCAGAATAGAGACGGGTGCCGAATCCTATAGCGGAATGTCTAGATGCGACCCCGTACCTAAGAGGCTATCCAGCAACAGGAGTTATATAAATATAAATAAAATATAACTATTTACTTTATAAAATTGGCGATGATTTGATGATGAATCAAATTTGGTGTATGTAGTTATGTTTTTGAGGGTAAAAAGGAGGATTTCATAATGAGTTTAAGATAACTCCTGGAGAACGCTAGCTACACAATATGAATTTGATAAATTCTCGCATACCTATATTTTTTTGTCTTTCACATTTTTGACCGCTTTACCTCAAATTATGAAAGAGGGATCTTTTAGACGTAAAAAAGTTGTAGGTAGGGTCAACTGGGGCTATTATGATACAAAAATTAAAACTTTAACAAAAAAAATATAAGTTTTAGTTTTAAAAATCTCCAAAAATTCCTAGTTGTGAGCAATGAGGTTATCTACCCAGTTTTGAGGGAAAAATACAAGAAAAACAATAGTTGACCGTAAAAAAACAACAAAATGATGTATCAAAATAGCCCCACGTTTGGGGCTATTGTTGATACAGCAAGGGGCTATTGTGATACAACGCTTTAATTCTGTAGTGGAGATAGATTTAAAATATGTGGGGCTAATATAATACACTATTGTCCTTTATCAGTTGATCCTGCAATTTTGACAGCCATCTTTCAAGTATGTTTTGTTTTAAGTTAGATACAGGAAAGTAATTTCATGTTTTTTTTTTCACTAAAGCTACTGATTGATATTTATAAAATTATAATTAGTAATGTGACTGTTAGATGTGGGATTGTTAAAAAAAAGTACAAATGTTGTAATTCAATTTTAATTCGCAAATAAAGGGTTTTATAATAATATAATAAAAATATTAGCTCCATCGAAAGGCAACAAACTACAACTCACAAATGAAAATTAAATGTCTAAGTCGAGGTCTAAGTATTATAAAATACCAACAAAAATAACATAGACAGACAACGCAATACTGAATAAAATAAACAAAATTAAATTGTTAAATGGCCTCAAACACCGGCACTTCTTTTTTTTAAATGTATTTTTCCCAATTCCCGATTATATTGGGAACGGGCAGTTTAGCAAGTATATCCTTCCTGTTTATTACCAATATATCGTTTTCTTTAATTTTAAACGTTTTCTTATTATTTCTTATTTGCAGAACTATGTTTATATTATGTTTGTATTGCTACTGATTGTTTTTATTAGTCCCTTTCTTTAATTATACCACCTGCAACAAAGAGAAGAAACTAAAGAATGTATCAAAAGAGCCCCAGTGGTTGTCTCAGAAAAGCCCCAGTTGCTGTATCACAATAGCCCCTTCACTTTTACGTCGAATATACCTGCTTTAACATTGCTCAAATTTAACAAACACGGCTTTAAATTAACGCTCTAAGTCGGCCTTATATGACGGGAACCATAAACACATACATTATTATCGATAGTTTTACCTGTAGTAAAAGTAATCACTAAAAAAATAAAAGTTTACTAAGCAAAAATTGTGGCTGAAGTAGAAATATTTTTTTATTTTTTAAACGTTTTACATTTTTGTAAAAGTGAATATGACCTATAATTAAGCATATAATTCTCTACTTTACCAATTTTTCTTACTTTACTACTAATTTGATGACTGTAAGTATTTTTAAAGTAGCTGTATCATAATACCCCCACTATTTTGACTGTATCACATTAGCCCCAGTTGACCCTACTTTATTAATCTCGATATTTCAGTTAGTTTTTGAGATAATTGCGTTTAAATGCTAGATGGCAAGAAACATTTAAATAAATACCTTTCTGAACGAAACATATTTATTGAAAATTAACCGTGCGTTCTTAAGCATAAAAGACATATTTTCAAGTCTACTATCTGCAGTTGTGGTATTTGCCCCTTAGTTATAAGACATCCTGTATATAACGATAAGTAAATGGTTTAACTAGGCACTTTATTGATTTAATAATAGATGAGTTAACCAAAATGGTGTTTGTACTCACTATTAAACCTAAATAATAAACACCAAAAAAATATGTCTCTAAAATATATAAAATCCAAAAGTTACATGTTTAAAACATACACTACACAAAAAACAACCACAGAAACACTTAAAAAACACCAAAATCGGAAGAAAATAATATGACGCAACATGACGCGTGAGCTTGCTACTGCCCACTGCTGATTTGGGAACTTTAACGACTAAACCAGATCAGCTGTTAATGTCAAATGTCGTTGTCTTCTGTAGAAACGCTTCGTTTTGAGAAAAAGTTAACCATACCTACAAAGTATTAAAAATAAATCAAACTATTTTTGTTAATTTTTTATGTGATTTTCTCAAACTCGGAGAATTTCCGCACTCTCGGCTTACTCCTCGTGTTAAATACCTCCCCGTTTGAGTGGTACCACTTTTACCACTTGTTATGTACAGGGTTATTTTTTATATTTGCGTACCCACCTACAGGGCTTAATATAAGTGACAGAAAAAAACTTTTAATACAAAACTTGCATAATGTTTCCCGTCATATCTTTTAGACTTATTAAAAAAAACATCTGCACATCGGAAAGTTAAAAAACAAATGAAAGTCTTCTTTTTTTAAATGGAACACCCTATATATTTTTTACCAGTGCGAAAGACCTCTTACTCCTGATTTCAAAAATATATAACATGTCATCATTTAATCCAGTCGTTTGTGAAATATTTGAGTTTTTGATTAATTGAATTGACTATAATCTAGTCGGCGTTCCGCATACTTCAACGTGACATATTTGTCACTTTACTTTAAATTGAAAGATTCAGTAAGGAAAATGGGATATTCGGAAGAAGACAAACTTCAAATAGTGCGTCTTTTTTACTCTAATAACAACCGAATAGCTGTAGTTCAACAGCAATTTAGTTTACTTTATATCATAAATTATAAATCATAAGTTATTTTCTTTGCTGCATGATTCAATTTAAATTAAAGTGACAAATATGTGACGTTGAAGTATGCGGAACGCCAACTAGATTATAGTCAATTCAATTAATCAAAAACTCAAATATTTCACAAACGACTGGATTAAATGATGACATGTTATATATTTTTGAAATCAGGAGAAAGAGATCTTTCGCCCTGGTAAAAAATATATAGGGTGTTCCATTAAAAAAAGAAGACTTTCATTTGTTTTTTAACTTTCCGATGTGCAGATGTTTTTTTTATTAAGTCTAAAAGATATGACGGGAAACATTATGCAACTTTTGTATTAAAAGTTTTTTTCTGTCACTTATATTAAGCCCTGTAGGTGGGTACGCAAATATAAAAAATAACCCTGTACCTAATACTATTTAAATAATACCTATCTATATCTATATTTTGAAATGTTGCATTGTTACGTGATATACAAATTAAAAACAAACATGGAAAATGCGTATAAAAATAAGCTGTTTAGAAAACAGACATAAAGAATGGTATAAAAACAGAAATAACCGCAGACTGTGGAATTGATGGTTGCTGATCGGGTCTCAGGTGGCCTTTTTCGACCTTAACTGCTCCCTCGGTAATCACCTCATCACGTGGGGTGGAACTCTGTAAGAAATATTTCTACTTACGTAAAGGATTTTTTCATTCAATTTTAATTTTTACCCTACCGCATAAAGCAAGAAAAAATAAATTATTCTACGGTCTAATTTCTAATCTAACAGAACAGGACATAGTATGTTTTGTATTAACCTAGATATTAAATAAATGCTAGTGTATCAACCCCACTTTTAGTGTTATATCAATCTAGATTTGCTAGAACAGTGTTTTTGTTGGTAGTAATCAGTTCCATAAGTAGCACAGTCTTGTTAAATAATGAACTACTTTTAATACATCAATTTTGTTAAGAAATAAATTGTATCTTCTCAATGCGACGCATTTTGTTCCCAGTAAAGCGCTTTGTCTACAATTAAGAAAGCGTCCAGCGAACAGCGTCCTCAAAAACAAATTGTATCCGTTAGAACCTATAATCCACCAAGACGTTGGTAGGGGTTCGTAGCGATCGACAATCGCCTCGCGCCCTAGTATTATTCTTAACGTATTTGTTGCGCAGGTCACATCGTTGTTCGGTGTCTTCTAACTGTCCTGTCTGAATTTGATTTTTATTGATCGTACCAATAATTTATTTTTACTTTGTATTTACGTTTTTTAAACTTTGTATGTCAGATAAAGCAATAGAAGATTCTTCTTTCGCACAACCAATCATTATTATTGGACTTTATAATCTATGGACGAATTTTACCATCTCAGTAAACCAGGTTGTATAATAGATAATCATATGCAATGTTAAACGACAAGAACAATTCACATTCACATTAGAAACTATTTACATTTTTGAAAACTACAATACTGAATTTTAGTGGTATTGTGTTTCTTAGGTCAATTTAATGACTTAAACCAGTATGAATTTCCTAACCATTGGCGTCCCAAACAAATAATTAAAATGCGTATACACACTTATAAGTTTGTTTAACATTAGGTGTTTGTACATACTACACTTTATAAACCCACTGTATATATAATAATATTATATTAAAATAATAAATATAAGGTACCTGAAAAATTCTATACACAAAACTAAAATCAGAAAAATAAACCTGACACGGCACGACACTGCTCAGAAAATGCTTTAATTTTTTTACCAAAACTCCATTCTCGGACCATTGTCCAGCCCGTCCACAAGTTCCAAATTACGTATATTATATCTTCGTCTCTTCCACGCCATCGGCGGTCACTGGCCTATCTCTGTCTGACAGAATCGATCGTTGAACGGGCTGGAGACCACTTCAGCTTATACCAGCCGCTTTAACTGGCGCTTGTATCCCTTGGCAACCGCAACAAATTATATGCTGTTGCCAATTCTTCAACATTTTCGGATTTGTAAGCACAATGTAAGTATATACGAGAAACAAGGGTTTGTTAATTACCTAGTTGTTTTTAAACACTGAAAACACTTTTTGTCTTGATTTCAGTTATATTGTTTCTTAAGGACTAAAGAATGTATTATTATAACAATGAATGGCTTGTTATTTTTTTCTGTCACACTCAAAGCTCCTCGGTTTAAAGTATGTTTGCAAACTAGCTTTCAAAGAAAGTTACTGACTAACAATTAAATGATGATATAACACATAGAAACATTTTTAATAAAAAAACTTAAAGGATTGAAGAAGAAATATCTGACAACCCTGGTTGTGAGGTCGGTCTCTTTGAGACTGTTTACCGCCGTTTGTATGCCGCATGGAATGATTGGAATGTCATCACACTGACTTTGGATAAATTATAACTATATGCTTTATTAATCGTAGCAAATAAATATTATTATGATTAATGTCAAGTTTCATTACAATTGCCAGTCGCAACTAATACATTTATATGTACATATTATTTATACATTATTCTTAGATTTAAGCATGTTAAATCAACTTTCTCTGGATCATAATCTAAGGTTGAATCCATTAAAGTCATCCTTGATGCTTTTTTTGAATAAAAACAAAATTGGGTTTTTGAATGATAATATCAATATAGTTATCGATGGTGTTATGCTCCCCGTAGTTAAAACAGCTAAAAATCTGGTTATAATCCAGGATACTGAACTAAGGTTTAGGGAGTATGTCAAAAAGCTAATTTAAAAGTCATAATAATATAATATGTCTTTAAGAGTATTATACAACAACCGTCATGTCCTAAATTTTAAATTGCGTGAAATGCTCTGTGAGTATCTGGTTTTATCCAGCTTTAACTACTCGGATTTCATTTATGGCCATGCCTTGATGTACCTAGTAGATAGGAATAGGATACAAAGGGTACAGAATACATGCGCCCGCCTTATTTTTGGACTTCGAAAATTTGATCCTATTTCTCATAAGTACGTTTAAACATCTTAAGTGGCTAGTAATGAACAACCGTAGAACTTTACATTTGGGGAATTTGTTGGTTAAAAAAAAAAAAAAATAATTCGGCTCGGCCGCTTTCTTTAAAAAGTAGGTTTGTATTTCGTGAAAATATACATTCCCGTGACATGAGATTTCCTAATAGGTTGACGGTGCCTCAACATCAGAGTGCCATGTTTCAGAGATCATTTACCTACAACTCTGTTAAATTATGCAACTCCTTACCAAATGAAATGGTTTTCCTTGACAGTAACAAATTTAAATTGCAATATAAAAAATTTCTACTCAGTATTCAAAATGAACAACTTCGTTACACTGGCCGACAAAAAAAATTTTTTTTGTTGTAACACAAAGCTAAATAGCATATTGTGGTAGAATGGACCTATCCAAATACGAAAATGAGAAAAAAAAAGTTGTAACACGTAACGTTTTCTTGTTACATTTATAGAACCACATTTAATGTTACAATATTTAATATCTATTGAAAAAACAATTTAAGAATTTTCTAACTGTGTATATCGACTATATTTAAATTTTTACACCTACTAAACATACCTTACATCTAGAAAAAACACAAACATTACAAATATTAACTGAACACACTAATTAAATTTTCTTTTTTCTTTTTATGAGGGGTCATATCTTCTCTTTTCAAAAACCAACAGGAATCACCCATCATAGCTGGATCCCATCGTCCTTGATAGCGAATTTCCATTGTCCTGATATCCTGGTGGAACCGTTTACCCTGCTCGTCACTGACAGCTCCCAAATTTTCAGGAAAAAATGACAGATGGGAATGGAGGAAGTGATTTTTTAATGACATTCGGGCACCAAGCGATTTGTAGGAATCTAAAAGTTCATCAAATAACTGTTGATAGTTTGCATCCATATTGTTGCCCAAAAATCCCCTTAATATACTAACAAATGAGTTCCATGCTCTGAGTTCCTGCCTGGTAAGCTTCTCTGTAAAGTTGACATAGTCCAGCAATTTTCTGATTTGTGGCCCAATAAAAATACCTTCCTTTAATTTGGCATCACTTAACTGGGGAAAGACTTGTCTTAGGTATTTGAATCCATCACCGTCTTTATTCATAGCTTTCACAAAGTTTTTCATCAGCTCAAGTTTAATGTGAAGAGGAGGGAGAAGGACTTTTTTGGGGTCTACAAGAAGTGCAAACTTAACATTTTGAGATCCCGGCTGAAATTCACTTCTTTGTGGCCAATCTTTTATTACATAATGCTGATCTACTGCACGACTGTCCCACAAACAAAGAAAAGAGCAATATTTTGTAAATCCTCCCTGAAGTCCTACTAAAATTCCTACTGTTCAGGTAATTTTTCTGTTATAAAATGCATCCATTTTTACCGCCCCTAATTAAATTGACTACCTGGTAATGTAAAATGGTCTTATTAAGCTATTGAAAAATGGTACGTATTGGGGCTTTCCCAATATTTTTTCTATTATTAGAAGGGTATTTTCATTATAAAAATAAAGAGCTGACCTGTGTTAGAAACATCTTGTCGGCCAGTGATTCTTGTTAAATTATTATTTTTATTAATGTTTTGCAGGTCATTCTTCAAATTACGTTTTGTCGTCTTCTCCATCAGGTCAGAATGTAGCGTACTTTTCTTTTTTCTAAAATTTTAACTATTTAAACCAATTTTTTTTTCATTTTCTCTTCTACGATATTTATATAATATCTGTAAATTCATAATTCTTTATATATTTTTTTTATTATTATTTTAGCAAGCAGTGTGGGGTTCAGTAGAGTAGCCTTGTGGCTAGACTGCGCCTCGCTTTTGCTTGTCTGCCTATTATTGTTAGTCTTTGTAATTGTTTACTTTGCTCATCCTAATAAAAGGCGTTTATTATTTATTATTATTATTATTGTAGAGTAAAAATTGGTGTATATTTTCACGTTGTTTCTTTCATTGAGAAACTCGTGAGGAACCTGATGGATCTATGCATTTGCTGTCTGGTTGCAGTGGCGCAACAAGGGGGGGCTGCCGGGCTGCAGCCCCCCCCCCGAGCTTAGAAACTTAGCCTATTCGTTTAATTGCAAACCAATTTTTCATGTCACGCCTTTTACTAACATTTTATATTCAGCCACATAATTTACATCAATCATGTTATCAATAGTGAAATTATACTACGTCTGACTGAATGGACCGACCGAAATACTTCCACTGAGGCATCTGGATTACTGGCCAGCATTATAAGTCCCAAATTTGTGATCGCACTAATGTGTACAGAAAAAATATATGCCGCAAGATTCTACAAACAGTCGATTTAAACCTTTTTTAAGCATTACAGTTAGCTAATGAGTAACAGATCAAGTTAAAGAAATAAGAGGCCTGGCAGATGATAATTTTCAAAATATTTTTAAGGAAGCTCAAGATCTACTTTCGGAATACGATATTGAAATCAGAGTACCTAGACTACCGCCAAGACAAACACAAAGATTGGTTATAAAAACCGATTCCGCTGCTGAGTATTTTAAAATAACAATTTTTATTCCGTTTTTAGGATGGCCTAATAGCAAATCTCGAGGATCGGTTTTTAAAACATCGAGAAACCCTTCAAAATTTTGAATGCCTCTTTCCATAAGATAATCAAGATTTTGATAGTCAATTTAAATGTTTTTTGAAACTTCACAGCTTCTACAAGTTCCTTGAAGAGTTTTCCATTAAAACGATGTTAAAAGCTGAAATTGAGCTATGGTATAAAAAATGTAAAAACAAAAACTGAAGGAAAATTTGGACAAGGTGTATTCCGAATGTGATGCCAATATATTTCCTAATATAAAAAGGCTTTTACAATTTTTGTAACTTTGCCTATTACAACCGCCACATCTGAAAGGTCCTTTTCAAATTTAAAATATTTAAAGACATATCTGCGTAGCACCACGGAAGAGGACAGATTAAATGGTTTGGCAGTTATTTATGCGAACCACGATATTGATATTAGGTACCGTGGCAGAAATTCTGGACGAAAAGGCAAAAACAAAACGAAGAATTTTACTTTAATATTAGTATTATTAGTGATTACTTACCCCTTATTGTATAAGGTTTTTATTTTGTTTTAGTATAAGTATGATTAATATATGCGTTACTTATTTTAAATACATTTTTACTAATTAAAATGAAATCTCTAATTTTTTTTTCATAAATATTTAGTTAGGGCCAGCGGCGTATTATTGCAGAAGTTTTAGGGGGCTGCGCTCTCGTCAATCATACGTATTTTACCCAAAAAAGGGCGTGGCACCCAAAAATTTTTTAGCCTGCGGGGCAAATGAGCGCCTTCGGCGCAAGAACTTAGAGCCCCCCCCCCCCGAACTAAATTTCTGGTTGCGCCACTGTCTGGTCGGATTCTTATAATAAAGAGTTATAAACTATAATAAAACAGTGTTGTTGTGAGATGTTTATCTTGCTCTAGCGTCGTTAATCAAAAGGATGTTTTCCAAAATACGTTTTTTGAAAGAACATAGTTTTCACCGCTGATTTTATCAGCAACGAACCTACATTAAATTTATACCAATATCGTTGGAAAAGTAGAAAATATAAATATACTTAATAAAAAAATAGAATATATAGACTTTTCTTATAGAACTCCACCCACCACGTTGATGGCCGACTAAAGAGCTCTCGAAATCTCGATGAGGGCACTAAAAGAAACAATCGAATGGCTCGACTGTGTCCGCACAGCTGGGCTGATTTTACACATCGAAAACAAATCGTGACGGAATTTGGCTTTAATGGAAGCAAAAAACAACCATTTTTACACTTTGTCTTTAGACACAGATTTCCGAGTTATCTATACCATTATATAAAATTATAAAGTAACCGACTGATTGACTGATTCATCCATGCCAACGCCTAAACTCGTAATCCTAGAATCATGAAATTTGGGGAGTCTTCTTCTTACAGCGTTGACCTCAACTAAGAAGGGATTTTTCGAAAAACGGGATTGACATGTTTATAGGAATTTCTGTATTTACTGATTAAGGTTTAAAAACTTTAATAAAGTAGCAGAGTAGTAAAAATCGGGGTTCCTCAGGGAACTGTCCTTGCTGGCCCGATACTTTTTCTAGCTTATATAAACTCACTTTTAGCTATAAAGGCCCGGGCGAAAATTGTGTCATATGCTGATGATACAGTAGCTATATTTTGCGAAAACTCCTGGAATGAAACAAAAATTGCCTGCCAACAGGGTATGGAGAAGATACAAAATTTGCTAGATGTGTATCAGCTCTCCTTGAATGCATTTAAAACTCATTATAATAATATAGCCTTTACCTTAACAGGAATTAACAAACCTAACTTTGCTAGTACTTATTAAAATAAATAATATTGTTGATGGAAACAAATGAAATAAAATACCTGGACATAAATATTGACGAAAGCTTAACCTTTCGCACTCACACCTATTATTTTGTTACATGTAACCCACAGAAGGGTGTATGACACCCCAAGTCGAATGCTTACCAATGTTCAAACTTAGAGGCACGACCATTTAAGTTTTAACTTCTTTTTGATGTAGCTAATGCGTATTGCTCAAAAAATGGTGTCCAATTAAGAAATAAAATGAAAACAGAACGCCAAAACACATTTTATTACTTAAATCCTAAAAGAAAAAACAGGAAGAGTATAATACGTTTAGAAACAAACTAATTAAAAACCAAGCAAATTTTTTTTTATTCTAAAAAATATACGAAACTAAACCGAAAATTGTAAATTTTATACGGAAACACCGATCTTAACCAAACACTTGAAGTTAACCTTTCAATCACAAATCTTCATTCGGCACATTAAACACAACTCATTACCCTATATATATGTTCATCACACATAATTTGACGATAATGTATGCACTGTTTCTTTGTTTTTCGATCCTTCTTTTTTACACAAAAACCGCAACGTGCAAGTAAGTGATCATTATTTTCTTCATCTGAAGATTCCATAAGACACTTTTCCAATTCGTTCTCGCTCAGAGGTCGATGCCGTAAGGTTTATGCCATTTCTTTGCACAAGTTAGAAAAAAAAACATGTTTATGCAAGATCAGAAATTAGGAGATGCTAAACTTACCCTCTACTTAAAAAACAAACCGCAAAAAAATTACAAACCACTATGAAAACTGTTACGTAAAGCACACACTGGGGTGTGAGATACCCAGACTCTAGACTCGATGCGTATTGATCGACTATCGCTTACGGACCCACCGCGACAACATCCTTCACTAGTAGTGGAAGGTAAGAAGAAATTTTGCACCAGAGGAATTAATTCCAACTATGCAAGTAAAGAAATTACGTAGTAATAAAAATTGGCTGGGGTACGTCACACCCCAGTGTGTATTTAACAAAGAAAGTACGAAAACTTGTTTACAAATTTTATAAACTGCGTGAAACACTGTCTCGAAAATTATTAGTAACTATGTACAAAACTCTAGCCGAATCACTCTTCCGTTATGGTATTCTAATATGGGGGGAATGTATAAGAATTCACTACAAAAATTAAATATTACGCAAAATTACATATTAAAAATAATATTTAAAAAGACTCTAGGCTCTTTCCTACTGACCTACTGTATACAGAAGAAATTTGTAATATAAGAACATTGTACTTTCATAGCATTTGTATATACGCCTTTAAAAACAATTGTTTCCAAAATTATACACTTTTCTCATATAACACAATGACATGTATCTAGTAATAAACTTTGGCTTTTACCTACTCTTAGATTTAACAGGAATATTAGCATTATTAGCCATATATTTATAAATTATACTTTACCTAAATCCTGCAAAATCTTACCATTATATACCAAACAGAAAGTATTCTCAAGATTGTCAAAAAAATGTATCTTTGAAAATTACCGTGATGGATACCCAAATGGGAATGTTTCAGGTAGTTTTGAAATATTGTCCGAAATGGGAATGCCCGAAAGAGAAAACACCGGACAGTCAAGACACAGCGTTACGGGTTAACCGGCACTAATTTAAAATAAAACAAAACGCCGTACTGTACCTTCAGTGCATTTTGGAATTACTGTTAATATTTTGTTTTGTTTCATTCTAAATTATTGCCGTTTGACCAGTTATGTTGTATCTTGACTAAGTTTCTTTAAAACCCGCTGACCCTGATGATGGTTTTAAACCAAAACGCGTAGGTAGTAGAATTGATATTTTTATATAATAAATAAAAGAAGGTAAATGACTGAAAAGTATATATTATGATAATGATTTTGTTATAAATACTGTAGTATCAAAAATATAGTCTCAGACCAAAAAATTGTTGTAGGCAGTTAGGATTCCCCACGACGTTGCCCACCATGTTGAATCTGACACCCACCGAACACAAGGAACGATGTATGAAACTGGAATTTTTTGTGGATAAGCAAAAGGAGTTATGTGCGAAGTATGATAGGATACTTCCGGTAAGTATTTATAATACCATAAAATCATATGTAGGCAGTGGCGTATTTAGAATATTGCCACGGGGGGGTTTATACCTTTCGTTTTATCTTTCTTTCTTTCTTTCTTTAAAAAAGCGCCTTAGGCGAAAAAATTTTCGGTGCCACGCCCTATTTTGAACTATCAAAATTTATAATTTCTATGTTTTGATAGCTGAACCCAAAAAAAGAAGAAATTAAGAAATTTTTAAATATAAACGCAATAATGGGAATATATATTTTTTTAAATATTTATGTTTAAAAATATATATTTCTACATAATATGACCGATTCGGAAAATGATTGGTTTTCAAGTTATTCATGCCATTTTTTTTGCCAAGTTTGGCCATGTTGATTTGTTATCTGTGATACAGTTACTTAATTATTTGTAAAAACAAAGTATTGCTAATAGTTCTAGTTTGCAAAAAAATTACAAAACTAAGTGAACATCATTTAACTTTTTTTAAATTAAATAAATTAGACACGCAGGTAAAAAACAAGAAAAAAATTGAAATAACTCGAAAACCAAGCATTTTCGGAATAGGTCATATCTAAGAAAAAATCACAAATTACCTCCTGCGAGGAATTAATCGAATTATCAATCACCATGTATACATTATTTTACTCACTTAAATTAGAAATTAAATGCAACAAGGCATCTGACCTGTTCTGAGTTTTTTTTTAAGTTGAGCCCACGGGGGGGGGGGTCCAGACCCCTCGGACCCTCCCCCCCCCCTAAATACGCCACTGTATGTAGGTACCGCATGTAGAACTAAAAAGGGACGCCGGCTGTATCTCGGAAACTTTTTACCGTACGGCTTGCGGAAAAAAAAGGGCGGATTATATACACTTAAATTCAGCCAAAATATGTGCATATATACAGTGTGACCAGTAAAGTCCGCATCATATGGGATTTTTTTTTATTAATAGCTTTATTCGACATTCGACTTTGGCATCAAGTTCTGCTTCGATCGAGATGAAAATTAAGCAAAAAAAATATTAGTCACGTGATTCGCATTAACTGTCAAATTATAATTTTTCCCAAAAAAAATTATTCAAAAGTAGGGTTATTTCTAAAAATATCGAAAAAAGTTATTAGAAAATTTTTTTTTAAATGCAGTTTCCAGCCCACATGCAAAATTTTAGCCGCATAAGATAATTTTAATTTTTTACCCATATTTTGTAAATTGCACCACTATTGCAAAATAAGACTCAACGCAACCTACATAAAACTTCTCAGTTTCGACAATGCTTTATTTCAGATACATTTTCTTTAAAGTTGCGCCATATTAAATGTGTGTTTTTCTAAAATTGGGTTATTAAAATTTGGTCGCATGTCGCATATCGTCGCCCATATGTCAAAACCTCGTATCTCAAAAACAAACAATGTTCAGAAAATGAAAAAAACTTCTTATATGTTTTTCTACTTTTTTAAATTATATAGTTTTCTGTCAAATGATATATTCTAATTTGCATGGAAACAAAACAAGATGCGACATGTGACATGTGAATTTTAGAGGGCGCAAGATACGAGGTATTTTAATTTAACGTTTAGCGTGCGCTTTGCTGGACTCTCGAGTTACAAGGTTTTTAAATCGATGAAATATAAAGTCATAGTCGCAATAAAACACGTAACTCAAAACTGGTAAATTTTGAGATACGAGGTTTTGACTTATGGGCGACGATATGTGATGCAACGTTTATTTGTTTTTGACCCTGTTTAAGGTAACTTCATAAAATAAGTATTTTTGAAAACGTAGTTTGTGTCTAAAAGTAATATTCCTTAATATTAAGACAAAAAAGAACACAGTAAAGTGTTCATTAAGTAGAAAATAAATTTTAGTGGTGGGTAAAAATTCAAAATTATCTTATGCAGCTGAAATTTTGCAAGTGGGCTAGAAACTACATTTAAAAAAACTTTTTCTAATAACTTTTTTTCGATATTTCCAGAAATAACCACACTTTTAAATATTTTTTTGGAAAAAATTAAAATTTGACATGCAGATAATGTGAATCACGTGACTACTATTTTTTTGCTTAATTTTCATCTCGATCGAAGCAGAACTTAATGCCAAACTCAAATTTCGAATAAAGCTATTTATAAAAAAATCCCATATGATGCGGACTTTACTGGTCACACTGTATAGTTTTATGTAACATTGTAAAACAAGTTGCGCACACGAGTCCTGGAAAAACGCCATTGGCATTAAATTTACGCGCTTTGTTAATTAGTGTGCAATCATTTTTTATGGGTTATAAATGATAAATTAATAATTAATTAAAAATGAAATTATTGACCAATATTAGCAAAAACTTCGGAGTGATCCCGTTTATATGCATACTGGTAGATATGCAATATTTCTTAATTTATTATAGTAAAATAAGGTAAAGAAATATATTGGGTTTTAAAAAATATATTTATTTTTTTTAAATGCCAAAAAAAACGAAGAAAAATAAAAGTTAATTTTTTAACCTAAAATTGTATAAACTGTATTTATTACTAAATATTTTTCAAAATTTTCAACTAAAAAGGATTGTCTCCTATTAGTAAAAATGTGTTTATACAAAGAGAAGCTTCTTTCACATCTACTGATGTAATCGGACAATACTGCAACTTAGGTAGCAAAATATAAGGCCAAAATACAACTTCGTTGGATGGTTTACCCTCATAAATGCTTTTTACTGCAGTTAAGTTTAGTATTTAAATTCTTTTTTACATTTACATGCAATTTATTCCTTATTTGACCTCCTACCTTACCGGGGATGTTGTTACATTTAGCGGAAAAAGTTTTAACAATACTAATTGAGTCTCTTAAACTTAAATTTCTACATACAAATCGATATAAATACAGTTTGTTAAGCAGGTAATAATATAACGCATTATTCAGTGATAATAAACAACCCCTAACAATAATCCTGCAAACCCCGGAAACCCTTAAGAAATACCTTGTGGATAACCAAAATGAAAATATAATTATTATAATCTTCACATTGGAAAATCCCTGAAATAAGTACCGAACTGGACATTAAACCTTTACGTTTTAAATTTTTTTGAAAAAGCCGAAAACAAAAATATGCTTCTAAAATAATAATTAAAAATATGCATTTTATTATAAAACTGACTAAATATGCAAAAAACTGCATATACAGTATGTCTCCGTAAGTTGGAACCATATAGAAAACCTTTTTTATCATTAATTTTACGAAAAAAGTTATTCTTCATAAAAAGTTCTGCATGGTCCAAAACCTAAGATGCAACCATCGGACGATCAAATTTATTTTTAAAAATGATAAATGTTTTGTATCCGTAATTTCAGAAAAATTGGTAAAAATAAAAAAATTTTATTTGAAGAAATAGTCCATACTTAAAGTGGAGTTGAAAGTATGAAAAGGGAAGAAAAACATAAAGTCTTCCTCTACAAAGTTTAATGGAAAGGATTCCAAGTATTAAGGGCCTCTACATGTTTCGAACGTAGTTCATCTTCAGGAGACAGAAAGTTTTTAAATTTATGCTGATGGTGTTAGCAAAAGAGAAATTGAAATTTAGAACCTTAATGAAGCTTTTATGGATTTAAAACTGAAGTGTAGAAGAAACATGACATAAAATATTGATAATGGTAAAAACCATAGAATGTTTAAAACATTGTGAAGGGGTGTAAACCAACCAAATAAACTGGGGAAGAAGAAAACTTGTCTAGGTGTCGAAGCTATTTGAAGCGTTTAAAGGAACTTATGGAATGAATATAGACATAATAAAGGTGTAAGCATTGTGTTGTCACATAATATTGTTGAACGAAAAGAATTTTTGGGGTCCTGAGGACTAAACCTCAGTTTCTGGTTTCAAATTAACCTATCGCGGGGTTACTGAGGTTAAGTCCTCAGGACCCCAAAAATTATTTTCGTTCAACAATATTATGTGACAACATAATGCTTACACCTTTATTATGTCTATATTCATTCCATAAGTTCCTTTAAACGCGTCAAATAAGCTTCGACACCTAGACAAGTTTTCTTCTTCCCCAGTTTATTTGGTTGGTTTACACCCCTTCACTATGTTTTAATCACTCTATAGTTTTACCATTATCAAGTATTTTATTTCATGTTTCTTCTACACTTCAGTTTTAAATCCATAAAAGATCCATTAAGGTTCTAAATTTCAATTTCTCTTTTGCTAACACCATCAGCATAAATTTAAAAACTTTCTGTCTCCTGAAGATGAACGTTTCTACGTTCGAAACAAGTAGAGACCCTTAATAGTTGGAATCCTTTCCATTAAACTTTGTGGAGGAAGACTTTGTGTTTTTCTTTCCTTTTCAAAAAAATTTAAGTAGAAGGATGTAATTGCATATTAATATATGTATAGCTTTACATTCCGAACAACTTTTCATAATTACAGTTTTCGATATTGTCAAAAATAAAGGTAGTTTATTTGGGCAAAATTAATATTTTTTGACAAACCTGGTATACGAATAGAAAAATTTAACATCTGATGGTTGCATTTTAGGTTTTGGACCATGCAGAACTTTTTATGAAGGACAACTTTTTTCGTAAAATTAATAAAAAAAAGTTTTCCATATGGTTCCAAGTTACGGAGACATACTGTATATATGCATCATATAGTATACGCATGCGTGGTTTTTAACTGGTTTTTAACTGGTTGTGAACTGGTTGGAAATTTTTTGCTTTGCGTTTAAGTTACAATTTGGCTTCTGCGAATGCCGAATAGTCAGCGGTTTGGGATTTGTCGTGTGCAAACACGTTCGCATGCGTCGTTAATTTGTTGACGGTTTATGACTATATACTGTACTAACGAAGCTAATGTTAATGCTACAAGATGTAATCAACATCTTAATAAATATTTGACAGCTGAAAAGAAAAATTGGTAATTTTATTGATTTATATAAACCTATTTACATTTAATTTAACTTATTTACGCAATCACAAATAATGGTAAAAGGTATTTGGACATTGTTACGTTACCATTAGAGAACGGATGATGCTAGCTGAGTGGTTTTTAAAAGCCAGTTTATTAACACTTTACCCAACAACAATTATCAATATTTGTCTTTCTTAAGCTGCAAACAAAAACAAATCGAGGTATGTTGTATGTTTGCTGTATCTATCTATGTATTCTCTGTCTGGATTATACTTAAGTATACATACAGGATAATTTACAATGGATCGTACGTTAGGCATATACCGTGCGAGCAAAAATTATTTACAGCCAATAGGGCCTTGCATGTAAGAACGTAATGCTTAGCCGTAGAGCTTAATACCTGTTGGGTGTCAGTAACTACCTGAATTAACAATCAATCAGTTATTCCGTCATCTTTGACAGTCGTTACAAGTAATTTGATTCATCGCTAATTTTTCCAATTTCTTGAACAATTCACACAATGGGCTTTACGGAACAGCACAAAATATTCATGATTGAAGCGTATTTTCGAAACGGGGTTAGATTAAATGGTGAGTGGCAATACAATCCGGGTTTGTGCATGGACTATTTTCACGAACATTTTCCTAACTTTCCTTTTTCCATCCCCATTTTTTTGTAGCGTCCACATTGCACCCTCAAAAAATTGGTGTCTGGTTAGCTGTTTCCCGAAGAAGAATTTTGGTCCTATTTTTTTCCATGACTTAGTTACAGCACAGCGGTATAGAGACAATATTTTGAATCCATTTGTGGAGCATTACTTAACAACGAACTACGTTTTGGATATTTTCAACAGGACGGTGCAACCGCCCATACAGCCGCCGAAACTATTAACTAGGTACTTGCAATTTTTTCGACGACAGATTGATCGTTTTAGATCAGACATTGAATTCCCACCTAGATCACCTTGTTTAACGGTTATGGATTAATTCGTTTTTCCTCATTTAAAGAACACTATTTTTAAAACACCAGTTGCAAATTTAGAACATTTACAAGAAAGGATTATCCAAGAATGTGGTAGGTAACATTTCTCCAAAGATGCTGGTCAACACTTTCGAAAATATGAAGAGACGTGTGAATTTATGCTTGGAGCATGGCGGTGGCCAATTTCAGCAATTTATGTAATTATTTTTCGTTTTCTTTCTGTATATTCTTACGTTCTTAATATTGTAAACAAAAAAAATAAATTTGTATTTGTCTATACTTATTTTATTACCTATTAGTTTGGCATATCATGTCAAAATATGAAATTGGCAAAATTTTAACCTAGATTTGGTTAGATATATCGTCCCCATATCATTGTGATCTAAACCAAGCCCCACGTTTTTTAATCCAAGCCCTCTTTGATGCAAATAATTTTTGCTCGCACGGTACATAACATAGGTACTTTTCATTTTATCAAATTTTTTTTTTTTAACTTAAGACTGTAGGTAAAGTCTTTTTAATGACCGCTGACCGTTATGTCATATTCTCAATATTTGCGGTACGTTCTAAATTAATTCAGTTAGTTTGACTTACCGGTGGTCGATATAGGAAAATATAGCACAAAGCGCCCCTCGCTTTTTTCACAATAATACTAATGTTTATCGTTCATTATATATTATTTTCTGCCTATATTAAGAATTTCAAGAACTATTTTAAACTATATTTATTGTCCGCTTTTTAGTTTCATTAATTATTAAAGCGTGTTTTTTAGTTTTATTAAACTATATTTATTTTTCATTTTTTAGTTTGAGTTATTGTTAAGAAAAAAAATTTTTTTTTGAGTAGAGATAGAGAGGTCCAGAGTAGAGATGGAATACTGTCACTAATTTAACAATGACTTTTTGAAATGGCTAGATTTAAAGCAGTGAATCCATTTTTTTTTAAATGGCTAGATTCAAACCCGCTCCGTTAACGGACCAACTAATAGCGAAAGAATGTACCAATACAATTAAGCCGAGTGCTCGAGCCGGAAAGTAGGTAGATAGTACGCATGTGCATACGGTGAGCTCTATCTCTCTCACTCTCATACAAGGGATCTGTAAGGAAATAATTTAATTCCGGCGATCCTGATCCGGAAAATGAGATAAACTTATTAAATTATTGTATTGTCAGCGGTTCTTGATAAGTCTACAAAATTTAAATTAAATCTGACTGTTTAAAGTGGGTCAAAATCGGGTTCAAAGAAGTCGGTTACAAACAAACATGCATACAAACATAAAGGTGAAGCTAATAAAAGCGTGAGCGTTAGCAATTTAATAAAAAAAATATTTTTAATGATCTAATTTTCGTAACAGATTTTGTTGATTTCAGATAATAGGAAATGGGGCGAAGCTAGCAATAGAAGAATGTCAAAATCAATTTGAATATAGCCGATGGAACTGCACGACGTTTCCCGACAGGAATAACTCATTTGGAAATGTGGTAACAATAAGTAGGTTCCCTTCCTAAAATCTATTAGCAATAGGTTGCTACTTATGCACCTAGTGCGAGAAAATAATTTTTCACCCTATTGCATGGATACAGTTGGTAGGTACCATGGGCGTCGTTGCAAGAACACTTAGTCCCCTAAGTGTAGCCAATATCTATAAAAATACTAACTAGGTTGCCTCATAGAGCAACATTCAGATGAGGGGTACTGGATAATAGAGCTGAAGTTTTGACGTCGCCTGTCGACTCTTAGGCGGCAGTTAAAGTCCGTAGAGGAAAGAATGACGATGCGGGCCGGCCGCATACCCAAGCAGCAATTTTACGTTGACCCGACGTTGGTCTACGCGACCCGACGTCGCCATCCTACGTCATTACGACTTCTTTACAACTCCTGGTTGGACCAATATGGTCAATCAGTTTTGGGTCGTTTCGACGTCGGGATCCGCCTTAAAGTTGTGGACAAGAGCAAGTGGCGACTAACATCTTGTGGTGCAAAAAATCAAACCATGTCGTGCAAAATTTTATATAATGGTAGTAATAGTCGGCATAATATACTAATTGGTTATATTATTGCTACTCGGCTAACCTATAAAATATGATAGAACAAAATTAACTTGTAACTCATGCTAATATGTTTTTATTTAAAAAGATGGCAAGCATATTATGTGAAAAGATAAATGGTACCTACCTAATTAAATAATTTCGTTCACGCTACGCATCGGGTAAAAATGCAAACGCATGGTACTTTACTGACAAATATGGTACAAATATTTCATAAATAATAAGTAATATTTTTTAAAAATATTTTATGCTATTGGGGTAATTTTTATTAAATCGCTGAATGTGAATTCTTGACTAAGTGCTCTCAGCAGCACCAATGAAGGCGATTGCTCTACCCCCAGTCATCCTCTGTTAATTATTTTTTAATTAAAAGGTGGGTCATTGCCTAGCGTGATAATATGTGAGGTGCTAATAAACCATTAAGACCCCCGAACAAGTTAAAAATCTGTCGAATGCGATGGTAAAAGAACTTAGCCCAGTCCTGTCTCTGTCGCCAACATCTTAACGTAAAAAAGACCAGACTTCAACAGGGTGCTATAAATTACATATCATTGTGAATTAGCCACGAAGCGGCGTGTTCGTAGCGAAATTTGACTATAGTTATTGATGATTGCTTTGGATTTTATTTCTTTGGATACTATAATTAAATCAATAGTTTATATTTCAATAATAGCAAAGAACCCCGCACTTCTCTTATGGAAAATGGCCCTCGTGGCCCTCGGTTAAATTTTCTAAATTTTTAGTATTGTGTAGAGATTGTCAGTCTGATCAAAAGTGTTCATGGCCACAACAATATCTGCCGACCAGTTTTTGAGTCCAAGTTGCAAAATATGAATTCTCAATACATTATATTTTCCTAGTTTATAATATGAATTCGTTTTGTTTTTCTAAATTTTTGATGGCCCTGTCGTAGATAGGATAGAATACTATAAAAATAGTTTAAATTTTTATATTATATACCGGGTGAGTGACGAAAATTATTTAATATTTTTTGTTAAATCATTGTATTTTCGGCATTAAATTAAATGTTAACAAAGTAATACTGTAGATGACATGAGCTTAGAGCAAGCTATCAGAATTTATATTATTTCAATTTATACAGGGTACCTAACTCAAAAAAGTTAATATTTTTTTTATTAGTTTTGAAAGAAATTTTGTAGATATTTCTTTATGTACTACTTGTCGCTTATCGTATGCTTCCAAATATATATAATTATCAAGGTTATACAGGGTGTTTCCGATGGTAAGCGATAGAAAAATAACATAAAATTGCATGCATTTATAAATCACCCGGTATATTAAAAATGGATCGGTTAAATTTCGCTATTTTTTAATATATTTTGCATGAAGTGTCTTACTTACATGTTTATTATTGATTTCCCTTTTCCTATGACCAGTTCTGGAGATATACAGCGTCGAACAGACTCAAAACTCAAAAGATAAGCAAATAAAATAGCAATTTTTTTTTAATTTCAATAAAATTTGTTATGTAGTTCATTTTAGGGTTAAAAATACATATATTTAATGCTATACAGGGTGTTTCGAATAATTAGGGTATTCTAACACTCTATTGCAAATAAGAAATATATAAAAACTATGAACAATTTATTATATCCAAATTATTTTATCCAAAAATAATAAGTAGGCCTCTAATTATTCCAAGCACCCTGCATAGCATTAAATATATTTATTTTTAACCATAAAATGAACTTACATAACAAATTTTATTGAAATTAAAAAAAAATTGCTATTTTATTTGCTTATTTTTTGAGTCTGTTCGACGCTGTATATCTCCAGAACTGGTCATAGGAAAAGGGAAATCAATAGCAAACATGTAAGTAAGAACCTTCAAGCAAAAGATATTAAAAAATAACGAAATTTAACCGATCCATTTTTAATATACCGGGTGATTTATAAATACATACATGCAATTTTATATTATTTTTCTATCGCTTATCATCGGAAACACCCTGTATAACCTTGATAATTATATATATTTGGAAGCATACGATAAGCGACAAGTAGTACAGGGTGTCCAGTTTTCGACACTTTTGACGGGTATCTCAGTTATTAGTACAGATAGAATGATGCGGTTTTCGCAAACCTGTGTCACTTTTTTGTGAAACAAACGATGCCCTTAACGGATTTATCATGGCCATCTTGGTTTTTAAGATACAGGGGAAATTGAAAACGGTGCATTTTCAGACACCCTTTGTATTTTAGTTATCTTATACCTTGTCGAAAACATAAGAACGGGGTGTTATACAGTTTTTTACGTAGATTCCAGTGGCGTAGTTAGTATTTTTCCAGGTGTCCCCATTTTTGAGAAAAATACCAAAGTTATGTTTTTTTAAATGGAACGCCCTGCATATTTTTTCATATTTGCATTCTGCTTACTAGGAGCTTTCCAAAAATATATAATAGTTGGCCCTTGGTTTGAACAGGTTAAAATTCATATTTATTAAAAAATTTGGAGCAGGCCTTGGATTTTGTTTCACTAGAACAATTAAATTGTGGATTAAAATGCATACTTTTTATTATAAATATTGTTAAAAATGGTTGCCATTCTCCCTAAGACAACGCTGACACATTTCGGTAATTCGTCTCAAGGCGTTTAAAATTATTATAGGGTGGTTTTGTAGTAATTGAAATGCTAAATGGGTAGCCTGTCGAAGTTCCTCTACAGTTCTGTGCCTGATATTGTATATCTTGCTCTGCAAAAAACCCCAAAGAAAGAAGTTCAACACCGATAGATCGGGCGATCGCGGTGGCCATCTTACAGCTCCATTTGTGCCTATCCATTTTTGTTGAAAATTATTTTCTAGCAAATGCCTTACTACGTGAGAGTTATGACTCGGCGCACCGTCTTACTGGAAATGTATAGCATTTAGCTGGGCAAGGGGAACGATTTCTAATAACTCGGGTATAACCTCTTCCAAGATTTCCAAATATCTATTTGCCGTAAGGCCTCCCTCATAAATACGGTAAGTCATTTGATTACCTAATATGAAGCAAGAAACACCAAATCCAAAGCGCCCTTGCTGCTCCCTTTCGTAAATAACATATTGATTTTCTTCAGACCAATGCCTTGTATTATGCCGGTTAAAAATTCCTTTTTTTCATTCATTCAACCTTTTTCAGGACACGACCCCCCTAGTATCAAAAAATATTTCGCGACCCCCCGACCCTTTTTTTTCATGTCTGCGTTATTAGGATTCGGATATAAATATATAATTAAGTACGTAAAACATATAATTTTAAATCGAATACGTGGCCAATTGATAACTAACAAACAAATACAAACATATTGTTAGGGCCGAGTGTTAACAAGTACTCGAAACGAGTACTCGGAAGATTTTATTTTTTGTTAATGTGTTTGTAAAAATAACATAACGAGTATCATTCTGTTAACTTTTTCTTAATATAATTACTTTTTTAAAATGTATTGATTTTTTTACTAAGTTCTCTCGACCCCTCGCGACCCCCTTACAGAAGCTTCGCGAACCCCCAGGGGGTCGCGACCCACAGGTTGAGAAACACTGGGTAGTGTATCGTCAATTTATTTTTATTAAAATAAAATACACGGCCTACTGTCAACTTAAAGGTTGTTATTTAAAAAATATGAATTTTACCCTTCCTGTTAAAACAAAGTGCCAACTATTATATATTTTTGGAAAGCTCTCAGTAAGCAGAATGCAAATATGAAAAAATATACAGGGTGTTCTATTTAAAAAAATATAACTTTGGTATATTTCTCAAAAATGGGGACACCTGGAAAAATGCTAACTACGCCACTGGATTCTACATAAAAAAACTGTATAACACCCCGTTCTTATATTTTCGATAAGGTATAAGATAACTAAAATACAAGGGGTGTCTGAAAATGCACCGTTTTCAATTTCGCCCTGTATCTCAAAAACCAAGATGGCCATGATAAATCCGTTTAGGGCATCGTTTGTTTCACAAAAAAGTGACACAGGTTTGCGAAAACCGCATCATTCTATCTGTACTAATAACTGAGATACCCGTCAAAAGTGTCGAAAACTGGACACCCTGTACATAAGGAAATATCTACAAAACTTCATTCAAAACTAATAAAAAAAATATTAACTTTTTTGAGTTACCCTGTATAAATATAAATAATATAAATTCTGATAGCTTGCTTCAAGTTAATGTCATCTACAGTATTACTTTGTTAACATTTAATTTAATGCCGAAAATACAATGATTTAAAAAAAATATTAAATAATTTTCGTCACTCACCCGGTATATAATATAAAAATGTAAACTATTTTTATAGTATTCTATCCTATCTACGACAGGGCCATCAAAAATTTAGAAAAACAAAACGAATTCATATTATAAACTAGGAAAATATAATGTATTGAGAATTCATATTTTGCAACTTGGACACCCTGTATCTAAAAAACTGGTGGCTATGAACATTTTTGATCAGAATGGCATTCTCTACAACATACTAAAAATTTAGATAATTTAACAGAGGGCCATTTTCCATAAGAGAAGTGCGGGGTTCTTTGAGAAAAAAATATTTTTTTTCTGTTATAACCAAGTAAACCTTGTTGCAGGCACAAAATTGTAGGAAGGGTAGATGCTCCGAGTTGCTTCCTTCCCCCTTTCCAAACTACGCCCATGGAATGTACCTATATTTTGCATGACAAAACATTAACTTGAAGAAGTAGTCCATGCTTAAAGTGGAGTTGAAAGTATAGGAAAGAAAGAAAAAACTAAGTCTTCCTCCAAAAAATTTAATAGAATATAGAAATTCTTTAGGGGTCTCTACATGTTTCGAACGTAGAAACGTTCATCATCAGGAGACAGAAAATATATTTAATGCTGATGGTATTAAAGAGAAAACGGTAAAAACCTTAATGGAGCTTTTATGGCTTTAAAAATTTGAGATGTAGAAGTGACAAATATAAAAAAGTTGAGGAGAGTTAAAACATACTAAGCATATGATAAAGGATTTTCAAACAACCAAATAAAATGAGGAAGAAGACAAATACCTTCTAAAGAGAAGGTGTCGAGGATTTTTAAAATTATTTATATAAAACTATTTGTAAAATTATTGATGTGTCTGTAAGACAGTGTAAACATAGAATTATCATTTGTTGAAGTCATGATGTAAACATTTTTTTGAAGAGTGTTTTTTTGGGGTACTGGGGTTTGTTAAAGCCCAGTAACCCCTCAAGAGGTTAATTTAAAATTGTCGAAATTGGTAATACAATCACGCATCTCAGAAAATTAAAATAAAAATTTTTCTTCCAAGTTCACGTTCACGTGTAGAGAAGAGTGTATTTTAATTTTCTGAGATTCGTAATTGTATTACCAATTTAGATAATTTTTAATTAACCTCTCTGGTTACTGAGCTTTAACCCCCAGTACCCCAAAAACCACTCTTCAAGAAAATTTTGACATCATGACTTCGACAAATGATAATTCTATGTTTACACTGTCTTACAGACACATCAATAATTTTACAAATAGTTTTATATAAATAATTTTAAAAATCCTCGACACCTTCTATTTAGAAGGTCTTTTTCTTCTTCCTCATTTTATTTGGTTGTTTGGACATTCTTAATCACACGCTCAGCTTGTTTTAACTCTCCTCAACTTTTTTATATTTGTCACTTCTACACCTCAAATTTTTAATGCCATAAAAGCTCCATTAAGGTTTTTTACCGTTTTCTCTTTGGCTAATACCATCAGCACGATATAAATTTTCTGTCTCCTAATGATGAACGTTTCTACGTTCGAAACATGTAGGTAGAGACCCCTAAAGAATTTCTATATTCTATTAAATTTTGTGGAGGAAGACTTTTAGTTATTTATTTTTTTTCAAAACATTAACTGTTGAGAAATATAAGAAATATATGAAAATTTAAGAAAAGTAATACAATTTTTTTCAGAGAGTCGTGAGGCGGCCTATTTAAATGCAATCTCAGCGGCGTCGATGGCGTACGCGGTAACCCGAGCATGCACGAAAGGGGAACTTCCAGAATGGTGTTCGTGTGACAACAAAATAAGGTAGGGTTTTTTCTTTGATCGCTGACACCAAATAAAAAATCGAAACGTACAATTTTTACAATTAAATCATTTAAGATCAAGCGGTCATTTGGTCAATGAACCACCTAATGATTAATGTTTAAAAACCAATAAATAATTAATATTCCAGTGCAAGTTCCATGCGAAAATGCTCCAATATTCGAACCAAGCCAAGCCAAGCAAAGCGAGGCACCAATTCCTGTGCTTGCTCCGGGCTAGGTAGTATTTTAAATTGACTTCATATGTTTATATGAAAATAGAAAACTACATAAATATTTTAAAACTAAAAGAAAAACAGACATACACAAATACGGAAGTTAAAAAGGGACAGCCCCCATCCCCTATACAGGGTTATGACAAAGAAACGGATTAGTATTTTATATAGAATACGGTTTACCTAATCAAGAATTGGTCGGACCCCTCAAATTAAATTTTTTGAAATGCATTTTTTTACGAAAAATATACTATATAGGGGGGACAGTACACTAGACTGTGCTCCGCCATTTTTTGCTAGAAATATAAGGAGCTATTTCCACCAAATCTTTCCTAATCGCTGGATTGGTCGACGCCAAGATGCTTCTGTTAAATGGCCACCCCGTTTCCGACCTTACTCCCTTGGATTATTCAATCTGGGGGTGTATTCCAGATTTTGTGTATATTGTTCCGATTTTGAGCGAGAATTATTTAATAGAAATAATCATTCAAGCTGGAGAGCAGTTTAGGTTGAAACCACATATTTTTCAAAAGTTAAGATTTGTTTAATTAAAATACCTCCCATGTGTATTAAAAAAAACGGAGGTGTTATGGAGCAATTACTTTAGACTATTTTTTTAAATTTTGGTTGTTTTTGTTACTATAACGTATTCGTAATTTTATGAAAATAATTTGATTCGAACATTTATTATGTTATTATGATGTTTTAAACTTATTTAATAGCTAACAGTGGTATTTTAGTGTTATGTGAAGAAGATTAGCGATAGTAAGTTCTTAGTAGGGCAATAAAATAGTTTTTTCTAATTTTTTATCACAACAAATCTATTACGATACGCATTTGCGTATCGTAATGAAGCTATTTCGATAGGTACGCGTTTTTTCACTATTTGATGTTGGTAACATTTAAATGTTTCATTGACTTGCGCGGCCTTTGTGATTTACGAGAAAACCCATTTTTCGCAGAGGAAAAATAGCTTGATAACCTACTTTTTTATTCTGTGTGGATAACAGTCATGTATGTTGGTTGCATAAATCTATAAATCAATCTTTTGTAGATGCTTCAAGCTATCATTTTCTGCCAAATCCTATCCAAAATTCAATCTACTAACCTTCCAATGTCGATTTTAACTTCAGCGTTATTTGAATTTTCCATCTTCCCTATACTAAATTGCAATGCCGTGACGTAAAATCACGTCTTTCGAAATTTAAACAAGCAGCAAAATCGCCCGAATTTCCTAACGCTCTGTATATGTACCGAATGTACAAGGATCACACAACGTATTCCGCGTCCAATTTCAAATCTCATATCGCTAAAATAACTTTAGAATATCGTGGTGAAAATAGGTCAATAAATCAAAAAATGACAGTTCGCAAAATAATTTTTGTTGTCCAGAGGCTACTATGATAAACAATAGTATTACCAACATAAAATTTAGACATACAAATTTACAAAATTTGAAGGATTTATTTTCATTTTAAATATGTGTTTTTTATTGAAAAAACTACAAATTAGAAAAAATAGTATAACGTACGTGTTATATAAAGCAGTTTTAAGCACTTGTCCCGTTATAAAACTCGCCGCAAGCAGCTCGTTTTTTAACATGGACGCGTGCTATAAAATGATGCTTTATAAAACGTGTACGTTAATATACTATTATGGAACTGGTTTAGTTTTATCTGTACGCCACTATACAGTGAGGACCTAAAGTCCGTCCCCCCCTCCTCTTACTTCTAAACCGTTCGGTATATTTTAATGAAATTTTGAACGATAATATTTGAGCAAGTCTTGCACTTTTTGACATACCAATGACAGCTTATTTAAAAGTCAAGATGACAGCTGGGTCCGCTTTTGGAATATTTTTTTAAATGGAAAGGGGGTTCCAATGGTACCTCATTTTGAAGGTCTTTTAATGCTTAAAACATTCTCCAAATTAAAAAAAACATTTGGTTCAGTATGAAATGAAATTTATTAATTATAAGTATTTTAAACAAAAGATAAAGGGACACATCTACAAAAGAGTGGTTACTTCAACAATTGTTGAAAATGATCGCCATGGACCTCTTGGCAAATAAATATTCTATTAGTAAATTCCTCTCGGACATTGTGAAGCACCTGTGGCGTTATCCTTGAACAAACATCTGTAATTCGTCGCCTAAGTTCTTCTAATGAGCCTGGAGCCGTTTTTTAAACCTCAGTTTTAACGTATCCCCAAAGAAAAAAATCTAGAGGCGTTAGGTCTGGCGATCTACCTGGCCATTCTGTCGGACCTCGACGACCAATCCACCTATTTTCATAAGATTCGTCTAGGTAATTTCTGACTTGCCTAAAATAGTGTGGCGGGACACCATCTTGTTGAAATACAACCTCTTGAAACTCATGTGGGTTTTGGGCAACAACATCATTAATAAGTGGAGTAATTGTATGTTGCAACATATCCAGGTACCTGGGGCCATTAAGATTATATTCCAGAAAAATGGGACCTATAATGTGATTACCCAAAATGCCTGCACAAACATTTATTTTCTGGGGAAACTGTGTGTGTCCCTCCCAAAAAACATGAGGGTTTTCATCACTCCAGTACCTACAGTTTTGGGTATTAACTCGTCTATGTAAGAAAAAAGTACTTTCGTCGCTAAAACAGATATTCCGCAAATAGTTATTATTCCTTACGATTATTTCTGACATAATTTCGCAAAATTCTAGTCGTCTATCTGGATCATCTTCTGTTAGTTCGTGTATAATTTTCATTTTATATGGGTGAAATTTATGGCTTTTCAAAATTCTTTTGACAGAACTACGAGAAACATTACATGCCTCAGCCACGTGTTTCGTTGGCTGTTGGGGAGTAACAACCATTTCAGCTAAAACTTGGACTTTCACATCTTCCATGATTTTTGGCCTTCCATACCTTGGTGCGTCTTTAACCGAACCAGTTTCTTGAAATTTTAAGATTAGTTTTTGCAAAAATTTTCTGCATATTTGGCCTTCCGGATATCGTTCCTTGAACATACGAACAGCAGCATGGTAATTTCGGTTACCTTCGCCAAAAATAATGATCGCTTCGAATTTATCTTCTAAAGAACGAGCCATTTAAGACAATTTCGAGGTAAAAATATTTTCTGTCAATCAGACATTTAAAAACAGTATGACAGCAACAATCAATAGACAACTATAGGTAAAAAAAAGTGTGTTAAAAACAGTGGTAGTCATAATGTAGAAACCGATATTATTGATTCCTCTTTAGAAAATACTAAACCAAATGTTTTTTAAATTGGAGAATGTTTTAAGCATTAAAAGACCTTCAAAATGAGGTACCATTGGAACCCCCTTTCCATTTAAAAAAATATTCCAAAAGCGGACCCAGCTGTCATCTTGACATTTAAAGCTGTCATTGGTATGTCAAAAAGTGCAAGACTTGCTCAAATATTATCGTTCAAAATTTCATTAAAATATACCGAACGGTTTAGAAGTTAAAGGGGGGGGGGGGGGGGCGGACTTTAGGTCCTCACTGTATATACTTACATTGTTTTTGGCTAGTCCTTTGCTTTCGGTATTGTTATATTATTATATTGCAAAGTTTTACTTAATTATATCTCGTATCCATGGTAATGCCACAACGGCTGACTTGGTTTACCATTTGATAATTATAGGATTACCGTAAGCCGCGCACATTTATAAGAGACAAAAAATAATCAAAAACAAATTATTACCTAAAGAAATATAGATCGGAAGTCATGGGCGCACGTACTAAAAAATAGAAGGGGTCAGCGGGTACTGGTGCTCCCCTATTTTGAATATTTGACAATTGTTTTTGTTTTGTTTTTCTCAAAAGATGTAACTCTTTATATTTTACCAAATTTTAAATTTATAAAATGAAAAATGTTAATCGGCGTGCAGACGAAGTTTTAAAAATTGAAAAAAGTTTTTCACCTCCGCTGGGATTCGAACACAACTTCGTCTGCACGCCGATTAGCATTTTTCATTTTATATTTAATACAGACGCTAAAAACTACCATTTTTAAATTTATATCTTATTAAATATTCGAATTATTCAAAAAAATCAGTTTTTAGTTTCAAACTTTGATGCCCTGTATATCGAACATTAGGGTCAAAAATGAAAAATAACATAATAAAAGTCATATTATTTTTGCTCAAGGAATATACAGGGTGATTCACGTTGAGTGCCCTACTAGAAGATCTCGGAAACGAGTAAAGTTATATTTCTAAAAATTTGGTAGTAGGCATGATTGGCTTTGAACTTTTAAAAAATTATATTTTGACGTTTGTATCACTTTCGGTTATACTGGGATATTTTGTCAGATTACTTAGGTAATGCTATCATCAAATATTATGATAAGTGTATTTAAGAAATAAGCAGAAATAGTTAAGCAACGAATAACGTAGGCACTTATATTAACAAAATGCTGCCATTAAAGCATATTTTGTCAAAAGCTTAAAGTTAAACAAAAATCGGACTTAAAGCCTTTTTTACAAAAATAATGTCTTATGAACTTAACACAAACACATATTTTAAGATGTTTTTTTTTTAATTTGCTCATAATTCCAAAACGACTAAAAATATTGATATTGACATATTAAACATTTAGATGGGAAATTTGATTCTCTACAAGTTACTAAAATAAAAAAGATGGTGTTCCATTTGCAAAAATTGACTTATGCACATAAATGGCCACATTGGCACACTGTATGCAAAACACGAAACTTAAATAATGTAGTCTAAAGATTTATGTTTTAGTTAAAATCCTACAAAATTTTAAATGTTTAGCTTTATGAATTTCAAAATTACTGAACTTTCTTCCTCTGTAAGGTTTTTACATAAAAAATGCATTTTATAATTCATATCTCAAAAACGGTTAGAGATAGGTATAAATCATTGTTAATAAAAGTTACTTAGATTTTAATATGGTATCCAAAAATGCGAAAATATACAGGGTATTTGAAATACCAAAGTTGGCCATAACTTCCGGTATAACCGGTCAAAATATAATATTTTAAAAGTTAAAAGCCAATCATGCGTACTACCAAATTTTTAGAAATATAACTTTACTCGTTTTCGAGATCTTCTAATAAGCCACTCAATGTGAATCACCCTGTATGATTAACAGATTGACCTCCTTTTTTCGAACACCCTGTATATTTTAAATTAGTAGTTGAAAAATGTTCATTTATTTCAGACAAAGAAAAACGACCAAATGGAAATGGGGCGGCTGTTCGGACGACATTAGATATGGAGAAAAATTCTCAAAGGAGTTTTTAGATGTTAAGGAAGACGCGAACACAGCCCTCGGATTGATGAACCTGCACAACAACGAAGCTGGAAGGAGGGTTAGTAAGTTATTTGAGTTTTTTAGTTGTGCGATTCATAGTTTTAATTTTTATCGCTTTCCATTGTTTAAAAAAGACCTGGCTCCAACTTGAAAATAGGTAGGTACCCAACGTATTAACCACAGAATATTATTGAGTTCTCTGGTATTAACCTAGTTGCATAATATGGTACGATATAAACAACGTCAGTGATTTTCTCTGAAAATATTGTTTGGATTTTAATGCAATAATCACACATATTTTTTAAAATCGCTTTTTAATTATCTTTTGTAAATGAGAATTAGCAATATCATATTGGACTTTTTGGAAATTTTTAGATTTTGCGCAAAACTATTACCTACTAAAATGCCTGTCGGAACACTGAAAATAGAACCTACCTAAATAAAACAAAATGATACATAACCTCAGAATAAAGGACCATATATATAGTCCTTATTCTGAGACATAACGATAATTATTTTATTACAAAATGAAACTAGTGCTTGGGAGAAATTTACAGAATTAAATTATTATTAGACTGGGTTTCATTATTACTTAAGGTTTTTTTAGAAAAAATAAGCTTCGTAGATTGCCATTATGTTTATTTTGTTTTGGCCAAAACGTGTTCCTCGACCTGTATGTTGGTCATTTTAACGATTAGGGATCTGATGGACTGATCAACAGGGTTTGGTATGACTAAAACAAATTAAACGGAATAGTAGTAGAATAAACGAAGTCGTAATGTACATACGGCTGTTTACATAATATTATTATGGAAATCTAAAAAAATTTAGGTATATTTTTTAATAATAATGAGTCTAATATAAGGTATTATTTTCATGAACAAAGCCAGGAGAAAAATAAAAAAATTTTTGAAAGAGCAAGCAATAATTTAAGAAAGCACCAAAGAAATTTCCTTTTAAAAATAATGTGGGTACCTATTAAACGTTCTATTGGTAGTACATAATATTTCCGAAAGAGGTATTTATAACAATTGAATATATAATATTATACAGAGTGGAATTTTCAACTAGAATAAATAAGTATTGGAAGCCACTTTAATTGCTGAAAAAATACAGCCTATACGGCTGCGTTTATTTTTAGTTTGGCATACTTTTTTCGTGTCTTCATGAAATTTACCCCTCTTTTGGGTTTGTTCGGGTTTCAACTGGTAAGTATCTCCAGTCGTCTACAATCTGTAACTCGGAAGAAGCACTTAAAAAAGAAACTCACCACATCAAGACCGACCTCAACAAAAATAGCTACCCCACAAGATTAGTTGACACAATATTGGAAAATTGTAAGAATCGAGCCAACGCGCAAGAAGCAAACAGAGAGGCACAACCAACACTCAATATTCCGTATGTCAAAGGAGTATCTGAGAAAATAAGAAGACTAGGACAACGATATAACATCAACACCGTATTCAACTCGAGGGACACCCTAAGAAGCCACCTGACGAAGACAAAGCCCACAAGTCAAAAAGATAGGAAAGCCCACAAGTCAAAAAGATAGGAAAAACTGCGTCTACCAGATCCCCTGCGAATGCGGCCAATCTTATATAGGTGAGACATTAAGACCACTCGAAACAAGAATAAAAGAACACAAAAACAATACGTTAAAAGGAGAGACCGAAAAGTCAGGTGCAGCTGACCATGCCTGGAAACATGGTCACCATATCATGTGGTCAGAAGCTGAAATCCTATACATAAGGAACCACACTGGAGGAAAAGAAAGTTCAAGGAAGCTGCTGCTATTCACCAGAACCCAGGCTACCATTTTAGCAACAATTGATACTGCAATTTGGGTTTTACCAGAGCAGACTTAAAAAAAAGAAAACATGTTATTAATAAGGTTGTTTGTTTACTTAATGCCGTATTCCAATGTCACGTGTAGTATTTTGTGCTGTTTAAACCATTACTTTATAGTAAAGAAGCCTTTTTACTATCTTAAAATATGTTGTTTAATGAATCACGCAAAATCGGAATTTTAATGATGATTGGCTTTGCGACAGATCGCGTACTCAAGCAGCTTTATTTCATGAGACACACCCTGATCTACCAA
Organism: Polydrusus pterygomalis; assembly: GCA_963969555.1. Lineage (NCBI taxonomy): Eukaryota > Metazoa > Arthropoda > Insecta > Coleoptera > Curculionidae > Polydrusus > Polydrusus pterygomalis. The sequence goes on along the minus strand of OZ018375.1, from coordinate 31,999,189 downwards.
CAATTTTCATTAGCAAATTTGGCACCATTAGGAAAATTGGAAGACGTTACCGTGAAGTGGGCCACGTCAGGGATATACTAAGAATAAGGCAGCCTGGAAAGAAGTCCTATTACTCCACTTGGGCAACTTGCAAGAGAAAATAATATAAATCATGCGTCTGGATTCAAGTTAGTAAGGTGATTATCAAATGCGCCCTTATCCAACGTTAATGGTACAAGAGTTACTGGAAAATGATCCGGACCGCCATCTTCAGTTTTGTGAAGTGATGATGAATGCACTTGATCAGCATTTAGTAGATTTGGACTGGATCCTTTTTACAGATAAATGTACTTTTGTACTAAATGAGGAAGTCAATAAACAGAACTGTCGATATTGGTCCGCAGAAAATCCTCACTGGATGCGAGAAACACACATCCGCCAGCTTTCGCAGAAACTTAATGTTTGCGGGCAGGCATAATTGGCGACCGCGTCATTAAATGACCATACATATCCGGCTTTTTTGCAGGGATAACTTATTCAAGCTTTAACTGCTTTATTTCCTCACCATGCAGAAGCAGATCTTCACGATGCCGCGATGATCGAATGGATGTTGCTCCGCCTCATTATGCCATAAATGTTCGGCAATATTTAAGTAAAGTTTTTTTAAACCGCTGGATGGGAAGAAGAGGTACAATTGAATGGCCACCACGATCGCCGGACCTTAATCGTCTAGATTATTTTCTTAGGGGTCACCTAAAAACCAAACTTTACGTAACAAAACCAGACTATTTAGAGGAACTTAGGCAACGACTTAGGTATACACGAAATTCCCCAAATAACCCCGGATAGGGTACCTTATGTCATGAATTAATTTTACTTTAGATTAGGGGTTTGTCAACAAAAAAATGGGCAACATTTCCATCAATTTTTATAATAAAACCAATTGCGTCTACATTACCGAAGTGCAAATGTAAATAGTGGGTCGTAATCCCTTTTTATGCCCTTTTCAACGAGCTGCCCCAATACATACCTTTACATTTGATAAAAAGTTAAGGGCGGTTTCAACCCCCCAAAAGAGGGGTAAATTTCACGAAGCAATTTCAGCAAATAAAGAGGATTGCTAATACTGAATTTATTTTAGTTAAAAAATCCACCCTGTGAGAATCTTGAGCAAAATCCAAAAACGTTTATTTGTTTTAGGCGGTAAGATCAAGAATGCAAAGAACGTGTAAGTGTCACGGAGTCTCAGGCTCCTGCAGTATGCAAATCTGTTGGAGGAGGCTACCAACATTAAGAAAAGTAGCAGAAGGTCTTTATAGAAGGTAAATAACAATTCACATTCATAAAAAAAATTATAAAGTTAAAATAAAAATGTCAAATTAAGAGCCGTCTGCTTTTTCGAAGTCGATTCAATGAAGAAATTATCCCCAATTTTTTACAATAGACCAGAGCTGAAGCCTTTGAAAATGGTAAAAAGTGAAAAAAAATAATAGTAGGATGAAACCCATTGGAAAAGGAAGAGAATATAACAAAAATGAAAGGAAAAATAATTTACGGGCGATCTCGATTTCCGGCAAAACTACAAGTCCTATGGAAAAACGTTAAATGGCAAAGTTGTAGGTAATAAAAAGATCTACAACTTTTGTATTTACACTTTTTCACATAACCTCATTTTATGTAAAAAATTCAAATAACCAAGTTTTTGGTTTTTTGTATTTATCTTTTACAAAAAAAAAATTTTTTAACGAAATTTGTTGAAAACTTACCTTTTTATGTCCCAAACACACTGTAATTTTTTTGATTTAAAATATTTATTTTTTTACCTTATTTTGACTTAATATCGAAAAAGCACCCTAAATTTTCAATCGAAAATTCTCACGTCAAAATATCTGCTTTTTAAAAAAAGTCGGTGAGCCTTTTGTTCGTTGGAATCTCTACTTTCTGATGGTGTAAAAAAAATATACATTACTATGGTAAATGTGATGAAATCCCCTTTAAATCCTACCTTTAATTGTATTTAGAACAACTATTTTCGCATGTTTTTTGCGATCTTTATGTTTTATGGATTTGTAATTTTTTTGTTTATCAATGGAATCTTACGTTTCTCGAGTAATTAAAGTATAAATTTTAATAAATAGCTCAAAATTGTACATAATGATTAAAAAAAAATCGGATTCGAGTTTTTTCGTTTCTTTGCATTTTTTGAGAACATTTACCATAGTAAGGTATATTTTTTTACACCATCAGAAAGTAGAGATTTCAATGAACAAAAGCCCACCGACTTTTTTAAAAAAGCAGATATCTTCGATTGAAAATTAGGGCGCTTTTTCGATATTAAGTCAAAATAAGGTGAAAAAATAAATATTTTAAATCAAAAAAATTACAGTGTATTTGGGACATAAAAAGGTAAGTTTTAACCAAATTTCGTGAAAAAAATTTTTTTTTGTAAAAAAAAAACTTTTTCACATAAATTTTGGGGTTATGTGAAAAAAGTGTAAATACAAAATTTGTAGATCTTTTTATTACCTACAACTTTGCCATTTAACGTTTTCCATAGGACTTGTAGTTTTGCCGGCAATCGAGATAAATCGTTTTCTACCCTTAGAAACTCACCCCCTTCCACTTCCCGACCTCGGATTGCCCGTAAATTATTTTTCCTTTCATTTTTGTTATATTCTCTTCCTTTTCCAATGGGTTTCATCCGAGGTTTCATCCTACTATTATTTTTCTTGGTTTCAAAAATTATCAACCGTGGTCTACAACCCCTGCTAAACCATGATATATTTTTACGAATAAAATTTTCTTCGGATTGTGTGTAATATTTTTTTAATATTCAATATATTATATTCTTTAAGATATGAAGGCGCTTCACATGTAAAATACGTCGAAAGACGACGAAAGAAATTGAAAGTGATCAGTCCCGACTTCAAAAAACCAAACCGAACTGACCTCGTTTATCTGGAAGAATCGCCAGATTACTGTGAGAAAAATGAAACGTAAGTAATTTTAAAGTATTTAATAAAACGATCAAAAGTTTTTAATCAAAAGATAAAAGGTAAATGATAGGTAGGTACTCATAGCTCAGCTATAGCAGTACGCATAGCTCAGGGGAAGCATGCCTCCGTCGTCGTTAACCAATGATCAACTATACATAAAAGGCTGCATGTCCAGAAAAATTATTAATACAAAGTCTGTTCAATGACCGCTGACCGTTATACGTCATATTCTCCATATTTGCGGTACCTAAGTCGTAAATTAATTTAGTCAGTTTGACTTACCGGTGGTAAAGGTTATGATTTTTCTTAGGCTTGATCTACATAAATACGGATTCATGTGAAAAAATAAAATACAAGCGCGTTTTTTCCAATTTTTTTTTATAAAGTTAATGAAGTCAGAAATAAGTAGTTTATTTAGGGTAGACGGTATCATGGCATGAAACATTTTGTTTCTGAAAATCAGTATAAAATTTTTAATTAATTTAAATTTACTGAAAAATAACTAAAACTCATTTATAAAATTTAAAATTGAATAATATATTTTTTTTTGTCTAGTGCATCTTTAATGCATCAATCTATAAATTTTGTTTCAAATATTTTTATCTTATTTATAAAATCAGAAAGAAGAAAATATAATAAAAAATTACAACACAACAAAATACAGTGTTTTAATAATTAAAATAAATCATCTCAGCAAGGATCATCATCGTCAGATTCGTCCAAGTTAACAATAAAGGGGAAGGAGTATCTAAAGCTTCGATAAATCTTTCCCGTTCCCACACATCATTTATAATTTTATTAGTGTGTGTTACCTAATTTTTCCATTTTTCCACTGTTAAATTTTTTATGGCTTTATTCCACAGACCCAAAACTACGTCATTTGTTACAGGATGCATATTTCATACAACTTATTTTTACATCATAATAGCGCTTACATTCCGACCAAACCATTTCAATAGGATTCAAGTGGCAATGATATGGAGGAAGTCTTGAAACTCGATGTCCATGTTGCAATGCTAGTTCGCCCAATCTATTAAAATAAAATTAAAATAATTAAAAAATAAAATAAATAGCGCTTTGTAACGTTTGGGTGGGATATGCCGCTTCACTCTTATCCTGATCTGATCCTTTATTGTAATTGGAATTTCTCTTTGTTCGAACGATGCAATAAGTAATCTTTTTGACCAACTTGTATTTGGGGTTTTTTCAATTAGCCTAGAATGATAGGTTTTTTTTTTCATGATCGAGCACAAGCACTATAGGAAATAGTATATTAAAGTACGAGTTTCATAAGAAGCGGTTTTAGCGCCCGCGTCTATTTTAAAAAACGAGTCAGTGGCGAGTTTTTTTATTGACACGGGCGCTAAAACGCCTTATGAAACATATGTGCTTTATACATTTTTTCTATTTCACCTTTTATAATCAAGAAAAATACATTTTAAAAAGAAAATAAATCCTTCAAATTTTGTAAATTTTTATGTCTAAATTTTATGTTGGTAATACTATTTTTTATCATAGGAGCCTCTTGACAACAAAAATTATTTTGCAAACTGTCATTTTTTGATTTATTGACCCATTTTCACCACGAGATTCTAAAGTTATTTTAGCGATATGAGATTTGAAATTGGACGGAATACGTTGTGTGATCCTTGTACATTCGGTACATATACAGAGCGTTCGGAAATTCGGAAGATTTTGCTACTTTTTTTCGAATTTCAAAAGACGTGATTTTACGTCACGGCTATGGAGGACTTGAGGTAGGAGGCCGATCGCAATGCATTGGATTCGGTCCCAAATTAGCATCGGTAATTCAGCTTTACGAGTCGCTGTAAGATGGCGCGCGTGTTCGAAGTGGGCTATCAAATAATGGTTTCTTATGGATGCAATAACTATTTTTATTTAAATTAGTTCTTTAAGGAACAAATAAGGACTTTTATATGAATTTACACTTACTTTGTTATACTTATTAGTAAACTCATCCTGTATAAAGTTCCAACGATGCTTGGTTTTTAAAATACAGGGTATTAAACATTCTAGCTATACCTTTGGAGCTAGAAAGATACTTATTTGGCTGCGTTTTCTCTCTGAAAAAGATCCTGTCTTACACCACGACACAAAGCAAACTCTACTTTTATAAATTGTACCATTATTTATTATAAATACGGAAATTAATTACAATACAACGTTATTTGTCTTGTCTTGCCTTCAAACATTATTTGTTATTTCGAAAAATAAAATGTCAATTGTCAAAGTAAAAGCACAGAAAAATAAAGGGTTTAAGTAAAAGTTAAAAACTATGGAGGATCTAGTTTTCCATATTAAAAACGAAGAAGAAGAAGACAACATTAGCCCACTTCGGACGCGAGAGCCATCTATCGGCCAATAGCGAACTAACCAAAAAACCGGGACAGAATTTGAAAATGCTGCCATTGTCGATCGGCCTCCTACCCTATAGTTCTCCATAGTCACGGCATTGCAATTTAGTATAGGGAAGATGAAAAATTCAAATAAAGTTAAAATCGACATTAGAAGGTTAGTAGATTGAATGTTGGATAGGATTTGGCAGAAAATGATAGCTTGAAGCATCTACAAAAGATTGATTTATAGATTTATGCAACCAACATACATGACTGTTATCCACACAGAATAAAAAAGTAAGTTATCAAGCTAGTTTTCCTTTGCGAAAAATGGGTTTTCTCGTAAATTACAAAGGCCGCGCAAGTCAATGAAATAAAACATTTAAATGTTACCAACATCAAATAAAGAAAAAACGCGTATCGAAATAGCTTCATTACGATCCGCAAATGAGGGTCGTACTGAACTCATTATGAACGTGAAATAGAAAAAATCCTTTAAGGCGCTCTGGGAGCGGTGCGTGTGCGAAGAAAGCGATTCACGTTTTTCTTGAATCGTTGGAGGCTATATTCGGTTGGGAACACGGTCTCAGAAAGGCCGTTCCACAAAGATGACGTCCTCCAAATGAAAGAGTTCTGAAACAATGATGTTCGGGGTGTACTAAGTTGAACCACATAGGGATGGGCGGCAGTGGTTCGTCGTGTGTTTCTGCTATGCATTACTCTAGGTGGAATCGAGCGGCAATATCTGTCGAACACTTGCCATGGAAATATCTGTAGAAGAGAGTCAAATCACCAACCTGTCGAGGTTCTTAGTCAGCTCGTGGTCGCCGATTAGACGAACGGCGCTCCTTTGGATGGAATCCAACAACCGAAGGGTATGCTTCGGTGCAGAACTCCAGATATGAGAGCAGTATTCCAGTGATGGTCGAATCTGGGCTTTATAGAGTGTAAAAAGTTGTTGAAGTGTATACAACTTTTTGGTACGGAAAAGTATACCGAGCTTCTGAGGTGCCGTTATCCATAATAAAAAGGACGGTTCTTCCAAGTTTCGTAACAATTTTTCTTCAAACCATTTCTCAAAGTTTTCACTATACACCGATTCATAATAATCACCAAATTTTACGCCATACTTGAATATCAAACTTGCATTATTCCAACGTATTCACCTGCTCTATATATCCCATAAATACGCTGTCTTATGGTATGTTCATGAATTTCGTGAAGTTGTCGACTACGGGATGACAAAATAGCTATAGTGGATTTCACCTTAGTTTTTTATGACCGCCGCTGACATATGTCATTTATAACATTTCTTTTTACAGAACTTAAGGATTGGCCAGGGCCGGACTTAAAAATTATGTGTGAACATGGGTCAATTTATTTGTAGTTGTAATTATGGATGGAAACGAGACTTACCTAAGCAATTTTTAAGATATTTAAAAAAAAACACTAAAGGGGAATGGAAATAGGATAGAATATCAGAAAAACAATTTCATTTAATTTTTATTCATAATATAATAAAGTGCTGTTATTTTGGTAAAAACACACTCTAATTTAGTACAATAAAAAATATACAAGGGGCAGTCGTGAATCTAGTATCATCAATAATTAACTACGTTTTTTATTAAAGAATTATTTTGTTTTTTAATTTGATTTTAGACCATGCAGTGTTAAGTTGAAAAAATCTATATATTATATTTAATAGCTTATTGTTTACTTTTTTATTTTCTTATTCACGGGTAGATATTTTTTTCTTTAGACTAGGTTCTAAAGAGTTTAAAGTTTACAATAGGTCTAACTTTTCGTTGGTTTATAATAAAACAATAAAAGTTTGTAATGTTATCGAATTAGGTATTTTTTTTTAATGAATAAAGAAAAAATAATTTCAGTAGATTCTACAAAAAAGATTTTTGTCCATGCGTTTGCAGAACAGATACCTCAAGCACTCTTCAATACAACTGTATGTAAAACTTATTTTAGCATAATGGTTCACTGTGGGTTTCAAATTTAATTTTGTTGCAAGTTCCCTATTATTTTTGGTCTTCATCTGACAAGCTGTCGATGTCGTCGTCACCGTCCGAGACATTAATAATTATTTACTTACTTTTGCATAAAAAGAAACACGTCACAGATACACACAGTCCGGCAGTTTAAAACCAAAAAGTCGAATACGCACAAAATATAAGCAAAATGCTGTCTGAAAAATACCAAAAACAATAACACGAACGATCAAGAATTAAAGACTCTAAGAATTAACAGCAGAATGCACGCGGTGCGCGGTGTGTCCCAAGTCCCAATGCGGCTCTGTGATATTTAAAGAACGCGACGAGACAATCGAATTAATGAAGTACGAAAAGAGATATGCGAGAGCAAATGCGTAAGACAAAGATACACATACTAACGGCATATACGAGCGATGCTGGGCTTTTGACGAGTTTGAGCTCATTGAAGGGCAACGTATTGAACTGTGTAGTGTGCATCTTCGTCATGTACATGTAACTATACAGTCAGTAATATATCCATCTCTTGTTAATCTAGCCAATGCCCGTGCCTGAAAGCCGTTTATAGAATTAGGGATTTTAAAATCACGTGTTAGCTAATATGTTTGACAAGAGAGACGTCAAAGCATTAAAAACTAAGGTGAAATCCACTATACATTATTGCGATTCTTAAAATTTACATCCTTCTTTATCCCCTTTGCCTTAATTGGTTGGATTGCTGAATACGAAACTCCCAAAGCATCAGAAACTCTCTAAAATAGAAAGGTATTTATAAAAAATCGCCGTATTATTATATTTTTCATGCTTATTATTTATGTTTTCACAATTCCTGCTTTATTATATCTACTTACCTTGTAAACTGCGTTAAAGGGTAACAGAGTCTTTCCGGCATCACTTTCACTTTGAAAATAATCAAATAATTTTAAAATTAATGCTTGTTCATTTTCACAATACCGTGACATTTTAAAAATAATGTTGATTAAAAATGTCACTGTCAAAAATGATAATAAAAGTTTTTTGCCGGTAAAATTATACGACATTCATTATTGACGCAAATTTACTATCACACTTATATTATTAGAAAGGTAACGGTGACGTAACGGTCAGCGGTCATTGAACAGACTTTATATAGTTTTACTTTTTAATTTGAATAAAAGAGTCTTAAAATACCTGGTTGACCTCACTCATTTTGCATCTTGGTATTTCAATAAAATCAATACTTAAGACAAAATTAAAAATATTAAAAATTTTTGGTGGTTTTTTTTTTCAGGTTAAACATTCTTGGTACGCGAGGTCGCATCTGCAACCTCACTAGCCAAGGCATCGACGGTTGCCGCCTGCTCTGCTGCGGGAGAGGCTACCAAACGAGAGTGAAAGACGTGGAAGAAAAATGCAACTGCGCATTTGTGTGGTGTTGTAATGTCGTGTGTAACACATGTCGATCGAGAAAAGAAGAGCATGTTTGTAATTGAAATAGCTTATCGAAATAGAAAAGAATATGATTTTTTTCAAACCGCGCATGGTCTGATGATAAAGTACAAACTATTTAATAGTACACTAAACTACTAGTATGAAATGGCAAACAATTATTTATTGGGTAATGATATTACGTTAAGATAAGACACGAACTTATATATCCTTATATATTGTTAAATGTCTTGCACTTGGATTTCATTCGGTCCATTTTATAGCCTGAATTATGTTCTGATATCATTTACAATCAAGCAAAGATAGACTTCGCATTCTATTTAGCATGACAAAACCTAAAATGCTTACTTTCACCAGGTTCCTCGCGAGTTCATGAATGGACATATTAATACCCACAGTTTTACACCAAAGTAATACGCCAAAGATTCTCCCCTTTTACTGGTTTAATGTTTTTTTTTTGTCACAATGTTTTTTCTGTGTGTTGTGCCGGTTACCTCCAGTAGTCCCCATTAATAGGTATGTGCTTGGGATTTTTTTCACACAAGCCATTGCTGATAATAAAATGTACCAAGTGAAAACGTATCTGTCCAAAACCACACAGTTATATACCAAAATTAAATACGTAAATCATAGCAAATACTTTAAACCACCTACTCCACTGTCATTTTCCTTAAAAAACTATTAATACCTGACATGACAGTGATGATGGCTCAATTACCTTTTAGCAGGTAGATAAGAAATATCGTGATTCGCTCAAAATATTCCGCCTATCTTGTCTAGAATATATAAATTTCCAATTGCGTTTATCTTAGTATCATTCACAGATTGGGAGACAGTGTTCGAGACGTGCATAAATTATGCACGATTGCCAGTTCTACCAAATTTTCGGGTTTGTTAATATAATACGTTTACGAAAAACAATTGTTTGTTAATTAGTTGATTTTTAACAATGAAACCCCTTTTTATTTTAATTTTAATTCTTTTTTCTAAATAATATTTCTTAAGGACTAAAAACCTATAATAATATTAATGTTTTTCTTTCTTTCACACTCAAAACTTCTTAGTTTAAAGTATATTATTTGTAAACTAGCTTTCAAAGAGAGTTACTGACTAACAATTGAATACTGATATAAAAAGAACATTTTTAATAAAAAGAACTTAAAGAATTTAAAAAAATAGATCTGACAACCCTGGTTGTGAGGTCGGTCTCTTTGAAGCCTGTTAAACGCTTTTTTTATGACATCAAACTGAGTTTGGATAAATTATAACTATAAAACTTTTTCATTTGTAATTATCGGTTGTTTGCACACATATATTCTGTTGTAGTCCTTTCTATAACGAAATCCTAAGTTTTTATCACAGCTAATAATGACCAATATAAGTGCTATTTCTAAAATTCACTGTTTTTTAAAGCATATCTTAAAACTAAAAGCGTTATAGTAATTTGTGATGCATATGTCGTAGGCTGATAGTGAAATCCGTCATTTCATGAAAAGCCTAGTAACTTCATGAAGCGTCGGCAGATTGTGTAAAAACATGAAATTACACGATCTGCCGCGTCACTTCATGAAGAGACCTTGACGTTTCGGCGTATTATGTATAACACAATCTGCCTAATTTTAAATATCGTCACTTCATGTAGTACCTAACGATGTCATGTCAGTCGGCAGATTGTGTAATTCCGTCTAAAAGGTATATTGGCAACTGGTTTGTTCGTTGTTCCCCAGAGCATTTTTTTTTATTATTAAATTTTTTCAACTAATATTATTTTATAAAAATAAAAAAAATGCTCTGACAAACCCGAACAAACCAGTTGCCAATATACCTTTTAGACGGAATTACACAATATGCCTTGTTTTTGTGGCATTTCATGAAGTGACGATATTTAAAATTAGGCAGATTGTGTTATACATAATACGCCGAAACGTCAAGGTCTCTTCATGAATTGACGCGGCAGATTGTGTAATTTCATGTTTTTACACAATCTGCCGACGCTTCATGAAGTGACTAGGCTTTTCATGAAATGACGGATTTCACTATCAGCCTACGACACATATAAGTCATATTAACATTCCTCACATTCATTTTTATAGTTTCCTGTAACGTTTTAGGCTTCTTCTTCCTTGTTTTTCGTTTTGTTTGCTTCAGTGGTATACTTTTATGAACAATTAACTACTTAGTTTGAGTTCTTCCGTTTTTTTTTAATAGACTTTTAATTTGATCTTGTCTTCTTCTGTTCATTTTTGAAGTACTTAATCTATAAAATTAAGAACCATTTCTTTCGTCTGAGGATGCAAAAACCCTGCAAACCGATTTTTATTCTGCGTGTCACAATATCTATAAGTAACTAACAATTAACACATTTGTTAAAAATATGTTAACCTTCAATGAAATGTCACGGAAGTATTGATGTAAGTACACATTTTCATAATCACTGGAAATTATGCGTGCAACTCTTTCCGATTCATAAATGACCGATAAGTTTATTGCTTTTATATTACGGATATTTTTATAACGCTGTTTTAACCCTTTTTTGAAGAAAATAACACTATATTAGTTTGTCTTTGATTAACTCATATAGTTAAATGGAATTTACCTTACTATATGAACCGCCAATGCCATAACATAATAAAACGTTTCACAATCGCTAAATAATCTCCAAATAATGGCAACGTAGACGTAAAGTACGTTTATGAAATAAATGATTTTTCTATCTTTGTTTGATCGTCTTTGATTTTAACTGCCTCGGTGACAAACACCATGCATCACACATCATTTCATCAGAGGGCTCTGTACTATACAGGGTGTGCGGAAAAAGGAGGTCACTCCGTTAACCGTATGTTCCTGGAGAAAAAAACAATATCCCTTTTATAATGATATTTTTCATATTTAACCCTTATGTTCGAGTCAAAGTTTGAAATTAAAAACTGGTTTTTTGAATAATTCGAGTATTTAATAAGATATTGATTTCAAATTTGGTACCTACATTGCTTCGGCATATTTTGAGAAAAACAATACAAAAACAATTGTCAAATATTCAAAGTAGGGTGGGCCCAGTACCCTCTGACCCCCCCTACTTTTTAGTACATGCGCCAGTGACTTGGATATAACTAAGTGAAACTTTGCAATATGCGACAATACCGAAAGCAAAGGACTAGCCAAAAAGAGTGGTGTACAGATAAAAACCTGTAGCACTAAACCAGTTAAATAAAATCATTTTATTGCCCTACTAAGAACTTTTTCACAGAACCGTAAAATGTCTCTGTTATCACGCGTTCTCAAGACATCTACCATCTACTATAACTTATTAAATCCATTTAAAACATCATCACAAGATAATAAATATTGAAAACATATTATTTTCATAAAATTATGATAACGTTAGTAACAAAAAAAAATTAAAAAATAGTGAAAGAAATTGCTCCATATGAACTTCATTGTTTTGAACACACATGCGAGCTTTCTATATTAAAGACTTTGAAAATCAACCTGAACTGCTTTCCGCTTGAAACTAACGTAAGTAGGTATTCATAATTTTATGAAAAAAATATGTTTGGATTATTTATTATCTTGTTAGGACGTTTCAAATTCATTTAATAAGTAATAGTAGATTATTGTCTTAAGAAGAGTGATAACAGTGGCATTTTACTGTTATGTGAAGAATATTAGTAGGGTAAAAAAATAACTTTACATAACTGGTTTAGTAGTACCTACAGGTTTTTACCTGTCCTTTGCTTTCCATATTATTACATATTGCAAAGTTTCACTTAATTATAACTTGTATCCGTGGCAATGCCATAATGGCTGACTTGATTTAGCATTATTACAAAATTATGATATTACCGTAAACGGAAACGCGTTGACGTCAGTTAAGCCGACCCACACTTTTCAAATTATCTCCAAAACGCATCATTTTATCAAAATTTTATAAAATAGAAGAAATAGAAGAAATAATGAAAAATAAATGATTACCTGAGAAAATATAGTTCGGAAGTCACTGGCGCACGTACTAGAAAGTAGGGGGGGGGGGGGGGGTCAGAGTACTGGACCCCCTCTAATTTGAATATTTAAGAATCGTTTTTTGTTTTTGAAAGATGTTACTCTTTATGCTAAACCAATTTACCAAATTTGAAATCAGTATCATATTATTAAATACTAGAATTACTAAAAAAAAATAGTTTTTAATTTCAACTCTGTACGTTTGTATTTCGAACATAAGGGTCAAGAATGAAAAATTGCATTATAATAGTCATATTATTTTTGCTCAAGGAATATAATATGGTTAACGGATTGACCTCCTTTTTCCGTATAACGCGTGTCCACGGAAGGTGGTTCGCCCCTCTAACTTTTTTGTTTTTCAAGATAATGGGGAATTTGTATACGACCTAAAACTGCATTTTTTGACAGGTCACTCAGCATTATAGAAATTCCGGTTTAACCGGAAGTGACATAAACTTTAGATTTGGGGGGTTGGGACACCTGGTAAATTTTTCTTTTTTTGATTCCATATGACATTCTAAATACAACGATCTGTCACTTGTCACTTTTTGTCTCTTATTTCAGTTCTTTAATCTTGGGAAAAATACTTTTTTACTATTTTTGGTCCAATACCATGTGCTGTGTGAAATTGAATCTTTTAAGTTGTATAACTATTTTTTTTAACGGCAACATGGTGGCTCGTCGGGTTAAGAAAAAAGAGGATTTTATTACGATTATTTTGATACCACACACTATTATGTTTTAGAAAAGCTGACATTAAAAAACTTTAAAAAGTTAACTTGGAACTTTCCTAAAATAAAGCATCCTTTGAGAATAAATGTAGATTTAAATGTATCAAGTATAGCCTGTGACCAGCAAAACTAATAAAACAAAACCATGCCTTGATGAAAATTGAATTGAATTGGAAATTGGACTGGCGGCATGTCAATTTTCCTCAAGCAGGCATGATTTTTCTATCAGTTTTGCTGGTCAGAGGCTACTTGATGCGTTTAAATCTAAATTTATCCTCATAAGATGCTTCATATTAGGAAAGTTCCACGTTAACTTTTTAAAGTTTTTTAATGGCAGCTTTTCTAAAACATAATAGTGCATGGTATCAAAATAATCGTAATAAAATCCTATTTTTTCTTAACCCGACGAGCCACCATGTTGCCGTTTAAAAAAAATTAGATATAGAACTTTAAAGATTAAATTTTACATAGCGCATAGCATTGGACCAAAAATAGTAAAATTGTATTTTTTAAAAAACTGAAATAAGTGATTTTAAGGTATTCATAGCTCCTAGATAAAACAGTAAATTAAAAAAAAAATATTTTCTTGTTTACAAAAAGTAACAAGTGTGAAGTGACACATTGTTATATTTAAAATGTCATATTTTTTTTTTTTTTAATTTATTTATTTTACGTCGGCCTTTTTCCGCAACGAGGCCAATCACCGACGTCAGGGAATTTGTCACACACTATCTGGTAATTTTGCCGAATCCCTCTTTGTCGAGGGTAGGGTTCTTTAACGTGCCAACATCCATGACACGGGGCCCACAGTTTAACGTCTCTTCCGAAAGACGGCGCCACCTCATAAACCAAATTCCAAATTTAACATCGACGTTGCCGGCACCGGGAATGGAACTCGGGCCTACGATCTGTAAGGCTGTAGCGCTAACCACTAGACCACAACGTCGACAAAATGTCATATGGATTAAAAAAAAGGGAAATGTACCAGGTGTCCCATTTAAAAATCGAAAGTTTATGTCACTTCCGGTTAAACCGGAAGTTCCATAATGTTAAATCATCTGTCAAAAAATGCAGTTTTATGTCGTATACACATCCCCAAAAGTTTATTCCGTTATCTTGAAAGACAAAAAAATTATAGGGGCGAACCACCTTTCGTGGACACCCGGTATGTTAAGATTCAAAAAGTCATCTAGGATCTATTTGATATACCTACATAGACATATTATGATGAACAAGAACAAGAGAATTTTCAAAAAACACAATAGTCAGCCTAGTATACTGCTAGGGGTGGTTGTTTTGGGTGTTTATACACCTGACTGACAAAGAAAGGTACCTAGTGTTTTAAAACCAGAAAGACGTTAAACAACTTTGTTATGTCTCAAACAAGTCGCTTGTCATAATATTTTCGTTTAAGCTTAGCGGACACAAATAGTTTGTTAATACCTAATGGTAATGCTTGGGAATCGCTTAACAACTATTAAAATTCATATCTCATACTTTATAATCAGACCTGATCAAATCAACTAGTGAGATTTATAATGGTTAGTTATGTATAGCACCTGACAACTGCAGTACCACATTTTTATTTGTAACTTATCTGTATTACAAATCGGCTAGAAGAAAATTATTAAAATTTATAGCAGGCTGTAGTAGAACACCAGAAAAAAATCACAAATATTTTTTTACATAGATCAGATTCTGAGGCCTTTTGCACACACTCACGGCGACCGTCCTAACGGCACCGTTTAACGCGATCTACCGCGTTCGTGTTATCCTTGCACACATGCGCGGTTTTCGTCAGTTTGATTCTATTTTGATTCGAATATGGATCATACACGTGCTGTGGCGATTTTAATGTCTTATAGGCGTATCAAAAAACGAAGAAGCCACGAAACAGAATTTTGTGGGTTCATCCCATCAATATGGGAAGGAAACAATTCGGTGCATTCTGTACTATTCTATTTGGTCAGTTCAGGGAAGACGAAAAAAAAACTTTTTCAACTATTTTAGGATGTCCATATCCAGCTTTGATGACCTACACGAACGATTAAAAAATTCGCTTTAACGTCAAGATATACATGTATGAGAGAGTGCATACAGCCTATGAAAATGTTGGCTGTTACAATCAAAATCAGGATTGACCTCCAAAAATATTTCCTTTTAGGCACTTCTTGTGCAGTTTCTGTCTTTATATAATAGAATTTGTTTTGTCCCCAATAACCGGCCTTGCTTCCACCAAAGATATAAGCATATCCATATCTATATCTACTGCCATTACGAAAAATATGATTATGATAAAATATACTAAATAAAACAATGTTCCCGCCAATGAACCAAGAAAATATCGTAAGCGCGGTACATGTGCATTGTGCAAGCATCAATTAAATCTTAAACTCTACTGGGCATGTCTCTCCGTCAACCAATGTTGCCAGAGTAACAAAGCAAAAAGTCGCCATCAATCAGTATGAAAAGTCGCCACTTTATCGCCACAACTTTTTTGAAATATCGGGGTTAGAAAACTTAGAAAACTGTCAATACTAAATTAAAAAAATGTTTTTGTGGAACAAGCTAAATAAACTTTATTATAGGTACCTACACAAAGAATAAAAATAAAATGAAAAAATAAATATTCTGATTCATTGTCTGAATCTGAACCTGATTTAGTTTTTTCCTGTTTATTTTTATATGTATTATTCATTTTTAAAAAGTGTGTTTCGCCGATTTTATAACTGAAACAACAATCTATTTCTTTTCAAGTCCAACTTTACTCTTAATATATCACTTAATAGTTCAATGCTCATTTTATTTCTTTTTTTTGTCTTCACATCTAGCATATTTGAAAAAGTCGCCAAAAATAAGCTTTTAATTGAAAATCGCCGCCACACTCTCATTGAGGCAAAAAGTCGTCATTTTGGCGACTTGTCGCCCCAAATGGCGACACTGCCGTCAACACGGTAACGGTCGCCGTGAATTATAGTGGGGGCTCACGGTGACATCGCGATGGAACGGAACCATGTACACACGGTGCCGGTGCGTGTCAGTGTTGCCAGACGTACCATTTTATTTTGTCATTATGTACCCGTACCTTTACAAGTAACAAAAATACCATTATTTGGATCCTTTCGAAAATGGTGAATCGAGCTTATCTTTTTACATATTTAGCTGGTTTCTGTACTACTGAACTTCTCTGTCGCCCTTTTTAATTTTTTGGTACGGTAGAGGAAAATAAAATACTCACTGAATCTACTATTTCCCATCATATATTTGCAATGTGTTTTTCCTTCCGTCGACCTTTGTACGGAATGAATCGATTTCGTCCAGATTTTTAAAAGTACCATTATTTCTTGACAAATACCATGAAATTTATTTGTTTGTACCATTTATTTGTCCCACAAATCTGGCAACACTGGCGCGTGTGAAAGGTCACATAATATGCTGCCTAATCCCTTAGCCGTATAAACGGTGCCGTTAGGACGGTCGCCGTGAATGTGTGCAAAAGGCCTTAGGGTTCGGAGCTCCACAAAGAAACAGGAAACAGAGGTAAATTCACGTCATTATACCAAGGCTGGTAATTTAATATAGTATGCATGCATGATATTACAAATAGCATTATTATCATATCCGCGATGATACTATTTGGCAAGTCTTTATAGGACCAATTAAAATGTACGGCTTTTTAAAATCCTGTCAAATAACTGTTGTCAAGCAACAATGAATGTTTGCAATCACGCTTACACTAAGGTTTAATTTACCAGTAACTTTGACTGTGACATATAAATGACAATGATAGACATGTTTTTCTCATTATCAGAGTGGCCCGATTAGATTTACTAATCAGACAACTTTCATATTGTTTGCCAATGTCTATTATGTCACAGTCAAAGTTGCCTGGTTTGTTAACGGGTTTATATGAACTGAGTCTGACGTCAGTATATAACTTATGTACCTACCTAAAACAGTTTCTTTAGATGTCAAGTTTAGTACTTACCATCTAAATTACGTCGTGTAGATGCCACGATGTCACCAAGGCCGTATCTGAGGGGGGGTTTTAGGGGTTCAAACCCCCCCCCCCCGAAAACAATAAAATCCTTATATGTTTGTGTGTATGTTTAAATGTATGTTTAAAGTGTAACTAGTATTTTTTTCCCAAACCCCCCCCCCCAAATTTTGGTTCAGATACGGCCCTACACTGAGTTCCTTTCGGATAGGGTCGCGAATTGTCATTGGGCTCTTACGTTTTTTAAACGTAGGTAGTTAGGTAGTAATCCAACCTAAAAATGAATAGATAGTAGGTATTTTTGATGCTAAAAGAGGTCGCACAGACGTCGCATAATGACTCATTTCTGAAGGTCGTTAAGGGACTACAATTAGACGTTCTATATGTTGACCTAAAGATTGATACCGTATATTGGTAATTTAATAAACGTATAAAGGATGTCGGCGACTTGCTTAAGCCCGTATTCCACGAGCCAAGTTCTTGCCACAATTTGTTGTTAAGAAATTGGAACTTGTTATAATATTTTGACCAAATTGGAGGAAAAGGTACTGATTTTTGGTATTTTTAGTGGCAAAAATTTTCTCTCCTTCGGCGATTCGCCTGCTGCGCTTTTTATGTTTGCTCAAAATACAAAAAGAAACAATCCGCCACTATAGTATAGTCGATTTTGTAATACAGTAACAAATTGTTTTGACAATTATTTCTGTTAGTGTGGATTGTAATGTTTATTATGTAGGTAGGTACCTACATTTATTATGTAGTATATTATGTTTGTACGAAAGCATGCGACTGTATTAAAAATTTGACAGTAATTTTTCAAATCTCACCAATTTTGATATAAGTGTATCTGAGCTTTATTTATTTTAGAGTTTAGTAAACTGTTTTATAAATTATTTTATTAGGTATCGTATCAAAAAAAGTAGACTAAACAATGTTTTACATATCTCTTACTATTTTTAAAATAGTATTTAGACTAATATTTTAAAATTTATGACTGGACTATCTTGCCCCAATGTGTCAACGTACCAACACTGTTAGGTTTGTTTGTTTGTGTTGTAGAAAATTGCACGAGAATCAGATTGATTTTAATTAAAAAATATGCAAAAATCGCTTTATCCGCGACTATTATTTTTAAAGATTTTTTTAAATAGAGAAATGATAAAGGGTAATAAAGAAAAGGGCTTGGCGTCCAAACTGTATTTTTTTAAATTAAAAACCCTATACTAGAGGTGGGAAACTATCGATGGCAACTATCGATTTATCGATAATTGCATGGGTACCTATACTATCAAACTATCGATGTAGTATACCTACCAACTATCGAGAAGAAGTCAATTACAGCTACAACTGTTCCCATTTCGACACCTAAAGTCAGTGAAAGGCCAAATGATAAAGGTATGATGTTTGCAATATACTATACTCAAAACCCAATATTATATGCAGTGACGCAGCAGTCGAAACCATGGAAATCAAGGCAAGCCGCTAATAAGAACACAGTATTTTAGCAGTTTCCATTGTGTTTCGACTGCTACGTCACTGCATATAATATTGGGTTTTAAGTATAACCTATTAATTTCTGTTACTTTCCGATATTACGTATATTGGAGGCATTCTCCTGAACTATCTTGTTGAAAAACAACATGCAAGCTAGTCATTCGAGAGCAGCTGATTTCCGTAATATTTGTTAGGCAGTATTTAGAACAAGGAAATATAGACCTAACATCAGATCCTGTAGAATACTGAATGAACATAGATAATATGCCATACCTACAAACAGGAAGTAGCCAAAAAATACTTTTCCATTTCAGGAACATCAGTATCCTTTGAACGAGTTTTCTCCAAGGCTGGCAACTTAATAGCAACAAAGCATTCACGTTTAAAATCGAAAAATGTTACCTAATATTTATTTTATTAGTGGAAACTAATGGTTATTGTAAGGAATATGAAAAAAAGGGTGTTAGAAGTGATTCAGTAATAATTAACTTTTTATGTTTTTATAAATAAAAATAAAAAAAAATACGTTCCTTTTGGTTTTCGCTGTTATATTTATTTTTCTTAAACTATCGATAGTTTCACTCGATATATCAATAGAAAACTATCGCACTATCGATAAAACAGATAAAGATATATACGGTGTGAGTTTGTAACTTAGAATAAATTTACTAAATACAGGACAGTTTTTTTGAAAGTTGTGGTCTTTTTTATAAAAAAAAATGTTGATACTATGTGTCTCAAACATAGATATTTACCTTTAGATAAGCAAACAATAATCACGAAAGATTGCCTTGCGCATGTAAACAAAGCTACACACGATTAGACATGCGCACTGCAACATTACCTATCATTTGACGAATGGGAAAATAGACAGGTCCATGCTTTAAGTTTAGGTTCTTGCTCAAGTAATTGTAAAAGTTCACCTTCAAATTATTTTTAGGTGTGAACAGCTAAAATTTGCCCCTAATTCTTACCAAAAACTTTAATCAATTTTTGATCACGTTGGGAAATAATGTAGTGATTTCTGGCATTTTTAGTAGTTGCACACCTATCGTATTTTGAGGATGGAAAATTGTGTTTAAGGGTTTGATTCTAAAATTTGTTTAAAAAGGATTCGTCGTCGTGTTTTTAGTTCAAAAAGGAAGAGAACAAGTCAACTAAACTATAAAACTTATAAAATCGAATATAAAAAACCAACAGAACCACCAAAATAACCAATCTTTGATGTTATTGCGTACCTAACTTCAAGTTAAATATCAGTTGGTATATAACTTGTATTGATTTTTACAATTGGACAAAAACTTGGGTACCAACATGTAAAACATTTTGAAGCACAATTTCTTGTTCAAGAATTTGAAAAAGTTTTTGCCCGAGAACTTAACCCGTGGAATAATTTTACCCTTGTATTAATATAAACCACCCAGGTATTCCCTTTTTTCTTTTATACAGGGTGTCCCAAAAGTAATGGGACACAGAGCAACAGCAGACTCCTTAAGGCGAAATAATGTGATTTACTTAAACTTGCCTTATCCCAAAATTGATAACAACAAAGATACAGGGTGGCAAAGTTTTAATTTTGTTTTCGTTTTTTTTAACGAAACGACATAGCAGCACAAAATTAAGGCTTTTGGGGTTTTTTGAGGTGAGGAACTCAAAATTATCCATAATTTTTGTGTACCCAGTAGAGGGCGCTGCCTACGGCATAGCCCACTCCTTTTAGCTGGCATAACTTTGTTTAGGCTTCTTATATCGATCCGACTATTAAAAAAATAAGTTACTTTACTTCTTTCACATCGAAAATGTATAACTTATTAAAGTCACTAGGGGCAACCATTTTCGAGATAATTGCATTCGATATTTTTAATGCAAGAATTCTAAAATATTTAAATTAATTAAATCATTGAAATCAATGGTGGCCATTTTGAACACTTGCTATCACGGCGTTGTCATTTTTATTTCTAACCATTTTGTTACTTTTAAATGGTATTAAATAAGTATTAAACATTTTTTTGTTTAAAATAAAATTAGTAATTCCGTATACGAAAAAGCGTTTTTATTAGAAAAAAATAGTCAACCTTAAGTATCTACATTAACTGACACTTAGCTAATGTAGCTCATTTACAATAATTTTAAGTCAGAAATTTACCGTCGCTCGATTTTCCGTTTCTTTTGGACCACGTACTTAGTTGCATTGGACATATGAAATGCGATTATCTCAAAAATGGTTGCTCCTAGCGACTTCAATAAGTTATACATTTTTGATGTAAAAGAAGTAAAGTAACTTATTTTTTTAATAGTCGGGTCGATATAAAAATCCTAAACAAAGTTATGCCAGCTAAAAGGAGTGGGCCATGTCGTAGGCAGCGCCCTCTACTGGTTACACAAAAACTATGGATAATTTTGAATTTCTCACCTCAAAAAACCCCAAAACCGTTAATTTTGTGCTGCTATGTCGTTTCGTTAAAAAGTAATCGCAAAAAAACGAAAACAAAATTAAAACTTTGACACCCTGTATCTCGGTTGTTATCAGTTTTGGGATAAGGCAAGTTTAGATAAATCGCATTATTTCGCCTAAAGAAGTCTTCTGTTGCTCTGTGTCCCATTACTTTTGGGACACCCTGTATAATATGAGTAAGTATAGAGAAAAGTGTATTTTAAACTTTTTGAAGCAATATATTGCCCGCGTAGGTACCTACCTAATTAAAATGCAGGGCTGCAACTAAAATATACCAAAACATGTATCGGGATAATCTGTCTTGGTGTGTGTTTCTCTTAATTTTCATAACTTTTTTTCTATGCTTAGTTTGAAGTGTTTAAATTGATCATAATAAAATAAAGTTATATACCACGATTACTCCATACTTACTGAAAATACGAAATACCCGGTATTTTACCCCTATTTGTGCATAATAAAATCATACAACGGCTGTTCCTAGTTGTTGTTGATATTCCAATCCGAGTATCCGACTCACTAAAAGCACAAACACAATTCACTAAACGACTAAACTACACAAAAATAATTAGAAATCCGTAAATATTAAACACCCACAATAAACAACAAGGAATCCACAGAGAAAACTTAAAACACAACAAGAAAAATGGCGCCGAGCCGGTTCTGGAGTATATTTTGAGCATGTCGCTAAAGAACGACAGGCCGATAACAAGAGGTTTGTGCGCATGCCCAATTCTGCTGGGAGGGAAGGGACCTGACATCTAACCGGTGAGCCGTGCGCTTGGATGTATTTGTTCACCCATAAAACTTAACTTTTGTTTGAGCACGAGCTAAGCTGTACGTATCTAAAGGTAAATGTCTAAGGTCTCAAATTATATATATTACGATATCAAACTAGGGTTGTCATTTAAAAATAAATATGGAGTTCGTCATATTTCTAATTTGGGACACACTGTATTAATATTTATTTTTATAAAAAATACCACAACTTAAAAGGTTAATAACCGTGCCCAAGTACCCATTTTTCCAAAAAAAAACTGTACTGCATTTACTAAATTTACTCCAAGCTACAAACTTGCACTGTTTCAATTTTTTCGTCCCGAGGATAACACAAATAAACAAACCCAATAATTATTTTTCACATATGACGTTCGATTTTTTGTTTTAATTCAAAACGTCAAATAAATGTGTGATTTAATAAAAAAAATACTGTATTGAGATATATTTTCTTGAATAATACTTATGATAATGTGAAAAGTTTTTACATGTTTAGATTAGTCATAATTTCCTTAATGTGTATAAAGATCTGAAATTTTCTACCTTAAATTTAAAGGCGCTATGTGGTACTTATAAATAAGTTATTTTAATAATATGTACTTAAAATGTAGCTGGTAATTTTTACTTAATGTACTGAGGGTGTCCACGTAGATATTGTATATAATAGTTGTCCATTGCATTTATTAATAGGATAAGGTTTTATTTTTAAGATTAATCCCTATAGTGTAAAAATTCTCCACCAGATAGAAAAGAAAGTTGTATCCATAATCTTTATGAATTTGATCATAAAAGTTAACAGGTGGTCTTAAAATTTTCATAATCTAAATTCATAAATTGACTAAGAAGACTAATCCTATAGTCCAGGAGTCAGCGATCGATTCGACGACCAAGAGCAACATAGCTGATATTTTTCCTGTATTTTACTTAGTATCACAAGCAAAGTGACCTTCCACTGACGCTTTTGCTGTAGGTGTAGCTGCGGCAGCTGCCCACACACGTAAAATAATGTTAACAAGCTAATATCACCAAAGCTAAAATACTTTTCTTATATTTACGTAACTGTTTTAGTTAACTACCAAATGTTAGCTTTGCTAGTATAAGTTGACTCAGCACATATTTGTTTACGTGAGTAACAGAGCTATAATCCCCACCATAAAGCATGCTTTATGCTCTCTTTGTTAGTCAATAACATCATAAACATGTCAGCAAGTATCGGCTTCAGTGACATTCGTTATTTTACATTATTTTACGTGTGTGTGAAGCTGGCACAGCTACACCCACCGTCATTATATCAACTGATGGTCATGTCACTTACTTGTGATACTAATTAATGAAGCATAGAAGAAAAAGTCAGCGTTGGTTGAATCATTTAACTCCAAACGGTCTCAAAAGAGCATTATATGGGGCTCTAAAAAATTTAAAGTCACTTATATTTCATCCAGCATCATAAGAGGCAAAAAGAGGCCGGCACATAAGTCATTTTCTATACAGGAAGTTAATAAAAAATAGCATGATGTTCACGATGTTACTATCGTCCCGGTACCGATACAGGTTGGACCCCGACTAATATAGCAAATTTGCATCAATTCCTTTAATTATCGAATCGACAAAGATATATAAAAAATAATTAGATTATAATAAAATATTTATATATTATTATACTTTTATGTACTACCTATGATGGACCTGACATGCTTGCTGACGGGACTAACTTAACCTGAAAATTTTATTTACATTTGATGAAACAAATTTGGACGGTAGCGTGAAAATAGTTACATAAAGAATATTTGGGTACCTTCATTTGAGTTAATTTATTGACTTAACACTGAATATATTTTTTTTTAATATCCATTAACGAACATGAATTCTGAATCAATTGAAGTATCCCGGGTTTAACAGGTTAAACTGGTTCCTTTTAAAAATTAATTTTTCGACCACTATGTTGTCTTGCTAATATATTGTCTTCCTAACTACGTAGTTTTTTGTTGAGCTGGTGAACGAAACTGCCGTCTCGCGTTCGCCATTTTGTGCGGTGAGCTGCCAATAAAACCGTAGCAAAGCCGTTGTCTGTGGGCTACTTTTGATCCTTAAACTCATCTACATTAAAATGTAGAGTTAAGATAAATCGTTTCAAAGTTATGATGGCATTGGCAATAATTAAAAGCGATTATTGTGGCATATCGGACAAGTGTGTAATTGCTTTTCTCTTGGAATACACAGGGATCCAAGCACAATGGCTACCCTGGGGCCGGGCGGGTAGACCACGACGGCCGTTTCGTCCTTGCATAACCCAAGCAATCCTGACGCAGCGGTACGATGCATTAAAGCCTTTTTACAAAAGCAAAGCGGCCATCAATGCACCCTAGCGCCATCCCAGCGTAATTAACTCCAATATAAAAGGCAGTCACACAGGTAATAATCGAAAGGTAGACAACTAAATAAACCACGAAGTGCATCACAATCCAGTATAGGGAACGCTGTTTGCGTTTTCACCGAAACATGTTTATGGCTTTTCTTAAAACGGATTGCGCGCATTCTAGTGGTGCCGGCGTTGATCTGTTTCTAATCTGCAAAACAGCAGATAGCGTTTCCTATACTGGATTGTGATGCATTTCGTGGTGTTATTTAGTTGTCTACCTTTTGATATTAAGTGTGACTGCCTTTTATATCGGAGTTAATTCCGCTGGGATGGCGCTACGATGTATTAATGGCCGCTCTGCTTTTGTAAAAAGGCTTTTAATGCATCTTACCGCTGTGTCGAGATTGCTTGGGTTGTGGCTGCCCGTGAGTCCTAACAAGGAAGAAACGGCCGTCGTGGTCTACCCGCCCCAGGGTATCCATTGTGCTTGGATCCCTGTGTATTCCAATATAAAAAAACAGTTTCACACGTGTCCGATATGCCACTATATTAGCTTTTAATTATTTTTGCGGACACTATATTATCTTCCATTTGCAATAATTTTAAGTACTTTACGTCACATGGATTTTAGTTGTAGATACACTTTTATTTCTCGTCAAATGATTTATATACTTAATTATGTTGTATATTTTATTTATTATAAATGTAAACGATAATTTACTGCAGACTATCCAAAAAACCCAGCTTGAGAATACAAAATGTAGAGTGACTAAACGGATTTGGTTCACAGGAAATTGAATAACTTCCTCGGGGAAAGTCACTTTGCAGACGACAACCAACGAAAAGAGGGTGTAGTGATGTATGTTTCGAAGGCAACTATAGGAATGATATTTATGGATCTGATAGTCGTTGCAAAAAGAACGAAATTATTAAAAATGTATTCTGATCATAGACAATTTAATATCTATGATTCTGATTCATTGTTCATCAGGTAGTTCCTGTTCCTAGAAATATTGTATCATTCTTGAGTCTGTGGTACACTATCGGCAATAAAATAATCTTAAATAAATGTGTATGAACTGTACGAATTTATAAAAATCTTTGTAAATAGAATCCTAATATATTTGACTTTAGAGTTAGCGCTAGATACTGTAAATATTTATACTTGGTTCATGTAAGACTTAATAGTAAGTAGGGGTTATTTTAAAAGTTTCTCGATCATGGTTCATTTCTTGAAATGAATTGCCACACATTTTTTAAAATATGTACCTACAGGGTGGCCTATTTGTGTGACAAAGTAATATATCGTTTCTACTATTATCGAGTTATCCAAAAACAGTTTTTACAAAAGTTATTAGGTTTAAATAAATATATGTTTTAAAATTATTTTTTATTGTCGCTATAAGAACAGGACAATAAAAATATAAGTACATTTTTTAAATTCAACACCCTATAAATTTTAGCATTTTTGGGTTCCCCATAAAATTATTCATATGACGTCATATTTGATTTTTCATTTTTTTCCAACGTTGCTAAACAAAATGAAAAATTCTTGGCAAAATTAGGTACCTACCTGTATTTCTCAATTAAGAAAGAAAATCAAAAATAGAAAATCTCCTATAAACCTTTAAGTATAAGAACAGAAAAATAGCTTTATTTCAGATTCATTTTCTTTAAAGTAGCGCTATATTAAATGTGTGTTTTGCTACAAAATCAAAATTGGTATATTAAAATTTGGTCGCATGTGATGCAAAGTTTATTTGTTTTTACCCTGTATAGAAGGTAACTTCATAAAATAAGTATTTTTGAAAATGTAGTTTGTCTAAAAGTAATGCACCTTAATATTAAGACAGAACACAGTGTCATCAGTAAAGTGTTCATTAAGTAGAAAATAAATTTTTGTGGTGGGTAAAAAATCAAAATTATCTTATGCAGTTAAAATTTTGCATGTGGGCTAGAAACTACATTTAAAAAACTTTTTCTAATAACTTTTTCGATATTTTCAGAATTAACCCCACTTTTGAATTATTTTTTGGAAAAAATTAAAATTTGGCAGATAATGCGAATCACGTGACTACTATTTTTTTGCTTATTTTTCATCTCGATCGAAGCAGAACTTGATGCCAAAGTCAAATTTCGAATAAAGTTATTAATACAAAAAATCCCATATGATGCGGACTTTACTGGTCACATGTGCCCATATAATATATGGTGTTTCATTTGATAAAATCGAGTTATTGTACTTTACTATGTTTTAATGTCAACAGAAAACACCCTGTACAAAATTATAAATGATTTGAAACTGTTTTACTATCACTATCCTTAACACGTTGGCTACCAAGGGGGTATTTGTGTTTCGACCTCTCAGACCCTCTATACATTTTGACATAAACTTGAAGAAAAACACCTTTCCTGCTTTATATATTTATATCGTATAATAATATGCAGTTCCTGTGAAATTTTTTGCTCCGGCTCATACAGTGTCACCAGTAAAGTCCGCATCATATGGGATTTTTTTCGAAATTTGACTTTGGCATCAAGCTCTGCTTCGGTCGAGAAGAAAATTAAGCAAAAAAAATAGTAGTCACGTGATTCGCATTATCTGTCACATTTTAATTTTTTCAAAAAAATAATTTAAAAGTGGGGTTAATTTTGAAAATATCGAAAAAAGTTATTGGAAAAAGTTTTTTTAAATGCAGTTTCTAGTCCACATGCAAAATTTCAGCCGCATAAGATAACTTTCATTTTTTACCTATATTTTGTAAATTGCACCACTTTTGCAAAATAAGACTCAACGCAACTTACATAAAACTTCTTAGTTTTGACAATGCTTTATTTCAGATACATTTTCTTTAAAGAAGCGCCACATTAAATGTGTGTTTTTCTACAAAATCAAAATTGGGCTATAAAAATTTGGCCGTATGTGATGCAAAGTTTATTTGTTTTGGACCCTGTATAAGGTAACTTCATAAAATAAGTCTTTTTGAAAACGTAGTTTGTGGTTGAAAGTAATACACGTTAACGTTATTATGACATAGCTTAATAATAAATTATAATATAGGGGTCTTAAATTAAATCGTTGAAAATAGATAAACTTTACGTTGTTAAACTAAAATTTATTTTCCACTTAAAAAACACTTTACTGAAGACACGTACTGTGTTTTTTTTTGTCTTAATATTAAAGTGTATTACTTTCAGACACAAACCACCTTTTCAAAAATACTTATTTTATGGAGTTACCTTATACAGGGTCCAAAACAAATAAACTTTGCGACACATACGACCAAATTTTAATAGCCCAATTTTGATTTTGTAGAAAAACACACATTTAATGTGGCGCTTCTTTAAAGAAAATGTATCTGAAATAAAGCATTGTCAAAACTAAAAAGTTTTATGTAAGTTGCGTTGAGTCTTATTTTGCAAAAGTGGTGCAATTTACAAAATATAGGTAAAAAATTAAAATTATCTTATGCGGCTGAAATTTTACATGTGGACTAGAAACTGCATTTAGAAAAACTTTTTCTAATAACCTTTTTCGATATTTTCAGAAATAACCCCACTTTTGAATTATTTTTTTGAAAAAATTAAAATTTTACATATAATGCGAATCACGTGACTACTATTTTTTTGCTTAATTTTCATCTCGATCGAAGCAGAGCTTGATGCCAAAGTCAAATTTCGAATAAAGCTATTAATAAAAAAAAATCCCATTTGATGCGGACTTTATACTGGTGACACTGTATAAAAGGTACCTATGTCCGCGACCTATCATATACCATTTGACTCATATATGAGACATAAAAAAAAAACACGAAAATGGGTAATTAGTTATAAAAAAGTATCTAATGATATTCTTGGAAACAGGGATCTACATATAGCCCAACCACTTGGCCATTTTTGTCTTTACAGTTCTTAAAAAATCCAACGAAATAATGGAGCACAATATAGCACGTGCTTTTAACGTCTTTCTCACAAACAGTACCATCCTACGCACAGACCACGCGTCCTAGATATAAGTCGTTTCATTCTATAGAGTATAGATCCAGCCCAAATTGCAATCCGCTCCGTCTGACCGCACCAATTTAAATCGTCATTACGTATAGTCGGGACCACGGCTCAAGTGTGAGACGCTGGTCTGTAAGGAAAATTGCTGTGGCTCATATATGAGTCGCTTGGTAGCGAACGTGTTAAGAATGTATAGGTAAGTTTCGATTTTCTTGTTGGTAAACAGGTAATTTTATAATTATCCTGTTTTTTCCCGAAATTTTAAGAACTTTGCATTTTATTTGGCAACATTGCAAAAAAAATGAAAAACCAAATTTTGCTGCTTCATATGGATACTTTCATGGATAAACTAAAAATGCCTAAATATATAGGGTGTTCTATTTGAACTAATTTTAGATTATATATTATTTAACTATAGTACCTCACTTTTCGAAAAACTTCTTTTGGATAACTTAAATAGTAGAGTCGATATATTACTTTGTCACGTAAATGGGTCACCCTGTATATCACTTATTTCTTATCGGGTATATTAATTTACCTGTGTTTTTCTCCTTATTAACATGATCTTCGACCAATTGTTTAACAAAAAATGTGTAATACACTCCAGTTTTTAATATAAATAACCCCTACGGTAATTTTGACGCGGCCAAACAATTTTTATGGTAATAAAAATCAGGAACAATTCCCTAAACACTATGAGCTGTGCCATAGAAAACCCAATAGGTAATTAAAGAGTTTTTTTTCCAAAAACCCCATTTTTAAAGTTTGCAGGATTCAATCGCATTACTTTCCAAAATATTCTAATGGATGGCCACCCTGTATAAGGGGAC
Organism: Polydrusus pterygomalis; assembly: GCA_963969555.1. Classification (NCBI taxonomy): domain Eukaryota; kingdom Metazoa; phylum Arthropoda; class Insecta; order Coleoptera; family Curculionidae; genus Polydrusus; species Polydrusus pterygomalis. Next base: position 31,969,785 of record OZ018375.1, on the reverse strand, counting down.
GTTCTACTCATTTAAAATAAAAAAGTTAGTTAGACTAGCCCTGTATAGTTACAGAAACGGTTTCATCCTTCCTAGTTGTGCCGTTTTTAACTATACTGCTCATCACAAAGTTCGACAAAGTGTATTATTAACACCTTTATTTCTGGTCTGTCGTTCACAAACGACATCACGGATTTTAATGCGGTTTGCACATTTTGAAAGATTGTTTCTTGCAGATTAATACTATATAGTTTGCCTATAAGGTAACCAATGCACTTTAATATTATACAGGGCGGTAAAGAAAGCCGTGCAAAAAATTCGAAATTTCAAGCAAGTCACATTTTTTGTTTAGTAGTGTATTTTCATGTTATATTTTAACGTCGTTTTATAACCTTTGGACAATTTCGATATTTTTTATTATACGGTGTGTCCACGGATAGAGTTTGGATGAGGAAAAACTTTTTTTAATAGGTATCTATAAAAGAAAAAGTCATTCTTTATAAAAACGTCTGCTTATGCTGAAACTTCAATTTCAAATATCAGATTTGTGATTACTATACAGGGTTCGTCAAAAACCAAAATTTTACTTTGAAGAATTTTTTTTTCAATTCTTTGATTTATTAAATGAATTTTGCTTGCGCTGAAACTACAATTTCAAATATCACATTTGCCATTACAAGGTTCGTCAGAAACATCTTTAGTTTTTTTGATTTCGTTTAAAATAAATTTACGTAAAAACAAAAAACTATTGTTTCTTTCTTACTTCGTATATGATTTTATATCTCGCCGAGTAACGATTTTGTTGTGAGAAAACCCTTTTTTATATGCCTACTTTTGAAGTATTTTAATTATTACATGTCATATTTCTTTAACTCATTCAATCTTAAATCATAAAACTTTTATTCAAACGTGATACCACCGAGTTAGCGAATAGTTCAACTAGACATCTGAATTCCCGATAACAGTTCCTAACTTGCTGTATTAGGATATTTGTAATAACAACTCTTATCTTTTCTTTCAAGTGATCTAAGTTATTATTGATATTGGTTTTCTACACATGTGGCATGTGGCTTCAGATATCTCCATAAGAGAAAGTTGATAATAATTGTGAGATCGAGACTCCTACGTGCCAACTGATTTGGACCATAGCACAGAATATATAGCTACGCAAACTATATATTCTGTGACCATAGGTATTAGGTACCCCTTAATCCATTTGTTCCCAAAGTGATGATTTACCCAATCATCAAAAGGAATTGAAAATTAAAATAATAATCCAAAAACCAAAAATACATATGTTTCTGATCAACCCTTTATAGTAACCGGAAATATAATAGTTGAAATTGTAGTTTCAACACTAGCAAAATTCATTTAATAAATCTAGGAATTAAAAAAAAAAGATCCAAAAAACTAAAAATTTCGTTTGTGACGAACCCTGTATATATAGTAATCGCAAATCTGATATTCAAAATTGTAGTTTCAGCACAAGCAGACGTTTTTATAAAGAATGACTTTTTCTTCTATACTTAGTAAAAAAAGTTTTTCCTCTTTCAAACTCTATCCGTGGACACACTGTATGCCCTAGGGAGGGCACGACATATCATATTTTATAAAAAAAATGTACTGGTCACGTTATATAGGCATACCATACTCTTAGATAATCTGCAAGAAACAGTCTTTTAAACTCTGCAAACAACATTAAAATCCGATATGTCGTTTCCAGGTACAGACCAGTAATAAAGGTGTTAAAAAAACAACTTGTCGAACTTGATGTGATGAGCATGAGCAGTTTCTATGGATGTGTTAATTTTCAAAAAATTATACTCAGAGTTTTTGAACTACCTATTCGCAATAATCCAGACTTTTTTGGCATACTGTATATGTGAAGAAGCGATGCACTGTGATGGTAAATAGCTATTTATCTAACAAGTGCGGAAAATGAATTTTTCCGCACGAGTCTGCCGTTCACCGAACAACGCGTAGCGGAGTTCGGTTAACCAGCCGAGTACAGGGAAAACATTTTCCGCACGTGTCAGGTACAATAGTTTTTCTACAGACGTGTGGAAATAAGTAACACATATTTCAAAGAAATTTAACAATTTTTAATTAACTATAACAATCACATACATATGTAACAGTAACTAATTCTGAGAAAAAAAGTAATAACTACAAGTTATAATTGATATATTATTGATTTTGACATAATCGTGCCGAAAACTTTTTTCGCACTAGTGTGGAAAACCCAATTTTCCGCACGGATTTTTGACATAATCGTGCCGAAAATTTTTTCCGCACTAGTGTGGAAAATTGGTTTTTCCACACGACTGTAGAAAAACATATTATTGTCATGTTGACAATAAAGTTGTGAAAATTACCTGGGAAATTACAACACATATAGGGGAGACCGGGGCAAGAAGATCCCCCTAATAGTTTTGGCCTTAGATGTCCCATCCACTGAGAGTTAGGAGTTTGTCTTTTGGCAAGCATGTAGTTTTATATGTTGTTTATATTTTTATATCTTTTGGTTAAGTTGATTTTAAAATTTCAGCCAATAAAGTAGACATATGCAAAGTAAACTTGGGGCAAAATGATTCCCTATGTAAATTAAATGAAGTTTTCTTGTTTTTGCTAAATTTGTGGATATAAAATTAACAAGCCGTTATCTAAGCATTTTTATTAAAGAAAAGAACCAAATGAACCGAAAAAAAATATAAAACTAACAAAATCCTAACGTTATCATTTCGCCCCATTGTTTTAGGGAATCATTTTGCCCCATTGTTAACGGGATCCTTTTGCCCCATTTGTAAGCGGCATAATAAAGCTAACCTAACTTTTTTTATACGTACTAAAATTTGCAAAACTATCGACCAGTTTGTTCACTACACTTACTACACTATACTTTCTCATAGCTACCATCGAATATTTTTATACCTAACTGTTTTTTAGTAACGAACATGGATAATATGAAATGCTTTCCTATTATCAAGTCGGCAAAAATCATAAAATGCTTTACACTGCCAAAACACTTGCACACTGATCGCTGTCATTTATTGTACTAACCCGCCGTACTTGAAAGGCACTGTTGCCAAGTCTACGGATGCTCTTGTGCATACAGGAGCGACAAAAAGACGTGGGATCGTTTGACCCCAGGGGATCTTCTTGCCCCGGTCTCCCCTACCTAAGCTTTTCATTTTAAAAGTTTATTATACCTACGATTTTCTTACTAAATTTAGGAATGAAGTTTAAAAAAAACTCTTTGATTACGCCATACACCTCTAGAAGTAGTAGACTTTTGTGTAACATGATGATATTAATATGAACGTACCTCTTAAACTTACCTACCCAATTGTAATTTGTACTATTGTAATTTATTAATTTAAATGTTGATTGTATGAAGATATGCAGTATTATTAAAATCTTTGTGTAGAAAACAATATGACATTTGTTTTATTTGATATACCCAATCCCTTCAATATATGTGTACATTTAGTACATTGAAAAAAGTTGTTGGTGAAATTAATTAATTTTAATATTTTTTGAAGCAACATGGATGGCATTGTATGTATTTGTAAAATATATTGTGAGTAAGTAATTTTCAATGGCTCTAGAAAACTTTTAACATGCCAAACGCTTTTTGTAGGTTGTCTACTTAATATTCATTTTTTTTTTCGTTGGTCTTGATTCATTTAATAACAATAATATTTTATAACTAAAGGGCGGATTATATGCACTTGAATTTTGCCAAAAATACGCGTATATATTTGTGTGCCTTTCAAATATGTAGTTATTTGCATTTTAGTATTGAAAATACTACTGGTCGGGTATATACGGGTCCATTTCATGAAAAATAAACGACATCAGAAAGCGTCACGCTAGAGATTAGTCGACCGCGTCGGCTTGGCGGTGTGGGTAGGTCAAGGTTGCATAGGCCAAAATTTAGGACATAAATAACATGGCGGATCTGTAATAAGCCAAACGTTGAACCGGCTGGAGTAATTCTTATTGATCGGGAGCTCTGATAAATTGTAGGAATTAAAAAAATAAACCAATAAATCAATTAAGAATAATTAGTCAAGATTGTATCACATATTATGTAAATCCTGAAATAAATAATTTATTGTGATTAGAGGTAATGAAAGGTCACACTGACAGGTCAGTTAGACATAAGCGTCACTTAGACCGGTGGATATCCTCGGATCTAAGAAAAATAGCGCGGTTCTTGAAATATTACAAAGGAAGTTGGGGGTAAAAAATTGAAAAAATTGGGAAAAAAATAAACAGTAAATGTCGCTGAAACAAAGCGAAATAGCGCGGCGGTCTTGGCGTATTACACAGAAAGTCGGGGACGAGAATTGCAAAAAAGCAGAAAAAACTCAAAAGTGAATATCTCTGGAACAAGAACAACAGCGCGGCGGTCTTGAAATATTACAAAGGAAGTTGGGGGTATAGAAGTAAAAAAAGTGAAAAAAAAAACTAAAAAGTAAATATCTCCGAAACAAAGCGAAGCGCGAAGCATAACTCTTTCTGCTTCCCCTACGTTTTGCGGATCAACTGGAGGCAGTCGCAGTTCATCGCCAGCCATTAGAGAGACACGTAGGTATAAAATTAAGATTGGCCAATAACTGAAGTCGGCTGTGAAATGTTATTTAGAAGTTTTAAACCTATTATTTTACATTTAAGTATAATACCAATCCAAAACATTTCATAGCCGACTTCCGACTTAAGATTTAGACATTTCATGAACAAGAGTACAAGGACCAGCAGGTAAATGGCTGTGTATAGCTAAAGAAATAATTTTGTCGCTATTTTTGGAAAGGTGGTTTTGAGCTCTCTTCAATATGTACTAATTTACAGATTATCCTATATTTTTTATTTAAACAAAACAGTCAAATTTACACATTTCTAAGTATAATAATTTAATTATTATTTCAAACTAAATCGGAGCATCCATGCCGTTATAACTAACGCATGATAGCGGTTCCATTGTGTCAACACGTTACATACTCACAGATAGAAGTAATCTGTGACATAATGGTTTACTTCTCGCCACTGTATAATATTAATAATAATAAATGACTTTATTTCTGATGACTTTCACAGAAATAAAGACATGTATTATTATTATTATTATTATTTTATGTGGTAGGTATTTTCAATACGCCTATGATACTTGCGTAAGATGCAAGATCTGTGGATTTTTTTACCAAATATACTGCAATATTTTCTAATTTATAATAGTACCTAATAAAATAAATAAAAAATTGGGTTCTAAAAAATATGTAGTCAGGAATGGTTTGTTGACAAAATTTTTGCAAAAATTCTCTAAATTGCGAATTTTGCAATTTTTTTAAACTACTTTTGCTGCGACCAAGGCCTTGCATAAATCTTCTTGAAAAATTTCCTTTTCAGATTTCGATTTTTCTCCAACATTTTGAAATGCGAAGTGAAACTTTGACTTGTGCAGCGGCGTTTTTAAATGAAAAACTTATTTTCACAAACAATAATTTTTGTACAAGCTTTACAGAAGACTTTTCTCCACTAAACTCTAACTCTAACTTTGAAATTACTAGTTTCTCACTGAAAATACAGAAATCTTTCGACAAACTAAAACAGAAGTATGTATTACAAATCGATATAAATACAGTTTTTTAATCAGGTAATAATAACGCATTATTAAATAACAATAAACAACCCCTAACAATATACCTGCAAACCTCGAAAACCCCCAATAAATACCTTGTGAATAACCAAAATGTAAATATAATTATTATAATCTTCAGATTGGAAAATCCCTGAAATAAGTACCGAACTAGACATTAATTAAACCTTTAACGTTTAAAATTAAAAGCCGAAAACATAAAAACATGCTCTTAAAAATAAATAATAATTTATGAAAAATATGCATTTTATTATAAAATTGACAAAATATGCTAAAAATGCATAATGTATGTGCATTTTGCATATATTCCGCCCTTTACTTATAACAATCAAAGTAAGTATATAAACGTTCCTGTTTCTTTGCATTTTTACCTTTTTTTTAGATAATGTGTATATTTTTATCTATATATACTTAATAATTTTTTTATCATTAAGTATAATTTTTCCATTAGTTTTTTTTTGTTATCACTGGGACACAATGACATGCACGGGGTAACACAAGATTCTTATTAGCGTCTCATTGGCCGCATGTTCACGTTCAGACAAAAAATAATTTTGATTTATTATAATGCTTATAAACTATTGAAATTATATTTACATCGGACAGTATAGGTTTGCTGGTTTGTAGGAAATATAGTTTTTGAATTATTTAGTTGTATAAAAAAATCTTTATAATATTATTTGTAGATACAAAAATAATATGTTGTGGATCGGCTATTTCGTTACAAAAGGATTATCTCTTAGAAATGGTAGGTACCTAGTTTTTAACGTCTGTATTAAATATAACTGAAAAATATATTATAAATATATTGCGGCTATTTGGATATCACTGTTTAGGAGTCTAATATCGGATTCCTGTAGAAGTTGCGAATGTCGACGACACGGGAGGAACGATAAAACAGATCTTAATGATTAGTGGTCATGAGTGAGTTCCTTTCCCTTAATAACCCCTTCCCCGGTTTGAAATCACAGGGCATTTCAAACTGTATACCGGGTGTCCACGGAAGGTGGCTCGCCCCTCTAACTTTTTTGTTTTTCAAGATAATTAAATAAAATTCGGGGGATTTGTATACGACATAAAACTGCATTTTTGACACGTGACTCAACATTATGGGACTTTCGGTTTAACCGGAAGTAACATAAACTTTTGATTTTTAAATGGGACACCTGGTATATTTTACTTTTTTTTAACTCCATATGATATTCTAAATACAACGATGTGTCACTTGTCACTTTTTGTCACCAAGGAAATATTTTTTTCAACTTCTTGTAAAACTATTATTTTCCATTTTTTTTAAACAACAAACTAATTTACTTTGGCAGAAGCTGATGTAGGCATTTTAATTTTCTTCAAGTCATGATTTTGTTTCATCAGTTTTGCTGGTCACAGGCTACTTGATGCATTTAAATCTAAATTTATTCTCAAAAGATGCTTCATTTTAGGAAAGTTCTATATGTTAACTTTTTAAAGCTTTTTAATGGCAGCTTTTCTAAAACCTAATAGTGTATGGTATCAAAATAATCGTAATAAAATCCTCTTTTTTCTTAACCCGAGCCACCATGTTGCCATTTAGAAAAAATGAGTTATACAACTTTAAAGATTAAATTTTACATAGCACATAGCATTGGATCAAAAATAGTAAAATTGTATTTTTCCCAAGATTAGAGAACTGAAATAAGTGATTTTAAGGTATTCATAGCCCTCTAGATAAAACAATAAATTTGGAAAAAAATATTTTCTTGGTGACAAAAAGTGACAAGTGACACATCGTTATATTTAGGATGTCATATGGAGTCAAAAAAAGGAAAAATATACCAGGTGTCCCATTTAAAAATCGAAAGTTTATGTCACTTTCGGTTAAACCGGAAGTTCCATAATGTTGAGTCACCTGTGAAATAATGCAGTTTTATGTCGTATACAAATCCCCCGAATTTTATTTCATTATCTTGAAAAACAAAAAAGTTAGAGGGGCGAGCCACCTTCCGTGGACACCCGGTATACTAACATTAAAATTGAATAAAGTTATATTGCCTAAGTTGGTAAGAGAATTTCAGTGTCTCCGTAGCGTAATTGGTTAGAGCGTTCGACTGGTAATCGAGAGGTTCTGGGTTTGAATACCGGCGGAGGTGTAAAACTTTTTTCAATTTTAAAAACTTTGTCTGCGCGCCGATTAACATTTCTCGATTATCTCTTAGTCCTATTTTAAATTTATAGCAAGCAGATAAGCAGATAATGTGGTTTGATCGTAATCTCGCTATAATTTGTATAGCCTTTTCATTAGTTGTATTTGAAAACTATGGTTTACTACTTTGAGCTTAATGTTACGAAAATAAGCCCCCTTTGTCGCTAATTGGTATTGGGATTGCCAGTCTTTATTCAATCTTTTCAATCAAAATTCGCTGTAATTGTTCGATAGAAATCTGTTTTTGAAGTTTATAGTTCGTATCTACATATCCAGTGTTCCTTCCTTCGCCAGTTTGTCCACAATTTCGTTTTCGTTAATTCCAATATGTGATTTTATCCATATTAATTTAACTGTCTTAGCCTGGTTTATTATTTTGTAATTTAATTTAAGAATTTTGGCTATCAAATGATTAGTTTCAGTAGCCGGGGAAGCTGATTTCAGTTTTTGTAAAGGGCTTAGGCAAATATTATGTAGTGTTGATTTTCATTTTCTAGGCATATTTTGCGAAGAAATTAGGCGAGTATTTATAAAAAAAAAACTTTGGTACCAAAATAATTGGCAGTGACTCATTTTTACCGGGGTGTGTAAGACGTAGTTGGTTGGTTGGTTAAAGGCGGGGGTCGGGTTCGACGTGTGGCCCAAGCTTCTTACACTGCAGCCTTCTGGCTTATTGTGCGCCCCAGTCTTGTTAGAAAAGATTTGTTCCTTCTACGAGGTCCAGTAGTTTCCTTCCAAGTTTGTCGTGCGGGAGGTTGTCGCCACGTCGAATGTTTCCGAAGATTTTGAATCTTTTACGGTTTAGCGCTTCGCAGCTGTAAGACGTAAGGGGAACGCCAATTCCAGAGGCGTGTCATTTTAAACAATAATAAATCAAAAAATATATGAATTTCTTGTTTATTATTATACCTAATACATTTACATTACTTAATAATTTACATTTACTAGGTATATCTAATAAATTAAACTGAAAAATAAATGAAGCTTTTACATTTGGTGATCTAATGCAGTAATAATTAGAGAAACTAAATTACGTAGGTATAAAATCCAAGACGAATAATAAAGCAACGGTATAAGCTATTTTCATAAATTTTTTTATTGTATTACAATATTACATAATAATAGAAAGATGTAATAGTGGATTAAGGGCAAAACCTAATTATTGTTACTTAATGAACACTACTTGGTAATACTTTGACAAATTATATTCCACCCCGACATTAAAAAGTGTTATGATGACATAATATTATATACGTACGTTACAATTTTAAATGCATTATTACCATTACAGCGATTATTCACTATCTGATGATGAAAACATTTCATTACTGTCGCTACTGCTGTCATCCGCAGGATTTATAATAATATGACTTCAACGCGTACATCTAAGTTCCACATTTTTTTTTTCTACGCCCTCGACATGTAATACGCACTTATATGCCAATCCGCTGCTTGTACATTCGCTATTGCCGTTTTTAACAGTTCTTTAACATCTTTTAATTTAAATGTTCTATTTTCACGCGCCACTTCGCCTTTTATCTGTGCCCATATAAGCTCGATTGGATTTAGTTCACAATGGTAAGGCGGTAAACGTAATATTGTAACACATCGTTCACGAGCCATTTCATCCACTACATATTTCGTATATTTTTTTTTTGTGAAGTCTTGCAAGATCGAGCAACTGGACTTTTAGCATTTTTTCGCCAAATGGAATATTTTTTTCTTCGAGCCAGTCAACAATCTTTCCTTTTCGCCACGCAGAAGTTGGCAAAGCTTCCACCCGACGGCTGTGGTATGGTGCATTGTCCATCACGATTACCGACCCACGTTCAATACGCGGTAGGATGGATTTAAACCAATCTTCAAACACTTTCGAGTTCATATCCTCATGATAATCACCGGTTTTACGAGATTCAAACACGTTTAACCCACCTTCAAGAAAACCCGATGTGAGTTATAATTAACCGACGACCTTTTCCTGAAGGAGCTTTCAATCCAGGAATTACCCAATCCAGTGGACAGTCCATTGATAAAGGCGTTACGTGCATCTTTAATGTTGAGATCTTGCCAAATGTAATTCACAGTATGTCCTTCACTTATCCATGTCTTCCCTGCCGAAAAAACCTCGTAAAGACTTATAAAAAAAAAACAATAGAAACTTATAAGAACTAAGTCGGTTATTGAAACAGTAATTCCTAATAATTTATGGGTCTTTAGAAGGTCATTTTCTATGAGAACTTATACGTACCAATCAGGAAAACCTCTTTAAAGAGCATAAATGATGAAAATTTCCTATTATATTTTTGATCTATTTTATGAGGACTTATAAGTGCTCATAAGGAATACCATTTATAATTAACGGATTTCCGAATATTCTATAAGCCTGTATGTAACAGTAATTCCTAATATTTTATGAGTCTTTAGAAGCTCTTTTTCTATGAGAACTTATATGTACCAATCTGGAAAACCTCTTTATAGCGCATAAGTAATGGACATTTCCCATTATCTTTTTGATTCATTTTTATGAGAACATATAAGGAAGACCATTTATAATCTGATAAGACCTTACAAGTCTTTTTGAGGTTTTAACAATATTTCCTTATTCATACCAACAAGGTTGAAAGTGTACACCCTTGATGGGGAGGGGAGAAAAAAAATCCTACGTAATGATAAAAATAATTGTACACTTCGATCGGTGTACAGGGTGTCCCAAATTCGAGCCTCATCATGGGGATCTCGGAAACTATAAGAGATACAGCATCGGTTAAATTGTGGCAAAGTTGCGCAATTTCGTACTGAGCAATATCGCAAAAAAATATCTGAGCTATCTTTTTTAGTTTTTGAAATTTTTGCAAAAAACTAAAATTTTGAGTTTTTGTTTTTTTAAACTGCTTGACTTATTTTATCCGCCACAGAAAAACAAGCACAACATTGTTAAGGCAACTTTTTACGCTCCATATTGTTACGTTTTTAGAATTTCGTTACAACGTTTCGTTTTTATGGAACTATTACCAACTTTAATTTTTTAAATACGGACCTGCATTTTTTATTTTATTTTTTGATAGCCCTTTAAGCCCTGAAATAAACCATGTACCACACTTAATTATATTTAGACGTTTTGATGTCATTATTACATCTTCAGGAATGTGATAATTATTTTTAAATACGGCCCTGGTGTTAGTTACTTAATATTTTTACCACATACAACATGTAAATGGATCCGGAATTTTATACAAATAATTTACTATATTTAAGTTTTTATTTTTTTTATATAAATTGTAACAAAGTAAAAATAAAACCAAACAAAACAAAACAAAGGTTGCTTTGACAAGAACTTTAACTTGATTGTTTGGCTTAAGGTGGAATTCTCAACGTCATTTCATCTGTTACCAACCTATTTCGCGTTGCTTTTTTAGTTTATTATTTGATTAACTAACATTTAAATAAAGTCAATATCGTCGGTACAATATTTAGGTAATAGCTGACATATTACAAAAATATCAATTTATTTCATTGCTAACTTTGGGAGAATTGTATAGTGAAAGAAGAATGACATAATAATGTTTAAAAAAATCTTACATTTTTCGCTATAAAATTCTCCTAAAATATTTAATGAAATTCCTTGATATTTATTTAATATGGCAATTATTACCTATAGAATATGAAGACGATATTAATTTTATTTAAATTTTGAGTAAAAGCTAGAAAAATTAAATAAATATACGCGAAATAGGTTATAGGTTGGCAAGCATGTTGATATTCCACCTTAATTATCTTGACAACTGCAGTCACCATTTATACTGAATATTTCAGCAAAATTATGTTTTCTGCTTTAGAAAAGCGATACATGTTACGAGTTTATTATTCTTCCAATAGGAGTTCACAAATTTCTTGTGACCGTTATTTACAGGACTATTCTGAACGCTTGCAGCCTCATTATAGTTATTTTGCTACGCTTGATACTAATTTAGCCCAGTATGGTAGTTTTAATAAACCATGAGTCAAATATACACCAGGGCCGTATTTAAAAATAATTATCACCTTCCTGAAGATGTAATAATGACATCAAAACGTCTAAATACAATTAAGTGTGTTACATGGTTGAATTCAGGGCTTAAAGGGCTATCAAAAAATAAAATAAAAAATGCAGGTTCGTATTTAAAAAATTAAAGTTGATAATAGTTCCACATAAACGAAACGTTGTAACGAAATTCTAAAAAGGTCACAATATGGAGCGTAAAAAGTTGCCTTAACAATGTTGTGCTTGTTTTTCTGTAGCGGATAAAATAAGTCGAGCAATTTAAAAAAACAAAAACTCAAAATTTTAGTTTTTTGCAAAAATTTCAAAAACTAAAAAAGATAGCTCAAATATTTTTTTGCGATATTGCTCAGTATGAAATTGCGCAACTTTGCCACAATTTAACCGATGCTGTATCTCTTATAGTTTCCGAGATCCCCATGATGAGGCTCGAATTTGGGACACCCTGTACTGATATAATTAACACAGTAAATATAATGTTGATGTGAACAGACTGTCATCAAAATGTACAACTATTTTATTTACAGGTGTACATTTAGATCACAGTCTATCAACATCCACACACATTGTGTTAATGATGCCAATAACTGTGACTGGAAAGCACAATTATTTTTTCCACAAATGTACATATCGATGGTTAGTAGCAATACCACATAATGTCAACATTTTGTAATATTTTAGGAAAAAGTAAAAAATACCTCGTATTGACTTTATTCAGTAAATACAATAGGTACCACGTTTCAAATATCACCGGTTTGTGAAATCATTTAAAAACAAAACAACCTATTTCGATTGGCTGGATTGTAAAATACGTTTGTGCACCGTTGCCACATGGTAACAGGATAAAAAAGCTGTAAAAATATCATTTTGGCAAAAAGTGATGATACATGGTATCGCCAATTACCGTTAGGCCATCGATATACAAGGTTCATTCGATTTTATACTAAAAATTTGGAGTTAAAAGGGAGCGTAACATAGTAACTCGATAAAAATTAAAGCAACAAATCTATTTAAAACACTTTATACCTAGATATTCCCTGTATAGTGTGACTCTAATACATAGTCCTGCACACAAGTTTCAGTATACTTATTCATAAAAACCTAATTTAAGAAGTTTAATCTGAATCGATTTGGAACCATTTGAAAAAATTGCATTTTAAAAATTTCTGCCAAAATTGTAACTTTTAAGCAGGGAACACCCCATGCGCAAATTATTTTTAAATTTTGTTAAAACTTATAGGTACACTGATATGTATTAATAATTGTATATGTTTCCAAATTTAATACTATTTTCTGAAATATTGATGTTTGAAAAATGCACTTTTTATAATAATTTAGCTGGCTGTAGAACATTTTATATCCTAAAAAGCATTGATTCTAATTAAAATACAAAAATAGAGCAAAAAGTTCTACACATATTTTATTATTGAATTTTGACATTTTACCTTTGTGATTCAGTGATAACTATTAAAATATACTAATATAAATAAAACTTACTTTAGTGTAGAGCGAAAAACGCTACTTTCCGATAATTTAAATTTTTTTTCCATTTAGCTCCATAGGTAAAGATAATAAAAACGTCTTTACCATTTTTTCAGTTGTAAACATATAAAAACCTGATATAGGGTAATCCAATGAACAAATACCAATATTTTGTAATTCGTTTATTAACTGGTTTGGAACGGTTACACTTATTCTAGTTCATTGTTTCCTAAAAAAAAAAAGAAATATTATAGTAAAACTCTCTTATAACGCAGACATTTAACCCACTGTTATAAGTACCGCAAATAAACAAGTCTTGGCAGCTATTATAGAGCCGCTTCTTTTTTGGTCAATGATTTTAAAGTAGTACAACTTGTTTACAAAAATTATTGTAGAATTTAAAGGATACATAATAGTGTAATCAATTAAAAATCAACTCTAACTGGTTAAACAAAAATTAGCCAATAAAGCCTACCATGAAGTAAAACTTTTCTGATCACTTATTGTCCATAAAAAGATTAAATTATAAAAATACACAACTTACTCTATTCGCTGGTGAACTCTTCAGTTTTCTTTCCTCCTAAAAATACATAAATTTCAGTTAAAATATGATTTTCAACGTAATTAGGTAATACACAACTTACCCTGTTCGCCGGTGAACTCTTCAGTTTCCTTTTCTCCTAAAAATACATAAATTTCAATTAAAATATGATTCCATCGATTTTATTAATAAATTTCAAAGACTGCTGTGAGGTGAAATGTATGTATGTATGTACACCTTAATTTCAGTTAAAAATTCAAGGTAGAATTTTAAAACTTAGGTTAGGTAATAAAAATGCATATTTTTTAGAAAAAAAAAATTGAACATCACTTTGTGTTCAGTATTTTAAATGTACCGTCATTTTTTCATGGTTAAATAGTCCTAAAAATCTCCTTTTTAGTACAACTGTTAAATTGTTTTAAAAATTGGCGGTCTGAAAGCTATTATTGTTAAATTGATTGAATTAAAATGTCGAGATAAATGTCTAGCGGTTTAATTGGGGGTTTAATCAAAAAACATTTTTTTATTGCCTTTAAACTGGATTTTGTAAAATTTTAATTAGGCTACTTGGAAAAATATTAAGTCAAAAATAAACAATTTTTGATTTATACGATTTGTACTCTTGTAATGAAGTCGCTAAAGAAGTTTATAAAAATAACATGTCCATAACGTCGAAATGACACTATCGAATTTAAGCTTCCTGTCAAATTTAATGGCTTTCAGGTTCAGGCCGTCATTTGAAACAAGATGACAAGTTGTGATACATTACTGAATGGGACATGTCTAAGATTACTTAACCAGGCAACTTCAATTTAAAATAATGAACTCCGAGTCACCTACAGGTAAACCAGATATTATAATTAACAATGCCTATGCGTTTTTAACTATATCTCTAACCCAAATTTCTAATTACTATCTTTAATTGTAACAGAATTAAGGTGTGTACAATAATTTTGTCGGCTAAAGATAAAAACAAACATATGCAGCTTACCCTGTTCGCTGATCAATTCGTTTTCCAAGTCTAAAATAAATAAATTTTAGTTAAAATCTTTTGTGGTATTTAAATATAAATAATAAACTTAAATTGTTAATGTTGAATGAAAAGCCCATTCTGATATTCTACACATAATAAAGAAGGTTCCTTTGATTATTCCTCAAACAGGAAGCAAGAGGAATTAAAATTTACTTTTACTAAAAAGAAATATTGTCAAATTTATTGTAAAAAATATTGATACATACTTAATTTGTTGAATTACAAGATATAAATATTATCTCCTAATTATTGAAGACAGCATTTTAAATATTGTGAGTAGCAAAACATAATTATCTAAAAAAAGTTCAATTCCTTGTAAAATTACTAATTAATTCGATAGCTTGCAAAGACATCTTAAGAAAATGCATAAAGCCTGAACATCTTATCTAAAAATTAAATTATACCCATTTTAGACAGCTTCTGGTAAAATGCAACCATTATATCAAGAGCTAAAAATATAGCTTTCAAACTTACAGCTTGTTGAAAGTTTTCTTCTATAAGAAGATAAGTGTTGATTTCATCAGTCTTCTTTTTTATTTAGATATAGGGAAATTAAATAAATCCAAAAATTTGGGAATATTAATGTGGTCAATTATTTTGGTTGCTTTCTGATTGGTTATGACTTCTTGTCGAGCTTCTTGTATTTCTCCCCTTATTTGAAATAAATTTGCTTTCATTGACGTGAAGTTATTACGGACTTCACTGGTAAAGCCTGTCTGTAACAATAAAATTTAAAACAATATCAATGCAAGGTACATTTTATTAAAAGGACTTTTCAGGAAAAAAAATTTAATAGGAAACATTAAGTAAATAAAACGTATGCAGTGAAGTTTTTATATCAATGCCTTACCTAAATTGTTTTTTAATTCATGACAACCCCAGTTGAACTGTGGTTATGTGGGAGTGGTTGTTTCAAGTTGAAGTTGTGGTCAGTGCTGCACTTTTTACGTTGAGAGTATCAGTATTCTGCTTGTCGGCCCTATTTTGTTCTAAAAAAATTATAGACTTCTAAACAATTCAAATTTATTAATTGGGAAGAACCACAGTATGAAATTAAACTGTTTAAGCAGCCAACAAGACCAAAATGATAAAATGATAGTAATGACCAGGGACAATAGATTTTATTTTTAATTTTCTAGGCGTTTCTAACAGTGAACGAGCATCTAATGGAAGACTTGGCTCCAGTGGCTGTAAGAGTTTTAACAAAGCATTTAAAGCTACTTGAGATATTTTATATCTCACTGCCCAATCGGCTAGTAATGCCCTAAGTCCTAAGTGATGAAGGTAATATTGCTTATTGGACTGGCAAACAATAGTCGGATTCAGTTCCCATGGTCGACAACTTAAACGAGGAATTGGAAAGTTCATTATCAGTATCAGAGGATGCCTCTGCCAGTCCAACATTTTCAATAGTTCCTTCATCAATTAACAGTGGGGTATGAAAAGATGTAGAAGGCTCCGAATTTGAATAATCATTAGAGGTTAAAAAGGGATTGGATCGTCTAGCAAGTCTATAATTGCGTAGTTAAATTTTTGGCATTGTTAATTTCTACATATAAAATGTACTTACCTTATATTCCTTCAGAAAAGAGAACTGCAAGCTGCAAACACGACTCAAACAACTAAGAAACACGAAAAAACCGGGAATTCTTAAAAATAAATGCGGAAGGTTACACGAATCCTGCAAAAACATGGAAAAATTTAAGGTTAATTGTTAATTATTCTCTTATTTCACTTCGGTTTGGTCCTTTACTTTATAACTTTAAATTTAGATTAGTGTTTTTCCGTCCTATTTTATTTTATACAATTAAAAAAGGAAAGAAATGGATCCAAACCGCTAATATTACAGATCGAATAGGTCAATGACGGATGACATATTTATAGGAACATTGTAGTGGGTAGTGACTATAAAAAATAAAAGATTTTTGTTAGTTCAGTGGCGACAAAAAAAACTTTCAGTTTCGCTACTTTTGTCTACATTATAATTTTGTGGAATATTACAAAAAAAATAATTGCTAACCTGGAATAACATAATTAACATATAGGTACCTATGTTCCAAATGAAATAAAATCTGTTGTTAGGTATAAAAATAAATAAATAAATAAGTTGTTTACGAGATGTACAATTAAAAATTTTTGCTCAATAAAAAGCATCTATTAAAGAAATTTTTTGCTCTTCCGTTAATGGACATCGTAAGGATTTCCGTTGAATGTCCCTTATTGTCTATCCATATGCAGAACAGAAAAGGATATCCAGTGGATATCCTTATACCCAGCTAGCACGCGACATCACCAACATTTTTGCGATGTTCTGTTTATGGAAACAAAATTACGTTGTCTTGTAATGTTACATTACGGTCGAACATATGTCTAAATGAGAGCAGGTTTGTTAATTTTGCCACATCACTTTGTTACATCTGGGTTTTATGTCTATAATGTTAAAATATGTATTTTCATTTAACTTCATAAATTTAATAGATCCATAACGTTAGATTTTAACATCCTTCAGAGGTAGCGAATATATGTAACATATATGTACTTACAATAGCCGTCAGAGATTTATTTTTATTAGTTATAGAATTACCTAATTAGAACATTCAGGAGACGTTTATATAATAATGTTGTGTATTTGATCAATTCGCAACGTGGCATATACAAACCTTTTTACTCCTGCAGCGAATGTTTGGTCAAATGTCCTGATAACATCGCCAGTCGGGTAAAAAAAAGAGACGCGGTAATTCTAACATTTCTAACCCTAACCTTAAATTTTTTTCCGCAAATTCTCGTTTTGGCGTGGCAGGTTATAACGGCGTGGGGTACTTTATTTCGGTTTTTGTGATTAATACAGTTTGTGAATTTTCTGGATAATAAAGGTATGTATAAGCCAATTAAATATTTGTCCCATAGACAAAAGAGAAATATAAAGAATCAAATTTTAACAGGAATTTCAAATAATGAGAGTCCCCAAAGTAATAATAAATCAGATCCACCTAATAAAAAAATTAAAACATCAACGTTCAAAACAAACAACGGTGAAAATACATCAACTAATTCCGAGACTAATTCTAATAATAAGGAGGCATCAACGTCTCTTATTAGTTCCGAGACACCTGACCGTGAACCATCATTCTTTACAGGTGAACAACCAAGTTCTGATACAGAACCTGATCAGTGTTCCTGTCTGGAATGCACCGATTTCTTAAATTATCCCAAAGCGGATTTAATAAATGATCTAAGAAATTGGGCAGTTGAATGTAATATACCTTTAAGTCACATTTCAAAATTGCTTCTTATCTTGAAACGGTATAATATAAGTGATATACCCTCTGATGCTAGAACATTGCTAAATACTTCCAGAGTGGTTAAAACTGAAATAGTAGAGCCGGGTAAATATTGTCATATCGGAATTAAATCATGTATTGTTAAAGATCTCGAGTCCCTTCCAAAAGAAATAGAAATTCCTCATACAATTAAAATTAACATTAATATTGATGGACTACCTCTTGCTAAAAGTTCAGGTAGTCAGTTTTGGCCAATTTTAGGATGGTTCATTCCAAATACTTTTCCAAATATGCGTATTGATAAACCCTTTGTAATTGGGATATACCATGGCAATCAGAAACCTAAGTCAGCCAATGAGTTTTTAAATCTGTTTAGTAATGAATTTTTGCAACTTAAAGAAAATGGTTTCACATGGAATGGTATAAATATTTCTTTAGAAATTAATGCTGTTATTTGTGATGCACCAGCAAAGGCTTTTGTAACATATACAAAAGGACATACTGGTTATCATGGTTGTGGCAAGTGTATACAAGAAGGAGACTATGTAAAAAACAGAATGACTTTCCCCGAATTAACTTGTCCATTACGAACAGATGATTCTTTTAAAAATAAAAGTGATGAGTTCCATCATTTAGGTGTATCTGTTTTAGAAAATTTGGATATCGGAATGGTGTCTCGAGTCCCTCTAGACTATATGCATCTCGTCTGCTTAGGGGTAATGAAGAGACTTTTACAGTTTTGGATAAAGGGAAGACAAGATGTACGAATTCCTGTTTTAATGTATCAACAGTTAAATTCCTTATATGTCTCGTTTAAACATTTTATACCAAGAGACTTTGTAAGAAAGCCCAGAAGTCTTGATGACATTGATAGATTTAAAGCAACAGAATTCAGACAAATTTTGCTTTATACTGGAATTGTTGCTTTTAAAGATTTTTTACCCGAAAAAAGTTTTAAACATTTTCTTCATTTAGCCTGTGCGATTCGAATTTTGGTATCTCAAGATTTATGTATTCATTTAAATAACTGTTCACAAAATTTACTTGATAACTTTATTAAAATGTATGGTCTTATTTATGGTCGGGAATATATTACATATAATGTGCATAATTTATCACATTTATGTAATGATGTATTACGTTTTGGGTGTTTAGATAATTTTTGTGCATTCTCAGCAGAATCATATATGCACTATTTAAAAAAGAAGGTATGTGTTCAATCGGCCAAACCTTTGCAACAAATCGTGAAAAGACTTAGTGAAGAAACTAGGTCAAACAGTGGTACAAGTCAAACTAAGTTAGTTGTAAAACAAAATTATATTGAACTACAGTTACACTGTTTCTTTTTAACTAATCGAAATCCAGACAATTCTTGTTTACTAAAAAATGGAAATTTTCTGTATATAACTGAAATATGGGAAGAGAAGCCTGAAATATATATCAAAGGTAAACTTGTACAATCTCAAGGAAACTTTTTCGATCAGCCAATTGATTCCAGAAAATTAGGGATTCATTCAGCTAAAATAAGTGAAAGTTTCATAACAGTTAAAATTGGAGAAAATTTAAGTAAAGTAATGCTCTTACCTTATAATAACAACTGGGTTACTCTACCATTAATCCATAAAGGGGAAACATTTTGTAAATAGGATATATTTTTTGTAACACACTTAATATATCACGTGTTTCAAATTTTATCTTCATCGTTGAGATATCAAAAACGTTATGAAATACAGGGTCGGTTAAGTTACGGCAAAGTTGCGCATTTTGCTTAATGAAATGCCTCTTGAAAATTAAAAAAACTCCAAAAAAGCGAAATTTTGCAAAATCTTTTTTTATTTTTCTCTGAGCTTATCTGAAAAGATATTTAAAACCAACGACATTCGTCATTGACACTTCTTGGTTTTCTACAAGATGGCGTTATCAAATTTGAAATCAGACATTTTGTCTTTGGTGCCCCATTATTATCAACTTATTTTTTTTTTAATACGGACTTGGATTTTTTACTATACTTTTTAAAAATTTTTGATATACCAAAAGCAATGGTGTATCATACTTGGAAAGTCGGTTAGTAAAATATTTTCCCATCAGAACCAATTTTTCTTTTTTTTTGTCTTAAGGCGTTCGTTCTTATGGGAAAATATTTTACTAGCCAATTTTTTAACAAGTGTGGTACATCATTGGTTTTTGAATGTTAAACGCTTTTAAGAAGACTAGTAAAAAATCCAGGTCTTTATTTTACAAAAGACGAAACTTCGAATTTTAAATTTAATAATGCCATCTTAGTGGAGAACATAAAGTGGCAATGACGAAGTGTTATTGATTTGAAATATTTTCAAGTAAGCACAGGAAAAAATAAAAAACGACTGCAAAATTTCGGTGTTTTCCCAATATTTTTCGGAGTAGTATCTAGATTTTTTTTTTAATTTTCAAGAGTTATTTCATTAAGCAACAAACTTCGCAAGTTTGCCCTAATTTAACCGAACCTGTATCTTTCACTGTTTCTGAGATCCTAATGATAAGATCGAATTTGAAACATACTGTATGTACATAAACAGTGTGTGTAGCCAAATGGGATAAATTCAATATCGTAAAATGACTGAAATGACGTCCCGCATTATAAAAATTTTATCCCTAAATTTAACTCCCTTCAAGTGATAGTTGCAACCCCCAAACAACTGAAAATACCTTTCAAATAAGGTGTATCAGGAATCCCTACTTCCAGTTTAATAATTTGGGGGTTTGTCACTCGAAAGGGGTTAAATTAAGGGATGAAATTTTTATATTGCAGGATGTCATTTCCTAATCTAAAATAGACGTGTTTTGGCAATTCATTGGCATGTGTCACGATATGAAGATATTGATTGCTTTAAAAATTTTATTATTTTTATTGAAGAGGTACTGCCCATTAATTTTATTTGGTTCGCAGATGAGTTACGCTGTGGTTAAGTTTATTGATGAAACTCGTATTGATGAGGAAATAGTGTCAGAAGTGCCTTTTACGTGGCTCATTAAGGATAATACATTTTGTAAGTGGCCACCCGAAAAATATGCTTCCATATATATTGGGAAATGTTTTCCGCCAGAAGACGATTGGGAAGAACACCCTATTGAATTGGAGCACATATGTGGTAATTTTTAATATTTTATTATATTGGAACATCAAAAAGTCTCCAGTTATATTAATATAAATGTTAATATAATGGCAATATGATTTGATGAATGGCTATGTAAAATCTGTTTAATTTTTTAAAATGTTTTTATAGTTTAATATTTTATTATAATTTAAATTGTATTGTGGTAGTTATCCAATATGTGTTATAAACTATATTTTTATTTTATTTAATTGATATTGAATATTTTAGATTCATTGGCTGAAGCTAAGGAGAAAGCAAGAGGTGTGACATTAGGAAAGGTAGGACGAGGGTACAGAAAGGTGAAACCACTTGAATATTTCAGCCCAGCCGAAGAAGAAGAAAAAATAAAAGAAAAAAAGAGGGAACTTGTGTTAAAAAAAAGTAATTCCTGTTTTAATTCATAGAGTATAGCTGAATATATTTTAAAAAACCATTAAGTCAATTATTGTAATGAACCAAATACCACTGTTGTACAACAGGAAAACAGTACGTTAATTGAATGTCACAACTTATGGTCGGAAACTAATATATTATATTATATGACCCTCCATTATCAGCACTAATAGTTTACCTATAATGTATTTGTTTCATTACTATACACAGTATTACAATTTTTTAATATAATAATAATATATTATGTATTTCTTTCAGGTGTTTCCACGACAAATACCAATAAAATGACGGATAAATATCATATAGAATATATGAACTATGTATTAGATGGAATTAATGAGAATTCTAAAAGTAATGGTAAGTGTGCATCCTTTGCCAAATATTTAATCAGCCAGTTTGCCATTATTTAATTCATCGTTATAGGTAAATTTCTTAAAGCTATATGTATTTATTTCAAATTCAAATATAACAGGATATAGCTTTTGACACTATTTGCTTAATTATGTAAAAAATGTATGCAAATAAAGATATACTATACTATACTACTATAGTAGTGATAGTGACAGCATATTACTTTTGTAATTTTATTACGATGCCATAAATTTTACCTCCTAAAAGTTTTCTTTTTGATTTTAGCTGAAGAAGAATGTACCAACATGTTATCTGTTCAAAATAGTAAAGCAGACAAAGTTGATACTAATGAGGATAACATTGAAATCGTCAATGTTAACAATGACAATGACAATGACATTTTTCCAGAAGCAATACCGGTAAGGATTATTATTATTATTTATTAGAAACAATATGTAGCATGTCTGCCTATGGATTTAAATAAAATTTTAATACATTTTATGTGGTAAAATACTTGGTAAGAAAATGTTAATATTTTAGTTAAAAAATTTCAAAAAAATTACAATTTAAGAAATGATTGAATAATATAATACATAATATTATGTTTAAATCTACTATCTAAAAGAGATCTTCTGATTTAAAATAAAAATAGGTATGTTAATTTATTTGCTAGGGTGAAAAATAAAGGAGCTATAAGGACCTAAACATAGTATAAGATACCTACCCGTATCCAAACCAGCAGAATTTTTGATTAGCATTAGTTTACTGATAATCCATGCTATGTTTAGGTACTTTATAGCTCCATAATAATTATTTACCCTAGCAAAAAATTAACATAACTATTTTTATTTTCAACCGCAAGATTTTTTGGAAAAAATTATAATATACAGGGTGTCCCACTTTTAAAATTGAATTAATATCTTTACCTATTTATGAGATATTTGAAAAATTTTTTGTGCTAAAATGATGGAGGGAATATCTTACAGCTTGTAGGTATTTATATTTAATATATGTTATTTGTAATAATTTTAGAATATAAAAAGGATTGGTGGTACTCTATCTGATAGTTCAGGTTTGTAATACAGAGACTAATTTATTACTATTTTTTTTTTTTTTTTCGTTGTATTTGATTTTTTGTCTCTTCAAATATTTTTGCTTCTTTATGTTTTTTTTTGCTTTTTTAAGTTTTCCTTTTAGAATTGCTGCTTGCTAACTGTTCGTAAAAAACCCTTAGCTTTCATTTTTGCTCAACTCACTGTTTACAATTTGATAATAAAATAACTTAAAAATTTTAAAAAAATTATTAAAAATGTATTTATTAATATATTCTTTTTTATTTTAGGTTCGTTAGCTACATCTTTGGTACTAGGTTCAGGTTAGTTCAAGTCCCATAACTTTTTGAGAAAATAAGTTTAATGTAAAAAATAGAGCATTCATTTTAAATAAGGTTGTTTCTAGATACTCCATATTTGATTTATGGATATCAAAAACTTTTAGTTACACCATTATGCTAATTTTTTTTGCTTCTTCTAAGGTGTGTGACTGGATGGATTACTTTCACCATCAGTCTAAAGGAAAGAGATACATTTTTGTTAAAACAGGTTTATTTTATTTCAGAAAAAGACATTGCCAATATTATGAAAAAATTGGAAGCAATAACTTTGTTGTGTGGCCAGTTAAAAGTTGACACAAATGAAATACGGGAACGTTTGGATGAATTAGCCCCCAAGTCTGAAAATCCACAACGGTTGCCTATAGATTTACCAATAAAAACACTTGCCCAGTTGGAGCAGTTGGAGGAATTTATCAAAACTAATGATGAACAGAAGCGAACATTTGTAAGTAACAAAAAATTGTATTTTTTAAATAGTTTACAAACATGTTAGGAGATCTCTAAACATTATCCCTTTTTTTTTAATTTTGACCGATGTTACAAGTCATTTTGGTTGCCTCTTTGCTAACTTTCAAAAGTTTATAACTCAATCAATTGCCATAATTTAAATACCTTTCAAATATATTCACTTGACTTCTTTTACCACTAGAAAAGATGTATGTGTATGTATACTGAGAGGTATAAGCTAATAAGTTTAAAAAATTTAAGTTGTAAAAATTAGGATTATGATTTTAATTTGATTACAGATTATTAACTATAAATATTTTATTTTGTTTTTAAGGTCAATTATTTAAAAAGTATCGGTGGCAGTGGGTATAAGGATTTTACAGTTCGGATTTTGAAGTCAGTTTTTTCAAATACAGTTGGAGAGGCATGTTCTCTCACAGGCAAAAAGAACAATTTTCCTATCAAGAATTTGGAAATGATTAATTTAATGTTTGGTAAGTTTTAAAACCTTAAAAAAGTTTATTTTAAAGATCCAAACACTTCTGGTAATATTGAGAAAAGAAAACTTAAATTACGTATCACTCAACCCTACTATATTCCCATTTGCCATATGAACTTACTTATATAAGTCAGTCCAAAATTAGCATCGACATAAAATTAGACCTAAATAATTGCTATTAAATCTATAAAATGAAGATGTCGATTTTGAATATGTATTTTTAGGGGTTGTTCATTTTAAGACACGATGCTCCCTAAAAGATTTTGAAGGTGTCTTAAGTGAGTGGCTAAGGCATGCGAAACAAAGAAGACTACGGGAAGAAACTAATGCAGTAAATGCTATTTAATGCATCTATAGATCTGATGACTTAGGAAAACTTGTTTCAAATTTAATTTAATATAAAACGTATTTTAAGTTGAGAAACATAAAAATCCCAAACGATAAGAAAGGCAACGCCTATTTCAAAGAAAAACTACTGTCACAAGAAAATGTAGGCTACCTAGCAATAAAGTTTTCCCATGCACATTCATTAAAACAAAGGGCGCTTCTGGAATGGATAACTTTGTCCTTTTACTTCTTCGTCTGGAATAAAAACCCTTTTAACCAACAAAATAATATAGTATCTACATCTGGGATGGCCTTAGGTTCTGTTCACAGAATAAATTAAGTCCTACGGTCATCATATTAACTTTTTAATGTTGCATCAAAGTTTGTTCATCTTTGTGCTTGATAATTTTAACTATATCAAATTTACTGCAATCCCACAAACACAAAAAACTTTTTTTTGGTCCGTTACTTTTTACGGCATATATTCTCAGGGCAAAAAGTTTGTAATGGATCATAGTATAAAGATTTAAAGGATAAGTCTTTAATTCGCATTATTCTGTCGTTTGGGGTATGAATCTTTTGTAATATGTTTTGTCGGAACCTAAACAAGTTATGTAATCCGTTAATGTTAATACTTAATAAGCTACCTGATACCGTAATATATGTAATGATTAAACTTCGTTTGCTAATTCGAATTTAGAATGTTTACTCATATTTTTTTTTTGATAACATAAATAAGAAACGGTCAAAATGTATTTTTAGTAGGAAGTGTACTTATTTTGGAATATATGAAGTGAAAAATGTTTATTTAATGTATTATATCTATATAATAATGTATAACTTATTCCTAGTGTAAGTACGTTTTTTGTGAAAAATGAAGTTTAAAAAAAAAGTTTTTATAAAAGTAACCATTCTTGTTGTATATTTTTTTTTGTATCTTACATAATAATTAAGAATTGTAAATAAATAAATGCAGGTTTGAATTTGCTTTTTTTTTATATTAAACTTAACTTTAAAGTTTATCTAAAAGAGTTGTTTTAAAAAGAATAATGAACAAAGTAGTCTTGTGGTTTAGGCAAAACTTAAATTAACTCTTTAATTAAATGTGGTTCAACCCAGTGGATTGTGGGATATCTTTTATCTCGGAGCAGACGCACACATGCTTACATCAACCTGTTTGAATTTAGTGTTTGAGTCATTAGTAACGATGTGATGAAAAAAATGTATACTTGCATTTTGCACGTGCATAGTTTCTTATGAACCCAACATTAAATTCCTATAGTTTGCGTGAGTTCTGAGATAGCAATATCCTAAAATCCTGAAGCCACCACTGGATTAACCCAAGGCTAATCTGTATTTTAATGTAACATTACAAGAATATCTTATCAGTACATGTTAGGAAGGTTAGAATTCAATAGTACAGTTACCTCTTCTAAATATGTAATGCGTACATTCCAACGGTACATCGATGAGAAAGCGTTTTGTGACGCTAAATGAAATGGTTAATAAGTTACATATACCAACATTACATAGCAATACTAATATTAACATTTGTGGGATGTACCCTATAAATCGTGTGTTGCGGAAATTTGGCGGGACTATTTCTGTCAAATAGAACATAAACAGTACATTACATGGGATGTTCAATGTTGTGTGTGGGAGTACTTGTAACATATATGTAATGTTTGTGTGCTGGCTGGGTAGAGTGTCCATGGACACTATATGGATACGTTGTGGACTAATTTTGGATGTCCATAGGATGCCGTGTGTTATCTGGGTACAGTCCTATAAAATCTCATAAAATTATGTCCTCTTATACCCTTATAAAACATTAGGAATAGGAAGTTTGCTTCTGCATTCTAAATAAAACATAAAGTCTTATAAAATCTTATTAAAAAAGTATGTCCTTATAGAACCTTATAAAACATTAGGAAAAATCCAATTACTTGTCTATGCATGGGTTCCAAAAGAGCATACAGTCCTATAAAATCTCATAAAATTATGTCCTTATATACCCTTATAAAACATTAGGAATAGGAAGTTCCTACTGCATGTATTCTGCTTAAAATTATGTCTTTTATACTCTTATAAAACATCAGGAAGTGTCAAGTTACTTGTGCACTCATACGTCCAAATAAAGCATATAGTCTTATAAAATCTCATAAAATAATTCCGCATAAAACTACGTCCTTATATACCCGCATAAAACAGTATGAGACATCTAATGACTGATCTGTTTATAAATCCAAATAAATCATATGTTCTCACTGGACCTTAAAAACAAATCCACATAAAATTGAATTTCTTATAGACTCCGATAACACGTTAAGAAAGCCGTATGCGGCAACCTCATCAAATCTCTGAAACCTGATAGATCCTTATAAGATCTCTTAGAGAATTTATGAGACTTTACGAGGTTTTTTCGGCAGGGTTGTCCGTAAAGTAAATTAGTTTCCCTGCACAGCGATATTGTTGCATTTCTTCTAGATACTTTCTACGCCACAATACGATTTCTTCCTTTTCCAACAAAATGCTTTTGCGATTTCGTTTTAAGTAGGGCTGCACCGAGCCCTGTTTTTTTAACTTGACCGAGTACTCGGCTGATGGTATTGACCGAGTACCTAGTACTCGGCTGCCGAGTAATGATATTTTTCAAAAGGTCAACATCTCGGAAACTATTAAGTATGGACTAAAAATACATTTAATAAAAAATAATTATAATTTTATGTAAAATCCGAAAATTTAAAAAAACACAGGGTGTTCTATTTAAAAAATGGAAAATTTTTACTGTTTCGGTTTTTTGGAGCACCCTGTATGGTATAGACGGAATTAATTTTAAAAGAAGCATCTCTTAATAAGCCTTAATAAGCTTTGTCAAAAGTTTTCCGCTATCCTTAATGGTACAGCCCAGCAAACACAACTTCATCGTATCAATGCCGGGCCATAACATTTTTGCCTTAACTAGATCTCCGGGCCTTCACTGTAAAAAACCATCGGCCCGAACCGTATATGTCCGCCTAGCCGATTGTCGAGCCGCCAGTCGGCCGCATGCAGTTTAGACGTCGGGCCTGCTAAACTGAAAATATTGTATTAACCGACGCGTCGGGCCGTAGCAGAAAGATACGCAATTTTTGAGGATAATCTGATGTGGCGCTGCGACGGATATGCGCAGTATGTCCACTGGTATAAGCGAGTAAGCCACGGTGGTCCGCAGACGGATTTGTGCTTTTTTTCATATGGCCCTGCATAGGCACTACTAAAAAAAAAACTGTGTTTGGAAAAGTTAAATTTATTTTAAAAGAAACAATAAACTTCATTAAAAGTCATGTTTTTGAAATTCTCTTTGTAAGCCCTCCCTCCCGATCTGTGGCGTTCCTAAGCCATGATTTAATGGCCCCTTGAATTTCGTCATTCATACTGGTTCTTGAATTTGGATTTCTTCTTACCGCAGCTAAAAGTAATTCAAGATGATAAGGTGAGCTCATAATAATATGAAATACATTTTATCATTACAATCATAATGGTATGCGAATTCTATACTTCCATAACTTATAGAAAATTTGCGACCTATAAGAGCTAGTATTTCCACAAAAAAACCCATATGCCATCATCATAACCAAATGATATAAATTTTTGCAGAAAAGGGATGAAGAAATAATCTACATTCAAGATATAGTCATTATTTAGTTATATGGTTATATTTTTTGATTGTCAATCATTTGGTAAAACAATGGCTCACTCGGACAGGTCAAAAGTAATCTAGAAGTTATAGGTACGTAGTTGTGTAGAAATTTATTGGACCACAATATCTTTTACCTACGATTTTTTAATGGTGTATTGTAAACAGCTCAATAAACAGAAAACAGGGTGAGAACTTACTTGTAATACATTTAATAAAAGAAGTACTACTTTATTGAAGGCGGAAAAAACGTTTAAAGTTAATAAAAAGGGTCCAAAACATAAAGAATAATGCAAGAAAACTGCCAGATCAAAATGGCGTTTCATGAAAATCAAAAATAAATGAGATTATGACGGCATGTAGGTAGGTACATGTAACAAATAAAAATCAACAAATTAAAATATTTCACCTACCTACCTGCTAATTACAGCCAGCACATTCAGCACAAGTATAAATTGAAAAAAGCGTTGCTAATTGTTAGACACAAGCCATCACGCCACAAACCGACGTGAGATAAATATCAAACGTTATAATTTACACTTGCTGCCAATCGGAAAAAAGCGCGCTGCCAACCACAACTAATATCACTAGAAAAAGGAGCGATTTTTAAATCCCGGCACAAGAAAAGAACTAAAATCGATGTTACTGCACCGAAAACCAACCGGCCAGTATGCTGCTTATCCGGAGCAAAATTTTATGCTGCTTGCCGATGCATTATAGTTTAGGGATTATCGCCGTCCGGATCCACATCTACTAGCCGCAACCGGGCCTACTGTAATCAACCGGGGGGCGGCTCGATAGCTACTGACAGTTAATGGCCCTACATTTGTAAGCCGTAATAAGCTATTCGCCGACGATTCCAGCAGTAGGCCGATGATATGCCAGCAGTTGGTGTTTGTTGGGAGGAGGATTTCTTACTGTTTTTGACATGCCGAAAAGGATTGCTTCTAATATTCTACTATACTCGGCCGAGTAATGAATATAAGACCGAGCACCGAGTACTCATTACTCGGTGAAAATTCTGGCCGAGCACCGAACTACTCGGTGCAGCCCTAGTTTTAAGAATCGAAAATTCAATTCTCGTAGTGTACGCATTAGAACTCTTCGTGAAATTTTTGGCATATTTTCACCCTTTTCAATTTCGGCAGAAATTTTTTTTAAATTCGGAGGTTCATTTCGAAAAAAAAATGCATGCACTTTTCGGCGAATGGCTAACTTTGTTTGCTGATCAATAAAAATCTTTTTCCGTCCTCTTGTCTCCTTATTCTGATCGGGCACTTTAGTATTCCTGTTTTCCATAAACAGTACGGCAAGATGTCTCAGTCAATGTGGCACAAAGTTCTGCTGCATCAGTAAATGATATTCCACTGTGTGTACTTAGAATTCCCTCATACACATTTTTTAACATTGCACGCTTCCCAGGTTTTAAATGACGTCGTTTTTTAACTTGTTGGTTACTACCTCTTGAATAACTCGCCTGCATTATAATATTTGCTGTTTTGAATAAAGCACAAAAATAATAAAACTGAACTGCTAATATCCTCTCGGTTGAAACTTGTCTACGACACTGAACGTTGATTGGGTGCGATAAGAAAGCGAGCGAGCGCCTCTAACATGGGTTTTCCCACCTGTGTTGCCAAATTAAGTAAAACAGGTACCGTAGGGTGAAAGGTACGTGCCTTAATGATATGGCGATTTCGGTAAATTTTATGGAAATTTCAGTGAAATGTATTAAAACTTGGCAACATGTAATGACCTATTTATGCACAATCTTATCAAGCGGTTAGGGATGTTTTTATTTAGCTTAAAAGTGGGCGAATCAATGTTAATTATTTTCTCCGCACACAGTTAACGGTGGTTTGAACAGTTTTGCCAATTATTTTGAGACTGCAGTAGTATAGGTAGTTTAATTTTGATTCTAATATTTTTGCTTGGGTAGAATACAGCGCTCCCTAGTTTTTCATTTATTCTGGATTCGTCCGTGTATATTATTTCGTGGTTAGGCCATCATTTATTTATTTCTAATTTAAAGGTGTTATTTCGGGAGCTCTCGGATAAATTCACATTATGGAAAAAATGTTCATAATGATTTACGAAATTTGGTAGTTTCCTGTTGGTAGATTTTCTTGGAAAACTCCGATACGTAGATAAACCCTTCTACGCATGCGAGTTTTTTTTAATATTCCAGCATCTGTGGGTCAGACATAGTGTTGTGAGTTGGCCGATTTTCTTTAGTAAAGGGATATCCTTAGAGTGTAGTTTAATAATCAATTTATTTGTCAGGTATCGTCTAGGCATCGCAAGAGGGGGTTCACAAGCCTCTGCTTCCAGAGCTATAATCGGTGTGTTCGGTAGCATTCCCATACATACTCTAATACATTTGTTTTAAATTATTTCAATTTTATGAAAATGTGTTCTGGCTGCTGTATAATAAAAAATGCTTCCATAATCGAGAATGGATTTTACTAGACTATTGTAAAATAGGAGTCATATATTTGGGTCAGCTCCACAACTCTGACCACAGAAGGGTTTTAAAATGTTAATAGCATTTTCAGTCATTTTTAGAATGTAAAAAATATGTTCTTTCCAATTCAACTTTTGGTCCAGAAATATTCCCAAAAATTGTGTGGATGTTTTGTGAGGAAATTGGTATCCTGCGAGGATTATGTAATCAGGTGGTAGTCTAAATCTCTTTCTAGTAAAAGTAACTATCACTGATTTGTTTTCGGATATTTCCAGTCCGTTTTTCCTTATCCAGCTTTGCATTTTTGATATGGCTTCTTCAAGAATTTCTTGACTTTTATCTATTGAGTTTACTTATAGACATAGACATTTTAGGCAATTGACTCTGTATACAATATCCTATAATTAGAGAGATATCAATTTTCCTATAGGCAACAGCGATGGATTACTCAAAAACTTAACGTTTGGGCACTATTAAAATTATAAAATATCAGGAAATAGAGTAAAACAAATATAGTTTTTAAAGTATTTTTTTATTGACGCAAGGCAGCTAACAATAATAGTACTGTGTAACAATAAACTTAAAAGTTGCTTTTCCATGACGATTACTTTTTATTGTTTGTTTTGTATTTACACTTTAAATCTTTACTTAAATCATAAATAGGGTGGTAAATAAACATAATATAATTAAAATAAAATGACCACTTTCTCACCTAAAAACAGGTTAACTTTCCTCCTTCTGTACCTATTACCTTAAGCCTTAGCCAATAGAGCTAGATCAGAAATACACTTGTTAATGTTTTGCTTTTCCTGATCTGGTGTAATTGAGGCTTTTACCCTGGATACAACGTATTCAACCAAATTTTTCTGAGTAATTCTACGTTCAGCATTGGTTTTTTCGACTTGGTAGTCAAGGCGATTTTTGACAGCTTGGAAAGCGGTTATAAGACGCTCACGGTAATTAGCCTCGAGCTGAAGGCCAACGTTTTCTCTTTTAGCTTGAAGCAGAATGTTTTGACCTAAAAAAGTGGGTCCGTTAGAGATGTAATATTATTTAAAATGTACAGGGTGGTCCACTCCAAGTTGCATTTCTAGACACATTTTGGTAAATGTATCGAAACCTATGTTTCTGTTTTCGACACAAAAGGAAAAGTGTTGGGGCTACAAATTTGGAAACATTTTCCCGCTATTTTTAATGGCGCTATTGTACGTGTTCCTGAGTGGTTGGTACTAGCTGTGATTTTCGCTGTTTTGACGTATAATCAAAACTTTTATGGAAAATGTTACATTAAATGTGTTTGTTCTTAATCTTAGAAGGCGCTGTTCAAGGATGTCAAAATGGACACAATAAGGAAACAAATCATTCGAATTAACTGCAGGTTGTGAAATAGAAGTAAAACAATATGAAGACGAAATAATTTCGCTATGATGCATTCGACACAAGTGATTTATTTCAATGAGTTATTGCCAAAGAGAAACAAAAAGCATTGACGAAATAAATAGTATCATGTAATTTAGCTTCATATTTTTAACGCGCTCTCAATTTATTTGCATTTACAGAAAAATAATATTTTGCGAAAAAATAAATGTGACTATTTAACTAGAGTGTTTTACACTGGCAAAATGTCATAGCAACGGCCGGTCTTCTACTGGCAAAATTACTACCTGCACCTACCTGGACAAAATTCACATGTGATTTTTGCCGCGGCAAAATTTTGTCTTTTTTCTAGTTAAATAGTCATGTCGAATACCACTCGAGAAAAAATTCTGTAAGCAAAATTGTTCTCAAGGATTTATTTAAGTTTGTTGCTTTTAAGCAATTTCGCTCATGACATTTTCGACAAAATCACTCGCCTGACGGCTCGTGATTTTGTCAAAAATGTCATTCGCGAAATTGCCAAGCAACAAACTTTCATACCTTTCGAAAATTTTGCCGACAAAATTTTATCTCTTGTGATATTATATATGAAAATATTTTCAAAATTTTACTTATTTCTTTTTTAAATTAAATTGGATAGTAAAATGGAAATAATACGGCTACTTTACGGCTTGTAAAAAAATGCAGATATTTAACTAAAATCAATTTTAACAGGATAAAAGTTCATTTTTCATAGCCTGCAGAACACGGGATATTATTCTGATTTAAAATGGAGTCGAGACACAATTTCTAGTATTGGGTTTCTATAATGTTTCGTATAATGTAGATCAAAATAATGCGAAAAAAACGTAGCTAAAGTAAAACTGACATAACCCCGAAAATGTGTCAAAAAATGCTCGTAATACATTTTTCCTACGAGCGTGCGCAAAGTAGTACTTTGCGCACGCATTTTTGTGTGCAAAGTTACACTTTTCCGCACTAGTGCGGATAAGACTTTTATCCGCACTGGGTGCGGAAAAGTGTAACTTTTTAATTTTCTATTATTTTTTTTTGTTATGTAATTTTTAGTTGTAAGTATATTATAGTTCTTTCTTTAAAGTCGAATTAAAAATTATTAAATAAATTATCATATTTTTATTTTTGTTGTTATCTGATATGAAGCTCGTAGGAAAAATGTTGTTCCTAACAAGTGCGCAAAGTGCTTTTCCGCACGCAAGAACTTATCCGAACTCCGCTTCGCGTCGTTCGTCCAACTGTACTTGCGTGCGGAAAAGTATCACTTTGCGCACTTGTTAGGAAAATAACTATATCGCGACACATATTTGAATCGAAAATGTTGCGAAACGTTTCTCAGTAAAGAATTTGTGTCCAATGTCTCTAAATATGCCATTTGGGTAATTTTACTTATTTCTTTTTTAAATTGAACTGGCTAGTAAAGTGGAAATAACGTGACCACTTTACGGCTTTTCAAAAGATGCAGGTATTTAATTAAAACCAGTTTTAATAAGTTAAAAGTTCATTTGTTAAAATGGCCTCTAGAATGCGAGATATTATTTTGGTGCAAAATGGGGGTCGAGACTCAATTTTTAGTATTGGGTTTAGTAGATAGAGCTATACAGCTCATTGTCATAATACCGCCGCGCCGTCGCGCGGCCGGCACCTTTGTGGAGTGTCGCGAGGCACCGCACAAAGGAGCCGCGGGACGGCGGCTTTGGTTTTACAAGCGATGTCTTTATTTTTATCCTTTTTTGTATGAAACAAAGAGAAGCCGAATTCGATCAGCGACCAATAAGCCGACTTTTTTACATTACGGCTCTCGCTTATTCGCTTGTGGTACTGTTGCCAGTGATGTTTATTTTATATTTATAGGTTAAGGTAAGCAAGGACAAAAAATATTCTTTTGTTGTAATTTCTGGTATGAATATTATACAGGGTGCATGGTGTTATTTAATAAGTGTCCGATATTTTATAGGACGATTCCTCAAGGTGAAAAGTTCGTATAAGCTGTGCTAACAAGCTCTTCATTTTTGAGATACAGGGTAGTAAAAAATTATTATTATTTTTGTTTCGTGATTTAAATTAATCAATAATCAATGCATGCATTTCTTATATGAACTTTTTACCTTATAAATAACTGAAACTGAGTAATCGTTCTGTAAAATATCGGACACTTATTGAATAACACACAAATATTATGTAATATGTTCCTGGTAATTTGTAATTTGATCGCCCCTTAAAACGGGCGCTCGCTTGCCCTGCGCACCTTGCATGCTCGCTTATTGTTGCCCTAGACTGTGTTTTGAAACAAACTAAGTACGATATCTATGGTTTTTTTATAGAAAAGATAATGTCGAAAAAACAGTCAAGTCTGCTAAATTTTTTCCGGAAAAATAGTCAAGATCCTGATCCTAGTAATGGCTATTGAACATAAATCTGTATCGGATATTTTAAAAGAAAATGACTATATGGAACAAATCCTAAATTGTTTCATAAATAGTAGTAACAGAAAAATGATGTTCCATTAAAGTTTATTTCTCATTTATGTTTTTTTTTTTGTTAAATTATTAGTGTTTTCTTTCTTTTTGTAAATTACCTATTTTGTAGTAGTCTATAATATCTGGTCTTGTGCTAATATAAATAAATTACTTGGGATTATTGTTTTAAAACATTAAGGACCTATAGGTTCTTTATTGTTACATTTTTAACGACTTCCAAAAAGTTAATTTTATTTGTACCTTATACACCATAAACCTATGGATAGATTAGTTTTTAATACATTAAAAAACTTCTAATTTAGTTTTATTTTTTGGGCCCCCCCAATTTTTAGGATGTAGATCCGCCACTGTCGATGAGCAGATAGTGAGTGTGTTGCTGAAAGTTTCGAAATATATTTTCTACACAAGTTTCGTAGACACCATAATTTGGTAAATATTTCGAAGCAGAAAAATACCAATTTGTTTCGATCCACTTAAATCGAAAATGTGTCGCCACAATTTGGGAACGCGTGTGTCATATACACATAACTTCACAATTTTTACTAAAAATGTTTCGAAAAATATTCATTCCCTTGTGTGTTAACTGTATCGACACTGTGATTTATAAAATGTTTCAAAACAAACAGTTCAAAAATGTAACAGAATTTGAAAATGTATCGAAAAAATTTCGACACATTTGTCGCGACACAATTTGGATATTTGAATCAAAAATGTTTCGATACGTTTCTCAGCAAAGAGTTTGCACTATCCGATCTTAGAATCTGTAAGATCTATGAACAAAAGTTAAATGCAAGTCATATGGATTGACTTATAGTTTTAAAGTATAGTATTTTTACGTCTACAGGGTGTTTAGTTTTTCCTGAATAAGTACCAACTTTCTTATTTTAAATGAAACAGCCTATATATCTTTTTATTTTCGAATTCTACATTCAATTACAAGCAATGACTATTACAACTTGTTTTTTAAATTTTTGAGAAGTTTTTCAGTTATTCGATTTTCAAATTTTTTTTGAAAAAATCAGCTTTTTAAAAATTTACGTGTGTTTATGTTCAAAACTATTAATTTGTTTCCTTATGTGGTTAATGTATTAGCTAATTTATTATTCAATTTATGTCCTTTTCTAAGCCCGAAACCGCATACAAGGCGTTGAAAACGCTGGTCCAAAGTTGTCAATTTTCAGTCATTAATATCTTAACTTAATTATGCAGAATTTCTTTCTCTATCATTTAACTAACTTATCATGTATACCAGAAGATACCGGGTTTTTAGAAATTGGAACAATTCTAAACACTATACCCATTATTTTAACTAGGTAGGTACTACTAAAAACGGTAAAAATATTAACTATTAAAATTAGGATATTTCAGTTGCTAACTTTTTTAAAAACACCTTCTTTAACTTTATCATTATGTGATGTCTAATCAATCAATCATTTATTAGCCACTTTAAATAATATACGGGTACAAATAGATATAAGATTTTAACTAGTGTTCTAAAAACTTGTTACAACATGCACCTAGATGACTAAAAACTGTATGTGCAAAGATACATAAACACGGTGGTATCTAAAACCTTAGAATTTAATAATTTTTTTATATCAAATACTTGAGGATGAAACAATCAAAAATAATAGAAAAATATACAGTAGACCTAACCTAAAAAGAGATACAAGTGAGAAAGGTACAGGGAATTATCATGAACAAACATCAAAATACTACCTCAAATTTAGACCAATTTGCTGCTAAAAAAGCCCTAATAAGTGACAACTTTGAATTAAAAAGGACATAAATTAAATAATAAATTAGCTAATAAATTCAAAATTTTTCTATTAGGAAAGAAATAGTTTTGAACATACAGTGTGACCACTGATAGAGTTTGGAAGACGAAAAACTTTTTTATTAGTAGGTACCTAGACCTCGGTACCTACAGAAGAAAGTCATTCTTTATAAAAACGTCCGCTTGTGCTGAAACTACAATTTCGAATATCAGATTTGCGATTACTATACACATACAGGGTCCGTCAGTCCGTCACAAACAACATTTTTAGTTTTTTAGATTTTGTTTAATATAAATTTACTTACGTAAAAACAAACAACTATTGTTGCTTTCTTACTTCGAATATCATTTTATATCTGGCCGAGTACCGAATTTGTTGTAAGAAAATTATTTTTTATTTGCCTATTTTTGAAGTATTTTTATTATTACACGTCATATTTCTTCAATTCATTCAATTATAAATTATAAAAATTTTATTGAAACGTGGTAGGGTAGAGCGGGGTTAGTTGAGCCGCGGGGCTATTTGAGCCACCGGGCCTACAACAAAAGCACCAATACTGTATCATTACTCTATTTCCAATACTCCCTTACCTCGAGTTAATGTAATTAATGACCTGGGAGTTCTTTTTGACACCGAATTGCGATTTAATGATCATATAAACTACATTTTATCTAAATCTTTTAAAATGGCAGGATTTATAATGCGACGTTGCTGGGAGTTCACAAATATTGAAGTTTTAAAGTCACTATATTATTCTCTAGTACAAAGTTATCTAGAATACTGTTGTATAGTATGGGCACCTTACTATAAAACTCATATCAATCGGATTGAGCGCGTTCAGATTAAGTTCGCGAATTTCCTATTGTTTAAATTAGGTATAGACAAAAGCACTTTAACACATCACCAACGATTATTAATGTTGAATTTGAACAGCCTGGAGAAGCGAAGAATCTTCCTCACAATTTTATTTGGCTTCAAGATTTTAACCAATAACATAGATTGCTCCGATCTTCTGGAACTCATTAACTATCGTGTTCCTGCACGTGACACGCGCCTTACTGAAATGTACTCAGTCAATAGAAGCCGCACCGACATTGGCAGGAATAGTGCACTTAATCGCATAATGCAGTATCTCAATAAATATCTTCCCGCCACCATCGAGTTTAATAGTTCCATTTTAACATTTAAAAATAACTTAAAGGTGACTTTATCCACCATTACTTGAAGACCGCGAAACAATTGCAAGTCAAATGCCATGTTATTTTATATTTTATATTTTTATATTTTATATTGGCTATATACATATTGGTTTTACTTAGTGTTCCCCATAAATTAGCTGGGTGCCTATTAGATTACTTATATCAAATGATTAAATGTACTATTTGGATTTTTGTATCTGTAATGTACAGGGTTATCCAACCAAGACTAGACAAGGCGATTTTTTGACTTTTCCTGTACTTTTATAAAAAAAACTGAAATAGCCATCTTAAGTCATTTTCTCCCGCGAATTCGAATATCTTCAGCAAAAAACAATTGAACATCAAACAAAAGTACTAGGGGTCACTTTGATATTTTTTTAAATGGAACACCCTGTATATTTTTACATTTTTAAATTCCACATAGAATTATAATTATTTTTTATTAAATGCACTATTAGTCTATACTTCATAGTTTCCGAGATATTGACTCTCGAAAAGTGACATTTTTGAACTTTGACAGCTTATAACTTTCTAACAGTACGTCTTAGAGCAAAACGGCTTACATGTCCCTATCTTTAAATTTTATTATCTTCCCAAAAAAATCAACTTCCGGTTAAACCGGATGTAACTCGAAAGAAGGAAATATAGTTGTTCCGGTTTAACTGGAAGTTAATTTTTTGGGAAGATAATAAAAATTGAAGATAGGGACATGTAAGCCGTTTTGCTCTAAGACGTACTGTTAGAAAGTTATAAGCTGTCAAAGTTCAAAAATGTCACTTTTCGACAGTCAATATCTCGGAAACTATGAAGTATAGACTAATAGTGCATTTAATAAAAAATAATTATAATTTTATGTGGAATTTAAAAATGTAAAAATATAAGGGTGTTCCATTTAAAAAAATATCAAAGTGACCCCTAATACTTTTGTTTGATGTTCAATTGTTTTTTGCTGAAGATATTCGAATTCGCAGGAGAAAATGACTTAAGATGGCTATTTCAGTTTTTTTTATAAAAGTACAGGAAAAGTCAAAAAATCGCCTTGTCTAGTCTTGGTTGGATAACCCTGTACTTAACTGAAATAAATAAATAAACATGAATGGAGGAGTGTAAGATTAAAACGAGCATTGCGCAGGATGCAGTACGTCTTGGGAGCCGTATATTAAAATTTTAGTGGGTATTCAGCATTCGCTGCGAGAGGGCGGTCGCTATATTTAGTATTTCGCGCCAAAAGTAAAATATTGTTTTTCAAGGCATTTGTGGGCGTAGATCGACATTTTGGGGGATACAGACAAAAGGTAAGCTAATTATTAATTATTACACAATTGCTCTCGTGGTTTCCTAGTTTGAGAGATGAACTTTATACGACATTTTTAATATTAAATAAGAACATCTGAAATCCGTGGTGGGGTTAGTTGAGCCAAACTTTATGGGGTCAGTTGAGCAATGG
Source organism: Polydrusus pterygomalis (assembly GCA_963969555.1). Classification (NCBI taxonomy): domain Eukaryota; kingdom Metazoa; phylum Arthropoda; class Insecta; order Coleoptera; family Curculionidae; genus Polydrusus; species Polydrusus pterygomalis. The sequence continues at coordinate 31,930,606 of OZ018375.1, read as the reverse complement.
CTCAACTAGCCATGCATTCATGAATTTGATATGCCATCTACATCTACGTGTAGTGTAGAGAAGGAAACGCTCTTCTGCTATCCTTACTGACACTCCTGAAAAACAGGCATTGGCTTTGGAGCAGAGCAAACGGAAGAAAGAAAGTAAAGTCGATGCGATTAAAGAGAAGGCTGTGAAAAACGCCGTTTTCACAAATTCATCTAACCCTACCAAGAAAGTCGATCCTTCTTACAATAATCAAAAAGAACAACAAAAATGTTTATCATCGGATTCACGATGAAAATACAGACGTCGTAGCACGAAAACAACAAGCATTGGAGAAGAATGCCTTAAAGGAAAGGAAGAAAAGTAATAACAGCTCTAAATTAGAGACTTCTGATTCAGAATCAGAAGATGAATATTTCTGTCTCGTGTGTTTAGAAAAATTCTCAGATAGCATTCTGGGTGAAGAGTGGGTACAATGTTCTTATTGCAAAAACTGGGCTTATTCAAAAATCACTCCCAATGGTAATTTTTATTATGTTTGTATAAATTGTGCAAGTTATTAGAGTAATACTTAGTTAATCGTTCTTGTTTACTTAATAAAGAATATGATTTTGTTTTTATGTTATTTTAATTTCCCAACACTATGTTTGGACTATATCGTATGGTAAGTCTACTGGCACAACTTACCCCATATATTGGCACAACTTGCCCCGAGTGTGGGGATAGTTGAGCCAGTAAAACCCTATTATAGTAAGTGTATTCTTTCCCTGAAACTAAAGTATTTTTGACAATTTATTGATATAATTAGGTCAGCAAATAACCAAAGAAATATTTGATAAATATATTTGTACTAAATGAAAAGCAAATGCGGAACAATCAGGTTATTAGCTAAAACTGGCTCAACTAGTCCCGCTTTACCCTACCACCGAGTTAGCGCATAGTTCAACTCGACATCTGAATTCCCGATAACAGTTCCTAACTTGATGTATCGGGATATTTACAATAACTGCTCTTATTTTTTTGCAAGAGATCTAAGTTATCATTGAAATTGGTTTTATACACATGTGGCGTCAGATATCCCCGTAAATGACAGTGGATAATTGTGAGATCGGGACTCCTAAGTGCCAACTGATTTGGACCATATAGGTATCTACCTTCCAATTCATTTGTTTCCAAAGTGATAATTTAGCCAATCATCAAAAAGAATTGAAAAAAAATCCAAAAACTGTTGTTTCTGACTAACCCTGTATAGTAATCGCAAAACTAATAGTTGAAATTGTAGCAAAATTCATTCAATAAATTAAGAAATGGAAAAAAAAACCAAAAAACTAAAAATGTCGTTTGTGCCGAACCCTGTATAGTAATCGCAAATCTGATTCGAAATTGTAGTTTCAACACTAGCAAAATTCATTTAATAAATTAAGGAATTGAAAAAAAGATTCAAAAAAACTAAAAATGTTGTTTGTGACGAACCCTGTATAGTAATCGCAAATCTAATATTCGAAATTGTAGTTTCAACACAACCAGACGTTTTTTTAAACAATGACTTTTTCTTCTATACCTACTAATAAAAAAATGTATATGAAGTTAGCAAAACAACTCCGGACAAACAAGTTAAGTGTAACGGTAAAATTTACCGCTAATTAACCGTAAAAAAATTAATTTTGCCGCTCGTCTTTTTTAAAAAATACGAGGTGTTTGTGACGAACCCTGTATAGTAATCGCAAATCTAATATTCGAAATTGTAGTTTCAACACAACCAGACGTTTTTATAAACAATGACTTTTTCTTCTATACCTACTAATAAAAAAATGTATATGAAGTTAGCAAAACAACTCCGGACAAACAAGTTAAGTGTAACGGTAAAATTTACCGCTAATTAACCGTAAAAAAATTAATTTTGCCGCTCGTCTTTTTTAAAAAATACGAGGTGTTTTGCCAAGTTCATATAAAGTTGGCAAAACAACTTTGGACCGTGCAATATTTTTGGGTGTTCAATACTATAAAAATTTACCGTTAATTAACCGCTAATTAACCGTAAAAAAATTAATTTTGCTGCTCGTCTTTTTTAAAAAATACGAGGTGTTTTGGCAAGTTCATTACGAGGTGTTTTGCCAAGTTCATATAAAGTTGGCAAAACAACTTTGGACCGTGCAATATTTTAGGGTGTTCAATACTATGAAAATTTACCGTTAATTAACCGCTAACTAACCGTAAAAAAATTAATTTTGCCGCTCGTCGTCGAACAAACCCGAACGTGCAATATGTTTGGGTGTTTAGGTTTGTTTGGGTTTGTTCAGGTAGTATAAGAATAAATCTTAACTAGCTAGTCTAAAAAAGTTGTTTAGCCAACTTCTCGAGAACTTGGCAAAACACCTCGTATTTTTTAAAAAAGACGAGCGGCAAAATTAATTTTTTTACGGTTAATTAGCGGTTAATTAACGGTAAATTTTCATAGTATTGAACACCCAAAAATATTGCACGGTCCAAAGTTGTTTTGCCAACTTTATATAAACTTGGCAAAACACCTCGTATTTTTAAAAAAAGACGAGCGGCAAAATTAATTTTTTTACGGTTAATTAGCGGTTAATTAACGGTAAATTTTCATAGTATTGAACACCCAAAAATATTGCACGGTCCAAAGTTGTTTTGTCAACTTTATATGAACTTGGCAAAACACCTCGTATTTTTTAAAGAAGACGAGCGGCAAAATTAATTTTTTTACGGTTAATTAGCGGTTAATTAACGGTAAATTTTCATAGTATTGAACACCCAAAAATATTGCACAGTCCAAAGTTGTTTTGCCAACTTTATATAAACTTGGCAAAACACCTCGTATTTTTAAAAAAAGACGAGCGGCAAAATTAATTTTTTTACGGTTAATTAGCGGTTAATTAACGGTAAATTTTCATAGTATTGAACACCCAAAAATATTGCACGGTCCAAAGTTGTTTTGTCAACTTTATATGAACTTGGCAAAACACCTCGTATTTTTTAAAAAAGACGAGCGGCAAAATTAATTTTTTTACGGTTAATTAGCGGTTAATTAACGGTAAATTTTCATAGTATTGAACACCCAAAAATATTGCACGGTAAAAAGTTGTTTTGCCAACTTTATATGAATTGGTCAAACACCTCGTATTTTTTAAAAAAGACGAGCGGCAAAATAAATTTTTTTACGGTTAATTAGCGGTAAATTTTACCGTTATACTTAACTTGGTTGTCCGGAGTTGTTTTGCTAACTTCATATACATAATAAAAAAACCCTTCCAAACTCTATCAGTGGACACACTGTAGAAATGTAATTTTTTAAAAGGCTGATTTTGTTAAAAAAATTTTTAAAATCGAAAAATTACTTAAGTACTTAAAAATTAAAAAAAACATGTTCTAATAATTATTACGTACTTACTTATAATATGTACTTGAATGTAAAATTCGAAAATAGAAAAAAATATAAGGCGTTTCATTTAAAATAAGAAAGTTGGAACTTGGTAAGGAGAAACTAACCCTGTAGACATGAAAACAATATATTTTATAAATATAAGTTAATTCAAAGAACTTCTGTATTTAACTTTAGTTTATAGGTATTATAGATTCAGGGATTGGATAGTGGGTTATCTTAAGCGGACCATCCTGAAGCTAAAAAACACATAAGTTATTATCAACATGGTATTACCTTCCATACTCAGCTGGGCTTTCTGTTCATCAGAAATCTGTTCTTCAAGTGATGCTTTCTCATCTACACGACCTTGATTCCATTCCTTTTCAAAACTCTAAGTAATAAAAAAAAGGATTTTTACAAGCAGCCAATAGAAGTGGTTATGTGATTCTTTAACTATGTGTAGGGGAGACTAGGGATGGTTGATACACTGGGATACTTGATACAGTTAATTTTTTCTGCCAGTTTGACTAGTTTATTAAAGAGCTGGCAACAGTGTGTATAAGAAAAGTGCTGCTTTATCCTAACCTTCATTCTCATATTCACAAAGCCAGTTTGGTATTTATTTTGTGAAATTAGTGTTTTTAATTCATAAAGGTAAGTAACAGATCTTACAAATATTATGGTATAGACTTGGGTTAGATAATATCTTCTGAGTTTGTAGCTATTTTGGTAAAAATTAGATATGTTTGCTCCTTAAATATTTGAAATTAGGTGTGCCTAAAGATCCGCGTATTTAGGAAATCCACACTTGTCCGTCAAACCGTCATTAGGGGATGGTTGATACACTGAATATGGGGATATTTGAGACAGTTATTATGTATGGGGATATTTGATACTGTTGATTTTTAAAATATGCAAACATAATTAGGTATAACACAAAATTACATATTTGTTTTTAGATGCCTTTTCATTACAAAGCAAAACCTAAGACTCGACAGGGAACTCCTGTGCCTCCTGATATATTAGAGAAACCTGTAAAAGAAGTTGCCGAAGAAAACAATTTTGCCAGACGGATTGAGGGAAGCAAATTTAAATGGCCGGAGAAAGAAGACATTTCTATTGTTGATGAAGATCAGATAGAAAAGTTATTGACCGAACCAAGATATAAATATAAAAATGATAGGTTAATGTTTTTCCAATTTAAGGAGAAATTTGATGGCTTGCTTGTTGAATAAGAAAGTTTCCTAGGTGGTATTTTTATTTCACTTGTATTTTACTGTACTGTTTGTTGAACTTTCTTCTATACTTATAGTTTTAAATCGAAACCAGTTAATTTACTAGAACTTCAATGATATTTGTTTCTCTTTAATCCTGTATCAATTATCCCTAATATGGGGATCATCAATACTTTATGGAATATTGTAAATGTGGAATTCATTGTTGAGTGTATTTATGTTTAGCTTTGCCTTCCTACCTAGATTCGTTTTCTACCCTACACTATAATTGGATGTAAATCTGTTGTGTTTGTAAATAAATAAATAAAATAAATAAATTAATACATAACGCCAGATGTCAAACAAATTGAAAAATGAGCAAACCGTCACACTAAAATTATCATTTTAATAAAAATATATGACCATTACATATTAATGTATATTGTGACACACAAAAAATGTATAAGAAAAATTTCATTTCTTATTAAATAAAAAAAATTTAAAAAGTGTATCAACCATCCCTAGTCTCCCCTACTTGCATACTTACATCAACATCCTTATCCAAGGATGCAGCCAGTTTGGGTCCTAATTTTGTAATACCAATATACCAAATAATAGCTAGAGATATTCCAGAATAGTACTCGTGTTCTAAAATATAAATTTCCTTGCTTACCAAGTATGTGGACAAGGTGAAAGCAAAAACATAAGGACCTGTTACGCCAGTTTTGTTATAAAACATTGTAAACCATTCTTCTGGAACGAAACCGAAACGGACTTTGCCTGGCTCTTGTCTTACCTAAAAAACAAAAAAAAAGTTGCTAATTTATAAGTTACTAGCCACCTGCCTCCCAGTCGCGTTCTGACAGCTCTTCCGTTGACGTTCCCGTCAAGAAAAATGTTGCAAGCTAACACTGCTCTAACTCTAGGGTCTTAACCTTGGGCACAGCAAAGTTTGAAAATGATATAAGTACCTACTTTAATATAATATAATACATTTCTGATTGTTTAAGGTGGCAAATTTTGGGTGGAGAATTATTATACACCTTAGGTATTTAATTGGTTCGTAACATACTTATTACCTATAGTAATTTAGGATTAAGGTACTTACAGGTCGGATTGCTGTTGAAGAAGAGGGGCTGTCTGCAGTTGCAGCCGCGGCAGCATTGCTGGCCGAGGATGTCCCTGTAGCTCTGCTAAGAGCAAGGAGAGCTCGGGAATTTTGCCCTAAAAATGGTTTGATAGTGATATCAATGTCATGTAGTTGGGCGCTGTTACATAAACGGTTTTTGATCAATATACGGGTCATTTGCACTCTAAACTAATAAATGACCAACAGAGAGATATGTTTACTTACCAGACAAAATTGCAGCCCTAGAAAGCATGTTCTCACCGAAAAAATTGTAAAAATATCTTAAAATTTAATCCTCCGCCTGTCCGTACGTTACCAATGGGCAAAAGTGCAAAATTACTAGAACAGGACGGATTTATTAAAACTGCATATGTAAGACAGAGATGTGTATGTTGTTACGTAATTGACAGCACGACATAACGTAGAATCTTCTTTCACAAAAATCGGGTGTTACTACCGCAACGCCAAATTATGTGATCTTATTTTCAGTCACAAAGAAAAAACAGGTTTCTTTCAATTTAGTAATTCCCATTGTCCATAAGAAGAATAAGGGTAGTTGTGCAGAGTTGACTCATGCCTTATGCCTGTATGCTCCGTTTTAACGTTAAGTTCAGCTTTATAAAGTCATACTTAAAGTTAAGATAATCTTTTTTATGCATCGCATCTAGATTAAGTTGTCTTTGTTAAGGAAACAATACATTTGTCAACGTTGAGAAATTTAGTAATTTTCTTTATTTTACTGTTTTCTACACTGATATGTCACGAAGCTTTTCTGTGCTTATACCCTTTATTTTTCTGTGGCTTATCCACCCAGACCCAACCTCACATTCACGGGGATGAAGGTGGGATTGGGCAACCCGCAACATCTTGCCACCGGATATGTCAGCCACCTGGCCATATTTGAACGTATGTGCAAAAGCAATTGAGACGTACGTGCGATTAAAATTTGACATCGTTGACGTTTCGTTTTCGTAACCTTTCTTTTTTTAGACCGCCTTGTGGATGTGGAAATGTTTAATTTTTTTGTGATTTTTATCGCACCGGCATTATTATTATTTATGTTAAAAATGTCACTGAAGTTCTTAGTATTTCTCTGAGTAAGTACTAAATATTGTAATATTATTATTAAGCTAAAAATATTGCATCCGAGAATATTTCTTTTACTTCCAAATAATGTTTCTTGGAGGGATGATTTTTTATAACCTTGAATTGAAAGTCTGTACCTGACTGTGAAACTTGCTAATTTTTATTCTAGCGACGTTACTAATCAGTATTTATGTGTTTCATTTAAAGAATATGATGAAAATACTAGACTTACTTATGCCAGTGACAAACTAGTTCACTTACTCGATGTAATTCCACGAGAAATTGTATCGTTTTCTTAATAATAGTGCATTGCTCACTTAGAAGATACATTTTTAGATATTTATGGAAATGAATTTCAAAAATTTAACTTCTGTGAGCAACACGACATATGTAATGAAATTGTTAAATTATATGTTCGATTAACAGTTTACAAATATTTAAGAGATAAAAATACTCAAAATCAAACTTTAAGTGCTGGACACTATAAAAAGCATAACATTTTTAATAAAAGTAAAGTTAATGACCCCAGTTATAAAAGATTTAAAACCAATTAAACAATTTTCTCAGTTTCTATTTAAAAATAATTCTTGTTTTAAAACATTTTACTAATGTATGAGATTATTCTGCCCAATTTTTTTTTGTTTCATGTTAATGCACACCTACAAGACTAGCCCAATGTTGACCTCCACCGGATTAAGACTTGCCCCACATGAAGACCTAATTTTAATAATGACCAGCCCTATAGTGCAAAATTGAAAAGCATAGGCAAGGAAGCCGTTGAACGACACCACGGTGACTCTAAACTTGTACCTACTAAGAAGGGTGATATAAGAATCACTGGTAGATACCTTAGATGCTTCCTTGGCTTATATTTTTGTACAGACCCAGAAAGTTAGTCGACTCTGAATACCACCTTTAATCCCTTAGGAAACTTTTATTTTTGATAGTACAATGTTCCGTAACTAGTTCGTACCAGAAGTTCATATAGTTATTAGAAATTCGTCTTGTGTTAGACTCATTGGAAGTTATGCCTTCTGCCTTAAGATCTTTTTGATCTAAACTTGAAATAAATTATAAACAAAATATGGTCGTTTTTTTTTTCTAGAAGTCTTATTGTTTTTATAGTAAATTAATTTTTTTAATGTTGTTTGCTTTGCTGTTTATAATCGTTGAATAAACATAATTTGTCTCAGAAAATTAAAAAGCAAAGTAAACAAACATTAAAAAATTAATTTACTAACCTGCAATTAAAATTAAGCGTTCCCCCGCCTTCCTCACCCCCTGCCACCCAGATAACACACTTGGTTTTAATCTGCCGATATTGCGTTGGCCGGCAGTCATAAAAGGATTACTCACTTTGTGGTGCGGAAAAAGCAATAATTATTCGTTGGTTTATTTCAGCTTTAACGAACAACCGCTTAAAATATAACGGCCGGCATTTATAAAATTAGCACCTCTGTAACCGTATGCCAGAAGTGCATATCTTGTGCATGTTGTGCAAGCACTTAAAAGTAATACGCTTTAAAAGCGCGTAAGACGTTGACAGTTCAGTCACACCGAGTGAGGTTATATAGTTTCGTCGTTTTTGGTGTTCGGTCTTCGACTTTCGTCACTTCGTCCATTTTTAATTGGTTTTTTGTTTGGTACACTTGTTTAGTGAAATTATATAGCAAGAAACTTCAAGAAAATGAGGTATGTATATTATAATTTACACATTTTAGTAACTGCAAATTACTTAATTAAGCAAGGAACTATGTAATAGCGGGCTATAACGGCAAGAGCTGTTGAGTTTTCCATTTTATTCGGCTTCAGGATAGAAACCACAGAAAAAAAAAGATAGAAACGACCCGCGGCCATATTGGTCGCTTTTGGCATTATATGAAATTTATATAAATAAATTAACTTTAAATTCTTATACCTACTATGAATTTTACAGTTGATAATGACTATAAGACTATAAATGCATTTCTAAAAGAATATTTACCCTTCCCCTCTGCAGCGAAATGGGGGTTATGACTAAAGAATATACGAGATTTAGTATTTAGTGATATTTTTGTAGCTTCGTGCAAAATACTGATAATTAAAAGTAAAAATAAATCATTTATTACTAAATATTAAATAACTTTTACCTAAAAATGCGCAGGTATATAATTAACAAATAAATATTTTGCAAATAACGTGAATGTACATTAAATTTTACTATAACCTTTTAGGTCAGAGAGGATTTTGAAGTTGTAGGTGGACGACTCCATTGACACAACTCGAATAATAATAAGTGCAAATTATTAAGAACACTTTCGCAGAAGGAACTAAACTGGACAAGACGTAATAATAAGATTACTTTTTCTCAATTGACTGAAAATTAATTTTAGGTAAGGATGTAAAAGACAATATTATAAGTATATTTTCATTACTAACCGTATATATTTAAATATCCAAGCTCAGCTAGATGGTTATAGACACTTCATATCTGTGTGTGTCAATAAACTATATAGGTAGTCAATTTTTAAAACTACATTTTTTTGTGAATTTGTTTAAAACAATAATTATTGACATTTTTTTTAGTTTAATTAATAGTAGTTCATGATGTTATAGTGTTAAAAGTTCCAATTTATTTAGTAGAAAGGAACATTAAGATAAAACCACTTTTAAGGGATACTTACATCATACATTATTTTTACAAAAACTGTTGAACTTGGCACTAAAATAGACGATAATATTTTAAAAACTTTTTCAAAATTAAAATTAACCATTACGCATGGTGTTACAACTTCTAACACCTTACTTAGTAAGGACTAATGGTGTTAAAGTAAAACTATTTTTTTACACTGGTGTTTAAAGTAAGACTTAAAATTGCCATCTTAAAATTAATCATTTTTGACATTGAAAATTAAAATTTAAAAAGCCTATTTTTAATAGTGTTAAAGTTTGTAGATAAAAGTGCTTTAAATATAAAAGTTTGCTTTTTATTTTGTAGTACGTTGCTGTAAGAAAAAAAATGTTTTTCAAGAAATGCCACCGAAAAAGATGTAGAAGTACAATTAAATTATATCTAAGGAACAGAGAAGGAGGAAGGGGAAAAATAACTGCATAATTATTAGTTTTACTGCTGTCCAATCTATAATTTCCAGGATACCAAGCTGATTTAAAAGAAACAAAATTGTATGTATACTATATATATTATCTTTAAAATGTCTTCCGTATTTTTATGTCTTTGTGTTACCAAGTTATATGTGTGGCACATATTATATACCACTTTGCAATTGCTAAAATGATTTTTGTCTCCATGTGCAACTATGTATTTATATGTATATATTTACGTACTTATACAGCTGGTTACAAAACTAACTAATCTTTTAAACACAGCACTTTTATACAGTTTCGAAGATCCAGGCATTAAATCTATAAATATAAAACTGTTTATTGCTGGGTCTAATCTTATTTTTATAAACAGTGTCTTTAACTGTCTGAGGTTGGAGACAATGCATGATCTTGATTGATCGAAGAATTTTGGACTTTCATTGTCTTTATTTGGTTTAAATCACAAAGTTTCAACTGGTATGTGTCTCCAGTCGTCTTCAGGTGAATACTAAATAAGAAAAGTAACTACAGGTCTATACTAGCTAGGTGCACTGAAGCCTCGACTGAAGCATGCCTGAAATATGTGTGCAGTTATGATAAGATTACATCTACTTAACAAAGGTTTCAATATATTTCTTTTGTCTACTAATATTTACTGAAGCAACCTAGGTTTTGATGAATAGCCACAGCTTCCTTGAACATCATTGGACATAGGAAATATATGGAAACCTTTGTTAAGATATGTAATCTTAGAATAAGACCTCGAATTAAATGCATGACTGCACATATTTCAGTGCACCTATTTAGCTAGTATAAATAGACCTGTAGTTACTTTACTTTACTAATTTAGTATTCACCTGAAGACGACTGGAGATACTTACCAGTTGAAACTTGACAATGCAAGTCCAAAATGCTTGTATTAATCAATGTCATAACTAATATGCTACTTTTAGTTTATCGATGTATTAATTATAAATGTTTCTGACGAGGTAAAAAAATTAAATATTAAAATTATTTTGCATTTAAAAGTCTTATTTAATTTTCTCCCCTACTCCCTTAAGTTTTAGAATACTGGAGAAAATTTAATGCTTGCGAAAGGAAAAGGTCTAGGTTTTGGTACATTCATTTTTGGTGCGACCAAATAAAATAATTACGTTATAGCGATACATAAAAAAATCTTAAAAATTACACAAAATATAATAATTAAAATGTGCACTTTATATGGACACCATATACAGGGTTAGGAAAAATTACCAGAACGGTCGATTATTTCAAAATATACAGGGGGTTATCAAAAAACGTCTTATTTAAAAAATGTAGGGCTGTTAAAAATCTACATATTGGTGATAAATTGAAATATACAGGGTCGCCCACAAAGTTGTGGAGAATGATAGTTATATTTTTTAAATTGAACACCCTGTATATTTTTACATTTTTAAATTCCACATAAAATTATAATTATTTTTTATTAAATGCACTATTAGTCTATACTACATAGTTTCCGAGATATTGACTCTCGAAAAGTGACATTTTTGAACTTTGACAGCTTATAACTTTCTAACAGTACGTCTTAGAGCAAAACGGCTTACATGTCCCTATCTTCAATTTTTGTTATCTTCCCAAAAAAATCAACTTCCAGTTAAACCGGAACAACTATATTTCCTTCTTTCGAGTTACATCCGGTTTAACCAGAAGTTAATTTTTTTGGAAAGATAATAAAATTTGAAGATAGGGACATGTAAGCCGTTTTGCTCTAAGACGTACTGTTAAAAAGTTATAAGCTGTCAAAGTTCAAAAATGTCACTTTTCGAGAGTCAATATCTCGGAAACTATGAAGTATAGACTAATAGTGCATTAAAAAAAAAATAATTATAATTTTATGTGGAATTTAAAAATGTAAAAATATACAGGGTGTTCCATTTAAAAAAATATAACTATCATTCTCCACAACTTTGTGGGCGACCCTGTATATTTTAATTTATCACCGATATGCAGATTTTTAACAGCCCTACATTTTTTATAAAAGACGTTTTTTGATAACCCCTGTATATTTTAAAATAATCGACCGTTCTGGTAATTTTTCCTAACCCTGTACCTTTTCGACGGAATTTATTCCTTTAGTTATATCGCCTCCTCCTGTATGTGCCTTAACTAAGACCTGGAGCATTGAAATTCCGTCACTTGAAAGCAGTGCATTTAAAGCGCGTAGAATACTTATTCAGAGGTAGCGCTTTTAAAGTGCTTTTTTAGCAATCGTTATAGCGAGCCCGGCGGCCATATTTGCTGAAAAAGTACCGCGTGGATTTAGCCGGCCGTCCGGACGCCGGGGCGCTTTGCAAGTTAAATATGAAAGCGCTTCTCCGATTCTACAGTAACAGATAACAAGTACTTTTTAAGCGCTTTTGGATACAGTTTTGGTTATCTGGGCACCTAACATGGCGATCGGTTAAACGTCATTCCCGTTTCGTTCAATTAACATGCAAATAACGTTTCTCTTAGTTGGTGTTTTGTGCTCACATTTACCGCGCCCTTGCAATTTGAACAGGCGAATTTGATTAAAATCAAAAGTTTGTTGTTATTCCTTTTTATTTCAACAAAATGGGTGAAAATGACGAAAAAAAACGCAAACGGAAATTAGCTATTCAAGATATTATTATGTAAAAGTATGCCTAAAGAATTATCGGTGTACTTACAAATCATTATTAAATTCTTATAAATGTTAAATTTCTTATAACGTTGCACTTGTAAAACCGTGTTCTTTCGTAAGCGAAATCGACGGAAAAACGATAAATTTTCCAGAGTATCAAAATACTCGCTCTATGTATTGTCTGCGTGGGAAATCCATTTCAATTATATAATATCAAATATTCTGCTGCTTCCAAGAAGATAGCGTCTTCCACTTCCATATTTTTTTTAAAGGTTGAAGCAAAACAGTTTAGTATTTTTATTCAAGCAAAATCTTTTGCAGAAATACAAAAATTCTTAAAGGTTAATGTTATTTCTTGTCAGATAATGACAGTAATAACATAAGTCATACAAATAAGAACAACTTATAATTTCTTAAGTCCAGGATTTTAATAACTTAAAATTAAGAACGACTTTTGCTTGTTTTGTTGTTCGCGCATAAGAATTTTGTGACTTAAGTCGAAAAGTTCCACTAAGTAAGAAATTATGCTAACGGTGCATACGGCCATCAAATAGAAGCAAATAGAGCAAAATAAGCGTACAGAGGCTTGTGCTCACGTCCATCGTAAACGGACGTCTAGAAATATGACCGGTGAGCAGTGCATACTAACGTATTTTTTTACCCATTAAGTAAACTTAACTTTTATTTGCGCACCAAAAAAGCTGTAAGGGACAAAGTTATACAGGGTGTCTCTAAAAGGTGCGGAAAATGCTACCACAAATTCCTGAGGCTTAAATATGTAGATCTAAAGCCAACTTACCTCAGTCCAAAAGTTGATGATTTCGGAGATACAGAGTGTCAAAAGTTGAAGAGAATGTGTATTGTAACAATATGCGAGGGAGGGTTTTGTGGGATACAAAATTAAAATCTTCACCTATTTTTATTGTAAAATTTAGAGGGCGCCACTTGCGGTACGTTGCATATACATTTAAAAAGGAATAACTTTTTTGAGCCACTCTGTATTGAACTTTTAAATAAAAACATTCTTATTCTCCAATGTCTTTTACCTAAAAAAGGTATGTGTGGTAAGAGTTGTTTGAAAAGCTGTTTCTGAGATATCTCTGGATTAAAAAAATTCGCTTCGTGTATGGCCACGTAAATGAGTGTAATAATTTAACACAATTTGAAGCGAAGGCGTTAAATTAAAATAACTGTCACTAAAACCTGACTGATGGGGTTTCAAATCAAATCTAAAAAACAATAGGGAACTTGACAAAAAATTTAAATGGGGAAAAAATTCTATAAATCATAAGTATATAATATTGTCATAAAACATATATGGCAGCAAAAAAAACAACATATTTCGTCCCAAAAGACCGCTAGCAAAATTTAACAATGCCCCAAAATTCAAATTATCCCAAGCGGGTAAAAACGGGTCGTGACGTCAAGAAGTATAATTCGTGTGTGACATCCACAAAATAGGTTGGCAATAAATTGAACGACGCGACGTTGAGAATTCCACCTTAAAACAACAATATACAATAACACACGGCAATCCAAATGCAAACTCGGTAGCTCGGCCACCGGTATCAGGATGAGTAGAGGTTGCGACACTTGAGCGTACTCAGGTTTTGCGACACTTGGGCGTACTTTTCCAAGAACTCCCGGAGGGCGTGGTTTCATGGCACCTGTCACCTGTCATCTGTTATGGGCGTTAGCTGCCTGGGCCTTAACTGCCGTTGGCACTAACTTCCATTGGCACTAGTTGCCATTAGCGCCAGTTCACCTATCATTGGTACTAGTTACTTGGTCAAACGTCATCAGGGATACGTCATCTATCACGTGTCACCCTAACCTCACCTATCTAATGTATTACCTTCTGGGGCCATCTGCAATACGCCATCTATCATAATATGTTACAATAACCTCAACTACTTAGATATTCAATTTTGGGGGCCATCCCTACAAGTCGGTACTCCGTAAGACCTATCCCCAAGAACTGGTACCCCAATAATTTCTAAACTCCATCACGCGGAGACACCTATTGGTCGTCGGTAGAACTCGCGGGGCCTCAGGGTCAATGCCCCCTTACTAGAGTACTAGTCTAGCTGTTGAAACGTCAGAGGGAGCCTGGTAATAGGGTTACGTCATCATGTTCTATTAATTTAATTTTCATTAGAAAAAAAGTTCCTTTATCCAGCGGGGTTCGATCCACCAACCATTAGTTTACTAACCAGTATCTCATACCACGGAGCTATTCGGGTTCTTACGAGACATTGTTATTATACTGTACTCTTACATCATAGCATTAGCATACTTGCTATAACAAAAGAATAATTATTACTCATAGATGGGTAATGCAATATTAATGAATTAAATTAGGCAGGCATACATTTTGCAAGCTGCTATTTGTTGTATGTTTAGAAAATAGAATCTACCACAGGGGTATAGAATACGTATAAGAACATCTAAAAGCACTTAGAAGTGTCCCTTAAACATATGAAAACGGCTGTTTAGCAGTCTATGAACGGGTAAAAATGTCTACCACAGGAGCTCAAAACTATTGGGCGGTACGATAAAGACACCTTAATCGAACTATTTTATGGTTTTACACTAAAAAACTGGTATAAATGGCCCCATTTAGCACCTTTTTACCATATCCCTAGCCCGCATTGTTAACAAATTATTTAATCCTATAACGAACAGTAGTACAACAATATAAGATAGACAAGGATAGTACTAACAACTATTTTGAATCGACACACTGCTGAAAAACGTACAAGAATGGTAAAAACGAAAGGTCAATCGCTTTATTTAGCATATGTATTAACAATAAAATCGAAGATATTATGCAATACCTGACGTAAATATTCGTTTCCGATACGAATCATTAAAGTAGACAGAAAATAGATGCTGTTTAGACCCTAATATAATAATATTTTTCAATAGAAAAATTGGAATAATATAAGAAAAATCAGTAATGTAAGGCCCAAATGCATTAAATAAAGTATGATTTATGCCTTAGTAGCACCTTTACGAATTATTAAGGTAGACAGAAAATAGATGCTGTTTAGAGCCTAATACTACTGAGAAATTTGTTTAATATAAGAAAAACTAGTAATTTAAGGTCCAAATGCCTTAAATAAAGCATGGTTTATGCTAGCCCCTTATATAGAAGGCTAGTCTCTTAAATCTTGCAATTTTAACACAAATGTTATACAGTTCAAAACCCTATAATTGCAACGAATATTGGCCTAATGTAGGTTGGTTAACCCTAAAAAATGATCATATTACTGTTAAGTTATGCTGCAATATGAAGCAATTTGGCGTCATTACACCTTAGAAGACGCTCCGAAACTTTCATAGGTTATAGTATTAGAACCTTGTAACTTGGCTGCAGGTATTCACGTATCTAAAAAAGGTAGGTAAAAAAAAATAGACCACAGTGTTAATTTTAATAAATATATATTAAACTCCCGCGCACCTAATGTAATTGGAACATTACTAAACGCCGCTAATAATATAGGAGGTAGTGGCAGATATACAGGGTATAGATGTACAGATCTTAAAAATAGAGAATTAAAAACAAGACCTTGTTGGTGTAATACTAATAATTTGTGATACGAGCCGAATAAACAATTGAAAAGACGCACTGAAAAATAGTCGGTGGTGTTACGTTCCAAGAATTACGAGTGAAGAACAATCCTAAAATAGAAAATAACAACAAAATATGCCTATTAAGCCTCGTTCTCAGAGCTACGAAAGTCGCTGGCGACACATCCCCACTCTTATCAATTGGGTGTCGCGGCGACAGTGAAGCAGAAACACTGACTGTCGCTATGCTATCTGTCACATTAAAACGTAACCCTAATTGATTTGTTTGTTTGTAATATATATAATATTATAAACTTGTTTTGAATAATTTATTATGGAAAGGCGTAACTTTCTAGCTTTGTTTTGGTTCTAGCTTAGAACCGTTCTAGAACAGTCCGCACATGCGCAGTGACTTATTTATGTTTTGGTTGAATTTAGAATCGATTCCGAACTGACATTCAAGTGTTTTGGTTATATTTCGAACCGGTTCGTAACCGTTCTCGAACTATCATTATATACTTCTTCTTTCTTGGGTTTTAACGTGTTAGTGCCGTTGAGCACTTTTACACACTTTGGGTTTTCTGAAAATTAAAGGACAAATTGTCCTTTGGGGGGGACGTTAGTGTTTCTGTAGTGTAATTTTTTGAAATTTTTTTTTTTTTTTTTTTTTTTTTGCAGTTCGAGCTTTTTGATAGAACCGATTCGGGATTTTTAGTTGGCGCATGCGTAGTTGAATTTTTCTAATGAAAATAGGTGTTTGGTGTTTCTCAACTAACTTTTTCTTCTGTGGTCAAGATCCCTGTTTGCTGTTTGTTTGGCTATCTATCTAATAGAAATAATATTAGATTAAATAAAAATAGATTTTTTTAAAACTAACATTTATCCATTTTTGCTGCCTGGTACTATACAAGTTACTCAAAACGGTCAAAAAATCTTTTACATGTATTTTTTAAATTTCGAGGTTATGGTTAATTTCCTCTTCTTTCTTTTATAATAAGCTGTTTTGGTTTCTTTGACTGCGAAGCGATTCTAAAACAGTTCCAGGATTTATTTTATTGCACATTGAGTTCTGCGCAGTTCTCGAACTGTTTGGAATCAATCCTTGTTTTAAAACCAAAACAAAGCTATTAATAGCGTATTATCTTTGGCGAAAAGCCAAACGCTTCAGTACTAAGGAAAACCAGATAAGAGGAGGAGGTACAGGTATTTTCCAAAAATTAAATTTTACTTTAAATAAGTATAGCGGGAATGAGGACAGGCAATGAAACGACACAATTGTATTTCTCCCAACGTTTCGTTTTATATTAAAACTTTTTCAAGGGTCAATAAAAATGTCTTTAAGCCTGTATATTCATGCTCTGTAGAATATGACATCACATTTTCTTGAACACACCTTGGATACCTGTATATACCCGAACTGTCAGTACCAATATGGGGCATTAAATTTTAAAATCAAACTGAAAATTCACAAAACAATATTCAAAACACAAACAAAATCCAAAAATAGCTGCTGCAAATAAACGGCACGCCGTTGAAGTTGAAATAATTGAGCGACAACGACACCGATCTTGCGACACTTAGGTGGGGGTTAGGGGTAATGACGTAAGGCGGTCCTGATTGGTCAAGATGATGTCGCTGGCGACACAACGTAGCTCTGAGAACGAGGCTTTATAGTTAACCAAATTAAGTTAGTCACTTGTCAAATTTCTAAAATTATTGAAAATGAGGTTATGTGTATAGGTTTAAGCATCAAGCTAATATGAACAATTCCGAGCCCCGCAGGGCGAGGTGCACTAAGGATATATGCTCGCATACATAATACCAACAAAATTGGAGCATATTGGAGGTTAGTTAGCCAAAAATAGGCCTGTCATATGGCATCAATTACGTGTGATTGTACATAAAAACATTGTTTTTCGCCAAAATATCTAATCCCATATACAGGGTAAGCTCGGAGTATCACTAGCCATAATAGCATAATATATATAGGACCAAGACTGATTTCGCACTAATTAGCATAGTAAACAAGGCGTTATACTAGATTGGTAGCATTGCCAAAGAGTTGGACAACATTAATCATATTATCACTAGGATGTATGGGTTCTTTATAGTCTAGATAACAAATTCTCAATATTACTAATATATATATATCTAACTTAAAGCAAATACCACCGTGTTAAGGTGAGATTACCGATGCCAAACAGCTGATACTCATGCACAAAGGCAAGCACCGACGTATTGATTATCTTATAATATCATACGTCACCTGAGGCTTATCAGGTATATATATATATATATAAATGACTAAAAAATCATAGGTATTTCGTTTAAATTATGGTAGGGTTCCTGAGCCAAAAGGCCGTTTAGTCACTACAACGAGAGAAAAAATAGATAAAAATTAGCCCAAATATCACCTATAAATTATACAAAGTTGTTAATACCCATATAGTCATATGTATAGTAGGCAGGACTTAAACACTTAATAAATTACTAAAGTATGGTCTCTGAAGCCGTAAAAGCATATTTAACAGCACCTACACATAATAATCAACAAAAAAAACCTCTCCGATAGGGTAAAACACATAATGATCCACCAAGTATGCCCGTTAAGCCTAAAAACGCCTATTTAACAGTGTGTATACGTGCCTCCAAAAATAGCCAAAAGTAACACAAAACGGCCTCTATATTAGTATTTCGCTAACACATATTTTAAGTAAGACTGTCATCTACTATATCCTACAAATACACGTTGCAAACATTCACCACCTTAAACATTGAGGTTATGTTAAGTAAATAAATTAATAAATGTTTGGCTTATAGGCAGCATTTTTATACATACAAAGTTAGCACAACAAGCAATTAAATAGACTTTATTAAAAAATATAATGAATTACCGAGGATATACACATCTAATAGTCGCTGTCGAATCCTATCAGCTACGAAATATCAGCGAAATACCTAAAAAACATGAATAAATAGGAAAAATACCTATTTTAGGCCCTATTGCTTCAAAGACCCCGATAAGATACATGTATTTATGTACCACTAAACACCCACTTAAACTTTCGCCTGGATATAATTGTTTCGTAAAAAACCACATACCTAATACGTTGTGTTTAAAATCTCGCTAAAATTACAAAGAAATGTTCGTACCGAAACGGGTAGAATGATACTTCATACGTTTTTGCAGAGGTTTTGTTCTCGGTCATACCGAGAAATTAAATATTGCAGCTTGGAGGAACCGTACATATTCATATTGTAACATTGTCAATTAGAAAATAATAAATGGAGTATCAATATCACCTTATATTTTGAATCTAACATAGGTGTGTACGGAGGTAGTTTAATACTACAGGGTGAACCGGTTAAGGCTTTCAAACACAAAAATAACATCCGAATATTATCGTTGTGGAGAGCAGGTATAGCTTTGACAGGGACTAGTTGAGGCAACGGAGTACGTTACTAAGCCAGTAAAAATCACCCCTGAGAACTATTGTCAGATAGAGCTAGGTACCCATCAAAAAAAATATCTAGCACAATACTGGTTAACGTGCCTAGTTGATGAGTTGTTATAATATATAATCATAGTGTTAATCTGACAGCAGAAATATTGAGGTTATGTTAACTAATAAATTAATTCAATAAAATTACGACTTATTGTTTGCATACACATAGTACAGTAAGTAGAGGTACAATTAAATAGACTTAAATTGAAATATGATGAATTACCGAGGTAAACATACAGAATAGCTGATGCCTAAACGAATACCTAGTCTTTTATCTATATCATACAGTACTGTTTAAATGTACATAATTAGCCGCTAAAAACATCTCTGAAAAGGGAAAAAGCACCAAATAAACCATTAAAATGCCTAAAAATGGTATTTGAACCTATAAAACCCTATTTAACACCCCCTCCTTATACAAAATGAACAACCAATAGCAGCTCTTGATAGGGTAAAAACATCAAATAACCCATTAAAGTACCTAAAAAAATGACATTTGAACCTATACAAGTTCTGTTGTCTATTAGGGCCTATGCTCGACCAGGCCTTATACCATTTGAGCATATAAATATACCAATGTATGATAACCTATTTAACAGCCCCTTATACAAAATGTACAATCAACAGCCTTTCTGATGGAATAAAAACATCAAACAAAACATTAAAGTACATACTTAAAAAATTACATTTGAACATATAAACTCCAGTATACCTATACAAGTTCTGACAGGTCTATATTGGCATATGGGCGTGCTTATTAGGGCCCTAAAACCATTCACTGATTGGGTAAAAAACATCCAATAATTCATTAATGTGCATAAAAATGGTCTTTGAACCTATAAACCCCTATTTATACAAAATAAGCGATCAATAAATACTCCAATAAAACAGCCATTTATGGTGGATGCGCTGGAATTTTGTACATGACAATACGATTAAAGGTACATCATACGTTACACCGTCTTAAAGAAAGTTTTGCCCGTGGTATATTGCTGGCCTTGTTTTATGTATGTAAATGTATATCTTTCTATTTAGGTGCAAGATGTGAAACGTAGGTAGCAAGGTTAGTTCAGAGGATTACTAAACTTGTTTTATTATTGATGTGTCTATAGCACGAATAAAAATTCAATTAGAACAAAGAACGACAGTATAGAATGTGGGGTGATGACCCGCAGCATCGTAAGGGTGGCTCGATATATAATAATACAGGATGCACCGAACGTATCCAGTACAGTGGTAGAAAAAGAGGTAGGCAGACGTCGTGTGCTATTACAGTTATACCAATGAGAAATTAAGAAATAACATCCGAACCAGGTACATACAACCACCTATGATAGCCCTCCTAGCATGAAAATACTGAAATTTTCCGCTTCAACAGTAAAAACAACTTAGGATCTGAAAAATTAATAGCTAAAGAACTCAATGAATACCCAGCTAAACACGACAAAAATTAGGATCGCCTACATCTAATTTGGATATCAGCAGAAATAATTAATAGGTGTTTAATTTAAATAGACTTAAATCGAAAGACATTACAGAGAACGAATAGTTGCTGGGTAGGCTCTTAACCATCAAAAATACCCTCCTTGGGGCTTAAAAAATAAGAATAAATAGGGGGAAAATACCTAGAATTCAGGTTAATTTTCCTTTTAAAATCAGTTAACTCCAGCAAGATTATTTATATAACACAAATGCATGACGAACCTAACCCAACTTCTTGGGTGTGGTTATTCTGTATAAAGATCGGCTAACACCAAAAAAAAAAAAGGGTCATGTACATTCAAAAAAAAGTATATATTATGTATGATTAACCTATAATATTAGGTATACCTAAGGGTAATACTATATAAACACTTATAGGAATCAAAATAAAACTTAAAAAATTAAGGGAATATAAAGTATTTAAATAACCAAATGATCAGCCAAATAAATAAAATTCCCGTTTAAAATGTTATATTAGCTACATGAGATGAGATTAATTGTATAAATATGTGGACTTCAGAGTGATCATACTCATCTAATCGAATGAAAAATAAAGTAATTAATTAGATAAATGACTTCTTAACGGAGCTTTAATATTAGGGGATAGATATCATCTAAACTATAAAAATAATTGTAAAAGAGTTGTAAAAATTATTTACCAAGACATACATTTTAAAACAGACGAGAGAGGTGGGGAGGGGAGGGGGTAAAGTAAACAGGCAGAGGCCAAAAAAAAAAGCTACAACATCTAGTAAAAAATTATTTTTAAAACCCTAAGTCATAAACGTATTAGATTGTATAAAACCATTAATGACATAATGGCGGAGATAGGGAATATTTTGTGCAAAAGGTAGTTAATGAAATAAATACCTATCGAAACGATTAAAGCTATTAAAATAATACAAGCAATAACAATGGGAGGTACATAAAATGCAGTTTAAAAGGGAAACTCAATTATATCATATAGCATCTAACGTGTTAAGTATCAAAAACGAGGATAGGATGTAAAATTTTAGCAAAAACTTGGGTAAATAGAGCAAATAATGCAACAAAATATCAAAAAAATGTTCCTAATTAATATTTGTTTATACAGCTAAGTAGAAAACTATCGAAACATTGATAAAAAAGGGCGTAGTGACTACGGGTATAAAATTTAGCAACCATTGGTAAAATATCAGGAAAAATATTAAAATTACCATCAATCACACCAGAATACTTATCGTTAAAACCTACTATTTTCACTGGCTTGTTACCAATAAATAGGTTTGAATCTACCATTCGAAACCCTTATTTAATATGTGATGTTTCCAGAAAGGTGTATTTTATCCTACTCTCATACATCCTATAGCAGTGATGTTAAAAACTAAATCGGCTTTATTAACAAGTGCAATCATTTATAGATCATAGAGACCCATAGAGCTGTAACCAGTATTAAATAAATCAAGTCAATATTGCAGAACATTTTATTTTATAGGAGTCGCAGTAAAGTGAAGCAGTACTCTATATAAATTTAATATAAGGTACAGGTAACGATCATCAGGCTATTTTATATCGTCTAACTTGGGTATCCATTTAATAAGACGCAAGTTAATATTATTTTTAAATTACTTTTTAATTATTTCTCAGTGTCTATAGTATGCAGGGCTATCTAACCATACTTCACGTCTTGCATAATTAACGACCTCTCGTATCTCAGGATCTTCACAATATACGTATTACCGCTCTACTTCTTCAAAATTCCCCAACTTGTTCATGTCGTATACAAATCTTAAGGCATCTGGTCCTTCAAAGTAGCGTTCACATATATCCAAAGCTCTAACTATTTTAACCAACGGATGGATTCCCCAATTCTTCTTTGCGTTTTGAAGTGTATTATATATATATCCTGAATTACATGATGTGCATCATTATTTACTATATTCCCTTGTCCATGATATCCAATTGATTGCGAGTATTGCAAATAATTAGGACGGCATTCTGACTTAAAATAAGCCGCCGTGCTTCTGCTGATAGTAAATATATCAACAGGCTTAATTACTCTGTGAAACCTGAATCTATAGAGGATTGTTCGGGTTTTCAGGGTTACTCGGGTTCATTAGGATTTTGAGAATGTATTTTGCTTGACGTAGTTTTTAAAAACACAGCCACGGCCAAAGGCTCACGAAATTTGCAAAATTTTGGGAGAAGGCCGTGGCTGTGTTTTTAAAAACTACGTCAAGCAAAATACATTCTCAAAATCCTAATGAACCCGAGTAACCCTGAAAACCCGAACAATCCTCTATAGATTCAGGTTTCACAGAGTAATTAAGCCTGTTGATATATTTACTATCAGCAGAAGCACGGCGGCTTATTTTAAGTCAGAATGCCGTCCTAATTATTTGCAATACTCGCAATCAATTGGATATCATGGACAAGGGAATATAGTAAATAATGATGCACATCATGTAATTCAGGATATATATATAATACACTTCAAAACGCAAAGAAGAATTGGGGAATCCATCCGTTGGTTAAAATAGTTAGAGCTTTGGATATATGTGAACGCTACTTTGAAGGACCAGATGCCTTAAGATTTGTATACGACATGAACAAGTTGGGGAATTTTGAAGAAGTAGAGCGGTAATACGTATATTGTGAAGATCCTGAGATACGAGAGGTCGTTAATTATGCAAGACGTGAAGTATGGTTAGATAGCCCTGCATACTATAGACACTGAGAAATAATTAAAAAGTAATTTAAAAATAATATTAACTTGCGTCTTATTAAATGGATACCCAAGTTAGACGATATAAAATAGCCTGATGATCGTTACCTGTACCTTATATTAAATTTATATAGAGTACTGCTTCACTTTACTGCGACTCCTATAAAATAAAATGTTCTGCAATATTGACTTGATTTATTTAATACTGGTTACAGCTCTATGGGTCTCTATGATCTATAAATGATTGCACTTGTTAATAAAGCCGATTTAGTTTTTAACATCACTGCTATAGGATGTATGAGAGTAGGATAAAATACACCTTTCTGGAAACATCACATATTAAATAAGGGTTTCGAATGGTAGATTCAAACCTATTTATTGGTAACAAGCCAGTGAAAATAGTAGGTTTTAACGATAAGTATTCTGGTGTGATTGATGGTAATTTTAATATTTTTCCTGATATTTTACCAATGGTTGCTAAATTTTATACCCGTAGTCACCACGCCCTTTTTTATCAATGTTTCGATAGTTTTCTACTTAGCTGTATAAACAAATATTAATTAGGAACATTTTTTTGATATTTTGTTGCATTATTTGCTCTATTTACCCAAGTTTTTGCTAAAATTTTACATCCTATCCTCGTTTTTGATACTTAACACGTTAGATGCTATATGATATAATTGAGTTTCCCTTTTAAACTGCATTTTATGTACCTCCCATTGTTATTGCTTGTATTATTTTAATAGCTTTAATCGTTTCGATAGGTATTTATTTCATTAACTACCTTTTGCACAAAATATTCCCTATCTCCGCCATTATGTCATTAATGGTTTTATACAATCTAATACGTTTATGACTTAGGGTTTTAAAAATAATTTTTTACTAGATGTTGTAGCTTTTTTTTTGGCCTCTGCCTGTTTACTTTACCCCCTCCCCTCCCCACCTCTCTCGTCTGTTTTAAAATGTATGTCTTGGTAAATAATTTTTACAACTCTTTTACAATTATTTTTATAGTTTAGATGATATCTATCCCCTAATATTAAAGCTCCGTTAAGAAGTCATTTATCTAATTAATTACTTTATTTTTCATTCGATTAGATGAGTATGATCACTCTGAAGTCCACATATTTATACAATTAATCTCATCTCATGTAGCTAATATAACATTTTAAACGGGAATTTTATTTATTTGGCTGATCATTTGGTTATTTAAATACTTTATATTCCCTTAATTTTTTAAGTTTTATTTTGATTCCTATAAGTGTTTATATAGTATTACCCTTAGGTATACCTAATATTATAGGTTAATCATACATAATATATACTTTTTTTTGAATGTACATGACCCTTTTTTTTTTTTGGTGTTAGCCGATCTTTATACAGAATAACCACACCCAAGAAGTTGGGTTAGGTTCGTCATGCATTTGTGTTATATAAATAATCTTGCTGGAGTTAACTGATTTTAAAAGGAAAATTAACCTGAATTCTAGGTATTTTCCCCCTATTTATTCTTATTTTTTAAGCCCCAAGGAGGGTATTTTTGATGGTTAAGAGCCTACCCAGCAACTATTCGTTCTCTGTAATGTCTTTCGATTTAAGTCTATTTAAATTAAACACCTATTAATTATTTCTGCTGATATCCAAATTAGATGTAGGCGATCCTAATTTTTGTCGTGTTTAGCTGGGTATTCATTGAGTTCTTTAGCTATTAATTTTTCAGATCCTAAGTTGTTTTTACTGTTGAAGCGGAAAATTTCAGTATTTTCATGCTAGGAGGGCTATCATAGGTGGTTGTATGTACCTGGTTCGGATGTTATTTCTTAATTTCTCATTGGTATAACTGTAATAGCACACGACGTCTGCCTACCTCTTTTTCTACCACTGTACTGGATACGTTCGGTGCATCCTGTATTATTATATATCGAGCCACCCTTACGATGCTGCGGGTCATCACCCCACATTCTATACTGTCGTTCTTTGTTCTAATTGAATTTTTATTCGTGCTATAGACACATCAATAATAAAACAAGTTTAGTAATCCTCTGAACTAACCTTGCTACCTACGTTTCACATCTTGCACCTAAATAGAAAGATATACATTTACATACATAAAACAAGGCCAGCAATATACCACGGGCAAAACTTTCTTTAAGACGGTGTAACGTATGATGTACCTTTAATCGTATTGTCATGTACAAAATTCCAGCGCATCCACCATAAATGGCTGTTTTATTGGAGTATTTATTGATCGCTTATTTTGTATAAATAGGGGTTTATAGGTTCAAAGACCATTTTTATGCACATTAATGAATTATTGGATGTTTTTTACCCAATCAGTGAATGGTTTTAGGGCCCTAATAAGCACGCCCATATGCCAATATAGACCTGTCAGAACTTGTATAGGTATACTGGAGTTTATATGTTCAAATGTAATTTTTTAAGTATGTACTTTAATGTTTTGTTTGATGTTTTTATTCCATCAGAAAGGCTGTTGATTGTACATTTTGTATAAGGGGCTGTTAAATAGGTTATCATACATTGGTATATTTATATGCTCAAATGGTATAAGGCCTGGTCGAGCATAGGCCCTAATAGACAACAGAACTTGTATAGGTTCAAATGTCATTTTTTTAGGTACTTTAATGGGTTATTTGATGTTTTTACCCTATCAAGAGCTGCTATTGGTTGTTCATTTTGTATAAGGAGGGGGTGTTAAATAGGGTTTTATAGGTTCAAATACCATTTTTAGGCATTTTAATGGTTTATTTGGTGCTTTTTCCCTTTTCAGAGATGTTTTTAGCGGCTAATTATGTACATTTAAACAGTACTGTATGATATAGATAAAAGACTAGGTATTCGTTTAGGCATCAGCTATTCTGTATGTTTACCTCGGTAATTCATCATATTTCAATTTAAGTCTATTTAATTGTACCTCTACTTACTGTACTATGTGTATGCAAACAATAAGTCGTAATTTTATTGAATTAATTTATTAGTTAACATAACCTCAATATTTCTGCTGTCAGATTAACACTATGATTATATATTATAACAACTCATCAACTAGGCACGTTAACCAGTATTGTGCTAGATATTTTTTTTGATGGGTACCTAGCTCTATCTGACAATAGTTCTCAGGGGTGATTTTTACTGGCTTAGTAACGTACTCCGTTGCCTCAACTAGTCCCTGTCAAAGCTATACCTGCTCTCCACAACGATAATATTCGGATGTTATTTTTGTGTTTGAAAGCCTTAACCGGTTCACCCTGTAGTATTAAACTACCTCCGTACACACCTATGTTAGATTCAAAATATAAGGTGATATTGCGATACTCCATTTATTATTTTCTAATTGACAATGTTACAATATGAATATGTACGGTTCCTCCAAGCTGCAATATTTAATTTCTCGGTATGACCGAGAACAAAACCTCTGCAAAAACGTATGAAGTATCATTCTACCCGTTTCGGTACGAACATTTCTTTGTAATTTTAGCGAGATTTTAAACACAACGTATTAGGTATGTGGTTTTTTACGAAACAATTATATCCAGGCGAAAGTTTAAGTGGGTGTTTAGTGGTACATAAATACATGTATCTTATCGGGGTCTTTGAAGCAATAGGGCCTAAAATAGGTATTTTTCCTATTTATTCATGTTTTTTAGGTATTTCGCTGATATTTCGTAGCTGATAGGATTCGACAGCGACTATTAGATGTGTATATCCTCGGTAATTCATTATATTTTTTAATAAAGTCTATTTAATTGCTTGTTGTGCTAACTTTGTATGTATAAAAATGCTGCCTATAAGCCAAACATTTATTAATTTATTTACTTAACATAACCTCAATGTTTAAGGTGGTGAATGTTTGCAACGTGTATTTGTAGGATATAGTAGATGACAGTCTTACTTAAAATATGTGTTAGCGAAATACTAATATAGAGGCCGTTTTGTGTTACTTTTGGCTATTTTTGGAGGCACGTATACACACTGTTAAATAGGCGTTTTTAGGCTTAACGGGCATACTTGGTGGATCATTATGTGTTTTACCCTATCGGAGAGGTTTTTTTTGTTGATTATTATGTGTAGGTGCTGTTAAATATGCTTTTACGGCTTCAGAGACCATACTTTAGTAATTTATTAAGTGTTTAAGTCCTGCCTACTATACATATGACTATATGGGTATTAACAACTTTGTATAATTTATAGGTGATATTTGGGCTAATTTTTATCTATTTTTTCTCTCGTTGTAGTGACTAAACGGCCTTTTGGCTCAGGAACCCTACCATAATTTAAACGAAATACCTATGATTTTTTAGTCATTTATATATATATATATATATACCTGATAAGCCTCAGGTGACGTATGATATTATAAGATAATCAATACGTCGGTGCTTGCCTTTGTGCATGAGTATCAGCTGTTTGGCATCGGTAATCTCACCTTAACACGGTGGTATTTGCTTTAAGTTAGATATATATATATTAGTAATATTGAGAATTTGTTATCTAGACTATAAAGAACCCATACATCCTAGTGATAATATGATTAATGTTGTCCAACTCTTTGGCAATGCTACCAATCTAGTATAACGCCTTGTTTACTATGCTAATTAGTGCGAAATCAGTCTTGGTCCTATATATATTATGCTATTATGGCTAGTGATACTCCGAGCTTACCCTGTATATGGGATTAGATATTTTGGCGAAAAACAATGTTTTTATGTACAATCACACGTAATTGATGCCATATGACAGGCCTATTTTTGGCTAACTAACCTCCAATATGCTCCAATTTTGTTGGTATTATGTATGCGAGCATATATCCTTAGTGCACCTCGCCCTGCGGGGCTCGGAATTGTTCATATTAGCTTGATGCTTAAACCTATACACATAACCTCATTTTCAATAATTTTAGAAATTTGACAAGTGACTAACTTAATTTGGTTAACTATAATAGGCATATTTTGTTGTTATTTTCTATTTTAGGATTGTTCTTCACTCGTAATTCTTGGAACGTAACACCACCGACTATTTTTCAGTGCGTCTTTTCAATTGTTTATTCGGCTCGTATCACAAATTATTAGTATTACACCAACAAGGTCTTGTTTTTAATTCTCTATTTTTAAGATCTGTACATCTATACCCTGTATATCTGCCACTACCTCCTATATTATTAGCGGCGTTTAGTAATGTTCCAATTACATTAGGTGCGCGGGAGTTTAATATATATTTATTAAAATTAACACTGTGGTCTATTTTTTTTTTACCTACCTTTTTTAGATACGTGAATACCTGCAGCCAAGTTACAAGGTTCTAATACTATAACCTATGAAAGTTTCGGAGCGTCTTCTAAGGTGTAATGACGCCAAATTGCTTCATATTGCAGCATAACTTAACAGTAATATGATCATTTTTTAGGGTTAACCAACCTACATTAGGCCAATATTCGTTGCAATTATAGGGTTTTGAACTATATAACATTTGTGTTAAAATTGCAAGATTTAAGAGACTAGCCTTCTATATAAGGGGCTAGCATAAACCATGCTTTATTTAAGGCATTTGGACCTTAAATTACTAGTTTTTCTTATATTAAACAAATTTCTCAGTAGTATTAGGCTCTAAACAGCATCTATTTTCTGTCTACCGTAATAATTCGTAAAGGTGCTACTAAGGCATAAATCATACTTTATTTAATGCATTTGGGCCTTACATTACTGATTTTTCTTATATTATTCCAATTTTTCTATTGAAAAATATTATTATATTAGGGTCTAAACAGCATCTATTTTCTGTCTACTTTAATGATTCGTATCGGAAACGAATATTTACGTCAGGTATTGCATAATATCTTCGATTTTATTGTTAATACATATGCTAAATAAAGCGATTGACCTTTCGTTTTTACCATTCTTGTACGTTTTTCAGCAGTGTGTCGATTCAAAATAGTTGTTAGTACTATCCTTGTCTATCTTATATTGTTGTACTACTGTTCGTTATAGGATTAAATAATTTGTTAACAATGCGGGCTAGGGATATGGTAAAAAGGTGCTAAATGGGGCCATTTATACCAGTTTTTTAGTGTAAAACCATAAAATAGTTCGATTAAGGTGTCTTTATCGTACCGCCCAATAGTTTTGAGCTCCTGTGGTAGACATTTTTACCCGTTCATAGACTGCTAAACAGCCGTTTTCATATGTTTAAGGGACACTTCTAAGTGCTTTTAGATGTTCTTATACGTATTCTATACCCCTGTGGTAGATTCTATTTTCTAAACATACAACAAATAGCAGCTTGCAAAATGTATGCCTGCCTAATTTAATTCATTAATATTGCATTACCCATCTATGAGTAATAATTATTCTTTTGTTATAGCAAGTATGCTAATGCTATGATGTAAGAGTACAGTATAATAACAATGTCTCGTAAGAACCCGAATAGCTCCGTGGTATGAGATACTGGTTAGTAAACTAATGGTTGGTGGATCGAACCCCGCTGGATAAAGGAACTTTTTTTCTAATGAAAATTAAATTAATAGAACATGATGACGTAACCCTATTACCAGGCTCCCTCTGACGTTTCAACAGCTAGACTAGTACTCTAGTAAGGGGGCATTGACCCTGAGGCCCCGCGAGTTCTACCGACGACCAATAGGTGTCTCCGCGTGATGGAGTTTAGAAATTATTGGGGTACCAGTTCTTGGGGATAGGTCTTACGGAGTACCGACTTGTAGGGATGGCCCCCAAAATTGAATATCTAAGTAGTTGAGGTTATTGTAACATATTATGATAGATGGCGTATTGCAGATGGCCCCAGAAGGTAATACATTAGATAGGTGAGGTTAGGGTGACACGTGATAGATGACGTATCCCTGATGACGTTTGACCAAGTAACTAGTACCAATGATAGGTGAACTGGCGCTAATGGCAACTAGTGCCAATGGAAGTTAGTGCCAACGGCAGTTAAGGCCCAGGCAGCTAACGCCCATAACAGATGACAGGTGACAGGTGCCATGAAACCACGCCCTCCGGGAGTTCTTGGAAAAGTACGCCCAAGTGTCGCAAAACCTGAGTACGCTCAAGTGTCGCAACCTCTACTAGGATGACGGAAAAGTCATACTTCCTGACGTCATCGGGCTTGGCGCGCTTTAAAGGTCGTTTGAAATGCTTTTGACACGCGCGAAACTTTAAGGAATTTTGACCAATTTATTACTGATTTTTAAGGAGTAATAATTGGGAAATATTTTTTTTAGGCCTAACTAAATCATATTATTGAAAAAAAATTGGAAAGTTCCCTATTCAAACATTTTAAATGGTCAAACAATTTTTACATTTCTTTTGGTCATGGCCGTACATCAGTAGATATTATGTCGTAGGCTGATAGTGAAATCCGTCATTTCATGAAAAGTCACTTCATGAAGCGTCGGCAGATTGTGTAAAAACATGAAATTACACGATCTGCCGCGTCACTTCATGAAGAGACCTTGACGTTTCGGCGTATTATGTATAACACAATCTGCCTAATTTTAAATATCGTCACTTCATGAAATGCCACAAAAACAAGGCGCCATATATTGTGTAATTCCGTCTAAAAGGTATATTGGCAACTGGTTTGTTCGGGTTTGTCAGAGCATTTTTTTTATTTTTATAAAATAATATTAGTTAAAAAAATTTAATTAAAAAAAAAATGTTCTGGGGAACAACGAACAAACCAGTTGCCAATATAAGCCTACCTTTTAGACGGAATTACACAATCTGCCGACTGACATGACATCGTTAGGTACTACATGAAGTGACGATATTTAAAATTAGGCAGATTGTGTTATACATAATACGCCGAAACGTCAAGGTCTCTTCATAAAGTGACGCGGCAGATCCTGTAATTTCATGTTTTTACACAATCTGCCGACGCTTCATGAAGTGACTAGGCTTTTCATGAAATGACGGATTTTACTATCAGCCTACGACAGATATACCAACGAA
The DNA here is from genome assembly GCA_963969555.1 of Polydrusus pterygomalis. NCBI lineage: Eukaryota > Metazoa > Arthropoda > Insecta > Coleoptera > Curculionidae > Polydrusus > Polydrusus pterygomalis. The sequence continues at coordinate 31,898,835 of OZ018375.1, read as the reverse complement.
GAAATTACCGATATGTTATTGGTTTTTGGATCTTGCCAAGGAAGAAGGAAACAGTTTATAACCTTGCAGAGTACCTAGGGGAGAAGGGAGAGCATTCGGCCACAAAGCACAATTATCTAAGTAAGGAGTAAACCAAATGTTTAACTGTTAAAAAAATGTACTTGCGGGAAATGATAAACATTAATCTCAATATATAATAAGAAAAAAAAATTGAAAGATCACGTTTTCTAATAAAATTTTATTTTTTAAAAAATACTTACAAATGGCTGAATCCCTAGGGAGCATTCGGCCACTCAAAGGGGAGCATTCGGCCACTCAAAGGGGAGGATTCGGCCATAGGACGTATCTGGTAAGGTAACTGGTAAGATAAATCTAACCTATATATATTGTTTAACATTAATCTCAACATATAATAAGAAAAAAAGATTAAAAGATCACGTTTTCTAATAAAATTTCAAAAAATACTTACAAATGGCCGAATGTGGGGAGCATTCGGCCATTCAAATTAGAGGATTTGTAACTGGTAAAGTACCTATAGCTTTATAAATCAAACAAATATATTGTTTATCAAATTTCTTGTCGTTTTGAGGACACGTTTTCGCGGCATCTGAAAGTAAAATAACAAATCTTAAATCAATATTACGTAAAGATGAAGACTATGGTCGAATGCACCCCAGGTATAGGTGGACGAATGCTCCCCAGCTACCAAAATATTTTAAATCAAACGTCATATTAGTAAAAAAATTTTGTGGGTTCTAAAATGATTCGGGAATAGAAACAGCATTATAGAAGCACGTTTTACTTACAAAACAGAAAATTAAATATCGTTCCTTCAAAGAAAATATGGGTATATTTAGTAAAAAAACTTACCTAAAAGTCAGTTTTTATTCTTTTCTATGTAAAATTTGTCTGATGCACCAATAACGTGTTTATTATCATTCAGGACGCGAATAAGACAGTTGGTAATACTATATATACTCCCTAAAAACGCGAGAAATGTAAATAGATTTTAGAATAACTTAGGTGGCCAAATGCTCCCCCTTCTCCTATACAGTAAAACATTTTCGAATCGTCGACCAATAAAACATGCGCGGCAGTGAAAAGACGATGAAACGGGTAAGGTTTGCGCCTGTTTCTATTATAATGGTCGTGGAAGTACGGTAAGAACTCCGGAGGTTGAGGAATATATTCCAAATAGGATTGAAGAAAATCCTAAACTCAGTAGCAGACGATTGGGCTTAGAGCTAGGGGTATGCAAAGGTGACCAGAGAACAACTGCTGCACCCATTTCATGTTCAACGGGTACAAGATGTTTTACCCTAGCTGTAACAGCCCCACCACTTCTAGGGTCTAATAACTTACGATTTACGACCCTCCCACGTCGGTTGGCACTGCTACTTGAAGTGGGATGACTTCTTTTGCTGGTTTCGGAGAGAATCTGTGTTCACAACTAAGTCGGATCACTTTTGGCGAGATAATAATGCTTGTGAAAAGTCAATGTTTGAAGATTTTTAAGGCCCCGATTTGCGGCTTACTTTTGTTTAGAGGAAACTATTTAAATTAATTTTCAGTGAACGTTTTGCGTTTTAAAACTATATATAGGTATTGAAGGAAACACTTTTTAATATGGAATAAGTACTGTTTCTATTAAGAAACACTTGGGAGCCACCCAACACTATCAATAATTATAAAAATGGAAACCGTTAATTTATAGTAAATATTTTATAATTTGGCCACGAGCACGTACTTCTGCGGGGTCGTTGACCGTATTGATCCCGGATAGACGCACACGACGTTGACCCACGGGTAAGGGGTCACAAAATACTGGACTAGCTGGACTTTACGCGAGTAACGCTTGAAAAATTCTTCGCGCCCGGAAACTTACAACTTTCGACTACAACTTTTAACGAACAACTAACAACTTACGACGACAACTACTGCTCGAGAAACATTCCCAAGAATTTATAGCCTTTTCCGCGTCGTTGCGCATTTCCATATTATACCTAGCAAGATCCCCAAAAATTTCGCAGGATGGCCCGATGACTTCATCTTTTCCCTGGCGTTTTTCCTAGAAAACTTGCGTAATCGATGCTCAAGTAATAGGGCTGTGGTTGAAATTCTTACTAAGAAGTCTAAAAATACCTAGATGAGCTAATCTTTTACATTACCTGAGAAGAAACCTGAATTCGGTGGTTGATCCGGGCTCGCGCTACATAGTCGAAAAGAAAAACGCGGCAGGAGAAGAGTTAAACCATGTACCGGGTGGTCAAATAAGCGAGGACGTCGGCTTTATCTCGGAAACCATTAATCGTACAACTTTCGGAAAGATTTTTTTATGAGTAAAGTGGTCAAGAGAAATTGCTGGAAATTACTTTTAATTTCCTCATTTCGCCGCAATTAAAAATTGATTTTCTAAATTTCTCCGAAAATTCCCATATTAAGGTGTAACTCTGGTTACATCATTGGAAAGCATAGACAATTCTGCATCATTTTGGTTTAAGGCTCATTGGCGTACCGACCTTGATAAGAGTGGGATAAGCTATTGAAAGTGTAAACATTAAAATCGCTGTAACATCTAAACGACTTATCCGATTTTACTAAATTTAAGCTTGTTTGGAAGGGGAAAATTAGTATCTTCAATTGCCGTATCCAACAGTACACGATAGTGTTTAATAAAATTGCTAGAGGGCCCAATTTGTAATAATAACAGTTTTTTCGATTTTATCCCGAAAATTCAAATCATACGGCATAACTATGCCATCATAATCGAAAAGTAGATGAAATTTGCAAGAAAAGATGTGAAGACCGCAGTTCGATATCTTTGTTCGTTTCAGAGTTATTGCCAAAACAATAATTTTTAATACAAATTGCGCCCTCTAGCAATTTTATTAGAAACTATCTTGTACCATTGGAGACGACAGCTGAAGGTACTTACCTTTTTCTTTCAAACAAGCTTAAATTTAGTAAAATCGGTTAAGTCGTTTAGAAGTTACAGCGATTTTAATGTTTACACTTTCACTTGATAAGAGTGGGAGGAAGCTATTGAACTTCTAAACGACTTATCCGATTTTACTAAATTTAAGCTTGTTTGGAAGTACCTTCAATTGTCGTATCTAATGGTACATATTGTACATGTTTAGTGGAATTAATTATTTTGAATATGAATTTGGATCTTGAAAAAAGTGAGTGCATTATTACGATTTTATTTTTTTAAATATTTCTTATTTTTTTTTAATGACCAAATTTAAAAACACTTTTCCTTTCTGAATTAAAAAAAAAGTTTATTAATTTTAAATTTTCTTGATATATTTAAAACACTTGGAAATCTTTTTTTTAGGAAGTAAATTAATGTAATTTATTTTCTACAAAAATTTGTAAGACAGTTCAAAATTTTTCTTTCCTCGTAATTAAAAATAATTTTATTTATTTTTAATTGTATTTGAACACTAAAAAAAAAATAACTGTAAGTATTTTTTCTTGAAAAAAAGAATTTTGATAATACTTAGAAAAAGTCCTTTTATTATTATAATTTTTTTTTAAAGAAATTTCTTACTTCCGAATTAAAACATTTTTAATTTTATTTAAATTTGAAAAAACTTAGAATTTTTCTTGCTAAACCTTTCCTACTTCTCCTGAATTAAAAATAATTTTCAATTTATTTATTTTATTTTCAAAATAAATTTATTTAAATTTAAATTGACATAAAAGAATTTCGAAAACACTTAGAAAATGTTTGAATTAAAGCAAAAATTTATTAATTCAAAATTTTATTGAATACCTATCTATTATTATAGGTAACAATATTATTATTTATTAGGAAGGATTATTAGCGAGGTGTCCTTGGTCGCTACAACCCCATGATTTTAAACCACGCCTAGCTTTCTGTCGGTTTATCCAAGAACACAGAAATCAAGATAGAAAATTTACAGGAAGAATTTTAGTCACAGATGAAGCATGTTGCACGTGTAGTGACACAACTAATTTGCACATTAAACATGTCTATGTTGAAGAAAATCCTCATGCGACTAAAGTAACCCGTTATCCGCGTGAGTTTAAGATCAATGTGTGGGCAGACGCTTTCATAAATTATTGATCCTGTCATTTTACTACCTCGACTAAATGGTGAAAATTATTTGAAACATCTGCGAAACGATTTACCAAACTGTTAGATTCCTGCCCTTGGAATTGCGAAGAGGAATGTGGTTTCAAAGAGGTACGACAGGTGCTCCACCACATTTTTCGTTAAAAGTACGTAATTATTTGAGCGAACAGTATCCAAATAGATGGATAGGTAAAGGCAATGATGCACCCGCAAATTGGCCAGCTCGATCACCTGATATCACTCCGATGGATTACTTTTTATGAGGAATTTTGAAAACCCTTTTGTATTCTGGGCCAGTAGAAACAGAAGATTAATTAAGGAGACGTATTCAAACTGCAGTTGACGCTTTAAAAGATAATGACGAAATGCCCCAAAGAGTCCAATTTAATTTTTTAAAACATATTAATTTTTGTACACAAGAGAATGGAGGTAATTTTGAACATTTGTTAAAAGTATTTCTTCTCAAATTAAATTAAATTAAATTTGTGTTGTTGATAAATCTCTGATTAACTGGTTTTACTAGAGAATAAAATTAACAACACATGCATTCATGTAATTGTTTTTTCTTTTAGCTTTTAATGACAGTTATTCTAATTTAACGCCTTTGCTTCAAATTGTGTTAAATTATTACAAAAATTTAGACCTGGCCATACACGAAGTGAATTTTTTAAAATCCAGATATAGCTTTTTTAGGTAAAAAAAAGGATAAGCCTCAGAAATTTGTGGTAGCATTTTTCCGCACCATTTAGAGACATCCTGTATATTATGTCTATGGTGGAAGCGCGTCGTGCACAAATCCGTCCGCCCCGTCGTCGACTGGCGGGATATATTGCTAGAGTTTTTTTAGAGAGCGAATTATGTTTAAGTTATTTTCTCAGTCAAAGATTAAATGTTTGAAAAGCAAAAACTGTAGAATTTGTCGAAAACGATTATTTTTTTTTGCTCAAAGGGGTCCAAAATTGTAAAAACATAGATATGGACACTAAAAACATAAATTTATTTCTTTTTTAAATAGTTATAAGACGAAAAAAGCTTAATAACGTTGACGCTTCAAGGAGAAGCAGTTAAAACGACAGAACTTATTCATGGTATGTAAATTCTTAAAATATTTAGAAAATCTATTTTATTTTTGACTCTTTTAGTACTATATAAAATTATGTTATGTATCTCGTTTTTCATCGTCACTATCATTCTTGTTGCCTTCCCTTCTCTCAGTCTCACGATCAACTTTTTGAATTTCCTCATCTTGGTGCGTTTCTTTATAAATTAAAAATTCCTCCATTTTCTTTGCATGCTCCTTTTTAACATGTTTGTGTCTACCAGTAGTATCTCGGAACATTTTTTTGCAGTAGGGACACGAAAATGGCTTTTCACCTAAAAAGGAAAACAATTTTAAAAATATGGTTAAAAACGTGTTTTTCAACATTTTGATGATACATAGATAATGTAACAATTAATGGCCGGATTTTAATTGGTCCTTCCAGGCCCGGATTTTGTTACCCTGGTAAATTGAGTTATTAATATTGTACAGGGTTATCCAACCAAGACTAGACAAGGCGATTTTTTGACTTTTCCTGTACTTTTATAAAAAAACTGAAATAGCCATCTTAAGTCATTTTCTCCCGCGAATTCGAATATCTTCAGCAAAAAACAATTGAACATCAAACAAAAGTACTAGGGGTCACTTTGATATTTTTTTAAATGGAACACCCTGTATATTTTTACATTTTTAAATTCCACATAAAATTATAATTATTTTTTATTAAATGCACTATTAGTCTATACTTCATAGTTTCCGAGATATTGACTCTCGAAAAGTGACATTTTTGAACTTTGACAGCTTATAACTTTCTAACAGTACGTCTTATAGCAAAACGGCTTACATGTCCCTATCTTCAATTTTCATTATCTTCCCAAAAAATCAACTTCCAGTTAAACCGGAACAACTATATTTCCTGCTTTCGAGTTACATCCGGTTTAACCGGAAGTTGATTTTTTTGGGAAGATAATAAAAATTGAAGATAGGGACATGTAAGCCGTTTTGCTCTAAGACGTACTGTTAAAAAGTTATAAGCTGTCAAAGTTCAAAAATGTAACTTTTCGAGAGTCAATATCTCGGAAACTATGAAGTATAGACTAATAGTGCATTTAATAAAAAATAATTATAATTTTATGTGGAATTTAAAAATGTTAAAATATACAGGGTGTTCCATTTAAAAAAATATCAAAGTGACCCCTAGTACTTTTGTTTGATGTTCAATTGTTTTTTTGCTGAAGATATTCGAATTCGCGGGAGAAAATGACTTAAGATGACTATTTCAGTTTTTTTATAAAAGTACAGGAAAAGTCAAAAATCGCCTTGTCTAGTCTTGGTTGGATAACCCTGTACATAATTAGATTAAATATAAATATGAAGCCATGCTTCCCCAATAATTATAATTATACACGCAGAAGTTGCTACTAAATTAATAAATAATAAAGCCTCTATTACACAGAGAAAAAACCTACAAAACAATAAAAAAATATATATATTTTTTAAGGTATTTGCTGCAGTATGGCGCAGTCTAGTTGTAAATAGTTTATCCACTGAACCACGCACAACAACAACTTTAAAGAAACAAATTTAATACTAAATTACTAATTTAAAATTATTAATTTTAAGTAAAACAATACCAAACTAACATGAATGCTAATAAGAACAAGTTTTGACTAGATATGTTAAATAAAAACATCGCCTATTGACTGCCTGCATCTATACTGCCTATCAATAAATAAATAAAAATTAAACATAACACTTTAAGGACATTTTAGTATCAGAATTTTGAAAAAGGTCAGCAAATTAAAATGCGAAATTATTTATTTTGTACTTCCAAGATAATTCTTTACACCTTATCTGGTGCGCAAACAAAAGTTAAGTTTTATGAATGAAAAAATTCGTCTGTACGCAAGGCTCGCCAGTCAGATCTCTTAGCGCCTAACAGGGAAAAACCCTCTTATTATTAAAGTTTCCTTCTTCATTGACTTATTAATTAATTGTCGATTATATAAATACACTTCAGAACCGGCTCTGCGCCACTGTTGTTGTTACGTTTTCTCTGTGGATTTCTTGTATTGGCCGAGTTCCTTTTAGTTACTTTTAAACAGCAAAGCAAAGCCAACGGCGAAGTTGAGCGTTCCTTTTAAAAATTTAAATTGGCACAGCAAAGATTTTTTCCTCGCCCCTTGCCGCGGTTAAGTATGCTCCTCTACAATTTTGGGTTAAGGTGTTAAGTAACTTTAGGTGTAATTTTTAAAAAACTGTGATTTGGTAAATTAAGGGTTGTTCATGTTATAACTTATGTACAGGGTTTTTCCGTAAATTTTGGAGCAACCCTGGAGCTTTTATTTGAAGACCTAGAAAAAACTTTAAATTACCAAAGTTGCATGATTTCTCCTGAACTGCCAGAATTTGTTATCGGACAAAACAAATGAACATCGTAAATTTGTTTAATAATGCCAATGTCGATTTTTTTAAATGGAACACCCTGTATATTAATTTTTTTTTAACTCCTCACTCTTTTCTGATTCCAAATATGTATATATGTTATATGTTTACTTTAGTCGTTTAGGCAAAATTGCATTTCAAAATATTGCGGATTAGAAAATCTATATTGGTGTGAGGAAAACATGATAGAACATAATGCTTATTCAGTAACAATAATTAATATAAATAATGATAATAATTTATGAAACAAACATATAACAAATATATATATTTGGAATCAGAAAAGAGTGAGGAGTTAAAAAAAAATTAATATACAGGGTGTTCCATTTTAAAAAATCGACATTGGCATTATTAAACAAATTTACTATGTTCATTTGTTTTGTCCGATAACAAATTCTGGCAGTTCAGGAGAAATAATGCAACTTTGGTAATTTAAAGTTTTTTCTAGGTCTTCAAATAAAAGCTCCAGGGGTGCTCCAAAATATACGGAAAAACCCTGTACTTAATGCAATTTTTAAATATATTTGATTTGATTTCTGATACGATTATACGAAGTTGTTCGAAAAGCGTTCCTTAAACAACTTAACTATGCAAAGATTTTTACTTTGCTTTGCTGTTTAACAGAAGCAAAAGAAAAGTAGGTATGTACTTATTCTTTGCTATTGGGTACTTTTCTTTTTCTTAGTTAATCAACTTTATTTCAAAAATGTCACGGTATTGTGAACAAGCGTTAATTTTTAAATTGTTTGATTGTTTTCAAAGAGAAAGTGATTCCGGAAAGACTCTTGTACCCTGTAGCGCAGTTTACGAGGTAAGTAGATATAATAAAGCAGGAATTGTGAAAGCATAAATAATAAACATGAAAAATATATGGCAATATTTTTATAAATACCTAAATCTGTTTTAGAGATTTTAAGAACCGCAACAATGTAACTATTTTGTCATCCCGTGGTCGACAACTGCACGAATTCGTGAACATACCATAAGAGAGCATATTTATATGATGTGTAGAGCAGGTGAACACCGTTACCATTTACTCAATACAACTAAACCTTAAAATTATTGATGGTGTTGAAATATCCACTCGTTCATTAGCGGACTGTTTAAAAAAACTTAAATGGCATAAATGTACTGTTTAGAAAGTGGATTTGTGAATAATGCAAGTATGATGGCCTGATATCTAGTGATTATTATGATTAGCGAAAACTTTGAGAAATGGTTTGAAGAAAAATTGTTACCAAACTTGGACGAACTGTCGCTTATTATCAAGGATAACGCCACCTATTATTATGGGTTAATTGAAATACAAGTTGGTCAAAAAGATTACTTATTGTATGGTTAGAACAAAGACAAACTATGGTTTCACCATTTGCAATAAAGGATCAGATCTGGATAATAGTGAAGCAGCATATCCCACCCAAATGTTACAAGGAATCTGGAAAGCGCTATTTATTTCATTTTTATAGGTTGGACGAACTAGCGTTGCAAGAACATCGAGTTTTAAGACTTGCTCCATATCATTGCCATTTTAATTTTATTGAAATTGTTTGGGCGGAATGTAAGCACTATTATGATGCAAAAACAAGTTCTATGCATCCTATAACAAATGACGTAGTTTTGGGTCTGTGGAATGAAGCCATAGAAAATGTAACAGAGGAAAAATGAAGAAATTATGTAACACTCACTAATAAAATTATAAATGATGTGTAGGAACGGGAAAGATTTATCGATGCTTTAGAAACTCTTCCCCTTATTATTACGAATCTGATGATAATGATCCTTGCCGTGATGATTTATTTTAATTATTAAAAAACTGTATTTTGTTGCGTTGTCATTTTTTAATATTATAATATAATATATAAATCTGAAAACACTTAATATTTCCGAAACAGTTGAAGATAGGTATACGATATTGTACCGGGTGGTCAAATAAGCGAGGACGTCGGGTTTATCTCGGAAACCATTAATCGTACAGCTTTCGGAAACATTTTTTTATGAGTAAAGTGGTTAAGAGAAATTGCTGGAAATTACTTTTAAGTTTCTCAGGTGGCCGCTAGAGGGCGTAATGCTAATGCTCAACCAAGAAAGCGAAGGTTTCTTCGTAATATGCCCAGTTAAGCCCTATTGAAAATATATGGGTTGTAAACTTGCGAAAGTTATAAACAACTTTCGTTTAACGTTTTCCACGCATAAATAAGAATTATCTTAATAATATTGAAACTATTCAAAAATACATTTTAAAAATTATTTACGAAAAAGACCACCAATATTCTTCTGATTTACTATTTAAAGATAGCAAAAAAATGAATATTAAACAAATATTTTTTTACAACATGTTAATATATTTATATTTTTAAACATAAAAATATAATAAATTATATTAATCACACACATGAAACTAGTCATAAAAATACTATTACATATAAAAATAGAGTAAACAAAACAATAGCACACAAACATTTTTTAAACACCAATCCATATATTTTTGATATGCTACCACAGTCAATTAAAATAATTAAATCGTTAAATAATTATAAAAGTTAAATTAAAAATTGGATATTATCTAATCCAAGAGATTTATTCAAGAACGTCATTAATAAATAATGAATAAAATAAATAAATATATATTATCATTTATTATTATCATCACCATTATTATTACAATTCATAAATTACAATTCAACAAACTTTATAAAGTCATTCAAAACAAAAGTAAACTTATTACTAACAAATTTTACAATTTATAAATTACAAATTAATAAACTCCATAAAGACAAAAGTACACTTATTACTAACAAAAACACCTAGATATATAATATCTGTATGTGTTTCTGTGATGTTATTCAGAAGTATTGTAGCGGATATTGTAGGTTCCTAGTTCTTAACTTTTACTCACTACCCAATACATTTGCACAAACAGAGTAAGGCCCATTTAATAACAACAGAAGACCAATCTGCAACATAGCACAAGAGTCTCAAAGTCCGAAAACTCTCCAATCCAAACACTCAAAACAATCTCCCAAATATCAAATGGAAATTGTTAAATATGTATCGAGCACATTCTTTACCAAAAACTTTAGTTACTTTAATATGACGTATTTCAACCGGTAAGAGGTTAAACAGTTTGGGTCCCATATAGACAACTGATTTCAAATTCAATGTTTTGTTATTTTTTGAACACTTGAGATTTTCTTGCACTTTAGCTCTGGTTTGATATTTGTGAGATATTCTATCCACATTTCTTTGTCTTTTCATAAACTTACATACATTTAAAACATAAAGACATCTTACATTTAACACTTCAGATGAGTAAAGAAAAGCGGTGTGATATAGTCTAGATTTTCTATAAATTACTTTTAGTATACAGTTTTGAACAGTGTTTAGTGGTTTTAATGTTGCCTTATATAATGCCCCCCAAACTACGATTCCATAGGATATGATAGACTCCACTAATGACCTGTAAATCATAATCAACAATCTTTCACTCATGAATTCTCTCAATAAGTAAAATTTTTGGATCAAATTTCTAACACTTTTTACAATTTTCTTTATTTGTTTGTCCCACTTTAAATGCCGGTCTATTATAATTCCCAAGTACTTAGTCTCTTCTACTTCATTAATGGTATTATTATCATCTAAGGTTAGTCTGTTAAAGTGGGGCCGATTTTTAGTTGTTGGCGAAAAAGCAATGTAATTAGTTTTTTTTATATTTAGAGAAAGTTGAAATGAATCAAGCCATTTTTTAATTATTCTCAAGCCACTTTCAGCAATGCCTTGTAGTGTATCCCAGTCTTCAGCCGTGAAAATGACTACGGTGTCATCCGCATATGACAAAACTGTTCCACCTGTAGCAGTCTCTTTAAGGAGCGAGTTTATGTAGATTATAAACAAAATTGGGCCCAGGACTGTGCCCTGTGGTATGCCCATTTTTATCGTCATTGGATCACTCAAAACATTGTTGATTTTTACAATTTGACTACGATGGCTGAGATATGATTCAAAAAGGCCCAACACAGGCCCCCTTACCCCATACCCTGATAGAACCTCCAGTAAGGCAGGGTGGGGGACCGTGTCAAATGCCTTGGCAAGGTCTAAGTATATAGCTAAGGTTTTCTTATTACTATTCATGTTCCCTGTTACCTCAACCACCATGTTATATATTGCATCATTGGTGCAAGCACCTTCTGTAAAAGCAAATTGATTTGGTGATAAGATGTTATTACTCATAAGGAATTTAGTTAGTCGTTCTTTTATGGCCCTTTCCAAGATTTTGCTGAAATTGTTAATTAGACTAATTGGACGATAGTTTGTTATATTGGTTTTGTCGCTGTTTATATATTATATAAATAACGTATTGTATCTTCGTATATTATTATAGTGATATAAAATATACCAATAAAATATTGTCATATTCCTTTTATATTATAATCTAGTTGTGCCTGAATTATGAAATATATTCTTGACAAAAATATTATATTATTTAACTCAAAACAAGTATTTTACTTCTGAGTTCGAAATTGATAGTTTATATAAAAAAAAATTATATATTAGCCTAAATCTCAAAAAAATATTTGAATAAACTTATATTATTATTATTATTTATTGCTCCAAATCCTCAAATAACAAATAAAGAGGTGGGGGGAAGTCGAACATTTTTTGGGAAAAAATTAAGCAACTTCGGTTAGGGTCAACGGAAATTATCAAATTTAGTCTCGTTTAAAAGAGATTCAATTGTTTTATCATTTGCATTATAATACATATTGTTTTAGTTTCTGCGGTAGTCGCTAGAGGGCGCCGTTGGAAATCTGCTTGAAATTTACGGTTTTTCTTCAAAATTTCGAATGAAACCATATGACGAATTTTACATACCTACTAAAAATGACAACTAGAATTGGAAGAAGTCAGTGAAAACCGCAAGTTGTTATCTCTTTTCTAGACAAAGATATTATCAAAACATTCTGAAAATGGGAAAATTTGAATATCGATATTTTAATTAATAATATAGTAACGAGATTAATAATAATAATAATAATAATAATAATAATAATAAAGACTTTTATTAGCAAAAAATAATATGTACATAGCTGAGAAAAGAAAAGAAATTGACCAAACTCAGAGTGGCGAAGTCTAGCTAACAGGGCTACTCCAACTCAACCACTAAACTGAGAAGGTAGTCGTCTTGAAATATATTAATATAAAAAATAAATAACTAATATTATAATGCATAGCAGCGGATGTATTGGTCTGATAAATATGACATTTAATATAAACTAATGGTAAAACTAAATTAAACGACAAAATGGGAAACAATTCCGTCCCCGTAAGCGCGGTCCCGGGCAGCAAAAGTGGTGAAACAATTAATGTATAACTGCTTATTGAACAGGTACGCACGAAGCTTAAACTTAAACTTATTAATATTATACAACTTAAATTCGTTTGGAATTGAGTTATAAAATTTTATAGCATTATAAGTGAAACTTCTTTGAAATAATGATGTTTTATATTGGGGTATGGTAAAACTGTTCTTGTATCTGATATTTCTTTTGTGAATGTTGTCCCTGGAAACGAACTTATTTTTAAGTTTTTTTGATGTATTGTCCATGGTAAGAACTTTATGAATAAAATTACCCAGATGAAAATTACATCTATTTCTCATATTAAGCCATTTGCACTCATTTATTTTATGGGTTATATGCTCGCGTTTTCTTATTCCGTAAATTAGTCTACAACAGGAATTTTGCATTTTTTGTATTCTATTCTTTTCAATTTCATGTAAACAAGGCATATAAATGAAGTCGCAGTAGGAGTAGTGTGACAGAACTAGGCTGTCGCAGAGCATTCTTTTAAGTTTTTGATCGAGGATATGTCTATTATTGTAAATTAATTTTAAGGAATAAAATGCTTTTTTATTAATATTTTTTACGTGTTCTTTGAAGCGCAGCTCCTCATCCAAAACAATACCAAGATTTTTCGCTGAATGTACATAAGGAAGATGAACGCCGTTTAGAGAAATGTTCACATTATTTTTTACAGTGTCACGATTACCTTTGTTTGCAAAGCACAAAATTTTGGATTTTTCCGAATTTAATTTAAGGTTATGAGTATTAGATAGGCAAATAATGGTTTCCAAGTCGAAATTAATTTGCTGGATCGCATCCAAGTAGTTTGTTGGGGAGAAGCTCAGGTGAAGTTGAGTATCGTCCGCGTAAGCGTCTGACTGACAGAATAGCGTAGAAGTTATTATCTCTGCTGTATAAATAATGAATAATAGTGGAGATAGAATGGAGCCTTGCGGAACCCCTGAAAAAATGTCAATCGGATTGGAGTGTATGTTGTCAACAACGACTTTTTGAGCACGGTTGGTTAAAAAAGATGATATTAGTTTAACAGAATCCACGTCAAACCCATAATAATGTAATTTAGAGGACAAAAGCCTATGATCAAGTGTATCGAAAGCTTTGGAGAAATCCAACAAGATCAACAGGCTGGCCTGGCCTTTATCATAGGCGGTCATAATATCATCTATAACTGAACTTAATGCTGTGGCCGTACTGAAATTTTTTCGAAAATCGCATTGGTTGTCAGGAAGAAGTTGATTTTCTATAAAAAAAAGAGTACATTTGGTCGTGCAAAATTTTTTCTAGAATTTTAGACATTGCCGGAAGAATACTAATTATTCTTAAATCCGAAAAAGTTTTAGGGTTATTATTTTTAGCAAGGGGTTTCCCTATGGCAACCTTCCACGAGTCAACAATTAACGATATGTAGAATATAAACATCAATAAACGGACTGCAAAGTTTTAGCATCCCCATTGAAATATTGTCAGTACCCACGCAGTCAGTTTTAATAGAATGTATGACTTTATTGATATCCTCCACTGTGCTTAACTGAAACCTAAAGGCGATATTTTCTCTATACCTATTATTGTTGTAGAAATTTATTTTATCGTTACCTTTGTTAGATACGTTTTGCAGAAAAGAGCCGAAATAGTTGTTAATGTTATCGGGGTTGGATAAGTTTGGGGGTAAACTATGATTATGGCAAGTACGAATATTAAGGTCTCTTAATGTACTCCAAGTCTTAAAACTATTGTTTTCAGAACATACATTTTCAAGGTAGCGTTTTTTAGCTCTTCTGACAAGTGTAACTAAATGATTGCGAAGTTGTTTATATCTATTTCTATTGTCGTCGCTACGATTTTTTTTAAATTTCTGTAAAGCCTTAGATCTTAGTTTTTTGACTTGTTTTATCTCATCAGTTAACCAGGGTGCTTTTGGTTTGGTAATGCGAGCTTCTTTAACTGGAGCATGTTTGTTAAATAAATTTGTTAGCGACTGGTTAAATAAATTAATTTTTAAGTCGATATATTTTGCTCTTAAAATTGCGAGCCAATTAATACTATATAGGTCTGCTAGAAAGTTTTGGTGGTCAAAATTGTTGTAACAGCGGTAATTTATAATTTTTGGACCCGGTTTAACTGATTTAAAATTCATATTTACATATACGAGGTTGTGATCTGATATATCATCGGTTGTTATGGTACCTTGATATTCTACTAATTCTGGATTACTTACAAAAATAGGATCTATAAGCGAGCTACTCCTGTCTGTTATTCTGGTAGGTTCGTTTAAAATTTGAAAGAGTCCATAAGACTCAAAGCATTCAGAAACTGGTGTATTTATATTAAAGAAATTAACGTTTAAATCGCCTAAAATAACTAAGTGATCAAATATAGGACAAACGAAAGATAGGACAGAGTCGAAATCCGGAATAAAATTATTAGCATTGGAGTTTGGAGGTCTATAAAAAGCTCCGACCGCAAGTGTTTTAGCGTGCATAATAATCTTAATAAATAAATATTCCAGACTAGGATTTACTATCAAGTTGAGGGTTATTAGTTCAGTGGACCAACTTTGCTTGGAGAACGCACATATTCCCCCACCCCGACCCTGCCGCCTATCCATTCTATGCAGATTATAACCAGGAATATTAACTGCCTGGTTAGGGATGTTAGCAGTGAGCCAAGTTTCAGTAACCATTACTACATCATAATCATTATTCCTTAATAGTAGAGAAAATTCATTAAAATTTGTAAGCAATGATCTGGCATTAAGATGCGCAAGCTTCATGTTTAGGAAAACAAAACAAAAAAAACTACGTTTATTGAAAAAAGTCAATAAGCCATATTATAAATTGATGCTACCTAACATAATTGCTGCCACTTAGTTTTTATTTTTCTTTTTAATAAGTCAAAAAACTGCTATAAAATTGAAAATATTAGGAGAATAAAAATAAGAGAACAAAATAACAATCACTATAGATTACCGCCGGAACCACGCAGAGGAGTACAGATGAGACAGAGGGGAGAGTATTATTTTCAAATAGGGGAGTAGAATAATTAATAAAAAGAAAAAATAGAGAGTACCTATTTAGACTAGATTAATTCCTGTCAGAATAATCCCAGATAGACCAAAACACAATACAGAGGCTGCGCCGCACTATCCTGCGCTCCTTAATTTGTCCTAAATGATAATAATATAACTGCTTTCAAAATACACCAAAAAAGAATCAAATAAGTATAGTAAAGGTCAGCAGATTATATAGGTAACTATCACGGAGTTTTAACTATTTCTTATTCATAAAACATAGTTTTTAGGTTTTGGTCACTTTTAAAATACATATAATATGTCAATTATTAATAATATGACCGAGTGAAACTATACTTACTAAGTATACTATAAAATATACTGCCATGGTCAATAAATAATATAGGTAGACTTTGAAACAAAATTGTAAAACAAACAAGTAGACTAAAACAAAATTCGCATTTTAATAATACTTATTTGTCAAAACTAAACTCAGGTGGTATTTTTGCTCTTCTCAAAATGCCGTTTTCAAATGAAGAAGCTTATGATATGCTATGATTTTGCGGCTAACGTTCGAAAATTTTTAGATGCATCATTTCCTGATAGGTGGATAGGAAGAGGAAGTTTATTTTCATGGCCAGCCAGGTCACCTGATTTAACGTGTTTGGATTTTTATTTGTGGGGGAGACTAAAAGATATTGTTTTTCAAAGAAGACCTACAACAAGAGAAGACATGATTGATATAATTTCATGGCAGAAATAGAAACCGCCGTACTGTCAACCCGGAATAGGGTGGAATCTTGCATTAAAAATGATGGAAAACAGTTTGAACATTTAGGAAGGCATTAGCGAACCATTCCCCATTAATGTAATATTTTAATTTAATGTATGTGTTTAAATCACGATTTTTGTTGTATGATTTACAATTTTTGTTTCACAGCTTCTCAGTCTATTAGTTAACATTAATATTTATTCTAAAAGTGACAAAACCTAAAAACCATGTTTTATGAGTAACAAATAGTTAAAACTCCGTGATTAGTTACCTATATAATCTCGTTACTATATTATTAATTTAAATATCGATATTCAAATTTTCCTATTTTCAGAATGTTTTGATAATATCTTTGTCTAGAAAAGAGATAACAACTTGCGGTTTTCACCGACTTCTTCCAATTCTAGTTGTCATTTTCACTGTGTAAAATTAGTCATATAGTTTCATTTGAAATTTTGAAGAAAAACCGTAAATTTCAAGGAGATTTCCAACGTCGCCCTCTAGCGACTACCGCAAAAACTAAAACAATATGTATTATAATGCAAATGATAAAACAATTGAATCTATTTTTAACGAGACTAAATTTGATAAACCGAATGTGTGTATTAATGAGAGATTTAATTGTTTCTTAGGGGTAATAACCAATGGAATGGAGCGTTTCTTTCCGGTCACTTGTGTGCCTGCTAATAGTAAAAAAAATGTTTTGTGGTATGATAACCAACTAAGACAAATGCGTGAAACTCTAAAGCTTTTACCTAAACTACACTTTAATGGACCATCAAATGCGTTAAAAGAGCACATAAAGAACTATAAAAAAATATATATCGAACAACTATCCGCAACAAAAGGCAAAATGCTTACTCCAACCACTTAATTTACTCCTCAAACATGGCTAGGGCCTCTTGGAATATTGTTAATGATATCAGCGGTAATAAAAGAGAACCTGAAGGTAATATTACCTTAACCGCACATGATTTTGTGCAAAAATGAATTCTTTTCTACTATTGCAGACGAAAGCCTTAAAAAAATTCAACCAACAACAAAGAATTTCAGGGATTACTTGGGTGGAATTAATCGAGGGAATAGCTTTAACTTTAGAAAGGTGTACAGGTCAGAGATGTTATCAATTCACTTAAAAATAAAAAAAAGTAGGGATATTTATGACATCAATGTAACTATGATAAAAACTTTCAAAAACTTGTTGACCAAGTTAATTAATTTATTTATCCGAGCTGGCACTTTTCCGGCCTCTCTTAAAAGATCCAGGGTCATTCCAGTGTTTAAGAAGGGAGATAGAAATGATATTAATAACTATCGACCAATTTCATTGGTCCCAATTTTGTCTAAGATCTATGAATGCTTATTAAAAAACCAACTATACGAGTATTTTGAGACAAATGCACTATTTACAACAAGCCAATTTGGCTTTAGATCAGGCAGGTCGACGACGCAGGCTGTTTTGGAACTGCTGCAGTTCATAGCGGAGGCGTTTGAGAATGGTCAGTATGTGGGAGCGACCTTTTGCGACCTCTCAAAGGCCTTTGATTGTGTGTCCCACGAGATTCTTTTAGAAAAGCTGAAGATGTATGGAGTAGGAGAAGATAGTGTACGATTGCTTGCTGGCTACTTGGGGAACGCAGGCAGTTGACGGCTTTCCGGGGAGCACAATCTGGGGAGGCGGAACTTAAGCACGGAGTACCACAGGGGTCGGTCCTGGGACCATTACTTTTCCTCATATATATCAACGACATAATTGCCTCCGTTCCGAATCTGCTAGTTATGATGTTTGCGGATGATACCTCCATTGCTGAGGCTGATGTGTCTATGAATGAGCTTTGCGAGAGGCTGAGTGCTTGTTTGGGTGATCTTAAGATCTGGTTCAGGTCTAACAGGCTGGCTTTGAATGGTGGAAAAACTGAAAGTATTAGATTTGGCTTGAGGGATATTGAAGAAGAGAACGCTGAGGAGGTCAGGTTTCTGGGGGTATATTTGGATCCCCAACTGAGGTTTGATAAGACACATTGATCATATGGCCAAGCGTCTTTCAAAGACTATATACCTAATTAAGAACCTGAAGGGAGTACTGCCATTCTCCTGTCTTCTTCAAGCGTTTCATGGGGTGTTCCAGTCTGTGGCCTGCTATGCAGTGCTGGTTTGGGGTCACTCAACACATGCAGAGCGTGTCTTTCGATTGCAGAGAAGGGCGGTAAGAATAATCTTGGGTATTGGGTTTAGAGAGGATGTGAGGGGGATTTTAAGACAGCTTAGAATCATGACTATTCCCTGCAGATACATTTATGAGTGTCATTTAAACTGCCATAAAAAAATTGATTTATATAATTTAAATAAATATTATCATAACTATCAAACTAGACAGGGCAATCTTATTAGAATCGATTATCATAGACTGGACAGATCCAGGATCTCTGTTAACTATTACGGCCACAAATGTTATAATAGCCTTCCAGTTTACATACGTGAGCTGCCTGCGACATCTTTTAGGGTCAAGGTGAAAGAAACCTTACTGCAGAATGCATTTTATAGCATTCAAGAATTTCTGGACCACACGTATTAGTCTCTTACCTGGTTGGCAATGCGCAGTGGGCTCCCGTGGAACTATTTTAGAGTGTTGTAATGTTTCTGTGTCTTGGTACCACCAAGTTTTAGAGTGTTGTGCATGTGAAAATTTTATTTAAATATCTTAGAGCTTGCAATGTATTATATACTATTTTAACAATTTTAACTGTAGAAAGCTTCCTATTATATGTAAGGATTTAATTTAAAAATTTTAAAAATGTAAATTTAAATGTACTTAAATGAGGCAATTTATTTTGATTGACGTCGGTAAAATTTATTATGTAATTGTTAACCGTAATATATATATTTGATTTGATAATTTCCGTTGACCCTAACCGAAGTTGCTTAATTTTTTCCCAAAAAATGTTTGACTTCCCCCCCTTTTTTATTTGAGGATTTGGAGCAATAAATGTTAAACGAAAGTTGTTCATAACTTTCGCAAGTTTACAACCCATATATTTTCAATAGAGCTTAACTAGGCATATTACAAAGAAACATTCGCTTTCTTAGTTGAGCATTAGCATTACGCCCTCTAGCGGCCACCTGAGAAACTTAAAAGTAATTTCCAGCAATTTCTCTTAAACACTTATTTACTCATAAATTTTTTTTTCCGAAAGTTGTACGATTAATGGTTTCCGAGATAAAGCCGACGTCCTCGCTTATTTGACCACCCGGTACATGAAATATGTCTAAAATTTTCTAAAGGATCCAAAAATGTAATAATATACAGTGTTGTTGCATTTGAAATAAGAAAGTTGGTAATGGCCACTGTTACATGACACACCCTGTATAAAGTTTTTTTTGAAAAAATGTACAACTAGAAATGCCAATCGACGCGTCCCAGCGTTTTTTCGGACTCGCCCCTATGTCTTTTTTATTATCGAATTTATTCCATTTGGCTTGGTACACACTGTATAAGCATGTTTATTTCGTCATCTTGTTTTGTTGAGTTTGTCTTTGTCCTGTTTACTATGTTTGTGGTTTTCCTGTTTACCTATATATTTTTGACGATGTATACCTTGAGAAAAAAAATAATTATTTTTATTTCTTTTAATTTATGTATTCGTAGTATATTACTTGTATTTCTTTTTAGCTTTGTTAATAAGAATAATTGTTCTTTAAAACAATAAAGCATATTTTGATTTGATTTGATATATTTGAGAATCAATGTCATTTTGGTTATTGGCGAACGAACCAAATTTCAAATGAAATAACAAATAAAAATAGTTGGACTGAATTCGCTGTAAATTTACAACATACACTAAACTATTTTTGAACTACCGCATTCAATATATTGATGACCGTTTGCACCGCCTTGCTTAAAGTTAAAAATTAGCTAGGGCGAACCTTATACTTAAGCTCACCTTAAATTAAAATGGAATGCACCGGGTCAATACCCGTAAAACTTAGCTAGGGTTTCAAAAAGTTTGACAACAGCGTCAATCTGGTAATTTTTTTAGTAACTTTTGCACCGAATCTTTTCTCCCCTAATTGTTTGGTCGTTTCATTTTCATTCGTCATCCAAAATCAACCTACATAAAAAACGGGTTTTCTATTTGGCGTTCTATCATTTCCAGTAGGTTGAGCGATATGTTTCTTTTGAAACACGAAATCTTTGAAAAAACGTTTTTTGGTCAAAACTGTTAAAATAATCAGCCCTGTTGTACACTTTTCTAGGCAAACCAAAAATAATCAAATTAATTTCGTCGACTTCATCGTCATCAGCAATGAGTTCTAATCTTAGACGAGGAAAAGGAGGGGACGCGGCATCATAACCTTGCGATTGTGACCAGATGGCACCAGGCAAACCAACAAATTTATAGTTTGCAAAAATATAGGGTCTACCATGTGAAAGCTTATTCCTGGCTCTTTTCGATCGCTACGACTTTGGCACCCGTAAGATGAACAAACGACCATTTTATTCAAAGATAAATACTAGTATGTTTCATTCACTTTGCAATTAAAAACACGAAAAATCCTCTTGGTGACCATAGGATGTTTGGCACCAGAATAATGGCCGCTATCGATTTTTTGGTCACACTTCACTTCTGTCGCTGTAGATGCGCATGCAGCGTCCCCTCCTTTACCTCGTCTAAGGTTCTAATAAATCCATTTTCCCGTTTAGGTTGACTTGGACTTGACTGACGTTTAGGTTATATTATTTTTTTCAATGGTTTAAGGTTAGATTTCCAAGATAAGCCGAATAATTCTGGGGCTTAGCTTTGTTCGACTGGAAGCCAAGCTTTAGGCAAAAAGTCAACGCGTGCAAACCAAATTCTGGAGATAAGGTGAACCTTAGATTAAGTAGCATCTAATCCAAGCGATGCAAACGGCCATCAAAGGTTTCATATAAAACGCTTACCTGTATGAGATCGCATGTGACACCTCAAGCCGTGACTAAAATTAAAGGCCTTGTCACAAAGCCTACATTGCCACGGTTTCTGTCCACCATGCTGCGTTGTCACGTGAACCCGAAGGTGGCCCGCTTGTTTAAAGCCTTGTCCACACTTTTCACACACGAACGGTCTCTCGCCTGTGTGGATGTTCACGTGGACGTCCAACATAGCCTTCAATCTAAATGTTCGGTCGCAAAATTGACAACTGAAAGAATTAATATAATCTAAAAGAAGGATTTACAAGTGGCCGTTTAAATCAATGATCTGCTACCAATAGATACAACAATAACGTAATATTGTTATTTATTTATTTATTTATTTATTTATACAGCTAAGCCCAACAGATGCTCTGAGCATCCAATTATAGGGCAGATTACATATTAGAAATATAAATGTATTACTCGTAAAGTAAACACAAGATATAAATATGTTATATGGAAATCATTACATTAAACATTTTACATATTTTATAATAACAATGCTCAAATAGGCCGGATGCAGAAACCGCTAAGTGCAAAAGTCAAATAATAGTGTCATAATTAAATAAATGTTATAACAATCATTAATAATAGAAATTAAAGAAAATACATTTTTACGAAGTTAATACTCTACGTATTTTACTCTTGAAGTTGTAGATTGAGTCGTTAAAAATATCAATATTAGAATTTATATTAACCGCGGCGTTGAAGGAGTTTATGCATCTGACCAATGGCGAATAGAGAAAATAGTTTGTTGTACACTGTGGTGCCTGCAAAAGATTGCGAGATCTTATTACGTAAGGATTGCAATTTAAAGAAAGATATTCCAGACAATACCGGGAATCAATGTGACCGTTGTAAACTTTATAAACAAATAATATATCAAAAAACCTCCTTCTCAGCGCAAGACTATCAATCTTATAATAGGCGAGGTTACACTCGTAAGTTCTGTGGTGCTGGTACCTATGAAAACGGTAGTTTAAATTATTGGTAAGTCTTCTTTGCACAGATTCTATAAGTTGTACATATTTATCATAGTGGGGGTTCCACACAACACTCGCATACTCCAGCACTGATCGGACAATGGAATTATATAACAAAATAATGGAATGATAATTTTTAAAGTTTCGCGTCCCTCTCAGAATGAAACCGAGGTTTCTGAATGCTTTCCTGGTGATATTATTAATGTGATTTTCAAAACTTAGTTTATTGTCCAAAACAACACCCAGATCCCTGACCTCCTCCCTGGTTGCTAAAGAAGAGCTGTTTAAGAATAGTAGTTGTCTAGGGGGATCTACCTGTCTTGTGAATAATATAGTAAAACATTTGTCTACATTCAAAAATAAGCGGTTAATTTTGCAATAAGTGGCAAAGTTGTTAAGATCCATCTGTAGTTTATTATAATCTGTCTGATTTCTAATAGCTCTATACAACTTTATATCATCGGCATACAACAAGGCTTCAATGTAAGAAAAACACGTAAATACATCATTAATAAAAATACTGAATAACAGTGGACCAAGATGAGAACCCTGAGGTACCCCCGATGATACCCTGACCTTATTTGAAGTAAAACCGTTTACCGCAACATACTGGTATCTGTCTGTTAAGTAGGAGGTAAGCAGGGTCAGCAGGCGCCCGTGCACGCCAAACGCGTTCAATTTAGCTAGCACTGTCGAATGATGGACCTTATCAAAGGCCTTGGAAAAATCCGCGTACACGGCCGCCACCGACGCATCTCCCTCCATATGCTTTAAGATATATTGAACAAAAGGCATTAAGTTTGATAAGACAGAACGGTTTTTAAAGAAGCCATGTTGATTTATATTAATTTTTTTTTTGCACATAAAAAATAACTCGTCAGTGATAATGGATTCAAAAACCTTTCCGAAGTGACTTAAGAGCGAAATAGGTCTATAATTTTTTATGTCGTCCTTATTCCCAGATTTAAATATTGGTACAACTTGCGCAACTTTCCAGATTAGTGGATAGCAACCATAAAGAAGACACTTGTTATAAATAATTTGCAACGGAATGCTCAGGGAGCGGGAACACTCTTTTAAAAAAATTGTTGGTATTCCATCCGGTCCTGCGGACTTGCGAATATCTAGCCTGTTAAGGCAAGTCGATATTTTTTCCAAATCAATTTTGGATATGGTGAAACAGTCATTGGAGGGATAAGGCCTAACAATCACAGGTGTATCGCCAGGTTCAAAGACGCTAATAAAGTAGTCAGAAAATAAATCGCATACCGATTGGTCATCACAAGCGGTTTGATCGCCATAGACCATTTTTTTGGGTATGGATTTCGTATTTTTTTTATTAGAAATAAAAGTCCAAAAATACTTAACATCGGTGACAATCCTGTCCTCTGTTCTTTTGATGTAGTTGTTATAATCTTGTTTGGTGCACTTTTTTACTTCTTTTCTAAGACGCGAGAAATTATTATAATCATCTAACCTTTTATGAAGCTTCCATTTCTTATGGTATTTTACTTTTTGTTTAATAGTATTAATTGTGGCTTTCGAGAACCAAACCGGGTAGGAACGATTTTTAATTTTCTTTGTTGGTACATTGTTTTCAATAATGTTATTTAACACATCATAAAAAATGGAAACCATTCTATCAATGTCTGTCCCCTCCAATACAGTATTCCAATCTATTTGAGAGATAAGATCATTTATAACATTGTAGTTCGCATTGTTAAATCGTTTTTTGTAATAAGATCTTGCCTGCATGAATTTTAAATCTTTCATTTCAAAAGAAAATTCTAATGATTTGTGATGAATGTCCTCAGGGACAAAACTTGCATCTGACGCACTAATAGTAACGTTGTTGACATTCCTTGCAAGCACCAAATCAAGGACCCTATCATTTGCATTTTTAACAAAATTATATTGCTGCAGTCCCAACAGGGAAATGTTATCGATAAAGAGTTTACTAATGGGATCCAACGCCCCCGATGGAGAGCAATCCCCCTCCCCCGCTGCGTCGTTCCGCTCCCATCTGATGTTTGATAAGTTATAATCCCCGGCGATTATGACTTTTGAGTTAGGATGTTTATTAAGAATTCTTTCTAGGTTATTGAAATGGGAGATTAGATGATTTATTGTTGAAAGGGGAGGAACATAAACACAGCAAATCAACAAAAGCTTACCTCCATCGAGAGCAACAGAAACCCACAACTCCTCAATCAAACCCTGACAAGACCATTGCATGAAGCACTCAGAGTCATATTTGCTACTGACAGCTATTAAAACGCCCCCACCGTCACTTTTCCCACTTACAACTGGATCACGGTCCCTTCTATACACGTTATAGGTAGATGAAAAAAGTTCCGCGCTGTTAATATAATCCTTAAGCCACGTTTCCACAACACAGACAACATCGAAGTCACTCGCTGCAACCGAGTTGAAAAATTCATCAGTCTTGGTTCGTAGTCCCCTGACATTTTGAAAATAAAAATTGATTTCAGTCTGTTCCATGAATGAAGCCTACAAAAACTGCAACTTTTATCATTAACAAGAAAATAAGAGAAAAACATTTTTTTACGAAGTTAGTGATCGTTTTAGCTTGTCCAGGGCTTCCTCGTTGGAAATCAGGAATGGCTTACTCTGTTCGGACTGTTTAAGGGAACATTATCCACGTGCTTTTCACCACACATCATGTGATCACAGACGTCATCACAAAATACTTTCATAAAACCTAATAAGACGGCGCCACCGTTCCGATTTGCAATATATTTTTACTTGCCTAAAATTTTGAATGGAGTTGTAAAAGATAGTAAAATTCTATGATCTCATTTAAGGCCACTTCTCCAATAATAGCAGTGTTGTGTGATTTTCCTTACAAAGCTAGGATGTTGCCAAACCTTGCGCTTATTATGAATTTAATCAGCTGTTTGTAATACATGGCGCTGTACCGAGCCGCGAACGTAATTTATAATGGCAACATAGCGCTTTTTATGAACACAATGCAACAGCTAGTTGACAAATTATTCTTTACTCGCCGATGGTCACTTTTTAATATACTGTAATTTACTGGTCTATTGGAATCGCAGTCAGTTCAAGATTTCGGAGAATTGTACTCCCAAAATAGAATGCCAATTTAAAATAATTTTTGATGGGCTTTTATTTTATAGGTATTTTGTTATTTTTCTGTCTCCAAAAGCAGTGCAATGTTGCCGTTTTAAATAAATATTCTCATATTTGCGTAATAATAATAATAATAATAAAATACCACTTGACTAATATAGATGTGTTTTGGACTTCCATTGCCTTTAGTTTTTCATATCACAAACGTTTCAACTTTCAACTGGTAAGTATCTCCAGTTGAAACGTTGTGGTTGTGATATGAAAAACTAAAGGCAATGGAAGTCCAAAACACATCTATTACTCAAGATACATCATTGTCTACAACCTTCAAACAAACAATAATACCACTGTTTTAAAATCTCTGAAATTGCCTGCAATTATTTATTGTGTAATTAATTAAATACTATTTTTTTGATTTGATTCCCCATTCACTTACCTAAAGCGCGTACTTGTATTTTTTGTAAATATACAATTTATGTAGGTAACTGAATAAATGATAAAATAATAAGTCCTGAATATTGTTTAAAATAAGGATTTTTGCGTCCATACTTGCGAAATTAGGTAGGTACTTATTAACCATATTTCAAAAAATAATCGCAGAAATAAACCCTGAAAGTATAAACTGCCACTGCAGAACATTCTGGCAACATTGCACTTTGTAGGGTAAAATTTAAATTTTACTTCTTCTAGAATCCTTTTTACGCTATTTGGTAAAAAGTTTTATTGGATGTGATTTTTTTGTAAACAGTGACAAGCGTGACAATGTGAAAATAAGATTGGCGGAATGGAAGCACATGTTGTGACGTCAGAGCCAGACTTCTGCCGCTAGTAGGCGCCCTACGTTTACCGTCCCACGTTTACCGTCCCCATCATGTATGACTTAATATAACTCCTACGTCGTTATTTGTAAAAACTGAACGTCTTTACTAAGCAAGGAGAGCTATCTTCGTTCGAGCTATATATGTCTCTCTTTATATGTAGCGAAGGTAATTTAATGCAGACGGAGACAAATATAGGCTACGAAGGGCCCGAGCATTATTTTGCATTGTTCACAGTCTTCTTGGATTGGACTCGGCCAATGCCACAAAAATAGAATCGCCCAGCCCAACCCCAAGTGATAATGGCTGACAGACTTTATCAAAGAGTTTATTTATCTTTTCTACTAATATTGTTTATGAACACGAGCCTTTTTACATTTTGTTCTGCTAAAGGTAAGTTTGTTAAATTTGATTAATTATTTTTATGATTATACAAGTCATCCCATACTTATAACTCATTATTAACCAAAATGTGCCAACACTTGTTTGATTATTTTTTCCTAAGTTTTGGTAAATGTATAAATACCCACGCATATTTTAATTACTAAACCCTACGATACTAATTTAAATCTTGCTGATTCTTGCTTACTATGTATATTATACGATCTATTTTTTTGATCTTTTAAACCTTGTCGATTCTCTGCTAAACTCAAGTGGAAATAATTTTATTTTAACCCAATCTGAAGTGTTTTTGCATTGTGGTATTTTTGTTTTAGATCAGCTGTTCGTTATGTGATGTGAAAGAATTAATTTTGAAGACAAGATTTTGTTGTCACCTTTAGGTTAGCTATTTTACCCAGGCCTTTCCACTTTTCCAGGCTGACAATGGAAGTAGATATTTTTATTGAAAATACACACATTGCTGAGAAAGCTTCAAGTAGAGAATGAATGAAAAACCAGTAAACGAGGCACTCGATCAGCAGATTACGAGGAATTCTAAGACAGACTCAAATGGTACTTAATTGTGATTTCCTTTTAATATTTTAATGAAAATGTCATTTGCATGTCCGAGTTTTATTTTTAATTTTCTTCGAGGCTAGACAAACAATAATATAGAGCATTTTATTTTAACGTGATTCGAAAAGGTTATTCAGAGTCCTGCTATTTGATTTTTACTACATATAAAATCAACTAACGGGATTTTGAATAGTTTTTTTGGCTTAAATAGGTATTACCTATTTGAGGAATTTTTCAAAGAATAGAAATACAGAAAAATTGATAATGACAGTGTTTGTGCCTGTAAAATTTACACCAATTATCTGAAAATGGTGATGATTTACTTTGCTCTCGAGGAGGTATCCAGTGAAAAAAAAAGTCTTAAAGTACTTTATAATTCTGTCCCACGTCCTGTACAGCATAGGTATTTCTTGTAAGTTTATACATATTTTGTCAAGAATTAATGACGGTTGACACATGAATCAATGTTTTATACATTTTGTTTTACTTATTCTCAACAAACTATTAAAATATTAAAGGGCAGCAATGTGTGATTGGCTATACGTATTTTTTACCTATATTTAAAACATGCCTATATTTTTCTAGGATCAGTTACAGAAACACATATCTACATGCCGATGGTTTAAAAACTCATACGACTGACAGAGGCAAAACAAAATGGATGAGAGAATAATAATTAAAGAAGTATGAAGATAACATAACAAAAAATATATCTAGTGTAATTATTATCGTAAAATAAAATATTAAAGTACACTTTTACTCTATACTTTTAATTTTTTTATTTAAAAAAAAATAAATTAGCTTATTTTCACATAACTAAAACCGAGATAACAAGCTTAGTGGTAAATGCATGTTCTACCATCGTTTTACCAATTAAAAGCGACAAAAACGCCATAACTTTTAAATTATCGTAAGTTCAATTCTATGTTCCAGTTACATCGACTTGGGTCAATATAGATAATTGCGTTATTATGGTGTAAAGCCGACATAACGGATTTTTATGAATGAAATAATAGAATGGGACATTCGCGGTGCCGACACCTAGCGGAGACCCCTCAAACCGATTAAATGGTAGGTTTCTGTAGATTTTATATTGGTGAAAACCAAATATCCCTAAAAGTTACTAACAGCTGACTGCCTAAAAGTAAACCAGGTTCTGAGCAAGTTTTTTTTATATTTATCGAAATTGTGCGAACATTTAACAAAAAAATAGGTTTTTAGGAGAACAGAAAGTTGTAGTGAATATTAATAAGTATATTAAATTTGTGTTTTTTATGTGGACTTCTGTATATAAGTGATTTTCTTGTCGAGGTCATGAAAAGCAAAAACATGATTTTTCAAGTGTAATTTCTTTATTATTTATACCTTTTTTCGAAAAGCGATTTACTTCATGATAATCCACCAACCTTCTATGACACCTCACCAAAATTTTAGGTATGTAAAACCCATAGTTTAAGAGAAATGTTGAACAGCAAGTACCCCTGTTTTGCATGCTATTTTATACCCATTTTCAATAGGGGCGGGGCCTGTTCTCTGGCCTTAACAAATATCTTAGAGTCCTTTACCCAGCAAAATTTGAATTTTTTATCATGGCAGAATTCTCGACAGTTTTTAAATAAAACCTTGTAATAGGGCGATAGATGTTCATTAATAAATATAGGTATTGGCTCAGTGAAGTTAAGTTCTCGAGCGTCCAGTTTTTTGTTTAATCCACGATAAGCACCAATGAATTCTTTCTTCTTAATGCGTGATGAGAACTTCACAATTATATTTCTTGGTTTGGCGGCAGGGTCCGATCTGTTGCTGGTAAAAGTAGAGACACGATGCAGTTCCTCGATGTCATGAGTAGCAATAGGGACGTTTAATTTAGTTGCCGCTATTTGTATAATTTCAGATAACTTTTCTCCTCGGGTCTCAGGAACTCCACAGATCTCAAGGTTGTTCATACGACCCTGCTGGTGCAACATCTCGATCTCAGCCCTAAGACTCCTGCATGTGTCCTGGATAATACGCACATCAGAGCGGACGGAATCAAGACCCTTTACGAGACCTTCATATTTTTCCATCTTCTGCGAGAATTCGTCGATTTTGTCTCCGCAGAACTGAACCGATTTCCGAAATTCGGTTTGTTCATTTTTTAGGTCTTTAACGTTTTGCTCAATACTATTTATTTTTGACAAAATCAACTTATCCAATGATGTTTTACAGGAAGGACATGTCCAGGTTATTCCCGACTCAGCAGAGATTTCCGAAAAATTCATAGGCAGTCTTACGCATTTGTTATGGAATTTTTTATTGCATTGCCCCTGACACTCGGTCCCCGGATTCGTACGGCTTATTGCCGTCGAGCAAATACCGCAGGTGTCTGCCGGTGGCATCCTGATAAAAAAGAGAGGGGAAAAAAAACTGTGATTTCTCCTTGCACCAAAATAGAACACTATAATTTACACTGTTGTATCGACGCGACGGTACAAACAGCAGTATTCAGATAACGAAATTCAAGAAAAACAAATGTAATTACTACCGTAAACGAAATATAAACAAAATTCACGAGAGCCGCGCAAAACAACGTGTTTACTCCACGACCTTCAGAACTAAATTGGTTTATAATGGTATTTCAATCTTAAGTAAATCAACATAAAAATTTCTTTCCTCCACTTAATTTACCAAACTTAGCCTGTAAAGAGTATTAACACACTGCTCTAATTCAATACCTAAGGGAAAATCCTTTTAAAACGGCTGTTTTAGCTCACAATGTAACTGATTTTCCGGGTTCCGTTAGAACCGCACAACGAAGAATAAGAGATGGTTCAAATCTTCGCAATCACCCTGCAGCTAAAAAGCCTTCCCTAACGGTAACCAACAAAGAGCAAAAAGCAAAGAGTGGGTTATGCATTACAATATTACGGGAATTGGGAAAATGTAATTTTCACAGACGAAAAGATTTTCCAATCATGTTACAGCGGGAGAGTAAGGGTATATAGACCACCAAATACCCGGTTTGATGAACGCTACACTCAGAATATTTCAACAAGCGGCCGTTTTTCTGTCAACGTTTGAGGGTGGATGAGTGCACAGGGTATAGGAGTTTGTACGCGCATAGAAGGTAGATGTATGCACAAAATTACATACAAATATTGGAAAACGTAATGTTGCCATCGGTTAATGATATGTTTCCCAATACTAATTACATTTACCAAGATGATAACGGCCCGGTTCATACTGCCCACGCAGTATCTGATTGGATGCAACAAAGGGACATTCAAGTATTACCCTGGCCTTCTAGGAGTCCAGATTTAAATCCGATGGAAAATATTTGGCATTACAGACTTAAAGACAAATATAATGATTATCGTCCAGAAAATAGAGAGTCCAAATTGCACCCGTAAAAAATTGGTGTCTGGTTAGCTGTTTCCCGAAGAAGAATTGTTGGTCCTATTTTTTTCCATGACACAGTTACAGCACAGCGGTATAGAGAGAATATTTTGAATCCATTTGTGGAGCAATTACTTGACGACGAACTACGTTTTGGATATTTTCAACAGGACGGTGCAGCCGCCGAAACTATTTATTAACTACTTACGCAATTTTTTCGACGACAGATTGATCAGTTTTCGATCAGACATTGAATTCCCACCTAGATCAGCTTGTTTAACGGTTATGGATTACTTCGTTTTTCCTCATTTAAAGAACACTATTTTTAAAACACTAGTTGCAAATTTAGAACAATGACAAGAAAGGATTATCCAAGAATGTGGTAACATTTCTCCAGAGATGCTGGTCAACACTTTCGAAACGTATGAATTTATGCTTGGAGCATGACGATGGCCAATTTCAGCAATTTATGTAATTATTTTTCTTTTTCTTTCTGTATATTCTTTCTTTGTTAATTTTGTAAACAACAAAAGTAAATTTGTATTTGTCTACTTAATTTATTACTCATTAGTTTGGCATAATATCATGTCATAATATGAATTTGACAAAATTTTAACCTAGATTTGGTTAGATATATCGTCCCCATGTCATTGTGATCTGAACCAAGCCCCACGTTTTTTAATCCAAGCCTTCTTTGATGCAAATAATTTTTGCTCGCATGGTATATTTGGTATTATATTTTCTGTAATGAACTTTTTCAGTTGGTTAAGAATAAAGATATATTATTATTATTATTAAAAATGTCCGTCCCTCCCCTCTAACTTCTTAACCGTTCCGTATATTTTAATGAAATTTTGAACGATAATATTTGAGCAAGTCTTGCACTTTTTGACATACCAATGACAGCTTTAAATGTCAAGATGACAGCTGGGTCCGCTTTTGGAATATTTTTTTAAATGGAACACCCTGTAAATTTTTACATTTCTAAATTCCACATAAAATTATAATTATTTTTTATTAAATGCATTATTAGTCTATACTTCATAGTTTCCGAGATATTGACTCTCGAAAAGTGACATTTTTGAACTTTGATAGCTTATAACCTTCTAACAGTACGTCTTAGAGCAAAACGGCTTACATGTCCCTATCTTCAATTTTTATTATCTTCCCAAAAAAATAAACTTCCGGTTAAACCGGATGTAACTCGAAAGCAGGAAATATAGTTGTTCCAGTTTAACTGGAAGTTGATTTTCTTGGGAAGATAATAAAAATTGAAGATAGGGACATGTTAGCCGTTTTGCTCTAAGACGTACTGTTAGAAGGTTATAAGCTGTCAAAGTTCAAAAATGTCACTTTTCGAGAGTCAAAATCTCGGGAACTATGAAGTATAGACTAATAATGCATTTAATAAAAAATAATTATAATTTTATGTGGAATTTAAAAATGTAAAAATATACAGGGTGTTCCATTTAAAAAAATATTCCAAAAGCGGACCCAGCTGTCATCTTGACATTTAAAGCTGTCATTGGTATGTCAAAAAGTGCAAGACTTGCTCAAATATTATCGTTCAAAATTTCATTAAAATATACCGAACGGTTTAGAAGTTAGAGGGGGGGAACGGACTATAGGTCCTCACTGTATAAACAGTGAGATGTCGGCTCGGTCCAAAAGTACGTTTATGAATGAGACTCGTGATCTATTTTTACTTTACCGTCGTCGATCTGACGTTCGTAGAAAAATATTGATATTAACGCATGCGTAAAGTGCTTATAAATTTGCGCACTGGGAAAATAACAATTACGTTACCACTTACCTATAGTTCTTATGGGGTCTATGCTGATAACGATGTAACATCAACATTCTCTTGGTGGCGAACCCTTTTTGACAAACGTCGCAAATATTGGAACTGTGTTCCGCGGCGCGATGTTTTTTAAACGCCTTCGGGCTATCCAATACTTTATCGCAATGAGGACAATTCACCGACACCTCGGGATGACTCAGCCAGTGCGCGAATAGAGTTTTCTTGTATCTGAACATTCGCTCGCAAACTTTGCACTGAAAAGTCCATTCAGAAGCTCGCTGTTCGGGTTTGTTCGGGTTTGTTGTGGGCTACAATATAAATAAAATGTTTAATGTCAATATCATTAATGAAAAGGAGAGTCGGTCGTTCGCCGTATTTTAACAAATGAAACTTTTTTGTAATAAGCGTACTTTTATTACTATTGCCTAGCGCTTTCGGCCCATTATGGGGGCCTAACCTAAGGAGTAATACTTACCGACTGTAATTTCTTAGGTCCTAAAGGTAATTCTCCCTCATGAACCTTCTTAATGTGACAGTTCAAAGAGAAAACTTTACTAAAACCTGTAAAAAAAAATATTAACTTTATTAATAATACTACCTATATTATTAACCAAGGTTTACACTAGGGCTCGGAATTGTATTCGAATAATTCGAATATTCGACTATTCTAAATTCGATTTTTTTGTTAGTTTCCACTATTTAAATATTCGACTATTCAAATATTCGACTATTCGAAATTCGAATGTTTGACTATTCGAATATTCGACTATTTAAATGTTCGACTATTCAAATATTCGAAATTCGAATATTTGACTATTCGGATATTCGACTATTCAAGTATATATTCGACTATTTGAATATTCGACCATTCGAATATTTAACTATTTGACTTTGTTCGGATATTTATATGTTCGACTATTCGTGTTTTCTGTGAAACTGTAAATTTTAACGTAAAAAAGAAAAACAAAAATAAAATTATAGTCAGCAAGTAGTTAAACCACTTATACCGTGATTAAACGACTGTATTTCGATATTTAAATAGACGACTATTCGAATAATCGACTATTTAAATATTAGACTATCTAAACATTCAACTATTCGAAATTCGAATATTTGACTATTCGACTATTCAAGTATCTATTCGAATTATTCGACTATATTCGACTATTCGAATTATTCGACTATTCATATTATTCGACTATATTCGACTATTCGAATTACATACCAAACGACTATTCGAATACTTATACTTTAAAAATTCCGAGCTCTAGTTTACACAGCTATTATGAGAACCCTGGAAGCAGGCTTATGTGGCTCTCGGATTATTACGAATTTTTAATAGTCCTAGGTGTTTTACGAAAAATTATAATTGTCCTAGGTGTATTATGCATAGCATATCACAAATATTATGTGCCTTATTATTAATTGGTTGTAGATAATAGTATATTATTAACAAAGGTTTAGACAGCTACTATTGTTGCCCGAGCGTCGTGTTTAAATCACGAGGAGCTGAGCGACGAGTAATTTAAGACGCGAGGGCTATCAGCTGTCTAAACCGTAGTAAATATAATTTTTTCCACTACTAACGCTTTCGCAAGACACCTATTTTTAACACGCTTTTATTAGCTTCACCTGTATGTTTGCTTGTATGTTTGTAACCGACTTCTTTGAACCCAATTTTGACCCACTTTAAACGGTCAGATTTAATTTAAATTTTGTAGACTTATCAGGAACCGCTGACAATAGAATAATCTACACGCGAAAAATTCTCCTGTCAAATTTTCACAGCTGTCGTGTATAAAACGAAGAAGCGATTTTGACGAAACAAATTATGGGGTCGTATAGTATTCGAAGCGGAGACTTCGGAAAAAATAAGCCAAAAATTCTCCTATCAAAATGTGACAGCTGTCAATATGTCAAATCGTTTAAAAAAAAATGGAATTAATGAAAAAACTATAAGGTCGTATGTATATTGACTGTAGAAAGTTAAGAAAAATACGCAAAAAATTTTCTTGTCAAAATTTGACACCTGTCAATATGTCAGAATTTTCAAAAATTTGCAAATATCGTTCTTTTCTTATAATTCGGCATAAACGATAGGGTTTGTTCGGGTTTGTATGTATGTTTGTTTGTGACCGACTTCTTTGAACCCGATTTTGACCCACTTTAAATGGTCAGATTTAATTTAAATTTTGTAGACTTATCAAGATCCGCTGACAATACAATAATCTACTAATCTAGCTCAATCTACTAAAAAAAAAATTTCTTAACAATAATTCAAACTAAAAAATGAAAAATAAATATAGTTTAAAAAAACTAAAAAACACGCTTTAATAATTAATCAAACTAAAAAGCGGAAAATAAATATAGTTTAAAATAATTCTTGAAATTCTAAATATAGGCAGAAAATAATAATGAACGATAAACATTAGTATTATTGTGAAAAAAGCGAGGGGTGCTCGATATACGAAAAATATAGCACAAAGCGCCCCAAGCTTTTTTCATAATAATACTAATGTTTATCGTTCATTATTATTTTCTGCCTATATTAGAATTTTAAGAATTATTTTAAACTATATTTATTTTCCGCTTTTTAGTTTGATTAATTATTATTAAAGCGTGTTTTTTAGTTTTTTTTAAACTATATTTATTATAGTAGGTATTAATAATAATTAAAAAAAAAAGTTTATGCAAATATCATTCATAAAGATTTCATGGTTTTCCAAACATATAATATAAAGTCTACAAGGCGTTAGAACCTTATATTATAGTTTTAGTACAGCAATCTCTAAAGTTAAGCGACGTTGGTCGCGAGTATGATTTGGATGGGTGACCCCGCATGAAAAATCGGGTATAAAGTGTGACCATTAAAGTCCGCATCATATGGGTTTTTTTTTTATTATTAATAGCTTTATTTGAAATTTGACTTTGCCATCAAGTTCTGCTTCGATCTAGATGAAAATTAAGCAAAAAAATAGCAGTCACGTGATTCGCATTATTTGTTAAATATTAACTTTTTCCAGAAAATAATTCAAAAGTGGGGTTATTTCTGAAAGTATTGGAAAAAGTTATTAGAAAGGTTTTTTTAATGCAGTTTCTAGCCCACATGCAAAATTTCAGCTGCATAAAATAATTTTAATTTTTTACCCATATTTTGTAAATTGCACCACTTTTGCAATATAAGACTCAACGCAACCTACATAAAACTTCTTAGTTTTGACAATACTTTATTTCAGATACAATTTCTTTAAAGTAGCGCCATATTAAATGTGTGTTTTTCTACAAAATCGAAATTGGACTATTAAAATTTGGCCATCTTCTTAAAATAAGTATTTTTGAAAACGTAGTTTGTGTCGGAAAGTAATACACCTTAATATTAAGACACAAAAGAAAACAGTGTCATGAGAGAAGTGTTCATTAAGTGGAAAATAAATTTAAGTGGTGGGTAAAAAATCAAAATAATCTTATGCAGCTGAAATTTTGCATGTGGGCTAGAAACTGCATTAAAAAAAAATTTTTTTCGATATTTTCAGAAATAACCTCACTTTTGAATTATTTTTTGAAATTAATTAAAATTTGACAGATAATGCGAATCACGTGACTACTATTTTTTGCTTAATTTTCATCTAGATCGAAGCAGAACTTGATGCCAAAGTCAAATTTCGAATAAAGCTATTATTTTAAAAACATCACATATGATGCGGACTTTACTGGTCACACACTGTATATCCATGAAAAAAGTTTATAGGTACCTACACAAATGTCTTATACGGGGTCTTATAGGTAACTTTTTTAGCTACTACAAGCTATACACAAGTCGATAATAGTTTAAGTAATATTTATAATAAATCGTTTTTCTCTAAACTATTAGCCCTATTATTTTCTTTAATAGAGACTTTTTGCACCTCTTAATTCGTCATTCTTTTGTGGTTATCGTTATTCTGAGCATGCGCAATGTCAGAAAGGTGATCCGCTATGGTTAATAACGGACTCCGTTAGTTACGGAAGGATAAGGAAGAGCTTATCGTTATCCTTATGGTTATGCTTAAACTGCATGGTTGCCGGAACATACAAAAGTTATGAAGCATCATTGCTATGAATTAAAATTGTGATAAGCAATTGATTAAAATCCAAAGCAATAGTAGCTTTACGTAAAATATACAACTTAATCAAATTATTGTTAGGTTAGGTATTTTATTTTGTTTAGGTGCGCCGGCGCCAAATTAATAACTACAGACAGAACGTATAGGCGCTGCAAAATCTCTGGTTTTAACAGTGGCGCTACTCGTTATGTTTAATAAAGTTAACCATAACGGAGCTAAAAACTGATATTAATTTAAGAGGTGCAAAAAGTCTCTATTGTATAGAAAAAAAAAGCACAAAGTCTTCCGCAACAATTTTTTATTCGAATAACTAGGCGAACCTAGAATGATTCATAATAAATTGTTTCGAGTGTAGAATATAGCTAACTTTTTTTAGATTACATGCCATATATTTTCTTACTTAATTGGGTACCTCCTATAGTTACCTACATACCCCTAAAATTTTATTGAAAACGATTTAGTATTATAGACGAAAAAAATAAAAACTGAAAAATATCCGTTTTGCACCCCTGGTTTTAAAAATTAATAAAAAATAAAAGTAATGCCTAGTTAATAAAATTAAACAAATCTACTTATTAACACTACATTGCTCGCGCCTATAGTGAGACATAGGTGCTCGCGTTGTATCTTGGAGATACATCAATGGCTTTAATAAAATAAAATATTTATTTTTATGGCAGGAGTATGGAGAACTATAGGGTAGGAGGCCGATCGACAATGGCAGCATTTTCAAATTCTGTCCCGGTTTTTTGGTTAGTTCGCTATTGGCCGATAGATGGCTCTCGCGTCCGAAGTGGGCTGATGTTGTCTTCTTCTTCTTCTTCGTTTTTATTATGGAAAACTAGATCATCCATAGTTTTTAACTTTTACTTAAACCGTTTATTTTTCTGTGCTTTTACTTTTGACAATTGACATTTTATTTTTCGAAATAACAAATAACGTTTGAAGGCAAGACAAGACAAATAACGTTGTATTGTAATTAATTTCCATATTTATAATGAATAATGGTACAATTTATAGAAGGAGAGTTTGCTTTGTGTGGGGGTGGTAAGACAGGATCTTCTTCAGAGATGAAACGCGGCCAAATAAGTCTCTTTCTAGCTCCAAAGGTAAAACCCTCTAGCTAGAATGTTCCTGTATTTTAAAAACGAAGCATCGTTGGAACTTTATACAGGCCGAGTTTACTAATAAGTATAACAAAGTAAGTGTAAATTCATATAAAAGTCCTTATTTGTTCCTTAAAGAACTAATTTAAATAAAAATAGTTATCGCGTCCATAAGAAACCATTTATTTGATAGCCCACTTCGAACACGAGCGCCATCTTATGGCAACTCGTAAAGCTGAATTACCGATGCTAATTTGGGACCGAATCCAATGCATTGCGATCGGCCTCCTACCTCAAGTCCTCCATAGGCAGGAGTAAAAAAGTATATTATGGACATTTCTAAAAAATATATATTTAAATACATATACTTTAGAATAACAAACTTTAAACGCCTAAAGTCTAAACCTAAAAGTCTAATATGTATTCGAAAAGTGAGAAAAAATTGAAGTTAAAATAAAAATACTAAAACTGCACTGACTGCGGTGCCTCTAGCTGGGCAAATAGCAGGAGGGAGTGACCAATCAATCCGAAAGAAACCGAAATACGACGAAAGTAATTCGGTGTGTATTCCTTAGATAAAGCGCAAGCAGTGGAGTGTTAAATAAAGTCTAACAGTCTCGTTAACCAAGTTTGATTATTACGAATTATACAGGGTGTCCAAAGTTTAGTTTCAAACTTTAAAGCAATTTATTTTTCTTATTTCAAATAGGAACCCCTGTATATTTTAATGTCATTCGATGCAGAATTAAAATTCAAACATTTGTCCTAACCCTATCCCTATTTCTAACGCATCAAGACTTATTTGCAGAAAACTCATTTTATACTTACTTTTTCCACAGAACTGACACAAGCACATCAAATTTTTTTTTCTGCCTTGATGAGTAAGCATGTGAGCGTACAAATTATGGTGCCACCTTTTCATTACTCCACACTGACTACACTGGTATCTCCGTTTACCATCTGGATTGTGCATTCCTACGAAAAAAGGCTATAAAGTATTAAGTGTAAATTGTTCACTTTGTTATGTTTTGGTTTGTGGATGCGATTTTAGTTTTCCAGATGAAGCTTGATGCAAACATTTGATTGATATATAAAATAATTATACTTATAAAACTACAGATTAAGTGACTTATAAAGAGGGCTTGGAGACTTCTTGCTATTTCTATATTAAAAAATAAAGTTACCGTCCATGTGAAATTTCAGTCTGCTATATGATACATATCCTTTATTACATATATTACAGGGAATAAGCTCTTTATGATCGTCCGATTCTTTGTGAAGCTGTAAGGATGCTTTATCCTAAAAAAAATAACAAACACTAAACTATCCTTTTTCTAGTTAACAATTAACATTAACATTACACAACAACACATTAACTTTCGTAAATAAATAAATATTCTGGCTCTACCCGCGATGGCAAAGTCTATACTATACCGGCTAAAAATGTAATGGCCGCCATCGTCATATTATGTCAAACGGTAACCTCGGAAACTCGCGGAGCCGTCACATTTTGATTTATAAATATAATTGATAAAAAATTTAAATCAAACTTTATTTTTTAGGATATTTTTGTGAAGTGTTTCCAGAAAGTGTTTTGCCATTATCTGGTGTTAACGAAATATTTGGGTAGTATATTGTTGGACTTGGCGTGTCTGTTAAGTGTTTATTTTTCTTGAAAAGACAACATAATATTTTATTATAATTTGGGGCGTAGATTATAATTATGTACGTTTCTCTACGA
Organism: Polydrusus pterygomalis; assembly: GCA_963969555.1. Classification (NCBI taxonomy): domain Eukaryota; kingdom Metazoa; phylum Arthropoda; class Insecta; order Coleoptera; family Curculionidae; genus Polydrusus; species Polydrusus pterygomalis. The sequence goes on along the minus strand of OZ018375.1, from coordinate 31,859,164 downwards.
GTTCTTTAATATAGATCGTCAAGTTTTGAAACCACTTTTGAATTAACTTTTTTAAGAGTTTATACGTTAATCAAGGGCGGATCCAGAAATTAATTCGGGGGGGGGGGGGTCAAACAGCATCTGTAAAAAAAAGTAGCGCCGCAGGCGAAATTTTTTAAAGATTTTTAGAGGAAGAAGATGAAACAATCAAAAATATGATAAAGTTGAGAATCTCTTCGGTTCAGAGGAAGTGTCCAATTTTGCGACATCCGTGTGTGATTGCTGGCCTTTAATTCAAGAAATTTCAGACATTGATACTCCCGATGAAGGCACCAGACTTGCTAATAAATTAAGAAAACTTATAGTTTGCACTAAGGATATATTACAAAAGCCTTTAGTCTCGTTATTGCTAATAAGTAATTCAATGACTACTGAGAGGATTATTTCCCATTACAACAAATTAAAAACGCCAGGAAGAATTTCATTAAAAAATGAAGATACAATGAATGATCGCCTTTTATTAGTGCCATTGAATGAAGTTTGAACAGCCCATTTTGATCCAAGAACGGCAGTCGCCGAGTTTTTAATGAAAAAAGGACGTAGGTTTAGAGAACCAACTCCTGAAATATACAAAACTAGAGATTTTACTAGTACATTTTTTAGAGATAATCCTAAATTATAATCTTATTAATGAAGTTCTTTTTACAATGAAAATGAGTAGGTAACGAGTTCCTTTTTGCACGACGCCGTTAAATAACAGTGTTTTCAATTTGTAGAAAAAATGTGCACTGGGTTATGAACTCACTCTTTTTGACTCCACAGTAGTTTTTACGTATGTTGAAATGTAAACCGCCCAGGGGGGGGGGTCATGACCCCCATGACCCCCCCCCCTGGGTCCGCCCTTGACGTTAATTTGGTTGTAATTATGTCTTTGTCACTCTTTATTACCATAGATATGTATCCTTTAAGATGACTTTCAGGTCGTCGACTACATAAATCTCCCGAACACGAAGATAATACCGTCGTATAAAGCACCTGCGGCGCGTTTAAAAATAACACACCTTATTCTATTAATTTCAATTGTATTCAGGATATTCAAGCTTGTAATACACCTCAAATTATATAATTCCAGAAAAATATCATTACTTTGGGTTGGTGTAGTGTGTCCATTACATCCACATAATTGTTTGACAACATTACTGTTTATCTTTATGGTTGGTAAAAATGTAAGTTGTCTAGTGTCGTGGGTATGTAAATCATAAACAATTAATTGAACAGCTCACCAACACTGTAGCGTTAGAAAACGAATGAATATTAAAAATTTGGCATCACGCGTAGTAAAAACGTCAGTACGGCGTTTCCGCACTGATTTTATAACATTATAATTTAATATCATTAGAAAACGACTAGTAGGAAATTTCAAAACATATATATTTAGTTTGCACTAACACTACAAGTAGTACCCTCGCGCTATCAGCGAGAGGAATCTCTAACTAAGAAGGCCCCAAGGAGAGAAAATTTAAATGTTTCGTCATTTTATCGCTGAAAAACGCTTTAGTTGCTCTTCATTTTATAATAAACAACTTTTTACAACTGCTACTATTCCAATGTTAAATATTATTTTCTCCTCACACTTACGTTACTGGTTCACTAATATGTGACTTTTCAGTTATATTTCAGTTCATATTATTTGATTATAAAAAAACTTTTTACAACATCTACTATTCCCATTTTAAATATTCTTCTCTCCTCACACTTATGGTGCTGTCTCTTTCTCACTAATATGACACATAGCTTACTGCTACGTTAACTTTATAACTTAGTTTCTGCCAATACTTCACGAATGGCCTCTCATTAGGTATATAGTGGATTTCACCTTAGTTTTTAATGCTTTGACGTCTCTCTTGTCAAACATATTAGCCAACACGTGATTTTAAAATCCCTAATTCTATAAACGGCTTTCAGGCACGGGCATTGGCTAGATTAACAAGAGATGGATATATAACTGACCGTATACTTACATGTACATGACGAAGATGCACACTACACAGTTCAATACGTTGCCCTTCAATGAACTCAAACTCGTCAAAAGCACAGCATCGCTCGTATATGCCGTTAGTATGTGCATCTTTGTCTTACGCATTTGCTCTCGCATATCTCTTTTCGTACTTCATTAATTCGATTGTCTCGTCGCGTTCTTTAAATATCACAGAGCCGCATTGGGACTTGGGACACACCGCGCACCGCGTGCATTCTGCTGTTAATTCTTAGAGTCTTTAATTCTTGATCGTTCGTGTTATTGTTTTTGGGATTTTTCAGACAGCATTTTGCTTATATTTTGTGCGTATTAGACTTTTTGGTTTTTAACTGCCGGACTGTGTGTATCTGTGACGTGTTTCTTTTTATGCAAAAGTAAGTAAATAATTATTAATGTCTCGGACAGTGACGACGACATCGACAGCTTGTCAGATGAAGACCAAAAATAATAGGGATTTTGCAACAAAATTAAATTTGAAAACCACAGTGAACCATTATGCTAAAATAAGTTTTACATACAATTGTATTGAAGAGTGCTTGAGGTATCTGTTCTGCAAACGCATGGACAAAAATCATTTTTGTAGTATCTACTTACATTATTTTTTCTTTATTCATTAAAAAAAAAAATACCTAATTCGATAACATTACAAACTTTTATTATTTTATTATAAACCAACGAAAAGTTAGACCTATTGTAAACTTCAAACTCTTTAGAACCTAGTCTAAAGAAAAAAATATCTACCCGTGAATAAGAAAATAAAGAAGTAAACAATAAGCTATTAAATATAATATATAGATTTTTTCAACTTAACACTGCATGGTCTAAAATCAAATTAAAAAACAAAATAATTCTTTAATAAAAAACGTAGTTAATTATTGATGATACTAGATTCACGACTGCCCCTTGTATATTTTTTATTGTACTAAATTAAGAGTGTGTTTTTACCAAAATAACAGCACTTTATTATATTATGAATAAAAATTAAATGAAATTGTTTTTCTGATATTCTATCCTATTTCCATTCCCCTTCAGTGTTTTTTTTTTGAAATATCTTAAAAATTGCTTAGGTAATTCTCGTTTCCATCCATAATTACAACTACAAATAAATTGACCCATATTCACACATAATTTTTAAGTCCGGCCCTGGCCAATCCTTAAGTTCTGTAAAAAGAAATGTTATAAATGACATGTGTCAGCGGCGGCCATTAAAAACTAAGGTGAAATCCACTATATAATTACGTCGGACGTTTTTCCAAATACTTTACTTGTTCTTTCCATCATCTTGTAGCTCCGTTTGGACTGTTCGCACCTATTGTATTTCTTATATTCATTATTCTATTCTCCTAATGATGAATATATATACATTCGAAACATGTAGAGAATTTACCCTTCAATAAAACTTAAAACTTATATTAATATACCAGTTGAGGAAGACTTAAAGTCTTATTTCTTTCCCTTTCAAACATACACTTCACTTAAAGTATGGACTATTTCTTTAAGTTCAATACGAATTGCTTAACTTAAGTTCTTTCTGTAACAAACGATGCGTTACCTCCAAAAGTAACCGTCGAAATAACCGATTCATTTATATTTAAGTATGCATTTGGATTATAAAAATTTATTGTTGATTCTACGTGCAAAAGTCCGGCCCTGACCAAAGTTCAAGTTGTGTAAAGATAATAAACTAAATATTACATATGACAACGGTAGCCATTAAATTCTTAGCTAGTAAGTACTATATTAGATATATCCTCAAGATTACATTGAACAAAATTTGGGTGTATTATGTAAAATCAGTTTCTGATTTTGAGAAAACATTTTTAAATTGCTAGAACCTACGGCATGGACCGAGGTGACAAAATTTCCTCTGTATGATAAATAATATAAATAAGCTCTCCACTCCATTACCTTGAAGTATTTTAGGCATCTCGAACACATCACACCATATTTAGAGTGGGTCAACACATGCTTCATCATCAAATCGTATCGTACCACCACCCTGGGACACAAAATACATTTATTTGCTGTAAAATGTTTCTCCTTTATGTGCTCGAATACGTTGTGCATACCTTCTAATTCGACTTCACAAAATCTACATTTAAATATTTTGTTCTCTGGTTCTTCAGTATCGATTTTTCTTTTTTTGGGTGCAAGTATTTTCGGGGGTTTTACAGTTTTTGGTTTTTTCGGATTTTCTGAAAACGTAAACTTGTAAGTCAAAATATACCTCATCCGATGTTAGACTTTTTTGTTTTTACAAATACCTACGGAAATGCCATTTGAGGGTGAATAAATAAAATAAATAAATAAATAGCTCTTTATTTCCAACAGTCACCCACTTAGAGGAAATACAAAAAAAAACATATTATGCCTAATTTTTAAATTAAAAAGAAAAATAGAAAAAAAAATAAATCAATAAAAAAAGGAAACATGCAGATTATTACTGCACCTTTGGTAAAAGAAAACAAGTAAATATTTTTAATATTATAATTTTAAATACTATTATTGTTGCGAATGTGACAATTTACATTGTATGGATTCTAGTGAGTCAAAGAATATATCTATATTACAGTCAACTGTGTTAAATATTTTACGAATGTAGTATATAGGAGATCTGGTTAGTATGCTACTATTAGGGCGCTCGCAGTGAAATAAAAGCGGTCTTCTTGAATTTTGTCTAGGAGTGTTTAAGGTTAGTTAATTGAGTAGGCTAGTACAGTCGATCTTAAAGTGTAATAGCTTGTATAAAAAGAATATCGCTATCATTTCCCTGCGCTTGCTCAGACAAATCATACCAAATCTGTTCAATAGAAGTGTTTGGGAGACTCCTTGTATTGGATAAAAGCCATCTTGCTTAAATGCCTAATACTTAACAAATCTTCTTTGTACAGACTCTAAAGACTGAATGTAAGTTTGATAAATTGGGTGCCATATAACAACGGCATATTCCAACTTCGACCTGACAAACGAATTAAATAAAATTTTTAGTGCTTTTTGGTTTTCAAATGCTCTGCTGTTTCTTATGATAAATCCAAGTAATTTTGATGCAGACAGCATAACTGACTGTAAATGATTGTTAAACGTAAATTCATGATCAAAAGTTACACCTAGATCTTTAATAGTGTTACATCTTATTAGTTCTTGAAAATTAATTTTGTACGGATAATTTACTGTGTATTTTTTTTCTAGAGTAAGCAACCACAAAGCACTTGGAGACATTTAGGTTAGGTTTATTATTTTCACACCATCCAGTTAGCAAATTCAACTCATTTTGTAGTTGTTGGCAGTCAAAAAAAAAGTGGAAATGAGGCTATAAATCTTTATACAGGGTGTCCCATAACTTATGGGCCGTAGAGTAACTGGAGATACTAGACATTAAACTAAGCCCATTAAGTCATATACGTTTTTTCGGATTGTTACTCGTTCTAGAGATACAGGGTGTTGAAAGTAAAAGTTTATTCTCGAAAATAAGCCATAATTTTAAAACAGCTTAATGAATCGAATTGAAAGTTGGCAGTATTATGTTTTTATGAGCATGAAATAAGAATTTGTAGAAATTTTTAAGTTTCACACTAGAGGGCGCAAGGTGCATACACCGGGCTTCATAAATCTGATTTTTTTTACCTGTGATATTAGGTGTTTTTCAATTAAAGTTTCTTAAAGAAGGGCATTTTCTGAGTCAAAAAGGTGTACTTGATTGATCTTAATATCTTTAACGGTTTTCGACAAACATCCCAAAGCATAAAAAAACATAGTACATAATTAAATTAATATTTTAATTATCACAACGCAATAAATTCGAAACAATGGAACAAAAACAAGAAGCTCACTTTAGTAAATGTTGAAAGTGATCACCGTTGACCTCAATACACTTTAATAAACTTTTAACTAAATTACATTTCATTTTTAGAAAAGTATCTGGCTTGTTTTTAATCGCATTAGCGGCATCCCCAATTTTTTGTAAAAGTTCATCGCGTGTATTAATTTCGTCCTTATAAACTAATGATTTCATGTGTCCCTGCAAATAGAAATCAAGCGGGTTAATGTCTAGGCTACGAGGGGGCCAAGGAAAGTCACTGCCGCGACCAATCCACCGATGTGGAAAGCGTTGATTCAGGTGATTTCTAACTACAAGTGAAAAGTGAGGTGGTGCCCCATCTTGCATGAACCACATATTTAGTATTGTGTTTAAAGGTACGTTATCTAATAAATTATTTAGGTCATTCTCTAAGAACTGCAAATATGCATCACCAGTAAGTATTTGTGGAAGTTTAAATGGGCCTATCAAATAATTGCCAATGATACCGCACCAAACATTCACTGAAAATTCTTGCTGAAAATGTCTCTCTTACCAGTTGTGGATTTTTAAGAGCATAATAATAATTATTTCTCCAGTTGAAGATTCCACGTCTCGTGAACGTTGCCTCATCAGTAAATAATATGGTTTTTAGGAATGACGGATTTTCATTTTTTTATTCAATAATAACTGACAAAATTCCATTCTGGATGGTAAGTCATGTTCCAGTAAATTCTGTACAGGCGTAAAATGGTAAGGGTACAATTTTTCAGTTTGGATAATTCGTGATACAGTTGATTTACCTTTTGTAGTAGCAGCTTCCAAGCGTCTAGTGCTCAAAGAGGGATCGTCCGCAACACGAACCAAAATATTTTCTTCCTGCGCAACCGTTATAGTTTTTGGTCTGCCACCAGGATTCTTATTATAAAAGCTACCCCTGTCGCCTAAATTAGTGTAAATACGTTGAAATATTTTTCGATCTCGTTGAACTCTATTTGGATATAACCCTAAATAACTTCTCGCAGCAGCAGCACCATTATAATTTTCTTGAGCATAGACGCAGAGCATATCTCTCAATTCTCTGTTAGTATATTGATAATGCCGCGGCATATTCGAAAAAAATAAACATTCAGGAAAAAATTGTTTTTGGCAAAATGTTTCTCTTGTTTGTCTCACCTGCGGTTCATGGTTTTGTCGTAAAAATATCATTACGAAATGGCCTAGCAAAAACTTTCATAACAATCGGGGACGACTGGCGAAGCCACCGACGCGGTGCGCGCCTCTATGTCCCAGTGCGTCTACTAATGTTAATTGAGGCAAAATGAAATCTATTAAATTGTGCAGTTTTTAATAAAAAAAAAGTAAAATAGCTTCTTGCATAAGGAAGGTCCAGCGAGGTTGAGTTTAAAAAAATATTGGCAATTTTTTTTCTTTTTTTAAATATTGCTGTTTTTCTTACATTATTTACAAAATTTTTGCAATAAATTAATAACCAAAAGAAGGAGAATTGAATGAGGACTAGAACTGAAAAAAGGACTTGTTTATATCTTTGTTGTAACAAAAGTTAAGTATGTGGGTTTAAAGTTAAAATTTTGTTTTGCTTTTTTTCTCACTTTTTTGTCTATAGTCTATACCAATCGAGAACGTCGTCAATTTTTGTTTCATATAAAAAAAATGATGCTTTATCATATGGTGAAGGTCCCATTTGGTTATACCTAGGTTTTTTTGTTTATTGTAGACGGAGCTATAGGACGGATTATTCAATTGTAGGGGAAGGTGGGGCACAGAGTTACACAAAAAACATTTCGATTAATAATTTTTTTATTTGTCAAATTAAAATAACAATTTAATTTTGCATAGGTTTGGTGATGTTTAGAAACTGATTTTCGGAGCGTCTGTTGCCCTAAATACATAGGTTTTTTATAAAAAAATAATTATCTCTATACGTGACGAATGTAACACTGTACTCCACTAGCGGGGCACTCTGTTACAGAAGGGGGGGGGGGGGACAATGTTAACGTTTCAAATAAATTTAGATTACCAAAAAAATAACAAGTAAAAAAATAAACATCAGTCTAAACAATAAAAAACAAGTCAAAACTCAGACAATATCTCAAAATGTAATGATTTAAAAAATAAAAACTCAAATGTTTCAATTCAGCATATTTAAATGAGTATCAAATAACAAAGAAGTGTACCTACACATTAAACACTATTTTAATTCATTAGTATATAAAGTATGTTTCACAATAAATGGTTGACTCCGTTTAACTACCTGGGACGTTTTGCAAGAGCTCGGCCGCCGGGCTCTTGCAAAACGTCCCAGGTAGTTAAACGGAGTCAACCATTTATTGTGAAACATAGGTACTGTAATAATATGTGCAAATCAACAGGAAAAATTAACATTTCTGATCTTCTATTTTTGTGTTACATGAAGCACTGTTCCCCCAGTATAGTGTAACTCTGTGCCCCAATTGCATTTTTACCAAAAATATGCAATAGGTTGTTTGACATGGCATGCTAATCTACAAACATGTTCCTTAAACATGATACCATAAAGTTTACGATATATTATTGTCAAGAAACACAAGACAATTGTAAAACTGTATAAAAAAATTACTTTTTGACTAAAAAAATATAAAAAACTTACTTGGGTGGTATAAACAATCCACATTTCACCACGCGTTCGGATAATTGAAGGTAATAGTCTTAACTGGAAGTGGCAATTATTCCAGCGCCGTGTTGCTTCGCGTAAGTTTATAATTCCGAATATAACACTGTACCCCGTGTAACACTGTGCCCCTCCTTCCCCTATCTGTTAATGGGTGCTACTGTTAATTTAATACTTAAATAAATAAATAAAGAAATGGCTTGTCAAATACAAAAAAAAATTATTTCGGTGATGTCAGGATGGCTGTAGCTTCCTTGAAGTGTATTTTTTCAACAGGCTGACATAATGACATCATGGCCAAGGTTGTTTACTTAAACATGAATAAACTTGAATTTAAGTTTTAAAATTATCAAAACCTACCATGATGTACACAGTAGAGCATGCTATAGGAACCTGTATTTCCAAATAGACTGGGTGGGTTTCAAGTGGATGCGATATACACCGACATATCAAAGGCCTTTGATCGAGTTTGTCATCGCTTAATAGCCCCCCATACACCAACATATAAGTTGGACCGATTTGATCCGTTCGGTTTGGTCTGCGAACTAGGCCCGGCACGTACCAAAACTCTCATCATTTTTGGGCAGCCGAATTTGGCTCGTCGACTTTAAAAAATGACTTTGACTTTCAGACATTTGTTAAGTATGGTTATATGCCTTATTTTTCAAATTTTTGTTCATGTAAGCTTTGCATTTTACTTGCCACAAACATGGATAACTTTGGTAAATGTTAATAAATTCCGTTATAAACTGTTTTGATAAGTAACGTGAATCGGCAGACATTATTTGTTATTATTATTATTCTAATTTAACCTCAAACCAAGTTGAATGACTTTTTATAGTGATGACAAATTAACCTAGCTAATCTATTGACGGGTTAAAACCAGCTGATTTCATCCATGGCAGATATTACACGGCCGAGGAAGCTCGGCTCGCCACATACACGTAAAGTTTTATCGGCGTATTTGGCTCGTGCCATATCAAATTCGTTAAGTTATCCGCTGGTGTATGGGGGGCTATTGATCAAGAAACTTTCGCAGTTGGGAGTCAGTGGACCATATCTGGCATGGATTACGTCGTATTTGACTAATCGTAAACAGTGCGTTAAGCTTGGGAATGTAGTGTCACGGGAAATAAATGTTTTGTCGGGAGTGACGCAAGGATCGCATTTGGGTCCAATCTTATTTTTAATTTTTATTGATAGTGTTGTAAGTCAATTTAAAAAATGCATATTTCTTTTGTATGCTGACGATTTGAAATTGTTTTGTTCTGTTAGATCTTTCAACGATTGTATAGCTGTTCAAGAAGATCTTAATAATTTAGTTAAATGGTGCAATTTGAATTGTTTGGAAATGAATGTGTCTAAATGTTAAGTTATGAAATTTTTTAAATGCAAAACACCCATTGTGTTTCCATACTCCATAGAGAATATTAAGTTGGAATCTGTTGATCATTTCAATGACTTGGGTGTAATTTTTAGTAGTGATCTAAGCTTTGATAAGCACGTAGATAACATAGTCTTAAAAGCGGTTAGGATGTTAGGTTTTCTGCGCACTTGTTCTGATGTTAATGACACTAAAGCTATCAAGTCATTATACAATTGCCTAGTGCGTAGTGTCTTAGAATATAATAGTATCATATGGGATCCTATTTATAACTGTTATAAAGAGGTTAGAACGTGTCCAGAATAAATTTGTAAAATTTTTACTGTTTAAACTTCGATTCCCTTACAAAGATGTGCCCCATGCAACTCGCATTCAATTGGCCGGTATTAAAAGTCTTTTAAATAAGACTGACATGTAAATACAAATATTGTATGTACTGAAACATGAATAAAGATTTTACAAAAAAAAAAAAAAAAGAGCGGCGCAGGAAAAATTCAATGGTATACTTTTTGTTTAAGTTGCTGAACGGCAAAATCTGTTGTGGTTCGTTACTGGCAAAGGTGCGCTTTAGAATCCCACAGAGACCTTCTCGGTTGAGAAATCTTTTTACACAATTAATCATCGAACTGTGTATGGTTCTCAGGCTTTCTGTAATAGGCTCATGGGTAATTACAATGTCAACTTTAATAATATACCAATTTATTTTGTTCCAGTTTTTTATCATTTAAGAACAGAGTAATATACTATAGTGTAATATAGGTAGAATAAATCAATAAATGCTTTATTTCAGATTATTACTGATTATGACATACATAAAAAGACATAAAATGAAAATGACATCACACAACAACTCTACACATCCTGGCAAAAATGACAATACGGTTCCAAATTTAGTACCAGCTTTTTAACTTTTAGTTTAAATTTTACCTGACTTGTGATAACCTTTATATTATTTGGGAGAGTATTGAACAATTTTATGCACATGTACTGAGGTGCCTTTTCAGTCAGACTAAGTCTATGAGGAGCGTAATTAACATTCAGTGCTCTTGTATTATATAGGTGATCTTTTGAGGAATCAAAGAGTTCTCTGTTTTTGAAAAAGAACATCACACACTCATATATGTACATAGCATGTACAGTCATGACGCCCATACTTTTAAGAATAGATCTAAAACTTTGCAAATGGTTCATTTTTTTAATTATCCTAATTAATCTTTTTTGTATCACAAATATATTCTGAACCATACTGTTTCTTCCCCAAAATATGATGCCATACTTGAGGACAGATTGAAAATTCGCAAAATAAAGTATTTTCAGAGAACTCTCGTTTATGTACTTACTAGCTACCCGGATACCTACCATATCATATGGAGTTCAACTTTTTTACTAAATTATTTACATGATTAAACCAACTTAAATGTTCATTTGAATGAATGCCCAAGAACTTGGCAGTTTCCATTAATTTCAGATCCTGATCATCAAACTCCGTATCTAAAGATTTTACTATCTTTGATTTGCCTTGTTCTAAATAAAAGCATGCTGATCTTATCCTTATTTAAAACTAGCCTAATTAATGTATTAATTTTGTATTTTAGACTTTGTGTGTCTGCTATTTAAAGTGTAATGTATCTCTGTTAGTGCTGATTCAATAAATAAATAAATAAATAAATAAATAGATCTCCGGAGGATGTAGAAAGAAAGAGGGAAAATGTTTGTTGTTGTCTCGTACAAGGGTATATTCATCTTTTTCTATTTAGGGCCTAAAGGTCTTTACGGAGGGGTTTTTGTTATGCATATTTATTTTCCTTATAAATATTTACTTACTTGGTCTAGGAGGTCTCTTTCTCTTACGAGGTGCAGGTGCATGCTGTAATCTCAAAAAGGTTGTTTCATTAATAGAATAAGTATGATCACATAACAACCCTTTAGGGTTTATGAATCGCGGTGGCGATCTGAGCCTTTGACTGTAAGGTAGTTTTGTTTCTATTTCATAATATGCATCAGGTCTTTCTTTACAAGGTTCAGGCTTAAGTTCATGATCTACTTCTTCCTCATCCATATGATCTACAAAAAATATTTTTCATAGAGGAAAAAAAATATAAGTACCTAGCTACTTAAGTAGCTAATTATAATGTTTTTGATTTGATGTACTTAGTTTTGCTTTATTTTTGTTTCTTTTCCCTGTGGTGTGGTGTATTATTGCTAAAAAACCACACAGTAAATTCTGCATTCCCAAATATATATCTACTAATAGTACTAATATTACTATTACCCATATTGGCATCTGAAGTACTTGACTTGGACGTCTTTACCTCATTATTAATACTAATAAAGTCAGTATCGAAAGTTAAGTCCACTGAATTTCTGCTAGTCTCAGTTTTATGTACAGGGAAAATTATAAGTTTCTTATCACTGTCAGTGTTGTCCTTATCTAAATAATTGACAAATGCAACTGGAAAACAAGCATTTTCTCCACTGTCTTCTGAAATACTACCTTTGGAGGACAAATTATCAACAAACAAATTTTGTTTTGAATTTTCTTGTTTCTCTTGTTGCTCCAGATTATGTTTGTTAAGCTTGGCATCCAGTAGAATATTGGATTGCCGAAATAATTCAAAAACATTATAAGCTTGACATACTCCATTTATGCAAGACTCACAAATTTTTGCAGGCTTATTATCATCTACAGATACCTAAAAGATGTGGTTTTCAAATTAACAAGACTGATCCGTGATATTTTTTCTTGACCGATACAATATTCGGTATAACTTATTGGTGTGTTTATAATACAACAGTGGGTGGTAAGCCGACAGTGATCTTATACTGGTTTTTAATAAGACAGGCATGTTGGAAGGTGTCACATTTCTAGTCCTTATAAATTTCTAACTAAATACTTAAATTTTGTTACAAACAAATAACGGTAAAATACAACAACCTACTCACCCTAACACCACAATATTTTTGAAAAACCATGATCATTGGAACAGTCTCTACAACCCCTAGTGGATTTAGGTTATGGGTAAGAATTATTTCAGAAATAGGTATTAACAGTTTAGATTTTTTAAGACATACGCGACAAATATTATTTGAAAAATACAATGGGGTATTTAAGTTACAATATTCCATTTTTAAATGAAAATTTTGCCAATCAAAATAAACACCACAAACAAGGATTAATAAAACGCATCACTTCAACGAATAACGAATACGTTCACCACTTTGTCTGTGAATTCTGTGATCAAGACCACAGCCACAGACAAAGTTCAAGACTATCGGAAAAAGAGGTGCGCTTGATGAGCTTTCTGCAGATCAAGTAAAGCTCTTTTTTCTAGTGATGGGATCACTCGAGTTAAAAATAACCGATCACTCAGTTTTGCACAGTTTTTTCCTCCTCCCTTGCCAAGGTTAAGTAACGTTTTTATGACCCTCTATATTTCATGAGCGTCTAGGAATGATATCGATTTATTCGCGGAACCTTCCTTTTAAAAGAACAGGGTTAGCATAGATTTTTACTTTGCTGTTTAAAAGAAGCAAAAGGAAAACATCATTCTTTGACATCCGTGTTATCACAGAAAATATATAGGTGGGTGTTATCTAGCTATTTCCCATATACCCTAAAAACTAAAAACATGTTCTTAAATTACGAATAGGTATTCTTTTAAAAATATGAATTGGTATGGCTCTGTACCTTACTAACTACCCTTTTTCAGAGAGTGGTGTCTTCCTTGACCTCTCTAACATGACATGTGCCAGCTATGACCATACCATGTTGATATACCAGTCCCGTCCCCATTCCGTTGTCCCTCAAGGCACTGTTCTAGCGTCCAAATTTTTCACCTCTACGCCCTAGACCTCAGATGTACCGCACTTCCCTTCCACGAGTTTTGGCATATTTGCGGATGACATATACTGCTATAAGTATGCAAGCTCCTTTTTCGCAAATGTGGCAAAGGCTCATATCTAAAATCACCTTAATATCCTTATATCTCATGGTTTCAGGAATGGAAGCTTACGATAAATGAGGGGAAGTGTGAATGTCTACTTTTAACTAGAAAAAAATTCACATTCCCCTTAAAATAAATAACAGCTCAATAATCCCTGTAAATAAATTAAAATATCTAGGAGTAATCCTAGACTCCCGCCTCAGATTTTATCAACACACCTCCTATATCCTTCAGAAAGCATTTGGGGCAATGCAAAACTTTATATTTCACTATACTATACTTTCACCTAGAACCCCATTATCCCCTCGAAATAAATTGATAATTTACAAGCAATATCAGGCTAGTGCTCGGATATGCACCAGTATGGTGCACTATGTCCAACGCAGAAATGCTCAGACTTCAAAGATTTCAAAACAGAATACTCAGGTGTGTCACGTCATGCATCTGGAAGGTACGCAAGAATTAACGACCTTCATGACCTAACAAACATGGAAAGGTTCCAAGATTATGAGTATAACATATCAGAAAAGTTTTAAAGAAGTAAACCACAAATATCACCTTTTACAGGAAACGTTACCCAGGTGCGTGATATACACAGAGTCACACACAAGCCTGTGTAGAGTTGCGTAGTTCGCGAACGAACTAGTTCAAAAGATCGAATCTACAACTGAACTAAAAGATTCAATCAGTAATTATTACTGAGAGATTGAAACAAGGCGAACTAAAGTCTAAACGGAATGAACTACGCAAGCGAGAGGGAGACGACCGAGATTATAGGTTTTGTCACCTGACCGACCGATGCATGCCGCGATGATTTCGGACTATTTCGGTATGGAAATGAATAAAAAATATTGTCGGTGTCTACTGTATTTTTTGTTAATTTAATATATAATTTAAATTTTAAAATATTTCTTTTACTTCACTATGCCAGTATAAATCAGTGAACTAAACGAACTAGTCTTTTGAACTATTCACTTTATTGAACGAGAACGAAAGATTGAAATCGGCAAAATGAACTAAACTTCACAGGCTTTGTACTCACGGCTGCCAAATTATTTCGAGGATCCCTAGACCTAAACACACATAATAACCCACGACACGACTCCATTTCCCACAAGCTCCGCCCATCTTACAATAATAGAAACTCCGCCCACGGAGATAACAAAAACAAATTATAATTATATGTGTAAATATCGTAAAACTGTAAATAAACTCTGTAAAAATGTACATAGATGTAAATAAAATGAATGAATGAAGAACGAATGCAGACAAACGAAGAGTGAATGAGGAAAATATATAGTGCGTTAGGTGATGATCACCATGTCACAGAATATATAGCTACGTAATATATATTCTGTGACCATGTTAACAAAACAAGCTTTAAAGTTGGTTTTTTAAATATTTTTCCAACTACAATATATTATAATGAACCTATATACAGGGTGATTCACGTTGAGTGGCCTATTAGAAGATCTCGGAAACGAGTAAAGTTATTTCTAAAAATTTGGTAGCGGGCATGATTGGCTTTGAACTTTTAAAATATTATATTTTGACGTTTAAATCACTTCCGGTTATGTCGCGCCGCCACTGTGTTAAATTAATTTCTTGATCTTAAATTAATTTAGTTTTCTAGCAATTTAAATTCTCTTCAAGAATGGTTAGCTAAAATCTTATTGAAAGGGAGCGTTTTGTAGTGGCTGCGACGGGTTTAGTATTGTTTTGAGGGTTCGTCTATTTTTCTAATGTTATATTTATCTGAACCTAAACATCTATCCTGCTCTCTGGTCAAAGAAAATAATAACCCAGGGTTATACTGAATAAATATATATTGTAATAATTTCCAAATCATTGTGTACAAATTTCAAACGGTACATTTCCATAAATCCATCCTTAATTAAGATTATATATTTCTTAAATAAATAAAATATCTATATTAAACGGCACTGCTTCTCGCGATTTTAAGAAAGTCAATTTACGTGATTTTATATATATCAGCGGCACTGTGTTCCGCGTTTCCTGCGTATTATTCATAACGACAACAATTTAGTTCAAAAATGGTCTAAAATATATGCGAGCGGCACTGCATCCCGCTTTTGCATAACGAAACAGAAACAGTTCATAAAGTCCATAGTTCATTAGTCTATTTCTTTTCGTACAAAATTCATCATTACACTTGGTTTATGAAAGTCAATGTCTATAGGATTATAATTACTTACATAGTAAACATATGAAAACAGATATTTCCATCTCTTTGTTTTTTTGGTAGGTCACCATCCTTAGGTGTTCAAGTAGCACTTAGCGATAAGAAAGAAACACTTGTTAATTTTCATACCGACACTAAAACGATAGTTTGTATTTTTCACTTTACCAACCCCTTAATGAATTTAAAACACCCTCTGTTATAAACTTAGAAAGCACCGTGGGAAATGTATCTTTCCCATAGTTACGCGATGTTGTGTGTTTTTAAGAACTGAAAATTTTGTCTATTCTTCTTTTTTTTTTACTAATGCAAATTTCGCGTTTTTATACGATTTTTAATTCCTAGGCCAATCCTTTTTTATATTTGAAGGTGTGGTTAATATAAAATAATACTATTCGATTGGTTGTCCAAAATCACCAAAAATCAGCCATATTTGTTTGATTCCCAGACAACAAAGAAAAATCGGAAAGATGTATCGCTAAGTGCATTTCGTAATAAAATTTTATAGCCAAAAAGCTTTTAAGATTCCTAAGTTAAGAATGGAGGAACAATAGGTGGTATCTTTAATTCTTCTTAAAGCGTTACTGAAATTGTTAACACCCACTATTTGAAAGAGATAGAAGTATAACTGTCCTTGTCTTTAAATTTAGTTTTTTCGAGCGATCGTCGAGCATCTTTCTCCTTTACATTACCTTGAATTATTTTCATTTTATTTTTATTTTAATAGTAAACTTAATAAAAATATAAAAGGATGCTCGAGGCTCGACAGTTATACCGGAAGTTATGGCCAACATTGGTATTTCAAATGGAATACCCTGTATATTTTAGCATTTTTGTATACCTTATTGAAACCTAAGTAACTTTTATTAACAAAGATATATATCTATCTCTAACCGTTTTTGAGATATGAATTATAAAATGATTTTTTTATGAAAAACCTTACCGAGAAGAAAGTTCAGTAATTTTGAAATTAATAAAGCTAAACATTTAAAATTTTGTAGGCTTTTAACTAAAACATAGATCTTTAGACTACATTACTTAAGTTTCATGTTTTGGTTTTTAAAAGTGTGCCAATGTGGCCATTTAGATAAATGTGCATAAGTCAATTTTTGCAAATGGAACACCATATTTTTTTATTTTGGAAACGTGTAGAGAATGAAATTTCCTATCTAAACGTCTTAGATGTTAGTATCAATATTTTTAGTCGTTTTGGAATTATGAGCAATTTAAAAAAAATATCTTAAAATATGTGTTTGTGTTAAGTTCATAAGACATTATTTTTGTAAAGAAGGCTTTGACTCCGATTTTTATTTGACTTTGAGCTTTGTTACCAATTAGTAAAGTGCATGGGCTTTGACTGAAATTGTTTTAAAGTTGACACTCACCTTAATTATTTACAAAAATAATGTCTTATGAACTATGAACTTGACAAAAACACATATTTTAAGATATTTTTTTTT
Source organism: Polydrusus pterygomalis (assembly GCA_963969555.1). NCBI lineage: Eukaryota > Metazoa > Arthropoda > Insecta > Coleoptera > Curculionidae > Polydrusus > Polydrusus pterygomalis. Next base: position 31,841,692 of record OZ018375.1, on the reverse strand, counting down.
AAATTGCTCATAATTCCAAAACGACTAAAAATATTCATACTGGCATATTAAACATTTAGATGGGAAATTTGATTCACTACACGTTACTAAAATAAAAAAATATGGTGTTCCATTTGCAAAAATTTACTTATGCACATTTATCTAAATGGCTACGTTGGTACACTTTTAAAAAACCCCTGTATGCAAAACATGAAACTTAAGTAATGTAGTCTAAACATTTATGTTTTAGTAAAAAGCCAACAAAATTTTAAATGTTTAGCTTTATTAATTTCAAAATTACTAAACTTTCTTCTCGGTAAGGTTTTTACACAAAAAAATGCATTTTATAATTCATATCTCAAAAACGGTTAGAGATAGGTATAGATCTTTGTTAATAACAGTTACTTAGATTTCAATAAGGTATACAAAAATGCTAAAATATACATGGTATTCCATTTGAAATACCAAAGTTGGCCATAACTTCCGGTATAACCGGAAGTGATACAAACGTCAAAATATAATATTTTAAAAGTTCAAAGCCAATGATGCCTGCTACCAAATCTTTAGAAATATAACTTTACTCGTTTCCGAGATCTTCTAATAGGCCACTCAATGTGAATCGCCCTGTATTGCCCTCGAAAAAATTCCCCAAGGGTCCTCTTTTAGAGTTGGATTCCCAATGGTCCTGTAAAGTCGCAACTGGAAAGTAAACCCTTTATTTTTCTGTGCTGGAAAGGACCGATTGCCGCAATAATGAAGATATATTTTTCTCCCAGGGTTACTATATCAGCCCCACCTCACCCACCTGGTATCGACTGGGTGCCTTTTCTAAGTGGTAGTCGCTTCGCGTGCAAAAACTTAGTCACTTAAAATATATAATTGTAGAATAATATATCTAATATGTGATCTAAAATGGTCTCTTGTCACTTTAATACAGATAAGTTGTTTTTCAAAGCCCCCCTTGATATTTATTCATAATAATGACTGTTCGAATAGTTGATAAAATGAGTTTTCTGCAAATAAGTCTTGATGCGTTAGATATTGCGATAGGGTTGTAATTAGGACAAATGTTTGATTTTTAATTCTGCATCGGATGACATAAAAAGATACAGGGGTTCCTATTTGAAATAAGAAAAATAAGTTGCTCTAGAGTTTGCAAAGTTTGACACTAAACTTTGGACACCCTGTACAATTCGTATTAGTCAAACTTGGTTAACGAGACTGTTTGACTTTATTTAATAAGTATCTTTGTATAATTTTATTAACGAGACATTATTTTTATTTTTTATTCATTTTTAAAACCAGTGGTGCAAAACTGATATTTTTCAGTTTTTATTTTTTTTCGCCTATAATGCTGAAGCGATTTCAATAAAATTTTAGGGGTATGTAGGTAACTATAGGAGGCGAGGCACCCAAATAAGTAAGAAAATATATGGCATGTAATCTAAAAAAATACATCCTTATGATGTCACACTTTTTTTAAACACCCTGTACGAAAAAAATATTTTCCTGAAATGCGCCCCAAGATACAGGTAAGATCTGCAAAATATCAAAATCCTAACTTAATTACTAAGTGAGCTATAGAAGACGGGAGGTGAGGTGCAGGTCCCTGTATGGCTTGGAAAAAAGCCGTCTCTTCAGCCGTGGTTGGAGTTTTATAGTGGGCAGAGCATGACAGTCTGCTGGGAGCTTATTACAAACCTTAGTAAATGAGTACACAACATTTCTCTGAATGTAGAAGAACCTTGATATTTCAGTTGTTAAGTTATGTTTATTTCTTGTGGGATATTCGAGTTAATAAACAATTTTCAAAAAGATCTGGATTTTTTTTATAAACATAACCGACTCCAAGAAGTGCAAACCACTAACTGTGAGTATTTTATTTTCCATGAAAATATTCTTATAAGTATCTCGCGGGCCGAGATCAAATATACCTTTCAATTCAAACATCTTTTTTGAAGGACAAACACCCTACCAAAATCCACCGAGTTACCCCAAAAGATAATCCCGTATGCAATTCTGGATTGCATATAGGCATGATAAGCTGTCAAAGCAGTGTCACGACTCACGATCCACACTCATGGATAACACCTTCAGTGCAAAAAACATATCCAGCCAGGCTCTTAGTCAAACAGTCAATATGATCCTTCCAGTCCAGCCTGCTGTCCACTGCTGTTGACCTCCCAAAAATGACACCTTTCGCGACGTTGTTAGCTCCATCAGCTTGTAGTTAATTTTAAAGGTTTCTGGTTGTTGGCCAAATAATATAATTTGTGTCTTGTCAACATTTAATGTAAGATTATGTTTTATAAACCAGTCTTCAAGTATGTTCAATGAATTGCAAAAGTCATCTTTGCATTCACTCTTTGAACCCCCACTGAATACCTTAGAAAATGATGAACATATCTATGCTGAAGAAAATCATCATGCGACTAAAGTAACCCATTATTAGCGTGAGTTTAAGATCAATGTGTGGGCAGAAATCGTAGACGCTTTCATAATTGATCCTGTCATTTTACTACTTCGACTAAATGGTGAAAATTATTTGAAACATCTGCGAATCGAATTACCAAACTTTTAGATTCCTGCCCTTGGAATTTCGAAGAGGAATGTGGTTTTAAAGAGGTATAACGGTGCTCCACCATATTTTTCGTTAAAAGTACGTAATTATTTGCGCGAACAGTATCCAAATAGATGGATAGGTAGAGGCAATGATGTACCCGCAAATTGGCCAGCTCGATCACCTGATATCACTCCGATGGATTACTTTTTATGAGGAACTTTGAAAACCCACAAAATTCTGAGCCAGTAGAAACAGAAGATTAATTAGGGAGACGTATTAAAACTGAAATTGACGCTTTAAAAGATAATGACGAAATGCCCCAAAGAGTCCAATTTAATTTTTTAAAACGTATTAATTTTTGTACACAAGAGAATGGAGGTCATTTTGAACATTTGTTAAAAGTATTTCTTCTCAAATAAAATTAAATTAAATTTGTGTTGTTGATAATTCTCTGATTAACTGGTTTTACTAGAAAATAAAATTAACAACACATTTATGTACCTAATTGTTTTTTCTTTTAGTTTTTAATGACAGTTATTTTAATTTAACGCCTTTGCTTCAAATTGTGTTAAATTATTACAAAAATTTAGACATGGCCATAAACGAAGTGAATTTTTTTAAATCCAGATAGAGCTTTTTTAGGTAAAAAAAGGATAGGCCTTAGAAATTTGTGGTAGCATTTTTCCGCACCTTTTAGAGACATCCTGTATATTATGTCTATGATAGAAGCGTGTCGTGCACAAATCCGTCCGCCCCGTCGTCGACTGCCTGGAGCTATGGCTATAAGGCAGGGTATATTGCTTGAGTTTTTTTTAGAGAGCGAATTTTGTTTAAGTTATTTTCTCAGTCAAAGATTAAATATTTGAAAAGCAAAAACTGTAGAATTTGTAGAAAACGCTTATTTTTTTTGCTCAAAGGGGTCCAAAATTGTAAAAACATAGATATGGACACTAAAAACATAAATTTATTTCTTTTTTAAATAGTTATAAGACGAAAACAGCTGAATAACGTTGACGCTTCAAGGAGAAGCAGTTAAAACGACAGAAATTATTCATGGCTGTATATTCTTAAAATATTTAGAAAATCTATTTTATTTTTGACTTTTTTAGGACTATATAAAATCATGTTATGTATCTCGTATTTCATCGTCACTATCATTCTTGTTGCCTTCCCTTCTCTCAGTCTCACGATCAACTTTTTGAATTTCCTCTTCTTGGTGCGTTTCTTTATAAATTAAAAATTCCTCCATTTTCTGTGGATGCTCCTTTTTAACATGTTTGTGTCTACCAGAAGTATCTCGGAACATTTTTTTGCAGTAGGGACACGGAAATGGCTTTTCACCTAAAAAGGAAAACAATTTTAAAAATATGATTAAAAACGCGTTTTGATGATACATAGATAATGTAACAATTAATGGCCGGATTTTAATGCTCCTTTCCAGGTCCCGATTTTGCTACCCTGGTAAATTAAGTTATTAATATTATACATATTAAGTTAAATTTAAATATGAAGTCAGGCTACCCAAGTAATTATAATTATACACGCAGAAGTTGCTACTAAATAAATAAAGCATTTATTAGACAGATATAAAAACTTACAAAGCAATAAAAAAATATTTTTTTTAAGGTATTTGCTGCAGCATGGCGCAGTCTAACTGTAAAGTCGCCACAGTGGTTCTTTCCCGTGCGTCATCACTTTTACGTCATCAAAATCGTATGAATCAAATCAAAATTACGAGACGAAAAAAGTCAAAACTAAGTTAAGTTCATAAAATGGACGTGCCTGCCTACCGTTTGACGTACCTACATAATATCACGAAAAATTATTATTTATTTTAAGTTTTGCCCGGCATTCTCTATTATCTAAAAGAAATTGACAAACAAATGTTTATACATTTAATACTATTTTTAAAGCTTAAAATCTACAAAAGTTTGGTGTTTTATTGACTATTAAAATCGCAAAAGTCAAATTTTTAACATCCTTTCATTTAAGGGAATTTAGCCACTGCCGTAAACGTTTCAAAGAACTTTCACGGTTAGAATATTTAAAATAAATAAATTAGTTATTATAAAAATCCATAAATACTTACCGCCAAAACAGATGGTGGGTATAATTACCTCTAAAAAGAACTATTTTTAGAAACAGGAACAGTTCTAAGGCACACAGATTTACAAAATACGAATTAGATTGGCAGATCAAAATAAGGTTGACAATGACGTTCTAAAATACAACGGTTGTCAACTAAACAAATAAAGAAAGTAATTAACTGACGTTTATAGTTTTATCCTTGTCTAGCACGTTATATTATTGCGGAATTTTGGAGACGTTCTTTTATGCTTTTATTCAAACTTGTTACTGTAATAAACAAGGATGCAGAGTTATTAACCACGTCGAGTCCTGATCGTTGATTGATGACGCACGGGCAAAGATCCACTGTGGCAACTTTAAATAGCTACTCCACTGAACCACGCATAACAACTTAAAAAAAATAATTTAATACTATAAATTACTAATTTAAAATTATTAATTTTAAGTAGAACAATACCAAACTAACATGAATGCTAATAAGAACAAGTTTTGACTAAATATGTTAAAATATGTTAAAATATTGACTGCCTGAAAATTAAACATAGACACTTTAAGGACATTTTAGTATAAGAATTTTGAAAAGGGCCATCAAATTAAAATGCGAAATTATTTATTTTGTACTCCCAAAAGAATTCTTTACACCTTAACTGGTGCGCAAACAAAAGTTAAGTTTTATGAGTGAAAAAACTCGTCTGTACGCAAGGCTCGCCGGTCAGATCTCTTAGCGCCCAACAGGGAAAACCCTCTTATTAAAGTTTTCTTCTTCATTGACTTATTAATTAATTGTCGATTATATAAATTATAAATACACTTCAGAACCAGCTCGGCGCCTCTTTTGTTGTTACATTTTCTCTGTGGATTTCTTGTATTGGCCGAGTTCCTTTTAGTTACTTTTAAACAGCAAAGCAAAGCCAACGGCGAAGTTGAGCGTTCCTTTTAAAAATTTAAATTAGCACGCAAAGATTTTTTTCCTCCCCCCTTGCCGCGGTATGATTCTCTACATTTCTGGGATACGGTGTTAAGTCACTTAGGTGAAATTTTTAAATAACTGTGATTTGGTAAATTAAGGGTTGTTCATGTTATAACTTATGTACTTAATGCAATGTTGAAATATATTTGATTTGATTTCTCATACGATTATACGAAGTTGTTCGAAAAGCGTTCCTTAAACAACTTAACTATGCAAAGATGTTTACTTTGCTTTGCTGTTTAACAGAAGCAAAAGGAAAGTACTTATCCTAAGTACTTTTTTTTTCTTACTTAATCAACCTTATTTCAAAAATGTCACGGTATTGTAAACAAGCATTAATTTTAAAATTATTTGATTTTTTCAAAGAGAAAGTGATTCCGGAAAGACTCTTGCACCCTTTAACGCAGTTTACGAGGTAAGTAGATATAATAAAGCAGGAATTGTGAAAACATAAATAAATATGAAAAATATATGGCAATATTTTTATAAATACCTAAATCTGTTTTAGAGAGTTTCTGATGCTTTGGGAGTGTCGTATTCAACAATCCGACGAATTAAGGTAAATGAGGTAGAGAAGGATGTAGATTTTAAGAACCGCAACAATGTAGCTATTTTATCATCCCGTGGTCGACAACTTCACGAAATTCATGAACATACCAGGGGCGGCTCGTCAACAAGTGCGCTCGTGCGCGCGCACTGCCTAAGAAAGTCAAGCACCAAGCAAAAATAAAATTTATACCGATTTAAAAAAATATTTAACGGATTAAAGAACTTGTATGTAACAATGGCGAAGGCGAAATACTTCAAGCGCGACCACAGCGCGTGGGCAGGCTCACCTCCCGGTCCCGGCTGTCGGCTGTGTGTATTCGTTCGGCGCTCTTATGGATGGATTTTCGTGGGATTTTCCCTGTGCGGATTGATCGGGAATATTCGGTTAATCGCCCGATGAGAGGGCGTCGCCGTGCGCTGTCTGAATACACACTTCAATAATTTAATATAATTGTTTTATGAGTTTTTTGATGCGATTAGATAAGTTTGGAGTTTATTGACGGTGTTGTGGATGTTTTTGTGTTGTTTTTAAATTAATAATGGCTAGTAGTTTGGATTGTGTCACACGAAGTGATATAGTTATGGACCAAAATTCTGTAGAGGACATTATAAATAACTTTTCGACATTCGATTTCCAAAGAAAAATTGAAATAAAAAGGTTAGGAAGGCCTACACCGGATTTAAAATTAAATCAAACTTGTAAAAAGAAAAAAGAAGGTCGATCTTTTATTAGACATTTTAATATTGACATTTACACAAAAAACAAATGGATATGTGGGTGTAATATTAGAAACTCATGTTGCGCTTAAAAACCGACGAATGGACTTTTTATTTAAAGACTAGAAACTTTTAGTGAGGTATGTATAAAAAAATGTTTTTTTTTCAATCTATCTATCTATAGGTATCTACTACTATATACCCACTATAAAACTATTAAAATAAAAAATAAATTTGGTGCTAAAACAAAGAAAATATAAATCCCATTTAAAAACTGCGTTTTTTTTATCTTCTTGGATAAAAAGCACAAAGAAAATCGATACAAAGGTAAAAAAAGGCGTGGCACCTCGAAAAATTTTCGCCTGCGGCGCGCACCCTACGATAAATGTCACGAGCCGCCACTGGAACATACCATAAGAGAGCGTATTTATGGGATGTATAGAGCAGGTTAACACGTTACCATTCACTTAATACAACAAAACCTTAAAATTATTGATGGTGTTGAAATATCCACTGGTTCATTAACGGACTGTTTAAAAAAATTAAAACTTAACTGTCGTAAATGTACTGTATCAAACTGGCGTTTTTAAAGGAGCAACCCCATATAGCCCAAAAATGTTTCCGAAACAGTTGAAGATAGGTATAGGATATTGTACATGAAATATGTCTAAAATCTTCTGAAGAATCCAAAAATAGGGAACTTAACAAAAATTTTAAATGGGGAAAAAATTCTATAAATCATAAGTATATATTGTCATAAAACATATGGCACCAAAAAAAAACAACATATTTCGTCCCAAAAGACCGCTAACAAGATTTAAAAATGCCCCAAAATTCAAATTATCCCAAGCGGGTCGTGACGTCAAGAAGTATAATTCGTGTGTGACATCCACGAAATAGGTTATAGGTTGGCAATAAATTGAACGACGTTGAGAATTCCACCTTAAAACAACAAACAACAATAACAAGAACACACGGCAATCCAAATGCAAACTCGGTCGCTCGGCCACCGGTCAGGATGACGGATAGTCATACTTCCTGACGTCATCGGGCTTGGCGCGCTTAAGAGGTCGTTCGAAATGCTTTTGACACGCGCGAAACTTTAAAGAATTTTTACCAAGTTATTACTGATTTTTAAGGAGTAATAATTGGGGAATATTTTTTTTAGGCCTAACTAAATCATATTATTGAAAAAAAAATTGGAAAGTTCCCTATTGAATAATATACCTATTGGCCACTGTTACATGACACACTCTGTATAAAAAGTTTGTATTGAAAAAAATGCACAACTAGATATACCAATCGACGTATCCGAGCGTTTTTTCGGACACGCCTCCATGTGAAGGTTTGTACAAATTTTACAATACTGTCGATACTTTCTCATGGAGTTTTATTAACCAGGAACAGCTTACTATTGACAAAAAGTTTGAGATATTTTTAGGTAAACTAGAAGACGCATACATGCAGTCCTTTCCTCAAAGAACATACCTAGTACGCTCAGACCAATCAAAGAATATCAGTTGGTTTAGTGACTCACTTAGGGAAATGAGAGAAACACTAGGATTTCTCGGCGATCTTAGTCGACATAGCGGTTCAAAACGTGATAAACTTGAATATAAACTTTAAAAACATCTACAAGAAAGCTCTGAAGGATGCCAAAATTAATGCAAATGACAGACTAATACATACATCACGTAACCAAGTTAAAAGTATGTGGCAAATTATAAATAAATTTACAGGTAAGCCCCCATCCCACAATAGCAAAAACTGTAAAATAACTCCGAAAGAGTGCAATGATTATTTCACGAGCATTGCCGACAATCTTATAAGAGAAATTAGTGACCCCAACATAAGTCCTTTTCAGAACTTGGAGAAAACTATACAAACTCCCAATACTTTTAGCTTCACTGAGGTAACCTATATAGAGGTAAGAGATATTATCAATAAACTTGTCAATAAAAACAATGCTGATGTATATGGCCTTAATGTTAAAATTATAAAAAGTATTAAAAACATTATACAGTGCGTCCATAAAGTATTGCACAAATTCATTTAACATTCAGGAATTTAGTATTTTTTTAAACGCTCGGACAAATCAATTAGTGTTTTTATTTGCGCATTTTTTAAGGTAAAATGTTGTTATACAGGATGTCCCACGTAGGAGGTATGACGTCATCGATGATTTTTCAAATGGAACACCCTGTATATTACAACAATTTTGAATTCTATGATGAAAACTTAAAACTTTGATTTACAGAGGTATGATTGGTTATATAAAAAGTTTTAAGTTTTCATCTTAGAATTCAAAATTGATATAATATACAGGGTGTTACATTTAAAAAAGTCATCGATGACGTCATACCTCCTACGTGGGACATCCTGTATAACAACATTTTACCTTAAAAAATGCGCAAATAAAAACACTAATTGACGTGTCCGAGCGTTTAAAAAAATAGTAAATCCCTGAATGTTAAATGAATTTGTGCAATACTTTATGGACGCACTGTATACATTCCACTAACAAATCTAATAAATCTATGCTTTCGTAATAACACTTTTCCAAAATCCATGAAAAAAGCAATTGTAACTCCAATTTTCAAGACAGGAGACATTAACTTACCCTCAAATTATAGACCTATTTCTCTACTCCCGATCTTGCCAAAAGTAATGGAGAAGTGTATGGCCTCTAGGATTGCTAGTTTTCTTGAAAATAACAATTTACTTTGTCCAACACAGTTTAGTTTTAGGCAGGGCAAGGGCACAGTCCCGGGTATACTTAACTTGGTCTCTGATATAATGGAATCTTTTGAAAACCAAAGATATCACGCAACGACATTTTGTGACCTGAGCAAGGCTTTTGACTGTGTCACACATGACATACTTCTGCGCAAGCTTAAATACTACAACTTCACCCCTGATAGCATTAGGCTGCTTAAATCTTATTTGAAAGATAGAACCCAGGTTCTTCGGTTGGGGGAAACTTTATCCGAGGAGAGGGTAGTGGATGTGGGTGTGCCGCAGGGATCAGTTCTGGGACCACTGTTGTTCCTTATCTACATAAATGATCTCCCACTTGGCGATCAACTGGCCTCACTTTCAATCTTTGCGGATGACACCACACTGTCCTGCCAGGCGGACTCGCTTAAAATGGCGACAGAGATGTTGTGTGTTGCACAGTCACAGGCTGAAGATTGGTTTAAAGCCAACAAGCTTTTACTTAACAAAGACAAAACTCATGAAATGATCTTTTCCCTAAGAGACATGTCTGAATTGCTCAACAATCCAGAAAAAATAAAATTCCTTGGTATACAACTCGACAACAAACTTACTTTCAACTATCATATCGACTATGTTTGTGAAAAACTTAGAAAAGGAGCTTTTGCACTAAGAGGACTTAGCACTTCTGTATCAACCGATACGTTAAAAACTGCATATTACGCATTGATACACTCATTTCTTACATATGCGATTATTGTGTGGGGTCACTCGTGCCATACTGTTATGCAGAGAAGAGCTATAAGAACTATTGCGGGGCTGTCTTTTAGGGAGGACTGCAGGGATGCCTTCCGAAATTATGGAATACTTACCTTTCCATCGGTCTATATGCTTGAAACTCTACTTTACATACAAACCAATGAAGATAAATTTAAATCTCACTCTGAGTTGCATAATTACAATACACGTAATAAAGAAAATTTAGCCATAGTTTACAAACGGTTAAAGAGATGCCAAAGTGGGCCCGACTTTCTTGGGATAAAGCTCTACAACAAAATTCCCACGAATATAAAGCGTTTAACTACTAAAGCTTTTAAGAACAGGGTTAAGTCGTTTCTCGCGAAGGGCGCATTTTATTCTTTAGATGAATTTTTAAATTGTGATGTGCAAATTATTTAAGAATGGTTTTTAAAAAAATGTTATTTGTAATGAATTAATGTTGTTTGTAATAGTATGTAATATCTGTAGTTTGTTATTTTCAGTAATTATTTTCTATTTATATGACATGTGTAAGTACAATGTACAATAACACCAATAAATTATCTTTATCTCTTTATGTATTTATTATAGAATTTATTTCATTTGGCTGATACATACTGTATAAGCATGTTGAATAAATGTTATTTTGGTTATTGGTGAATGAACTGAATTTCAAATGAAATAACAAATAAAACGATAGCTGGACTGCATTCGCTGTAAATTTACAACATACACTAAAATATTTTTTTATTGATATCCTATTTTGCTTATTTAAAGTACGCCTCAGCGTGTTTAAATCCCACTTTCAAAAACGCGCGTGTTTTAAAGTCACCATGGCAACATCAACAACCCATGAAACGTGAAGTCTAAAATATGTCTAACTTTTTAATTATTGGTTTGACAGAATTACCTTTTAACGTCAAATCAAATATTTTTTAAAGCATTGTCAACGGTGACAACAATGAATCTTATGTGACAGATTGGAAGTTATTTTTTGTTCTCCTCGTTTTCATGACAACGACAGGTATATCACATCACGAATTCGACCATTTCACTTACTTACTAAGTTATTGCTGCAACAAAGTGTTTTCAACAAGTAAAAGTATTACTATAGGAGTACCACAAGGAAGTGTTATAGGTCCAATATTGTTTGTGTTATATGTAAATAATATTAATGAACTATGTAGAATACAACAACTATTGTGTAAAATAATAAATTATGCAGATGATACTAATATTTTACTATCATATAAAAATCTAGATTCACCTGAAAGCATCCAGCAATTTATGACTGAGGTAAACAGATGGTTTGTCAAAAATAAATTAATTTTAAATAATTCAAAGACAGGTATTACCATCTTCAAGACCAACCGATCAACAGTAGACGAGCCAGAAACTGTTACTATAAACAACTGTGATATTAGTTTAAAAGAAAGTAATAAGTTTTTGGGTATGTTTCTAGATAATAAGTTGTCCTGGGAAAGTCATGTTCAATATGTTGTAAATAAACTAAATGCTGTATGTTATACCCTTAGAATTTTAAGTAGATATATAGGTTTAGAAACTAGAAGAGTCATGTATCATTCCAACTTTGAATCTAGAATTAGATATGGGATATTGATGTATGGAGGTTGCAGAGACATGTTAAGAGTCTTTATTTGTCAAAAAAGAGCTCTAAGGATAATTCTTAATATGACTCGAAACGAATCATGTAGAGGTAAATTCAAACAGCAAGGACTCTTGACAGTTTTTGGAATTTACATACAAGAGTGCATATTGTTTTTCTTTAAAAATAGACACCTTTTTGAAAATAGCGAAGCGCAACAGAAATATCTTACTCGAACACATAACTATACATATCCCAAACATAGATTGGCGTTATATGAAAAAGGTGCCTATTACCAGTGCATTAAATTTTACAACACTTTACCAAATTATATAAAGCAAATCTCAAATTTAAAAAAGTTGAAAAGGGCTATATTTAGGTTGATTGTAGATATAGAACCATATACTGTAGATGAATACTATTGGAATTTAAATAGTAATGTTTAGGCTCTCATCTATTTGTACCTTAATTTTTTTTTTGACACTATTTTATTGTATGCTTGCGTACCTTTAAAATAAAGAGTATTTATTATTATTATTATTTATTATTATTATTTCCATTTTTTGTAATATAAATACCAATAAGTGTACCAATAAAAAAAAAGAATGTAAAGTATTCGTGGCTAACTGGTCTTTAAAACACTTGCTCTATTTCAAGAACTCCGGCTGCGCCGTTGTGCTTGCAAAATCGCGCGTGTTTTAAAGACCTTAATATCCACTTATACTTTAATATACTATTTTGAACTAGCGCATTCAACACACTTTAATTTAAAACGCTTACCTGTATGAGATCGCATGTGACACCTCAAGCCGTGACTAAAATTAAAGGCCTTGTTACAAAGCCGACATTGCCACGGTTTCTGTCCACCGTGCTGGGTTATCACGTGAATTCGAAGGTGGCCCGTTTGTTTAAAGCCTTGTCCACACTTTTCACACACGAACGGTCTCTCGCCCGTGTGGACGTTCACGTGGACGTCCAACATAGCCTTGCATCTAAATGTTCGGTCGCAAAATGGACAACTGAAAAAATTAATATAATTTAAAAAAGGAGGATTTACAAGTGGCCGTTTAAATTAATGATCTGCTACCAATAGATACAACAATAACGTATTATTGTTATAATGGTATATTCCAATCGTTAAGTAAATCAACATAAAAATTTCTCCCCTTCACTTTGTTTGCCAAACTTACGCTGTTAAAAGTATTAACATGATGTGGGAAATTTAAATATTTGTCTAAAACCTTGTAAAAATGTCTGTAGTATGGCAACACAGCAGTAAGAGATCCGCTCATACAGATGTTTTCGTGGCATGTCCGCCATGGTTTGGGCTCAGAATAAAGAACTATACAGAAGCGACAAAGCGCATCGGCCCAAAATTTTTAGGAGGGGGAAATGAGGGACAACTGTCAAGTGTCAAATCAAGCATCCGTCTGCTAAAAGTCTGCTGACAAGAAGTGTTCTATTTGATGCAACTTTGCCCTTTATCCTTTAATCGTTCGTGAGTTTTGTTGTGTTTTGAACCAAAACAGACTTAAAATATGCCGGGAGGTAATTGCTGTGCATTTCGTGGCTGTCACTCGGGTCACTCCAGATCCGGCCATGGGATATCCTTGTTTTTTTTTCCAAAGATCCTGAACAGTAAGTATATATGCATTTACATTAAAGAGCATGAATTTGGAACGTCGTCATCGCTTTATAACTATTTGTAATGTTTATTTTATTTATTAAAAAATACATTTTGTATTGTATTATTGTAATTAAGGCCGCATGAATTTATGTACCTATTTATTATGTAAGAAATGTAGGTATGTAATAACAAAAGGATAAAGCACATTTTATTGTTTCAGTTTTTTTCCCAATAGAACTAAAGTTATTTGCATTTCAAATAGTATGTACGGGTACCACTCTGGTATTTTGGCCGGGATTTCAGTGATTCTACATGAGGGGCAGATTTCATAAATGAAAAACAAATTATGAAACGGCAACATTTTGAAACTTATTTATTTCTTGATTTTAAATGAGTATTGTCAAACCCACTTAAAATTAAGTTGAAATAATTTTTTAACATTTTCTTACATTATGCGGATATTAATATTATTTTCCCAGTGTACAACCCAAATTGTAAGCGTATACTGAGTTTCTCTCAGTGTAAAATGTAGGACGTCAAATGTGACGTCACAGATTCGTTTCCCATATAAGCAATGCTATTGAGAGCTCTTTGTCGCTTCTGTATAGTCCTTTATTCTGAGGTTTGGGGACATGACGTTGACAAAAATATGTGAAAAAAAAATGAAAAAAAATTAAATTATCCAAATTATAAAAGCAAATTAAAATTTTGTATGCAGGTGGTTTATGAGTTTAAGGATCTTGGGGAGCAAATAAAACCCACATTTTAATTTAAATATTATAAATACGTCTTGGTTTCATTAGATGTCGTTTCTCTTTTTACCAACATCCCAACAGACTTAACAGTCGATATCATTACCGAAAGGTGTTATTAAAGAGCATACCACTTTACCCTTAAATACGTTTTTACTACTTTTTAATTTAGTGGTTGAGAATAGTTATTTTAGTTGCAATGGAATATACAAACAAATATACGGCTTGGGTATGGGAAACTGCATGTCGCCTGTACGTTCGGACATAGTAATGCCTGCCTTACAAAACCATTGTTTAGGTCAATTATCTTTTAAAGTTCCACTATACAGACGCTATGCTGATGATAATATTGCGATACCAAATAACAAAACTGATGAACTTCTCAGCACATTCAATACATATCACCATAGACTTCAGTTCACCCTTGAGTTCGAAAATAACGGCTCTTTACCATTTCTTGATGTTCTGTGCATAAAAGACGAAAACGGAAATCTTAAGACTGATTGGTACCATAAACCCACCTTTTCGGAAAGGTTTATAAATTATTTTTCGGATCATCCACATAGCCAAAAAATAAATATCATTAACAACTTAAAAACTAGAGCATTACAACTCTTTTAGGGAAAATAATTTCGAACTTACCTACTTAAAAACAACTACCCCGTTAAACTTGTAAATCTAATTCTCAACAACCAACAAAAAAATAAAACAAACATTCCGTCTGCTGAACATCAACTGTATTTAAAAATTCCTTATATAAGACCCCGCAGCAGGAAGAATCAGATTGGCCCTATTTGGCGAGATGACTCTGCTGCCGGATGACATGAAAAATGTCTCCCCCAATACCCTCATTACCCTAATTAAAAGGTTGGACTTATTGGGGGAAATATAAATATAAATAAGGTGTGAGCCACAATAGACCGCATGGTCGCGGTGGAGGGTTGGCTGTAACCCACTCACTTTCAACCTAACCTAACCTAACCTTATATAAGAGGGTTATCCGAAAAAATAAACTCTTTTGGCAACGGACAGTGTTAAGATAGCTTTTAAGAGCGAAAATACTATAGGCAATACTATATACTCAAAACTAAAGGACAAAACTCCAACACCCCTTAAATCTAATATAATTTACAAGGTACCCTGTACAGTTGTACAGAATGTACAAAAGTATATATAGGGCAGACTGGAAGGTATTTAAAGACCAGAATGTCGGAACATGCAAGAGACTGCAGAAACTTTCATGTTACCAAAGATTCAAAAACAGCACTTTTTGATCATTTTAAAACGTACGGGCGCACTTTTGACTTTGAAAATGTAAGCATTTTAGGGACAGACTAATTATAAGAAACGCATTTTAAGGGAAATGATAGAAATCAAAAATGACCCGGAAAGTATCAATTTAAGGACAGATATAGAAACCATCAGTACTTTATATTTTAATTTAATTGAAAAAACGAGGGAAAAAAAGAGATTTACAACAATATTTTATTTCAACATTATTACCGCTAATACCTGACAAACAAATCAGTTGGTTTCTCGCCTTGCACAGGTCGTGCTACAATTTTTTTTTAAATTACTAATTGTTTACGGTGCTGTTTGTTACGTGTCCCTTTTACCATTATGTATCCTAATTTTATCTTTTTTTTATTTGTTTTTTACCATTATGACTCGTGTAGCCCACTTTAACTGTAAGTTTTTACCACTTTTTGTTTGTTGTTTTGTTGTTTATTGGGTTCACCCTTGGTCCCTATTTTATTTTATTGAGAAAACTTTTCTCTTTTCTAATATGTTTTAATTTTGGTGTGATATAAAAGAAAAATTACACCTGCTTGTAACTGAATTCCTCTTTAATATATCAAGGATATAATGTAATATATACTTTCTGTTATATGTTGTCGAAAATAAGATTTGTAATTTTTCAAACAAATCAATTATATAATGTTTTTATCGGTTATTGTTGAAACCTATGAAATAATCCTATTGTTTCAGAGCCCTGAGGAAGGACATATATTTTCCGAAACGTCGGCAAATTAAAATTTGGGTTTCATTTGCTCCCTAAGATCCTTAAACCCATAAAATCACCTACATAAAAAGTCTATTGGATCATTAACAATTTTATTTTGCAAATTAAAATGTATAATCATTTAAATATGTAATTAAATTAAACTATTATATCTGTATGTCACTAAACAGTTTTAAATTTAGCCCATCAAAATATTTAGATCGTATAGTATCCCAGTTGTGTTTTCACCGTGTCATGTCTTAATACGCCATAATTATTATGATGCCATTAAGTGAATACGGCTGTTAATGTTTTGTCCATAGTGTATGCAACTCATTATGTTATATTTCTATATTTCTTGAATGTACACTATTGTAATAAATAAATAAATAAAATAAAATTTTTTTTGGTGAAATACAAAAAAAAATTTTCAATGTCCGACTCACTGTGACTACTAGAGAAATGGCCACTGTCACTATTGTCGTGGGAAGTCCGTGGTTTCCCGCAACTTTTCAAGTTTGTTGCAAAGCCACAGCTTGTGACTTTTTTAGCTGCCTTTTATTAGCTAATTCGTTTTCGAGTATGCCTATATGTGCTTGTACCCAGAAAAAAAATACATTCATGTTTCGTTTTTTTAAGGACACTACCTGTTAATACCAGTAACAATGTAATTACCTGAATCTTTTCTCGTGAGAATACTTATGGCGAAACGCTCTCTCCGGCGTAATAAACAATTTATCACATGTAACGTCCGAACATTGAAATTTCTGGTGAGTTTTATAATGGTTTGCATATTCCTTGTTCGTTTCGAATACCTTGTTGCATAAGTCACAGCGATAATCTTTGAATTCCGGATGAATTTCGCTGTGAATTAGAAGCATACGCCAAGTGAAGAATTTTTTTTGGCAAATCATGCATTGAGCCGTTTTCTCTCGAAACCAGTTTCTTTTCATACCAGGCGGCCGACTCTAAAAATATTAAAATACGTTTTTAATTACACAATGACTAAAAATAACTACACCTTTTCCATTTGTAGTTCAGAACGCGTCAAAAGGATTTCAGAAAGCGTTAAATGTATTTCAGAATACTCTAATGTAGTTCAGAAAGCATCAAATGTACTTCGGAATTGTCAGATGTAGTTCAAAAACCGTCAAATGTACTTCAGAATAGTCAAATGTACTTTAGAAAGCATCAAATGTATTTCAGTATAGTCAAATGTAGATTAGAAAGTATCAAATGTATTTCAGGAGAGTCAAATGTAGTTCAGAAAGCATCAAATGTATTTTAGAGAGCATCAAATATATTTCGGAAATTATCAAATGTATTTCGGAAAGTATCAAATTTGTTGTATATTTTAGGTATATAATTGCTTATAATTCACGCTGAATATTTACAAATACCGCTTTATGAAATACTTTTGAATATTTTAAAATACATTTGACGCTTTCTGAAATACATTTGATGCTTTCTAAAATACATTTGACTATTCTGAAATACATTTGATGCTTTCTGAAATACATTTGGCTATTCTAAAGTACATTTGACGGTTTCTAATCTACATTTGACTATACTAAAATACATTTGACGGTTTCTAATCTACATTTGACTATACTGAAATACATTTGACGGTTTCCAATCTACATTTGACTATATTGAAATACATTTGACGCTCTCGGAACTGCATTTGACTGTACTGAAATACATTCGACGCTTTCTGAAATACATTTGGAAAAGGTGTAGTTCTTATGTTTCACAAATTTATTGAGTTTCCTGACAGGTGCTTCGACCCTTGCTGGTCATTTTCAAATTAGTACCGGGTCGTGAGTGAAAGAATTGCGCGGAGTAATTTTATGCCTTAAAGATAAGATTTGTCAATAATAAGCTTTTGTATTAAGGTAAGGTTGGATCTGGCACATTTAAAAAATATTTTGAATTATACAGGGTGCGCCCAAAAAGTAGGGTGACATAAACTTACATTTTTTTAAATGGGACACCCTATATTTGAATACATTTATTAATTCTACGTGTTATTTCACAAGTATTTATTAATGGTTTAATATAGGAAAAAGTTATTAGTAGAAGCGCATAGGGCCCAAAATGGGGGTTCGTGGGAAATAAATGATTAAAGTTAGAGACTAATTTTTTATCATTAATTGCACAATACTTTATGTCAAAACGTTTCTTGCCACTCTAAAATATGCATCGTTTGACCCCTACACCCCCCGGAAGGGTTGAAAATTTCAAATGGCTCTGCAACGAATAAAGATACAAATTTCGTTCTTGCGGCAAAATTTATGTCTCATAGTATAGAATCAAATTGTTTACTACGTATTTTTTGAAAAAAAAAATTTACAGAATACGCACATATACAGGGTGGTCCAACAAGCGCGCGTCGGTCAATAGTTGCTAATCTGTTAAACTTATGGGAAATTTTTCTTAATAAGACGTTTAAACGTTTGATCTCTGCCACAACCCAAAATTATTTTTAAGTATACAGGGTGTCTCAAGAAAGAGAAATTCCAAAAATTATGTTTTTCTTAAATGGAATGCCCTACATTTTTATGTAGCGTATAATGCCTCTATAGCTTCTGTATTCAACTGTAAATTTGTTTGTTGGTCGAAAGCAGCGTTACCAAGTTATGAATTTAAAAAAAAATTTTAGTCAAAAACATACTTTTTTTAATCTGTTATATCTCCGCCACTGTTTATTACCTTCCCTGACATATTTATACGTACCTTATAGTTGACCTAATTTATCGGAAACTATCTTCACTTTTTGATTTAATCATACAGTGTGTCCAAAATATTTGTTGAAACATCTCTATTTTCAATTCGGTTTTAAATTCTTATATTAAATACAATACCCTGTATATTATTTTGCCGTTGAAGAGCCCAAAATATGTATGTATCTCATTATCATTTCGAGACATTAAGGTTTTCCCGTAACTTTACACAGAAAATGGGAAAAATCGTAGGCTCAAGAAATCGAAACAATTGCTACTCGATGGCATGTCCGTCAATGTTAGTAATTATTTGTGTAGTTTTGTGACCTTTGGTGACACTTTGTGTATTATTTTGCTTTAAAACGATTCTTTGTAATAAAAATAAAGTATTCAAACCAGGAATCAATTGATATGATTTATATCCTTGGAGAATGCATAAAGAATTGTCTTCTGGCATCCCAAATGTACGGCGAGAGGTTTCCTGATAGAAGGCATCCAGATGCAAGATCATCATTTCTTGAGCCATGCCGCCTACGATTTTTCCCATTTTCTGTGTAAAGTTACGGAAAAACCTTACTGTCTCGAAATGATAATGAGATACATACGGCAAACATAATATTTTCTGAAGGAGCATATTTTGGGCTCTTCAACGGCAAAATAATATACAGGGTGTTGTATTTAATATAAGAATTTAAAACCGAATTGAAAATAGAGATGTTTCAACAAATATTTTGGACACACTGTATGATTAAATCAAAAAGTGAAGATAGTTTCTGATAAACTAGGTCAACTATAAGTTACGTATAAATATGTCAGGGAAGGTAATAAACAGTGGCGGAGATATAACAGATTAAAAAAAGTATGTTTTTGACTAAATTAAAAAAAAAAAATTCATAACTTGGCAACGCTGTTTTCGACTAACAAACAAATTTACAGTTGAATACAGAAGCTATAGAGTCATTATACGCCACATAAAAATGTAGGGCATTCCATTTAAGAAAAACATAATTTTTGGAATTTCTCTTTCTTGAGACACCCTGTATACTTAAAAATAATTTTGGGTTGTAGCAGAGATCAAACGTTAAAAGTCTTATTAAGAAAAATTTCCCATAAGTTTAACGGCAGCAACTATTGACCGACGCGCGCTTGTTGGACCACCCTGTATATGCGTAATTCTGTACGTTTTTTATTTTTCAAAAAATACGTAGTAAACAATTTTATTCTATACTATGAGACATAAATTTTGCCGCATGAACGAAATTTGTATTTTTATTCGTTGCCGAGATAGAGCCATTTGAAATTTTTAACCCTTCCGGGGTGTGGGGGTTGAACGACGCGTAGCTCGGGGTGGCAAGAAACATTTTCTTATTTGATATGATACAATTAAACAAAAAAGTTCCTTTGCCAACTTTAATCACTAAGTTCCCACGAAAATCCCTATGCGCTTCAACTATATAGTTTTTAAGACAATTCGACTTATAATGAAAATTTTGCATTTGCTACTCGTTATTGTGAAAATGCTACTTAAATTTTGAATCTAAGCGATTCATAATTTTTATACTAAATAAAGTCAAAAATACATATTCACTATAAAATATTTGACATCTCACTGACAGGGTGTTTACTTTCTAGGACCAAAGTCAGAAAATGTCTAATTGAAAATTATCACTTTTTTGAAATGGAACACCTTGCGGTCATCTTATAGCTCGTCATAAACTCTTCAACTTTCATGAAGAACGTCCTTTCCCAATCTCTAATAGTTTTTGAAATATTTTGATATTTCGAGTTTTAATGTCCTCGTATAACATCTTTTGTCAATGAATAACTGTATAAAGATTATCATCTTGTCAAGTTCGCCGAAAAGCCCCTTTACTGTATATCCAGGTTTTATCCAGAAAAACAGGTTTTAAGGGAAATTGAGAGTTTCCGTTATTCTTAAATTCTCTTTAAAATTCTGCTCATTCTTGGGCTATATGGGGTTAACAAACGCCTGTTTGATACAGAGTACATTTACGACACTCAAATTATAATTTTTTTTAAATAGTCCGCTAATGAACCAGTGGATCTGTTTCAACACCATCAATGATTTTAAGGTTTAGTTGTATTGGGCGAATGGTAACGTGTTCACCTGCTCTACACATCCCATAAATACGCTCTGTTATGGTATGTTCATGAATGAGTTCTTCTCTATCCCCTTTGCCTTAATTAAATATTAATAAAAAAAAAAAATTTCACTAGTAAAATTATACGACATTCATTATTGACGCAAATTAACTATCTCAACTAGTTCACGATTGTTAGAAAGATAAGCATTAGTCGTGACGTAACGGTCAGCGGTCATTGAACAGACTTTACCTTTAGATAAGCAAACAATAATCTCGAAAGTGGCAAATTTATGTTATGGCATTGCGCATGTAAACAAAGCCATGCAGGAATAGGCATGTGCACTGCAAAATTCTCATTTAAGGAATAGGAACATAGACAGGTAACGGACTTTTAATAGTTACCCACAGAAGGAAATTTGGTAGCTTTTTGGAAGAAAAAAAAATTAAACGAAACATTAATAAAAAAATTAAATGGGGATTGCATCATTACTGTTTGCTCTTAAAGATCACCTCGTCATATAATAAACATACTATTTTAAACATGTATACCTTTCTTCTTCCGTCTTCGCCTTGTGTCGTCTCCTGGTTCATCTTGTGAACTTTTTGTATGTGTGCTTTTAAAGTATGATTTACAGTAAAACCTTAAAAGAATAAAGATTAATTAGGTAGACAATTAATATTTATAGGTTATGTCGCAAGTAAACATAGATTCCAACGGAAAACCCGAGAAAAACCGCAAACATTGCAAGAAAAAAGTAAATTTTAAATTCGATTGTGAGAACTGTGCTTCAAACCCAAGTAGCATATTAAGACATAAATTGGACACAAATTCTTTGCTGAGAAACGTTTCGAATATTTGCGATTTAAATATAAAAATTGCAGGGTTGGCAAATATCATGATATTTATATAAATATCTAAATATCCGATATATATCCAAATTTGGATATTTATTTATATTTTCAATTATTTCATCTGTTTTCTGTAAAGATATATTTTAAAAATTCAAAATCACTTAATTTAATATAAACATGTTATAAACCTGTAATTTTGTATTTCAATTTTAGTCAATGATAGTTGCTATCATAATAACAAGTTTTTTTAGTACTCCTATGTTACGAATGTAAAATGTAGGTAAAAAATACAAGTTTATGAATATGAACACATCATAATAATATATTTTTGCTTTTAACTATGGTTCAACTTAAAACCCAGAATTACTGGGCTTGTTAAAAGCTCATGTCGACAGCAGTAAAAAATGGTGTTTACTATTTTATCCTTAGATCTGTATAAGGCTTTTAACACCGTAAACCATGATATTTTATTAAGAAAATTATACAGTTTTGGGATAAGGGGAAATAAACACAAACTACTTCAAAGTTATTTAAGCTATCGTAAACAATTTGTTCAAATTGGGGAAAGAAAAAGTTCAGAAAAATAAATAATATGTGGAGTTCCACAAGGATCAATATTAGGTCCGTTATTATTCTTAATTTACATTAATTCCGTTTCCAAATTGACCTTAAAGGGCAATATAGAACTATTTGCAGAAGATACAGCAACTATTAATTTTGCTGAAACTCTTGCAGAAATGTATTTTGATATTAATAATGATTTAAAAATACTTCTTTCTTGGCTTCAATCAAATAAACTTACGTTAAATTTTACAAAATCTTCTTTTATGTTTATAACTAAAAATAAAATAAATTCCATCATTAACCCTTAACATTTAATAATGAAAATATTCAATACCTATTCAAAAACGACAAAATTTTTAGGATTAGTTTTAGACGAAAATTTAAATTGGTAATGCCATATCCAGTATATTATCAACTCGATATCTCCTTTGGTATCTGTTTTGTACAGAGCTAGATATTTCATTCCTTTGAAATACTTAAAAAATATATATTTGTCATTAATATATTCAAAATTACAATACTTAGCTTCTGCATGGGGATCTGCTTGTTTAATAAACTTAAAACCATTACAAAAATTGCAAAATAAAGTTATTAAATGTATACACAAATTACCACATTTAGAACCAACTGTTGATCTATATAGGTAGACCGAAAGGGTATTTACACGTTCAAAACATTTATAAATTAAAAATCTGTGTTCTAATTCACTCTATTATTTTAAAAGAAAAAAAAAATCAAACATAACACTTCAGGAGAATAAGACATTACATGATCATAACACCAGACATTGTATAAATTATCAAACTAAAAATAATTTCGGAAAAAAATCGCTTTTATATGAGGGAATCATAAAATATACTTAACCTTCCAAAAAAGATCAGAAAAATTAAAAAATTGGCAACTTTTAAAAAACAATTAAAGAGATATTTAGTAAATTAAATTATTTATACTATTTTTTTTAAATTGATTTTATTAATGAATTACATTGGATTAACTTAAATTTTTTTTTGTTATTTTTTTTAATGGTTATTATTTTTTATATTATGTTGTCATTTTAGAGTTGTTAAGAAAAGAACGGAACAGGTTCTTTAGAACAGGTTCTTTAGAACAGGTTACAGATAGCCTGTTCAGTGAACTGTTCTTTGTAAAAGAACTGAACCGGTTCTTTAGATAGA
The DNA here is from genome assembly GCA_963969555.1 of Polydrusus pterygomalis. Lineage (NCBI taxonomy): Eukaryota > Metazoa > Arthropoda > Insecta > Coleoptera > Curculionidae > Polydrusus > Polydrusus pterygomalis. The sequence goes on along the minus strand of OZ018375.1, from coordinate 31,817,946 downwards.
CTTATGACAGATGATTGCGGTCGAGTGATGTTAAATAGCTAAAGAGCAGGTAAATTGCTGCGGGAGTTCAGCAGTTCTGACCCGGGAACCTGTTCACCTTTGTCACAAAAACCGCTTTTTTGTTAATCACTTTCTAAAAAAAAAAAAGTCGAGGTCGTCAGTTCCGTAAACAAAATAAAATCACAGAACACCGCTGCGTCCGCGTGTATGCTCTCACTGCTCTCTGTTCTCTGTTCCCTGTTCTCTGTTCCCTGTTCTGCTCCAAAAAAAGAACAGCCCGTTCTTTTTATTGTCAAACGACGACCCGCAAGCCATCTTTCATAAATCACCAAATGAAAAGAACAGGCTGTTCTTTCTTACAAGGAAACAGGAATGCAGCGCTGTTCTTTCCGTGTTGTTAGTTTACGGAACTAGCGACCTTTTTTTTTTTTTTTTTTAGAAAGTGATTAACAAAAATGTGGTTTTTACTACTCCCGACTTTTCACTTTTACTTTTTTTTTTTATTACCAAGTCAGTGGGCGACGACAATAATTTATAATCAAAAGAACAGGTGAACAGGTTTACGGAACAGGTTCCCGAGTGAGAACCGAACTGTTCGAACCTGTTCAGCAATTTACCTGTTCTTTAACATCACTATGTCATTTTCCATGTAATGAAATGTAAAAGTTAGTTTGGAATAAAGACATTTTGAAAGTTAAACCATGCAGAAACACGTGCAATAGCGCCATTTAAAATGTATACGTTTCGAAAATGTTTCCAAATTTGTAGCCAACAATTTCCTTTTTGTGTCGGAAAAAGAAACATAGGTTTCGATACATTTACCAAAACGTGTCTAAAAATGCTACTTGGAATGAGATAAAAAGAGACACAAAGTTCAAACTTGAACAGTTTATGGCGAGAACCGTCGAAAATATGCAACGCCATGCGCCATCTATTTTAATAGTTTGGTACGCAGTGATTATGTAAACTTACTTTGGCCACACTCTTGACACAAAAACCTCTTTTCTCCGTGAGTATTAACTTCGTGTCGCTTCATGTTATTAAAATATCTAAACAATTTTCCACAAGTTTTACATTGGTGGGTGTCCTTCTTCAGATGTACCTGGTTCATGTGGAATCTGACCATGCTGGGCACACGAAAGGACTTTTGGCACTTGGGACATTTTCGGATATCCGTATGGTCAATGTATTTTTTGTGAGAATCTAACTCTTCTTGACTCTTAAATAAAAATGCTTTTAAAGGTTAAGTTATGGCCAATAGATAGATAGATAATGCTTTATTTTTTTCTTTATAATTTTTTATATATTAGAAAAGGCCAAAGGCATGGAACGTTGTCAAAAAAAACAGGAAAATTTTAAATTAGCAATAGACCTAACTTTAGTTACTTATACCGGGTGTTTCTCAAACGACGTTCACCCCTATAACTTTTTTATTTTTATAGATATTAAAATGAAGTTTTGAGATTATGCATAAGAGATGAGTCTGTATTTATTGGCATAATTTTCAATTTGCTAGCACTTCCGGTTTGACCGGAAGTGACCTTGAATTTGGTATTTTAAATGGGACATCTTGTATATTTTTACTTATTTGGGTTCAGCATAACATTATGAGTGAAATGACACCTCACTTGTCATTTTTTGACGTGTTATAACATTTTTATGTTTATTTTTTATTTTCAATCTTGAGTGCTACAAATTAATTAAATCTGTTAATTTATAGTCAAGTAGTATATGAAAATTAAAATTATGTCATAATAATTGACTTTCTAAGTTTCACAAGCGTTTAAAAAATGAAATTTTGTTTTCTTGACGTTTATTCCATTTTTCCAAATGGAACGATGGTGGTTCACCAGAATATTTAAAACGAGCATTTTTTCAACAATTTGATACCATACACTCCTATGCTATTTTAAAATTGACACTGAAAATTTTTTCTTAAATCCCAATCGCAAATTTAAAAGCATTATGCATTATTGCCGCCATCTATTTTTTAAAGAAATATAAAGGCGGCTTTGAAAAACAATAGAATCGTTTTGAAAAGCAATATGGCTTTAATTTAAAGTTGTAACGTCATTACTTTATAAACCATATACAATACATACAATCTTGAGGCTTCAGAAGAATTTTTCTGGTCAGTCCAAAAATTGAAGCATATCAATTTGTTCATTTCTAGTAAAACTAACCATTTTATCTGATTTACAATGTAAGTTTAATAAAAACGAATGACATTACAATTTTAATTTAAAACCATATTGGTTTTCAAAACCATTCCATTGTTTTTCAAAGCAGCCTTTATGTTTCTTTAGAAAAGACAGAGGTCGGCAATAATGAATAAAGCTTTCAAATTTGCAATTGGGACTTAAGGCAAATTTTTTCGTGTCAATTTGAAAATAGGATAGGAGTGTATGGTATCAAATTGTTGGAAAAAAATGCTCGTTTTAAATATATCCTAGTGAACTACCATTGTTCCATTTGGAAAAATGGAGTTAACGTGAAGAAAATAAAAATTCTATTTTTTTTAACGCTTGTGAAACTTAGAAAGTCAATTATTATGACATAATTTTTAATACTACGTGACTATAAATTAACAGATTTAATTAATTTGTAGCACTCTAGGTTGAAAATAAAAAATAAACATAAAAATGTTATAACACGTCAAAAAATGACAAGTGAGGTGTCATTTTACTCAGAACGTTATGCTGAATCCCAATAAGTAAAAATGTACAAGATGTCCCATTTAAAATACCAAAGTCAAGGTCACTTTCGGTCAAACCGGAAGTGCTAACAAATTGAAAATTATGCCAATAAATGCAGACTCGTCTCTTATGCATAATCGCAAAATTCCATTCTAATATCTGTAAATACAGAAAAGTTATAGGGGTGAACGTCTTTTGAGAAACACCCGGTATATATACTCCGGACATTAGAGAGATAGGTATATTAAAAAGTTGTAAAACTAGACATAAATATACTGGCTTTTATTCACGCATGACTTAATAGGACCAGGTTCATACCTCAAAATAGAGTTGACAAATCCGACAAACCAAAGCCTTTGGAGAATGGGAAGCCACATGATACATATTTTTTTTCGGCATCAATTTTCTTGGACACAAAATACATCGTCTTGCGTCTCTATGTTCATCCTTTAGGTGTTGTACAACTTTGGTTATGTCATGCAATACTTTTGGGCACAATTTGCATTTAAATATGTCATTGTTGTACTCCATTTCTCTATAGTTGATCAATTTTGGTCGGCCCTTAATCGCGGATTTGTCTTTTTCTAAAAAAAAGTCTATGATAAATTTTTAGAATATTAGCTGCCGTAGGTAATTGCATTCTAAATAAATTGCTTAATAATAAGTTTCTATAATATATTTATTAAGAAGGTTTGTTCAAATTAAATAACGGCAATCGTTTTTGCTTCAAAGTAGACTAAAAATAATTAAATCAATTGTCAACATCTGTCATTCGGTTTAAAATAAAATGCTAAGAAATCGCATTTTCTTAATTAATTTCCAAAAATGTTTATAGAAAAGGATGTTTCTAGTGTAATGTTAGGCCTATGTACAAAGTTTCAGATGTCTAGGACAAAATGGAATTTGTTGCTATATTTTCGAATTAACAAGTTTTTTTCATAATGTAAATCTTAGTTTGTCTGCACGCCAATGAACATTTTTTGCTTACATTTAATACAGACATGAAAAACCACCTTTTCCAAAAAATTATTAATAATTTTTACCACTGCTTAGACCAGTGGCGGCTCGTGACTTGTTAACTTGGGGGGTCGGGTGCACCAAAAGCCCGCTGCAGGCGAAATTTTTTTAACACCACGCCCAAATTTGGTCAATAATTTTTAGTAAATATTTTAAAAATTTATGATTACAGTAGACTCCCGATTATCCGAAATGATGTGGACCGGACCGATTTCGGATAATCGAAATTTCGGATAATGCGGAGATTAAGGAAAATCATTCTAAGTATAGGAAAATTAACTATATCTATCTACTTTTATTGATGTACATACATATATAATAAATTCTAATACTTATGTATGTACATTAGTATGTATTCATATTCATAAATTCAAGAAAGAGGTAATTGGTACTTGTTTTAATTTTAAAGTTTGTCGATTTTTGGCCGCAACAACAAAACATTTCTTAGAAATTTCGGATAATGCGGAGGAATAGCAAGAATCATTTCGGATAATCCGGTTCATGGGTCGTTTCGGATAATGTGGAGTTCGCATAATCGGGTTTCGGATAATCGGGAGTCTACTGTACCTACATATTTTATTGAAAATGAAATAAGATTAAAAAAAAATAAAAAAAGGCCAATTTATGTTTCATTAGTGGGTACATTGTTTAAAAGTATAGTCCATTCTTCTGTTTTTATTTGCAGCAAACTTATCAATAACAGCTTCATTAAAGTTTGGAATACCTGTGTTGTATTGTTTCTCAAATATTCCACATTCATAGTCGTTTTGGCATTAAAACTGTTAATTTTTATTAAAATAAGTCTTTACTTCCCCAAAATAAAAACAAAAATATAAAAGAAAACTCCAAATAATAAATTCATACAGCAATTAACAGCAATAAACTCAACGGCGCACATTTAAATTGTGCCAGTTTTCCTATAAAAATCGCGCTTTCCCCCACCACACCTGCTAGTACAAGATGAATAGAGAAACGACAGAAACCTCGCCTACTTTAACGCACGTGCGACTTACGCGCCGCACCGTTGCTCTTGACAACCGGCTCTTGGCGAGAGCTATTACACCACGTTTCGTTCGATTGTCTGACGGTACGTTAAAATATGAGGGTTCTAACTTGTATTACGGGATCATAATATATAAGAAGATACATTTAAAATTGAACATTATTTTTTCTTTATGGAGTATGGGGGTGCCTGTGCTCATGTGGAGAAACCGCCACTGGCCTAGAGGCGAGGGGGAAATCACTAAAAAAATTTGTACACTGAAATTCCCCTTTCAGAAAAAATTCCCCGATATTACCCTAAATTCTATGAAATTCCCCGAAATACCCTAAATTTTCAAAAATACCTTGCAAATTCCTTTAATTTTTCTGCAATTCCCCGAAATTCCCCGCAATTTCCAAAAATTCCCTGCAATTCCCCAAAGCGCTCTTGAAATTTCCAGCAAAATTCCATTTATTTTGTGACGTCACAACTGTTTCAACTATTATTCTGTATTAAAACGCCAATATTATCATACATAATTTTCTCTGTGAATGCTTAAATGCTTACCGAGATGCTTACTCTAACCGAAAAATAATGATTAACTGAAATAGTCCAATATACAGGGTGTCCATTTAGTGTGCCGGTGGACGATATATCGTAGACGGTCGACTTAAGGAATAAAACTTTTATACAACGGTTATACAGGTTAACGTCGCGCACCTTTTAAAAATAATTTTAAATATACAGGTTGGACCGAAAATCCAGGGTGGGCCAGACATATATTTTTTTAAATGAAACACCATATATTTTTTTTATTATATTGAAGCCTTTAGTAGTCCTCTATTCTACTTTAAAAATTTTTGATCATCAAATGCGACTTTGTCAAGATATGATTTTTTCAATGGATTTTTGGTTAAAAATGAGTTTACATGAAAATCGTTGAATTTTAATTATCTTTACAAATTTTTTTACTAAAACTTAGAAAGAAAAAGTTATAACATGTTAAATCACCAAACGGTTATTAGAATTGGTATAAGTACGACAGAGTGTTCAACATCTTGCTCCAAACTTAATGAATTTAAAACCAGGATTTCGTTTTTTTTTAAATGAAACACCCTGTATTTTAAATTTTTTTCGAAAAGATATTTTAATTCTCTTTAATTTGATACCAATATATGATACCCTATTTTAAAAAGTTGTCGATAAAAACATGATTTTAAAAAAGTGTGTCATAAAGGCAAGCAAAATTTCGTGATGCTTTCAATTTAATAACTAGTTGGCCATGCATTTCTGTCAAGTTTAACTTTTCTGCAAATGACAGACATAATAATCATCAATTATTTGACGTTTTATGGTGGCTCTGTCTCCGTTAATTGTCCAAATAAATTTTAATTACACACGAGTAGGATTAGTAAATATGATTTACGCAATTGGAGAAAGTGATGGAAATTGTTTTAAGTCATCACGTTTATACGCTCAGAAGTTTTTTTTATTTTCAAATTAGAACTAATTTTTCTGACACTTATTTCTGGATTCTTCCCTGTATATTGTAGTTAAAAACTATTAATTAAAATTTATACAACAACGTTGCCAAATTTTAGAAGATATTATTAAATATTATGAAAAATACGTTTAAAATGCCCCGAAATACCCCCAAATACCTTGAATATCTTACGTTAGCGGATTTTTTTTTTAATAAATATCTTGATAATGAAGAAACTCTGTTTTTAGATTAAGGATAATACTAATATTTTTTAATTATCCATAGAGAAATAAAACCAAGAGAAACCATGCAATAAAAATATTTTACCGCCCATAATTCTCTATGACATAAAAATCTGTAACAAGTTACGACGAACGTTGCTTGTGATACATATTCAGCAAACGCGAATATCTGTTTAAAGGCATTTCGGTTCTTGGAATTTACATCGCGGCCTCGAGCTTCACTTTTCACCATTTACGTGGAATGACAGTGTGCCCACGAATAGAGTTTGGAAGAGGAAAGACTTTTTATTAGTAGGTATAGAAGAAAAAGTCATTCTTTATAAAAACGTCTGCTTGTGCAGAAACTACAATTTCGAATATCAGATTTGCGATTACAATACAGGGTTCGTCAAAAACAACATTCTTACTTTTTAGGATTTTTTTTTTAATTCCTTGATTTATTAAATTAATGTGCTAAAACTACAATTTCAAATATCACATTTGCGATTACTATACAGGGTTCGTCAGAAACAACATTTTTAGTTTTTTGGATTGTGTTTAAAATAAATTTACGTAAAAACAAATAATTATTGTTGCTTTCTTATTTCGAATATGATTTTATATCTGGTTGAGTAACGATTTTTTTGTAAGAAAACCATTTTTTATTAGCCTACTTTTGAAGTATTTTTATCATTACACAATACACCCTTCTATTCGCTGATGATACGACCCTGATAACCCACGCAGAAACAACCAAAAAAGCCACAGCCAACCTACAAAACCTAATAACTGACACAGAATCCTGGTTCCGGAACTGGCGTCTTGTTCCAAAGCCTCACAAATCACAATTCGTTCTGTTTCACCATTCCATCAAAACAAATTCACCGCACATTACCCTTTTTAACCAGCCGATCAGGCCGAAACCTTCAGCAAAATATCTGGGTATCGAAATCGATGCCAAACTAAACTTTAACAAGCATACAAAAACAATTAAAAGCAAAACGATCAGTCGAGCCAAACACTTCCGATCATTAACTTTTAAAAACCAAGGAATAAACACAAGAACAGCCGTGAAAATTTATAAATCCATCTGCAGACCCATTTTGGAATACGGGCATATGATATTTTCTAATCTAAGACCCTCAACACTGAAGAACATCTCAGTCGCAGAAACTTCAGCTCTGCGTGCTATAACCAAAATGAGGCATCCACAAAACCAATTGCACAAACCCAGCAACGAACTCTTGTACAGAAAAACACACATACAACCCATTGAACAAAGAATAAAACAGTTAAACACAAAGTTTGCCAAGAGACAACATAATATCGAGTTAATCGAACCCCACTGCAGAAAAAGAGAAGACAGGCAGTCCAGATATAGATTTCCAAACCTAATTCACCGCACATTACCCTTTTTAACCAGCCGATCAGGCCGAAACCTTCAGCAAAATATCTGGGTATCGAAATCGATGCCAAACTAAACTTTAACACGCATACAAAAACAATTAAAAGCAAAACGATCAGTCGAGCCAAACACTTCCGATCATTAACTTTTAAAAACCAAGGAATAAACACAAGAACAGCCGTGAAAATTTATAAATCCATCTGCAGACCCATTTTGGAATACGGGCATATGATATTTTCTAATCTAAGACCCTCAACACTGAAGAACATCTCAGTCGCAGAAACTTCAGCTCTGCGTGCTATAACCAAAATGAGGCATCCACAAAACCAATTGCACAAACCCAGCAACAAACTCTTGTACAGAAAAACACACATACAACCCATTGAACAAAGAATAAAACAGTTAAACACAAAGTTTGCCAAGAGACAACATAATATCGAGTTAATCGAACCCCACTGCAGAAAAAGAGAAGACAGGCAGTCCAGATATAGATTTCCAAACCTAACGACCTATGAAAACATTATGGAACTGCAATAGCTTTTACTACGGTTTTTGGACTTTAAGATACTATTATAATACTTAATGTTTTTTTTTGTACAAGCGATCTCTTTTTTAATTATTTATACTTATACATTAGCAAACAGTAATAATATGTAAACTTTACTGCGGCTGAAGGACCTCGGTCGAAGGCCAATTGGGTAACCAATAAAGAACATGTTAATAATAAAAAAAAAATTATCATTACATGTCATATTTCTTCAATTCCTTCAATCATACATTATAAAACTCTTATTCAAACGTGGTACCACCGAGTTCAACTCGACATCTGAATTCCCAATAACAGTTCCTAACTTGCTGTATTAGGATATTTGCAATACCAACTCTTATTTTTTCTTTCAAGAGATCTAAGTTATTATTGAAATTGGTTTTATACACATGTGGATTCAGATATCCCCATAAATGAAAGTCGATAATTGTGAGATCAGGAGTAATCAGGACTCCTAAGTGCCAACTAGAGTTGTGGATTTGACCGGTCAATTTGTGTTTGGTCAATTGACCGGTCAATTGACTGAAATAAATTAAAATTTAAAAATGCAGTGGATGAACCTAACTATATACTTGCCAAATTTCTTATTTTGTATTTTGAAAAAAATTATTTTTTTATAACAAGTTTTGCTTGTTCTGAAAAGTCTATTGCCATACCTAAATTTTATACAGGGTGGTCAAATGGATAATATAGTTAGGTCCATCCAGGTACACATTATCCCAACTAGCATCAAAGTTATAGAAACCGTCACTGATTGACACTGTTACTATGTTTAGGTAAAAAAATAGTAATTGATACCAAATAACTTACTATGAAGTTTAAGCCTCTAGTAAGTCAGAAAAATTAGTGGAATTTGCGTAACACCTACCTGATTTTGTGACCATATAGGGCCATTACTTTGTGGTAAGTTTCAGGGTTGCTAGAACCGTGTCGCGTCAAGGTTTAGCTACTTGTATAACACCAAAACTTTAAAGTAAAAAATAGTTGTCGCCATAACGACAAAATTGTGACTTTAAAGTCAGCGTGACTACAAAGTGTTTTTAAAGGTACCCACAACCACATAGGGACAATAAAAATACCATATTGTAAGCCACTTCTATGTAACATTGTAAAGTAACCGATTCATAAGCGTTTCTGTGTTTTCTTACTATAAAGTAATATTGACCTTTCAAACTATTAAAAAATTACCTTATAGTAGTGGCTACAAGACCAAATTCCTTTAAAGTAACTTTTACCGTAAATCTTATACAGGACACATTTCCTTTTCAATATAAATTTAGTTCTTAGCAGTAAAGGTGGATTCATAGTCGCCGTAACGTAAGCCGTAAGCCGTAAAAGTAAGACGTAAGAAATTTCAAAATTGTAGGTTATGATTTTTTGTTGTTCCTCAACTACCTCACTCATTTTAACCGTTAATATAATATAATATTACTGTAATAACAAAACTGGAAAATGCAAATACGCTAGACAAAAAAGCAAAATGGCGTTAAAATTAAATCACCAAAAATAAACAAAGGAAATCTCCCTCCCGTCCCGTCGACTGTCATTCAAAGTTGGTAATGACGGCCGGGTATGCACGCGTAAGGCCGATCCCGACCGAAACTTAAGACGTAAGACGTAAGTACGTAAGAAATGGAAATAAACCATTTCGTGTTACGGCTTATGTCTTACGTTACGGCGACTATGAATGCATGTATTATAATCATATGTTTATTTTTCTTACTGCTTAACCTTACGTCTTACGTTACGGCGACTATGAATCGACCTTAAGCGTGTAGTATACTAAAGCAGTAAAAAAGTGCACGATAATGGAAGCTAGACGAAAAATAATTGGAGAACGAAAATATCGTCATTCTTCAGCTGGATTTATAGTTGCCGTAACGTAAGCTTTAAGCAGTAACATAAGCGGTAAGAAAAATGAACATTATTATCAGTAACACATCCATTTATAGTTCATAAAAACTTAAGCAGTAAGAATTAGTCCCAAATCGTAAGCAGTAAGAAATGGTTTATTTTCATTTCTTACGTTACTGCTTACTGAATCGGCCGGGAACGGCCATACTCGTACATAACCGTCTTGTTTACAACCATACGATATAACCTTACTTTTTATTTAAATACTTGCATTTTCGCTTTTTTAATAAATAAATTAAATAAATAACGACACAATATTGTTCCAGCTATAACAACTATGTCTTGCTATCAGTTAAATCCATTTTCAATCAGATTTGAAACAAAAGCAAACATTTTAAATTATAACCTAACTTTGTTCTTAATTCTTAACTAATTAGAATCTATAAATGGGTTTCTCGTTACGGCTTAATTTTTACGTCTTACCGACTACTGCTTACTTCTTACGTTACGGCAACTATAAATGCAGCTTTTTCTACATTTTATAGAAAAGTGAGAACTTAATACTGCTGGCATCTTGCCTTAAGAGTTCCCTCTGAGATTGGGCGAGATGTTCTGGCCAGAAAATAGTTTTGTTTTTTCCCCATTGGTGTGAGTGGTGTGGCAGCGGTAAAATATACCCCCCGCTTTTCCTTCGCCACAATTTTAAAACAAGCCATGTTGACTCACACAGACAACACACAAGGTTAGTTTAGAGCGGACCTTTAAAGAGGCGCGGCTAAAAACCCGACAGGGTTCCTGTCAAGTGCACGTACTCGGGTTCGGCATAATTTAAAGAAGTAACGGACATAACTACGAAGTTCCAAAACTGACGAATTATTACTTTAAAGTTCCAAAAAGGAACTTTAATGTAACGATAACTTCAAAGGATAATTTCTAGGTAGCGCCTCCGTGCTTGTTACCACAGAGTAACAAAAATTTGAATTTTTAGGTAACAAATTCTACTATAGAGTAAAATAAACTTTAAAGTAGAATTTTTTGTGAACTCGCTACTTATGCATAAGTAAATTCTACTTTAACGAATTAGAGGTAATATTCCGCCATGTTTTATAGAAAAATTGGGACGCCATTTGTGGAAACATTTTAATTTGCGTAAAAATACACAATATACGTCCTATATTATCTGTTTAATAACAAAAACCTTTATTTTTTACGGTTTCTAATCATTAGAGACCTTTTAAAACTGCTAACTCTTTAAAGTAAATATTTTTATATTTTAGCATTTCTTCTATTTTAAGTATTTTTTCTTCATGCGGCTTTATTTTGAGTGGGAGTTGTTATTTTCAGATTTATCATAATTAATTTTCACAGAAAAATTTTATGCGTTTTTGTTTTACGAAAAATTAAAGCCTAAATATTGATATATTATTTTAAATGATTAGGTAAACAAAAAAATATAAATTGACATATTGTGAAGTTGATAAAATATATTATTTAGAGACGCAAACACAAGATACATTATTTTAGTTGAAAGAAAGAGAGACCAAATAAATATCTTCAAGGTTTAAAAGGCATGATGGGTAAAAGTCCCATTTTGGTTGAAATTACCATACATTTACGGGTTCGCGACGTTCCTGAAACGGTCTCGCAACGTAAATTTTACAGTTCCAGGCACGTAAACGTTACTGCAAAATCTTTCCCCATTTTGGTAACAACGTGGTGAAGAAACGGTGCCTAAACGGTTCCCGATACTAGTAACACTAACTTTAAAGTTCTTTATGTAGTCGAGGTTACGTAGCGGCGACTAAAATTGCTAGTTGGATCTATAAGTGTATATCTCAATAGTTGCTCCACAGTAGATACATTTCCCTTTTACTTTGTTTTTTTCTCTTATTTCGGTAAAACAATTCCAAATTTTGGTTTTGGACTTCCCCAAACTCATCGTGAATGCGACGTTGCGTCGTTAGTTCACAAAAATGCAATGCAAGTGCAAACCCCTAACTCTGGCAAATACGAAATGAAAATAAATAGACAGAAGGAAATGTCTATGAAAATGGTATAAAAAGGGAATAACAATAACTTCTCTATTCCTTTCCTTCATTGTGATTGAATCCGTTACGGGAACCACTAATAAACGAGGCGACTATTGGGATTCCCAGAATCAGGTGTTATTGTTTTCTTAAATAACGGCGCTATAACGATACACTAAACATTATCCTGGGTGGTAGGAGGTAATCTGGATAGATCACAAATGCATAAATAATAAAATAAAATTGATATATTTTAACCGAATTTGACCGGTCAAATACGGCATGGTCAATTGACCATGCCCAACTTTAGTGCCAACTGATTTGGACCATAGGTACCTTCCAATCCACTTATTTCCAAAATGATTATTTAGCCAATCAAAAGGAATTTAAATTAGAAGTGAAAAAAAAAGATCCAAAAAACTAAAAATGTTGTTGGTGACAAACCCTGTATATTACTATACCGGCAATATATAAGTAATATACGCAAATCTATTAGTTGAAATAATAGTTTCAAGACTAGGGCTGGGCAAAAATTCGATATATCGATATTTTTATCGATGTATCGATAAACGATATTTAAAAAATAAAATATCGATATTCGATTGGAATTTCAATATCGTCGTTATAACACATTTAAGGACTAATATTTAATTCAATCTTTTTTCTTCATGTTTTCATAATGGGCCTTTTCACTATTCTTAAATTTGATACATTTGGCATTTGAATTGTTCAGTCGGTGCTATAATAAGTGTTTTTCATCAATAAAATTATTGCTAGGTCATAACATTAATTTATTTCAGCACAGTAAAAACCGGGTAAAATTCAACCAATTTGAAAATCTCAAAACAGGCGCGACTCATGACGTAGATATGTTTAAAGCTTGCTAGAGCGCATGCGTTTAACCTCGCACACGCGTAAATGCTGATCTGTCGAACTGCCATGGGCAAATTAAGCCGCTGTTGCCATATGTAGAAAGTTTTATAATCTTAATAATATACTTTCTTCTTAGAACTTTATTTGGATACTTTAAATAAATATAAACATAATACTGGTAAAATAATTCATTCCGCAGCTATTGAATGGAAAACTGGTATATTATAATTACTAATTGCTAGTCAATTACCATTACACTGGTACTATAATATATGATTTTTGAGAGTATCGGCAACACTGTCAAGCTGCTGATTTTGTGAATTCTTGATATTTTAAGCCAGCGATTCGGCTATTCCTATCATTCCTCTGTGCATCAATCTTCCGGCGCGATGACGTAGGTATGTTTAAGTCCGTGTTTTTATTCAAGGAGTTTTTTTATTTATTTATTTTCTCAGTTACGGCTTAAAAGTATAGAAAAGTAAAAACACAGAAAATTTTATTTTTTGTTCCTTTATACACTACTACCAAAATCAAAATTTAGTGAAAAGGCCCATTACGAGTATCCCCTTGAAATGAAGGGACCGTGTTTTACAGAGCACATAAGACAATATTGATATACAGTGTCACCAGTAAAGTCCTCATCATATGGGATTTTTTTTTATTAATAGCTTTATTTACAAAATCAAAATTGGGCTATTAAAATTTGGTCGCATGTGATGCAAAGTTTATTTGTTTTTGACCCTGTATAAGGTAACTTCATAAAATAAGTATTTTTGAAAACGTATTTTGTGTCTAAAAGTAATACACCTTAATATTAAGACAAAAAAGAACACAGTGTCTTCAGTAAAGTGTTTTTTAAGTAATAATAATAATAATTTATTGGTAATAGCATGTGCTAACATCGTTACAATAAGAGAAAAAAAAATACATATGATATAATGTTATTAGTATACACATAAACATTAGATTTAACATAATAAAGGCATATGGCATTAACATAATTTTAATATCTTGCAAAAAGTGCATCTCCTTCTACACATTCTTCCTACAATATTGTTTGCATTCTTTGACAAATATCTTAACAGTTCTTGCTTTCTTAACATCATTGGGCAAGCTATTATATTGAACAAGTCCATTGTGGAAAACATCATTTTGACTATAACGGTTTGGAGCTGTCCTTACATAAAAGTTCTCTCTAGATCTAGTTTAATGGTCATGTAGATCTGATATATATTGTGTGTTTTTTAATGAATGTTCAGGATATAAGCCTTGTTTCATTTTATATATAAACGTCATTGTATTTAAGAATATGACCTGTCGAACACTTAACATCCCTGTTACGTCTAACATAGTTTTCAGACTAGTAAGTCTATTACATCCCAAAATATACCGCAAAGCTTGATTTTGTTTCCGCTGCAGTGTATTCTTCTCATTGTTATTAAGTAAAAACAAGATTGAAGTGCAATAGTTGAAATGCGGCATAATAATTGCTTTATAAATTATTTGTGGAAGTGGAAAATAAATTTTAGTTTAACAACGTAAAGTTTCTATTTTCAACGATTTAATTTAAAACCCCTATAAGTATTATAATTTATTATTAAGCTATGCCATAATAACGTTTTTGTAAAAAAACACACATTTAATATTTAAAGAAAATGTATCTGAAATAAAGCATTGTCAAAACTAAGAAGTTTTATGTAGGTAGGTTGCGTTGAGTCTTATTTTGCAAAAGTGGTACAATTTAAAAAATATAGGTAAAAATCAAAATTATCTTATGCAGTTGAAATTTTGCATGTGGGCTAGAAACTGCATTTAGAAAAACTGTTTCTAATAACTTTTTTCGATTTTTTCAGAAATAACCTCACATTTGAATTATTTTTTGGAAAAAATTAAAATTTGACAGATAATGCGAATCACCTGACTACTATTTTTTTGCTTAATTTTCATCTCGACCGAAGCAGAACTTGATGCCAAAGTCAAATTTTGAATAAAGCTATTATTAAAAAAAATCCCATATGATGCCGACTTTACTGGTGACACTGTATTTATAATATAATATTTTTATGTTTTATCGATATATCGAATAATGATATTTAAAAAATAAAATATCGATATATCGATATTATCGATATATCGACTAGCCTTGAATAGGCAATTTGCTATAAATAGCCCTAGTTTATAGTGAATTGACATATCGATATTTTTTTTAATATCGATATTCGATATTGGAATTTCAATATCGCCTAGCCCTATTCAAGACTAGCTAAAATCATTTAATAAATCAAGGAATTGAAAAAAAAAGATCAAAAAAACTAAAAATGTTGTTTGTGATAAACCCTGTATAATAATCGCAAATCTGATATTCAAAATTGTAGTTTTTATAATGAATGACTTTTTCTTCTATACCTACTAATAAAAAAGTTTTTCCTCTTGCAAACTTTATCCTTGGACATACTATATAGCAAAAACGCATATAGGTATTAAGAGTGCGTTTTGTTTCACAAAGTATCACCACAGATCACAAACAAATTTCTTTAGCATAACAGCAAAACTTCAGTCTAGAAAGGATGATAAAACTTATTTAAATAATTATTACATGTATTATTGAAATTAATAAGCGGCCATTCCAAATATCTACTTGAGTCAAACTTAATTTTATAATTTGTTATTTGTCCTATTGTCACTTTGTTGTCTTTTCTTTCTAATGGAAGATATAAGGTAATTATTTATTTTCTCTGTTGTGTTCTTGTCTAGTGCCTTGGTTATTTTTTTTTTCTGTATTATTGCATAATCTACAATTAATTTTTTTTAAGCAAACAATTTTTTTTTTTAATTTCTGACCCCTAAACAGTACAGTAGTACTGGCACCGAGGCCTAGTAATAAGTAAATTATCACAATCTGCTTAATTAATTACAAATCATTTGTTTTTTTCTTTCTTAAATCATAACTTAACATTTTTAATTCAACAAGTCTAGTTTATATCTGTAATACAATACATAATTATACAATATCCAATAGATCACAGTTTATATTTTACCGCCGAAGTCTTTGGATTTTATAAACCTTTTAAGTTTTTTGAAAGTTTCCGTCAAGTTTCAACCCACTATGTTTTTCGGTATATTATTATATGCCTGTACACCTCTGTAGATTGGAGAGTCCTGTTTTTTTTTAGTTTTAGCATATGTGTTTCTCAGGCAGGTCCTTGATCTTCTATTATGGTCATGCATGTACTTATTTTCATGCAATACAACATTTGTTTTAAGTAATTTATTTTTTATATTATATATTAATTTATATTGTTCGAATTCTTTTATTTGTTTTATTTTTAGAAAGTGGTATAGTTTATAAATATCAAATGTTGATGTATAATATTTTAATGAAAATATAGTTTTAATTGCCTTATTCTGACATCTCTGTAGTTTATTTATTAGGTATTCACTCGCGTTCCTCCAGCAAGGGATTAGGTACCTCATATGTGGTTCAATGATGCTGTTATACACTAGATATTTAGCACTATTGCTCAGTTGATGCGCGCATCTTCTAATTGATCCAATGACAGGCACGAGCTCTTTAATGACCATATCCACATGAGCATTTGATGTTAAGTCATTTGAAATTTTGAGCCCTAAGTTAGTTAAGTAGTAGTAAGTAGTTAGTAAAGTTAAGTTATATTTAGGTCAAAAGGTTGGTTTAACTTTCCAGCATTAGACGTAAAATAGGCCTATATTTATTTCACTTTGTTTTACCTTATGAGACAGAAAAACTCGAGGAAAAACTTTATTATCAATATATTTTTTACTTTCCAATTACTTTGGTTTCCTTGCCCACATTGGACAATAGGAAAACAAATATAGATAAATTATCCCTACCTATATATAAAATTGGTCATGGCAATAATTGAGGTCAAATAAAGGTAAATTTAACAAAAAATGTTTGTTAGGATAGAGGTTAGGATATTAATAACTCCATATTTTTCATCCTTTTCTGCCACTACCCCATTACCTTTTTCTTTCAATACTAATGGTCAAGTCTGACTTACAAAACTTACCCGTTGCTTGTGATTGGGATGATCCCGAACTTTTTTTATTTTTTATTTTTAATAAAATCCTCAAGGCATCAGCCCTTAACGGGTCTATTCCTGCAAATATATCGGGGCGAATATCACGGGCTCGCCGTTTTCGTGGAGAACCTCCGCCTGATCTCTTGTATGTATATTTTCGTTTCTTTGTACTTCCTTCGTTTTGGATAGGCTTTGCTGGAACCTGTGGTTTTGATTCTGTATTTTCAGTATGAATTTCTACCTTATAACTAACATCCACAGGTGTATCAGGAGGATTGACAATATCAGTTTTTTCTTCTTTTGGTACATTCTCAGGAGAACACTGAGTTCCAGCTATTGTACTAACATTACTTTGATAATTCTCATTTTGTGCTAATTTTCCTTTCAACAATTTCTCATCCTTTAACGTTTTATCTAGCAGAGCATTTGAGTACAGAAATAATTGGAAAAAGTTATAGGTTTTACATGCCATATTTATGCAAAATTCACATATTCTTTGTGGTTTGTTATCAGAAGCATCAACCTACAAAACGTGAAACACAAAAAATAGGTAGGTATAAGGTTTGCTTAAAGGAAAACCAACTTTTATTTTTCAATGTTGTTTGTAACTCTTGCCTATTATTGGTAATTATGTATCTGAAAGCATGCATATTATATTTTGGGTAACGAGTGAGAATAAAAAAATTCTCATGAATTTTGTAGGAAAAAAATACTTATTTGTGCATAGTAGTAAAGTATTTGGTATTACCTTAACGTTACAAAACTTTTGAAAAACACTTATTAAATTAACATTCTCTGCAGCTCCTTTTAAATTTAGATTGTGGGTAAGATTAATTTCATCTATGGGAATCAAAACGTTGTGTTTAGAAAGGCATACGCGACAAACGTGGGCAAAACACTGCGATGGTAAGTAAAGCTTAGAATTTGAAACCTTTTTCATTTTTATATCAACTGTATAGAAAATGCCTCTATTGGCTTTTGTAATTTTTGTTAAAAAGTAATTTAGGTTATGGGGTTATGTTTTGTTTGAGAAGTCTATCGAACTTTCTGGTAAATGGGAATTATGGCCCTCTAGAATGGTTAGGAGTAAAGAAAAACAGAAATGTAACCACTATTCTCCAAAATAGCATTTTTCACGAATCCCAAATAGATTAAGTTGAGGCTGCAAGATGTCGGTTGCGCTTGTAGTTCGTTAAGCTACTCACAACACTGTGTTTACTTTCAAAAAAATTGTTTAAGTATTTAAAAATTAACTGAAAGTCGTCGTTAAACTACGGAGTTTTTCATTTTTACCGAACTTTTAAACATTGTTTTATTAATAAACAAACCGATGTCTTGTTAAATTGACTTTAATCTCGATGAGAGGCGCGGGGAGTTCGTTAATTAAAAGTAATTTGATAAAATGTTAATATCTGTTATTTGTTTATTATTGAATAGCCAGTTTGGCAAGCGAGCACTGCTTATTCCCCTTAATCTTATCCATTCCGGGATTCGTCAAAAAAATGCCATTTTGCGCGGCCAAATATATCTTTGAAGCCATGGTATGTTCTTGGTATTGGCAAAATACCATATACACGTAGGGAAAATGTTTGTCCGCCCATCTCTTAGTAATAAGTTAGAATAGTACAAATATGAGGTATCGCAAAGCAAACAGAGGTAGGTAGATTATGTTTCCCCCACTCTATCGTATTGCATCTCGCTCATTGCACTCGCTGGTGGCACGCCGCGCCGCTTCGATTCTATTAATGTCAAATAAATATTCATTCTTTCGGACGTTGCCGCCTGAATGAAAGGATCAGGATCAAGCAAAACGCATCGAGCCAGCCAGATCCGATGCGATGTAGTGGGGGAAACATAATCTACCTATTTCTGTTTACTTTGCGATAGGTACTTCATATTTGTACTATTCTAAATTATTACTAAGAGATGGGCGGACAAACATTTTCCCTACGTGTATATTAATGTTACATATGTGAAAAATTCTGATTGGTGTTGGAAACCGGCCATGGACGGATCCAGGTGAGGGAGGGGGGGGGGGGGGTCTCCGAGGGGTGAGGTCCACCACAGCCAGCGTCTTAAAGTTAGCGACATGGAGGTAAGTTAATTTGGGGTTCGTTTTTTGTTACCAGATGGTATGTCTATGGCGAGAACACAAAAGATATCCATAGACTTAAAACATAACAGTAAAAAAGGACAACATTGAAAGAGCATAATTTATTATACAAAAAAAAAAGATTAAAGTCTTATAACAAAAATATTTTAATACATACCAGTAATTGAAAATTGTTTACTTAATTTGAAAAAAATACTTTCTACTGAAACATGGTTATTGAGTTATTCAAGTTTAGGTTCCTCCTATTAGCATCTTCGATTTTCGAAATTTCTTCCAATTGACGACTAATTTGAGCCGTGTTTCTGTCAATCCATGTTAGGGAATTCATGTGAGCGTTTAGTATTTTGCTTATTTGACTTATCTGCAAAAAAAAACGTTATAAGGATACAGTTTATTTGTATATATTCATTTGTTTGTCCGATTACCGTTTCGCTATTTCAAATATTTTAAAACACTGTAATGTTGGTTAGTTCTTTGTATAGTATTTGTAGAATTATACCGTTGATCTTTTGACTGCAATAAACCCTCATTATTCCTTTGACCATAAAATAAATGATGAAATCCCAAATTTTCAAACCTTTTCGAGCAGAGCCGCACCAGGTACAAATTCAATTTATACCTATGCCTGATTCATATATATATAAATACAAACTGATTTTTAATAATTTTAGTCTTTAGTGGTTTTCCGGCGAGTAAATTTTAGTTAGGCTTATTAGTGGTAGAATGTGGCGTCCTTGGAATTGTGCTGATAGGGGGGCATCATCAAGTGTCATTTTTAAAAGAAAGCATTTATCTATTGATGCCAAACTAATAATTAAAAATGTATATTAATCTTTGTTGAGTAGAAATTTTAATTCGATGGATGCTTTTTAGCAAATACGTCTACTTTGACAAAAACTCCTTTATCTTCGGTGAGAGACATAGTACTTAAACCTGTTAATCCTAGAAAAAATCGGAGTATTTCTGGCACATTTAGAAGCATTGACGAAAATGACATGGATTTATTAAGAAGAAAGATTTACCAAATGTATGAGGCACAAACTGTACCCACTTTGAATTCCCTCAAAGAGCGGCTGATTAAAGACGAAACAAATATCTCTTGTTGCCTTTCAAGCCTTAGGAAAATATGGCGTAAAATGGGTTTTAAATACCGAAGCATTAATAAAAGACAAACATTAATGGAATCTCAACGTTTACGGGAAAGGAGACTTAAATATTTAACAGCTGTTAAACAATTTAGAGAAAATAATCGTCCAATTATTTACCTTGACGAAACATGGTTCGATACCCATGACACTTCAAGAAAAGGTTGGGATGATTCTTCCAAAAAATGTCAAACCAAGGCACCATCAAATAAAGGCAAAAGAATCACAATACTACATGCTGGTTCAGAGAACGGGTTTGTTCCAAATTGTCTGTTGCTTTCAGCTAAAAACATAGCAGATTCTTCTTTAGATTACTATCAAGATACCGACGCACAACTTTTTGAAGATTGGTTTGAACACAAACTCCTTAAAAATATACCTGAAAATAGCGTCATTGTAATGGACAATGCTAGTTATCATAGTCGGCAAGCAAAAATCATTCCCAATTCTAATAATACAAAAGCAGAAATCCAAAGTTTTATGATTGAAAATGATTTATATTTTGAAGAAACTTACAAAAAGCGAGAACTGCTAAAAGTATTAAAAGCTTTTAAAATAATATAAATAAGGAATACGAGTGTGACAAACTTGCAGCAGAAAATGGACATAGTGTTGCGTCTTCCTCCATACTATTATATTCAAATCCAATATTAGGAGAAATAAGATTTTCTCCTACATTAAATGCATCTGTAGTAGAATTAATTAAAAACGAAGTAAGAAAAATTTCTGCACACAGCTGGAAAAACTGTGTACAGCATGTACTTAAGGTGAAAAATGCTTACAATTGTATGATTACAAATGTTCAACCCTTAATTATAAGTTTAGGCTTAGATAAAGATAATGATAGTGATAAAGAGATAAATTTTGAATAAATTATCAATAGTTTTTTAGAATTTAATTAATTTTTATTGTACTTTTTATCCTAATAGTTATAAGTACTTTTAAATTATATTATTTTCAATTATCATTAATTGTTATCATTATTTTACATTTATTATAGGTACCTACCTAAAACTAAAAATATCTATCTTTCAAGCCGACCCTGATCCCATTTAATCCCCTTTGAAGAGGTTGAGGCGTATACAATAGGGTTTAATCAGGTAGTTTATTTTTGGCAGTAAGAGTCAACGGTACAATTCTGGAAATACTATACTAAAAGTATATTTTATATCGCAGTTTGTTTACGTTTTCTTTTAAATTGCCTACATATGAGTATTTAGAATAAAGCTTTGTAAATGAGATTTAATTTATTCTTTACACAAAGAAGGTTTTTCTATTATATCTTATAAAGTTATTAAAACTGTCAAAAGCAGAAAAGGAAGCTTACGCGCCCCGGTTGTCGTCCAACCGACGATCAAGCAAAGGCGTTTAAATGTCATCAATATTCTATATATATATTATATACAGGGTGTTTCATTAAGGGTGGCCACCGGCCATATCTCGAAAACTACTAAGCATAGAAACTTGGTGGAAAAAATATAATTAAAGTGGCTATAAGAAAATTCCGGGAATTATTTTTAAGTCCGCATTTTGCCACAAGGGGGCACAATTAAAAATTAATTTTTTCCCATATTAAGGTATAACTCCAACTACATCATTAGAACGCTTAGACAATTTCTGCATGATTTTCTTCAAATAAACTGTTAAAAATTATTGTTTTGGCAATAACTCTGACACGAACAAAGATATCGAACTGCACTCTTCACATTTTTTCTTGCAAATTTAATTTACTTTTCGATTATGATGTTATAGTTATACCGTATGATTTGAATTTTCGGGATAAAATTAAAAAAAACTATTATTACAAATTGCGCTCTCTAGCAATTTTATTAGAAACTATCGTGTACCGTTGTATACGGCAATTGAAGGTACTTACCTTTCTCTTCCTAACAAGCTTAAATTTAGTAAAATCGGATAAGTCGTTTAGAAGTTACAGCGATTTTAATTTTTACACTTTCAATAGCTTCTGCCACTCTTAATCAGAGTTATACCTTAATATGGGAATTTTCGGAGAAATTTAAAATTAAAAAAAAATATTTTCAACTGTGCCCCTTGCGGCGAAATGAGAAACTTAAAAATAATTTCCAGAATTTTCTCAGGAATGCTTTAATCATAATTTTTTTTCCAATTTTCTACGCTTAGCAGTTTCCGAGATATGGCCGGTGGCCCTTAATAAAACACCATGTACATTATACAATTGTCCTTACTTCAGAAATAGGTTGCCCAACTAGCAATTTTAGTCGCCGCTACGTAACCTCGACTACATAAAGAACTTTAAAGTTAGTGTTACTAGTATCGGGAACCGTTTAGGCACCGTTTCTTCACCACGTTGTTACCAAAATGGGGAAAGATTTTGCAGTAACGTTTACGTGCCTGTATCGTTACCGGAACTGTAAAATTTACGTTGCGAGACCGTTTCAGGAACGTCGCGAACCCGTAAATGTATGGTAATTTCAACCAAAATGGGACTTTTACCCATCATGCCTTTTAAACCTTGAAGATATTTATTTTGTCTCTTTTTCTTTCAACTAAAATAATGTATCTTGTGTTTGCGTCTCTAAATAATATATTTTATCAACTTCACAATATGTCAACTTATATTTTTTTGTTTACCTAATCATTTAAAATAATATATCAATATTTAGGCTTTGATTTTTCGCAAAACAAAAACGCATAAAATTTTTCTGTGAAAATTAATTATGATAAATCTGAAAATAACAACGCCCACTCAAAATAAAGCCGCATGAAGAAAAAAATACTTAAAATAGAAGAAATGCTAAAATATAAAAATATTTATTTTAAAGAGTTAGCAGTTTTAAAAGGTCTCTAATGATTAGAAACCATAAAAAATAAAGGTTTTTGTTATTAAACAGATAATATAGGACGTATATTGTGTACTTTTAAGCAAATTAAAATATTTCCACAAATGGCGTCCCAATTTTTCTATAAAACATGGCGGAATATTACCTCTAATTCGTTAAAGTAGAATTTACTTATGCATAAGTAGCAAGTACACAAAACATTCTACTTTAAAGTTTATTTTACTCTATAGTAGAATTTGGTAACAAATACGGAGGCGCTACCTAGAAATTATCCTTTGAAGTTATCGTTACATTAAAGTTCCTATTTGGAACTTTAAAGTAATAATTCGTCAGTTTTGGAACTTATTCGTAGTTATTTCCGTTACTTCTTTAAATTATGCCGAACCCGAGTACGTGCACTTGACAGGAGCCCTGTCGGGTTTTTAGCAGCGCCTCTTTAAAGGTCCGCTCGAAACTAACCTTAAAATTAATTGTGTGTTGTCTGTGTGAGTCAACATGACTTGTTTTAAAATTGTGGCAATGAAGGAAAAGCGTATATTTTACCGCTGTCCCACACCACTCACACCAATGGGAAAAAAACAAAACTATTTTCTGGCCAGAACATCTCGCCCAATCCCAGAGGGAACTCTTAAGGCAAGATGCCAGCAGTGTTATTTATTAAGTTCTCACTTTTGTATAAAATGTAGAGGAATGACGATATTTTCGTTCTCCAAATTTTCGTTCTCCAATTATTTTTCGTCTAGCTTCCATTATCGTGCACTTTTTTACTGCTTCAGTATACTACACGCGTACTAGGTACTAAGAACTAAATTTATATTGAAAAGGAAATGTGTTAAAAGTTACTTTAAAGTAATTTGGTCTTGTAGCTACTACTATAAGGCATTTTTTTAATAGTTTAAAAGGTCAATATTACTTTCTAGTAAGAAAACACAGAAACGCTTACGAATCGGTTACTTTACAATGTTACATAGAAGTGGTTAACTGTATGGTATTTTTATTGTCCCTATATGTGGTTGTGGGTACCTTTAAAAACACTTTGTAGTCACCATGACTTAAAAGTCACATTTTTGTCGTAATGGCGACAATTATTTTTTACTTTAAAGTTTTGGTGTTATACAAGTAGCTAAACCTTGACGCGACACGGTTCTAGCAACCCTGAAACTTACCACAAAGTAATGGCCCTATATGGTCACAAAATCAGGTAGGTGTTACGCAAATTCCACTAATTTTTCTGACTTACTAGATGCCTAAACTTCATAGTAAGTTATTTGGTATCAATTACTATTTTTTTACCTAAACATAGTAACAGTGTCACTCAGTGAGGGTTTCTATAACTTTGATGCTAGTTGGGTGAGCACTTGAACAAATTTTCCTAGGAAATAAACTAAGAACTGCTCCCGTAATGTTCCTACCCAACAAACGATTATAGTCTAAAAAGGTGACTTTTCCCTAAGGTTTTACTATAAAACCTGACAGGCCGCTTTACATAGTCAAAAGTGAGTAATATAAACCACTTAATCACTTACTGGGAAATAAAACCAAGGTAATAAACTGGTAAAAAACACTGTCATTAGGAAAATTGGGCTTCATAGACAAGGCCAAGTAGTCTTCTTCTTGGTAATAAAGACGTGTTTTTAGAGTTTTTACCTGTATTTAGCCTTTGTGAGCCTATGTTGGGACTGTTATTTTTTAGAAAAATATGAAAATAATACGTTGTTTTTATTTTTATCCAAGCGTAGGGGGCAGGAGCTTTCTTAAATCAGAACATGTCATGTCGGACGCTATTGATTTTTAAAATGGAGCGCTAGTACCTACATAGATACTTATAAAATCACTATTTCATCGATGTTAGGTGAAAAATTAGGTGCGCGTAAAAATTTTTCGTACATATTTCAATTTTACCTTGAAAAACTAACCGCGCCGCCGAGAAAAAGCCATTTAATTAAAAAAAAAAACGTAAATTAAAATTGAAAATACAAAAATTTAAAATATAGCCAATATTTTGTGCATGGACGAATAAGTTAGCTTGTTTATGTGCTCGGTTTTTGTAATATATTTGTTTTTCTTTTAGTGTTACAAGTAATTTAACAAAATTAATTTAAGATAATACACCATTTAAAAAAAATAAGGCGTCAGTAAAATATTTTTCCTAAAGGTCATAATTCCAAAAGAAGAAGACTATAAAGAAATTATTTCAGTCATTACTATAACCTATTTTATACTTTAAAGCCTTCTGGGCTTTAAGTACGGCGTATAAGAGTAATATAGAGTATACATCACCTCAGAAAATGTTCACATTGTAACCTGACCATGAAGATATATTAAAGACAAAACGAAGTAATTTATTTATTCTTCATTTATGGGCCTAAAAGATTTTTGGGCTTTAAGGACCAATCTAAGGTAAAAAAATACCCTGCTTTGGCGTTTATTACTGACTTCCCTTAGATCAAACTATCAAGTCGATTTACAAGGTAAATATCTACTATTTTGGACCATCTTTTGGGCCTCTTATATTTTCCTACTTTGAAGACGAAATACTAAGTTTGAATCACTTTTTTTTTACCAAACAGTTAAGTATAGTATCTTTGGCCGTTTCGTCCAAAAAGCCGATTTGCAAGTAAAAAATAGACTAATTTTTACTTAAATAGGTCATTTTCTACAAATTAAAGGTCGCTAAGGCTAAGGTAGGCTCCTCTTCCCAAACGTTCCTGCAAAATGACAACGTTCCTCGAAACCTCATCGAACTGTTATTTGGCCTATAGCCGCCCCAACAAACATTTAAAGCCTTGGCGACCTCTCATTTGGAGAAAATGACCTATTTAAGTAAAAAATAGTCTATTTTTTACCTTCAAATCGGCTTTTTAGACGAAACGGCCAAAGAGACTAACAGTTTGGCCCAAACAAAGTAATTCGAACTTATTAATACGTGTTCAAAGTGGGAAAATATAAGAGGCCCAAGAGATGGTCCAAAAGAGTAGATAATTACCTTGCAAATCGACTTGATAGTTAGGTCTAAGGAAAGTCAGTAATAAACGCCCAACCAGGTTATTTTTTACCTTAGATTGGGCCTTAAAGCCCAATAATCTTTTAGGCCCATAAATGAAGAACAAATTACTTCGTTTTGTCTTTAACATATCTTCATGGTCAGGTTATAATGTGAACACTTTCTGACGTGATGTATACCCTATATTAGTCTTACATTTTGTACTTAAAGCCCAGAAGGCTTTAAAGTATAAAATAGGTTATAGTTATGACTTAAATAATTTCTTGATAGCCAATATTTTGTCCTCAAAGTGATTTTTACCGGATATAAAGCCGTATCTTCCAAAAATTATGTCTTTAAAGAGATTCTGGCTTAGAAAACTTGAATGATGATTGTAAAGTTTATTGCACTGTGATAATCTTTCCACTTGTGGGGAACATAAGAATAATCCAAGGAGGAGCTTGACCCTCTCCATTTTAAAATAATCAGTTTCCATTTTTCCGGCGAAATAAAAGGGGTAGGAGCTATACAAAACGCCGGAACAACGAAAAAAACGTTGTACGTTTATATTCGAACTCGGCCAAAAAGTAAGGTTAGTTACATTATAATAGTGGCTATTAATCCGTTGCGAGGCATTTATGCAGCAACCCCGATAGAAACATTTTATCTCGCATTTTATGGAGTAATTGGCCGTACATAGGGCCTGCCGTATTCTTAAATACCCCAAATTAGGCTTCATAAACACTCATTATTATAAAGTTATGCCATATAAACGAATATTTCTCCTAATTTAGACCTATCAAGACGGAAGATACAAAATAGGAAATTTTCTCCTATAGCGTAACCTACGGGTTGACTTATAGGTCCAATTTTTTTTAAGGCTCAAACCCCAGGAAATCACGACCTTTAGGAAAAATATTTTACTGACGCCATATTTTTTTCAACATGGTGTATTATTTTCAATTAATTTTGTTAGATTACTTGTAACACTAAAGCAACAACAAATATATTACAAAAACCGAGCACAGAAACGAGCTAACTTATTCGTCCAAGCACTAAATATTGGCTACATTTTAAATTTTTGGTATTTTCAATTTTAATTTCCCTTGTTTTTCTTAATTAAATGCCTTTTTTTCTGGGGCGCGGTTAGTTTTTCTAGGTAAAATTGAAATCTATACGAAAATTTTTTACGCGCACCCATTTTTTCACTTCACATCGATGAAATAATGATTTTTATAAGTACATACCTATCTATATACTACCACTCCATTTTAAAAATCAATAGCGGCTGACATGACATGTTCTGATTTAAGAACCCTCCTGCACCCTGTGCTTTGATACAAATAAAAACAAAATACTATTTTTATCTTTTTCTAAAATTGTGGTTATGATTTTCTATAAACTTCATAGCCCATAACAGGCCCAACATAGGCCCACATAGGTAAAATACGGGTAAAAAACACCTCTTTACTACCACGGAGAAGACTACTTGGCCTCGTCTATGAAGAACAATTCTCCTAATGACAGGTGTTTCTTACCACTTTATTACCTTGGTTTTATTCCCCACTAGGTGATAAAGTGGTATAAATTACTAACTTCTGACTATGTAAAGCGGTCCGTCGAGCTTTATAGTTAAAAACTTAGGTAAAAGTCACCTTTTTTAGACTATAATTGTTTGTTGGGGCAACAGATTCCTTATCTTTCCTTTCAGAAGTGGTATGCGTTTAGTTCTCTCTTGCACGCTTGCGTATTAAAATTTGTCTGGTAAAGGAAACCGAGAGTCCTTCTTTATGGAAGAATGAATTATAAAAAAAACATATTCCAAAAAAAAATTTAGTCATGACAAGCACGCCACTGCAAGCAGGGTTGGCATGATATATATCACTGATATATATCATGATATTTATATTTCGATATATATCATGATATTTATTATTAAAAACTTACTTTTTTTTAAGTGCTGAAAAAACTGTTAACAGCGATATTAAACAAATTTTTGGAAATTTTAAATTACCACCGAATGTTGTATGGTTGGGGTTGGTATTACGATTGGTATCCTCTATTTATTTAATTTTTTTTTATTACTGAAGCGTTTGTCGACTCGACTGTGCATTGTGTGTGCTTTTTTTTTATTACAACGTTAATCCGTAATAAAATTTAAATTTAAAATGCCAAAATAAAAATATGATTACTTAAATATCTAGTTCGTTGATTTTACTTGGCTACTCTACTATAGTGTGGTTTTACCTGTTTCAGCTGAAAAAAATTATTTGATATAATATATCAGATATATATCGGATATATATCCGATATTTGATATTTATATAAATATCATGATATTTGCCAACCCTGACTGCAAGTCATCCTGGTGAATTGTGTAAAAAATGGTTGGATTTTTTTACTTACCGGGTTTGATATTTCTTCATCCTTATTTGATTCATTTATATTTTCTATTATTTCCTTTAAGTCATCCGAAATTTGCTTTAGTTGTGAATCAATTATTTCGGCAAATTGATACCTAATAAAAATAATTTAATTAAAAAAAAACTGACAAAATTTAATACAGATTACTACTCTATGGTAAAGGTGATAATCTAAAACTAAAAATTAAGCGATTGACTGAATCATCAACGCCCAGCCTAAACCCCAATCCAAGAATCATGAAATTTTGAAGATATCTTCTCCTTATAACGTAGGCATCCCCTTAGAAGAAATTTTTCGAAAATCAACCCCTAAGGGGGTAAAAACGGGGGTTGCAATTTTTATAGGAATTTCTGTATCTCAGAAACTAAAACTGATGGAGGTTTAAAAATTGGTACATAAGTTTCTTTAATAAAATAATGATATACGTTTGAAGGTTGGAGACAATGATGTTTCTTGAATGATGAAAGAGTTTTGGACTTCCATTGTCTTTATTTGTTTTAAATCACAACGTTTTAACTGGAGATACTTACCAGTTGAAACGTTGTGATTTAAAACAAATTAAGACAATGGAAGTCCAAAACTCTTTCATCATTCAATGATATACGTGTTTAGTCATTTTTTCAAAATTCACTTGAGGGTTAAAAAAGAGGTGTAGACTTTTTGAGGGGGGTGCCTGTAACTGTCTATAACTTTAAGCTGAAAATTGGCACTATGCTTACTGTGTTGAAATCAGCAAGTAGGTCTTTTGATGTTTTGGGAAATTTGCCCCTAGGGGTGGAAAAAGGGGTATAAAAGTTTAAATTGAAAAATATATTTTTGGGCCGAATTTTATGAAACTCAGCATATTATACTCTAAACACGTAATGTTACATTATAAGGTTGTAAAAAGTTATATCGGAATATGTAAATATACAGTGTGTCCCCGAATGGAGTTGACAAGAGGAAAAATATCTTTATTATTGATTTTACGACGAAAAGTTATTCTTTATAAAAAATTCAGCTTGTCGAGAAAATGAATTAACCATATAAAAATTTTAGAGCAGATGTACAGGGTGTTGATAAATTAAGAAAACATGAAAATGCTTTAAGAGAAAAGTACCATTATTTATTATTTTAGACAAAATGTTTATGGAACAAAGTTGTTTATAATACAAAATAAAGCCTAAATAAAAAATTTGAAATCTGAATTCTAATTTTTGTTTTTTATTTTTTACAATAGAATTTATGAACATTCAAAATGTACAATTGTGAAAAAAGTTATTATTCTACATATCCTCCTCCAACCTGCACACATTTCTCCAAATTAGAAATAAATTGAATAAATAGGTCACTCTCAGGTTTTCATTTTGAATGTTCATAAATTATATGGTAAAAAATTTCGTATTTAGGTCTTATTTTAGATTATAAACAACTTTGTTTCATAAATATTTTGTCTAAAATAATAAAAATTGTTACTTCTCTCTTCTCTCTAAAGCATTTTCATGTTTTCTTAATTTATCAACACCCTACCCTGTACATCTGATCCAAAATTTTTATATAATAAATTCATTTTCTCGACAAGCAGCATTTTTTATAAAGAACAACCTTTCGTCGTAAAATCAATAATAAAGATATTTTTCCTTTTGTCAACTCCACTGTATTTTGACGAACTTTCTTGAAACTCGACATAACTCTAATATACACTAAATACAACACGGATTTCTTATTTTTTTAAAAATCGGTCCCTAAAGGGGAAAAAAGGGTTGTTGTATTTATTTAAAAAATATTATTTGTCGGCTTTTTTTTAAACAGCATAGATATTATACAATACAAAATAATGAAACATGTATTTCTTATTTTTGTAAAAGTGTAAAGGGGTGAATTGAAAAACATATTTTTAGCCTTCATTTCTTGAAATTTAGCATAAATACTTTAAACCCAAGTAATGAAACACTTATTTTCTTTTTTTAACGTATTCCCCTAAAAGGATGAATAGGGGTTATAAAAGTTTATATTAGCAAAAACATTCTCTTTTCTTGACGTATTTCAATATTTCGATAAATTCTACCCCTAAGAGTTATTAACGCAAAGTCCATGAAAAGGTTCTGTCAGCATTATTAACAATCTGTAATAAAATAAATATATTTTTTAATGTTTAAAAGATGATATAGTGTCCGCGAAAATAATTAAAAGAAAAATAAATTGAACAATCCATTGAACTTGGATCCCTGTGTATTCCAATATAAAAGATAGTTACACACTTATCCGATATGCCACTATATTTTCTTTTTCTTTTAATTATTTTCGCGGACACTATATCATCTTTTAAACATTATTTTTATGGCTTAAAACTCAAACGGATTGCGCGCATTCTGGTGGGTGCCAGCGTTGATCTGTTTTCTTGTCTGCAAAATGGCAGATGTTTTCGGTGAAAAAGCAAATAGCGTTCCCTATACTGGATTGTGGTTGCACTTCGTGGTTTATTTGGTTGTCTACTTTTCGATTATACCAGTGTAACTATCTTTTATATTGGAGTTGGTTCCGTGGGATGGCGCTAAGGTGTATTGAGGGCCGCCTTGATTCTACAAGTAGGCTTTTAGTACATTTTTCCATCGTTCTTGGAATTGCTTGGGTAATGGCTGCCCGTCGAGTCCTAAAAGGACGAAACGGCCGTCGTGGTCTACCCTAGTGCTGGGAAGTTTAGTTCACTTTGCCGATTTCAATCTTTCGATCTCGTTCAATAAAGTGAATAGTTCAAAAGACTAGTTCGTTTAGTTCGGTAGGTAGGTCGGTCAGGTGACAAAACCTATAATCTCGGTCGTCTCGCTCTCGCTTGCGTAGTACATTCCGTTTAGACTTTAGTTCGCCTTGTTTCAATCTTTTAGTAATTACTGATTGAATCTTTTAGTTCAGTTGCCAGATTCGATCTTTTGAACTAGTTCGTTCGCGAACTACACAACTCTAGTCTACCCGCCCCAGGGAATCCATTGAACTTGGATCCCTGTGTATTCCAATATAAAAGATAGTTACACACTTGTCCGATATGCCACTATATTTTCTTTTTCTTTTAATTATTTTTGGCGGACACTATATCATCTTTTAAAAATTATTTTTATGGCTTAAAACTCAAACGGATTGCGCGCATTCTGGTGGGTGCCAGCGTTGATCTGTTTTCTTGTCTGCAAAATGGCAGATGTTTTCGGTGAAAACGCAAATAGCGTTCCCTATACTGGATTGTGGTTGCACTTCGTGGTTTATTTGGTTGTCTACCTTTCGATTATACCAGTGTAACTATCTTTTATATTGGAGTTGGTTCCGTGGGATGGCGCTAAGGTGTATTGAGGGCCGCCTTGATTCTACAAGTAGCCTTTTAGTACATTTTTCCGTCGTTCTTGGAATTGCTTGGGTTATGGCTGCCCGTCGAGTCATAACAAGGACGAAACGGCCGTCGTGGTCTACCCGCCCCAGGGAATCCATTGAACTTGGATCCCTGTGTATTCCAATATAAAATATAGTTACACACTTGTCCGATGTGCCCCTATATTTTCTTTTTCTTTTAATTATTTTCGCGGACACGATATCATCTTTGAAACATTATTTTGATGGCTTAAAACTCAAACGGATTGCGCGCATTCTGGTGGGTGCCAGCGTTGATCTGTTTTCTTGTCTGCAAAATGGCAGATGTTTTCGGTGAAAACGCAAATAGCGTTCCCTATACTGGATTGTGGTTGCACTTCGTGAGTTATTTGGTTGTCTACCTTTCGATTATACCAGTGTAACTATCTTTTATATTGGAGTTGGTTCCGTGGGATGGCGCTAAGGTGTATCGAGGGCCGCCTTGATTCTACAAGTAGGCTTTTAGTACATTTTTCCGTCGTTCTTGGAATTGCTTGGGTTATGGCTGCCCGTCGAGTCCTAACAAGGACGAAACGGCCGTCGTGGTCTACCCGCCCCAGGGTATCCATTGAACTTGGATCCCTGTGTATTCCAATATAAAAGATAGTTACATACTTGTCCGATATGCCACTATATTTTCTTTTTCTTTTAATATTTTTTAATATTGATGATGAATTTACATTTTTGATTTTTATTGAAAGAGAAAGAAACATTATAAAAAAGCACCAAAGACATGTGGCGGTCACCTAAACTTACATTTGGTTTCTGTCAATATCCGTTACAGGTATATCTACAAGTTCTTTTTCCAATGGCGCTATTAATTCTTCCAGTTCTTTTTGTTGGGCCAATATAAAATCTAGTTCTTGGTCCAGTTGCGACTGTTGCTGTTTGACACGTTCAATACTGCTATTCAAATTAAGAATTTTCTCGCCTAAAACAATTTACATGTTTTTTATAACGAAAAAAAAATCCGAAAATATTTTTTTAAATTAAAAAGAATTGTTTTTTCAACTTTATTCTCAAGAAACTTACAGTTTATAAAAGGGAAATTACAATATTATATTTTAACAATCTAAAGAAACACAATTAACTTGTTTAATAAATTAGTCCAATAAACGGATTTTTAATATACAGGGTTGCCCAGAAGTCCGGAATAAAATTAATATAGCCTTAACCTGTAACTTTTAGGGAAAACGCTCGGACACGTCAATTTAGTTTTATATATGCTCACATTTTGACGTTATTCGTATGTTTTTTTATAGAGATTTGTCAAATATATGACGACATAGATCCATTTTTTAAGTGGAAACATGCAGCTTATGATACATCATTTGAAAGCTAATATTTCGTATAGTCAGATCTGGTCTTAACGTGCGGGTCCAAAGGTCACTGATCATATGCGTCAAATCAGACCACAGAGGCTATCAAAATGTTGTGAGGTTATTTACAAAAATACCGAAGGAAGGAAAAATAGTTTCATTATTTTAGCTATCGCGAAGATAGCCACATATACCTAATATTATTAGTTTTGTAAAAAGTATGTACAGGGGAGTTGAAAAAGTTACAAAAAATTTATATAATCGTTAATTATATACCTACTGTACCCTTTAATTAAAAACGACAATAATAAACAGTGCAATTTATTTTAACAATTTTACTACTAAAACCTAAAAATACAATGGCATTTAGTCTGATAAACTATTTCGATAATGAAAGAAAAAGTGGAAATTCGCAAACCAATATGCAGGAAACCGTAATGAAAACACTGGGAATTAGTTTAAGGACTATGCAGAATAATGTGCATGAAAAAAAAGCATAATATAATACCCAAGAATACTAAAAAATGTAAACGAAAAACACCGTTTATAATTATAGCCTAAAAACTCTCATCGTCACTTATAAAATCTGAAAAGTCCTCGTCGTCTGAGTCGTCTTCGAATGGAGCAATTATCATTGGCGCTACTTCGACATCTAGTACTTGTTCTCGATCCCACCAATCCCTTATTAATATTTCTGTATGTTCCACCGATTTCTTCCAGTACTCTTGTGTAATATGATCTAACGAATCTTGCCAAACTATTTGTACTTGGTCGGATTTAAGACCATCACCTACATGTTTTTCATAATAAGACTTTGCACCAGCCCATATTAATTCTATTGCGTTAAACTGGCAATGATATGGCGGCAGTCGTAGAACCTCATGACCATATTCACGCAGTATTTCATCTACCGCGTATATTTTGGGTTTTTTAAGAGACTTTGCTATTGATAGGAGTTCCGATTTAAGCATATTTGGTAAAGGATTTTGGTTGCGTTTTTCCAGCCACTCATAAATATCACTTTTCCTCCAAGATGACGTAGGCTGTTTATTTAAAATTCTTGAATGATATGATGCATTATCTAATACAATTAAAGACGGAGCATCCAAATTTGGTATCAATTGAAGTTTTAACCATTTTTCAAACATTTCGCAATTCATATGATCATGATAGTCGGCACTTTTTGATGTTGAAGAAAAAATTAAACTCGCACCTGCAACATATCCTGTTGCAGAACCGGCATGCAAAATAATAAAACGCTTTCCCGTACCGCACCTCTTTTTTATTTTAACACTTTTTACAGACTCATCTTGCCAAGATTTTGAACCACTTCCATTCGAAAATATCCACGTTTCGTCTAAAAATACCACTTTTCTAAATTTCGATTTGTAATTGTCCGTATATTTTTTTAAAAACTGAACACGCTGACTCACTATCTGTGGCTGCTCACATAAAAATCTTCGGTTACAGTCTTTTTTATAGCGAAAACCTAAATTTTTTATTAATTTTGATAACGCTTCAAGTCCAATTTCCAAAACACCCCGAATTTTTAATGTTATTTGTAAAACTGGAAGAGTTACATTGGTTTTTGATTTGTATAAATCGTAAATCACATTTCGAACTCCCATTTTAATATTTTCGCTTAAATCCTCAGTCTTTGGCTTTCTTCGTTTACACTTTTT
This sequence comes from Polydrusus pterygomalis, assembly GCA_963969555.1. Classification (NCBI taxonomy): domain Eukaryota; kingdom Metazoa; phylum Arthropoda; class Insecta; order Coleoptera; family Curculionidae; genus Polydrusus; species Polydrusus pterygomalis. The sequence continues at coordinate 31,782,917 of OZ018375.1, read as the reverse complement.
AGTATTCTTGGGTATTATGTTATGTTTTGTTTCATGCACAATTTTCTGCACAGTCCTTAAACTAATTCCCAGTGCTTTGGCTACTGTTTCCTGAATATTGGTTGGCGAATTTCCACTTTTTCTTTCATTTTCGAAATAGTTTATCAGATTAAGTACCATTTTTTTTTTGATTGGGGATTCAAAAACCCAGAAAATTGTTTCATTTTGTCACAAACTGTCAAAGTCACAAAACTGGCATATTTAAAATAAAACGTAGCTGGTGCTATTATAAGCTTTTTTAGAATCACTGGAAAGTAAACACATATCCTTTTTTTTTCATGTCAAAATGGAATAAGTCTGTCTCATTTATCTTACGTATTTTATTTAGAGGGTAAAATTAAACACAAGTAAAGAAAACAAAAACTGAGAGTATGTCTTTCTTGAATCGTATGACCCGCACGATAAGACCAGATCCGACTTATATGCTCATAAATTTTGGCGCGATTCTGTCAAGCTATTTCAAAATGGCGACTGTTAAAAGTTTTTTAAAAAAATCTCTATTTAAATAAGCGGAAATGATAAATCATTGATGTTTTTTTTACCTTCCAAGGTAAGAAATCTTCATTGTTTCACGTTTTGATATTTTGTGACATTGTAAACTTGTAAAATTAATTTAGGTATTTCCGAAGTATTATTTTACAATTTTCTAAACAAAAATGGTTTTGTCGGAAAGACAGCGCGCTGCGTATCGAAGTTTTGATATTGTTAGAATGTGGAGATAAAATAAGAAGTCAATGTGAAGTGTGCACTTTATTTAATGCAAAATATCCAGATACTTACAAATTTCACCGGGCACTGTTAGTAAAATATTCCACAAACTTAATGAACATGGCACAGTAAAGGACTTGCCTAGGAATGGACGGCCACGTATTTTAGGCCACGATGAAAAATTGGATATTGCATTATCTCTGCAGGATTATCTGCATGTTTCAACAGTTTCATTGGCTCAAAATCATGATACATCTAGAGGTACTATTGGAAGGTTTTTGAAAGCAGAAAAATACCACCCTTATCAAGTATATCATGTCCAAGAGCTTTTAGAAGATGACTATGACAGGCGTTTGCAATTTTGCGAAGAAATGATGAGACGGTGTGACGAGAATAACAGGTTTCCACAGAACATATTATTTTCGGATGTGGCTACTTTCTATTTAAACGTGGTGATTAAGGGACATAATTATCGTTTCTGGAGTCGAGAAAATCCACGATGGATATTTGAAGCGCATACTCAGCGGCCCCAGAAAGTAAATGTATGGGCAGGTATCATTAATAACCGAATTCTGGTGTCATTTTTTTTTTAAAGGAAACCTCACAGCTGAACTTTTCCTTATGATCAGTTAAATAAACTGCATGGTCTCCTATTTTTCTTACCATTTGAAATAAGTAAGGTGTCCCAAGCATTGAGCTGTTTGGCTTGATTGACAAAGAATTTTCCTTGTTCTTCTAAATCGATGGTCCATTTGTTTATGGAATCTTCCAGCTGGGCAAACGTCAAAGAACCAGTCGCGGGTATAGATGACGTAGTTGTTGTAGTTTGCGTTGGAGCTCTGTATAAAATACATAAAACATTATCTTTGGTTTGGCCTCTTATCAACTGTAATAATAATAAAAAACGTATTATCCGAAATTTCGATTATCCGAAATCGGTCCGGTCCACATTATTTCGGATAATCGGGAGTCTACTGTACACGGTAATGACACAATGGCTGATTTGGTTTAGCATTTGATATGAGATTAACGTTGGCATCAGTTAAGGACCCATACTTTTCAATTTATCTCGAAAATGCATCATTTTATCGACATTTTATAGAAGACAAAAAACAATCAAAATCAAACGATTACCTGAAAAAATATAGTTCGGAAGTCACTGGCGCAAGTAATAAAAAATAGGGGAGGTCAGCGGGTACTGGACCTTCCCCATTTTGAATTTTTGACAATTGTTTTTTATTTTGTTTTTCTTCAAACATATAACCCGTTATGCTGAAGCAATGTACCAAATTTGAAATTAATATCTTGTAAAATACTCGAATTATTCAAAAAAAGCAGTTTTTAATTTAACAGATATTCGTTTTACTTACACACTTGCAGTTGTTGAGGCACCCAACGAAAAGCCGGTTGCAGATGTTGTGGTAGCTGAACTTGCAGATGTTGTAGTGTTTAAGTTCAGTTTAGGAGCTGATGCAGTAGGTGCCGGACCGGTAAATAACAAACCTGCAAAATAAAAACGTCTGGAAAAGGTACACAAAATACGTCTGGAAAGGGGGAGGGGCGTAACACATTGAAGAACTCCACGTACCACACCACCACAGTGGAAAATTTATGGTATTGAGCATGTAAATAGAGCCCAGGCCACATGGACAGGCGCACTGCAAAATTCTTTTCACCCGCCCTAACTTTTCTAGGGTGAATACAATGATGCTGATGTATAATTTTAATACCTAAAGACCTTTAGAATAATTATTTCAAATAGTATAATTGCTTCACACTTTATTATTATTAGATTAGGTTTAGGCGGCTAAGCCGTTCAAACCACTACTGTCTTTAAATTGGCACTTGTATGTTTGTTTTCAAGGAGTCGTAGAGGTTCTTGAACTGGTTTGTTGAGCGAGGGTTTACTACTTCCCTGGGCAGTTCATTCCATTCTCTGTTAATTCTGTTGCATAGGAAGTGCTGTCGGCAAAGTTTCCTGAAGCGATCTCTTGTGAGTTTATAGTTATGTCCTCGTAACCGTTGGTCTCTGTTTATAGAAAAGAAGTTGATGTTTGTGGTATAATGCCCATGTAGGATTTTGTACGTTTCAATGTGGTCTTCACGGAGTCTTCTGTGTTGGAGGGAGGTTAGGTTTAGTTTTTTCATTCTTTCCTCGTAAGCTAGGTGTTTCCAGGTTGGAGCTAGTTTTGTTATTCGGCGTTGTGTTTGTTCCAGGGCATGGATGTCCTTGGCGAAGTATGGGTTCCAGACCGGAGCTGCATAGTCTAGAATTGGTCTTATGTAAGTTTTGTATATCCGTTATAGTAATTGTGGGGAGATGTTTCTAAAGGTTCGGGACACCATGTACGTTATTGAATTTGCTTTTTTAATTGTATTTCCCACGTGTATTGCCCACTTAAGGTCTTTTGCGATTGTGACTCCTAAGTCTTTATGGTATTCTGCCGATTTTATTTGTTCGCCATTTATGGTGTATGTTCTGGCTGGATTGTTAGAGCCCACATTGAGGACTTTACATTTGCTTACGTTTAACTGTAAGTTCCATTTCGTGCACCACTTCTCAATTCTGGTAAGGTCTCTAACTAGCGTGTCATATTGTCTATCTGGGTTGTTGTATATTTTTGTATCGTCGGCGAACATAGATGTAGGGGATTCCAGGTCCTTTGGTAGATCGCATGTGTACAAATTAAAGAGTTTAGGAGCCAGGACAGAACCCTGGGGGACTCCTGCTGGAACTTCGAAGCTTTCTGATGTCTCACCTTCTATCCTTACGCTGGCTCTTTCATTGGTGAGAAAATATTTTATCCAACTAAGACGCATACCACGCACGCCATAGTATTCCAATTTCTCGATTAGTTTGTCGTGGGGGACCAGGTCGAAGGCACCTTTGAAATCCAGGTAAATAATATCTATGGGTTCGCTGTTATCTATTGAATTTGTCCAATTGTTCAAGCACTGAAGGAGGTTGGAAGTTGTGGAGCGTCCCGGTAGAAATCCATGTTGACATGGTGGTATTATGTTGTTTGCTAGAAAGTATGTTGTTAAGTCTTCAGCAATAAGTTTTTGAATGAGTTTGCTGATTATGGAGGTTAGACTAATTTGGCGGTAGTTTTTTGCATCGAACTTGTCACCCTTTTAGTAGATAGGTATGATGAGAGATTTTTCCAACCTTCAGGGACTTTTCCATCTTATAGGGATTTCTGCATCAGGCTTGTGACGTGCTTAAGTAGGGAGGGTGTGTTTTTTAGGAAGTAGGTGTGGATGTTGTCGGGTCCAGGACTACTGTCCGGTTTTAGATTATTTATCGCATTCTTAATCCTGTTTTCTGATATTACGATACCGCTTATTCTGCTATGTATTGCACCTTGTTGTATTGTTCTGGGTTCGGTGCTGTGTTTTACCGGCGCTGACTGAAATTCGCTTGCAAATAGGTTGGCCACCTCTTTCGGGTCATTCACGAGCGTACCCCTCGCGTTTCTGAGTACCGGAGTGCTTACTCTGGATGTAAGGCAGGATTTTATGTATCGGAAAATTTTTTATTGCTTTTGTTACTAACAAGGTCATTTTCGAAATTGGATTTCGCCGATCTTATACGTGATATTATTTCGTTTGAGATGTCTCTGTATTTTTGGTAGTCATCTGGTGAGATGGACTTGCGGTATTTATGCCAGAGTTTTCTCTTGTAGTTTATTTCATTTTTTATCTCTTTGGTGATCCATGGCTTGGACTGACATTTCATCGCTTTGAAGCTTGGTACGTGGTGGTCATCGCAGTATTTTATGTTATTTAGTATGGTTGACCACATCTCAGAAAGAGTTCCGTTTGGCCATTGTGTTGCTCGGAGGTGGTTGTTTATATCTGTGTAGTTTGCAAGTCTGTAGTTTTTGATGTCTGCTGTTCTGTTCTTGGCTTTATTTGTTACGAATTGCGACCTGGTAATTATTACCAGATGAGAGGTCAGTATCGGAGGTTAGTACGAGGTCGAGTGTGGAAGGCCTGTTATTTTGCCTGTATCTTGTGGGGTCCCTTATGTCCCTTATTATATCTCCAGGGGAATTGTTCTCTGAATGAGTTGGGTTATCCCAGTTAAGTGTAGGAAAGTTAAAGTCACCGAATATGTACAGATTGTCTAGATCTTTGCTGGCTGTTGTGATGGCTTCCAGAAGCTGCTGTCCTTCTTCGGTGGAGGTGTTTGGAGGTCGATATATACAGGCAAGGTTTAGTTGGATTTTATTTATGGTTATTTGTACCCATGACGATTCTAGTGGTGAGGTGTTGTATTGTGTGAGTGTCTTCACTAGTGTTGTAGAGTTTCCAATCTTATGTTTTACGTATATACCTACAGGTACCTCCTCCCTTTCCTGTTTGTCTGTCTGTTCTTATTAAATTGTAATTTGTAATGTGTACCAGGTTGTCCGTAGTGTTTTTGTTAAACCATGTTTCTGTTATTAAAATTACTTCTGGATCTTCAGCCTTAACAATTTCGAGTAGCTCTTGGAATTTTGACGATAGTGAGGCTGTGTTGGTGTAGAGCATTTTAATTTCAAGAGCTTTTTCACAAGCTTGGTTGGATTGTTGAGTAATAACCTTCTTTGGGTGAGCTATGGTTTGTTTAAAAAAGTTTGGTTGGTTTCAGATTGATAATTAATAGTTTTTTGATTACTTTGAGGAGGAAAGCTGGGCATTTGGGGTTTCTTGCTGTGCGGTTTCTGTCTGGGAGTTTTAGACGTTTACAGTTTGGGCAATCGTATGTTTCTTCTTGGCAAGCTCTGCCGTTATGATTTGCACTACATTTGTAGCCATACCTCGTTTCCTGTGCAGTATTTTAGGACATGGCCAAAGTTGCAGCACTTGAAGCATAGTGCGATATTGAAATATTCTTAGGTGTAGATTTTGGCTCCGAATTAGCCATTTGAAGATCTCAGGCGGAGTTTGAAGAATCCAATTCTCCCTATTTGGATTTCTGCATATTCGTTTGGTGATGTATTTGAGTTTGTCATGGACATCTGGACAGAATGCCGCTATTATGCCAGGGTTTTGATCCACCAGCTCGGCTATAAAGTTGGGTGGGTCATATCCTTTTTTGATGCCCGTGATCATGATATATGGATTGATAATATCGTTTTCTTTTAAGTGAAAATTGTTTGTATCTTCCAGCATGTTCCTCAATTTTTTCTGCTGCGTTTGGTCGTGGCACTACACCACCACTGGCGAGTTCTCGGACGGTCTTGAAGGTCTCTTTAAAACCTTTGTTTTTCAGGCTTAGCTTGATTTCGTTAATAACGGCTTTCGGGTCTTTTTGGTCTTGCATTTTTATTAGTGTTTCGTGTTTTTTTGTGCTTTGTGGTGGGGTTTTCCAATCCTGGTGTTCAGGTTGGGTCGGCGGAGATTTTGAATTGTTGGACTGGGCTATCTCGCCATAGGTTTTGTGGCGCTTGGGGACTGGTACGATGTTTTTGACGCCGGGTTCCAGGTTTATTACAGAAGGAGAGGATATTTCATTGACGCTTGCTAGTTGGAGTTGCATTTTGGAATTCTGCTGTTCTAGGTGGCCTATCTGGTATGCAAATTTCGTTAGAATTGTATGAATTTTGTGGGTAGCCTTTCTTAACGTTATTTTATTCTGAGTGTCTTGTGTTTTGTCTGGCTGAAATTCTTGTTCTGAGATAGTGTGTATTTGGTCCAAGCTATTCAGCACATCCTGTAACATGTTGTGAGTGTAATTTTCATCTTTTAAAGTGTTCATTATTTGGGGATTGTTCGCTATGATTTTAGCCGTATTTGTTTTACTGCTGCAGTGGGTTTCTGGTGGATGTTTTGGTGTCTTTTTTATTTTTGGACGTTCTAAGGAACTGGGCTGGATCCCGAGCGTGGGCGTTTATATGGTGTTGATTGTATTTGGGTGGTCTCGCGTTTTTCAAGTGTTGTATTGTTAGTGTTAGTAGCAGTAGTGATGACTGTGAACTTGTCCTTGGGGTTTGTCTTGGGGCTGTGTGCTATAGATTTTCTTGGTTTAAAGACTTCATCATGTTTGTCGACGTCGTTGCCATCAGTATCGGAATTTTCACCAAAAAGTGCCGCTCTATTTATTTCCCATGGTGCTTGTGTGGTGTGGTCTCCTATTGTTGGTTCCGCAGCTATTTATTTGTTGATTTGTTAAGATGGATTGGTTTTGTTTATATTATTTATTTCCATATTCTTATCAGGGTTTATAGGATTATCTTTTTTTACACATTCCGAACCGATTATTTTATTTATTTCAGCCCACGTGAAATCCGTTGTTCGTATTGAATGGCTTCTTTTCAAAGGCACTTTTACTTTTGTTGTCCTGGTTTGTTCCCCGCACTTTCTACCGTCGCTCCCGTCATTCATTCCCTTCACCGGCTGTTTTTTCCTTTTTTTTTTAAGGTCTGGGTACAATATAACAAGGCTCAAAAACACGGAGCGACGTGAAACACGTCCGCACGCACCGAATTCAGAATGTAGAGAGGTAATATAAAGATAGGTATTTACATTTTTCTTATAACTAAAGGGCGAATGATGCACTTAAATTCAGCCAAAATATGCGCGTATACAGGGTGTTATTTAAGTATGTGACCAAACTCCAAGGGGTGCTTCTTTAAGTGATTTTAAGAAGAAAAGTTCATATAAACATGGGTCCGAAAATGCATAGTTTTTACGATACAGGGTGTCATACTTTTAAAAAAAAAATCGGATGTTCGTAAATATACTTTTATTCGATTTTGTTGAAATTTGGCAATTCTGTTTGTAATAACAAGAGGATAATTTAACCTCAATTAGATTAAAATTATTAAGTCCAGTGGCGTCCCGGAAGACAGTCCAACTAATATTTTTGACAAAAAAATTGCGCGCCACTGACTTTTTTAAAATCATGTATTTTTTCGAATTAAGCAACTACAAATACAACTATTTTATCTTATGAGTCTTTTCATATCTTGCTGTTTTCGAGAAAAAAAATAAAAACCACTTTATTGCATGTCCCCGGGACAATAAGAGTAAAAAATTTAAACTACTTACCAAACTATCAAGCAATTAAAATTACACGAAAGTCCTCTTTTGAATTTTTTCGCACAGATTAAAACTGTTTTCGATAAAAGAAATTAACATAAAATAATCGCATAACGTAATAATTTATTACTGTAATGTTTTAAAAGCAAAACTATAGGTAGCTCTTATTGTCCCGGGGACATGCAATAAAGTGGTTTTTATTTTTTTTTTCGAAAACTAAGCAACATATGAAAAAACTCAAAAGATAAAATAGTTGTATTTGTAGTTGCTTAATTCGAAAAAAATACATAATTTTAAAAAAGTCAGTGGCGCGCAATTTTTTTGCCAAAAATATTAGTTGGACTGTCTTCCGGGACGCCACTGGACTTAATAATTTTAAACTAATTGAGGCTAAATTATCCTCTTGTTATTACAAACAGAATGGCAGATTTCAACAAAATCGAATAAAAGAGTATTGAGATATTTACGAACATCCGATTTTTTTTTTAAAGTTTGACACCCTGTATCGTAAAAACTATGCATTTTCGGACCCATATTTATATGAACTTTTCTTCTTAAAATCACTTAAAGAAGCACCCCTTGGAGTTTGGCCACATACTTAGGTAAATAACACCCTGTATAATTATAGGTGTATTATAATCTTCAGATTGGAAAATCCCGGAAATTAGTACCGAACTGGACATTAAACCTTTAACGTTTTAAATTATTTTATAAAGCCATAGAAATATGCTCTTAAAATAATAATTTATGTACTTATTTTATTATAAAATTGACAAAATATGCAAAAAAAATGCATATACATACATACACGCATTTTGAAATATTCCGCCCTTTACTTATAACTATAAGTAGGTGGGTATAGAAAAAACTCAATTTTTCGAAACAACATAGGTACTGCAAGGAAAATAAGGGTACCTAATTAAAATCATTGCAGTGCTGCAAATAAATTGAACCAAAACATGCAAAGGGATAATCTGCCTTTGTTTTTCTCTTTATTTTTAAATCTGGTTTGCGTGGCCTATTAGGCATTAGAGGAGTTTAAAATGGTCATAATAAAATAAAATTACATATCAAGGACTATCACTACTCCATACTTAGTGACCATAGTAAAACCCTGTATGTTACACCTACTTGGGCAAGATAAAAATCATACAACTTTCGATAGTATAATCATTGTTTATATTCCAAACCGAGTCAATAAGTAATCAATTCAAGGAAGCACAAACACAATTCACTTAACTACAGAAAAACTAGAAATCCGTAAATAAACATACACAGTCCCACAATCCACAATAATAAAGGAACCGTAACAACAAAAATGGCGACGAGTCTGTTCTGGAGTGAATTTAGATGATGTCGCTAAAGCGAAATAACCTGTACGGGTCTTAAGGTTAATAGTCTATGGTCTAGACGTTAATAATTGTTTATCAAAATGAGACTGAGGCTTATTGCACACTTACACGGCGACCGTCCTAACGGCACCGTTTACGCGATTTACCGCGTTCGTGTTATCCTTGCACACATGCACGGTTTTCGTCAGTTTGAGTCGATTTTGATTCGAGTATGTGTAGTGCCCCGCTAAGTAGGGTGGAAATTACTCTGAAAATCATTAAATAATAACAAAATGTTGTCTTGTGTAAAAAGATCAATATTCTTAAAATCTAATAAAAACAACTTCTTGTGTTTATAGCGATAACTTCGCAGTTTTCTAATTTCCTTTGTCTAGAATAAATGACGTCAATTGAATTACTAATCCAAGTTGGACACACTGATTTTCCTACATTTGGATAAACAAATCTAACAGGTAAAAGTTAAAGTTGCGCAATTATTATTGAAAACAAATCACGAGGTAGTACGTCATATTCTTCACTATTACAGACAAAGAAATATCATTTTGCAATGACGTCCATCCAGGGGTCTTTCTACTATAAATAAGAAGCTCTGGTCGGACAAAATATTCACTTAATTAGCAAAAATAGTAGTTGCTACTAGAAACTCTGTCCGTTTGAAATTTGAAGTTTTTATTTTTTTATTTAATTTTTTTAAGAATAAAAGTTTTGAGACTTAGCAGAAAAAGTCAAAGTGTTAGTGAGCAGTTTCATTGGTAGGGGCCAACAAGAAAGATACTATCCGCTACGATGAGAAGTAAGTGCCTGTACTATAGTGAACCATATACTGAGTGTTTAAACGATTTCATGACATTTAATATTTTATAAACATTTAAAGGTCGCACCATTTATAATATAAAAACTTGGGAACTTTGTGAACTTTGTGTGGGTTTTAAGGGATTTTAACTATGACATTTCTTTCTAATAAATGGTGTTAAAAAGTTTTTGAGAACATTTTCTTGCGCAAAGTAATAGGGTACTCTTGTGGCTGACTAAAGTAAATAATCATTGTAAACAACTATGCTAAAGGTTTTCTAATAATTTTTGAAAAAGGCTTAATATTAACTTTCATACTTTAAACAGAAATATTTTTATTTTTATTTTCAAAAAGAAGAATAAGATTGTTTTCAAATAAATTATAGATATTTTGGTTTTCCAGAATTAGGATTTTGATTATTTTTAAAAATTTAATTATTTTTAAAAATTCTATTTAATATATAATGAATAATATGACAGGGGTTTACATGAATTTTCAGCACAAGTTTAAAGATTATAGCGAGTCCTTTCTTTCCTTATCTTTGGAAATAATCGTATAAAACAGGTAGCGAGTTAATACTTAAGTAATAGTTAGATGATAGAAGTGCTCTTTTTATTAGTGTATTTTATTAGTGTAGTAGTGTAGTCAAGTAAGCTGTGAGTTGCCAGAAATCCTTGTAGCTGCTGCTGAGTAATTAGGCCGAAACATAAGTAAGTAAACTTAGTTAGGGGTAGGGCAGCACTACAATTGCGAGAGGTGCCGGGTATTTTAAAGCGTTTTGCCCCTACGCAAGAGGCCTAAGGTCATTTTATTGTAATTTTTTGTAAATTTTTGGCAACTCATTGAGCATAGTAAGGTTTAGGTTGAGGGTTAGGTTATTTAAAATAAAAATATGGCTACTGTAACTACCACCCCTGCGACTACCACTACTACAACTGCTACAAATATAATTCCTTCTCCGACAATTCAGCCAAGCGCTAGTGTTCATATTCCTCCTTTTCCGAATATAGCTCCGGGAAACCTGGTTATAGGAATAGACTCACTGCCAACTTATGATGGGACTACAGGAATCACTGAATTCCTGGCGGTCATCGAAGAGACGAGTGTTTTGGCTAATTGGACTAGTCAGCAAATGGTATCCATTGCTCGACTAAAGCTGCGTCAAAAAGCCAAACAGTTCATTGACTCGGAACCAGCTTTGTTAGCTACGACCAGTTGGACTACCTTAAAAGAAAGCCTTCAAAAACAGTTTACTCGACAATGTGTAAAGGGGTCGGCTATGAAGAATTTTATGGATTGCCGACAGAAGACCGGAGAAACCTGTAGACAGTTTCTCACCCGCCTAAAACTACTAGGAAATCGAACCATTACTTTAACAGGAGATCCTGTCGAAGACGCTCCCATCCAAAGAAAATTAGAGCAAGACATAACTACACAGTTTATTTTGGGTCTCGTCATGCCTCTTAAACAACGAGTGTTATCAGGAAATCCCCAAACCCTAGATGGCGCTCTTACAGTGGCAGAAAGAGAGGAATCTATAGAAAATCTTATTCACCCCTCAAGTGGCCGAGAATGTCGAGGCGTGAGTTGGAATACAACAGAAAAACCGCAAAGAAAACAAAATAACGGTTCCAATAATGATTTTAAATGCCGAAAATGCCACAGAAATGGGCATACTGAAAAATTTTGCAGGGTTACTTCTCCAATGGTTTGCTTTAAGTGTAATAAACCAGGTCATTTCCAAGCGACTTGCTCGCAGAATAATGGATGGCGGCAACAGAAACCTGAAACTTCCCAACGGGTGTGTTATACGTGCAGGCAACCAGGACATATTGCTCGAAACTGTACTAGAAATCAGCAAACTACTAGGCCAAACCATGCAGCTTTAAACAATCAAGCAGCCCCTTTTCAACCCCGAAGTTCGGCTGCTCAGGAGGCAAATTGGGAATAGAAACACAGAAGAGGGTAGAGATATACGCATGCTCAAGTAAAGGAACACAACATACAGGAAATGTAATTAAAGTTAGCATAAATGGAAATAATTTTTATGCTTTGATTGACTCAGGCGCATGCGTATCTCTAATAAAACCTAGTGTTGCTGAGGGGTTTATAAAAAAGGATAACGGAATATCGTTAGTTGATATTCAAGGAAATAATATACCCACCTATGGGGTGGCAAATATTTCTCTAAAATTTTCAGGGGTCCCCGTAGTGGATCATAATTTTGTTGTTGTAGATACTGATAGTTTTCGTACCAATGTATTATTGGGCATTGATTTTTTACAGAAATACGGGATTAAGATAGATTGGGAAAATAATTGTATGTACGCCTTTGGTTCTGTAATACCGTTGTTTACGGAAAACTTCGCTGTGAGCAAAGAAAATTTTATAACAAAAATTAATCTGAACTTGGACTTTGACAAAGAAAACTGTGTGTTGGCTCCGGATATGGAGCAAGAAGTTTTATCTGCTCTGCAGGAGAGTCAGAGAGATGTTTTTGCCAGAAGAGGGCGTGGTTCGCAGGAAAGCGATGGTTTATTTGCTCTGCAGGAGAGTCAGAGAGATGTTTTTGCCAGTAAAGGGCATGGTTCGCAGGAAAGCGATGGTTTATCTGCTCTGCAGGAGAGTCAGAGAGATGTTTTTGCCAGAAGAGGGCATGGTTCGCAGGAAAGCGATGGTTTATTTGCTCTGCAGGAGAGTCAGAGAGATGTTTTTGCCAGTAAAGGGCATGGTTCGCAGGAAAGCGATGGTTTATCTGCTCTGCAGGAGAGTCAGAGAGATGTTTTTGCCAGAAGAGGGCATGGTTCGCAGGAAAGCGATGGTTTATTTGCTCTGCAGGAGAGTCAGAGAGATGTTTTTGCCAGTAAAGGGCATGGTTCGCAGGAAAGCGATGGTTTATCTGCTCTGCAGGAGAGTCAGAGAGATGTTTTTGCCAGAAGAGGGCATGGTTCGCAGGAAAGCGATGGTTTATTTGCTCTGCAGGAGAGTCAGAGAGATGTTTTTGCCAGAAGAGGGCATGGTTCGCAGGAAAGCGATGTTTTGTCGGCTCTGCAGGAGAGACAAGGAGATTGTCCGGCCATGCAAGGGAAATGGTCGCATTTAAGCAAGGATTTTTCTGTTCTGCAGGAAAATCATGAAGATATTTTTGTCAAAGAAAATCAAGTTATAGAAACGAAGAACTTACAACAGGATAAACTTAAAAATAAAGGTGTTACGAATGACCAAGTGAGCAAGGAAAATATTTTAAATAAAAGCGATTACGAAGAAATCAAATTTATACAAGGTAACGTTACTTTGATCCAGGAATTATTAATACCTAGCAGGAGTGAAGCTGTGTGTCCTGCTATTCTACACAATAAGCAAAACTTTACAACTAGGTTTTTAGTTTTAGAACCAAGTAGTGACCTTCCTGATGGATTACTAGTTGCAAAAGTTTTGTGCAAAACAGAAGAAAAAATTCCAATACGAATTATTAACCTTACCAATGAAGATATTTTTATAAAGCCAAAAATCATTTTGGCTGTGGCATTTGAAGCTGACGTAGACCAGCCACCTGGGCACTTAGAACCGAATATTGTACGAACGATAAACGAAAAGAATACAAAAGACATCCTAAGCCAATTAGAGTTAGAAAATCCTTCGACTATGAATATGAAGAGACTAAGGAATCTAATAATTGAATTTATTGATATATTTAAAGCACCGGATCAAAAACTAAGTTGTACTACAAATGTGGTACATAGAATAATAACTACAGATGTGCAGCCTATATTAAAACGACCTTATAGAGTTCCTTACCATAAACAGGCTATAATGAAAAAGGAGATTCAGAAATTATTGGATGATGGAATCATAGTGGAGAGCCAATCACCTTGGAGTTTCCCGTGTATACTTGTAGAAAAGAAAAGACACCCTAACGAGGAAATTCAACATCGACTAGTAGTCGATTACCGTTCTTTGAACGATATTAGTAAGACTGATTTTTTTCCCTTACCGCATATAGGAGAAACCTTGGACAAGTTAAGTGGTGCCACCCTTTTCTCCACAATGGATCTCGCCTCAGGATATTTCCAAGTACCTGTCCATCCAGAGGATCAGGAAAAGACAGCATTTTCCACTCCAGACAACCATTATCATTTTCTAAGAATGAGCATGGGTTTAAAAAATTCGCCAGCTACTTGGTGTAGAATGATGTACCACATACTAGGAAAACTCACTTATAAGGAATGTCTAGTTTACCTAGATGACATTATTGTTTTTTCCAGCGATGTAGACACCCATCTTGAGCGTCTACGACATGTTTTCGAAAAAATGAAGGAAAACAACTTAAAATTTAAACCAACTAAATGTCATTTTATGAAAAAAGAAATTGAATATTTAGGACATATGATAAGCGGAGGAGGGTATACTACGCATCCCGATAAAACAAAAATAATTCGATCATACCCTGTCCCTAAAAATGTCAGAGAGGTCCGGGCTTTTCTGGGAATAATAGGCTTTTACCGACGGTTTGTTCAAAATTTTGCAAAAATTAGCCAACCATTAACCCTCCTTACTAAGAAAAATGTGAAGTATTATTGGCATACGGAACAGCAGAATGCATTTGACAGTTTAAAATTGGCTCTAATAACTCCTCCTATTTTAAAATATCCAGATTTCAATAAAGCTTTTATAGTAAATACTGACGCTAGTGCGACCAGCATAGCAAGTATTTTGTCACAAGAATATGATGGGATGGAACATCCTCTATGTTATTCAAGTCGAACGTTAAATGATGCAGAAAGGCGATATAGTGCCATCGAGAGGGAATGTCTAGCTGTGGTATTTGCTGTGAAATCTTACAGAAATTATTTAATAGGCACGCACTTTACAATAGTGACAGACCACCGGCCCCTAAAATATTTATTAACTATTAAGGACCCAAGTTCTAGATTAGCTAAGTGGTCGATGTACCTAATGGAATACAGTTTTTCCATAAAATATAGGCCTGGGAAACAAAATTGCAATGTAGACGCTCTCACACGTTTGCGAATAGAAGACGAACCACAGTCAATTGGACTGATAGCCAATTGCAATGAGGAATACATCCCTATAACATCGGCTATATGGAGTAAAGAGGAACTAGTAAAATTGCAGCAGGAAGATGAATACATAAGCAGGATTCGTGAGACAGAAAACATAGAAGATACGCCATACTATGTAAGCCCAGAGGGACTTATTTATAGGCAAAGACAAGCTAATCAACGACATGATCAATTATTGGCGCCTAGGTCAATTATACCAGAGTTACTAAAAATGTACCATGATTCTATTTATGCTTCTCACTGTGGTCAAAAGAAGACCGAAGAGCTAGTCAAAAGAGACTTTTACTGGCCCACGATTAACAAAGATGTAAAAAGTTATGTTGAAAAATGTCATTCATGTAATCTTCGAAAAACTAACTATCAACCTCCGTCACCCCTACAAGAAAACTACGTACCCACAGCACCATGGAGAAGAATAAGTATTGATCTAGTAGGGCCATTAAACAAAACTAGTCAGGGTAACAAATATCTGTTAACCTGTGTCGATTATTTAACCCGATATCCAGAATGTGTTCCTCTACCTGATATTAAAGCAGAAACTGTAGCAAAAGCTTTGGTTGAAAACATCATTTGTAGATTTGGAATACCTAGGGAACTAATTACGGATTGCGGAGCTCAGTTTACATCTGCGCTATTCCTTCACTTATGCAGACTGCTGGATATTAAAAAATTAAAAACCACGCCCTACCATCCTGCAGCAAATGGAATAGTCGAACGTTTCCATAGAAGTATAAAAACCATGATAAGTCATTTCGTCAGTGAACATAAAAATAACTGGGATGAAGTATTACCATACTGCCTAATGGCTTACCGAAATATGTCTCACTCAGCCACTAAAGAATCACCACATTTCCTTTTGTTTGGAAGAGACATGGAACTTCCCATACATCAATCCATAAGAGCAAGTGACCCAATATCCGACGTAGGTACAAACTATGTAACCGAAATCATGGAAAAAATGCATTCAGCGCACGCCCTTGCGCGCCAGAATATTGAAAGGAGCATTAAGGAAAGATGCGAAAAACGAAACGCTAAAAAGACAAAAAAGGAATTTCAATTGGGAAACCTGGTATATATGAATTCGCCAGCGATACCGGGAAAGAAACTGGCAAGAAAATTTTATACAAAATGGAAAGGACCCTACCGAGTTATTGAAAAGAAGGGTCCTGTTACCTTTAAAGTAAAGGAACTGCATGGAAGAAAAGAGCACATGGTGCATGCCGACCGTTTGAAACCCTGTAAATTAGACGACGATTTCAAGGAGTTTCCGAGGGTTCATAAGGAAAATCTAAATATAGATGCCGAGGAAGAAAACGAAGAAGAAATACAGAAAAGGGTTGACGAATTTTTAGACATAGGTAGGGAAGAAAATAACCTTTTGAACGATAAACTCTCAGAGGAAGGAGAAGAGGAGGCAAGCGATTCTGAAGTAACATATGAAAGCTTGGAGGATAGTGATTCCACAGAAAGCGAGGAGGAACCACCTGAACCAAATTTAGAAAATGTAAGGCGAACTCGCACTCGTGAGGTTAGGCTCCCTGAACGTTTAAAAGACTACCAACTAAACTAAAAATTAAAATACAAATAAAACCACCGCACAAATATTTCACTAATTACATCCATTGTTGCAGTGATGCAAGGACTACTCATCGGGACAGTGTTGGTCCAGTTGACTTATGCCACTCTGATAGCGTATGACTGTAAGAACCCGACAACAAATATATCGGTCATCTCGTTGCGTGACGTAAGCCCATGCCCAGACCCTGAGACAGGTTATTTAGTCGAGGAGGGTTTTGCCCAAATTATTGAAAAACGGCAATATGAATATGTACACGTGCAGTCATGCTTAGTCGCTGTAACAAGGATAATTACACATTGTGGGGCTTTTTCTCATCAATCTGCAGTGGAGGGTGGTTTATCATCTTATATTTATGAACTTGGAAGTGATGGATGTCAGAAAACTCACGCATTTAGGCAACTAACAGGAATTAATGGTCACGTGATTAGCAACCTAAAACCTAATGCTACCATATCTTCCTCATTTGTGATAGCAGGAAAAATCGATGCCAATTATAACTGTGAAGGTACCCAATATATTGAAGATGGCGCCCAATGGAAAAATGTCGTAGTGCAGGCGCACGTGAAGGTGACTCTACATGATTACTACGCTAAGGTACGTCTCGACACTAATGAGATATTACTACATAATGGAATTCCATGTCCTTTTCTGGAGGGTTTTTGCGTGGATACTGATCTAGGTGAATCCACCTGGAGCAAAATCTCCCCTCAAATGTGCCAACAGTTTAATATTTTATATGAAGGCCGCGTGACATTTGTGCAAGAAAGAGACCAGATTAGTGCAGGCCACCGCTACATAGTAGTAGAGGATCGAGCAAAGATATTTGCTATACAATTACTTCGTAAAGAAAATGTCTGTGGCGTGCTGGCCTGGCAAAGCGAGCACCCTAGGTTATTGATATTACAAAAGGCTAACGCTATAGAAGTTACCCCTTTTACACAAACTTCCACGACTAATGACGCAGATTTAGTCACCTACGTTAATACAAAGCTTTTATACGTAGAACAGTCATTTAAACGAAGCATTAACGACATGTTTGCTCAAACTATCCACAGAAGATGCCTCCTACACAGAGAAATATTAAAAAATCGACTTGTTATGGCAACCGTAAGTCCAAATAGTGTAGCGTCGCTATTCCAGAAAAAATTAGGGTATATAGCCAGACTCGGCGGAGAGGTCCTGTATATAATGAAATGTTTAGCAGTTCCCGTAGAAGTCCGTAGAGACACAAATTGCTATATCGAACTACCAGTAACAGTTTATAATCAAAGTTTTTACATGTCCCCCGTAACAAGAATATTGCAACAACATGGCACTCAAGTGGACTGTAGTACACTGTTACCTTCCATGTACTATATTGAGAATAAATGGGTTGGGTTCGATCCCTTACCGACCCAAGGTTTAGTACCTCAGGAGTTAAAAGTAGATACAGAACAACCTTTTAAATTCCAGTCTATAAAAGATTTAGGAACTGGTGGGCTGTACACGTACCAAGAAATACGAAATGCCCAAAATTCCATGGTATTTAATTTAGAAAGGAATGCACTTCATAATATTCTAATACGAAAAATAGCAGGACATGAAGTAGCACCCCAGGGATTCTCCACTTTAAGCCTATTTAATAAGGAGGAAATGGAAAGTTTAGCGAATTCAGCCATTAGAAAGTTATATGGCTATTTTACCATACTAGGAGATGCTACAAGTGGAATTATCGGTCTCTATGTGATTTATAGGTTAATAAAATTTATTATCGAAACCCTTATGAATGCCATATCAATACATAACATAACTGGGTGTACATGCCATATGGTAGCGGCATGTTGGGATACTTTGACGGTTGCTGTGTTGCATCATGTTCAAAATAAGCAAATGAAAGAAAAACTTAACAGGGAAG
Organism: Polydrusus pterygomalis; assembly: GCA_963969555.1. NCBI lineage: Eukaryota > Metazoa > Arthropoda > Insecta > Coleoptera > Curculionidae > Polydrusus > Polydrusus pterygomalis. The sequence goes on along the minus strand of OZ018375.1, from coordinate 31,764,439 downwards.
AAGGAAATTATTGGAAAAACCAGGAGGTGGTGGACGAAATAGTCACCACCAGCGGGATACGTAGCTCTACTGAGGACGAAATACGAATGAAGCAAGTACAGTTTTCAGGTGAAAATGAAGGAACCTCGGAAAAGGCATCAGAAATTATTAACCAAGAAAAGGCATTTGGCAATTTGCGAAAAGAGCTAGCAAAACTTCCGCCTGTACAGTGGAGTGTGTTCGGCCGCTCCACTAATAACGAAGGCAAGGAATTAAAAACCACGACATAAATCCCTAATATAGTTATAACCCATAAATAATATGATAACTTTAAAGAACTAGCTGACAAATGACCAGATTCGAGTTGAAATTTACCAGGTGTATTTAGTTAATAGGAATTTTTATGAAGTGTTAAGTTAGGTTAAGTAAGACAGTTAAAATGTATTTTGAATAGAATACTGTTACTGAAAAATTTGGGTTCCGTGGGAATAAGGGTTTAAAAATAATATTCCACTTATACCAGAGATAAAGAAAGAAAGAGAAAAGAAAATAAAAACTGTGCGAAAAAGATAGGAACCTTAGTTTATATGTTTAAAATAGAGATGGGCTATATGAGAATATAGAGTTTTAACAAAAACAGACAATCTTATCTTCCCCCACTTTGGCAACTTATTAGCGTATAGGGCCAATACTGATTCCAAGCAAAGAAAATGAATTAGCTAGAACCTTTAGTTGTTGCTGATTATTAGTACAGTTCAGAGGTGCCTTAGTTCTCTTATATAATTAAAAAAAAAAAAAGTGAAAGATGACCACCTGGATAGTGATGTTTCTAGTACACTTACGTCTCATATCCGATAATGAAATAAAGTGCCAGCTACTAAGGACGGCTCTCGCCCATCTACGAGATCTGTACATCCAATTGGGGGGTGACGGGCCGTGCGTGCCAGCATTGTTCCCGTTAAAAGCTTTAATCGCCCTGTGGAGCGAGTTGCTCCACGCGGAGTATCGGATATTCGTGGTGATGTGGGGAGTACGAGAGGGCCGGGAGATACCCCTCCAATATTGCGATTGTGCCCTCTGCAGTGGTGGAGTTGTAGGACCTAGTACTCCGGCACAATACTGGAATATCCTCCAGTCACAAGGGGTACCACCGTGCCCCTGCTCACTGTGCACCCGAGCCAGAAATCTCCCTGGCGACTCAATGAACAGCCCGTCTCAACCTGGACCATCTGGTGTGCCCCGGGGAACAGCCCGACAATACGTCCGGCCGGCACAGTTTGTGCCGGAGCAAGTAACTCCTATCCAGCTCCCCGCAGAACCTACGCCGAACCCGGAAGTCCGTATCGGTGATCCGCCAATGAGCCCCCAGGAGGAGATCCCCCGGTTCGTACCCCTGAGTCCAGTGCCCGTCGAACCGCGCCGACCCGAATCCATCCTGGTCGGCCACGGGCGTCCGATAAGGAGAAGGGACATCCGTTCGCCGGGCACAGCTGAGCCACCACGACACCACCGAAACGGAATAAGAGGCCGTGGAGGGCATGGTAGGAGACCTCACAATCCCAGTTCCAATCCACCCAACCCAGGGTACGGGATTGAACAACTCAGTGAATTTCGTTTTCTTTTTAGAAAAGACTAGAAAACAGACTACCTAGTGTTAGTGATTATTATTATCATCAAGTGTAGTAGGTATTAAGTTATAATTTTTAATCATTTTTCTTAGTGGTAAGTTTACCAAAATTTTTAAAATATTTGTATTTTCTTTTAATCATTTTTCTTAGTGGTAAGTTTACCTAAAGTTTTAAAATATTTGTATTTTCTTTTAATCATTTTTATTAGTGGTAAGGTTACCTATTTTTAAAATATTTGTTTTTTTTTTATCATTTTTCTTACTGGTAAGTTTACCTTATTTTAATAATATTTGTATTTTTTTTTATTATTTCAAAATTTTTGAATTTTTATTGATCTGAATTGTAAATCATTATTAGTATTAAGTGTAATTATGGTAAACCTATATACATATATATATTTTAATAAAAAATATTTGATCATTACATTCACCTTTCATAAATCATTCATTTATCATCCCTTGGGTTCAACCTAACCAGTCAGGTACCTACTTATTCGAGACGGAAGTCGGCTCGTGCCACCAACATCTGTTCACTTTAAGGGTCAGCACCCTCAACTGATATACTTGAATTGTACAAGCAAAAAAAAAAGATTAATGATTTTCAGAAATTGAAGTCTTGTCAAAATAACTTGAGTTATTTTGACAGAATAAGGGGGATGTAATGTAGTGCCCCGCTAAGTAGGGTGGAAATTACTCTGAAAATCATTAAATAATAACAAAATGTTGTCTTGTGTAAAAAGATCAATATTCTTAAAATCTAATAAAAACAACTTCTTGTGTTTATAGCGATAACTTCGCAGTTTTCTAATTTCCTTTGTCTAGAATAAATGACGTCAATTGAATTACTAATCCAAGTTGGACACACTGATTTTCCTACATTTGGATAAACAAATCTAACAGGTAAAAGTTAAAGTTGCGCAATTATTATTGAAAACAAATCACGAGGTAGTACGTCATATTCTTCACTATTACAGACAAAGAAATATCATTTTGCAATGACGTCCATCCAGGGGTCTTTCTACTATAAATAAGAAGCTCTGGTCGGACAAAATATTCACTTAATTAGCAAAAATAGTAGTTGCTACTAGAAACTCTGTCCGTTTGAAATTTGAAGTTTTTATTTTTTTATTTAATTTTTTTAAGAATAAAAGTTTTGAGACTTAGCAGAAAAAGTCAAAGTGTTAGTGAGCAGTTTCATTGGTAGGGGCCAACAAGAAAGATACTATCCGCTACGATGAGAAGTAAGTGCCTGTACTATAGTGAACCATATACTGAGTGTTTAAACGATTTCATGACATTTAATATTTTATAAACATTTAAAGGTCGCACCATTTATAATATAAAAACTTGGGAACTTTGTGAACTTTGTGTGGGTTTTAAGGGATTTTAACTATGACATTTATTTCTAATAAATGGTGTTAAAAAGTTTTTGAGAACATTTTCTTGCGCAAAGTAATAGGGTACTCTTGTGGCTGACTAAAGTAAATAATCATTGTAAACAACTATGCTAAAGGTTTTCTAATAATTTTTGAAAAAGGCTTAATATTAACTTTCATACTTTAAACAGAAATATTTTTATTTTTATTTTCAAAAAGAAGAATAAGATTGTTTTCAAATAAATTATAGATATTTTGGTTTTCCAGAATTAGGATTTTGATTATTTTTAAAAATTTAATTATTTTTAAAAATTCTATTTAATATATAATGAATAATATGACAGGGGTTTACATGAATTTTCAGCACAAGTTTAAAGATTATAGCGAGTCCTTTCTTTCCTTATCTTTGGAAATAATCGTATAAAACAGGTAGCGAGTTAATACTTAAGTAATAGTTAGATGATAGAAGTGCTCTTTTTATTAGTGTATTTTATTAGTGTAGTAGTGTAGTCAAGTAAGCTGTGAGTTGCCAGAAATCCTTGTAGCTGCTGCTGAGTAATTAGGCCGAAACATAAGTAAGTAAACTTAGTTAGGGGTAGGGCAGCACTACATATGGATCATGAACGTGCTGTGGCGAATTTTAAGTCTTACAGGCGTATTAAAAAACGAAGAAAGGCATGAAACAGAATTTTGTGGGTTCATCCCATCAATATAGGAAGGAAACAATTCGGTGCATTCTTTGTACTATTTGGTCAGTTGAGGGAAGACGAAAAAAACGTTTTTAACTATTTTAGGATGTCCATATCCAGCTTTGATGACCTACACGAACGATTAAAAAATTCGCTTCAACGTCAAGATACATATATATTATGAGAGAGTGCATATACAGCCTATGGATATGTTGGCTGTTACAATCAAAATCAGGATTGACCTCCAAACATATTTCCTTCCAGGCACTTGTGCAGTTTCTGTCCTTATATATAGAACTTGTTTTGTCCCAGATAACAGGCCTTGCTTCCACCAAAGATATAAGCATATCCATATCTACTGCCATTGCGAAAAATATGATTATGATAAAATACACTAACTAAGTAATGTTCCCGCCAATGAACCAAGTAAATGTCATAAGCGCGGTACATGTGCAAGCACTAATTAAATCTTAAACTCTACTGGGCATGTCTCTCCATCAACACGGTAACGGTCGCCATGAATTGTAGTGGGAGTTCACGGTGACATCGCGGTTGAACGGAACCGTGTACACGGTGCCGGTGGGTGTGAAAGGTCACATAATATGCTTGCTGCCTAACCCCTTAACCGTATAAACGGTGCCGTTAGGACGGTGGCCGTGTAAGTGTGCAACGGGCCTAAGACGGCAAGATAAAATAATATTTTCTAAATAAGAAAATAAAATAGTAAAAGTATTAACCTACCTTTCGCTGGGGCACTGCTTGTGGCAGTGGTTGCGCCTAAAATGGGCGTAAAACTAGTCGCCGAAGTTGTAGTAGCAGTAGCCGCTGACGATGTTGGCGCGCCAAAACTAAACTGCAAAGTCGGCGCACCTGTAGTTGTAGTTGCTAAAAATAAAATGATATATAACATGTATATTATCATAAAAATGTATAAAGAGAGAAACTGTATTTCTTTTGAAGCACATACAGCTTTGATCTAAACTTTAAATTGAATAAATAAAAGAAGCAAACATTAGATAATAGGAGACTACAACCTGTGCTTCAGGGTGTTGCTACAAGAATAAATCATAAGATTTTTACATGGAATACCGCTGCGAAAGCTTGAGGTGTATGGATTCAGGGGTAGAGTATTGGATTGGTTGCGGTCATATCTAACAGGGCCAACGCAGAGGGTAGTGTTTGTGTTAGTAGTCGAGTTAGTAGTGTAGTATTCTATTTAATAGTAAGAAGTTTAATCATCTACCCCTTAATCTGAGGCAGATGTAAAGTAAACGAAAGTTCAGAATTGGAGTTAAAAAATTACTAGTAGCAAAAGATTAATATACACTAAATGAGTAGATAAGTATCGAGGTAAGTATTTGTCTGATTATTTATTTTATGTATTTATTTTATTTATTTATTTATTTATTTATTCATTCATTTGTTTATAACAAGTAAAGAGTTTTACAAAGTTCCTGATATTATTACCAAATGAAAATATTTTAATTAAATTTTTTTCTAAAAACTTTGGGCTTATTTTAAAGCCACAACCCAGCTTTCATGTGTAATTTTTTAAATATATGTAATCTTAAGCAATGCAATACTGTGATAAATTTTATGAATAGAATGCTTGATCTCATTATTTCTAATCTGGGTTTTCTTAGCTGTAGTAAGTGTGAACAACCTTTAATTAAGGAGGACTTATATCATCCAGCGCTGTGCTTGTCTGTGCAACTGGGAGGTGATCGTATGGAGAATGGTAGTATCCAATCATCATATATCTATGATTATGCGAATGGGGATTTTAGATTGCTATATGAGTTGCTAAAATCAATAAGTTGGGCTAAGTTAAATGAGACTTCTGATGCTAATATTGCCCTTGAGGTTTTTTATGATAATGTTTTTGCATGTCTTGATCAAGCGATACCAAAAAAACAGGTAAGAAAGTGCAGTGGTGGAAGTAGGTATCCTAAGTACTTCTCTGCTGAACTTATTAAAAAAATAAAAAAAGAAAAATCGATTGCACAGACAAGTTCATCGTGGTAAGGCTAGTAAAGTACAACAACTTGAATATAAACTACTTAGGCGAGATATTAAGGCTCTTACGAAGCATGAGTACTTCACTTATCAACAAACAATTGAAAATAATGCTAATATTGATCCTAGTAGTTTTTGGAGTTTTATTAAAGAAAAAAATGGTGAAAGAGGCATTCCACAGGAAATGCATTTTATGGATAAGGTTTTCACTGATCCCACTGCCATAGCAAATGCTTTTGCACAATATTTTCAGTCAGTTTTCCAACTTTCGAATGTGGGAAGTATAACAGATTCTCAGGGAAACTTTGAATTCTCAACAGTAACAGAGGATAAGGTAAGGGCAAGTATAAAAAAATTAAAGCCTAAGAGGGCTACAGGAAAAGATAATATTCCTGCTTATATTTTTAAGGGATGTGTTGACATATTTGTTGAACCTCTAGTTACTTTGTTCAATCTGGCTATTAAGACCAATACCTTTCCTAATAGATTAAAAGAGTCTGTCATTACACCGGTTTTTAAGGCAAACGAAAAAGTTAAAATTGAAAATTACAGACCAATAAGTATACTTAACACTTTAACTAAAATTTTTGAATCAATCCTCTGCAATGACATATTGGACAACTTAATGCATAATTTTGTTCAGCAACAGCATGGGTTTTTGCAAGATAGGTCTACTGTAACCAATCTATATGTTTTTACTAATTATATAGCTGAGGCTATAAATGGCAAAGGTCAGATTGACGTGATTATGACAGACTGTGCAAAGGCATTTGACAAGGTTGACCATGGTATATTGTTGGGAAAGCTGAGAGATTTTGGCTTCTCTGGTAGTGCATGTGTGTTTATGAGGTCGTATCTTATGTTTAGGTACCAACAGGTTAAAGTTGGCCAATGTTTATCTAGGGAATTCCTGGTGACTTCTGGTGTGCCACAAGGAAGTAATTTAGGGCCTCTACTTTTTGCCATTTTTATAAATGACCTGTCCAACTGCATCAAGTATTCAATGGACCTTCTGTTTGCTGATGACTTCAAGATCTTTAGACAAATCACTTCATTTCAGGATTCTTACAAATTACAAATTGACTTAGACTCAGTTACTAAATGGTTTAGGGAGAATGGAATGTCTCTCAATGTTGATAAATGTGCTATTGTGACCTTCACTAGGAAGCAAAATTTCATAAACAATCAATATTTTCTTGATAATTCAGAGTTGACTCGGAGGGATGAGTTTAGGGATCTGGGAGTTCATGTGCAATCGGACTTAAAATTTAATACCCACTATGATTGTATCGTTAATAAGGCCTATAGGATGCTTGGCTTTGTAATTAGAAATACAAAAATTTTTAAACATGTCAATTCTATTATAAAACTGTATAATGCCTTGGTAAGACCTCATTTAGAATACGCATGTATCATTTGGGCGCCTCAAGCTAAGACGAATATAGATCTCATTGAAAGAGTACAAAAAAGATTCCTGCGTTATTTGTATGTCAGGAAAAATAATGAATATCCATATATGATATCGTATAGGAGTATGCTTGATTCTTTTAATTTTGTAACTTTAGAAAGTAGAAGATCTATGCAGGCTGTATTATTTGTATTCTTTATCATTAATAATCTTAAGTACAAAGACTTGTGTTTAATCAACAATATAAATATATTGGTACCTAAAATCAATTTGAGAATTAGAAGTATGAGGCTGTTTTATACAAATCCAATGGATTGTTCACCTCTCAACCATATGTTAGAACAATGTAATCAACTAATTGATAGGGCTAATATTGATTTATTTAAGTCAAATGCTAGAGAAATTAAGTCTTATTTCCTTAGATAACTACTACAGATCTAAATGTTAAATAGTAAAGCGCTTTAAAAATGTTGAAATTTTCTTTAGTCTTCTAGTCCGTAGTTTTAAGCTCTCTCTTACTTGTTAATACTACCTCTTTGTGTTTGTAAGAGATTAAATAAATAAATAAATAAATAAATGTGTGTGTATTTAAAAAAAATAGTATTGGATTATGCTTGGTTCCTAGCACCTGCAACTAGCAAAACTACCTACCTAGAAACACCCATCAATTTAAATAATTAATAAAAAAAATTTATTACCTGCTGCAGCCACCCCCAATCCAAAACTCAACCCACCAGCTGCAGGAGTAGGTTGAGTTGGAGGAGTCCCAAAACTTAAGCCCGAGGCTGTAGTTTTCGCTGGTTGTCCCAAGTTGAAAGTCAATCCTGTAGGAGAAGCTGTCGCCGCAGGTTTAATAGGGGTTGCACTTGCAAATAAACCTATATTGGGTTGTTTATTGTCCCCCACCGAAGCCACTGATTGATTTAAGTTAAATGGAAAGCCTCCTCCGCCGCCAGTGGGGGCTGTAGAAGCTAAAAAGGTAAAGGATAGATAATAAATGTATGCCTTCCTGTAAAACACAGATTTTATTTTCAGTGATTGCAGGTTTGCCTTTTGTATAAGTTTTTGGGGAATTAATAAAAAATTTAATTTTAACGAATTTTCCTAGTTTATAACGAGAATTTTTGTAGGTTAGACCAATATTAAAAACTACATGAAAATACTTGCTTGCAGTTGGTGTGGATGATGGTAGTGTGAAACCAGGAGTGGTTTTCGGGGTTGAACCGAAAGGAAAAGACATTTTTTAACAATTTGTTGTTACTTTAATTAACATGAAAAATAAAGCAGTTTTTAATTCCTTATTTTTCAAATTAGTGTAATGTTATGTTTTTAATTTTAAGGGTTCTTGTCACTTTTTGAGTCTTTGACAGAGTGACAGCTCAGCTCACAGAAAAATAAAGGGCTGCGCTAACAGCCACAGCACAGAACACAAACAACCACAACCTACACAAACAGGATCAGTGGGCAAATCCTTTTTTTTTCTGTGCCCAAGCATGGCTTGGGGTAGAAAAAATACTTGCTGTGCTAATTTAAATTTTTAAAAAGGAACGCTCAACTTAGCCGTTGGCTTTGCGTTGCTATTTAAAAGAAGCCTAAAGGACTCTGCTAATTATACGAAGTTGTCCAACCATTTTTTTCTGTGGTTGTTCACAAAGCGTTCCTTTTTAACAACTTCCTAGCAAATATTTTTAGTTCGCTATGCTGTTTGCAAGAAACAAAAGAAAAGTACCTATTGTTATGTCGTGTTTTGACTACCGCGTGATGTTTTATTAAACTGATGTCACACCGTTGGCACTGCTGAACATATGTCTGTTGTTGTTTTCAACAGAACATCGGGTGATGGCACAACGGTAATGTTGTTTTACGAACCGAAAAATTTTGATGGCTACAACGTTGTGTCCATCAAGCCAACAATTTCAGTAGATGGTTTTTCGGTTTGTTGGCTGTTGGATTGAATAAAATTGAGGTTAGTTTCGCGTATACGTTTTAAAAATAAATTTAATATTCTTTTTGATCTTGCAATTATGTAAAATGGAGTGTAAAATATATTTTTTAGTAATATTGAAAATATTACTCAAAGAACAGATGTATGTTTTATTCAAAATTCAAAACGCAGGAAAAAATACTGAACTGTTGACAGTTGAATTTGGTGTTTTAATCACCGTTGAATCGGCGCAAATCTGCTCCATCATACCAAAACATATGATATTCGATTTCAACCGGGCCGGACATCGATGCCAACAGAGTGGTGGAAAAAACAACAAGCGGCTAGTCTGTTGTTGTTAGGCTGGATCCACATACATCCGTGATACGCATCCGTTGTGTACCACATGATTAATATGAACCAATGAAATTTTAGGGAATAAAATTTCATTGGTTCATATTAATCATGTGGTACACAACGGATGCGTATCACGGATGTATGTGGATCCAGCCTTAGTTAGTTCCCGCCCACGGGGATGAATGTCGGATTGGGCAACCCGCAACATCTTGCCACCGGATATATGTCAGCCACCTGGCCATTTTTGAACGTATGTGCAAAAGCAATTGAGACGTACGTGCGATTAAAATTTGACGTTTCGTTAACCTTTCTTTTTTTAGACCGCCTTGTGGAAATGTTTTATTTTTTGTGATTTTTATCGCACCGGCATTATTATTTATGTTAAAAATGTCACTGAAGTTCTTAGTATTTCTCTGACTAAGTACTAAATATTGTAATATTAGGTATACCTAATATTATTATTAAGCTAAAAATATTGCAGCCGATAATATTCCTTTAGGTACTTCCAAATAATATTTCTTGGAGGGATGATTTTTTATAACCTTTGCAATTGAAAGTCTGTACCTGATTGTGAAACTTGCTAATTTGTATTCTAGCGACGTAACTAATCAGTATTTATTTGTTTCATTTAAAGAATATGATGAAAATACTAGACTTACTTATGCCAGTGACAAACTAGTTCGCTTACTCGATGTAATTCCACGAGAAATTGTATCGTTTCCTTAATAATAGTGGCCACATTGCTCACTTAGAAGATAAATTTTTAAATATTTATGGAAATGCATGAATTTCAAAAATTTAACTTCTGTGAGCAACGCGACATATTATGTAATGAAATTGTTAAATTATATATTCGATTAACAGTTTACAAATATTTAAGAGATAAAAATAATCAAAATCAAACTTTAAGTGCTGGACACTATAAAAAGCATAACATTTTTAATAAAAGTAAAGTTAATGACCCCAGTAATAAAAGATTTAAAACCAATTAAACAATTTTCTCAGTTTCTATTTAAAAATAATTCTTGTATTAAAACATTTTACTAATGTATGAGATTATTCTGCCCAATTTTTTTTTGTTTCATGTTAATGCATACCTATATACAAGACTAGCCCAATGTTGACCTCCACCGGATTAAGACTTGCCCCACATGATGACCTAATTTTAATAATGACCAGCCCTATATTGCAAAATTGAAAAGCATAGGCAAGGAAGCCGTTGAACGACACCACTGTGACTCTAAACTTGTACCTACTAGGGGTGATATAAGAATCACTGGTGGACACCTTAGATGCTTCCTTGGCTTATATTTTTGTACAGGCCCAGGAAGTTAGTCGACTCTGAATACCACCTTTAATCCCTTAAGAAACTTTTATTTTTGATAGTACAATGTGCAGTAACTAGTTCGTACCAGAAGTTCATATAGTTATGAGAAAAAATTCGTCTTGTGTTAGACTCATTGGAAGTTATGCCTTCTGCATTAAGATCTTTTTTGATCTAAAATTGAAATAAATTATAAACAAAATATGGTCGTTTTTTTTTCTAGAAAAGTCTTATTGTTGTTTATAGTAAATTAATTTCTTTAATGTTGTTTGCTTTGCTGTTTTTAATCGTGTAGAATAAACATAATTTTTCTCAGAAAATTAAAAAGCAAAGTAAACAAACATTAAAAAATTAATTTACTAACCTGCAATTAAAATTCCATTCCCCTTCATCCTCACCCCCTGCCACCTAAGATGGCGATCGGTTAAACGTCATTCCCGTTTCGTTCAATTAACATGCAAATAACGTTTCTCTTAGTTGGTGTTTTGTGGTTCCCGCCGGGCAGCCGACCGGTACAACAGAAGTGTGCCCCAACGCTCTCGATTCTCTTCGACAAAAAGTGTTCCAAAGTGTTACCCAGTGTTTTCCCCCTTTACTTTTCAGTTTTTCGAAAGAATTCGCTCTTCCGGTTTGCTTTTTTTAAAGCAAATCGGGGAAAAAAATATTTTTGCCCCCAACTAATACATTAAATATCAGCCAGAATTTGCCACCCAACAACATCAAGACCACCTAGATTTTTGCCAACGCGTGCACACAGACCGGGAACCGTCCTAGAGATGGCAATGGCAACACGTGCGGCGAACTTCTAGAAATCCGGACTTCTAAAACTTCAAGAGCCACAACTAGTGCAAAACTCAACCCAGAACATCGAGATCGGTCTCAAAACTATCCCAAAAGACCGCTCCACATCTCATCTTAGCTCATCCCCCCCGCCCGGATTGGATATCCAGGTAAGTAGTGGGTTTGTATAAAACATCTCACAACACTTACACGCCATTACAGGTTGTACACGCCACCGTGTTTTTAAATCCATATATAGTCCAAATATGGTGCCATCGCCCATCAGGCAGTTTTTCAAAACAATCCCCCCCCCCCCTCATCATGCCGATTCCCCCCAAAAAATCAAAAAATCTAAGACGTCGCACGGTTTTCAAGCGACGCACGTCCTTAAAGAAAATAAAGAATTGAAACTTCAGCTTGAAAATCAAGCGTCCCAACTACACTTCCAAACCCGGAAGATTAATGAGCTCCTGGAGCAAAATTCTTCCCTAATCAGGAGCATCCAGGATCTTACAAGTCAAAATGCCGCCCTGAATACCAATCTGATGTCTCTAACAGCAGAACTCAGGACCTCTCTGATACCACCCACCCTGCAACACGCCCCAAAAATAATCCCCCCTCAAAATTCGTCCCAAAAAAATTTCCACCCCGAAATAAAAGACATTTTCGATTCCAACTTCGATATGGAAACATTACCCATTGACAACCCGTTTCCCCTGCTCCCCCCAATAACTACAAGCCCCCTGTCAAGTGCGCGCCCAGAGCTCAGCTTGAATGCTCTAAAAACGAGCAATTCAGTGCTGAAAGCGCATCTAGACAAGTTAGATCCGGCATCCGCGGTCTAATAAAAATTGTTCCCCCCCCCCAGGTGACCCAAAATGACCCCCAAACCACTGTCATTAATAATGCCCCCCCCCCCCATAACCCCAAGGGATACAGTGCCGATCGTGATCAGATCGACAGAGCACTGGATTCCTTTATCCAAAAAGTTCAAAGAACTTAATTTTAATTTCCACAAGGCGATTTCAACTCGCCTTGGTATACAAATAACTCCGTTGTCATCGGCTGATCACCGAGGCATTACAAGGTACTCGATACCCTCAAAATCGAGTGCCACACATATTTTCTCCCAGAAGAAAAACAATTAAATATAATTGTCAGGGGTTCAGACCGTGGCATTCCAATTGAATCCATCAAGGAAGATATTGAAAGCCACGGTTTTACACCCATGCAAATATATCGTCTCCATCTGGGCCCATCCAAACGTGAGTGTCCCCTCATAAAAATCTTGCTCCCTTAAGGAGCAAAAAGATTTTTTCAATATTCGGTACATTGCCGATATGTCTGTAAAGATTGAATCCCAAAACTCCACAAATAAATCGCACGTCAATCAGTGCTATAAATGCCAGAAATTTGGGCATTCAGCTGTAAAATGTTTCGCAAAACCGGCCTGCCACAAGTGCGCAGTCCCGCATTATTGCACTGAATGTACTAAATCAATGGACACTCCGGCCAAATGCATAAACTGTGACGGTGACCACCCGGCAAATCACAGTCGATGCATCGCCAACCCATCGCCCCCCCCCCTGATATACCCCCCACTAATTCTGAGGAAGTAAAAGCACTAATTCTTATCTCAAAACCCAAAAAAGCCCAGGGTAAGGACACAATCAGTAATTCAGCGCTGAAAAACCTTCCGGATAACGTCATTGATAACATCACAATGATCATAAACTTTATGTTTAAAAATCACGTTTATCCCGACACGTGGAAAACAGCGATTGTCATACTGATTGCGAAACCTAATCAAAACCGCACTTTCCCCCAAAATTGGAGACCCATAAGCCTCATCTCGTCCATAACAAAAGTCGCAGAAAAAATGTTTCTATCCAGACTATGGGATATTCTTAATGAACTCCATATAATTCAAGATGAGCAGTTTGGCTTTCGTCAAGGTCACTCGACCGAAGACCAACTTGCCAGACTGGTCGATACCGCTACCGATGGTCTGCAGCACCAGGCCTCCACAGCACAGGTCGCTCTGGACATATCAAAAGCTTTCGACAAAGTCTGGCACGACTGCCTGGCATACAAACTTCATTATGTTTATAATATAAATATAAACTTCATAAAATTCATTATATCCTATCTCCAAATAGAAAATTCCAAACCCGTGTAAACGGTATTTTGTCAGACGTACGCGACATTGAAGCGAGCGTTCCCCAAGGTTCCCCCATGGCCCCAGTTGCATACATCCTGTATACTGCGGACATGCCAAAAACGCCATTCGTCGAGCTATACATATTTGCTGACGATACGGCCATGACGTGAACCCACAAAAATCTTGCACATATTCAAAGATGTTTACATGCAAACTCAGCTTAAGACGCTTATTGACTATTTTCGAAAATGGAAAATAAAAGTTAATGCTGAGAAAACACGACAAGCCATCCTCATCTCCAACAAGAGAAACAATAACATCAATATTCCAAACCTTGACCTAGACAACACCGAAATACCATGGAGCGACACCCTAAAATAACTCGGTGTCACTCTCGATAAAAAGCTCACATGGGCCCCCCATTTCGACAAGAAAATTAAAAGCGGAAAATAAGCATTTGGTCACCTATACCCACTCCTAGGCCGCAAAAGCAAACTGTCACTCAAAAACAAGACACTACCTTACAAACAAGTAGTGCGCCCCGCCATACTATACTGAAGTATAGCATGGTGCCAAGCTCCTAAACACGCAGAAAACGTCTTCAAACATTTCAAAATAAAATTCTTAAGGCCATCACTAACGCGCCCTACTACATTAGGGGAGCGGCGATCCACCGCGACCTTAAGGTAGAAACTATCAACGACTTCTAATACAAGGAGACCCCAGTGTTTACGTTTGGTCCCGATCAGAAAACGTTTTAGCATAAATCAGTGACGACAAACTTAAGCTGATTTCCTAAGATCTACCGCCTGTGTTTGAAAACGAAGGTTATATTGATTATGTTAGATCCATTTGTGATGCGTACCTATTAAGTTAAAATAATATATTAAATATGTGTACGTTTTTTTAAAATTTACTACTCGTAAAATTATTTATTTCCAAATTAAGTACATCAAATTATAATGTTTTAGGGAGATCCTATGACAACAATGTATGACCGCTTTACTCCATTTTACGAATATTTTTACTACGCGGCGGCCTTGTAGCAGCAACCATGGCGGGGTTCATTCATTTTCGAACCGCGCGGTGTTGGTAGGCTGATGGTTTATAAATATTTATATGCAACATAGTGTGTTTTTGTGAAAATATAACTATTAAGTGTTATTTCTTAGCTCACAATAATGGATCGCCAGTGAGTGGTGTGTAAAAAACTGGATTATTCTAACACCGGATTAATATATCCTAATAGTCTAAAGCATACAGCGTTGCCATTTTGCCCAAGGATGTATAATTGTAGACAAATCGCGTTTTATGAATGAAATGTTTTGTCTCCTTATTTATTGTCTTTGGAAACTATTCATGAATTTTTAAACAAAAGACATGCTGAGTATTTTAGCAAAAAACTGTTTCATCCTGATCAACTAATCCAAAATTCTTTCCCTATAAACCCCGCCCCAAATTTGCACAGAGTACGCCATAGGAGCATAAATGCTCCTATAACTTAACAAAAAACACCTAAATAACATCATTAAACTTCAAGCCCAGCTTGAATATCTGACCAATTTACTAAAATGAACCAAACCTAAAAAATTTGGTTAATTTCCAAAAATGCGAAAATTTTGAAAGTAAAGTTTTTCTTTTGAAAAAATTTAAATTCAAAAACCGACATTACATAAACACTAACGTACGCCAAAGGACAATTATGTCCTTTTAATTTCATAATTCAAAAGTGTGTAAAAGTGCCCATCGGCACTAACCTAACACCATAAAATCAAGAGAGAAGAAGAGAGAGTTGTTGTTTTGTTAGTGGTGTTTAGCGGTAAACTTTTAGAGGTTATGTTTATTTGAAACGTAATTATTTTTTATTTTGTTTTGTTCTTTTCTTTCGCTTTTGTTGGAAAAATTAAGTTTATTAAAAACGAACAAACCCTATAAATTTTCTTTGATTAAAAATACGATACATTCTACTATTTCTACTTCCTCAAAATGTCACCGGTCAAGTGTGAAAGTTGTAAAGAGTTTTCTACCAAATATAATCTAAAGAGGCATATGATAAAATATGATAATGGTATGAAAACCCTATTTCTTAAATGTGACGAACCTATTTAAAAATAATGACTTGTTGTAGGGACAGAATCTACTAATGATTTTCTCTTCAAATGTTTGGAAGATTGTCACAATTCTTTTAAAACAAGTGGAGATCTTAGATATCATTTAACTATTGGCCATGGATTAGAAATGACAAACAGTTCCTTGGAATTTACCAGTTTTGACGGTATAAATTTCAACAAATTTTCTACATGATTTGTACTTCCGTTTCCAATAAAATAGTTACTAAGTTACTGGTTTTAGATTTTGAGATTTGGCTGCATAAAGAGGAGAAAAATGCAAATGTGAAGTACTTTAAAGCTCGTGGAATAAAACGAAATGTAAACAATACCTTAGAAAAGGTATATCTATATTGCACAAGAACAGGTTTGTACAATACAACTTGTATTTATAGGTACTAAGTATGTGTAGATCTGTATTAGGTACCTTTATATATAATTATGGGATACAGTAAAACAAAGTTCAATTTGTAAATTTTCACTAGGTAAATAGATACCTATATATATATATATTATATTAATAGTGGAAAGTTAGAAGTTCAACTTTGTTTTACTGTATGCCAACATTATAATATGGATCTCCACCTAGTATTAGCTGAATCAATTAATAGATCTGTATAGTCATATTATATTGTATTATATTTAAATGTTAGGCAAAGAAAAAGTTGTATTGGAAGCAAACCGCAAACGCAATAAATGTAGTCAAGGCTGTTCCAAATTAAATTATGGTTGTACAAGCCAGATTGTTGTAACAAAGGATTTACCTTCAAATAAATGCTTTGTGGACTATTTCTCAACCCATTATGGTCATGAGGAGGAAATACAGCATTTAAGGATATCAAAGCAGTGTAGAAAAGAACTTTCTTTAAAACTTGTGATGGGTGTTACTACAAATCGGTAAGTTTCAAGGTAAAATAACATAGGAGAGATTGTAGGTAGGTACTCCTTAAAGTTTTTAAAAATTAATATTGGAAATTAAACATTAAACTTTTCATTTACAACAAAAAGTTATCAATTATTCTACTTCTATATTGTTGAATATATTATTGTTTAAGTGTAACATTGTTATATTCTCAGCGTTGTTATACTGTAGAATTATATTATTTTGGTTATTATTTAGTTTATACCTAATTTTATCATTGTTATTATTTTAACAGTTAATGGGGTTTTCCCATACCTAATAAATAAATTAATATTAAAATTCGATAGCTGAGTCATACAACAGGCAATAATAAAAATAAGATATAAGAATAAGTCGGAATAAGTTATAGAAGTTTTGGCAGTTGAACTTGAAAATAATAATTAAAAGGTGGGTAAAAAAAATATTTTTTAGTAGTGTTGAAATGCCCCAGACCCTGTGCTATTTTTCGGGTAAAAAATGTCCACAAAAATTCTTAAGGGTAAAATAAAATAACTAATATTTTTGGGATCATTACTAAATACTTATGTGCAGAGGAACTCTCGTTTTAAAAGAGCTTGCAAAATTTTACCCTCTTATCAGCAAAATTGTGGGAGCAGGTCAATTTCTTTAGTATTAGACAAACACATAGCCACGCGACACGTCACCAGTCCTAAAGGCAGGGGTGAGCATATAAAAGCAGTCAAAAATTACGCTCAAGAGAGTCAATATTTCCCAATCACAATTTAAGGTCGTTATGCTGCCAGTTTGTTCTTTGGTGTCGGCAAGTCGACACCCGGTTAATTTCATTATTGCAAATATTTCTCTGAAAAGTTCTGATCAGAAAATTATGAAGACACCAATAAATGGGGGGGTTTAAATTTATTTATTTATTTAATACAAACAGTACATCACAGAGAATACCTCCAGATAGTACAATAACACAAATACGTATACATCAATAATAAAGTTCATTATTAACATAATTTTTAAACCTTGTAAAGTTCTGATATCTAAAAATGTCAACGTTCTTAAAATTAATATTATAATTATTCATAAGTCTATAAGAAAAACGTTGAAATCGTAATTGGTCCGGTTATAAAATGAATAAAATAGTCGTCTTGAACGCGTTACTCTACTTGGGAGCCTGAAAGTAATTAAAGACAATAAGTGATCGCAATTGACTATACCATTAACTATTTTGTAAAGAAAAAACAACAACGCTTTTTCTCGACGTTTTTCCAGACTGTCTATTCCTACTAATTGAATTCGGGTTAAATATGGCAAATCCTTATATGGAAACCTTAGCTTATAGAGTACATATTTAGCAAATTTGTTTTGTATTCGTTCCAGACGCTGTATATGACAGTAATAGATAGGAGACCATATAACGGAGTTATATTCCAAAATACTGCGCACTAAGCAATTGAATACACTTTTAATTGCTGCTTTATCATTTATGTCAGCGCAGGTACGACGTAAAAACCCCAACATTCTAGAGGCCTTCAGAATTATATTGTCTATGTGCTTGTTATAGCTTAGATCACAACTGAAAACAACGCCCAAATCGTTGAAACTATCCACATTATTAAGTAAAATGCTACCGATGGAATATTGATAATTAATTGGACTAGTAGATTTGCTAAATTTCAGTACTTTACATTTACCAACGTTAATTTCTAAACCGTTCGCATTACACCAATTGACTAGATTGGTAAGGTCTTGTTGTATATGTAGACAGTCACTTATACACTTTACGACGCAAAACATTTTGAGATCATCCGCGTACATAAGACATTTACACTTTTTAAAAACAGACGACATTCTTTATAAAAATTAGAAATAAAACAGGCCCCAAATGAGAGCCCTGAGGCACCCCAGATACCACGTTTATTCCCCGAGAGATTGCACTTCCGATTCTGACAAACTGCTTCCGATCAGACAGATACGACCCAATCCATTTAAGGTAGGAACCACTCACGCCCATTTTAGAAAGTTTTCCGATTAGCAGCTGATGGTCCACGCGGTCGAACGCCTTTGTTAAGTCTGTGTAGATGACGTCAACTTCGGCTCCACACTCGACATTGTGAACAACATAGTCCTGAAATACTCCCAGATTAGTTACTGTGGATCGGTTCTTAAAAAATCCATGCTGCAGAGGGGAAATGTGATGCGCAAAACTTTGAAACACATCTTCCGTCACCAGCTTCTCCAACACCTTAGCCATAATCGATATCAAGGATATTCCACGGTAGTTTGTGATGTCTTTTTTGCTACCAGATTTGAAGATAGGCACGACCCAAGATTTTTTCCATACAGTTGGAAAATTGCAAATAAAGTTCAGTCAACACATCTGCAAGACAAAATCGGTTCTTAATTGTTTTAAAATAAAAAAGGTGACCATGGTACTATCGGTAACTGTAACAAAATCAATACACTTTTGCTTTCTAAGGGTCGTAAATTATGGGTCAGGTTCGTTGACACAGTCCTTTTTAATGTAACAGAGGTTACTTGTCTCCCTGGGTTTTTAGTATGTGGTACTTGAGAAAGATTGGACGTTATTAGGCAGTAATAATGCCTAGAGTTGGGCATGGTCAATTGACCATGACGTATTTGACCGGTCAAATTCGGTCAAAATATATCAATTTTATTTTATTATTTATGCATTTGTGATCTGTCCAGATTACCTCCTACCACCCAGGATAATGTTTAGTGTACCGTAAAAGCGCCCAACTTGCAACTGGGAGGTAACTTGCAACAAAATGCATGTCTTTAATTATGGCCCTGTATCTCCCAAACTATAAGAGATCGCGCTGCGCTCAATCGACCTAATCATTGTTCGGCGATCGCAGGTCGTGGTGTGCAAGAAAATTTGGCGGTAAGTGTAACTTATAACATGGATAATTTTAGCTGAATTAAGTATTTAAAATTTTAGTGATGTTTTGTTTATAAAAAAACTTCGGATGCGTAGAATAAACTAAAAGTAGTAGAGAAGTGTAATAACGATATTTGCATTGGGCAAACGTTCCGAACCATCACCTAACATTTTCAAGATCTTAATATGAACAGGGTCTGATTAAGATTTTTTTTTCTAGAAAAGAACATTTTGCAGCTAACTTGCAACTCTTAGTCGCTAACTTGCAACATGCCCAGAAATGCAATAACGGTTCTTGGTGCATGTATAGATATAAACATTATAGCGACGAAACTTTGCAAAATGCCTTGGCGATGCTTGACACTGGCAAGTCATTGAGAGCAGTATCGAAAATCTTTGGCATTACACCTTCCACACTGTCTCGAAAAAGGCGGCGTTTATTTAGTAATAAACATGGGGCTCCGAAGGTACTTTCCGACCAAGAAGAACAGCAGCTCGTAGGAGGGGTGGGGGGGGGGGGGAGGTCTGACACAAGTGATTCCAACAGTTTTTCCGTTCGAGACTCCTCATCTGATTACGAAACAATGGAGGATATTTTAACAGATCTTACTCCTGACAGTCCTGACTCTGTGGCATCTAATTATTCCATTGGAGATTTTATAATTGTCCAATTCAAATCTAAAACCTCAACGTACTATGTTGGATAAATCACTGAAATACTTTCCGCCGACGAAAACTTGTTTTACTGCAAATTCATGAGAACATTTTTATTGGTCGAAAGCACCCCGAAAATACATTTTTATATTTTCCACAGTTGATGACCTGTCAATTGTTGAAAATTCTATGGTTCTAACAAAATTAGAACTTCGTTTCAAATTTAGAGGTCACTACACTTTTAATCTTGAAGAGAGGTGGTCGCAACAAAAATTATTGTGATTTAAATATCTACATGTAGGTACCTACCTATTTGTTCCTCTTTTGTGTTCTACAGTTACCTACCTATTTGTTCCTTTTTTGTGTTCAACAGGTACCTAGGTATATGTTTTATTTTTTATATGTTGATTTTCTATACTTTAAACCTTAGTTTAAAAACCAATCAGTATTTTGTGCCTTACTACTTATTATTTGTATGTTTTTTCCTATTTAGGTTTATTTCCTTATTTTTTAACTAAAATTGTTTCTTTTGTTTCTAGATTTTATTTCTAGATAAGTTTATATATTTGATATATTAGCATAAGTTGACTTGTTTCACCAAATTGAAAGATGTATTTTCCAATAAAAAAAACATATTTTTATTAAAAAAAAAACAATTACAACAAGAACATTTTTTCTACTTTTGTTGCGTGTTGCAAGTATGATATAAAGCCGTTTTAATTGACAATCCTAAATAAATAAGCAGTGTTGCAAGTATGGGCCATCATGCACCTTACTTGCAACACTCAGTTTTTATTTATTTTTTCCGAAATGTGCACCTGACTGAAACAGGAATGAATGCTATTTGATAGCACCCATATCGACCAACAAAATCTAATTTTTGGTTTTAAACTATCTTCAAAAGGCTTCTCAGAAACGACACTTAAAGTACAAAAGTGTTGCAAGATGGGCGCTTTTACGGTATCGTTATCGTTATAGCGCCGTTATTTAAGAAAACAATAACACCTGATTCTGGGAATCCCAATAGTCGGCCTTGTTTATTAGTGGTTCCCGGAACGGATTCAATCACAATGAAGGAAAGGAATAGAGAAGTTATTGTTATTCTCTTTTTATACCATTTTCATAGACATTTCCTTCTCAGTCTATTTATTTTCATTTTGTATTTGCCAGAGTTAGGGTTTGCACTTGCATTGCATTTTTGTGAACTAACGATGCTACGTCGCATTTACGATGAGTTTGGGGAAGTCCCCCGGGAAGTCCAAAACCAAAATTTGGAATTGTTTTACCGAAATAAGAGAAGAACACAAAGTAAAAGGGAAATGTATCTACTCTGGAGCAACTATTGAGATATACACTTATAGAATGTGTACCTGGATGGACCTAACTATATCATCGATTTGACCACCCTGTATAAAATTTAGGTATGGCAATAGACTTTTCAGAACAAGCAAAACTTGTTATAAAAACTTAATTTTTTCCAAAATACAAAATAAGAAATTTGGCAAGTCTAGTTAGTAAGTGTAGTTAGGTTCATCCACTGCATTTTTAAATTTAAATTTATTTCAGTCAATTGACTGGTCAATTGACCGGTCAAATCCACAACCCTAATAATGCCACCTTCTAAAGTTAATAATAATCAATCCTAGTTAAAGAAATGGGGGAGTGTTAATTAAGGGCAATGTTTTATTTGTTAATACCCAAGTAAAGTTATCAGAAAGAGTTATAATTATTATTTGTTATGATGTTGCCTGTAGAACGTTAATTTATAATTGGTGCACCCAAAACGGTGTGATGGGTTTTTCTTAAAATGAATGCCCGACAGCAGGAATGACTTGAGTGTCCTCTACTGAAGACCAAACTACGTAGTACCTTTATAAAAAACCTGTACGTAAATCTATAAAAATATTCTGTAACTAAAATGACAAATAATTTTAATAATAATACGTACACGAAAAAGGAGCGATATGTAACAAACTAAATTGAAGATTAACGGGAAATCAATCAAAACAAGAGTGTGGTCGCAGACCAACACAAATAAGATTATTACAAAAAAGAGTTTCCTTTAAGTAGAACGAGCTTTTCAAATAAGCTGTCCGACAATCCATTTCGCCGATGACGATAAACATACAAGTTCTGACTTCTAACATCATCTTGTCGGTAAAGTAGGTAGTTATTTGCAATAGGTAGCTTAAATTATTTTTTAACTAGCTTCTTTTAAAAGTAGCTTCATGAATACACTTAAAAATAATGTAAAAGCTACAGCTACAAACTACTTAGTAGTATAAAATGGCATATTTGGCTCAGCACCGGGAGATCTCGCATAACATAACGTTAACGTAAGAGTTTTTGCATGACTCAACGTTATTATTGATTTGTGTGTATTTTAGCTGAATACGTTAACGTTATATTATTTTAGACTATGCAAAAACTGTTCTAGAACAATTTTGAGGTTATAGATCGGGGGTTCTAACATGACATACGTTATTATTGATTTATATGTATTTTAGCTGAATACGTTAACGTTATATTATTTTAGTCTATGCAAAAACTGTTTGTTTAATCCTAAACATTTGACGTATTAAACAGTTTTTACACGATTTAACGTTATTATTGTTTTTTAATCGAAAACCTTAACGTTATATTATTTTAGTTTATGCAAAAATTAATGTATAATGTACTTTATAATTTTTTATTAAATAAGACGGTAATTATTTACATAATACAATTTATTACTAATAATAGACATACAATGTTGTAAGTAGGTTACATAGTTTTATTTAAAAATATAAAATAGAAATTACATTGGTTGTTGTTGTGTTACCTTCTCAATATAAGGTCTCATTTTAGTTAAGAATTCTTGATTAATTCGTTGAAATTTAGTTATATATTCCCAATTAACACTTTGTTTATGTTGTCGAATGAAATCTTCTGATAGTGTTTGATAAGTACTAATATAGTCCCAATTTACCATTGTTTGAAATTCTGTAATGAAACCGTCTGACAATAATTGATATTAAGAAATATAATCCCAATTGACCTTGTTTAAGAAAGTTCTTATAAAATCTTCAGTTAATTTTTGTTTTTTAGATAAAATATTCCAATTTAAATTTTCTTGAAAAAATATGATGAAAGTACTGTGAAGGTCGCTAAAGTTTGAAATATTATCCCAAACCTGAGAACAATTATTATTATTATTCATGATTGCTACTACTACTACGTTAATATTATAACTATAATATCTATTGTTTGTTATGATTTTTATATACAATTTATATAGGAGTAGGGATAGCTTATGACCCTGAAGAACCGAAACCATTATTATTTCTAGATGTAGAATCTACCGTAACAATTTCCATCAAGTCTGGATAAATAACTTTTTCACAAATTAATTGAGCTATACGTGCCCCAGGTTTAATTATAACAGTACTTTCACCATGATTAAAAAGTAATACTTTCACTAAACCTCTATAATCTTGATCCATAACACCAGCACCTACATCAATCCTATATCAAGTGCCAATCCAAATCGTGGAGCTATACGACCATACGTGTTGGGAGGAAGTATGATTTTTAATCCTGTGTTAATTAATGCTCGTCCTCTTGATTTAAGTTCATGTGTCTCTATACTATAAAGATCATATCCTACACTTCCAATGCTTGCTCGTGTGGGTACAAATGCTAGGGGGTGATCTCTGCAAAACTTGAGGACAGACATCTGAAATAATAATAAAGAAAAAAATTTAAATAAACATCATAAAATTAACAATTAATTAGTTATACATACGATTACATATCATCATCGGAGTCCCACATATTCAAATTCATTTCACAATCTGAATCATATGATGATGATACAAATGAATCTTCGAGACTTAGAGAGCAAGCGTAAAACGTTAAATTTGTATTACAAAATGGAGTTAATTTGCATATTCTACAATATTCATGTACTATAGCCTTTATGATTAAACTACCAGGCCAATTGACTTTAACAAATTTAATGGAGCTTAAAAACTCACACGTAATATTATTTTTATTTGCTCTTAACCATTTAAAACATGTATAACAGACCGACATAATTTTATTATTATTCAATAAAACTTCATATTTATGTTTTCTAAGTATAAAGTTACCCAAAGAGGAACTACCAATTTGTTTTAAAAATTTTTGACAACAAGGTTGCATTATATTACCCTCTAATAACTGTATATGGGACATACATTCAAAGTTATCGAATTCAAAATTAAACGTATTAGAATAAACTTTCCACATAATTTTTTTTTTCTGAACCAATTTTTTTTGGATTTCAATAGGTAATATATCTAGTTTAGTTGAAAGTAATTTTGGAAAGCCATTTTCAATATTAAAAATTGGTTGAAAGCAATTAACTATGCATATGTCTAATAAAGATTTTACATTGTATACTTTTTTCAATATCATAATCTTGAGTAACAGCACAAACATATGAACTAAATGTATGAGACATTATTATTATTATTAATATTATCATTATTATTATTATTATTATTATTATTATTATTATTATTATTATTATTATTATTATTATTATTATTATTATTATTATAACTTACTCTCTAGAATCGAAAAACATTAAATTTCCTGTAGCAATAGGTGCTGTATTTATCTGAAATTTTCCGACTTTCAAACTTTCGATTCTCACTCCAGCCTTCAAACAAGTGCATTTTTATCATAATGCCACTAGTATAAATATCGATTAAATGCAACGAAGGATTATAGTAGAAATATTGCTATCGTATTGAACATTATCACACTACCGAGAAGAAACGAACTATTTTACAATCCAGTGGTTTAATATCTTGAAAATAAGATTTGGTAATTAATAATATTTATGTTTATATTTTTTTATTTTACAGATATTGTGCTATAAATTTTTTTTATTTTACAGAGACTTAATTATTATTTTTTTATTTAAATGAATGAAAATTACAATTGTTTTAAAAAATTCTCCTAATTGAGTAATATTTATTTTTTATTTTAGATCATCAACTAGTTATAATATTCTATATTATAATACAGTGGGTTAATATATAATAATATTTAAAGAGATTTGGTAAGTAATTAAATTTATACTTTTTAATTGTTTTATATTATATAGGTATTTTTGAATTTACAGAGATTTAACTCAAATCAATCAATCAATCTACCACAAGGTTCATTTGTTGTTGTCATCGTCGTTGTCGCTTAAATTTCTAATTTCTGTAAGTATAGTATGAATAATTTTGATGATGATGATGATGTTGAAATGAATGAGAATTTTGAATTTATTTTAAAGAAAAATGTATTAACTTTAAAGAAACTTTCAAATGGGGTAATTTGTAATCGTTTAAAAAGCTCTCTTAGTTGTTTTTTGTTACCTTTACCGATTCAAACAAGGGTAGTAATTTTGAAGGATTATAAGAAATATTATTTTGAACAAAATTTGGGTTTACTCGATAATATATATATATTGAATTTCATGCTTTTATTTCAAAGTATTACATTAAATTATTTGATAGAACTTACGGGTCAAACATTAGCTTGGAAAATTATGAAGAATTTACTGAAAAAATTGAAAACAAAATTTCATTGTATTATTTTACATTAAATTGGTATGAAAATTCATTTAGTTGCTGTTTTACCTGTTTCAAAAAAGTTATTGGTACATTTTCTGTTATTCAAATTTAAATTTAATTACGATTAATAAGGTAAATCTTAATGAAAATATTTCTTGTAATCAACTGTTTGAAAATATAAGAAATTTAAATTATTGGTGTGATATTTGTTGTGTGAAAGTACTATTTACAGTTTTCAATAGTCGTATAGAAATTGATTGTATGAAATTATTTATAAGTGAACGTATAAGTAATTATGAAATATTCCCTGAATTATAATTGTTTAACCTAATGTAGCAAAAATGATGAGATGGGATGATTTAACAAAGGAGTTAGAGAGGCTCCTTGATGATGACGAACCGCTATCAACAAGACCACCACCTCCGTTGATTGATGAAAGTTGGGATGAAGTAAAGATGAAGAAGCCATTATTTATCTATTCAATACTTGACGACAAAAATAATGCTGTATTTAATAAACGTCCAACAGAAAAATTAAGGTACGATCCAAACTGGAAACAGTTTATGAAAATGGATCTATCGAAACCAGTACCTGTATCAACAGTTCCAGTAGACGATTCGTGGGATGAGGTTCAACCAATAGAAAATTACAACCCATTACCCTACATTTAAAAAAATAATATTATTCGAAATCCACCTCCCAAAATGTCGAAAAAAATGAAAAGGGAATTTCGAATGTCGGAAAGGATTAGACTACAAGCTTATGCTATACAATGAGCATAGGTTTGTAAGCTATTTCTATACAGCTCCATGAAATTGTTTTTAATATTTCTTTATTTTTAGAATATGAATAAACTGGGGGTACTAAACTTTTTGGGCAAACTTGACTATGAAGTTGTTAAATTGGCCGATATAGCAATTGACACAAAACATTCTATTTCACAATTCAGGGCAGTCGAGACCGTTTATGGTAGACGTATCCTGGCAGTGTTTGATAATGGTAAAGCAGTTTGGTTACCCGAACGATTCAAGGATCTCTCAGATGATTACTTAGAGGGAGCAAGTAAGGGAAAAAAGATATTATTTATTTACAATGGTAAGAGGAAAATAGCCTCTGGGCGAGAAATAAACGATATAGAATTTGAATATTCTGAATAATGTCATTATCTAAAAAGTTAAGGGTGGAGTTAAATCCGGTTGTAATTGAAACTGCATTTAAATGTAGATTATTAACTATAGAAATTAAAAATAATCTAGATATTTTAGATCCAATGGTATTTTTAAAAGAAATTGGAATTATATTTCCTAGTTTAGTAAGAAGAATTCATTACTTTCCAAGCAAAATTAGCGCAACGTTAGTGGGGAAGTTTATTATTCCAAAGGGGGATGATCAACCACTTATAGAGGGTATAACTGAAAATACATTATATTTGGGTACCAAAAATGAAATTTTATATGATTTAAATGATTATGAAGCTTTTTATAAAGAACATATTTATGATAAAATTTTAAGAAAACTTTCAGACTTTTCAGGTATGGGCCCAGGGTGGACTTTAAAGGAAATTATAAAATTAGATTTAAAATTTAATAAATGTTCATTAATTTCGGCGGGTGCTAGTTTTAGGGATTTACCTGAAGAAATTAAACGCAAAAAATGTTGTGTTATTATTCAAAATAACGACAGAGCTTGTTTTGCATGGGCGATAATTTCAGCTTTGGAACCTGTTAGAAAGAATGCTAATAGGATAACGTCTTATCGACATTACGCTGAGGTGCTTAACTTAAAAGGAATATATTTTCCATTTTCTTTAAGACAACTTTCAAAATTTGAAACTCAAAATGAATTAAGTATCAACATTTATAGCTTAAAAAAACGGGGTACAAGTAATGAATTTTATATTGGTAAATCTATCCCATTATTTAATGATAATGACGATTTGATTTATAGCAGTGATGAAAGTGACAATGAGGTTATAATAAAAAAAAAGAATAAGTTTGAAATTGTTCCAATTGTAATCTCTAAAAAAATAATAGCTAATAGACACGTTAATTTATTATTAATTCAAAAGGGAAATAATAATGAAGTTATCAATGAAGAGTCAATTTACCATTACTGTTGGATCAAAAATTTTAGTAGATTATTGGGAAACGGATTTAATAAAAAGGGGGGTCAAAAATATATATGTTTTCGATGTTTATCATATTTTAAAAGTGAAGAAAAATTAAATGATCATAAGGTTTACTGTTTAGAACATGAAGGTGTAAAATGTGTAATGCCTACAGAAGAACATAAGTTTGTTTATTTTAAAAATTATTCTCATAAAGAACGGGTTCCTTTTACTTTATATTGTGATTTAGAAACGTTGCCAATGACAATGTCAACTGTAAACCCATCAACTGATTCGTCATTCTCCGTATTATGCGAGAAACATGTACCCTATAATATAGGATACATGTTACATTGTTCATATGATAAGTCCTTATGGAAGTATAATTCGTTTTCGGGTCCAAATTGCATAGATTGGTTTATAAATGAATTAAATGAAATTGCAAAATTTGTCTGTAATATATATGCTAATATTCAAAAAATGAAAGAACTTACTGATGTAGAAAAAAATATCTATAATCAAGCTGTAATTTGTCACATTTGTGAAAAGGGCTTTAGCGAAACAGATATTAAAGTTCGTGATCATTCACACATAGGGGATGGGAAATTTCGAGGTGCCGCACATCAATCTTGTAATTTAAATTACAAATTACCAAATTTTATTCCAGTTTTGTTTCACAATTTGTCTAATTTTGATAGTAAATTTTTTATTCAAAAACTCTGTACTGATCTTGAGGGGCCCTTACACGTATTACCTTGTAATAAGGAAAAGTATAAGTGTATTACCACAGAAAATATAGCTACGCAACAGAACGATGGAGACGTGGCAACAAACCGCCCCCGAAAAAAGAAGCCGGCTGCCGGCAGCGGGCTTCCCTACAAGATTCAGGCGGTTTCTATGGGAAGATTTCCTAAGAGATGTCGTGCGTGCAAGTCCCACGTTGCCAAACGTACCGTTGTGTATTTAAATGTGAGGAAAAGTATTTTAATAAATCAAAGTACATCTTATAGAAAATGTAGAATTATAAAATTTAAAGGGCTGATTTTAAAGAGTATATTAAATTTATGTATTACCAACATTAAAGCCTTGATACAACATATTTTATTATCATGGAAAAGATTTAGGCGATAATTAATGCCAACACAGACTAAGTAGTGGCGCAGCGAGAAATTCCACCTAGGGGGGGTTTTTACCACAAAAAATGTTCTTATTATATAAGGTAGGTGTACTGCAGGCAATGCGGTGTAGGCGACATATGTGTTTGTCTATTATTAATGGGTACCTACTTCAATAATAACTATTAAGATTAATTTTTTAATAAGTCTTTGGAGGGGTTGGTTGTGATGAAAACGAATTTCTTGGTTCACTAAGTTTACCAATTATAAGTGAAACAAAACAAATATATTATAATATAGTACTTCCAAAATGTTTGTTTTTAAAAATATATCGAAAATGTAAGTAGGTACAGGGCCAGTTAAAGGATGGGGATGTTCTAATGGAATTATTTAGATCATTAACGATAGGTAAGTAAAGTCAACTTTTTTATTTCTACGTTAAATGTATATACTTACATATAACTTTTGTCAGTTTTGTTGAAATATAAGTATATAGGTAGGTGTACTTTAGGATTATTATGCTAATTTTTATTCTTTTAACGTCCAACTTACTGACAATTTTAAGTTTGTAAAAGCAAGCAAATTTTTTGCAGAATTTCCTACCAAATTGATTTGTTAGTGCCTAAATTGTATACAGGATAAAATTATGCAGTTTCTACATTTACTTTTTGCTTATAATATGATTTTCGAATTCGCGATCCGGCACTTTCCCTACTAAGCAGCTATCTTTTAAATCGTAGACAAAAAGTTGAAGTAAAACAAGAATTTAGTAGTCTACAGGAAATTAAGTATGGTGTACCGCAAAAGGGACAGTATTGGGTCCAACACTGTTCAACATTTATATAAATAATTTGTTAATTCAGAATTATACTGGTGAAGTAATATCTTTTGCGGATGACACAGTTTTGTTTGTTGAAAGTAACACATGGAAAGGAGTCGAACAAAAAATTAATTGTAATTTACAAAAAATTGTGCGGTGGTTGGATGATAATTTGTTAACCATCAATTTAAGTAAAACCAAGTATTTACCCTTTGCAAGTAATATCTCAGGCCTTCCGCAAAATGAGCAAATAAATGTCGACTTACCATTTCGAAAAGAAAAGATTTGGAACTTAGAAAAATCTGACTCTGTTAATTATTTAGGAATATTATTTGATAATCATTTAAAATGGAACAATCATATATAGCAACTTACTAAGAAACTTCGGTCCTTATTTTATCTGTTCAAACATATCAAAAAAATATCTGACATAAGTTGTATGCGAACAGTCTATTTTGCTTTAGTTCAGTCTCTGTTAAGCTACGGAATAACTGCATCGGGAGGAGCTTACGAAAATACCCTTAAACCTTTGGAAGTTGCGCAAAAAAGAAATATTAAAAGTATTTATGGTCTAACTATGAGATTCCCCACTGATCAGCTGTTCGAATTTACAAATTTTTTAGACATTAGAAATATTTATTACAAAAATTCCCTACCATATTTAATTAGAACTAATTATTTTGACTTGCCACATACACCAAGCTATCAAACTAGGTTTCACCTTGATAATAAAAAATTGCCTAAAATGTCCACGTCGTTGGGACAAAGAAGTTTTTTTTATATGTGGAATCCAGGTTATTTAACATTATTCCACAAAATCTTAAAAGTATAATTCGTCAAGTAAGATTTAAAACTGGATGAATGAAATGGCTTATTGCTAATTCTCCAATAATTATCTAGAAAACAAAATTGCTCTAAGATTCTTTGCTCCTGTGCGTGCAATATTGATTTCGCTTATTTGCTTACTTTGCAATTTTTATATTTTTTAAATTAACGAAGTTAAAAAATAACATACTTAAAGTAAATAGATAGTTCATTATCACAATTAAAGATATTAGTAAATAACTCATTATTATTATATTAAATTCTGTAGTATCTAAAAATATATCTATACATTTTTTGATAAATTGATACTCAAAATCTTATGTATTAGATTTGGAGTACGCGCATTAACTTAACACAAACACACACAGATTAGCAGTCAAGCATTATGCTTTGCAAATCTGCTGATGTGTGCTCTTACTTTTCACACATTTTTTTATTGATGATCGCAATTTTCAATATATTTGTTTATGTTATTTACTTATTGTTATTCATGTATTTATTGTTTAATGAAAATAAATATATTTTTGAATTGAATTTAAGGAGTGCCTATATAATATGGAGATTTCATTTATTATAAGTGTTAAATAGTTTTCACTATGTTTCACAGTGTTTCACTAGAAACATATTTCTAGTTTGTGGTGTTTACGTTTATGTTGTTTAGGAGCAAATCGTAAACATATAGAGAACTATATAATATGTTATATATGTGATGATACAAATGTGTATTTTACTTTTATATTAAAAAAATTATGAATCGTTTATATTTTACTTAATTGTTTACATTCCTCCTCGTCAGTAAGGCTGAACAGGTACTATATTTTTACATGGGAAAAACTAATTTCAATTATTCTGACCAATATAATAATTACTAAGGTAAGAGATTAACAAGGTTATATGGTAGTTTTATTATTTTAACAATGTATGAAATGGGACGGCTTAAGTTAACAAAATATTTAAAAGCCATATTTTTGTATACTCAGTAATTATCGAATGTAATATCTACCACAAGATGTTTCGGGATTACCGAATAATACTTTTGGAGGAGTGGTGTTGCTGATGGTAACTCGTTGAGTGCCAGGTAAAAGTATTAGGTAATCCCAAAACATCGAGTGGTATTCAAAAGATTATATAACGAACCATAATTTGAATAATTATTCATTTTTATTATTATTGATAACAAAGTTACAATTATTATAATAAATATTATTTACTCCAGTGCGATTTTTCTGTATTTTTTGGCCTCAAATTCACTTCGGACAACGAAACACTTCCAAATCTCGTTTGGTTTGACATTTTTTTTTTAAATTTTGGTCAAGAGAAATTGCTGGAAATTACTTTTAAGTTCCTCATTTCGCCGCAAGGGGGCACAATCAAAAATTGTTTTTTTAAATTCTACATTTCTCCAAAAATTCCCGTATTAAGGTATAACTCTGATTACATTATTCGAAAGCCTAGACAATTCCTCATCATTTTGGTTTAAGGCTCATTGGCGTACCGACCTTGATAAGAGTGGGAGAAGCTATTGAAAGTGTAAACATTAAAATCGCTGTAACTTCTAAACGACTTATCCGATTTTACTAAATTTAAGCTTGTTTGGAAGGGGAAAATAAGTATCTTCAATTGCCGTATCCAACAGTACAATGTTCTATATATTCTTCTATAAAATTGCTAGAGGGCGCAATTTGTAATAATAACAGTTTTTTCGATTTTATCCCGAAAATTCAAATCATACGGTATAACTATGACATCATAATCGAAAAGTAGATGAAATTTGCAACAAAAGATGTGAAGACCGCAGTTCGATATCTTTATTCGTTTCAGAGTTATTGCCAAACCAATAATGTTTAATACAAATTGCGCCCTATAACAATTTTATTAGAAACTATCGTGTACCATTAGATACGGCAATTGAAGGTACTTCCAAACAAGCTTAAATTTAGTAAAATCGGATAAGTCGTTTAGAAGTTACAGCGATTTTAATCTTTACACTTTCAATAGCTTCTCCCACTCTTATCAAGTAAAATTGTAAACATTAAAATCGCTGTAACTTCTAAACGACTTAACCGATTTTAGTAAATTTAAGCTTGTTTGGAAGAAAAAGGTAAGTATCTTTAATTGTCGTATCCAATCGTACAAGATAGTTTCTAATAAACTAATAAAATTGCTAGAGGGCGCAATTTGTATTGAAAATTATTGTTTTGGCAATAACTCTGAAACGAACAAAGATATCGAACTGCGGTCTTTACATCTTTGGTTGCAAATTTCATCTACTTTTCGATTATGATGTCATAGTTATACCGTATGATTTGAATTTTCGGGATAAAATCGAAAAAACTGTTATTATTACAAATTGCGCCCTCTAGCAATTTTATTAAACACTATCGTGTACTGTTGGATACGACAATTGAAGATACTTGTTTTCCCCTTCCAAACAAGCTTAAATCTAGTAAAATCGGATAAGTCGTTTAGAAGTTGCAGCGATTTAAATGTTTACACTTTCAATAGCTTCTCCCACTCTTATCAAGGTCGATACGCCAATGAGCCTTAAACCAAAATGATGCAGAATTGTCTAAGCTTTCCAAAGATGTAATCAGAGTTATACCGTAATGTGGGAATTTTCGGAGAAATTTAGAATTTAAGAAAACAATTTTTAATTGTGCCCCCTTGCGGCGAAATGAGGAACTTAAAAGTAATTTCCAGCAATTTCTCTTGACCACTTTACTTATAAAAAATATTTCCGAAAGTTGTGCGAATAATGGTTTCCGAGATAAAGCCTACGTCCTCGCTTATTTCACCACCTGGTACATTGAGTTGTATAATCAGTAAAATAATTAAACTACAATTTAAAGTTGCGTTCTAGAACAAGCAAGTTCATTATTTTGGAAAATTAATGTTCATTGAAAGTAAATATAAAATAAAAAACCTACTGGAACTGCATAAAACGGAAAGTTTGTGTGTGTCAAACTATTATATAAATTTTAGACTTTTCACCGATAACGATTGAACGTTGCATTTGTGAGAATTTTAATATTTTATATAGGTACCTATAAAGCTGACTGAATTATTTCCATGTTCACTAAATAGATCCAATCTCTTATAATTACAATCCTTAAAGTTGCCACGTTAGTGAAAAAATGTCGGACATTAATGTAACAGTATAAGGCCACCTAATTTCAAGAGCCAAAATATTTCTCATTACGGATCTCCTTTAAATTTGTGGTATTTTAATAATGACATTAGGAAAGCCTTAAATTGAATATTCCTTCAAGTTTAAAATAAATACATGTTATGGGTATTTTGAAAGGTAGTTATTTACAGTTTAACTGACTATTTTAAAAATCTTATCTAGGTATAATGTCTCTATGCCCTTAAAAAATAACATTTTATTTTAGAGATTGCAGGTTTAAAATTAAGATTTTTTAAATCTTAGTTTTTAAGTCTTAGTTACCGCTTTACTTGAATTGCGAATCCGAACGCATAAAAAGTGCTGGTGATATTTTATTTCTGGGTATTTATCTATATTATAAATATACAGGGTGTCCGCTAATTAATGGTATACCGAAAAACCACAGACTCATTACGTAAAAATATTATCATTTAATCAAACTTAATTATCTACATCCGAAAGTTGATATTGACTGAGATACAGGGTTACAAGTTAAAACTTAATTTTTGATTGTGTCCAATAGCTTTGAGAAAAAAGTTTTTTCACAAAATTTTGCAATTAAGTTTTTTTTAGAACGAGAAGTTTATTTGAGTGTGAAATTTTAATGTACAAAGTAGGTGGCGCTGTTTGCGGTATTTTTCGCACATTTATTAGGTCATAACTTTTTTGTGCCTCAGTGTATTTAAGTTTTTAACGAAAATAATACTTTACAGAGTTACCGTTTCAGAGATATTTGCATTTAAATTATTTAGTGTACTAGCTCAGGCAAGTAAAATATCATGTTTTTATTATCTTCATTAAAAACTTAAATACACTGAGACACAAAAACGTTATGACCTAATAAATGTGCGAAAAATACCGCAGAGAGCGCCCCCTACATTGTACATTAAAATTTCATAAAAAAATTAATTTCTCGACCTAAAAAAACCCTTAATGCAAAATTTTTGAAAAAACGTCAGTTTTTCTTAAAGTTATTGGAGAAAAACGAAAATAAAGTTTTCTTTAACCTACCTCAGTTAAAATCAACTTTCGGATATATGTATGTATGAATAAATCCTAATATTTTTACATAAGGAGTCTGTGGTTTTTCTATGTACCATTAATTAGCAGACACCCCGTATATAATAATAACTTAATAATTTTTGGTAGTAGGTAATTTCGCAGTCTGTAAGATCAAGGAGCCTTAATTGATTTGGTTGATTTTAATTTATAGAGGTGGCTTTCGCATAAAATGTACGTTTTTGTTGTAGCGGGGGCGAACCTTGGTTTGTCTAAAAGAGGGTAAAAGGTAAACCTCTCTGATCTACCACTTTAGCCGCCGGAAAAAACGCCGATAGGAAGCGGCATTCCGGCAAAACGTTTGAAGTCTCTCCGACATTATTAGCGGCAAGGTTTTAAACTCTCATTATGAAGCAATGCCAAAATTAGAGACCAACCGAAGGTTCGGTTTCGGCTAATTTCGGCCAAAAAATCTAGTTTCGGTGACAGTTTCGGTTTCGGCCACAAATCGGCCGAACCTTCGGCCGCGCCGAAACTCAGTGTTCGTGAATTGTCGCGAACCGTTCGCCTAAATTAGGGTGAGTTCGTAGGCAGTGTTGTCTATATAAATAATGTTTTTTCGCTGTTGACCTTTTTTTTTAGGTGGGAAGAGTTCAATCCGTTCCCAAGATCGATCTCGTCCTATATAAAATAAATTAGATTTTAGTATACAATAAAATTTTTAACATGTATAAAAGTTTCGGTTTCAGTCGAAACTGAGACCAAGGCTGAAGGTTCGGTTTCGGTTTGGGCTGAAAATCTTGTTTCGGTCGGACACTAGCCAAAATATGAAAAATTATTTATTTTTACAGGGACAAAATAAAATGCTGTGATTTTAAATAACTAAATTCATAAATTAGAAAACTCGCCATTAAAATCTTTCAAATAAACCACTGTTTTTCGTAATTAAAAAAGAACTTCTACAAAATATTTTATGTTGGTTAACATAACTTTTTACACTATATACAGGGTCTGTTGAGATTAAGTGGTGGTACTAAGAGAAATAATTATGAAACTCAGGTAAAATGTAAAATACTTTATTACGAACAAAAACGAATGGTTACAAAGACCGGGCTTGTGAATTATTGTGATAGACAATAATTGAACTCTAACTTACTGTTCTTTCTTAAAACAAACAGAAAGAACCCTTGACAAATATTACGTCTCGAATTACGCCATGAAAATGGAACCGCCATCGTCGAAACATAAACAAATCCGTTCGACATTCAGATAAACCATAAACAGAATAAGCTCTTAGTCAGCGTTACTTTTATATTTCAACAGGGTCGCTAATAATCGATGTCGATTATTTTTTAAAGATAGTTAAAACGAAAAGTGTAAAAAACAAAAGTTTGATCGGTTTTTAGTCTATTAAAATAACAAAAATAAAATAAAAAAGTTATTCCAATTTAAAAAATTGCCAAATACCCACCTTTGCCCAGCACTTTATTTGTCGCTCGATAGTCGATATACATTTTTAGTTGTTTACCCTGAATCTACTAGACTCTGATCACAGAATACCCATATAACACGTTGGTATAGCACAATCAAATTACTTATATCAGGTTTGAAGCAGTGTTAATTCTTAATCCATATACAAAATTTTATCATTCTCCGTCATCTAGGGACCCCCAAAACATCGACATCTCATAATGTAAAAAAAAATTTGCGACCTTTATTATTATTATTATTATTATTATTGTTATTATTATTATTATTATTATTATTATTGTATTATGTGACCCTTTCTGTTATATTATATGTAAGTACATTTTTATTTTTATTTTGATAGGTCTGTCATTCAATAAACCGCATTATGATATAAAATAATAAATAAACTTGCGAAAATCCAAGTAAGTGTAAATCGAATTGCAAGAGTGTATCTGAACGGCAACATCACCAAATAAATTCTTTCTCAGAACAGCGCGAAATCGGCGAAATACGATAAATGCTTGTACTGTTACTCGCAGCGCCACCTCGAACCTTTCGAGTAACCATTCGCGGCCGTTTTCGTTTGTCGCCTGTCTTCCTATTCTCATCAGCGTTCTGTTGCGTAGCTATATTTTCTGTGGTATTACCAAGAGATTAAAAGTTAAACTGAAAAATGCAAATAATGAGGAATATTTTAAATCGATAAATTTAAAATTTATTGATTCTTTACATTTTTTAATGTTTGGATTGGAAAAACTAGCTAGCCTATTAACGAATTATGAAATAAGTGAATCTATGCTTAATAACTATTCACCTAATCAAATTAAACTTTTGCTTAAAAAGGGTGTATTCCCCTATACTGCCGTGCAACAGAAAAATACCGTATGTAACCTTTTTTTCAATATTTAGATTTTTATAATTTTAAATTCTGAGTACTAAGATCTATCATATATTTTTGTTCCAAATTTTTCTTTAACTTGCAAACGCAAAAAAAAATACTCTCAAATTAGTTCATTTGGACGCTTTAAAAAATACGTACTTAATTACATAACATAAAGACAGTATGTATCCATTTTTCACGTATGTCACTCAAAATATCCTAAATTACTAGGCATAAATACCGTGTGTCGATTATATTTGTTTACATACGTTCTTTATGCTTAGGAGCATGTGGCGCATGGAGTTCCCACCACATTTTACACCGTACGTAAAGACGTACGCTATTTATGTCTAGCAACGAAGTAGATCACTGCTTCTTTTTTAGTTTGCTCTCAAACGTATGTGCGCGCACACGTATAAATTACTGTAGTAATTTCTTGTTTAAAATGGGATCCAAAGGAAAAATAATGGTTATACACTTCACATAGAGGTATAACTGCTGAGAGAAAATATAGGCTAATAAATAACTTGTCCTCACTTTTTCCGAAACATAAGTTATCTTTCTGGAAAAATTTACCTGAAAGTAATGTAGTTGATCTGATAAACAACATTGATGATGAGTAACATTTAGTACATATTTAGAATTGTAACCTTACTGTAAAAAGGGAAAATAGATTTCTGTAATATAGAAGTATTTTTACAGAAAGTTTTAAAGTTTTATCGTCAAATTCATATTTAATCTATAATTTGGGCAGTTTGTAGAATAACTTCAGTCCCCCTCTGACCCATTAATTACTGACTACACTGTAGGTATTTTTACTCTTAATCATCATACACTAATTTGTTATAATAAATGGGTCTTCCTTAACTTGAAACTTAGCAATTGTAATATTAATTGTTCGTAATAATAAAATTTCTATAATATAATTATACATTGTACCAACTAACGTAAGTAAATCAGTTTTAGTTATTCTTTTCTAACGTTTCTAGAAATAAATAACGTACGTGCCTACATACGGTGTTTATAACTAGTATTTAGTGATCAGGATACTAAACTCGTAACCGTATACAGGGTGGCCTTTTAGTGTGGCAAAGTACAATAGCTCCGTTACTATTTCAAATACATTAAAAATATTAATACAAAAGTTGAAGGGCAGTAAGTGACTTATAACGTAAAATTATTTTTAACTCTATAGGGTGGCTCAAAAAAGCGGAACAATAAAAAATGTACTTTTTTTAAATGGAACACCCTGTATATTTTTTCATTTTTAAATTCTAGATAAAATTATAATTATTTTTTATTAAATACATTATTAGTCTATACTTTATAGTTTCCGAGATATTGACTCTTGAAAAGTGACATTTTTGAACTTTGACAGCTTCTAACTTTCTAACAGTACGTCTTAGAGCAAAACGGCTTACATGTCCCTATCTTCAATTTTTATTATCTTCCCAAAAAAATCAACTTCCGGTTAAACCGGATGTTACTCGAAAGCAGGAAATATAGTTGTTCCGGTTTAACTGGAAGTTGATTTTTTTGGGAAGATAATAAAAATTGAAGATAGGGACATGTAAGCCGTTTTGCTCTAAGACGTAGTGTTAGAAAGTTAGAAGCTGTCAAAGTTCAAAAATGTCACTTTTCAAGAGTCAATATCTCGGAAACTATAAAGTATAGACTAATAATGTATTTGATAAAAAATAATTGTAATTTTATGTGGAATTTAAAAATGTAAAAATATACAGGGTGTTCCATTTGAAAAAAGTACATTTTTTCTTGTTCCGCTTTTTTGAGCCACCCTATAGAGTTAAAAATAATTTTACGTTATAAGTTACTTACTGCCCTTCAACTTTTGTATTAATATTTTTAATGTATTTGAAATAGTAACGGAGCTATTGTACTTTGCCACACTAAAGGGCCACCCTGTATAACTAAAACTACACATACGTTTGTTAGGGTTAGTAACGAAACGGTTTTTATTAGTAGAATTTAACGTATGTACTATATTTTCACTATTTACTCTGATTCTTGTCTTGTCAAAAGGAAACTTGTAAAAAATAAAGTTGACTTTAGTGTTATTTATCATGTGTACTTGTATTTTTTTATTATTTATGCTTCCGGGTACAAGATATCGCTAAACTTATAACTCAAAACTTAAAACGTCATTTACTCAAACTTCGAACTGACAACATACGGTGTTTTTCCGTTGCACGGCAGTATAGTTATATAAATTCATTTGACAAGTTGAAAGAAACGCGGTTGCCCTCTAAAGATAAATTTTTTAACAAAATTAAGGGGGAAAATATTTCTGACGAAGCGTATAGACACGCTCAAAATGTATGGGATACTTTTAACTGTAGTAATATATTAGAATATTCGAATATATATATGAAAACGGACATTTTACTTTTAGCGGATGTTTTCGAGTCATTTAGAGAACTTTCATTAAACACTTATAATATTGATGCAATTTATTATGTCAGTTTAGCAAGTTTATCTTGGGATTTAATGTTATATAAAACGGGTGTAAAAATTGAACTATTAACAGATATAGACATGTTATTATTTATAGAGAGGGGGATTAGGGGTGGTTTATCTAGTTGTATTCATAGACATGCTGTCGCTAACAATAAATATATGCAAAATTATGACAATAATAAACCAAGTTCTTTTTTTATGTATTTTGATGTAAATAATCTCTATGGTTTTGCTATGTCACAAACACTCCCATTGGGTGGGTTTCGATGGTTATCAGAGGAAGAAATTAAAAAGTTAGTTATTGAAAAAGTTGCACAAGATGCCTTACGTGGTTTTATATTAGAAGTTTCCTTACTAATACCGCAAGAACATCATGATTACTTTTCCGATTTACCGTTTTGTACAGAACATTTAGCTCCCGAAGGAACAAATCAAAAAAAACTCTTGGCAACACTTAACGATAAAAATAATTATGTTATACATTACGTAGCTTTGCAACAATGTTTAAAACATGGTATTAAATTAAAACAAATTCACAAAGTTTTAACATTTAAACAATCTGCTTGGATGGCACCATATATATTATTGAATACCAGATTGCGTAAACAAGCGTCAAACGAATTTTATGTATTTTTATATAAACAAATTAATAATTCTTCCTTTGGTAAATCCATACAAAATGTTAGAAAGTATAGGGATGTAAAAATAATTTTAAAGTATGAAGGTAGTTATAGGGTTAATTATTACATGTCTAAACCAAATTTTAAGGATAGGGTTATTTTTGATGAAAATTGTGTTGCTATTGAAATGAAAAGATGTAAAATATACCTAAATCAACCAATATTTATCGGTTTTACCGTTTTAGAATTGGCTAAGGTACAATTGTATAAGGTTCACTATGAATATATGAAGGTAAAGTACCCCAATGCTGATACCTTAAAGCTATGCTATACTGACACAGATTCGGGTATTTATCACATTAAAACGGATGATGTATACATGGATATTAAAGGTGATTTAAATGAATGGTTTGATACATCCGACTATGCTCTTGACAACCCTTATGGTATACCAAAAGTAAATAAAAAGGTAATGGGGGTAATGAAAGATGAGTTGAAGGGTAAAATTTTGTTAGAATTTGTAGGATTAAGATCAAAAATGTACGGTTTTCGTATTAATTCGACAGATAAATGTGTAGCAAAAGGGATCCCTTCACCAACGAAAAATAAACTGACGTTAGAATTTTATAAAGAATGTTTGTTTAGTGGTACTCAGGTATACACTGCACCGCAAAATTAACCGGATGGAAAAAAATTCGCTTCAATTCAATCTTAAATAACTTTTAAGTGTTTTGATTAAATTCGATAATTTTTTGACACGTTGCAGATGCAGTCGTCTTTATCATGTTCTGATATCGCTTTTATGAACAGTGAAAATGGATATGTTCACATACAGGGTAGACAAAAAAATTGCATTTTACGCTTAACTTCTAAACACCCTGTGGAAAAATTGAAGAACTGATTGATGTTTTTTTGTACGGCATTTTTAAGTCCCATCTTTTCTGAACAACTTGTTTTTTGATTCATCTCGATATCTAAATTATTAAAGGAAAAACACAGGTTTAAAGGAAATAATGCAATAATCCTTTATTAGCAACAATAAATTTAAAAATTTGTAGTTGGCTTTGTCTTTTTTTGTCTTTCTGAATCTCGTTTCCATGGTACCATGGCTTGTCAGGAAGATTTTTGTCAACAAATGTACAGATTTATTAATTGCTGTACTTCAAGCGTTTCTTAAGTAAATTGTTGTTTTTTTTTTTAATGTAATTTGTTGGTTGTTTTATGTTTTGAAGCTGTTCCGTAAACGGTAACGTAAAAGTGTATTAATTTAAATTAAATATGAGACCAGAAGAAGTGGCACAAGCCGTCGCTTTACAAGATGATGGTCGTCCGATTCTGTATATCGCAGAAAGGCTTGGCCATCCACGCAGTACCATATCCGATGCGATCCAAAGATTTAGACAAACTGGTTCTTACTCGAGAAGACCCGGGCAGGGAAGACAAAGAGTCACAAATGCAGTTGAAGATCGATTTCTTCGTCTTCAGGCTCTTCGGGAGCGAACAGCCTCTGCTCCGGTTTTAGCTGTAAGATTGGCAGATGTTCATGGTACCTTGGTGTCATCTGACACTGTACTTAGAAGGTTAAGACAACAGAATCTAACATCTCATGTACCTGCCACAGGACCTCTATTAGACGCAGGTCATCGAAGGCAGCGCCTTGAATTTGCTCGAGCTCATGCAGATTGGAACATGAACAACTGGCAAAACGTTCTATTTACAGACGAGTCTCGTTTTACGCGATATTCACCTGACGGACGTCAAAGAGTGTGGAGGAGGCCTGGAGAACGATACTCTCAATGTTGTTTCTCTCCTAGAGTGCAATTTGGTGGCGGAGGAGTGATGGTATGGGGCGGCATATCTTTGGAGGCCCGTACAGACCTCATTACACTTCAGGGGGGTATTAACGCTGATAAATACATCAGACAGTGCTTAGAAGAACATATGATACCATATTCGCATTTTATAGGAGAACATTTTAAATTAATGCAAGATAATGCTCCACCACACAGAGCACAAATAACGAGGCAGTATTTGAACGATGTTGGCGTTCAGGTATTGGACTGGCCCTCAAGAAGTCCGGATCTGAACCCTATTGAGCACATGTGGGATACACTGGGAAGGAGAGTTAGGCAAAACTACGGCGAATTTCAAACTTTGGAGGCGCTAGCACAGGCACTGACAAACGAGTGGCAGCAGATACCCCAAGACGCAGTTGCTATTTTAATTCAATCTATGCCTGAAAGGATGAGAGCTGTTATTCAGGCTCGTGGAGGAAATACTCGATTTTAATCTTACCACTATTGCCCATGTTAATTTTTAAATTTATTGTTGCTAATAAAGGATTATTGCATTATTTCCTTTAAACCTGTGTTTTTCCTTTAATAATTTAGATATTGAGATGAATCAAAAAACAAGTTGTTCAGAAAAGATGGGACTTAAAAATGCCGTACAAAAAAACATCAATCAGTTCTTCAATTTTTCCACAGGGTGTTTAGAAATTAAGCGTAAAATGCAATTTTTTTGGCTACCCTGTATGTGAACATATCCATTTTCACTGTTCGTAAAAGCGATATCAGAACATGATAAAGACGACTGCATCTGCAACGTGTCAAAAAATTATCGAATTTAATCAAAACACTTAAAAGTTATTTAAGATTGAATTGAAGCGAATTTTTTTCCATCCGGTTAATTTTGCGGTGCAGTGTATAGACAACAATATGAAATACGTTCTTCTAGGCAAAATGTATACACCATCAATACTAATAAGTTAACCTTAGATCGAAAAGATGATAAAAGGAAAATTTTGGAATGTAATATAAAAACTCTACCCTATGGACATTATTCCATAGAACAAATGTAATTACTAATACTAGGTTTTAAGACATTGTATGTGTAAACTAACAACCATTATTTAATCAATTAAAATAATCTTACTAACACATTATATTTTTAATTAAGTAAATATTGTAAACTAACAACTAACCATATGAATTAATAAAATTGTATTGTATTTAAAATCTATTGTTTTTTGTTTTAATTATGATTACATACAACTAAACCAAGTATCGATGCTTAGCCTAGAGAAATTCGCGGCGCACAGGTGCGGAGACTGCCGCGGGCGCTTCGAATCCTGAACCGGTGCAATTGAACATCCATTCAGAATAATTAAAATTAGCCTTGACCACATTTCCGTTATTAAAAAATCGAATCTTATGCACTTATTGCGCAACAAGTAGGTACATTAAATAGAACATGACGTTAACTTGGAATCTATTAATGCATAAAACAAGTTGGTTAGTAGTAGTAGTTTTTTAAAGAAAAAAAAATGTGTTTAGAAAGTTTTGATTTGCAACAAAAATATTTATTAAACTTTGAAGAACGATTAATGACATTTAATGAAGCGTGGACGGGGGCTATTAATCCTAATAAGTTGGCAAAAACAGGATTTTATTTTACGCAAGAACTAGACGTTTGTCGGTGTGTTTGTTGTTCCGTTGAAATATTTAAATGGGAATAAAATGACTGTCCTATTGAAGAACATTATTAATATGCTAAACATTGTAGATTGGCTAGTGCATTGTGGTTATGTAAACAATTTAAGAAAACTGACGAACGACGACGACATTCAACATTTCCTTTATTGTTATTAATTTTATTATTGGGTGTAACCTTGTTCAAATTAAATCCCTTTCCATTTTATTAATAATATAAATGAAAATTGCACGACTACAAAATAATTAGTTGAACGTAGTGTGTCATATTGTACAAGATGAATATTCAACAAGGGTGTGTGGTTAATGGAAAACTTTATTTTTTGAATAACTCTCATACAAAACATGTGAACGTGGGCCTTAATGTGGATCATAATTTTACACCGTGCATTGAATTAGGCAATAAAAATGGCGCTAGTGTTATCTTGAGTGAGGAGGATTGGACTTGTTTACAAGAACATCAAGGTGTTATAACTAGTTACTTCTTTTCTAATGGATATTTTGAGGTGCCCATTCGATTTAACAATTTAACTGTGTTTTTTGATAAAATTGATGATTTTAACGTCATAAAAATCAAACATGACGACAATCGTTACATTTATTTTGGATGTGAAA
This sequence comes from Polydrusus pterygomalis, assembly GCA_963969555.1. Lineage (NCBI taxonomy): Eukaryota > Metazoa > Arthropoda > Insecta > Coleoptera > Curculionidae > Polydrusus > Polydrusus pterygomalis. Next base: position 31,720,089 of record OZ018375.1, on the reverse strand, counting down.
GTATTTGTAGACTATGGGATATCTTTAATTGATTATCGATTGAATATGTTGAAACGACAAGCATTTGTTGGATATTTTAATGAAATTAAAAAGTGTGTACTGTCACAACGGGGGGACTTATTGGCCTTGGTACATAATATAATTACACCAAAATCACCTGTGAAAATGTCAGTACTATGATGGAATTACTTACGCTATATCCTAATATGCTGGAATATAAAATTAATTTTCCAAGAAGAAGAAGATATTATAATGAAATCTGTAACGTTTGATGAACCTAAAAATAAAATTCATCCTATGGTTGTGTGGACGTATGCCTATCGAAAATCAAGACAACGCAATCTTGAAGACTATTCCAATAGGATGCATTTTCAAAGAAGAATCGAAAAAATGTCAAAAATACTGCAAAATGTTTTGTTTGAAAGTTTTAGAAATAAAATATATATAGAAAGATTTAAATAAAATTGTGTGTTTTATTAAATTTAAACTAAACTATTATATAAAGTATATACATTAGTTAAGGCACAAATACAATTTTCACCCTTATGATAAAAACATTTTGGACTATCCTTTTTAATGACAGGTTGATCCTCTAGTTCAATGATGACCTTATCAGTGTACTTTCTGACAAAATCAGCTTTCTCCCTTCCTTTAATATAAATTAGATCAGCCTTGTTGGTTAATTCTTGAATTATCTTTGGAACTTTAGATACGTGAACGTTGCCGCTGTGCCAGTCAATATTGTGATGGTTATGCATTAGCCATAGAGTTTGTTCAAAGGCATCTTGTTTTAAGTATCGAATACTGTAGGGTGGTTTAAATATATAATGAGCCGTTTTAGTTCCCGTATAAGCAGCCAGTTCTTTAACGAGTAATTTGTCCTCTAATTTAAAAAATTGTAGATCCATAACCATACGTATTGGTGACGTCATTATTATTATTATAATTGTCGAACCACTTTAGTGAGAGGACTATAACTGAATAACTTGTCGTGAAGAATTAAACAGTAGGCATACGTGTTTGCTTTTGTGTCCTTGTTTGTCTCAAACTCGATTCTCATTACGACAGAACCCGATTGCATACTAATCTTTTGATGTGAACAATCTATATAGACAATAGGACAGGTACTTTTAAATTCCTCCGGTGTAAAAATTGGTTCGGTTGATTTGCCATAATATGATAAACGAAAGTTTGTAAACATCTCATAGAGTGTGGCAAATTGATTATCTTCAAAATTTAAATATGTATCTTGATAGGGAAATCGCTCAGAATTTAAAAATACACGTACGTTGGTTAGTGTGCAATGTTCAAATTTACTCATATCTTCAATTAATTTACCCTTCTTGTCTTTGGCTAAAATTAAACATGCATGTGATGGTGACTCTAAACGTAAACTTGTCTTAACAGGCCATGTATGACGTTTTGTTATGGGTAATGATGCGTATTCAATTAGTTCCCAACCTCGAAATCCCATAATAATATCAGTATTTTTTCCAAAATTTTTGTAAGAGCCAACTGTTGTGGTATATCCACTGTAATATGGGGAACTCTCCATTGTAATTTATTGATTGATATTTTTGGTTTTTCGGTAGTAGTTTCATCGGTTACAGTTATCGAATCTAGGTCAGAATTAGATCGAATTAAAACCAATTCTTGTTTCATACTCATTATTATTTTACGATAGTCCTCAAAAAACCCCATTAACATTTTTAACGGGATACAGACATTAAATGAACCCTTATCACTTAAAATTAACCCAGTTTGATTTGAATTGGGGAACCACCCTGCATTTTCTAATTTTAAACTTTCATTGATGTTAAACGAAAGGTATCCCTTTATGGTTGAGGTGAGTCCTACATTTCGAATGGCATCAATAGTCACACCATTTAATTCATATCTAATTTCTCAAAACAAAAATGCTATCCCGTTATTAATGAATTTTAGTTTAGTGGCTTTGGTTCCATCCTCCTTTGTTAGCTTTCCTTCAATGTACAAGTGACTTTCGCTAGGTAACGTATAGGTGTCCAATTCTTGAATAGGGATCCTGATCTCATCATTGTATTCAAATTTTGATGTTACAAAGGGTTGATAGGTGTGTAATTCTAAACTTAAAATCGAATTATCAATATGTAAGTTTTCGGTAATGTGTAAAATATCCATTTTAAATTAATACTTTAAAACCGAGAGAACGTAGAAATTTTTTATTTATTGCTGTTAATCGTTTGGAGCTTGATTTTACACTAAGTTTTCCTCTATGGGGTGTTCTTTTATAGGATTTTTTATTTTTATTTATAGTACTCAAGTATTGAGGACAATTGTATTTAATAACCATTATTCGCTGTTTCTACTTTCAAGTGTAATCTAACGGTAATTGTCTCACCTCGAAAATTAATTAAGTTATAATTTTGGTCGACGATTTTTATTGTTATGTTGTTTATTGTCTTAACGCTAATAGGGAAATACAGAATGGGGAGTGGAGACTCCACTATCTTATACCCTGGCTCGACAGAAGGAAAAAATTGGTGGATTATATGGACAGGCTTCCCGTTATGAAATGATCCCGTTACAATATTACAATCAATACAAATGGCATTTACCTTTAAAATTTCTAAAACCCTATCAGATTCTATTCGTTTTAATGGATTAATGATCTTCTTGTCAAAACCAAGCATTTTTCCTATAGAATCATCAGGTGTAAAATCTATAGGGTGTGTACACTTAATTACACATTTTAAGGTATTCAAATTTCCTTCAAGTATTAAATCTATATTTTCTTTTGCCAACTCATTGCTAAGATACTTTTGAAGATCTTGAATTTCATAGCTCCCAGTTGGTACGGTTATCGTTTTATTACCAACATAAAACTTATTCGAACCTGGTTCAATATTTGGAATTGTCATAAATGTTTCAAAATCAGCTAAACCTAGTAAATATTGTTTATTATCATCTAAATATATGGGGGGATTAAAATCAGCACTTAAAGTTGATTCGCTTCCGGATATTGTTATCGTATTTGACATTGCAACACTTTGAAGTTTAAGGTTATTATGTTGATATATTAATAATTGTAAATATTATATAGAAACCTGAGACATAACTGTCCACAATTATGTGAATTAAATGACTGAAACGCATCATAATTATATTTTATTGAAACATTATCCTGAGAACTTTTAAAATAAGTTATAAGTTCTATTGGTGCCTTCAGATTACCATAACTATCAAAATATATAACGACGTTTCCTTGTTTAACATACGCCGTCCAATGAGTTCCCTTTCCATGTTTACTGTCTAAATTAACTATAGATGATTCGTTTGTTCTTATTATTTTTGGTAATTCATCTCTCATAAACACACCACGAAAATGTGGAATTTTAAGTAATTTTACAAATTTATAAAGCTTTATGTTTGATAAGGCATGTCTGGGTAATATTATTGGGAGTTTTTTTTAAACGGTTTCAAAAACATTCCTTTTCCACGTTTCGATTTAAAATTCAATCCCTTTCCTTTCGCCATTGTTTCCATCGCCTTATTATGTCTTTGTGATTCTTCAAGTTGTTTCTGTGCTGCTTTATTGTCTAAAATTGTCTTAGCTATAGAAGCTGTCCCAGCTCCCACCCCACCCAATGCAGCTAACAATGGCAACAATAACGGTAAAAACCCACCAATCTTTTTAGGCGTCTTAATTATTCGTTTCTTTTTAGTTTTAAGTTTCCCCCCTTGTTTCACTTTTAATCCTCTTTTCTTGTTTGCTCGCTTGATATGTTTATATTTATTTTTTATACCCATTCCTAATTTTCTTTTAACCTTCATTGCACCAGTTACGGCTAATGCCGAAATTCGTTCTCCAATTGACGAGTCCTTGGCCTTCACACGTTCCCACGACTTTTCTTCTAATACTTTATCGGCCTTATGTCTCGATTCTAAATTTTTTGATTCTAAATATTTTAAATCGTGTTCTTTGCAGGCACTGTCTAGTAGATTTATACCCTCTTGATTGATTCGTTTTTCTATTTTTGTTCCTGGTCCACAAAACCTAAAATTAAATATTTAAATGCATACTTTCAATCTTATATTGAAAACTTACCTATAACCCGGTATATGCGCTTCAAATGGTAAATTATCAATAATTTTATTTAATAAACCAGTTCCTTTCTTCCTACTAGTCTTTTTACTATTAATTGTGGAAGACTGATATGTTGACATTTTATACACAGTTCTAAATACATACTAAACAAAAATATCATCAAACCTGATTTATAAATATAAGTTTAAAATGATAAATCAATCATTTTTCATTTTACCATAATACAATGAAGATCCGAAAGGCAAAAATTACACTTCCAGTATCTAATCATGATATGAAAACTGCAAGTATAAAATTTAAAAAACATGGGGGTATATTTGGAGGTCAATCTAAACGCTGTCTACTTATTGGATCCTCTGGGAGTGGAAAAACCAATTGCTGCATTTCTTTGTTAGAACATCCCAATGGTTTAAGATTTGAAAACCTGTATATTTATTCAAAGTCGCTTTATCAACCTAAATATAATTACCTTAGGAAATTAATTAAGCCAATTAAGGAAATAGGATTTTTTGAATATCAAAACGACAATGACGTCATCCATCCTAATGAAATAAAAAAAATGCCGTAATAATTTTTGATGATGTTGCTACTTGTAACCAAAATATTATTAAAGAATATTTTTCTTTCGGGAGACATAAAAATGTGGATTGTTTTTATTTATGTAAAACGTATTCTGCCATACCGAAACAATTAATTCGTGATAATTCAAATTTAATAATCATGTTTAAACAAGATAATACCAATCTTAAACATGTTTATGATGATCACGTGAGTATTGATATGACGTATCCACAATTTAAAGAAATATGTTCTAATTGTTGGATAAATCAATACGGGTTTTTTGTAATAGATAAAGATTGTGATTTAAATAACGGTCGATATCGAATGGGATTTGACAAGTTTATTATCCTATAAATAATGCTTATACACAAGATTATTTTATTATTCACTTACAAACCAACATGGATAAACATGCATCAAAGCAACTAATTAGAGCGCGAAAGGCCGTCAAGGAAAAATTTAAAAAACTAAAAGCAGATGTATCAACTTCAGAAACACAATTGGAAAGCACTTATAAACCCATAACACAACCTCTAAAGGAATTAATTACAAAATTTAATATGATTGAACCTAAACAAGAAATTAAACAAGAAGAAGAAGAGGAATTTAATAGATCAATACCATATATTTCAACACCTAATAGGAGACGATCTTCTAATAGAGTTGTAGGAAAAACACCTCGACTACCTATAGAAATGCCTTCATTTTTTAACGCCACCGTATATGATAGTGAGTTGGGTAGAACAACTAGAGAAACTCCATTTCAAGAATCGAGTGTAATTGCTGAAACCGAAGATTCACCTGCTGAGACATCAGAAGAAATAACCCCAACTGCGACTTTAGAACAAATAATAAACCAAACGAGAGAAGTAATAAAACAATACGTGGATGGTCCTGCCTATAATGAGTATTTAGAAGACTTCCATGCATTACCTAGATCCTATATTAATGCTAACATAAGAGATACTAACGATAAATTTGACCATAAGTTTGGTATTATACATGACTTTGAAGAAAATAAATTTACCCTAGGATTAACACGAGTGCCTGTAGACTTCCAAGGCAAGGACATAATTGTGGATAAATTAAAATATTTAGGATCGAATGGATTATATGAACTCCTATTTAAAAAGGACCCCACTGGTTATAGTTTAAAAGAATTAGATGAATATATGGACATTTTGAAACGAACCGGAGCATATACAGATCAAGATGGTAATGTAGATGTAAGTTCACATAGCTACAAGAAATTTCGAACGATTATATTACCATACTTAAATAAAAAAGGTATTACGAAAAAAGGGGCAAAGAGCTCAGCCACTCAATTATCATTTGACAAACCAAAACCTCCTGGTAGAACTACTAGACAACAAACAAAGAAAGGAGGGGGATTAACATTAAAAGATAATAATGATAATGTTGATTATGTTTATTGGGACAACGTAAATGAGTTGATAGATCGTCTTCGTTTGTTGATTTCTTCCACAACCGCAGGACATACCGCACATCAAAACGAAATTATTTCCATAATTGAAGAATTGAGGGAAGCCAAAATAATTCAATAAAAACGTGTGTTATCATAGATAATTAACAGTTTTATCATGACGATTAACAAATTCGGAACTCACATATCGAGAAAACCGATACAATATTACTATTGTTATATAACATTACATGCAAGTGATTTAGGGTCACATATTTATGATGGTGCATTTTCTACTCAATCCTATAAAATAAACGGAAATAGTTACTGGACATTTCCCCTTCCTTCAGGCATGGTCGAGTCCTATACTGTATTTAATAAAACCATTGGTTTCCTAAAAAACTATAGTGTTGTTAATAATCTTACAGGAGTAAAATTAACAAAAGGTGATAAGATTCATATTGTACGACCATTAAAGTCATTAAAAACCGGAGACGGTATAATTACATTAACTATAAAACTACCAATTAGTTAAGAATGAATAAAAAGCAAGACATAATAAACGAGTTGCATAAATCGGCACGTCGTAATTTTAAACGTAGGAAAACCATAATACGATATATTAGGGATACTATGCAAATAGATTTAATATCACTAATTCCGTATGCAAAATTCAACCATGGGTATAAATATATTTTAATTGCTATTGATGTGTTTTCAAAATATGTATGGAGTCAACCTTTAAAAACAAAAGGTGGAAAAGAAGTTAGTGATGCTATGAAGAAAATAATAAAAGATAAAAAAGCAGTTCCACGAAATATTTAATCAGATAGGTAATATATTTAATTATTAGTTTTTTAAACTTGTTAATAACTATTAATTTTAATTTATTTTAGAGGTACAGAATTTTACAACCCTTACTTTAAGAAGTTAATGCAACAATATAACATAAATCATTATAGTACATTTTCTAACTTAAAGGCTGCTATTGTGGAACGTGTTATTAGAACCCTAAAAACTCTTCTTTGGAAACAATTCAGTTTACAAGGTTCATATAATTGTATTTGATTATAATAATACTAAACATTCTACTATCGGTATTAAACCTGCTAAAGTGACGAAACGAAATGAAAAGGAAATATTAAATCGTGCATTTAAAAATATTAAAACAATCGATCCTGTAGGAGTAAAATTAAAAATTGGTGATCCGGTACGTGTAAGCAAATATCGTGAAGCTTTTGAGAAGGGCTATACCCCCAATTGGTCTAATGAAATATTTACAATAAGTAAAGTACGTGAAACCAATCCTCGTGTATACCTATTAATCGATGCTAATGGTGAAGAAATACAAGGTACCTTTTATAATCAAGAACTTCAAAAAACAAAACATCCAGATGTACATCTCATTGAAAAAATATTACGAAAAAAAGGGGATAGATCATACGTTAAATGGTTAGGCTACGATAATAGACATAACTCATGGATTAACAATAGTGAATTAAATTAATATTTAAAGAAATTGACTTTTATTTATTACATATTTTTGCATAGACTAATATAATATAACGTTAACGTATTCAACTAAAATACACACAAATCAATAATAACGTTGAGTTATGCAAACACTCTTAAATAATAATATCAATAACCTTACCATTGTTCTAGAACAGTTTTTGCATAGTCTAAAATAATATAACGTTAACGTATTCAGCTAAAATACACACAAATCAATAATAACGTTGAGTCATGCAAAAACTCTCTTTACGTTAACGTTATGTTATGTGAGAACTCCCGGTGCTGAGCCAAATATGCCATTTTATACTACTTACTTGGTTTTAAAAGTAGCTCGAATAAAGCTATTAGCTACCGAAAAAGTAGGTAGCTAGTAGCTTAACTACTTAGTAGCTAGCTACTACCCAGCTCTGCTCTAGATATCTAGGTACTTAGGTAAGTACTATTTTTGTTTCTTTTAGTTGGTTTATTTATCAACATGCCAAGCCCCTGCTGTTTTCCTGGGTGTAACTCTAACTATAAAAGTGTTTTAAAAGCAGGTAAATAGAGTGTGAAAATCTGAAAATTCTAATGCTAAAAGCCATTCCACGAGGTAATTGGTCGCCCACACAGTATTCTGTAGTTTGTACTAAGCGTTTTGTCCCTAGTGACATTATTCGTGAGGATATTTAGGTATCATTTGCCTGATGGCACCACAAAAAAAATTCCAACTAAAGTGCTTTTTGCCTGCTTACTTGTCAAAAACTGTTCTCATTCCTAGAAAAAGTCCAGCGGGGAGAAACGAGGAACAACAAGAGCGTACCTCTCAACTTAATCAAGCTTTCGAGCAATCAGATTTTATAAAAAGTTTTGACGATCTCAGTAATTATTCACAAAAAATTAATACTTCTGAATTTTGGGAAGTAAAAATTGTAAAAGACTCCAAAATATATTTTTATAGTTTAGATTTGACCAATGATAAATATTGTTAATCAGGTTTCAGTGGACATTGATATGAAGGTTTAGGTTTTTTTAAAAGGTAATGAATTAGCTTACAATGATTTGAAATGGATTTTACACTTTGAAATAAAACTAAGCAGGTGGTCTCAGCTTTACAACTTATTGTCATCGGTACCAATTCATACATTATGAAAGTATCAAAGTTACCCAGATAGTAGATGACTTTCTTAAGACAAGCGTAGATTTCTTAAACAAAGCCTTAAGATTACTAAATTTTGAGACTTCAGAGGATGATAGTCAATCCTGTAATTTAAACGCAGAAAATAATAATTTGTATAATAGAATATTACTTTTGATCGATCAAATACTACTCGTATTTTATGTTGTATACGCTTTCTCCCTGTGCTTATGATCTAATGTGAGATTATATAAATCTACCCACCCAAAGGTACTTATAGTATCTCTCGTCAAGCCTAAATGTGTCACCAAATACCGAAGTAACACGGTTTAGTCGGTAGGCAACCCTTGTAGGGATGAAAACGATACTATCCTGCCTCACAGGGTGCCAGTCTTTAGAATATTCTCCTCGAAAAAAACAGCTTCTCAACGCAATATTACTATTATTTAATAATTAGGTAGGTAAACTGTTCTTGTTATCGAAAACTATTTGTTACTTTTTTGTACATTTCTCAACATCCATATAGTGGCAACAGAGCCAAAAAAACACAAAAAATGTTATCAGAAAGAATTAAAAAAAACTCGCCCGTTGCCGCAGCCTGTTGCCGCCCGTCATAATAGAGAGTTTTCGTTGTATTGTCAAATTCAAACGGTTAACCATAACGAATACGAATACGAAGCCGCTATTTGACAGATCGTAAAAATAGTTTTCGCTCAATTTGCTTAACGTTATTGTTAAGTCGAATTCGACACTAAACATAACAAATCTTAAATTAAACCTATCTTTAATGGTTTGTGTTCATATTTTCATATACGTTTTGTGCTATCTTTTTTGCTTGGTTTTAATTTCCTAGTACCCAACATTCTAAAATATCATGATAGACGAAAGGTTGCTTTTATTGGACTAATCCAGTGATTCGGATTTGGATGATGCCCTTCTCTTGGAGCTTGGAGGTGCTTGATCGCCAGGACATTCCAGTATCGACCACAGTTGTATGGAAATTTCAATTTAGAAAACTATAATAATGCTGAATGCAAACTTTATTTCCGATTTGAAAAAAATCACTTAAGAAGTCTGGCTGAAGCAGTTAGGATTCCCAATAATGTAATAACAGAAAGCAACCATAATGTTTCTGGCGTATATAGGTTATGTTGATTGCATCTGTCAAAAAGATGGTCATTACGCATGCGTTCCGTTTTCGCTATGGCTTTGTTTTCCGTCCGTTAGCTCCCGCCTCTTATCCGTAACGATAACGATAAATGACAGCTCAAATGTCAAAGTTGTCAAATAGCGGCTATCGGAATCGCTTTTAAAAGACAACGAAAACTGTCTATAATAGCTTGTGGATCCGCAACTCTGATGCGGCGTTGCCCGATGTCACTTCATGGCTTCTTTAAGGTGGTTGTGATTGGGATCCCGGAAGCATATACAGTAACTGCACGCGGGCTAGAACATCCGACTTTCCGAAGTCCTGGCTAGTAACGACACTTGCGCTAGCAGCAGTTACAGTAATAGCACGCGAGGTATAAAAAGGTATATCGGCAATCGGTTTGTTCGTTGTTAGCAGAGCATTTTTTTTTAAATCCAATTAATTTCATAATATTTCATAAAATATTAATTAAATAAAAAAAAAAATGCTCTGCTAACAACGAACAAACCGATTGCCGATATACCTTTTTATACCTCGCGTACTATTACTGTAACTGCTGCTAGCGCGAGTGTCGTTACTAGTCACCACTTGAGGAAGTCAGATTTTCTAGCCCGCGTGCTGTTACGCATTCTGCTGTCTAGCACACGTGCCATTACTGCTTATTATGAGTTCGGCGATCCGAGCTTAAACGAAGTTTCTAGCCCGCGTGCTGTTACTGTATATGCATCCCGGAAACTATAAAAGATATAGCAAATCATAAAAGGGGCAAAGTTGAATTATTTAGAGCTTAAGGTTGAACTCTCAACGTCGTTCAATTTATTGCCAACCTATAACCTATTTCGCTTTGTTTTTTTAAGTTTATTATTTTTTAAACTAACATTTAAATAAAATCAGTATCGTCGGCACATTACTTAGGTAATATCTGATATATTACAAAAATATCAATTTATTTCATTGCTAATTTTGGGAGAATTGTATAGTGAAAGAACAATGAGTAACAATGACATAATAATGTTAAAAAAAATCTTACCCGATATTTTTCGCTATACAATTCTCCTAAATTAAGTTATGAAATTCCTTGATATTTATTGAATATGTCAATTATTACCTATAGAGTATCAAGTCGATACTGATTTTCTTTAAATTTTGTATAAAAGCTAGAAAACATAAATAAATCTACGCGAAATAGGTTATAGGTTGGCAAGCATGTTGATACTCCCACCTTAAGGTTGAATTCTCAACGTCATTCAATCTATTGCCAACCTATAACCTATTTCGCGTTGATTTTTTGAGTTTATTATTTTAATAACTAACATTTAAAGAAAATCAATATCGTCGGTACATTATTTAGGTAGTATCTGATATATTACAAAAATATCAATTTATTTCATTGCTAATTTTGGGAGAATTGTATAGTGAAAGAACAATGAGTGACAATGACATAATAATGTTAAAAAAAATCTTACCCGATATTTTTCGCTATACAATTCTCCTAAATTAAGTTATGAAATTCCTTGATATTTATTGAATATGTCAATTATTACCTATAGAGTATCAAGTCGATACTGATTTTCTTTAAATTTTGTATAAAAGCTAGAAAACATAAATAAATCTACGCGAAATAGGTTATAGGTTGGCAAGCATGTTGATACTCCCACCTTAAGGTTGAATTCTCAACGTCATTCAATCTATTGCCAACCTATAACCTATTTCGCGTTGATTTTTTGAGTTTATTATTTTAATAACTAACATTTAAAGAAAATCAATATCGTCGGTACATTATTTAGGTAGTATCTGATATATTACAAAAATATCAATTTATTTCATTGCTAATTTTGGGAGAATTGTATAGTGAAAGAACAATGAGTGACAATGACATAATAATGTTAAAAAAAATCTTACCCGATATTTTTCGCTATACAATTCTCCTAAAATAAGTTATGAAATTCCTTGATATTTATTAAATATGTCAATTATTACCTATAGAATATCAAGTCGATACTGATTTTCTTTAAATTTTGTATAAAAGCTAGAAAACATAAATAAATCTACGCGAAATAGGTTATAGGTTGGCAAGCATGTTGATACTCCCACCTTAAGTTAATGCTGGTGAGAAATCAAGAATTTTTTTTTCGTGTTTGTTTTTTTGTTATGTTATTTATAAACATAATATTGAAAAACGGAAAGGACTTTCTACAGGCACCTTTTTACGACGCCTTTAAAGATGGTTTCTAATTTATAAACGGGCGTTTCGTTTTCAATCGTAATAAATTCGCTAAACAAAACAGTGGGTACCATACATACTACCCGATAGAGAAGAATAGGTAGGTACCCATATTATTTTTTAAATACAAATTTCTTTGCTGCTTTCTTACATTATTTCTCATGTTAATTATAGTAAAATTTCTTTGTTGTCAAAATATTACTTATTAAATATCTTTCTTTTTGGTTAAAGTAACATATTTTTAAACATAACAATTATCAGGACAATATTGCACAATAACTCTAAGTTACTGATGATGGATTTTCGGTTCAAAACGGTGCCAAAATGTTATTGATTTATGTTTTGGGAGAACAAAATACTTCAGAAAGTATTATTTAATTTTTTTTCAGATATCTGCGGAAGTAGTAGGAATTTTCTTGATTTCTCACCAGCATTAACTTAAGCTCCAAATTATCCAACTTTGCGCCACTTTGGTCTTTGCTGTATAGTTTCCTAGATCCCAATGGTGAGCATTGAATTTAGGACACCCTGTACAGATACTACTTCCAAGTAATTTAGTATACAATACCCAAATTTTCGCATATCAATTTTTGCTGTAAACTATTTTAATAGTTTTGAAGAAGTAGTCCATACTCAAAGTGGAGTTAAATGTAAAGAAAAAAGAAAAGCACAACGTCTTTCTCCAAAACTCTTTATTATTAGAATAACTAGGCGAACCTAGAATGATTCATAATAATTCAATTCGACATGTTTTGAGTGTAGAAACACTCATCATCAGGAAAACAAAGCAAATGGTACAATGCTGATGTTGTTAGCAATAGAGAAAATAGTAAGTGGGATTGAGCCGTAATGGAGCTTTCAATGGTGTACAAGAGGTGTAAAAATTGAATAGTCAGAAGACCGGCAAGACTTCAGCATACTGAAAGTCAAGGGTTAGTGCAAAGGCCCTGTCTTGGGCAGAAAAATGAAGGGAGCAAAAGGAAAATTAGGGAGTTTTAACAGACCTTGTGAAAATCATTTGTTAAGTAGTGAATACTCTTAACCCTACAATGGTATGGTTATTTTTCAGGACATAAGCAGTACTTTGGTGTCATATACGACACCATTTTATTAGACGAAATTAACTGCAAAATTAGAAACTTTTGACACTTTATTTGTTCTTAAATAAAAAAATAGTTTCCTAATTCTCTAAACTACCACTAAAAATATAAAAATGGAACCTAAATGGAGGATCATAAAAATGGGTATAAAACATTTACCTAAATAACTTTGCATCTAACTATATATGATTCTAAGTCAAATAACGGGTATCTTGGTGGTAACAAATTAAACAAAAGACAAACTACCACTTACCTCAGTCGCGCTAGCACTAAACCATGATTCTTTCTTTGTATCATGGCACTAAACGGTGCGAAGGTACCGAGAGCATCGGCACTCCTCTAAAAATGTAGAGGAGGGGGGGGGGGCGGTTGCAATTTGTTCGTGTCACCCGCGACACCACAGTACCATTCTAGGGTTACGTTTCATTCAACTTTGTCAGAGACATGTAAAAATATTGAAATGAGAGGGAAAGAAAAAGAAAAAAATGTTTTTCATAAAAGTGAAGCAAATAATTTTTCCCTTCTGACACGTGCTGCTTGCAGTGGAACTTCTTTAACAAAGAAAGGGTTACCTTTCTAAGATGTTCTAGCAAAACAAAAAACTTTTTTTTTAAACTTTTTTTAAACTTTTTTAAAACTATTAATTTTTCACACAATGTGTATGTTTTGACTCCTGCCGGGGTAACTGGGCTTTAACAAGCCTGGTACCCCAACAGCATTTTAATTCAAGCTAAATGATGCTTTGACTTTTATGAAAAACTAGTTTTTCTTTTCCTTTCCCTCTTATTTCAATAGTTTTACATGTCTCTCACAAAGTTGAATGAAACTTAAGATTTTTCACTACTTAATAAATGATTTTCACAAAGTCTGTTAAAACTCCCTAATTTTCCTTTTGCTCCCTTCATTTTCTGCCAAAGACAGGGCCTTTGCACTAACCCTTGACTTTTCAGTATGCTGAAGTCTTGTCGGACTTTGACTATTCAATTTTTACACCTCTTGTACACCATTAAAAGCTCCATTGCGGCTCAATCCCACTTACTATTGTCTCTATTGCTAACAACATCAGCATTGTACCATTCGCTTTGTTTTCCTGATGATTGGTGTTTCTACACTCGAAACATGTCGAATTGAATTATAATGAATCATTCTAGGTTTGCCTAGTTATTCTAATAATAAAAAATTGTGGAGAAAGACTTTGTGCTTTTTTTTTTTAATTTTAATAGTGTTTCAAATTATAGGATTTTGGATACGGCACGGGAAAAGAAAGAAGAAAACCTGAATCGGGATGATATAGTAACACGGAAAGATTTAAGCAATATCAAAAAGTCTCTTAATATAGAAAGTAATGAAGGTTGCCGACACCAGAATGATGCATCTAGTGTCGCCCTCTGGGTTGAAGAACGTAGAGCAAGTACTTGTAGCCGTGTTCTTTTTTTTAAGCCTCAGGGAGAATCATGTAACGAGTTTAATCTACTCGCAAACGATTTTTGTCTCATATTCATGAATGTGACCCAAATAGAAATTTTCAGAAAATTTGGTAATATCATTTGCGTAGATGGCACTCACAGTATGAATACTTATGATTATGAACTTACAACTCTTCTCGTGTTAGATGAATTTGGGGATGGTTTTCCTGTATCATTTATGTTCTCGAACAGAAAAGAAAAATATATGTATGAATGTTTTTTTCATTGCATTAAAAATGCAACGTTCCCTTCTGAGTGTGAGGTGCTTCCTGCCTGCAAGATATTTATGTCTGCTATGAACAATGTATATTACAATGCATGGGTATCGGTCATGGGTGCTCCCAACAAGCAAGTACATTGTTCATTGCAATATGTGGACCGAGCATTGCAGCAAAATTTGTCTAAGGTAATAAATGTGAAAAAGAGGAAATGGGTTTATAAAACGTTAAAATATCTTCAGCGACGTTTACAAAAAGAAACTTTTGAGAAAGAATTCAAATCATTTTTGGAGATTTTGAATACAGATGAGGAGACGTACATCATGGGTGAATATTTGAGACAAAATTATTATAATAACAGGTTTCAGTGGGCTTATTGTTACCGAACATTATACGGGATCAACACTAATAAACATTTAGATAGTATGCATAAGGTAATCAAATATTTTTATCGCGAAGGAAAGAAGATTAAAAGGTTGGATAAAGCCATCCATGCCTTGGAAAAATATGTAAGTAGGTGTGGGGGGACTTCAGCCAGACAGACATAAAAATCTGTCCGAAGCTCCCCCCACCACTAACAAACCTGAATAACTTAAACAGACCTGAAGAACACTGAATTAACTAGACCAGAGGTCACTGACCCTAGCTCTAGAATGCAGGACTTACGTCATACTGAACTATTTAATTTAATTCTAATTAAAAAAGTTCCTACCTCTACCTGCATTCGAACCTACGACCTGCGGTTTACATTTCCAGCACCTTACACACAGCACCAGCAGAGCATATTAGAAAATCTCGACAATAATTTGATCCGATTGATCGCAAACTGGTTTAAGTACCCCAAATACAAGAGACCTGAATAACTTGTACAAACCTGAAAGAGATCCGAACACCTGCAATTCCGCTGCTATTTTTACTTGTAGTCAAAGCGTAAATGTTTAAAAAGGCTAAAACAGAACCCTGGTGAGGAAGAAGGGGTGAGGGGGGAGATGAGAGGAGAGGGAGAGAGGAGAGGGAGAGAGGAGGGAGAGAAAGAGAGGGAAGAGAGAAAATATATTTATAACAAGCAAAAACAAGGTAAAAACAAATTTATTGTAAAAGACAAAAAAAATTTAACTTATACAGACGTGAAATAGATCCATGAAGAGGAGAGGGCAGAAGGAGGAGGAGGGGGAGGGAGAGAGGGAGAGAGAAAACATATTTTATTACACGCAAAACGAGGTAAAAGCAAATTTATTGCAAAAAGAACAAAATTTAACTTATGCAGACCTAGAGGAGGCCGAGTCAAAAGCGAAAATATGTTTAAATTATGAAACAAAATACACTTGTTTTACGATTTTCATATAATCCCTCAGACCTCTGTACATGCAGACCGGCATACAAATAAATAGGTAGAACGAGAGATACATATATATACATAGCAGTGAGTAAAAACCATCACTATCATTAAAACGAAGAAATAACGGTAAAAGAAAAAATAATGAAAAAAGAAAAATATCTATATTTTGAATGTAGACACACATACTATAGTTTTACTCACTTATTATATCATATTATGGTTTTGTAAAAAAACTGGTTTTAATTCAAAAGGAAGATTATTTCTTGAAGGAGAGTGGTGAGGGGAAAAAGAGGAGGAGAGGGAGAGGGAGAGAGGGGTAGAGAGAAAACATATTTATTACAAGCAAAAACAAGGTAAAACAGATTTATTGTAAAAGGCAAGAAAAATTAATAATCTATACAGACCTGAAAGCATAATTGTTTAAAAGTAAAAATAGGTGCAAGGAGAGGAGAGGGAGAGAGGAGGGAGAGAGGAGAGGGAGAGAGAGAAGACATATTTATTACAAGCAAAAACAAGGTAAAAACAGATTTATTGTAAAATGCTAGAAAAATTATTAACTTATACAGACGTGATTGCATAATTGTTTAAAAGTAAAAATAGGTGCAAGGAGAGGAGAGGGAGAGAGGAGAGGAAGAGAGGGAGAGGGAGAGAGGGAGAGAGAGAACATTTTTATTACGCGCAGATACGCGGTAAAGAAAATTTATTGCAAAAAGAACAAAATTTAACTTATGCAGACCTAAAGGAGGCTGAGTCAAAAGCGAAAATATGTTTAAATTATGAAACAAAATACACTTGTTTTACGATTTTCATATAATCCCTCATATACTGTTAGAAGCAAGAGCTGTTTGACAGAACACAGGTAGACAGACCTCTGTACATGCAGACCGACATACAAATAAATAGGTAGAACGAGAGATACATGTATATACATAGCAGTGAGTAAAAACCATCACTATCATTAAAAGGAAGAAATAACGGTAAAAGAAAAAATAATGAAAAAAGAAAAATATCTATATTTTTGAATGTAGACACACATACTATAGTTTTACTCACTTATTATATCATATTATGGTTTTGTAAAAAAAACTGGTTTTATTTCAAAAGGAAGATTATTTCTTGAAGGAGAGTGGTGAGGGGAAAAAGAGGAGGAGAGGGAGAGAGGAGGGAGAGAGGAGAGGGAGAGAGAGAAGACATATTTATTACAAGCAAAAACAAGGTAAAAACAGATTTATTGTAAAATGCTAGAAAAATTATTAACTTATACAGACGTGATTGCATAATTGTTTAAAAGTAAAAATAGGTGCAAGGAGAGGAGAGGGAGAGAGGAGAGGAAGAGAGGGAGAGAGGGAGAGAGAGAACATTTTTATTACGCGCAGATACGCGGTAAAGAAAATTTATTGCAAAAAGAACAAAATTTAACTTATGCAGACCTAAAGGAGGCTGAGTCAAAAGCGAAAATATGTTTAAATTATGAAACAAAATACACTTGTTTTACGATTTTCATATAATCCCTCATATACTGTTAGAAGCAAGAGCTGTTTGACAGAACACAGGTAGACAGACCTCTGTACATGCAGACCGACATACAAATAAATAGGTAGAACGAGAGATACATGTATATACATAGCAGTGAGTAAAAACCATCACTATCATTAAAAGGAAGAAATAACGGTAAAAGAAAAAATAATGAAAAAAGAAAAATATCTATATTTTTGAATGTAGACACACATACTATAGTTTTACTCACTTATTATATCATATTATGGTTTTGTAAAAAAAACTGGTTTTATTTCAAAAGGAAGATTATTTCTTGAAGGAGAGTGGTGAGGGAAAAAAGAGGAGGAGAGGGAGAGGGAGAGAGGGGTAGAGAGAAAACATATTTATTACAAGCAAAAACAAGGTAAAACAGATTTATTGTAAAAGGCAAGAAAAATTAATAATCTATACAGACCTGAAAGCATAATTGTTTAAAAGTAAAAATAGGTGCAAGGAGAGGAGAGGGAGAGAGTAGGGGTGAGAGGAGAGGGAGAGAGAGAAGACATATTTATTACAAGCAAAAACAAGGTAAAAACAGATTTATTGTAAAATGCTAGAAAAATTATTAACTTATACAGACGTGATTGCGTAATTGTTTAAAAGTAAAAATAGGTGCAAGGAGAGGAGAGGGAGAGAGGAGAGGAAGAGAGGGAGAGGGAGAGAGGGAGAGAGAGAACATTTTTATTACGCGCAGATACGCGGTAAAGAAATTTATTGCAAAAAGAACAAAATTTAACTTATGCAGACCTAAAGGAGGCTGAGTCCAAAAGCGAAAATATGTTTAAATTATTAAACAAAATACATTTGTTTTACGATTTTTATATAATCCCTCATATACCGTCAGAAGCAAAAGCTGTTTGGCAGAACACAGGTAGACAGACCTGGGATAGGGATAGGGGAGAGAGAGAGAGAGCATATTTATTACACGAAAATTCGAGGTAAAAACAAGTTTATTGTAAAAGGCAAGAAAATTATTAACTTATACAGACCTGAAAGCATAATTGTTTAAAAATAAAAACATGAAACGGAGAGTGACTGTTTAAAGTATATAAGAATGATGGTGTTTTTGGAAAAGATTTTAAAAATATCAGATTTTTCTATCATTTTAAAAAAAAACACAACTGTTAATATTTAAAAACTCGACGATAAAAATACATGTACCAATTTATTCGCTTAATCAGACAGTCAGACTAGTTTTTGTTGCCCCACCTAAATAACTTGTCCAAACGTGAAGGAGATTGAAAACCTGCAACCAACCGACTATTTTTACTTGTAGTCAAAGCGTAAATGTTCAAAAAAGCGTAAAATAGGTCCAAGGAGTGAAGAGGTAGAGAGGGGGAGGGAGAGGGGAAATGGAGAGGGGGGAGAGAGATATATTTTATCACGCAAATAGGCGGTAAAAAACAAAATTTTGCAAAAAAAAAAAAAGCAAATTTTAACTTGTACTACTAACCTGTAGATGTTTAAACACCAACTGTGTAACCATAGAGCTTTTAACATATTGGGGTCACTGTCTTGATTCAATTTTTTTTGTAGTCAAAGCGTAAATGTTGAAAAAGGCGTAAATGTTGAAAATAGGTCCAATTTTAGATCAAAATTATGTTGTTTGCTGCGCAGAATCTCTGTTCATACCCTAGCAAACTCGATCAAACTTAAACCATAAGTCCTTTAGAAAAAAATAGTACGCTGATAAAATATAAAACAAAAAACACTTGTTTTATGATTTTCATAATATAGCCCCTCATACCGTTAGCAAACAACAAAAACATATTTGACCAAATACTGGTAAACAGATCTCTGTACATTTAATTAAGCTTTCAGATAAATAGGTGAAGCATCATAAAACAGTAAAGGAAGAAGTACCTTTAGAAGAAAAATAATGTGAGCGAGAAAATATTTTATACTTTTTGAAAGTAGACACACGTACTATAGTTTCATTCTCATATTATATCATATTAAGGTTTTGTGAAAACTGGTTTTCAGATAGCAAACTTTTTATTTGCAGTAAACAAAATATTATAAATTTATTATTGTCGGAAGTTTTTTTAATTGTTCTTTACCCCATAACAATAACATTACGTTTTATAGTAAGAATCCGAGGTAAAAAAATTTGAGGGAAACCTTATAACTCTCTTGCACAATAAAAACTGGTACCTAAAGGGCTTTTTAATTTCGAAAAATAGTTTTATTCAGTTTGCAGAAAAACTTTTTTATTTAAAAAAATCGAAAGTAGTAGGTATAAAGGTTAATATATATCTTAGTACGTAGTATAAGCCTTTTATCAACATGTTATTAAATACTTTATATAATATTGTCTTTTACCCCCAAAAATGAAGCATAAACATATGTACTACAGGTTTTCGACAGTTTTCGAAAAAGAATGCAACAAAAAGGGAGTTGTTTTGAAATTATGTGGGTATATATACCCTTAAAAGATTTTTATGCGGACAATGTACTGTGTGTTTTAATAGACTTTTAAAGTTTTGTGTTCGTCTTCAGAAAGAAAAGGTAAATTGTTTTTGATTTTTAAAAATACATATAAGCAACCCCATTTTTTAAGAAGATATAGAAGTTATTATTAAAAACATAAAAATTTTATTTTAAATATTTGCTTTCAATCAGCTTAAACAAAAAGCAATAGTGCTAAATAATTAATAATGTCTTTTAGCGATTTATCTCTATCACAGAGTCTCTATCTTTTTTGTAAACAAGAGCTAGCAAAACTTGATCAAATTTTAGATTTACCCCTTACCGATAACTTTGAGGAGGTCTTTGACTTAAGTTTGGAAGATTCAGAAGAACTTATTTCAGGCATAGACAATCCCCTAAATACTATTGATTTTACAGACTGTGTGGAGACTATTGATTTAACAAGTAGTGTAGTAGTATGTAGTGTTCATGATTATGTTAATTGTAGGATTTGCCCCCTATCCCCACAAACTCTTAACAGGTTCTTTGATTCTTCTGAGAATTCACAAACTTCCCCAAACAAAAATATTTTTAAAAACTCTGATACCCCCATAATTGATAATAATATATCATTAATGGGGAATAATATATTAAATTATAAACAGAAAAAAATTACAGACTACTTTCTCCAGGTTGTAGCTGCAAAAAAAGAAAATGTATACGATAAAAATGGTAACGAACTTAATGCCATTGTTCTCATACAAAGAGATGGTAATTGTCTTTTTCGCTGTTTATCTCACAGCTTATATAATAATCAGGAGTTTCACGGTATAGTAAGGAAAATAATAGTTTCTTTTGTAATTGAAAACTGGGGGGAATATTTTGAAAGACTAATAGCTACAAGTGTAGAAGTAAAACATGAAACGGCTAATGACTATTTAATGTACATGGGTAAAGAGGGGGTTTTTGGAACGGATTTTGAAATGGCAGTTTTTTCTATAATTTTTAAAACAACTGTAAATATTTATAAAATTAACGATAAAGAAGACTTGTACCTATTTTATTCGTTTTATCCAGAGCTATCTGAAGCTCAAGAAGAAATAAATATATATTTTCATGGTTCTGAGAGGTCAGGGCATTTTGATATAATTCAAAACCATGAATTATAAGGATGCTAAAATTTTAATAAGTTTTTACAAGTTTCTTTTTTATTTTTATTTAAAAATACTTAAACATGTATAAAAACTAATTGGGGGAAAATGCCTCGTTAATTAGCAGGAAAATGCAATTTTTCGTAAAAATTGAATAATAAGTTGTTCTCGGAGGCTTTTGAAGATAAAATATAAAATGAATTTACATTGTAATTACTATGTAGGTACCCCAAACATAAGGTTCTGTGAAACGGGGGTAATTTGTAGTCAATTTTTATTTTAAATATTTGTTACAATCACTTAAGGTTGCATTCTCAATTTCATTCAATCTATTGCCAACCTATAACCTATTTCGCGTTGATTTTTTGAGTTTATTATTTTAATAACTAACATTTAAAGAAAATCAATATCGTCGGTACATTATTTAGGTAGTATCTGATATATTACAAAAATATCAATTTATTTCATTGCTAATTTGGGGAGAATTGTATAGTGAAAGAACAATGAGTGACAATGACATAATAAAGTTAAAAAAAATCTTACCCGATATTTTTCGTTATACAATTCTCCTAAAATAAGTTATGAAATTCCTTGATATTTATTAAATATGTCAATTATTACCTATAGAATATCAAGTCGATACTGATTTTCTTTAAATTTTGTGAAAAAGCTAGAAAACATAAATAAATCTACGCGAAATAGGTTATAGGTTGGCAAGCATGTTGATACTCCCACCTTAATCAAAACAATAGTTTTAAAATATTTAATAATGTCTTGTAACGTTTTACCCCGAAACAGATAGGCTCTATCTTTTTTGTGAACAGTTGCTATCAAATATTAAACAAATTCTAGATTTACCTCTTTCTGATAACTGTTAGGAGATTTTTGACTTAACTTTTGGAAGATTCAAAAGAACTTAGACCTGACATAGACATTCCCCCTCTAAAAATTGATGATTTCACGGTTTCCCCTAAAAAAAATAATTTTTAAAAATCACGGGGCTATACATAGTTATTAATGATGTATCATTAAGGGTAAATGCTATTTTAAGCAGAAAAAAATACAGATTACTTCGACAAGGTTTTTTTTGTCTATTAGTATAGAGAAAGATGAAAACTATTAATTATAAATAATAAATTATTTATTTCTCAACTATTTCGATTATAACGTTTTCACATTCGTTTTAAACTCACCCCCCTTTATACCACTATTGACACCACACCCCTCTAAAAGTTAGCCTTCTCTTTTTAAATAATTTATTTCTATATGTTTTTAAAAAGTAACATACGTGATAAAAATTAGAAACAGAAAGAAGTAAAATTATAGGAAAGGTAAAATATAGCTATTTTAACATTATAAGTAAATTATATAGTCAGCATAAATCAGTAATTATTATAAAACATCGAAAAGGGATGCTTTTATTTCAATTATATTATGAATATATCAAGTGCATGATAAATTACCTTAAACGTTATTTTAAAAATAACACGAGTATTTCCAAGAAACCAGGTAACCCCATCGGTTCTAAGACCAAATACGTTTCTCCTTGGTATTTCTAGGAGTTTAAGTTTTATTCTTATGCTTGCCATGTTACTTCTTTAACGTATGAGGCACTGATGAAGTATTCGATCCAGTATTTAACTATTTAAACACGACAACAACACAACACATACAAAACATGAACACAACACATACAAAACTTTTACACAACGCATACAAAACACGTACACAACATTCTGCTTTGCTTGCATTGATAACATCAGTAACTAAAACTGTTTAATTAGAGGTAATAGAGATTTTTCCGAAACTTATTTTAAAATATCACAGGCTTTTATTACAGGCACTACTAACTTTTTTTATCAAAGAGGCATTAATTTATAACTAAAATATAATTGAAAAATTAAAAATAACTCTAGAGACGATGATCGAATGAAAACGACATTCACAGTACCTACTAACGTAGCATTATGAGCAACACTGAACGAACAGGTTTTATTTAGAAGGAAAAAGCAGTTTTATTTAAGAGTCCCAAAGGTTGGTCTTTTATTGTTGTTTTTTTTCTTTTATTTAATAATACTTTTTGGTTTATTTAATCTTGCGTTAAAAAGAGTAAAAAAAAAAAAGGAACAAAATAAGGCTGAAATATTTTTGTTTTAGATTATTTGTTTTATTTACATTAATAAATACTTTTTTGTTATTTATTATTGTATTAAAACATAGGTAGAGGTTACTCGGTAATATAGGGGGATAATAAGGGTATTTAGTTTTTATTATTATAGGGTTATTGACAAAGAAGAACAAACAAGCCTCTAATGTCCTAGACCAATTTTCTGGATTTTTTTTTTAAATAAATTGTTTACTTGTAGCAGATATCGGTATTTTTGTAAAATTAAAACTTTGGCAGACTAATAAATACTTCCATAAGAGTCTAAGATAAAACTCTAGTTCATCATATTCTATTAAATACAATACAGATATCTAGGTCTTTCTGTTTCAAAAAATGCTTAAGAATTTTCCGCAAACACGAGACTTCTACACCAATGTATCATCTTGTTATTAATTTGTATTATTTATTCTTTTACCGAGGAGGCGTCCTTACAGTGTTTCCTTCTCTTTTTTTTGTAGAGGGCGTATTTTCTTGTTATACCTTTTAGTTTTCTCTACTAACTACTTCTCTGTATACCTTTTTGTTTATTTACGAAGTATTTTTTTTTACTTTTTATTTACAAATCCCCTCTGCTTTTTCTTTTTGATTTTTTTATTCTGTCGGAGTATAAAATGAGAGTTAAATTGTTTGAGGTGATAGTCATACATAGAAAGCACTGTGGGTGAAAGTTGGAGAATCAGTGTACTGTGTAGTAGTTCAGTGTGTGTGGTAGTAAATATTTTTTCTTGGAAGGTAGATATCGAGTTTAGTTTTTAAATTAATAGATAGAGTGTAATATTTTTACAAAAATTATGATAAAAACTCCAATCTAAGCTAATTTTAACTAAAAGTTCAGTGAAGCTGTAACTATTATACAGCTGAAATAGGTATATTTTCTGTTTTCATTCAATTATTTTTCAATTTGAGTTTTAGGTTTTTAGAAATAGATATACAGATTTATATTGCTACTATTTAATAGCCTATAATTTCTGATTACTGCTGTAAATAATCCTTTTTAATTTTGTTTAGTAAATTATTTGCAAGTAAATGCTAGGGTGTATTATTTTACAAAAATAATAAAAATATAATATTTTATCTAATCTAATCTAAATCTGGTGTAAGAGGAAATATTATTTAAAAGTAGTGGGCCTGTATTAGAGAAAATTCAAATAGTCGTCTAAAATGGAAAGAGTTATTATTTTAAAAGATTATGTCAAGACAGTGCATAGGTTCAATTTACAGGGTAGAAATTTAGAATTTAAAATTAAATCAACCCCTGAAAATGTAGAACCTGTGCACTGTCTTGACATAATCTTTTAAAATAATAACTCTTTCCATTTTAGACGACTATTTGAATTTTCTCTAATACAGGCCCACTACTTTTAAATAATATTTCCTCTTACACCAGATTTAGATTAGATTAGATAAAATATTATATTTTTATTATTTTTGTAAAATAATACACCCTAGCATTTACTTGCAAATAATTTACTAAACAAAATTAAAAAGGATTATTTACAGCAGTAATCAGAAATTATAGGCTATTAAATAGTAGCAATATAAATCTATATATCTATTTCTAAAAACCTAAAACTCAAATTGAAAAATAATTGAATGAAAACAGAAAATATACCTATTTCAGCTGTATAATAGTTACAGCTTCACTGAACTTTTAGTTAAAATTAGCTTAGATTGGAGTTTTTATCATAATTTTTGTAAAAATATTACACTCTATCTATTAATTTAAAAACTAAACTCGATATCTACCTTCCAAGAAAAAATATTTACTACCACACACACTGAACTACTACACAGTACACTGATTCTCCAACTTTCACCCACAGTGCTTTCTATGTATGACTATCACCTCAAACAATTTAACTCTCATTTTATACTCCGACAGAATAAAAAAATCAAAAAGAAAAAGCAGAGGGGATTTGTAAATAAAAAGTAAAAAAAAATACTTCGTAAATAAACAAAAAGGTATACAGAGAAGTAGTTAGTAGAGAAAACTAAAAGGTATAACAAGAAAATACGCCCTCTACAAAAAAAAGAGAAGGAAACACTGTTAGGACGCCTCCTCGGTAAAAGAATAAATAATACAAATTAATAACAAGATGATACATTGGTGTAGAAGTCTCGTGTTTGCGGAAAATTCTTAAGCATTTTTTGAAACAGAAAGACCTAGATATCTGTATTGTATTTAATAGAATATGATGAACTAGAGTTTTATCTTAGACTCTTATGGAAGTATTTATTAGTCTGCCAAAGTTTTAATTTTACAAAAATACCGATATCTGCTACAAGTAAACAATTTATTTAAAAAAAAAATCCAGAAAATTGGTCTAGGACATTAGAGGCTTGTTTGTTCTTCTTTGTCAATAACCCTATAATAATAAAAACTAAATACCCTTATTATCCCCCTATATTACCGAGTAACCTCTACCTATGTTTTAATACAATAATAAATAACAAAAAAGTATTTATTAATGTAAATAAAACAAATAATCTAAAACAAAAATATTTCAGCCTTATTTTGTTCCTTTTTTTTTTTTACTCTTTTTAACGCAAGATTAAATAAACCAAAAAGTATTATTAAATAAAAGAAAAAAAACAACAATAAAAGACCAACCTTTGGGACTCTTAAATAAAACTGCTTTTTCCTTCTAAATAAAACCTGTTCGTTCAGTGTTGCTCATAATGCTACGTTAGTAGGTACTGTGAATGTCGTTTTCATTCGATCATCGTCTCTAGAGTTATTTTTAATTTTTCAATTATATTTTAGTTATAAATTAATGCCTCTTTGATAAAAAAAGTTAGTAGTGCCTGTAATAAAAGCCTGTGATATTTTAAAATAAGTTTCGGAAAAATCTCTATTACCTCTAATTAAACAGTTTTAGTTACTGATGTTATCAATGCAAGCAAAGCAGAATGTTGTGTACGTGTTTTGTATGCGTTGTGTAAAAGTTTTGTATGTGTTGTGTTCATGTTTTGTATGTGTTGTGTTGTTGTCGTGTTTAAATAGTTAAATACTGGATCGAATACTTCATCAGTGCCTCATACGTTAAAGAAGTAACATGGCAAGCATAAGAATAAAACTTAAACTCCTAGAAATACCAAGGAGAAACGTATTTGGTCTTAGAACCGATGGGGTTACCTGGTTTCTTGGAAATACTCGTGTTATTTTTAAAATAACGTTTAAGGTAATTTATCATGCACTTGATATATTCATAATATAATTGAAATAAAAGCATCCCTTTTCGATGTTTTATAATAATTACTGATTTATGCTGACTATATAATTTACTTATAATGTTAAAATAGCTATATTTTACCTTTCCTATAATTTTACTTCTTTCTGTTTCTAATTTTTATCACGTATGTTACTTTTTAAAAACATATAGAAATAAATTATTTAAAAAGAGAAGGCTAACTTTTAGAGGGGTGTGGTGTCAATAGTGGTATAAAGGGGGGTGAGTTTAAAACGAATGTGAAAACGTTATAATCGAAATAGTTGAGAAATAAATAATTTATTATTTATAATTAATAGTTTTCATCTTTCTCTATACTAATAGACAAAAAAAACCTTGTCGAAGTAATCTGTATTTTTTTCTGCTTAAAATAGCATTTACCCTTAATGATACATCATTAATAACTATGTATAGCCCCGTGATTTTTAAAAATTATTTTTTTTAGGGGAAACCGTGAAATCATCAATTTTTAGAGGGGGAATGTCTATGTCAGGTCTAAGTTCTTTTGAATCTTCCAAAAGTTAAGTCAAAAATCTCCTAACAGTTATCAGAAAGAGGTAAATCTAGAATTTGTTTAATATTTGATAGCAACTGTTCACAAAAAAGATAGAGCCTATCTGTTTCGGGGTAAAACGTTACAAGACATTATTAAATATTTTAAAACTATTGTTTTGATTAAGTGATTGTAACAAATATTTAAAATAAAAATTGACTACAAATTACCCCCGTTTCACAGAACCTTATGTTTGGGGTACCTACATAGTAATTACAATGTAAATTCATTTTATATTTTATCTTCAAAAGCCTCCGAGAACAACTTATTATTCAATTTTTACGAAAAATTGCATTTTCCTGCTAATTAACGAGGCATTTTCCCCCAATTAGTTTTTATACATGTTTAAGTATTTTTAAATAAAAATAAAAAAGAAACTTGTAAAAACTTATTAAAATTTTAGCATCCTTATAATTCATGGTTTTGAATTATATCAAAATGCCCTGACCTCTCAGAACCATGAAAATATATATTTATTTCTTCTTGAGCTTCAGATAGCTCTGGATAAAACGAATAAAATAGGTACAAGTCTTCTTTATCGTTAATTTTATAAATATTTACAGTTGTTTTAAAAATTATAGAAAAAACTGCCATTTCAAAATCCGTTCCAAAAACCCCCTCTTTACCCATGTACATTAAATAGTCATTAGCCGTTTCATGTTTTACTTCTACACTTGTAGCTATTAGTCTTTCAAAATATTCCCCCCAGTTTTCAATTACAAAAGAAACTATTATTTTCCTTACTATACCGTGAAACTCCTGATTATTATATAAGCTGTGAGATAAACAGCGAAAAAGACAATTACCATCTCTTTGTATGAGAACAATGGCATTAAGTTCGTTACCATTTTTATCGTATACATTTTCTTTTTTTGCAGCTACAACCTGGAGAAAGTAGTCTGTAATTTTTTTCTGTTTATAATTTAATATATTATTCCCCATTAATGATATATTATTATCAATTATGGGGGTATCAGAGTTTTTAAAAATATTTTTGTTTGGGGAAGTTTGTGAATTCTCAGAAGAATCAAAGAACCTGTTAAGAGTTTGTGGGGATAGGGGGCAAATCCTACAATTAACATAATCATGAACACTACATACTACTACACTACTTGTTAAATCAATAGTCTCCACACAGTCTGTAAAATCAATAGTATTTAGGGGATTGTCTATGCCTGAAATAAGTTCTTCTGAATCTTCCAAACTTAAGTCAAAGACCTCCTCAAAGTTATCGGTAAGGGGTAAATCTAAAATTTGATCAAGTTTTGCTAGCTCTTGTTTACAAAAAAGATAGAGACTCTGTGATAGAGATAAATCGCTAAAAGACATTATTAATTATTTAGCACTATTGCTTTTTGTTTAAGCTGATTGAAAGCAAATATTTAAAATAAAATTTTTATGTTTTTAATAATAACTTCTATATCTTCTTAAAAAATGGGGTTGCTTATATGTATTTTTAAAAATCAAAAACAATTTACCTTTTCTTTCTGAAGACGAACACAAAACTTTAAAAGTCTATTAAAACACACAGTACATTGTCCGCATAAAAATCTTTTAAGGGTATATATACCCACATAATTTCAAAACAACTCCCTTTTTGTTGCATTCTTTTTCGAAAACTGTCGAAAACCTGTAGTACATATGTTTATGCTTCATTTTTGGGGGTAAAAGACAATATTATATAAAGTATTTAATAACATGTTGATAAAAGGCTTATACTACGTACTAAGATATATATTAACCTTTATACCTACTACTTTCGATTTTTTTAAATAAAAAAGTTTTTCTGCAAACTGAATAAAACTATTTTTCGAAATTAAAAAGCCCTTTAGGTACCAGTTTTTATTGTGCAAGAGAGTTATAAGGTTTCCCTCAAATTTTTTTACCTCGGATTCTTACTATAAAACGTAATGTTATTGTTATGGGGTAAAGAACAATTAAAAAAACTTCCGACAATAATAAATTTATAATATTTTGTTTACTGCAAATAAAAAGTTTGCTATCTGAAAACCAGTTTTCACAAAACCTTAATATGATATAATATGAGAATGAAACTATAGTACGTGTGTCTACTTTCAAAAAGTATAAAATATTTTCTCGCTCACATTATTTTTCTTCTAAAGGTACTTCTTCCTTTACTGTTTTATGATGCTTCACCTATTTATCTGAAAGCTTAATTAAATGTACAGAGATCTGTTTACCAGTATTTGGTCAAATATGTTTTTGTTGTTTGCTAACGGTATGAGGGGCTATATTATGAAAATCATAAAACAAGTGTTTTTTGTTTTATATTTTATCAGCGTACTATTTTTTTCTAAAGGACTTATGGTTTAAGTTTGATCGAGTTTGCTAGGGTATGAACAGAGATTCTGCGCAGCAAACAACATAATTTTGATCTAAAATTGGACCTATTTTCAACATTTACGCCTTTTTCAACATTTACGCTTTGACTACAAAAAAAATTGAATCAAGACAGTGACCCCAATATGTTAAAAGCTCTATGGTTACACAGTTGGTGTTTAAACATCTACAGGTTAGTAGTACAAGTTAAAATTTGCTTTTTTTTTTTTGCAAAATTTTGTTTTTTACCGCCTATTTGCGTGATAAAATATATCTCTCTCCCCCCTCTCCATTTCCCCTCTCCCTCCCCCTCTCTACCTCTTCACTCCTTGGACCTATTTTACGCTTTTTTGAACATTTACGCTTTGACTACAAGTAAAAATAGTCGGTTGGTTGCAGGTTTTCAATCTCCTTCACGTTTGGACAAGTTATTTAGGTGGGGCAACAAAAACTAGTCTGACTGTCTGATTAAGCGAATAAATTGGTACATGTATTTTTATCGTCGAGTTTTTAAATATTAACAGTTGTGTTTTTTTTAAAAATGATAGAAAAATCTGATATTTTTAAAATCTTTTCCAAAAACACCATCATTCTTATATACTTTAAACAGTCACTCTCCGTTTCATGTTTTTATTTTTAAACAATTATGCTTTCAGGTCTGTATAAGTTAATAATTTTCTTGCCTTTTACAATAAACTTGTTTTTACCTCGAATTTTCGTGTAATAAATATGCTCTCTCTCTCTCTCCCCTATCCCTATCCCAGGTCTGTCTACCTGTGTTCTGCCAAACAGCTTTTGCTTCTGACGGTATATGAGGGATTATATAAAAATCGTAAAACAAATGTATTTTGTTTAATAATTTAAACATATTTTCGCTTTTGGACTCAGCCTCCTTTAGGTCTGCATAAGTTAAATTTTGTTCTTTTTGCAATAAATTTCTTTACCTCGTATCTGCGCGTAATAAAAATGTTCTCTCTCTCCCTCTCTCCCTCTCCCTCTCTTCCTCTCCTCTCTCCCTCTCCTCTCCTTGCACCTATTTTTACTTTTAAACAATTATGCAATCACGTCTGTATAAGTTAATAATTTTTCTAGCATTTTACAATAAATCTGTTTTTACCTTGTTTTTGCTTGTAATAAATATGTCTTCTCTCTCTCCCTCTCCTCTCACCCCTACTCTCTCCCTCTCCTCTCCTTGCACCTATTTTTACTTTTAAACAATTATGCTTTCAGGTCTGTATAGATTATTAATTTTTCTTGCCTTTTACAATAAATCTGTTTTACCTTGTTTTTGCTTGTAATAAATATGTTTTCTCTCTACCCCTCTCTCCCTCTCCCTCTCCTCCTCTTTTTTCCCTCACCACTCTCCTTCAAGAAATAATCTTCCTTTTGAAATAAAACCAGTTTTTTTTACAAAACCATAATATGATATAATAAGTGAGTAAAACTATAGTATGTGTGTCTACATTCAAAAATATAGATATTTTTCTTTTTTCATTATTTTTTCTTTTACCGTTATTTCTTCCTTTTAATGATAGTGATGGTTTTTACTCACTGCTATGTATATACATGTATCTCTCGTTCTACCTATTTATTTGTATGTCGGTCTGCATGTACAGAGGTCTGTCTACCTGTGTTCTGTCAAACAGCTCTTGCTTCTAACAGTATATGAGGGATTATATGAAAATCGTAAAACAAGTGTATTTTGTTTCATAATTTAAACATATTTTCGCTTTTGACTCAGCCTCCTTTAGGTCTGCATAAGTTAAATTTTGTTCTTTTTGCAATAAATTTTCTTTACCGCGTATCTGCGCGTAATAAAAATGTTCTCTCTCTCCCTCTCTCCCTCTCCCTCTCTTCCTCTCCTCTCTCCCTCTCCTCTCCTTGCACCTATTTTTACTTTTAAACAATTATGCAATCACGTCTGTATAAGTTAATAATTTTTCTAGCATTTTACAATAAATCTGTTTTTACCTTGTTTTTGCTTGTAATAAATATGTCTTCTCTCTCTCCCTCTCCTCTCTCCCTCCTCTCTCCCTCTCCTCCTCTTTTTCCCCTCACCACTCTCCTTCAAGAAATAATCTTCCTTTTGAAATAAAACCAGTTTTTTTTACAAAACCATAATATGATATAATAAGTGAGTAAAACTATAGTATGTGTGTCTACATTCAAAAATATAGATATTTTTCTTTTTTCATTATTTTTTCTTTTACCGTTATTTCTTCCTTTTAATGATAGTGATGGTTTTTACTCACTGCTATGTATATACATGTATCTCTCGTTCTACCTATTTATTTGTATGTCGGTCTGCATGTACAGAGGTCTGTCTACCTGTGTTCTGTCAAACAGCTCTTGCTTCTAACAGTATATGAGGGATTATATGAAAATCGTAAAACAAGTGTATTTTGTTTCATAATTTAAACATATTTTCGCTTTTGACTCAGCCTCCTTTAGGTCTGCATAAGTTAAATTTTGTTCTTTTTGCAATAAATTTTCTTTACCGCGTATCTGCGCGTAATAAAAATGTTCTCTCTCTCCCTCTCTCCCTCTCCCTCTCTTCCTCTCCTCTCTCCCTCTCCTCTCCTTGCACCTATTTTTACTTTTAAACAATTATGCAATCACGTCTGTATAAGTTAATAATTTTTCTAGCATTTTACAATAAATCTGTTTTTACCTTGTTTTTGCTTGTAATAAATATGTCTTCTCTCTCTCCCTCTCCTCTCTCCCTCCTCTCTCCCTCTCCTCTCCTTGCACCTATTTTTACTTTTAAACAATTATGCTTTCAGGTCTGTATAGATTATTAATTTTTCTTGCCTTTTACAATAAATCTGTTTTACCTTGTTTTTGCTTGTAATAAATATGTTTTCTCTCTACCCCTCTCTCCCTCTCCCTCTCCTCCTCTTTTTCCCCTCACCACTCTCCTTCAAGAAATAATCTTCCTTTTGAATTAAAACCAGTTTTTTTACAAAACCATAATATGATATAATAAGTGAGTAAAACTATAGTATGTGTGTCTACATTCAAAATATAGATATTTTTCTTTTTTCATTATTTTTTCTTTTACCGTTATTTCTTCGTTTTAATGATAGTGATGGTTTTTACTCACTGCTATGTATATATATGTATCTCTCGTTCTACCTATTTATTTGTATGCCGGTCTGCATGTACAGAGGTCTGAGGGATTATATGAAAATCGTAAAACAAGTGTATTTTGTTTCATAATTTAAACATATTTTCGCTTTTGACTCGGCCTCCTCTAGGTCTGCATAAGTTAAATTTTGTTCTTTTTGCAATAAATTTGCTTTTACCTCGTTTTGCGTGTAATAAAATATGTTTTCTCTCTCCCTCTCTCCCTCCCCCTCCTCCTCCTTCTGCCCTCTCCTCTTCATGGATCCATTTCACGTCTGTATAAGTTAAATTTTTTTTGTCTTTTACAATAAATTTGTTTTTACCTTGTTTTTGCTTGTTATAAATATGTTTTCTCTCTTCCCTCTCTTTCTCTCCCTCCTCTCTCCCTCTCCTCTCTCCCTCTCCTCTCCCCCTCTCATCTCCCCCCTCACCCCTTCTTCCTCACCAGGGTTCTGTTTTAGCCTTTTTAAACATTTACGCTTTGACTACAAGTAAAAATAGCAGCGGAATTGCAGGTGTTCGGATCTCTTTCAGGTTTGTACAAGTTATTCAGGTCTCTTGTATTTGGGGTACTTAAACCAGTTTGCGATCAATCGGATCAAATTATTGTCGAGATTTTCTAATATGCTCTGCTGGTGCTGTGTGTAAGGTGCTGGAAATGTAAACCGCAGGTCGTAGGTTCGAATGCAGGTAGAGGTAGGAACTTTTTTAATTAGAATTAAATTAAATAGTTCAGTATGACGTAAGTCCTGCATTCTAGAGCTAGGGTCAGTGACCTCTGGTCTAGTTAATTCAGTGTTCTTCAGGTCTGTTTAAGTTATTCAGGTTTGTTAGTGGTGGGGGGAGCTTCGGACAGATTTTTATGTCTGTCTGGCTGAAGTCCCCCCACACCTACTTATGTACGTGATAAAACAATGGATATAATTATAAAATCAACAAAAGGAGAATGCAATGAACATTTGAATAGGATTGAGAAAACACACAGAGCTGCTATCACAAATTCATATAGTTTTATTGTAATTAAGGAAAATAATATTTTTGAAACTTGTGATAATAATTTGAAATATGGAATAACAAAAATGAAGGAAAATGTTTGTTGTACTTTAGGTTGCACATTTTGCAATATATGTGTACATAATTTTGAGTGCACTTGCCTCGACTATTCAGTCGGATCAACAATAATCTGCAAACATATTCATAGTCTTGGTATGCATATTGAAAGCATCAGTAATAAGTCCACTTGTAGCCCCACTGAGATTAGAAATAGTTATGCCAATCAGGAACTATATGAATTTGATAACAGTATGCCTAACGAGTATGAACAATCTGAAACCTATAATATAATAACCAATATAAAATCTGAGGCAATGCAGCTACTGACAAA
Source organism: Polydrusus pterygomalis (assembly GCA_963969555.1). Lineage (NCBI taxonomy): Eukaryota > Metazoa > Arthropoda > Insecta > Coleoptera > Curculionidae > Polydrusus > Polydrusus pterygomalis. The sequence continues at coordinate 31,685,996 of OZ018375.1, read as the reverse complement.
TATCGACTCTTTAAATTATACAGTAGAAGAACTGGAACAGATCCTTAAACAATTAGAAATCTTGAATAACTTAGGTTCAGTGTCAGCTTCTAGTAATTTAAAAATTGAATCTGATATACCAAATACATTAGAACCACCTAATAAAAAAATAGGAAAACAACAGTTTAAAATAAAACCAAAAAATAATTTGATTAATAAGGCAAATAATTCCTCTGAATCTAAGTTAATTAAGAGCACTTTGTCTCAAACACTCTTTATTTCTGACAATCCTGAAAATGATCATCTTTATTAGTAGTAAAATGACACCAAAGATATCTATTTCGTTCCTAATAAAATATGTACCTAAGTGGGAACATTTTTCTAAGTGTCTCACCCGATTAGCGATTTTCCTACTGATTACAATAAAAAAACAATTAGGTACCTACTCCCTAATGATTTTTTTTGCGAAGAAGCCAAATTTGATGTCAAGAATTATATAGATTTACAAATTTGACACATAAGACGCCATATTGCATTTTTTTAAATGTCAACCCTACTTTATTATAAGCCCAGGGAATTCCCTTTTTTATTTAAACTTCCGAAATATATAGTTGTAAATATTTATTTTCAGTCGTTCCGGAGATAGGAGGCTTCGAAGTTTTCGATTTTGTTCTGAAAGTCTTACCCCTTTCATAATAGACCGCTTCAGATTGGAAATCCAATTTTTTTTATGGTTACATTATTTGTTGTGGCCGAACTATGGAGAACTATAGGGTAGGAGGCCGATCGACAATCGCAGCATTTTCAAATTCTGTCCCGGTTTTTTGGTTAGTTCGCTATTGGCCGATAGATGGCTCTCGCGTCCGAAGTGGGCTGATGTTGTCTTCTTCTTCTTCGTTTTTAATATGGAAAACTAGATCCTCCATAGTTTTTAACTTTTACTTAAACCCTTTATTTTTCTGTGCTTTTACTTTTGACTATTGACATTTTATTTTTCGAAATAACAAATAATGTTTGAAGGCAAGACAAGACAAATAACGTTGTATTGTAATTAATTTCCATATTTATAATGAATAATGGTACATTTTATAAAAGTAGAGTTTGCTTTGTGTCGGGGTGTAAGACAGGATCTTTTTCAGAGAGAAAACGCATCCAAATAAGTCTCTTTCTAGCTCCAAAGGTATAGCTAGAATGTTTAATACCCTGTATTTTAAAAACCAAGCATCGTTGGAACTTTATACAGGCCGAGTTTGCTAATATAAGTATAACAAAGTAAGTGTAAATTCATATAAAAGTTCGTATTTGTTCCTTAAAGAACTAATTTAAATAAAAATAGTTATTGCGTCCATAAGAAACCATTATTTGATAGCCCACTTCGAACACGCGCGCCATCTTACAGCGACTCGTAAACCTGAATTACCGATGCTAATTTGGGACCGAATCCAATGCATTGCGATCGGCCTCCTACCTCAAGTCCTCCATAGGCCGAACTAACTAGGCTATTGTCAAACATGTCAGATATCAAGAAATGACAGATAAGACGCCATTTTGCTTTTTTTTATGGTAACCATTATCGACAACTACACCAATAGATGGCATTCCGCGGTCCAATATCAAAAATGTAAACTTGTTGATATTTATTTTTAACCGTTCCAGAGATACGGGGCTTCCTAAAAAAGCATCGTTCGATTTTGCGTTTTTTTTTGAAAATTTCCTTTATTTGCAGTAATTAACAACATTTTTTTTTTGCATACACAATCATTCTCTAAACAGTGCTAGAAGCTCTGGCCTCGAGAATAGCTTACTTATATCTAAACAGTGTTAGAATTAAATCTAACTTATATTATAATGGATTTTAAGTTTCCTAACAAATTGACAAATATTTTTTGCCCCCTTAATTTCATCTGGCAATCCATTATAGACCTTGGATGCCCTTACAATTGGATTATTTAGACCTATGTTTGTTCTTGTTGTAATCTGATATATATCATTATGAGAACGTGTTACGTAATTGTGTACATCATTTGTAAAAATAATATTTGTATTACATTTTTGGTTGTTATTAACTTTTCTGTACAGGGTTATCCAACCAAGACTAGACAAGGCGATTTTTTTACTTTTCCTGTACTTTTATAAAAAAACTGAAATAGCCATCTTAAATCATTTTCTCCCGCGAATTCGAATATCTTCAGCAAAAAACAATTGAACATCAAACAAAAGTACTAGGGGTCACTTTGATATTTTTTTAAATGGGATGCCGTATTTTTAATGAGCTTATCCGATTTCTCATATAAATTTTGATCTAAAATGTTGGATTTTTAATTCAAAAACGCCTTTTTTCTTCAGTTTTAAATTCGGAAAATGTTCGTCTACCGTACGATTAATACCTGATAGATGGATACCCGTTTCACCTGTTCACCCTTTAACCTGCTTTAAAGTGTCCGTCAGTTAGACAAAATAATCAAGTGTCAAATTTCTATATAATTTTCACGAATTAATTACAAATTTAGTAGTTTTTGCAAATCTATTATTGCTTACGTATAAAAAAAGTATGACATATTAGAAAAAACTATAAACTAAAGTGAATAACTTTAATCAAACAAAATAAATTTGTAATTAATTCGTGAAAAATATGTAGAAATTTGACACTTGATTATTTTGTCTAACTGACGGACGCTTTAAAGCAGGTTAAAGGGTGAACAGGTGAAACGGGTATCCATCTATCAGGTATTAATCGTACGGTAGACGAACATTTTCCGAATTTAAAACTGAAGAAAAAGGCGTTTTTGAATTAAAAATCCAACATTTTAGATCAAAATTTATATGAGAAATCGGATAAGCTCTTAAAAAATACGGCATCCCATTTAAAAAAATATCAAAGTGACCCCTAGTACTTTTGTTTAATGTTCAATTGTTTTTTGCTGAAGATATTCGAATTCGCGGGAAAAAATGACTTAAGATGGCTATTTCAGTTTTTTTATAAAAGTACAGGAAAAGTCAAAAAATCGCCTTGTCTAGTCTTGGTTGGATAACCCTGTACATAAGTTTACATTGCTCCAACTCTAATATATATTTTAATTTCGTAATGCCCAATTCACTATACAGTCGATCTATACCTGTTAGTCTATCATAGTTAAAAAGGATTTTTAGTGCTTTATTTTGTAGGGTTTCTACAACCGCAAAATTAGTCCGATGACATGTACCCCAGACAGGCAATAGGTATCTCAAGTGTGACAGAAAAAATAAGTTATACACATTTTTTTTACTTTTATTAGGTAAATAGTTTCGGCATCTAAATAAGGCTGAAATCATTGGTAGCACCTTCTCAGAAATATAGTCTACATGTACAGACCAACTCAACCTGTCATCAATGACCAAGCCAAGGTATTTTATCGCTGATACCCGCTCCAGATGTATACCATCAATGACAATGTCAAAGTTCTCGTGTTCTCTATTTTTTTGTTTAAATAGCATATATTTTGTCCTCTCAGCATTTATTTTCAATTTATTGCAATACAGCCAAGACATGTAGGATTGAAGATCGTCATTAACAATTTGATTTAATTCTATTTCGTTTGAACCTATGTAAACTAATGCAATATCATCCGCAAAGGTAAAATACCGTGCTAAAAGTCCCGCAAACTTAAGATTAGGTACATACAAGGAATAAAGCAAAGGACCAAGGACGGATCCCTGCGGAACCCCACAACCGTTCCTGGCAGTATTGCTATAATTTTTATTTAGTTTAACATACTGATCCCGACCGACAAGATATGTTCTTATAAGATTGAGCATTATCCCCCTGAATCCCATACTCTCCAGCTTCTTCAGCAACAAATCGTGACTCGCGACGTCAAATGCCTTTCTTAGGTCTACAAACACAACAATTACAAATTTTTTGTTATCTAAAGCCTTTGATATAATGTCGGTTAGGTCAGCGGTTGCACTGAGGGTACTACTGTTTTTAACGAAGCCATACTGGAACTCGTCATTTGGTATGTAAGTGCTCAAAAAGGAAAGCATTCTTTTCTTCATTATTTTTTCAAGTATTTTAGAAAAAACACTGACACTGATATTGGTCGGTAATTATTCATGGAATCCTTACTACCCGCTTTGTATATTGGACAAATTTTACTTATTTTTAGTTCGTCAGGAAAACTGCCAGAACTGATTACCTTATTCACTAATTTTGTCAAAATACCAATAAGATCCCTTCGGAGAGTCAATAAATCGCCAACTGTTATTTCATCATGGCCGGGGGCCGAATCTTTTTTTAGGTCCAATATGACTTCTTCAATTTCATTTTCGTTACTTAATTCTAGAAAGCAGCTATTTTCACAATAAATTTCATTACTAATACCATCAAATTGTTTCAATTGCATCTCCCTCTCTAGATCACCAACTATACATTCACCAACCTGTGCAAAGTGATTATTAAGACTATTTATTATTTCATCAGGATCTCTAATGACTTTGTTCCCTACTTTCAAAGAATTTATTTCAGTCTCTGTTGAGCCTTTCTTTAAGAGATTATTAATAAATCTCCATTGTTTTTTACTACTATTACCCGCTTGTTGCCACTTATTTTGAAAGTATAGGTTCTTTAGGGATTTTATTCTATTATTTATTTGATTTTTTATTTTCCTAAATTCTAACTTCAATCGCTCATTAGTCGGATCATGAATTTTACTCTTATATATTTTATCTCGCTGTTTTATCATTTCAAGAACCTCCCAGTTTACCCAATCATTATTTTCACGACATTTATATGACTTATTATATTCTGATTTTTTTTTGCATTCGCGTATTAGGTCTATCAGTTCCCGAAATGACGCAACACTCACCTCAGTTGTTCTATTTCTAAACAAAGATTCAAACTTTATTCTATCACTGTAATATACATGTAATTTTTTTGACCTAAATACACCAACCTCATCCATCAACCGAATACGTAGACGATTATGATCCGATAGAGAGTTTGGTTCAACCACCATTTTCAAATTTAATCCAGAATTTTTGTCAGACAGTGCATGATCTATGATACTTTTATGGTTTGCCGAGACCCTAGTCGCATGCTCGTCTGATCTTTGATTGTTTATTTGAAAATTGTTAAGTAATATTAAATTTTTATAGCTTTTAGTATCATAGGCATCACTATCCAACAAGTCGATGTTAAAGTCGCCCACAATTAAATGTTTTTTTGGGATATTTTTGGAGGATGGATTCCATGTCAGACAAATATGATAGGTAGTTGTATGAGTTTGGTCTGTAAACTACACTTACTTTAAGACTGTGATCCCCTACATTTATACAAACCCAATTAAATAATGCATCTGGCCCAGATTTATCCGGCTCATTTTTAAGTGTCTCACCCGTTTAAAAAATCGATAGCTTGAAATTGGAAATCCTAGTTTTTTTATGGTTACATTATTTATTGTGGCCGAAACAACTATGCTATCGTGAAATATGTCAGATATCAAGAAATGACAGATAAGACGCCATTTTTTTTAAATGGCAACCATTATCGATAACTACACCAATGGATGGCATTCCGCGGTCCGATATCGAAAATGTATAGGTATAATTGTTGCTATTTATGTTTAACCGTTCCGGAGATACGGGACTTCCTACATATGCATCGTTCGATTTTGCGTTTTAAGTGTCTGCCCCCGTTTGAAAAATAGATCGCTTGAGATTGGAAATGCGAGTTTTTTTATAGGCACATTATTTGTTGTGGCCGAGCTAACTACACTATTGTCAGATACGTCAAGTGTTAAAAAATGACAGATAAGACGCCATTATTATTATTGGTTTACCAGTTAAATTTATAATAATTTTTTTAAATCTATATTATATACAGGGTTAGTTGAAATAACCGGAACGACTAATTTTCTTCAAAACTACCATGGCTAAATCAATGAATTTTGGTAAAGGTGGATATATTATATTATATTATTAACTTAATTGAAAATTGACAATTGCGACGTTGCCAGATATTTAGTTTTTTCTGTAACTCAAGCAATGTTTTTTTTTCAGACGTAACACTACTCTTTTTTTATTGAATTTCATTCCTCCCATCAACATTACCATTTTCTGATAGTATAAAATTTTTATCTCAAATAGTTCTATGGGGAAAAAAGTTAATTAGTTACAACTCTAACTCTAAAAAAATTCAATCTATTTCCATTTAAAAACGTTTCAAATAATATGAAATGGAAGGTTGGTAGACATAATGTACCTAATAGTATCGATAACGATAATAATAACTAACAACTACTAACAATAACATAGCTAGTAAAAATTACTTACATATTATTATAGTACACTACATTAATTTGATTATGAAACCGATAATATGTACCTAAGTAATTTTTACTAGCTATGTTATTGCTTTTTGGAACTGAAAAATATTAGTACAGGTCTGAAAAAGCAACGACACAAAATGTTTGTGACTATTTTTTAGCCTTTTGACGAAAAAAAAAGTAAAACCGCCCCTGGTGCTGGGTGCGTTTAATATCTCTTTACTTTATGTAAAATATGGGAACATATCAGCACCATTCAATGGACATATAAAAACCTATTAAAATTACTAAAAAAATTATATTATATTTTAGATATGCTGCTCAATATCCTGAACGGCATACTCCACATAGAACAGTGTTTCGTCGGGTAGTGGAGCAGCTACGGGTGCACCACAGCTTTGCACCAAAACGCCAAAGGATGCCAACAGTATTCACACCAAAAAACATCATTACCATTTTGGCAGACTTTGAAGCAAACCCAGCAAAAGCCATAACTGGTGCGGTGGATGGTTTGGGTTTTACTTACGGGTCTATCCAAAAAACCTAAAAGAGAAATGGCTTTAAGGCTTTTAAGATAATGCCTGTAGTGAATTTGAGGGAAGGTGATTTTGCGAATCGGATGGGGTTTTGCGGGACAATGCTCCCCCATTAATGAAGATAATCTAAATGTAATATCTAATATTATATTTACAGATGAGTCCTGTTTTCCCACAGCAGGCCGTCATAATAGGCGCAATACGCATTACTGGGCCAGGGAAAATCCCCATCAAATTGTGCCCATGCACGGCAGGGATACCAAACTACAAGTGTTTGGTGTGGAATGTGGGGAAACAGGATTTTGGATCCTCTTTTTTTATCAAGGAGCATTGACTGGAGAACGCTATTTGGTATGGTATTGGTATCTTGGAGAATGAAATTAGCAACTTCATGGCCAATATTCCACCGCATCAGTTACGCGACATGGTATGGCAGAACTGTTATAAATTTTCTGAACCAGAGGTACCCCCATAATGGATTGGAAAAAACGGAACAGTTCGCTGGCCACCACGGAGTCTGGATACACCCAACACATTAGATGATATTCGGATAAAAATAGTAAACGAAATTCACCGTAATATAATGAAAATCCGGATATTCTTTTTAGGGCACGTCAAAATTTTAAACTTAGACTGCAAGTTAGTTTAGATAATAATGGGCGTCGTATTGAACAGATAATGCAAGACCGTAGGCGGCAGTTTTTTTTTATTTGTTTCTACCTGTTTACACAATGTGTATGTCTTGACTTCTGCCAGGGTATCTGGGCCCGTAACAAGCCTGGTACCTCAACAGCATTTTACTTCAAGCTATAAATGATGCTTCGACTTTTACGAAAAACAATTTTTTTATTTTTTCTTTCCCTCCCATTTCACAACTTTTACATGTCTCCGACAAAGTTGAATGAAACTTAAGATTTTTTACTACTTTTACCTAAATGATTTTCACAAAGTCTGTTCAAACTCCCTAATTTTTCTTTTACTATCTCTTTAATTTTTCCGCCCAAGACAGGGCCTTTGCACTAGCCCCTGACTTTCCAGTATGCTGAAGTCTTGTCGGTCTTTTAACTATTCATTTTTTACACTTCGTGTACACCATTGAAAGCTCCATTACGGCTCAATCCCACTTATTATTTTCTCTATTGCTTACAACATCGCCAATTAACTTTATTTTCCTGATGATGAGTGTTTCTACACTCGAAACATGTTGAATTATTATGAATTACTCTAGGTTCGCCTAGTTTTCTAATAAACTTGTGGAGAAAGAGTTTGTGCTTTTCTTTTTTCTAATATTTAAATGTTACCTACTACCTATTATTAAATTAATGTATTGGTTGTTGAGTGATTTTTAGTCATATCACAAGAATTGTCCAGTTTTAAGTTTTTAATTAATTTATACCAATATTGAACGAATGAAAAATAGATCGCTTGAATTTCCAATTTCAAGCGATCTATTTTTTAAAAGCGAGGTGAGACACTTAAAACGCAAAATCATACGATGCATTTATGGAAAGCCCCGTATCTCCGGAACGGTTAAAAATAAATATCAACAAGTTTACATTTTTGTACTGTTTCAATCTCAAGCGATCTATTTTTAAACTTATTAAAAAAAGAAAAAAGAAAAATCGATTGCACAGACAAGTTCATCGTGGTAAGGCTAATAAAGTACAACAACTTGAATATAAACTACTTTAGGCGAGATATTAAGGCTCTTACGAAGCATGAGTACCTCACTTATCGACAAACAATTGAAAATAATGCTAATATTGACCCTAGTAGTTTTTGGAGTTTTATTAAAGAAAAAAATAGTGAAAGAGGCATTCCACAGGAAATGCACTTTATGGATAAGGTTTTCACTGATCCCACTGCCATAGCAAATGCTTTTGCACAATATTTTCAGTCAGTTTTCCAACTTTCGAATGTGGGAAGTATAACAGATTCTCAGGGAAACTTTGAATTCTCAACAGTAACAGAGGATAAGGTAAGGGCAAGTATAAAAAAATTAAAGCCTAAGAGGGCTACAGGAAAAGATAATATTCCTGCTTATATTTTTAAGGGATGTGTTGACATATTTGTTGAACCTCTAGTTACTTTGTTCAATCTGGCTATTAAGACCAATACCTTTCCTAATAGATTAAAAGAGTCTGTCATTACACCGTATACCGAGTATACTCAACACTTTAACTAAAATTTTTGAATCAATTCTCTGCAATGACATATTGGACAACTTAAAGCATAATTTGGTTCAGCAACAGCATGGGTTTTTGCAAGATAGGTCTACTGTAACCAATCTATATGTTTTTACTAATTATATAGCTGCGGCTATAAATGGCAAAGGTCAGATTGACGTGATTATGACAGACTGTGCAAAGGCATTTGACAAGGTTGACCATGGTATATTGTTGGGAAAGCTGAGAGATTTCGGTTTCTCTGGTAGTGCATGTGTGTTTATGAGGTCGTATCTTATGTTTAGGTACCAACAGGTTAAAGTTGGCCAATGTTTATCTAGGGAATTCCTGGTGACTTCTGGTGTGCCACAAGGAAGTAATTTAGGGCCTCTTCTTTTTGTCATTTTTATAAATGACCTGTCCAATTGCATCAAGTATTTAATAAACCTTCTGTTTGCTGATGACTTCAAGATCTTTAGACACATCACTTCATTTCAGGATTCTTACAAATTACAAATTGACTTAGACTCAGTTACTAAATGGTTTAGGGAGAATGGAATGTCTCTCAATGTTAATAAATGTGCTATTGTGACCTTCACTAGGAAGCAAAATTTCATAAACAATCAATATTTTCTTGATAATTCAGAGTTGATTCGAAGGGATGAGTTTAAGGATCTGGGAGTTCATGTGCAATCGGACTTAAAATTTAATACCCACTTTGATTGTATCGTTAATAAGGCCTATAGGATGCTTGGCTTTTTAATTAGAAATACAAAATTTTTTAAACATATAAATTCAACTGTATAATGCCTTGGTAAGACCTCATTTAGAATACGCATGTATCATTTGGGCGCCTCAAGCTAAGACGAATATAGATCTCATTGAAAGAGTACAAAAAAGATTCCGGCGTTATTTGTATGTCAGGAAAAATAATGAATCTCCATATATGAGGCGAGTGATTATGCAGAAGTCGATAAATCCATAATATTCTGTTTTAAGTAAATGACAAAAAACGCATATATGAAGATTTTTGTCACCTATCTAAAAAAATTCTATAAATGTATTTGTCTTGAAGGAGTGCTTAAAAGCAGCATTAATTTTACTGCATTACATTACCCAATAAATTTTTAATTAACTTTTTAAGAATGGATTTATCGACTTTTGATAAATTAAAATTGGATTTATCAGCATCAACGTAATTCATATTCATTTAGGAGTTCGTATTGTCAACTACCTAACAGCTCTGAAATCTACACGAATGAAGGGACCACGTGGAACTTTAGCCGGGGTAACACAACCAACAGGGTCACCATCTTCGGTCGAGTAGAAAAAGTACAATAAAAATGGATTTATTGAATTTGGCTTAATCGTAAATGGAAATATCGACTTTTGCTTAACCGGTCCTTGGATATACCGACTTTTGAACGGCTGACGAGCTTTAGCTTGTAAATTTAATTGAGATTTAAAGATGTTTGTTTAATTTCGGTATGCCAAAACGTAGATAAAGCTATGAAGTATAAAAATCAATATTTATCTGAAAAAAAGCTAAAAATGGATTTATCGACTTTTGCATAATCACTCCTCATATGATATCGTATAGGAGTATGCTCGATTCTTTTAATTTTGAAACTTTAGAAAGTAGAAGATCTATGCAGGCTATATTATTTGTATTCTTTATCATTAATAATCTTAATGCCCAGTTGTATAGGTTCTGATTAATTTGAACGCTAAAGATAAGATTAAGCACCACTTTTATCTTAAGATTAATAAAATATATCAGTTTTATAAGTCCCGGTTAAACCAAATAGTCGCTAACTTCATAGCGAATTTTAAAAATGCGAGGCGCTCTTGGAGCCTCCACAATGACATTAAGGTCCTCGTCATCATCACCTAATAATTCGTCCATTTCGATAAGATCATTTAACATAATAATAAAATCACATCATCATCATATTTTAGGTATTTAAGGTTATATGTTAGAAGTATGTCACTTTTTCCTATTTTAATCCTAAGATTGATTTTCAACGGGTGCTTTTTGGCCTGTTAAATTAACTGTTAGTTAAACCCCAAGTTTGGCGCTAATCGCAATCTATAATTCCAAACCAACGGTTAATCTGAACATTTTTAGATAACCGCAACCTATAAAGATGAAATGCCGATTAACCGGAACCTATACAACTGGGCAAAGTACAAAGACTTGTGTTTAATCAACAATATAAATATATTGGTACCTAAAATTAATTTGAGAATTAGAAGTATGAGGTTGTTTTATACAAATCCAATATGGATCGTTCACCACTTAACCATATGTTAGAACAATGTTATCAATTAATTGATAGGACTAATATTGATTTATTTAAGTCAAATGCTACAGAAATTAAGTCTTATTTCCTTAGATAACTACTACAGATCTAAATGTTAAATAGTAAAGCGATTTAAAAATGTTGAAATTTTCTTTAGTCTTCTAGTCCGTAGTTTTAAGCTCTCTCTTATTTGTTAATACTACCTTTTTGTGTTTGTAAGAGATTAATTAAATAAATAAATAAATAAAGGGATAATACTATCAGAACAAAATCAAAAACTACGAAGCCTTGTATCTCCGGAACGACTAAAAATAAATATTGACAACTATATATACGATAACTGTCAAATTTTGACAGGTAAGTGTCAATTTTTTTTCGCTTTTTTGTAGCGAGGGTTATAGCTGTAAAAATCCTAAATTGAAAAATTTTTCAGTACCTAAATAACTAAGTTCTATAAGATATCTATCAAATTTTGACAGGTAAGTGTTATTTTTTTTTTTAGCTTTTTCGTAGCGAGGGTTATAGCTGTAAAAATCCTAAATTGAAAAATTTTTCAGTACGCAAATAACAAAGTTTTATACGATAGCTGTCAAATTTTGACAGGTAAGTGTCAATTTTTTTTAGCTTTTTTTGTCTAGAGGATTATTGCTGTAAGAATCCTAAATTAAACAATTTTTCAGTACCTAAATAACAAATTTCTATACGACAGCTGTCAAATTTTGACAGGTAAGTGTCAATTTATTTAAACTTTTTTCGTAGCGAGGGTTAAAGCTGTAATAATCCTAATTTTCAGTACCAAAATGACAAAGTTCTATACGACAGCTGTCAAATTATATATACTTAAATAGTAAGTCTAATTTTTTATAATTTGCGACCATTTCTATGCTGTTTAGGTATAGAACAATATATTTGAAAAAAGTAGTATTTGAGATTACCTAAACGAATATCCAAACCAAAAGTATGTCAATTCGATTTATTAACGATCCAATATGACCGTACATTGATTTTAAAAAAATCAAAAAAATGACTTCCCAACTTTCGATCGCGTTCGTAAACAACAGTGTTTTGTAGCCCAACGTCGTCTACACGTCCAAAAAGTTTAAATCGATTAAAATGATTTTTGCCACCTGTATCGCGCTACAACGAAAAAAAACGTATTTTTCAACTTTGACTTTAATAACTTTTTTCCGGTACACCCTGTATATTGGAAATTGTTCCTAGAACGTGCCCCGACTATTCCTCTCTACGTCCAGAAAGTTTGAATCGTTTTGCTCCAACAGTTTCCGAAGTCTAATACGAATTTACGAAACTCAACAACATCAAAATTTGGCAAAGATCTCTTTAAGGTGGGAGTATCAACATGCTTGCCAACCTATAACCTATTTCGCGTAGATTTATTTATGTTTTGTAGCTTTTATACAAAATTTAAAGAAAATCAGTATTGACTTGATATTCTATAGGTAATAATTGACATATTTAATAAATATCAAGGAATTTCATAACTTATTTTAGGAGAATTGTATAGCGAAAAATATCGGGTAAGATTTTTTTTAACATTATTATGTCATTGTCACTCATTTTTCTTTCACTATACAATTCTCCCAAAATTAGCAATGAAATAAATTGATATTTTTGTAATAATATCAGATACTACCTAAATAATGTACCGACGATATTGATTTTCTTTAAATGTTAGTTATTAAAATAATAAACTCAAAAAATCAACGCGAAATAGGTTATAAGTTGGCAATAGATCGAATGACGTTGAGAATTCAACCTTAAACTAATTATAAATGCCATTTTCGGAAAAACCATGGAGAACGTTGAAAAACGTAAAGATATAAAATTAATTCCACATTGAGATAATGCTGTAGGTAAAGTTGGGGCTAGAGCGTTAATTGCTCATCCTAATTTCAATAGTCGGTCGATGTTTTCCAAAGATTTTGTGGCCATTCATATGGATAAATTAAAAATTTTATACAATAAACCACTTTACATTGGGTTTTCCACTTTGGATATTTCGAAAACAGTAATTTGTAATTTTTTTTTACTATTTTATTAAAGAGAAGTTTGGCAGTAACGCATCTTTACTATACACTGATACCGATTCACTCATATTAAAAGTGTTCACGGAAGATTTTTTATCGCGTAATAGCTAAAAACCCCGATATATTCGATACATCTAACTACCCCGAGAAAAATGAATTTAATATCACGAAAAGTATTTCGGTGCCGGGTAAAATGAAAGATGAATTTCCTTGTGACCCGATAATGGATTTTTATGGTACCGGAGCCAAAGCAAAGAAGTGGGGCGGATATGTAGTACGTAGGCGAGCATAAAAGAAAGGACACCATCCAAATTTCTTCAGTTTAAATCTTCCAGTCGTTGTCATTCAGTTTAATAGTATTTGTGTTCGTGTTAATTCTAAAGTGTTCAGTTTTGTTTTGTAAAATTAAGATAATTAGTTTAATAATTTCTACATAATATTAATAATGAGTTTGCCAGTGCTCAACGGTTGCGATGTTGATATGGGGTTGGGTGATCTTACCCAGACCTTCTTAAATGAAATCACTACCACAGCATTCGAGGAGGAGATGGATTCGGTACAATTGGATGAATGTGAACGATTTTTGGACGAGATTACATCGCGTCAAAAATCCGAAGAAGAGGCTCAGCGAAAAGTAAATATCCTAAGTATTGTGGTAGTTGTGCCTGCAATAACGCCGGCAGAGCCTTTGCCAACGATATCCAAGTTGGCGTAATTATTAACCGGCCCTAGACCGGCGAACAAAGGTGATTTTTACTCATCACTAAATAAAAAGCAGCCATCAGCGTCTCGAGGTAAGAAACGTATAAGGGCGGACGAACCTCAACCATGTACCAGCTTTACAAAATCACCGCCATCACCATCACCTGTCAGAAGCAAGAGAACAAATTTTCTTTTTAAGACACCACAAAACGCTCATGGGTTGCCTTAGGCTGGATCCACATACATCCGTGATACGCATCCGTTCTGTACCACGTGATTAATATGAACCAATGAAATTTTAGGGAATAAAATTTCATTGGTTCATATTAATCATGTGGTACACAACGGATGCGTATCACGGATGTATGTGGATCCAGCCTTAGTGGGTGGAAACGATTGAAACTTTGAAACCAGTGTCAACACCGAGCGTCCGGAATCGCCGACCACTGTCACCACCGAGCGGTTGCAATTGCTGACTACTGTCACCACCGAGCGGTTGCAATTGCCGACTACTGTCACCAGCGAGCGGCCGCAATCGCCGTCCACTGTAACCATCGAGCGGCCTCCGTCGCTGATTCTTAACAGTAATCGGCGGGAAAGTGCTTAAGAAGGAAGAAGATGGTGTACGAAGCACCAACATCGTCACAAATAGTGGCACCTGTGGTCCAGCCATCTACTCCGGACTGGGTGACCGATGGTTTCAGTCAGGATCGCGAAAGAAATATTATTAAAGACTTTATTAATATGAAGAATGAATGGAGAATTGAAATAGACAAAGGTGAAAGTGAGGTTGTAGATTTAGAAAAAACAATTTTAGATTGAGAATAAGTTAAGGGAAGCTCGGGAGCGTTTAGGTGTAGTTAAGAGTAAGGCATGTAAGTTTAAGGTTAAGTTAGAAACATATGGTAGTAATGTACAGGGTCTTCCAACGAGGACTGAACAGGGGCTCATTTTTGAGCTTCCTTGTATTTAAAGAAAAATCCAAAATAGCCAATCGATGTACTTTTTCCTGCAGAATTCAAAAATGAAACCAAAAATTTATTTGAACCAGAAACAAAAGAGTCAAAAAATTTGACAAATTTACTATAATATTGCCGAAATGACTTTGAAGGATTCAAAGGTGATTATACCTTTATTACCTAGTGTATGTTTCAAACAGGTTAAAGTTAAATTATACTGGATAAAACATTAAAATTTAATAAAAATAGCTGTCACAATATTAAATATTTTAATCAGAACGGACAAAAAAAATCACTCGTTCCAAAAATCGTATAAAAAAAGCTATGTTCCATTTAAAAAACACCTTATCCATACCGTAACTATTTTGTTTCTGGTTCAAATAAATTTTTGGTTTCATTTTTAAAATCTGCAGGAAAAAGTACATCGATTGGCTATTTTGGATTTTTCTTTAAATACAAGGAAGCTCAAAAATGAGCCCCTGTTCAGTCCTCGTTGGAAGACACTGTACAGTAGGTTAAGTATATTATATGTAAATAAATGTTTAGATATAATTAGATTAAGAATAGCAATAAGTTTTGTAAATAAAGAAAATGTCTAAGTCACAGGTTAGATTAGTATTTAAGATTATATACAGGGTCCGCCATTTAAAACTCCCCAGGCCCTTATTTAGCTTAATTGTTGAGCTACAAATTTGTGCGACATACCAAATTATAGGTTTTACGAATGTCTTCAAAAATGTATACAGTGTGTCCTAAAAAAGTATTTTTAAAATAAATTATTATGGATAACAACTTAATTTCTTTGAATATTTTTTTTCCTTGCCCTGTATATTAAATCGGTGATAAGCGTTTGATGCAAGTTGTAATAAGCTTTAATTTTAGTTATGATAACTCATGTCAAATTTTCATTCGTTTTCGTGAAAAAGACTAAAAACACATATTTCCGTTACTAAAATAAAATTGCTTTAAAATTATTTAATTTGTAAAAAAGAATAAAGAAAGTCAGTTTTTCTAGCAGTTTTTTCCATTATTAATTTTTTGTTACGTTTGGTTCGCGTATTTGACATATTATTTAAAATTGCTATAAGTTGCCAATGATTGACTGTTTTATAAGCAATGGTTCAATTTATAAATGTTGAGAAGACTGAGTTTCTTTTGATTTATGGTGAATGCAATAGAAATGCTCGACTGGATTGTAGAGTTTATTCTCAAAGGTTTCCTGGCATGCGCTGCCCTGATCACAAAACTTTAAAAGCGTGGGTCAATAATCTTCAAAGGTATGGATCTTTTACTAAATCTAAGAGGGAAAGAAATTGACCGGTAAGAAATATTATTAACACAAATTTTGAGAGAATCCCCATACCGCAATTGAATTAATTAGTGATACCACCAATGTTACGTCCATTTCCGTTAGAAGGATTCTAAAAGAAAATGGGTATCACGATTATAAAATCATTTTGGTTCAGGAACTTCGACCAGGAGATTACGAACGGAGGCTAAATTTCATAGCTGAAATGTCTATTATAAAGGAGGACAATAGAAATTTTCTTTATAACATCCTCTGGAGTGACGAGTGTACATTTAATGAAAGCGGTAGTTTAAACAGACACAACATGCACTACTAAAGTAATATAAATCCGCGTTGGACGCGCCACAGAAATTTCCAAGTAAGGTTTAAAGTGAACGTGTGGGCAGGAATACTTGGGGGAAGACTGATTGGTCCTCATTTTTTCGAAAATAATTTAAACGCCCAAATCTACCTAATTTTTTTACAAAATGAATTACCCATTTACTTGCAAGATGTTCCCCTGCGAGAAAGAAGAGATATTTGGTTTCACCAAGATGGCGCTGCTCCACAATGCCCGTATTATTTCCGACTATTTAAATGCTATTTTTAGAAACCAATGGATTGCCGATGCAGGACCAATAAGATGGCCGGCCAGGTCGCCGGATCTAAATCCCCTGGATTTCTTTCTTTGGGGCTACCTAAAGAATTTTGTGTATGAAACTCAACCCCTCGATGTTGAAGATCTTAAAAATATAATACGCAATGGCTGTAATTCTGTTCGACGCAATATTCTACTACGTACCGTAAATGGCTAATTGGTGAAAAGATTTAATTTTTGTATCTACGTTAACGGATAAAATTTTAAACAAAATTTAAATTAATCGTTTAACTTTTTTCTTTGATGTTTTAAGCTATTATAATGAATAAAATAACGTTGCCAAAGTATTTAAAAGCAATTTTATTTTGGTAACGAGAATATCGTGTTTTTGGTCTTTTTCACTAAAACGAATGAAAATTTGACATGAGTTATCATAACTAAAATTAAAGCTTATTACAACTTGCATGAAACTCTTATCACCGATTTGATATACAGGGCAAGGGAAAAAATATTTAAAGAAATTAAGTTTTATCCCTAATAATTTCTTTTAAAAATACTTTTTTAGGACACACTGTATACACTTTTAAAGACCTTCGTAAAACCTACAATTTGGTATGTCGCACAAATTTGTAGCTCAACAATTTAAGCGAAGTACGGGCCTGGGGAGTTTTAAATGGCGGACCCTGTATAGTGTAATATGTGTAGGAGTATAAATAAGCATTGTTGTAAATATAATGTTGTTATTATAAATAATATTTTTTTTAAATAAAAGACATCAATCAAAATAGTAGTTTTCCTATTCAGTGCGCAAAGTTATGTTTTCCCGCACGCGAAAGCAGTTAGACGAACGACGCGAAGCGGAGTTCGGATAAGCTTTAAATGCGGGAAAACTACTTTGCGCACGTGTTAGGAAGAATATTTTTTCTACGAGTGAAATAACTATATATTTTTTTAATTTTAAATTTTTATTGACATCAAATACTTGTTTTTTTTTAACTTGAACAAAATTAGAGGAAAATATAATAATGCAGAATTCAAAAAAATTTTGACCCGCACGGCACAATACTTCGGTATAGTTTATAAGGCAACACATAAACCACCTGTCAACTTTGTCTTGTTACAATATTTTTGCATAAATATCTAAAAAAATAATGAAATAGAAGAAAAAAACGCGTCTATAATATGGTAATTTTGCTTTAAAATAAGTGTGCGGGAAAAAAAATTTCCCGCACAGTGTGCGGGAAAGTGCTACTTTGCGTATGCAAAAGTGTACGCAAAGTAGATTCTTTGCGGTCACTCGTAGAAAAAAGAGTTTTCATAACTTAATTTCTTGTTTGCAACCGGTCAAAGTTACCCGTAACAAAAGACCACCTACACTCTTTCACGCTTAACAAAAAGTACAGACTCTATTTAACGATAATAATAGAAACGTTCTATACCTGCACCTTCAACAAAATGTAGGTATACAAACAATAGATATGTTTGGTAATAGCGTATTTAAGTTTGTATATAAGTGTGTAGAAATAAGCATTATACAGTATGATCAGTAAAGTCCGCATCATATGGGATTTTTTTATTTACCTATAGCTTTATTCGAAATTTGACTTTCGCATCAAGTTCTGCTTCGATCGAGATAAAAATTAAGCAAAAAAATAGTAGTCACGTGATTCGCATTATCTGTCAAATTTTAATTTTTTTCAAAAATTATTCAAAAGTGGGGTTAACACTGTGTTCTTTTTTTGTCTTAATATTAAGGTGTATTACTTTCAGACACAAACTATGTTTTCAAAAATACTTATTTTATGAAGTTACCTACCGGGCCAAAAACAAATAAACTTTACATCACATGCGACTAAATTTTATAACACCCACCTCAGCCTAGACCTGACTTCTACTTATCCGAGCGGCTTGATAATATCTTGGCCAAAGGTGAGGTATAAGATTTAACTAATATTGCGGGATTCGGAAGATTCCCGTGCTTAATTGCAAAAACAAGATAACTACAACCTTTGTGAATTAACCCTTTATTCACACTAACCTCACCCTGTAATCTCTCTAATTTTAACTGTTTACCCAGATGTAAATTTATGGTTTCTATTAATTACTTAAGCTTCTTCCTTTATATTCAAAAATTAAACACTGAAATTCTAGTTCACATACACAAGTTTTATTAAAAATTCTTCAAGTTCACAATTTATCTTTCAGCAACCCTTTTCTAAACACTTAACTATATCGGATATAACCCTTTTCTTAAACACATAATAAAAATGGATATACAGTGGAGCCACCCGGTATTACCTCCTTTACAACATTTTACAGAAGGCAATAAATTCACTAATTTATTCCTGACAAACACTTTTATAACACTGATATTCCTGTCAACACACTTACTTCTTCTTATTAAGACTTTTCACAACTTTCAACTATTTTTCGCGACAGGTACGTATTCAAACAATCGAGCGTAACACCGGAAAATGACTGACTTCTCAAGTTCCGTGTCCACCTTTTATACCAAATTTTCCCATTAATTATCAACACCTGTGTGCTAGTTGACAGATTTATTATCCTATAAATCTTTCTGATATTCCCAGAAACAAGTGTACAAAAAAACTAATTTATGACTGTATAAGGTTCATTTTCGCTTGATTATAACCATGAAACGTGAATCTAAGCAATTAACGAGCGCTTGACCTATTTAAACTCATAAATCATACAAAGATTGCATCACTTTCTTTTGCAGGTGGAAGATGCACGTGTCCACTGGATTCTGGAATTATCCAGTTAAATGAGTTCACCGACCATGTATTGTCAGGGGGAGAGACAATTTATTACCGTCTATATTTAGATCAAGTGACCCCTTCCCTGAAAACGCAGGTGTGATTTGGTGGTGGGGCAGCGTTTTCCTTCCGATCGGTCCGAAAAGCGCGTCTAGTTTTCAGTGATTCGCGTTCCTAATCGGTTGATCCAAGGGATAACTTAGAAGTTCTTTAATCTTTAAAATGTTTTTGGTTTTATGTGATACCATTTGTGAAATAACTCTTTGGATTTATTCATCCTTGACAGTGAGTTTTAATTTTAATTTAATTCCTTCTTTCTTTTTAAACTGGATTCCATACTGGATTTAAATAAAGATTTTAATTTTTATTCAAAAATATTTAAAATTCTTAAAAATTATTTTTAGTTTTTATTTAAGTTATTTAGAAGTTCTTTTCAATTAAAATTTTATTTTATAAATATTTTCCAATTCTGGAATTAAATAAAAATAAATTTTATTTAACTTTATTTTTTCTTACTTTGATGCAAATACTCTTACACTTTATTCTTTGGGTATTTTTCAAAAACATTTTAAGATTTTTTATTCCAACGAATTTTCTCCTAAAGAAAATTATTTTTCCAATTTATTTTAAAATAAATTCCAATCCTGAATTTAAAAATTATTTCTTTTCCCATTAAAGGTGAATCAAATTTTGGATTCATCACATCACTCCCTTTTCCCCAAAATAAAATGTATTTCGACTTGAAATCATTTTATGTAAACAATAAACAAACCGTTAACCTCCTTGAATATAGGTTATCAGGTCACGTACCCTAGGTCTCGCCGTCATTGCTTAGATTTACTTCATTTAGCACACAGCTGGCTTTGAAATAACTCTCCGAAGAAGCAAGTGTTTTGACCTTTTTCCTTTTTGTTTACCTTACCTAACTATTAAGTGGTGCTACCCTCTATTTATAAAAAATGTTCATGCATTAAAATAAGTAGATACATAAGATAATTTTCTTGTTTTTGGAACATGGAACATGTTATGTGAGATGAATTAATTTCTTTTTAGAATTATTGCAATTTAATTTTCCATGGTCCATGTGCCTATAAAACCCTTTCCGTTTCTGGTGCGCTAACTTAATGACTAGGTTCACTCGTCCTTTTTAGGATTATAAGTTATATTTAAAAAAAAATAATATTGTTTTATCTATAACTATTTAACTAAATTCATATTCATGACTATAAATTTAATTTTGTAACATTCAGTCTTATTCATTCTCCGTTATTAATAATTTTCATTCATAATCAATAAACAATATTTGTAATTCATACACACTTAGAAAATTTAGTCAAATGATTAAAGTTATAGAACTTCGGAATGTTATATGGAGTTTAAGTATATTTATTTTATACACTTATTACTACTCTAGAGATCTTCATAGTTTGATTTTTATTTATTTATTAAAAAAATTCCTTATAACATACCTAAAGTTAATCTTACATAATAAAATAATTTTATGAATATAGTTATGGTTTAGTTTAAGTTTATTTCATTTTCTCAAGAAAATTAATTAAAATAAACACTATTCTTGTAGAGAGTTTTCTCTTTACTTAATTTCTTAGAGGTGGTTACTTAATTAACCCAATTTTTAATTAATTTTCCTTCTATTTTATATTTTGGTTAAAATAACTACACTATGATCGTTAGCACCACTTAAAAAAAAAATTGTATATAGTTAATTTACGTCTATAATTAACCTAACATTTATTGTTATTTTTATACTATTGAAAAAAAATTTTTAATACCTTTTATTTTCTAACGTTTTTACTCACTCTCACTTTCGCTGTCGTCATTGTCCTGCCTCAGTCTTTTGAGAGTAAGTCTGAGGTTGGTGAGTGTAGTGACCTCATACCGCGGTCCCGGGCTAGGACTCGGTATTCCTCGAGAGGTCGATGGTGTTGCGTATCTAGCTGAGTTGACCCATTCACCGATCCTCTTCCTCCTACTGTGTGGGCTATTTCCTTCAGTTGGAGGTCGGCTAGGTCCAGGTTGTTCTTCCGATTCACTTCCTGGCGTGATTTCCGGAATTTGCACTGGTTCGTGATGGCCTCTATTTGGACTGTTGGTTCCTATCTGATGGTCCGCTTCTGACATCGCTGGTGCAGGTGGAGGATACTGTGGAGATCGGGGAATTTGCGCAGGTGCATAGCATTCGTCGCAAAAACATCTTGGCATTCCTTCCTGGCGGATTGTTCGCCAGAAATCTGCTAGCTTGAAAAGGTCCTGTCCGCCTGGCACTGGCCTACAACTGGGACAATCGCACAGGGCTGTGTTGTAACTTCTTCCGAATGCCAATGCCCAATCAGTCCGGAATATTTGATATTCCATGTGGACCAACGCCATCCATCCCGCCACTGTCGCTCTAAATGGAATGAATTCTTGAGGGCCCGGTTGGTTCTCTCCTAACTGTTGGTATAGGTCCCTCAAGTGGTATAGTATCATTCTCAGAATGGCATTGACCATTGGCCAGTTTCCCTTCATCATTCTGGAGTAGGTGAGGAATAATATCATCCATTCCATGGTCTATATATTTTTTTTTTTTCAACACGTCACTGGTATTAGAGAATTTTCTCGATGACCGATGGTCTTTTAATTCTTAAGTTTTTCCGCAGCACACACACAGTTACTAATCGTCACACGCGAAGTATTTTCCTATTCTGAAACAATTTTTTAAAACACGCTCCCTTTTTAATTTAGCTTATATACCTTCCTTTAGTGGGGGACGTTTACAAAAAAAATTAATTTATGCCTCCCTATTTTCCTACCATGCATTTCATATTCTCCTGCTGAGTTAATGGATATATATATTTTTCTTAGTTTTTTTTTTTTTTACTTCAATATCCAAACCGCTGCTCAAATTCAGTTCTTAACGCTCCCTTAATCACTTTTAGGTCATAAAGTTAGTCAATTTATGATAAAAATTTCAAACCCTTTTTCATTTAAATCTCACTCTAAACATTTTTCCCTTAACATTAGGTTAATTAGCTTCTGTTTACAAATTTTTTGTTTATTTAATATATACAATTCGGTTACCCTCAGTAGTCTTTAAAATTAAGGCTTCTTTCACTCCGTTGGTATTTTTCCTTTCCTTTACTATATTATATAGCCATCTGGCGGTATTAGACCTCATTGTTTACATTTCGTCTTTTAGGGTGAATGTTCAACAGTTGCTCTGTTTGGCCATTAAAGCAGCACCTTACGGGTGGTTATTGTCTTTCCTTTTCTCTATAAATTTCTTTACATTGTAAAAAGACGTTTTAAGGTTTGTAAACAGATGGCGCGTAAAGGGTCTTTTGAAGATTTTTATTTTACATTTTTAGCAGTTTCCTCTTTTCCAAATAAACTCCATTCAATTTTTGGTAGATTATGCAAGTCATGCTGTAAGGTGGCGTATGATGTATGCGCCTGCTGATTTTTATTTGAAGCGGTTGCTTCGTTAGATTTGGTATTTATTTCGTTATCTACCTGGAATGTTACGTGCTTTTTAGGTGCATTCAATATTGTTTTAGGACCAGGTGGATTGCTTGCTGGGTCTTCATTCTTCCAATAACTAGGAACTGTATTTTCGGTGTCCACCAATTTATCCTGTTTTTCTTGCCTATTATGCAGCACAAATAAGGTTAGAGTATCCCAACATGATGCGATTAGATGAGGTGTACATCCGGTTATCCGATGTATCGCGACTGCATTCATAAATGTTTCAATCAGAAATTTAATTATTCTGAAGATAAAATATAACCCAATAAACCCGCTCATAAAATCTCCCAATATTGTAAAGTATCCATACAATTTTTCTATTGTACTATTTGCCAATTTTTCCAATTCTTGTTTATTAAAAATGTTTAGGGCAGAAAATCCTTGTGACTGCACTTCTTGTCCTGCAATACGCCTCACTAAAATATTATTCAGAGCCTGTCTTTCCGCTGAAAACATTACTGCCTCTTGTGCTTGTCGAATTTCGGTTAGCGTATATAATCCACTTTCACCTAGATTCTTTATAGTTTGAAATTTGTGCGGTAATTCATTATCCACTTTCAGTTCTTGTGGAACAATTCCAAAATTAGGATATGGGTCAAAACCTGTCCATCTGCCTTCAAGCAGAAATAATGCCGGTATAATTGAATTGCATTCAGTTTCTTCTCCATAGTCTTGTATTATTCTGGTCACTGGTGACATGTACAAACTTTTGTTATTTACAGTGACCGGCAATTCTACATAGCACTGGTCCGTCCGTCTAACTTCTACAGCGACTGGTACACATTTCAAAATAAACAGAGCTTCTCCACTCACTTTTGCTACATAGCCAAGTTGATTTTTTACTAGGCTAGCAACTGCATGTGGATTGAAAGTAGCCATGGCAAGTCGATTTTTCAATATTTCTCTGTGTAATAGACATCTACGGTGTATTGTTTGCGTAAACATCTCATTTAGTGTTCGTTTAAAAGACTGTTCTATATAGAGAAATTTGGTGTTTACGTAGGTAAGCATATCTGCGTCTTTATTTTCTGACACTCCGGTAAACGGGGTTTTTTCTGTAGCAGATAGTTTCCTTAGGAGAAATATTCTAGGATGCTCACTTTGCCAGACTGTACTACCGCAAATCTTGTCGTCGCTAATAAGTTGTATTGCAAAAACTTTATTTTTATCTTCGACCACTACGTACATGTTTGGATTTTTTCCTTTTTCTTGAATATAAGTGGCCAGGCCTTCATATACTATATTAAATGTATTGCACAAATTCTGTCTATTTTGTTCCCATGAGGTTTGTCCATTTACAAAGTCCGTACATTCGCCTGGTAAATAAGGACATTTTACTCCATTTTGCAGGTGGATTTCATTAGTATCTAGCGTAACCCTGGTATGATAATCCTTTAGGGTGATTCGTATATCCGACTGCACTATTACGTTATTCCATTGTTTTCCTTCTTCAATATATTGTGTACCTTCACAATTATGTTTGCTATCTATTTTTCCAGCTATCACAATAGATATTGATATTGAGGCATTATGTTTTAATTTGTTTATTATATGACCGTTAATCCCATTAAACTGGCGATAAGCGTGTGTTTTTCTACATTCTTCTGAGCTCATTTCATATATATAACTGGATAGTCCTCCTTCTACAGCAGATTGGTGTGAAAACGCTCCACAATGCGTAATAATTCGCGTAATTTCTACTAAACAGGAATACACGTGAACATATTCAATGTTTCTCTCTCTAAAACTTGCACGTGCGTATTTTCTACAAAATATCCTGAATCTGGGTCTGGACAGTTACTAACGTCTTTTAATGATATTGCAGTTATATTAGTAGCAGGATTCTTACAATCATATGCTATCAACACAGCGTACGTAAATTGCATCATAGCAGTAAAAACTAATCTCCTCACTGCAACAAATAAGAGCGTTAATATAGCGGTCCTTCAAAAAAATTTTTTTTTTTTTTTTTTTTTTTTTTTCTAAAATTATGGTGGCTCCTAACTATGTGTTATACTATAGCTCGTAATCATCAAACCTTCTAGGTAATCTGATCTCACGAGTTCGTGTCTGTCTATTATTTACAGGTAGTTCTCTCTCCTCGTCAGACTCTAAGGAATCGTCCGTCATTTCCTCTGACGAATCTTCTCTACTTTCCGCGTTCCGTTCTTCTTCTTCTTCTACTAATTCCTCTTCTTCTTCTATTTCCTCGGGAGGTAGAGGCTCTCCCTCTCTTCCATGCTCTAAAAATTGGTCAATATCCACTTGTGCAATTTCGCCGTCCATTTCATCACTTGTGTCGTTTTCACCTTCATCTTCACTTTTACTAACTTTGTCATTACCATTTAACCTTGCTTTTTCTTCAGTTAGATTAACTTCCTTGCACGGTTTTAATCTATCCGCATGTACCATGTGTTCTTTCTTCCCACTTATTTCCTTAATTTTGAATGTCACTGGTCCTTTCTTTTCTATAATCCTATACGGTCCTGTCCATTTATTATAAAATTTTGATGCCAGTTTCTTTCCAGGTATGGCTGGAGTGTATAAATAAACAAGATCTCCTAATTGAAATTCCTTTCTAAGCCTTTTCTGATTATGCTTTTCACAGCGTTTCTGTATACTGCTTTCCAAATTCTTTTTAGCTAATTCATGAGCACTGTTCATTCTAGCTACAAATTCACTTACATAATTTTCATCTATGTCGTATCTTACACGTTGTTCTCGTATACTTAAGTGAATGGGCAACTCCATGTCGCGTCCAAACATTAAGTAGAATGGACTTTCTTGTGTACCTTCGTGTGGCAAATTTCTATATGCCATTAGACAGTATGGTAATACTAAATCCCAACTGTCATTAAATTCGCTAACGAAGTGTCCAATCATGGTTTTTATGGATTTATGGAATCTTTCAACAACTGCATTTCCACTGGGATGATACGGTGTCGTTTTGAGTTTTCTAATTTCAAGTAAAGAACAAATCTTGCAAAATAACTGACTCAAAAACTGAGTTCCACAATCTGTAATTAGTTCCCTCGGTGTTCCAAAGCGACATATAATATGTTCGACGAAAGCTCTTGCCACTGTGTCTGCTTTTATATCTGGCAGTGGTATGCATTCTGGATACCGTGTCAAATAATCCACACATGTTAAAAGGTATTTATTATTGTTCATAGTCCTATTTAAAGGTCCTACTAAATCCAAACTAATCCGTCCCCATGGTACAGATGGTATTGGGTTTTCCTGTAAAGCTGTAGGTGGTTGGTAGTTTGTTTTTCTAAGATTACATGATCTACACTGCTCTACATAATTGATGACGTCCTTTCTTAAGGTAGGCCAATAGAAATCTGATTTTATTAGCTCCCTTGTTTTCTTTTGTCCAGGGTGAGCACCAAAAAGTGAACTATGATACATTTGTAGTAGGTCAGAAACTATCTTTTGTGGCGCCATTACTATATCGTGTCTTTGTTCATTTTCTCTGCGTCGATATAGTAGGCCCTCTGCACTTAGATAATATTGCTCGTCCTCTAGATTTAAGTTCGTTAAAATTTTTGCTATATGTGGATCCTCTTCTTGTAGCTTCCTCAGTTCTTCTTTACTCCATATTACACTTGTTACAGGTTTAATATAATTTTAATATCATTATTTTCTATGTTATTTACTGCAGCTATAATTTTTTCTGGCGATTTATCCCTTGTCAGACGCGTTAATGCATCCACGTTACTGTTTTGTTTTCCTGGACGGTATACTATTGTGAAGCTGTATTCCATTAAGGTCATCGCCCATTTTGCTAATCTTGAACTTGGATCCTTAATAGTTAGTAGATATTTTAAAGGTCGATGGTCTGTCATTATAGTAAAATGAGTTCCTGTTAAATAATTTCTATAAGTTTTTACGGCAAAAACTACGGCTAAACACTCTCTTTCAATTGCACTATAGCGTCTTTCTGCAGCATTTAAGGTACGACTTGAATAACATATAGGTAACTCCGCTCCATCATGCGTCTGCGTTAAAATTGCTGCTACTGCGGTGGCGCTAGCATCTGTGTTTACTATAAAAGGTTTAGTAAAATCAGGATACCTCAAAATTGGCGGCTGAATTAATGCTCGTTTTAAACTAACAAAAGCATCTTGTTGTTCCGGTCCCCATTTGTATTTTACATCTTTCTTGGTAAGCAGGGTCAAGGGTTGACTAACTTTTGCGAAGTTTGGAACGAATTTTCGGTAAAAATTTGCCAAACCCAAAAATGCACGTACGTCACGTACGTTTTTAGGAATTGGGTATGTTTCTATTATTTTAGTTTTTCTTGGATCCGTTGTATAACCTCCTTCTTTTATCAGGTGTCCAAGATATTCAATTTCTTTTTTCATAAAATGACACTTGGTCGGTTTAAATTTTAAATTACTTTCTCTCATTTTCTCAAATACATGTCTCAGACGTTCAAAATGTGTTTCAACGTCCTTAGAAAATACTATAATGTCATCCAAATACACTAGACATTCTGTATACGTTAATTTCCCAAGAATATGGTGCATCATTCGGGACCAAGTAGCCGGAGAATTGCGCAGGCCCATAGCCATGCGTAGAAAATGATAGTGATTATCTGGTGTGGAAAACGCGGTCTTCTCCTGGTCGTCTGCATGAACAGGTACTTGAAAATACCCTGATGCGAGATCCATTGTTGAAAAGTAGCGCGCTCCAGTCAGCCTATCAATCGTTTCATTTATATTGGGGAGGGGGAAAAAATCTGCCTTGGTAATTAGGTTTAATTCACGATAATCGATCACTAATCGAAATTCAGCATCCTCGTTAGGGTGTCTTTTCTTTTCCACTAATATTGCAGGAAAACTCCAAGGTGATTGACTCTCCACAATAACACCGTCATCTAATAACTTTTTGATTTCTTTTCTCATAATTTCTTGTCTATGATACGGCACTCTATAAGGACGTTTTAGTATAGGTGGTACATCCTCTGTAATAATCCTATGGGTTACATGCGAAGTACTAGTTAGTTTCTGATCTGGACTTTTGAAAATGTCAATAAACTCCACAATTAAGTCTCGCAATTTATTTTCCTCTGCTGACCTAAAGTTATCTAATTTAAGCATTCTTAAAATCTCTTCCGTTTCTTTTACACTTATTTTACGTATAGCATAATTTTCATTTTTCTTACTATTTTCCTCTAATTCAGTTTCAAAGCCTCTTGCTATAACCATTTTACTTTTTATAACTATTTCACCTTCAGTTATATTCGTTACTCTCACAGGAATAGTTTTACTGGTTTTACATAACACTCTCGCGACGAGTAACCCTTTCGGCGTATCGTCACTAGGCTCTAGAACCATGAATGGTGTAGAAACACTTGCTACTCCTCTTACATTTGCAGGAAATATCGCTTGTGTCATAGGAGGTATGACCAACTCTTCTGTCAAAGATATCATTGCACTTTTCTTATCCACCTTCGTGGGCAATTCCTCACTGTTTTCTTTCTTAAAACAATTTTCACTTAACTCTTCAGTCTGGGTACCCATTTCTAAACTTTCTTTAGAATTTCTTTTCCTTACAAAACTTTTGGAAACGGCCGCTTTTCCAAATGATGTCACAAACTCTCCAATATTTTCAGTTGTTTCCATGGCTTCCGATTCCGGATGAATGTCAGTCATCCGAAAACTGGATCCCTGCGTCACTGACATTAACGCGGGAGTATTTATTAAAGTAGTTTGCTTCGTCATTACTTTTTCTTGTTTTTCGTCTTTATTACCCAACTGAATTTTCTTAAGTTTCTTTATTTCTCCTTCTAAGAAGGCAAGCCTTTCCTCCAACTTGCTTGTAGCCTTCTCTTCTAACAACGGTATGACATTCTCAAATGCATACATACAATTACTGCTCCAATCTATCTTGACTCCATATTTCCTCAAAAAATCCATTCCTAACAAAATATCAGCCTGAAAACTGTATGCTTCTATAACTACTAATTCCTGTTGAATTACTATATCTCCTGGAAATTCTAACGATACCTGCGCTACTCCTGATGTAGGTATTTTATTTCCTTGGATATCCACTAAATCAATTTTTGATTCCCTTATGAACCCCTTGGCTAAATCAGGTTTTATTAGGGATATTACGGCTCCACAATCTATTAAAGCTAGGCATGGCTTACCATGTATACTAACTTCAATTACACTACACGACTTTGGGGTTCCTCCTTCTGAGCACGTAAATATCCCAACCTTCGATTTCCTTCTTATTCCCAACTTGCCTGATTGACAGCCGAATTCAGGGGCTGAAATTCGACTGCGTTCGAGTTTAAAGCTGTTCGCTGGAAGTCCCTATTTAATCCCTTTGGACAGGTCCGGGCTAAGTGTCCAATTTCCTTGCAGGTATAGCATCGTCGTTTGATTTCCATTTGTTTTAGGTTACCTTTCTTTTTCGGACAACTAGTACTAATGTGGCCTGGTTGATTACAGGTATAACATGTCCTAGTCTCTTTTGTCCAACATTTATTTGCAGAATGACCCGTTTTTTGACATTTAGTACATTTAAAATTTTGATTTTTATGATTAATTGCTGGATTTTTGTTTACGGTGTAATTTCTTGAATTCGTTGTAGTTGTATTGGTCACTAGTCTACATTCTCTACTGCTTATAGGATGAATCAAATTTTCTATTGATTCTTCCCGTTCCGCTATTTTTAAAGCCTCATCCAGAGACTGTGGATTACCCGATAAAACTCTTTGTTTTAATGGCATTATCAATCCTAATGTGAATTGCGTTGTTATATCTTCCTCTAACTTATTTTTAATAGGATTATCGAGTGCTGGATCTCCTGTCAAAGTAATTGTTTTGTTACCCAATAATTTTAACCTGGTCAAGTATTGTCGACAAGCTTCCCCAGACCTTTGCCTGCATTCTATAAAATTTTTCACTGCATATCCCTTAACATATTGCTTTTTAAACTGATCTTTTAATCCATCTTTCAATGTCTTCCAACTTTTTGTATCTCTAAACTTTGGTTCTGAATCTATAAATTGTTTTGCTTTGTTTCTTAATTTTAATAAAGTAATAGCTACCATTTGTTCCTCTGTCCAATTTGCTAGTGTCCCTGTTCCTTCCACTACTGTCACGAAATCATCAATAGGTGTCGTCCCATCGTAGGTAGGTAATGAGTCTAGGCCTATTATGATGTTAGCATACGTTGTTCCTTGAGCTGTTGTAGTAGCACTTGTTGTTGTAGTTGTCGCTGGTGTTGACATCTTGCTTTATTTGCTGCAATTTTTGCACTTTATGGGATGAATATTCGACCCACAAGTAAGAATCTTCTGGTTTTAATCACTTACTGACCCAAAAACCTGACACCAATTATAACACCCACCTCAGCCTAGACCTGACTTCTACTTATCCGAGCGG
The DNA here is from genome assembly GCA_963969555.1 of Polydrusus pterygomalis. NCBI lineage: Eukaryota > Metazoa > Arthropoda > Insecta > Coleoptera > Curculionidae > Polydrusus > Polydrusus pterygomalis. The sequence continues at coordinate 31,655,414 of OZ018375.1, read as the reverse complement.
CTTGATAATATCTTGGCCAAAGGTGAGGTATAAGATTTAACTAATATTGCGGGATTCGGAAGATTCCCGTGCTTAATTGCAAAAACAAGATAACTACAACCTTTGTGAATTAACCCTTTATTCACACTAACCTCACCCTGTAATCTCTCTAATTTTAACTGTTTACCCAGATGTAAATTTATGGTTTCTATTAATTACTTAAGCTTCTTCCTTTATATTCAAAAATTAAACACTGAAATTCTAGTTCACATACACAAGTTTTATTAAAAATTCTTCAAGTTCACAATTTATCTTTCAGCAACCCTTTTCTAAACACTTAACTATATCGGATATAACCCTTTTCTTAAACACATAATAAAAATGGATATACAGTGGAGCCACCCGGTATTACCTCCTTTACAACATTTTACAGAAGGCAATAAATTCACTAATTTATTCCTGACAAACACTTTTATAACACTGATATTCCTGTCAACACACTTACTTCTTCTTATTAAGACTTTTCACAACTTTCAACTATTTTTCGCGACAGGTATGTATTCAAACAATCGAGCGTAACACCGGAAAATGACTGACTTCTCAAGTTCCGTGTCCACCTTTTATACCAAATTTTCCCATTAATTATCAACACCTGTGTGCTAGTTGACAGATTTATTATCCTATAAATCTTTCTGATATTCCCAGAAACAAGTGTACAAAAAAACTAATTTATGACTGTATAAGGTTCATTTTCGCTTGATTATAACCATGAAACGTGAATCTAAGCAATTAACGAGCGCTTGACCTATTTAAACTCATAAATCATACAAAGATTGCATCACTTTCTTTTGCAGGTGGAAGATGCACGTGTCCACTGGATTCTGGAATTATCCAGTTAAATGAGTTCACCGACCATGTATTGTCAGGGGGAGAGACAATTTATTACCGTCTATATTTAGATCAAGTGACCCCTTCCCTGAAAACGCAGGTGTGATTTGGTGGTGGGGCAGCGTTTTCCTTCCGATCGGTCCGAAAAGCGCGTCTAGTTTTCAGTGATTCGCGTTCCTAATCGGTTGATCCAAGGGATAACTTAGAAGTTCTTTAATCTTTAAAATGTTTTTGGTTTTATGTGATACCATTTGTGAAATAACTCTTTGGATTTATTCATCCTTGACAGTGAGTTTTAATTTTAATTTAATTCCTTCTTTCTTTTTAAACTGGATTCCATACTGGATTTAAATAAAGATTTTAATTTTTATTCAAAAATATTTAAAATTCTTAAAAATTATTTTTAGTTTTTATTTAAGTTATTTAGAAGTTCTTTTCAATTAAAATTTTATTTTATAAATATTTTCCAATTCTGGAATTAAATAAAAATAAATTTTATTTAACTTTATTTTTTCTTACTTTGATGCAAATACTCTTACACTTTATTCTTTGGGTATTTTTCAAAAACATTTTAAGATTTTTTATTCCAACGAATTTTCTCCTAAAGAAAATTATTTTTCCAATTTATTTTAAAATAAATTCCAATCCTGAATTTAAAAATTATTTCTTTTCCCATTAAAGGTGAATCAAATTTTGGATTCATCACAATTTTAATAGCCCAATTTTGATTTTGTAGAAAAACACACATTTAATATGGCGCTACTTTAACGAAAATCTATCTGAAATAAAGCCTTGTCAAAACTAAGAAGTTTTATGTAGGTTGCGTTGAGTCTTATTTTGCAAAAATCTTATGTAGCTGAAATTTTGCATGTGAGCTAGAAACTGCATTAAAAAAAAAACTTTTTCTAATAACTTTTTTCGATATTTTCAGAAATAACCCTACTTTTGAATTATTTTTTGGAGAAAATTAAAATTTTACAGATAATGCGAATCACGTTACTTAGTTAAATAGTTTTTCCTAAAGCACTTTTTGGAAGACAAGATAGTTTTCACTGTCAAAAATACTCGTATGTCTTGCTTATAATAATAGCAATAAATTGATATTCTAATTATTTTTGCCATCTCCTGATGAGCGTGTTTGCGCTCGAAACATAATGAGATAATCTTTATTATTCTAATAAATTTGCGGAGAAAGAACTTCTGCTTTTCGTCTCGTCCCTATTTTTACTTTGTTAAAATTTATTTAATACTTTACAAGGATTCCCGCCACCCCAAATTCTCAGTTTCCTAACCTGCATGTAGAGCGATAACAAAGCTATCTTTTAAAGTCCGGACACTTATCCGTTCGTCGCTGCTTCCTCTCGAAAACTTATTCTTTATTTTCTTTCCCAGAGATAAAAGGAAGGAAACGGAATCATCAAGTGGTCCTGGCAGAGTGTCGAGGGGACACGCTTTTCTATTGTTCTCGACGCTAAAATTCCGCAGTCGGCTTGGGCCAAAGAAAAACAGACGTCGCCGAGTGTTTTTGCATCTGGGCGAAGGCAGACTGATTGTCGATTAATTTACTGTTAGAACGGGAATCGGTTTCTTTTACTAGACTTCAAAAAAATTCGTTCTCAATTCGTGGGGTATCTACAGGGTGATTCACGGTGACCAGTAAAGTCCGTGTAACGGTTGCAGGATATGCACCTTTGTACGAAATGAGTATCTAAATGATTGACCCACTAACCATGCGAAGTCATCATTACATAAGTATAATATTATAATAATATGTTTACAAATATTGTTGATGTGACAATTTTATGCAAGACACTTTTGTACAATTATTTTGGAAATAGATTTATTCAATAGATGGGTGTAGAAAACGAAGCTGTGTTTTAATACCCATTACATCCGCATCGTATGGGACTTTTTTTTATTAATAGCTTTATTCGAAATTTAACTTTGGCATCAAGTTCTGCTTCAATCGAGAAGAAAATTAAGCAAAAAATAGTAGTCACGTGATTCGCATTATCTGTCAAATTTTAATTTTTTCCAAAAAATTATCCAAAAGTGGGTTAATCCAGAAAATATCGAAAAAAGTTTTTGGAAAAAGTTTTTTTAAATGCAGTTTCTAGCCCGCGTGCAAAATTTCAGCTGCATAAGAAAATTTTGATTTTTAACCCATATTTTGTAAATTGCATCAGTTTTGCAAAATAAGACTCAACGCAACCTACATAAAACTTCTTAGTTTTGGCAATGCTTTATTTCAGATACATTTTCTACAAAATCAAAATTGGGCTATAAAAATTTGTTCGCATGTGATGCAAAGTTTATTTGTTTTGACCCTATATAAGGTAACTTGATAAAATAAGTATTTTTGAAAACGTAGTTGGTGTCTGAAAGTAATACACCTTTTAATATTAAGACAAAAAGAACACAGTGTAATCAGTAAACTGTTCATTAAGTGGAAAATAAATTTTAGTTTAACTTGAAGTAACGTTAAGTATCTATTTTCAACGATTTAATTTAAAACCCCTTTATTTTATTTTTTAGTTTCAGACACAAACTACGTTTTCAAAAATACCTATTTCATGAAGTTTGCTTATACAGGGTCAAAAACAAATAAACTCTGCATATCACATGCGACCAAATTTTATTTTGTAGAAAAACACACATTTATTATGCAATTGGCTTTAAAGAAAATGTATCTCAAAATAAAGCATTGTATAAACTAAGAAGTTTTATGGTTGCGTTGAGTCTTATTTTGGAAAAGTGGTGCAATTTACAAAATATAGGTAGGTAAAAAATCAAAATTATCTTATGCAGCTGAAATTGTGCATGTGGGCTAGAAACTGCATTTAAAGGAACTTTTTTCGATAACTTTTTTCGATATTTTCGGAAATAACCCACTTTTGAATTATTTTTGGAAAAAATTAAAGTTTGACAGATAATGCGAATCACGTGACTACTATTTTTTTTGCTTAATTTTCATTTTGATTGAAGCAGAACTTGATGCCAAAGTCGAATTTCGAATAAAACTATTAATTAAAAAAATCCCATATGATATGCGTACTTTACTGGTCACACTGTATATAAATATGATGAACCAACCAACGAATCGGTTTGAAAACTTGGTCATTTAAATAAACGGACATGTTCTGTTCAGCTAAAATATTTTTGACGATACAGTGTTGTCACTTCTACGAAAAACGAGTAATAACTCCGATCTTTTAAACGACGTGCACATCATGGCCTTATCTCTGGGGGCAGATCTCTTACTGCTGCGTTGCCATACCGCAGACTTGTCATAAGGTTCCTACATCATGTTAATACTTTTAACAGCGTAAGTTGGGCAAACAAAGTGGATGGATAAAATTTGTATGTTGATTTATTTCACACTGGAATACGATTTTGTCAATAGGTTCATTTGTTATTGTTGTTATTATAGGTACCAGATTATTGGGGATTTATGATAGGATGGAGCACCTATTATGTTAAAAACTAAAATCTACTCTCATTTTTATAGTGAAATTTAGATGGTGCTGCTTCCTGAGGAAGTTTTTTGAGCCACTCTGTATTGTTTTACCTAAGAAAGGTATAGATATGTGATAAGAGTGGATTTGAACAGCCGTTTTCGCGTTATCTGGATTAAATTATTGTAGTAATTTAACACAATTTGAAGCGAAGGCGTTAAATTAAAATAACTCTCACAAAAAACTAAAAAAAAATTATTACATAAATGTGTTGTTAATTTTATTCTCTAGTAAAACCAGCCAATAAGAGATTTATCAACAACAAAAATTTAATTTATTAAAAAAAAATCTTTTAACAAATGTTCAAAATGATCTCCATTTTCGTGTGTACAAAGATAATACGTTTAAAAAAATTCAAAACTCTTTGAAGCATTTCGTCATTATCTTTTAAAGCGTCAATTCCAGTTTGAGTACGTCTCCTTAATTCATCTTCTGTATCTACTAGCCTAGAATACACAAGGGTTTTCAATGTTCCCCATAAAAAGTAATCCATCGGGGTGATATCAGGGGATCGAGCTGGCCACTTTGTGGGTGCATCATTGCCTCTACTTATCCATCTATTTGGATACTATTCGTTCAAATAATTACGTACCACGTTTAATGAAAAATGTGGAGAAGCATCGTCATGCATAAACCACAATCCTCTTCAAAGTTCCTAGGGCAGGGGATCTCATAAGTCTGGTAATTCATTTCGCAGATGTTCCAAATAATTTTCGCCATTTTGAAATTAGCATGATACATTATCCTAACCGTTTCCTCATTCATATACTTACCAATGACCCTAATTCTATAACAGGCGGAGTTTAGTATTTTTAGTAAATTGTTTAAGTGGACCGACCAGTCAAAGCATTCATTGATATTGATACCTAAAAATTTTACATCCTTTGAGAACATTAACTCTTTATTAACAATATTTAAAGTTGGTGGTCCTTGAACTGTTTACTGTTTAGTTTTAAATAAAACTATATTGGTATTTTCTTTGTTTAAAATTAATCTGTTTTTTGAAAACCAATCTGATACTAGGTTAAAAAAGAGTTTGGCTTTTCTTAAAAGGTCATCTAAAGACTTATTTCCGATAATTAAATAAGTATCATCTGCATATTTAACAATCTGCTGGTTTTCATCTTCCGTTATGAAAGCTAAGTCGTTGACAAATATTATGAAAAGAAAAGGGGCCCAAAATGCTACCTTGTGCTATGCCTACGTCGTTATTTAATATATCTGACTTATAAGTTTTATCCCCCTTAGTAATAGTAACGGTTTGTCTTCGATCGTTAATATATGAGACAAGCCATTTTTTTACATTTCCCCTAATTCCATACATTTCAAGTTTGCTAATTTCCCTGTCTAGACAATCATAGGCTTTAGATAGATCGAGAAACATTCCAAGCGCCAACTTGCCCCTTTCAGGGTGATCTATAATGACTCAAAAAAAATTGGAAAATAGCAGTTTGCGTTGATCTGCCTTCCATAAAACCATATTGACATTTATTAAATAAATTACGATCTTTCATAAAACTGACTAATCTTTTGCTCATGGCTAATTCAACTAGTTTTGAAAAACTTGGTTATATGCTGATAGGTCTATAATTGTCTAGCTTTTCAGAGTCTCCTTTTTTATACAATAGTTTAGCAAGTGCTATTTTTAAATTATCTGGAAAAATCCCAAACTGAAATGAATTATTTACTAAATAAGAAAGTACATTTTTTAATTCAGAAACGGATACTTTTACTATGCTAGCTGGAATCTCATCAATACCAGAACTATGTTCATTATTTATCTTCTTACCTAACTCACAAATTTCTTCCGGTGTTACGGGAGTTAAAAACATGAATTTTTCGTTTCTTGTTATGTCGCAATTAAAAGGTACATTAATTAAACTATTAAGAAGATCGGAAACAACCGACAATAAATGTTGGTTATAATCCCTGGCGATAATATCAGAGCTTCCCTCTAAACTTAATTCTACCACATTTCTTTCTTTCCCATTTATTTCTTTACAGATTGTCCACATACACTTTGTCTTGTTATCAGAGTTTTCTACTCTATTTTCATATTTTTTCGCACGTGGCTTAACTAATAATTTGTCATACACTCTTTTTTCATTATTATACATCTCTTTATACAATTGATTATGTCTTGATAAAGATAGCAATACATCTAACCTACCCTTGCATTGTATAATCTCTGGATTATTAGGTGCCTTTAAATTTTGTTTTTACCACATAAAATTAAAGGAAAATGGTGATTAAATAGTATCCCAAAGCTATTCATAAATACATTCCATTGTTTATTTACATTACTTACATTTTTCAATTCTATATACCTCTGACCAATTTTGATCTCTTAAACTACACAGAAAATCATTTTTATTTTCTTCTGAGTCGATGCGTCTATATTTTAAAACAATTGTTTCGCCAGATTTGGTCTCAAAAGTAATTTTCTGTGCAGTGTGGTCCGAGATAAAACCTTCAAATGTGAGAGCTTCTAGAAAGTCCGAGTTAGTAAAAATATTATCTACATCAGTGTCACCAGTAAAGTCCGCATCATATGGGATTTTTTTTTATTAATAGCTTTATTCAAAATTTGACTTTAGCATCAAGTTATGCTTCGATCGAGATAAAAATTAAGCAAAAAAATAGTAGTCACGTGATTCGCATTATCTGTCAAATTTTAATTTTTTCCAAAAAATAATTAAAAAGTGGGGTTGTTTCTGAAAATATCGAAAAAAGTTATTAGAAAAAGTTTTTTTAAATGCAGTTTCTAGCCCACATGCAAAATTTCAGCTGCATAAGATAATTTTGATTTTTTACCTATATTTTGTAAATTGCACCACTTTTGCAAAATAAGACTCAACGCAACCTACATAAAACTTCTTAGTTTTGACAATGATTTATTTCAGATACATTTTCTTTAAAGTAGCGCCATGTTAAATGTGTGTTTTTCTACAAAATCAAAATTGGGCTATTAAAATTTGGTCGCATGTGATGCAAAATTTATTTGTTTTTGGCCCTGTATAAGGTAACTTCATAAAATAACTATTTTTGAAAACGTAGTTTGTGTATGAAAGTAAAAAAATAAAAAATAAAGTAAAGGGGTTAAATTAAATCGTTGAAAATATATGTTAACGGTAGGGTTGTTTTAACCCCAATAAAAGTCTTAATTGTCTCACTCGGTTATTTATTGCCAACTTTAATACAATCTTTTATGGCGCGCGCTACCTCGCCTTCGATCTCTCTGCCCAGACTCCCGCGCTTCCCCTGATTCGTGCGACTCGTCCGTCCTGACTGCGCATGTGGGGCTTTTCTAACTGATGAGTTACGGGGTAAAGGAAAATACTGCTAACACGGCTATCCTGCAATCGGGGTGTCCTCGCACCGCATTTCATCTGAAAATACAAAACATCGGAACAGCATTTTTGTTTCTACGATTTTTTTTATCTACGTTATAATACAGCCATTAATGGCTTCCTTAAATTCTAACAGTTAACTTAGGTGGTATTGCCACCTGACATGAATGCAAACTAAAAATGAAACTATTCATTAGACCATTCAAATAAAATATTTATTGTTGTATTACCAAAATAGCCTAGATACTTTTATCACTATTTTATTGTGGGATCGCCACAATTCTCTAGGCAACGTGGGATCGCCACGTTCCTGTCATTATACTCGTTTTGCGGGATTGCCACAACGTCATGCAACGTCACTGCAGCGTCGGATCCGAACCACGTGTATGCACTAGTTTATCCATTAGTCCCCTAAGGAGCACGATTATCCGTCCTAGTCAGTGGGTCGTATTCAGGACTAAACCAGTGACATACTGCATTCATCCTTTTAAGATTCGAACACGGGTTGCCGCGGCCGAATACGTCAGCTCTACTACTGAGCTACCATACCCAACATAGTAGTAGTGCCACTATCCTATTATCATTTCTCTAGGTGGTACTGCCACCTATTATAGACATAGTGGAACTACCACTATTCTCTTATCATGTACCTTTTGCGCATAGTGGGATTGCCACTACCTTCTCGTCGTTTACCAAGGTGGGATTGCCACCTTTTACACGCATAGTGGGATTGCCACTACCGTCTCGTCGTTTACCAAGGTGGGATTGCCACCTTCTTTCTACGCATAGTGGGATCGCCACTACCGTCTCGTCGTTTACCAAGGTGGGATTGCCACCTTCTTTCTACGCATAGTGGGATCGCCACTACCGTCTCGTCGTTTACCAAGATGGGATTGCCACCTTCTTTCTACGCATAGTGGGATTGCCACTATCGTCTCATCCTTTTTACTTTTTCATTTATTTAATACAAATAAAATATCACTTTTTGTTTTCATTACTTGGAAGGCCAACGTCTCAACTGTTGATGAGCCGCCGGTGGTCCGCCGCCCTTGCCCTTGTAGTACATATCTCTCGTTGTGGAGTATTTTGCGAATGGTTCCGTTACTTAAAAGTTCATCGACTATTTTCTTAACTTGAATTCTTTCTTGGTAGGACAATCCGACAATCGTCGTGGACGATACGCCACTGGAGTACTATCTTTTAATTTGATTGACAATTTCCCTGTAGTAATATGGTCTGGTGTTTTATTCTTATAATTTATCAATAAGTTCTTTATTTTAAATGTTAAATTTTCGTCTAATCCTATTTGATTTATTTTTATTTCATACGACCTTTTTATTGTAAGCACTTTCGGTAGGTCGTGCAGATTATAATGTAATTCGAGTCCATCAGCAGTTTTCTCCACACGTAAACAAGGTCGACTTATATGACATCCCATCCGACAATAACATCAATATCGTCTGGGATAACATTATTGGATACAACGGTGCTACGGTACTACTGTGATGAGGTCAGCAGAAAAGTTATCCCAGGTTCGGCGAATTGGTCGCCAGTCACAACTAATTTTTTTAACTTCGTAGCATCTTCCAGCCACTCATTAACTGCTTATGCGCTGTCGTCCGGATCGTAGTTGGTTAACTTGAATGTTGGTACCCATGAACCCATTTCCAAATGTTGACACCTGCGTATTCGATCCATCTGCTACGAGAAGGTTGGGCGTTGGCAGCGAGGATGACGACATCGCCTTTGTCTGTTTTGTTAATTCAGCAATTTGTTGTTGTGCACGGCAACTAAGTTAATTAAAGTTTCTTGTCATTATACCGGAGAACATTTTGCACTTGTAGCCGATTTTTCAACGTCACCTTCATTACTTAGGTCCGAGACCTCACTGTCATGACGCGAGCAATTATTGTCTTCCGCGTGTTCCGCCATTTTGACAAACTATAACTACACAACTTTACTGTCTAATCGCTTCACGGGGTTGATCAATCACTTCACGAAGTTCATCCCACTTCTGATGTTAACGGTAGGGTTGTTTTAACCCCAATAAAAGTCTTAATTGTCTCACTCGGTTATTTATTGCCAACTTTAATACAATCTTTTATGGCGCGCGCTACCTCGCCTTCGATCTCTCTGCCCAGACTCCCGCGCTTCCCCTGATTCGTGCGACTCGTCCGTCCTGACTGCGCATGTGGGGCTTTTCTAACTGATGAGTTACGGGGTAAAGCAAAATACTGCTAACATATATAAACTTTACGTTAAGTTAAACTAAAATTTATTTTCCACTTAATGAACACTTTACTGATGACACAGTGTTATTTTTTGTCTTAATATTAAGGTATATTACTTTCACACACAAACTACGTTCTCAAAATGCTTATTTTATGAAGTTAGCTTATACAGGGTCAAAAACAAATAAATTTTGCATCACATGCGACCAAATTTTAACAGCCCAATTTTGATTTTGTAGAAAAACACATTTAATATGGCGCTACTTTAAACAAAATGTATCTGAAATAAAGCATTGTAAAAACTAGTGGTGCAATTTACAAAATATAGGTAAAAAATCAAAATTATCTTATGCAGCTGAAATTTTGCATGTGGGCTAGAAACGGCATTTAAAAAACTTTTTCTAATAACTATTTTCGATATTTTTAGAAATAACTCCACTTTTGAATTATGTTTTGGAAAAAATTAAAATTTAACAGATAATGCGAATCACTTTACTATTTTTTTGCTTAATTTTCATCTAGATCGAAGCACAACTTGATGCCAAAGTCAAATTTTGAATAAAGCTATTAATAAAATAAAATCCCATATGCGGACTTTACTGGTGACACTGTATACAGCTGGCGCTGTTAATATTATGTACGCGGGTATTTTGACAAATAATGCTCGGAATAAAGTTAAAAAAGTTCATTACAGAGAAAAATTCAGTTTTTATCTTATTTTCCTTATTATTATTTTTATTATTATTATTAATATTACTTTAATTTAAAACGTGCTTTATATTGTTATAAAGAAGTATTCTTGTTAACAAAGCTAGAATGTACGTGCAAATATTACAAACGAAGAAAAAATTTAAACAGGATAAAACTGTAGGAACATTTAAAAATAAATGGTACAAAAATACACGCAACGTACACGCTAAACCTGGCATTCTTTTAAAGTTAAATAAAAAAAAAGTTGTCATATTCATTCCGGAGCATGCTTTTTGTAAACGATAGGTATGACCCTGCAATTTAACAAACATTTTTCAAACATTTAACTGTCGAGTGTTGCCCATTGCATTCACTAAACTCGTAATCGATAGACTTTGCCTGATGCGGGCCTAGTGCACTTTTCAGCTAGTTTAAAAAAGTTTTTCTCATTTTTGGTTTATGGAATATTTAAAATATAACGGATGATTATTACTGCCTAAAAATGATGTAGGGGAGAAAGGGGGAAAGAATAAACACTTAAGCTTTGGTTTGCTTTTAAATTTTAATGCAACATATAAAATAAACTTACTTACCAGAGAACAATCATTGGTGATACAGTAACACTAAAATATGTATAAAATTTCTTAAAAACTTAAAATAATATACTAAGTGATATAGAAACCCGAACACCCGTTAAAAATTATTTAACTTCAATAATATTTTACATAAACATCCGGAGGGTCATAGAGTAAGGAAATGATTAAAACTTCAATCCATCTTTAAAAACAGAGTAAGTTTATTCGGTTTGTTCGGGTTTGTTCTAAAAATGTAATCATACCTTCCTTTTGTGATGATCAACTTGTATACAAAATATTATTAAAATTAAATCATTTTTACTGGGTGTTCGGGTTTCTATGTCACTTAGTATAATAATAATACAACATTTTTTTGAATTTATCAGAGGTCGCATTTTTTAATCTAATGAAAATTCTGGAAAACATTTGTTTTTGAGTTTTTGCTCTGCCTTGTTGTCTAAGTAGGAGGGAACAAATATTACTATGCATAAATATTCACAACTTTGGTTTGGGTTATCGGAATTTGACTTCGCTAAAGAGAGATTCTTTTGTTTTATCAAGTTTATAAAAAACGAAGTCGTTCTAAATTCCGTTGCGACAGCAAAAATTAAAAATGCAACGATATATCATTTATAACTTAAGCAAAAGGAAGAATAAATAAGAAGAATATTATTTGCGAAAACCGCAAGTCAATATATTTTTTAAACCGAAAATATGGGAAATATAATATTAAAATGCGCTCCATACATTAAGTAGACTAGAAATGTATATTTGTTTCTTTGTTTTAAGGAATATTATGCATTGAGCAACGTTAAAGTAGGGCACGCAGATAATGGTTTGTGCTAACTCGGTGAATACTTTACAATATTATAAGTAGCGCCCAGTCACATCGCAATTACCCCTCTGTATTGGGTAGTTGCGCTCAAGGTCAATATGTCTATTTTTGGTCATAAACAAACAATAATCACATTATATTTTCTTCATGAAAGCCATCCCCCCCCCCGCTCCCGTATTCTTAGGTATTTATAATTTTGGACATAACGATTGTCATTGTCACTTTTGTATAGATATTTATAATTCTTGATGTAACGATTAACACTTCTTTGTATGGGTATTCATAGGTTTGGACACAACTATTATCACTTTTGTATCGGTATATAAAATTTTCGACATAAAGATAATTACTTTTGTATGGGTATTTAAATTTTTAATATAACGATTGTCACTTTTGCATGGATATTTACAATTCTTGATGTAACGATTAACACTTCTTTGTATGGGTATTCATAATTTTGGACATAACGATTAGAACTTTTTACTAACGGCGCCATACGGTGGCCTGCGCGTTCTCCCGACCGTACACACTTGGATTTTTTCCGGATCTTAGAAATGAAGTCTACTGGAAAACCTATGAAAATACTGACCAACTTCAAGCTGGAGTTCAAGCCGTCATTAGAAGAATAAATCCAAGAATGTTAGAGAGAATGTAATGGATGAAATTGTTTATCGTTCCTCCTGATGTTTAGAAAAAAAGGTGGTCTTTTTGAAAATAAAATTATATAAATTTAATTGCTAAAAACACTGTTAGGTGTTTAGTGAATCTGTTGTTTGAGTGTTTTTTGGTATTTAAACCCATGTATTTAATAAAACTTTATTATTTTCCAGAGGCAACTCATTTTTAGTTGTAGCTCTTCTTTTAACAACTTTACGTTTTGAATGTTCCGCACTGCCTGTTGAATCAAACATTTCCATTAAATTTTGAAAACTTCGAGGACTGGGTGTTCGCCGCTCGGGATATTTCATCCTGTATAGTCGCTCAGCAAAAAGACAATTTTTATTTGCCTCGCCCAAAACATAAATCATATCGATTAATTCATTTTTTGAAAAATTCATTTTGAGTATCAACTTATAAAATGACTAGACAATAAACTTTACAGTAGAATGGCCTAATTTTTACATTGACCTGTTCCTAATGTCATCCAGTGCCATTATTTTCATTTATTTTCCATGGCTACTGTGATCCATTGACAAAAGATGCTATAACGAGGACATTAAATCTCTAAATATAAAAATATTTCAAAAACTATTAAAGATAGGGATAGGACGTTCTTCACAAAAGTTGAAGAGTTTATGACGAGCTATAAGATGGCGGAAAAATATATAGGGTGTTCCATTTAAAAAAAAGTGATATTTTTCAATTAGAAGACTGACTTTGGTCCTAGAAAGTAAACACCCTGTAAATGATACGTCAAATATTTCATAGTGAATATGTATTTTTGACTTTATTTAGTAAGTATAAAAATTATGAATCGCTTAGCGTCAAAATGTAAGTAACATTTTCACAACAAAGATGCTTGCAAATGCAAAATTTTCATTATAAGTCGAATTATCTCAAAAAGTTTTTCGTATATTAAAACATTAATAAAAATGTATGAAATAACACGTAGAATTAATAAATGTATTCAAAAATAGGATGTCCCATTTACAAAAATGTAACTTTATGACACCCTACTTTTTGGGCGCACCCTGTATAATTCAAAATATTTTTAAAATGTGCCATATCCAACCATATACCTTCATACAAAAGCTTATTATCGACAAATTTTATCTTCAAGGCATAATAAAGCTACTCCGCGCAATCGTTGACTCACCCGGTACAAATAGAACCTGTTTCCCTAAACACAGCCACGGTTCTTTTTAGGCAATGATAAAAATCCCCAGCAATAAAAGCAACGTTAGGAAAATGTTCGTGAAAATCGTCCATGTACAAACCCGGATTGTGTTGCCACTCACCATTTAGTCTAACTTCGTTTCGAAAATACGCTTTAATCATGAATGTTTTGTGCTGTTCCGTACAGTCCATTTTGTGAACTGTTCAAGAAATTGGAAAAATTAGCGATGAATCAAATTACTTGTAACGACTGTCAAAGATGACGGAATAACTGATTGATTGTTAATTCAGGTAGTTACTGACACCCAATAGGTATTAAGCTCTACGGCTAAGCATTACGTCCTTAGATGCAAGGCCCTCTATGATGCAAGTAATTTTTGCTCGCACGGTATCTGGCAATTTTAATTTTGGAAATTAAACATACCGTCAACATCCGTATGCTAATTTACCCTGAAACAAAACTAATCCGCTTCAGTCCCAAATTATGCGCATAATCTAGCAGAGAAATTTTAGTTTTGAAACTTGTAAATTCTCTAGTATTCAAATTCGAACTTTGATAGTCTTACGGTTTCTGCTCTATTATTCCTTAAGTTAATTTTCAATCTTTGTTGTTCCTTAACAAATGCACACGCATAATCCTAATAAACCTATCTTATATACTATCGGGCGGGCAGTGGCAGCTCGTAGCCTCAAAATTTGGAGGTTCTGCTCTAAAAAAAAATTGAAATCAAAGAGCTACCATTATTTAAATTTATTTATTTTACTTAATCACGAAAATAGAAATTATTTTTTGTAAATCAAGTTAATATTTTTGTTAAATTTTCCCCGATTTGAACCTTTATTCACTAGAATCCAGTTAGTATCACTCGATAAAAAAGCTATATTTTTTACCGATATTGCAAGGTGGCCAGGAAAAAATCGGGACACGATGCCGAAAAACAATAGAAACAAGGACTAAAAGAAAAATGAACCTTTTATATAACGTTTATAGTTTTTGTCGAAATGTTTGGTACAGAGAACCGTTTGAGAAACGATAATCGTTTTCGCGAATTAGTAGTAGTAGCAGTAGTAATTGAGGGGAGGTTCCGAAACCTGGCAAGTAGACTAATAGCGATCCTTTTTGCCTACCCCATAGTCTTCCCCTCGTCATACTAACCACCTTGGCCCCCGCCAGAGCATCCCGACCTCTTAAAGAAGTTAAGTGTGTTGCGCCAGGCCAGTGCCGTGATTTCTTCTTTTTGGAGAGTCGCCGATCCCAGCACCTGATGCCTGAGTCTTTCCAGGGCCTCCCTCACAGGTGCCCAGAAAATGCAGCGGGGTCTCTTCCTCCTCCAGGCATCCGGCACAGATTGGCTCCTCTTCGACACCAATCAGTGTTAGGTGCTTCCTCAGCTTGCGGTGCCCTGTCAGCATCCCAATTAAGGGGTTTAGGACACATCGTCTTCTGTTTAAAATCCATTCTAGCTTAGCCTTGCTCGGCCAAGCTATAAAGTCCTTAGCTTGTCTGCACCCTTGAATCGTCCGCCATTGCTCCTTAGAGCGGATTCGCGAATTAAGTATAATATTTTGCCACTTTCAGCAAAATGTAAGGAGTAAACTACATACTATAAAGTGAGGACCTAAATTCCGTCCCCCCCCTCTACCTTCCAAACCGTTCGGTATATTTTAATGAAATTTTGAACGATAATATTTAAGCAAGTCTTGCACTTTTTGACGTACCAATGACAGCTTTAAATGTCAAGATGACAACTGGGTCCGCTTTTGGAATATTTTTTTAAATGGAAC
Organism: Polydrusus pterygomalis; assembly: GCA_963969555.1. NCBI lineage: Eukaryota > Metazoa > Arthropoda > Insecta > Coleoptera > Curculionidae > Polydrusus > Polydrusus pterygomalis. Next base: position 31,639,730 of record OZ018375.1, on the reverse strand, counting down.
ACCCTGTATATTTTTACATTTTTAAATTCCACATAAAATTATTATTCTTTTTTATTAAATGCATTATTACTCTATACTTCATAGTTTCCCAGGTATGGACTCTCGAAAAGTGACATTTTTGAACTTTGACAGCTTATAACCTTCTAACAGTACGTCTTAGAGCAAAACGGCTTACATGTCCTATCTTCAATTTTTATTATCTTCCCAAAAAAATCAACTTCCGGTTAAACCGGATGTAACTCGAAAGCAGGAAATATAGTTGTTCCGGTTTAACTGGAAGTTGATTTTTTTGGGAAGATAATAAAAATTGAAGATAGGGACATGTAAGCCGTTTTGCTCTAAGACGTACTGTTAGAAGGTTATAAGCTGTCAAAGTTCAAAAATGTCACTTTTCGAGAGTCCATACCTCGGAAACTATGAAGTATAGAGTAATAATGCATTTAATAAAAAATAATTATAATTTTATGTGGAATTTAAAAATGTAAAAATATACAGGGTGTTCCACTTAAAAAATATTCCAAAAGCGGACCCAGCTGTCATCTTGACATTTAAAGCTGTCATTGGTATGTCAAAAAGTGCAAGACTTGCTCAAATATTATCGTTCACAATTTCATTAAAATATACCGAACGGTTTAGAAGTTAGAGGGGGGGGGACTTTAGGTCCTCACTGTATATTTTGATTGTATCCAGTTGTCTTTAGGAATCGCTATTAACCATTTTTTTCTATAAATCATATCTGACCGGAAACTTAAAGGTAGATAAAGTTTCTTACCTTGTTTTAAGGAGCTACGGTAATTTGATTTGCACTCTGGAACACTGCAAGTTTTGTTTTCGGTATGATTATTTGAAAATAATGCTGTCGTCAATCGAAACAATCTAGCTTTATTTTCACTATTTATATACAGACAATAATATTATCGCAAACTACAATATTATAACACTGATTTGCTGTTAGGTTATTACACATACAAATACGAAACGAATATTACAACGAGCAATAATAACAATTTCCACAATGGTTTACTGACAAACTGACCTATTTTTGCACTTGCGTGCATTCTGTTTCACCCCATGCAGGCAACCAGCGTTGCAATTTTGTGCCTTGAATACTCAAAAAGGGTCTATCTTACTTTTAATATTCGAAAATTCTATTTTTGTATACACATGCAACCCTAAAAACATGAAATGAATAATAATTAAAATTTTTAAGGCAACGGCGCGAACCATGAGAGGCACCGTAGTCGTTCGTTTTCGTTAGAATTCGGTTCCAGTGACGCACGCGTATTTGTTAAGTAATATAAAAACAATTTTTAATCGTTTCAGAATGATGCAATTACAGGGTTCCCCATTTAAAACGAAACATGCTAAATATCTGGTTCCACGTTAATTTAAAAATAAATCGCTCGGACCAGTCTATTTTTATTTCGAGGGGAACATCTTTTACGTATATTGTCAATCTTGTTACTTCAAGCCCCTAGGAGGGAGGGGGGGGGGGGGTAAGATCTAAATCTTAAATGGATACCCCTATTTTATATAATTTTTTTGGATTCTGCATAAAATTCTGAACATTTTTTAATAAAAGCATTATTAGTCTATACTAAACAGTTTCCGAGATATTGACTCTTGAAAAATTAGATTTTTGAACTTTGACAGCGTCTAGCTTTCTAACTGTACGTCTTAGAGTAAAACGGCTTACATGTCCCTATCTTCGATTTTTATTATCTTTCCAATGTGTCAACTTCCGGTTGTAAGAAATATAGTACTTCCGGTTTAACCGGAAGTTGACACTATTGGAAAGATAATAAAAATCGAAGATAGGGACATGTAAGCCGTTTTACTCTAAGACGTACAGTTAGAAAGCTAGACGCTGTCAAAGTTCAAAAATCTAATTTTTCAAGAGTCAATATCTCGGAAACTGTTTAGTATAGACTAATAATGCTTTTATTAAAAAATGTTCAGAATTTTATGCAGAATCCAAAAAAATTATATAAAATAGGGATATCCATTTAAGATTTAGATCTTACCCTCCTTCCCTCCCAGGGGCTTGAAGTAACAAAATTGACAATATACGCGAAAGATGTCCCCCTCGAAATAAAAATCGACGGGTCCGAGCGTTTTTTTTTATAATTAACGTGGAACCAGATATTTAGCCTGTTTCGTTTTAAATGGGGAACCCTGTATAATACCTACATGGTAATGGTAATAATAAAAACCCTTATGTACTTGGAGCTTTAGCAGCATTTTTTTAATAACGTCATATTGCGAGATAAGACGAGAGTTTTTTAAAAAGGGCAAGTGAAACACTACGTCAGTAGACGTCCATTTGGTTTAATTTAATTTTTTCTTGATACTTGCACTCGGAGCATCTTTTAACGTTTATTAGATTAAAAATTATATTCATTTTAAAGAAAAAAGTTAAAAAAATTATTAAAAAATACGCAATATCTACAAAAACAACCAAATTTTAATTGTACGCACTTTAAGAGCTGCGCATACACTCGCATTAAAATCACAATAAAACTTAGACAAGCGATGGAACGGATCTGAACATGTATTCTTTAAACTTACCTGCGATCGATTAATACACGTATATTTGCTTCTCCGGTTCTTTATTGATTGCTAAGAAAACTTTCGAAAGTTTTCTGCGAATAGAAAAAGAAAAAGTTTTAATTGCGAATATTTGATAATAACGTTAGGGTTTAGTTTAAGTTTTAATTGGGCGAATTTAATTTTTAATTACCGAAGGTACAACAGTTTTTTTGGGTGGTGTAATGATGTGTTTCTTATGATCCAAAATAGTAGGTATTGATTTTAATATAATAAAAATAATAATATAATAAACCATCTTTATTAAGATAAACATTACAGTAAACATTTAAAGAACAAGAAGGAAAATAAAAATGGGGAGGGCGAAGTTTATCCTTTGCTAGTAAGAAGGGTTGGTCTTTCACGTAACCTTAGTTTAGTCGGACTATGTAATTAAATGCCTAACCTAATCAGAGGAAAACAATAAAAATTAAAATCTATATAGGTACACCTTTAAAATTTATCCCAAATTAAATAACAAAATAAAGATAGTATTAATAACATTATATATATTTTGTAATAATGCAAAAGAAAGTGCAGGAGACGAATAAAGGAAAGAAAGAAAAGCACGACCCGAAAGCAGAAAACCTTAAACACCTTTAATACACTTTTACACATATACATACTTTTAAATATTTTTTTAAAATTGAAGAAGTAGTCCATACCTACTCAAAGTGGAGTTAAATGATCTAGAAAAAAGAAAAGCACAAAGTCTTCCTTCACAATTTTTTATTAGAATAACTAGGCGAACCTAGAATGATTCATAGTAATTTAAATCGACATGTTCGAGTGTAGAAACACTCATCAGGAAAACAAAGTGAAAGGTACAATGCTGATGTTGTTAGCAATAGAGAAAATAATGGTGGGATTGAGCCGTAATGGAGCTTTTAATGGTGTACAAGAGGTGTAAAATTGAATAGTCAAAAGACCGCCAATCAAGACTTCAGCATACTGAAAAGTCAAGGGTTAGGGCAAAGGCACTGTCCTGGGCAGAAAAATGAGGAGAGCAAAAAAATCATTATTCAGTAGTGAAAAAACTTGAGTTTTATTCAGCTTTATCAAAGACATGTGCAAGTATTGAAGTAAGATGGAAAGAAAAATAAATAAAAAGTTGTTTTTCATAAAAGTCGACGCATCTGTAAAAAATAGAAAGGGGAATGTAGCAAATGAAATTGAATAAAATGAGGTAGATTAGCTTACCATTTGTCTTAGAGTAAAATACTGTTGGGGTACCAGGCTTTTTACGGCCCAGTTACCCCGGCAGGAGTCAAAACATACACGTTTTGTGCAAAATTAATGTTTTAAAAACTTTAAAAGCCTCGACTTTTATCAAAAACAACTTTTTTTTTCTTTTTCTTTCCATCTTACTTCAATACTTGCACATGTCTTTGACAAAGCTGAATAAAACTCAAGTTTTTTCACTCCTTAATAATAATTTTCACAAATAAGTTTTTTAAAACTCCCTAATTTTTCCTTTTGCTCTCCTCATTTTTCTGCCCAGGACAGTGCCTTTGCCCTAACCCTTGACTTTTCAGTATGCTGAAGTCTTGATTGGCGGCCTTTTGACTATTCAATTTTACACCTCTTGTACACCATTAAAAGCTCCATTACGGCTCAATGCCACTATTATTTTCTCTATTGCTAACAACATCAGCATTGTACCTTTCACTTTGTTTTCCTGATGATGAGTGTTTCTACACTCGAAACATGTCGATTTAAATTTTTATGAATCATTCCAGGTTCGCCTAGTTATTCTAATAAAAAATTGTGGAGAAAGACTTTGTGCTTTTCTTTTTTCTATTTTTTTTTAAAAGTTAAAATAAATTTAGTTTTAAGGTCTAGACCAATAGAATTATAGACAGAGGATTCGTTGCAAGAAAAATTACATTCAAACAGAGCAGGTTTAAATTGTTGGATGGTTGCATTCAAATTTATTAAGAAATCGAAGCTAGAAATATAACTTAGAAAAGTGCCCTCTATTATGAACCTCACACATTAATTTTAATAATATTTATATCAGCGTTCAATCAGGATAAAACGTTCTTTAAAATAAGCCATAGTTTGTTAAATTTAGTTCGCGCATGCCGAAGTTACAGCCTTTTAAGTACTTGTAATCGTTACCTTTCTCCACGCTGTTACCATGGTAACTACAAAAAAATTGTTATTAAAAAATTTAAAGAGGATATTATGAGCATATAAAAACTTAATTTGTGACCTACATTGTATGTAGTGATGCCGCGAGACGAGACGAGACGAGAATTGGCCCATTCTCGTCTCGTCTCGTGAGACGAGAATTTTTTTCGTTCTCGTCTCGACGAGAAACGCGTTTTTCTCGCTCGAGAGTGCCATTGTCTCGTCTCGTCTCGTCTCGTTTTTTCTCGTGAGTAGGGAATCATAAAAAATATTTTTTTATACGAATCTTAAAGGGGGTAAACATTTAAAAGTATCTGGTCGTCTCGCAGAAGGGTTTAATATAAGTCGGTTTGTTAGTCATGTGACTTAGAAACTATTTTTCTTAGATCAACAAAATGTTGCAAGCGGCCATAAGACATAATTCACGTAATGTAATAGGCTTGGCACCGAGGTATTTTCAGTCCAAAATATACGGGGTGGTAAAAGATACAGAATAGAGAACGATTTATAATAATGATAATTGATTCATAATGGAACTACCCTTCTTTTATTATTTATTTTTTGGCATAATTCGGGGCATAATTAACTGCAATAGTTTGGAAAATATTCGACTAAATAAAGGGATCAGCCCAGAATGTCATCCGGGGAAAAAGCTTAATTTTTTTATTACATTAATAGAAAGTGCAAGAGAAAGAACTTAAAGAAGTATTTTCAAAAATGCTCTATTTGACATATCAAAATTTAAAAATTCACTTTATTTTTTGCTCCTTTTACCCAAAAAATACAAAAATTTATTACGAACAAGCTTAATTTTACGCAATTAGGAAAAATATTGTAAGTAACATGTGCGAAAAGTTCCGTTTCCACACTCACTTAGTGGCATGCCCGGACTTGCTTCGAGCCGTTCGTGCAACTGCCACCTCGTGCGGAAAAGTATCATTTACCGCACTTAATAATTATTTTCAATAGCCAAATTTATGTCTGAGACCTGTGTAATAAAATGAGGCAAAATAAGGCATACCCTTGAATCATTCGTACTGAATGTCACTTTACCTATTATATTAGACTTTTTATTTTAAATTTATTTACTAATGTCATAATTGAGCCTATTAACTTAATGCTATTGTTTCAATAACACTAGTTTCATGGCCCTCCGTTGTCTTTATCTGTGATTTCCTAATAAAGTTTCGGTTGATATACAGGGTGTTATGAAAGTAATGTCAAATATTAAAACTGGTAAGAGAGATATGAAATGAAATTCACACTTTTATTAATGATTTTTGTGTGAGAAGTTTTTGGCGAATTTCTAATTTTTGATACAAAATTGTTAAATTTAGTCAAAATCTATCGCCTTTCGCCTTGTGAATGAAATTTGACTGGGGTCCTTTTCGATATTGTGTTTTCAATCGAAAATGCTTTCTTTTAGATTTGGGTAATTATTTAAAAATGTCAACTACTAACCGTAGACAGAAGAAAGAGGCTAGACAATTTGATTCTGTTCTCTTGAATATCTGTTTTAAGGTAAATGCCTTCACAATACGATCGAGTGAGAACGTTAAACACATTATTTTTCTGTCTATATATTAGGAGATACCTAAAATTCAGTGTTCTAACAAACGAGAAAATTCGAGAAAAAACGAGAAATTTCTCGACGAGAAACGGTCTTTTCTCGTCTCGTCTCGTGACTTCTCTCGAGAAAAAAATTTCACTCTCACGCAAAAACGCGATATGTTATACGGCGCTTCGGCACGGACAGCTAGATCGACTCTCCCGAAAATTTCGCTCTATATAGGCGCTTCGGTGAAAATAATGTATATATGTTGTCGGCGTTGTTGTCAGTTTCGACATTTTCACATTTACGATTTTTTTTCTCGGAAACGGTTAGAGTGGGACGATTGAAACTTTTTCAGTTTAGAGAGGAATAGTGGGGGTACGTTGTGTGAAAATTTCGAATATACAGGACGTACCGGAAAAAAGTTATTAAACGCCAGTTTCGATAAATGTCTGGTTTCACGTGTGCCACACCGTGGTCCCAGGAATGAACTTGATCGATTCACACATCCTCTACTTCAAACACGTGACGAGATTGGTACTTTTCAAATTTTGTATGAGGAATTAAGAAGTGAGGAATTTTTTTTTAAATTTCTTTAGTATGTCTGTTTCGTCTTTTGAAGAAGTACATACTAAATTACAGCCAGTTTTACAGCGTCAAAATACAAAAATGAGGAATTGCATCAGTTCAAAAGAAATGCTTAGCTTAACTATCAGGTAAGCGTTCGCACCTTCCTCGCCAGAGTTGAAACAAATAATAAACTACCACAGACTAAACCTGAAGACCATAATCGGACAAGTGTGGATGCGCACATAAGCTGCAATATCCTACCATCACTTCGTCCGGCATCAGGGAACCGGATGCTCCAGTCGACCCATCCGGCTGCAACCGGTCGCCGAACCTGAACCTGATACTGTGAAGAGCTATATTGAAACGAATGGTCCATTGCTTGTCCGTTTTGCTTCAGGTTTGAAACCGGATCGGCTAAACCTGATAGTGTGAAAGAGGCCTAAGGAGACCAAAATATTTACATTTTGCCCCAATCAGAAATCGTTTTTATCAAAAATCAATGATGATAATTTTCTGCTGATTGCCCTAGATCTACCGCCTGTGTTTGGAAACGAAGGTTATAATAATTATATATTACATGAATTTATTTTGTGATGTGAACCTAGTAATACTAAATATTATGTACGCTTCATAAATTTTCTACTAGTGAAGTTATTTATAGTTTCATAATGAAATCAAATTATGATGCTTTAGCCATCTTCCTCTAACTTAACTAAAACTTTGAAAGTATGCTTGATTGTAAACAACTGGTTTTTGATAAATGTAATGTTTGGTCTTCTTATATTACATGCCTGTGGGTGGCCCCTTTTATTTGCGCCTTTAATACTACCCTGAAATTGTCCCCTAAAAAGATATTCGATTTCATGGCAAACTAAAAGGACACCAGTTAAAGAAAAAAAAAAGTCTCTGTTCAACTAACATTCGATAACTACATCACGTACTTTTGCTTCTCCGCAATATTTGTTCCAAATTGATTGGGGGAGGGCGGGCGGATTGAGCGCAGCTAAGCAGAATATTTTCTATTTTCACCGTGTTTGCAGTAACGCAGCTTGCAATTAAGGAAAAGGTTAAATGAAGAATTCCATTTAAAATAAAATATCTAACGAGAATTTATAAGCCTACATCAAATAATATTTAAAATATGGAGAGTAATATCGCGCAAACTTATCCATTGATTATCAATGTAAATGCAAAGGATATTTATTACTAAAGGGCAGAACATATATGCAAAATGTATACAGGGTGAGTCGGGAGAAATGGACCAAACTTTAGGAGCGTAATATACACGCAAAAACAATTTGAAAAAAACCCATATGTTCTTATTCGATAATCATTTGTTTTCAAGTTATAGCGTAATACCAAATAAAGAAAATGGTTTTCTAATTATAGCGTTCTTTTAATAAATGTTCAAAAATATCGCCATTGACTTCTAAACAGTTTTTGCTTCGTCTACGAAGGTTGCTCCTCTTCATGTCTTCTTTAAAATTGACTGCAGTATTTCTAATACGTCGAATTAGTGCATCCCGAGTGTTCACTTTTACTTTGTACACTTCATTTTTAAACCAGCCAATAAACAATAATCTAGTGCTGTGAGGTCTGGAGATCTTGGACGCCAATTAATAGGACCACTGCGACCAATCCAACGCCCTGGAAATGTTTCGTCTAAATGTTGCTTGACCTGACAAGCAAAATGTGCAGGAGCTCCATCGTGCTGGTAATACATTTGCCTTCTGATATTTACAGGAACATCCTCTAGTAGTCCTTGTAACTCATGTTGTAAAAAATGTAGGTAGTTGTCTCCTGTGAGGCGATTCTCCAAAATGAAAGGGCCAATTAAATAGCTATCGCGCATACCACACCACACGTTAACCGAAAACTTATGTTGAAAATTACTTTCAACTGTTGCGTGAAGATTTTCGATTGACCAAACATGAGAGTTACGAGTATTATTAATACCGTTACGGGTGAATGTTGCTTCATCTGTAAAAAGTATACGCGATACAACAAGATGATCCACCGACAAAATTCAATACGTTTAGCATAATATTCCGGTTTTAGGTGCCTTACTCTCTGTACATGGTATGGATATAAGCCTTGCTCGTGGAGTGTGTTTAATACTCTTTTTTGTGGAATGCCCAATTGAGTACCAATTCTTCGTGACCTGGTCGTTGCATTTTCTTCTACTAAATCCAGAATATTTTCTACTTCTCCTAAACCTTGTCGAGTAGCTCGTTCAGATGTAATGTTGACACTGGAAAGCTTACCATTCTCGCATAAATTGTTAAAAACTCTGATAAACACGTTTCTAGTCGGATGTCTGTGATGTGGATACCGTTGACGATATTCTTCAACAGCAGCTGTAGCACTTTCATTACAGAAACCATAAATAAACACCATATTTGCATATTCTAAATTTGAATAAGTATTTGGCATTTTGTAACACTTTAATCATTCAAACTTGAAAATAAACGTTTAATTACTGCCACAATACACAAACACATAGTATTTGGCATTTTGTAACACTTTAATTACTCAAACTTGAAAATAAACGTTTAATTAGTGCCACAATACACAGACACATAGTATTTGGCATTTTGTAACACTTTAATCACTCAAACTTGAAAATAAACGTTTAATTACTGCCACAATACACAGACACATAGTATTTTGCATTTTGTAACACTTTAATCACTCAAACTTGAAAATAAACGTTTAATTACTGCCACAATACACAGACACATAGTATTTTGCATTTTGTAACACTTTAATCACTCAAACTTGAAAATAAACGTTTAATTACTGCCACAATACACAGACACATAGTATTTGGCATTTTGTAACACTTTAATCACTCAAACTTGAAAATAAACTTTTAATTACTGCCACAATACACAGACACATAGATTTGGCATTTTGTAACACTTTAATCACTCAAACTTGAAAATAAACGTTTAATTACTGCCACAATACACAGACACATAGTATTTGGCATTTTGTAACACTTTGATCACTCAAGCTTGAAAATAAACGTTTAATTACTGCCACAATACACAGACACATAGTATTTGGCATTTAGTAACACTTTAATCACTCAAACTTGAAAATAAACGTTTAATTACTGCCACAATACACAGATACATAGTATTTGGCATTTTGTAACACTTTAATCACTCAAACTTGAAAATAAACGTTTAATTACTGCCACAATACACAGACACATAGTATTTGGCATTTTGTAACACTTTAATCACTCAAACTTGAAAATAAACGTTTAATTACTGCCACAATACACAGACACATAGATTTGGCATTTTGTAACACTTTAATCACTCAAACTTGAAAATAAACGTTTAATTACTGCCACAATACACAGACACATAGTATTTGGCATTTTGTAACACTTTGATCACTCAAGCTTGAAAATAAACGTTTAATTACTGCCACAATACACAGACACATAGATTTGGCATTTTGTAACACTTTAATCACTCAAACTTGAAAATAAACGTTTAATTACTGCCACAATACACAGACACATAGATTTGGCATTTTGTAACACTTTGATCACTCAAGCTTGAAAATAAACGTTTAATTACTGCCACAATACACAGACACATAGATTTGGCATTTTGTAACACTTTGATCACTCAAGCTTGAAAATAAACGTTTAATTACTGCCACAATACACAGACACATAGTATTTGGCATTTTGTAACACTTTAATCACTCAAACTTGAAAATAAACGTTTAATTACTGCCACAATACACAGACACATAGATTTGGCATTTTGTAACACTTTAATCACTCAAACTTGAAAATAAACGTTTAATTACTGCCACAATACACAGACACATAGTATTTGGCATTTTGTAACACTTTGATCACTCAAGCTTGAAAATAAACGTTTAATTACTGCCACAATACACAGACACATAGTATTTGGCATTTAGTAACACTTTAATCACTCAAACTTGAAAATAAACGTTCAATTACTGCCACAATACACAGATACATAGTATTTGGCATTTTGTAACACTTTAATCACTCAAACTTGAAAATAAACGTTTAATTACTGCCACAATACATAGACACATTATCAAGACAACATAGATGTCAAATAGTTTAGAGTCTTGAGCATGGCATACTCTAATAACGTAAAAATGTTGATAAAAGTGGAACGTAGAAAAAAATTTGATATTGCGCTATAACTTAAAAACAAATGAATATCGGATAAGAACATAATATGCGTTTTTTACATTGTTTTCGCGTGTATAATACACTCCTGAAATTTGGTCTGTTCCTCCCGACTGACCCTGTATATGCATTTTTCGCATATTTTGTCAATTTTATAATGAAATGCAAAGTCTCAAGTAAAAAATAGGGGTGGGGGGAGAAGGGCTAAGAATGCTTACCTGAGACCCGGCGTTGCCCCTGCGTCGGGGATATTCAGGCCTTTGAGTTGTTTGTTTTTGAGTATGTTATTCTTTGTTTTATTAAATGTTTTTTCTGATAATTGTGTGCAACTGTTTTCAGACGAGAGTTTAATTTGTCATTATGTTTTGGTGATGGGATGCATACTGTGCCAGAGTGCGCTAACTAGTTCGCTGTCCCTAATTATCCTTATCTCCCCTTCACAGTCAACTTTTAAAGCCATTCTGTCAATCTGCAAATTGGAAGAAAAAAGTTTTATTTTGTGAATAATTTATAATGAAGTGGGGGCCTTAATTGGCTGTTTAATTTTTAATTATCGATGACAAGAAAAGTTTTTTGTTTGGTTTAATTCGTTTTTTTTCTAAATTGTTTAGTCAATTATTAAAAAAGGGGAGGGATTTTAAAAGTTTTTTTTGGTTTCTTCACAGAAAAACAAAAATCGATCTCAGTCAAATCAAATGATACAACCATTTTATATATCGCTGATTCATATGAAATTATACAACATTTTATAAATCATGATATGAGAATCTTTTCATTATGGATATGTAGTCATAAATTAACATTACATTTGGAAAAATCCTCTTTTTTATGTATAGGAAAGAAACCCAATTTATACAGAAGTGATTTAAAATTAAAAGTCGGGCATTTAAAACAATCAAATAAAATTAACTTTTTGGGGTTGATAATAGATGAAGCTATTAATTGGAGTGAACACATTGAATATATTAAACAGAAAATAGGTGCACCAGTGGGGATTTAAAAAAAACTCAGTTTTTGACTCCAAATTATGATATGTTACGTTCTACTTATTTTGCTATTATTTACTGTCATTTACAATATTTAATTTTAATATGTTGATCAACTTTTCAAAAATTTGCTTAACCTTTTACAAGTTTTACAAAATAAAGCAATTAAAAATATATATTGCTTGGATAGACAATATTCAACTAAACTTTTATATAAAAATTTTAAAATTATGTCAATTAAGGATATTCACTTAATGCAAAATATTGTTTTTGTTCACCAAATTATATCAAAAAATAAACATTCAAATATAAAGTTCAATTACACACGTGACGTACATAATCATTTGACTACAACTGTTTTTAATATTGATTTACCTTTAGTACATACTAGAGCAGGTCAAAACTCCATTTATAATAAAAGCATGAAATTTTACAACGAAATACCCCAAGAATTAAAATTTTTAAATATAAAACGTTTTAAAATGATAATTAAGAAAATACTTAAAAAAGGGGAAGCTAAATTTTAAACTAAAACATATTTAAACGTGCACTTATTTTATGAATAATTATTCTTTTCAAAATTATTTATAAGTTATATCTAAACCATATTATTAGTTATATTATTAGTTATATTATTTTATTAAAAGAAATAATAATTGAATAATTTTATACATAGGAATTTAAATATTTTTATTTTATTGAATATTAACATTTTAAGTATTATTTTGACTTACATTGTATTTTAATTAGTTATATTTAACAATTACATTTTTAGATGTTGTTATTAGTAGATAATCCCTCATGAGCAAATGTTTTTGGGATTTTATTTGGAATAAATAAATAAATAAATCAACAAAATTGAAAAACAAAAAGGATAAAATTCGTCTTATGACTTCGGCTTTTTTCCAAGCATTAGAAATGGAAATCTTTTTTAATGAATAATTTTGTTGTTCTGAGCAAATGTATTCACTATAATGGAGATGATGTTGAAGAATTTAAGTAAATAACTTTTTTTTTCCAGTGACCTATGTATTAGGTAATATAACTTTTCATTTTATATACTCAATAGATAAAACTTTTAATAAATGTCCCACTTTCTTTGTCTTTTCTACTTTATCACTAAAATATTCAAAAAGTTTAAATTTTTAATACAGTGATATTACAAACTTCAGCACCACATTTTCCGTCCATGAAAAAATCATTTCGCTGCAGAAACTTTCTTAACTGTTCCTCGGCGACCAGCTTTTCTTGCGTCGCGTCGCTTACAAAGTTTTTTAATATTTTCTCAGGCAATTCACTTTTAAATTACTTTAATGGCCTTAGGCATATATTTTGCGAAGATCTTTAGTTACCCACCCAAAAAATAATTATAGTTTAAAAAAGGTGACTTCTACCTAAGGATTTTACTGTAAAGCCCGACAGGCCGCTTTACGTAGTCAGAAGTGAGTAATATAAACTACTTAATCACCTAGTGGGGAATAAAACCAGAGTAATAAACTGGTAAAAAACACCTGTCATTAGGAGAATTGGGCTTCATAGACAAGGCCAAGTAGTCTTCGTGTTAGTAAAGAGGTGTTTTTTACCTGTATTTAATCTTTGTGGGCCTATGTTGGGCCTGTTATGGGCTATGAAGTTTATAGAAAACCATAACCATAATTTTAGAAAAAGATGAAAATATTATTTTGTTTCTATTGTTATCAAAGCGCAGGAGGTAGGAGTTGTCTTAAATCAGAACATGTCATGTCAGACACTATTGCTTTTTAAAATGGAGTGGTAGTAGGTATGTAGATATTTATAAAATCACTATTTCATCAAAGCGAGGTGGAAAATTAGGTGCGCGTAAAAATGTTCGTATAGATTTCAATTTTAGCTTGAAAAACTAGCCCTGCCTAAATTAAAATTTAAAATATAGCCAATGTTCTGCGCTTGGAAGATTAAGTTAGCTCCTTTATGTTCTCGGTTTTTGTAATGTATTTGCTTCTGTTTTAGTGCCACAAGTAATTTAACAAAATTATATTTTAACGTGTTAATAAAATAGGGCGTCAATAAATTATTTTTCCTAAAGGTCATGATTTCCAAAAGACGAGGACTGTTTGGCTATAAAAAAATTATTTCAGCCATTACTATAACCTATTTTATACTTTAAAGCCTACTGGGCTTTAAGTACAAAGTGTAAGAGTAATATAGAGTATACACAACCTCAGAAAATGTTCACATTGTTACCTGAGCATCAAGATATATTAAAAACGAAGTAATTAGTTTTTATCCTAGAAAAAATTATTTCTAAACAACTTAACGATTTTGTAAAAAATCATAAAATATTGCCTGAGTGTCAATTGGGCTTTCGAAAGTCTGACAGCACTACTACAGCCCCTTCAAATGTTACGAATGACATTATTAAAGGACCGAATAAGGGTAGGGGGGCTGCGTTGGTGTTGCTAGATTTTTCGAGAGCTTTCGACACTGTGGATCACGCGTCGATGCTTGCAAAATTAAAGTATATATATCGGTTGTGAAGTCTTATTTAAAAAAAAATAGAATGCAGCAGGTAACAATAGAGGGTATAATCTCACAACCAAATGGTGTTTCCCCTGGAGTTCCACAGGGTAAAATGACATTTACTTTACATTGTACTAAAAGCCTCTTTGCCAAATCAAAGCGGCCATCAATGCACCGTAGCGCCATCCCAGCGGAATTAACTCCAATATAAAAGGCAGTCACACTGGTAATAATCGAAAGGTAGACAACTAAATAAACCACGAAATGCATCACGATCCAGTATAGGCATATGCTATAGTTGTCTACCTTTCGATTATTACCAGCGTGACTGCCTTTTATATTGGAGTTAAGTCTGCTGGGATGGCGCTACGGTGTATCGATGGCAGCTTTGATTTTGTATTTAGTACATTTTACCGTCGTTCTTGGAATTGCTTGTGTTATGGCTGCCCGTAGAGTCTTAACAAGGACGAAACGGCCGTCGTGGTTTACCCACTCCAGGGTTTCCATTAAACTTGGATCCCTATGTATTCCATTATAAAAAATAGTTACACACTTGTCCGATACCTATGCCACAATATTTTCTTTTAATTATTTTCGCGGACACTATAATTATCAACTTTTAAATAGGTTATGTTTTTCGAATAAGAGGTCGCTAAGGCTTTAAATGGTTGTTGGACACTATGCTTACTTTGTAGAAACATTGTTTTTAAGCTTACGTTATATAATATTAATAATAATGAAAATATTAATAATAGCAATAATTTTGGACATTATGATTATCACTTCGTTTCGTTATCAGTTTGTATTGGTATACTTATATAATTTTTACTATAACGATTATCACTTCTTTAATATTATGTATTCATATTGTCCCCACCAAAAGAAAATTAATTTAAACGCGTAAAAATTACCATTTGCTCTCGGTTCTAATAATAGTTTTAATAAAAGTCCATTGACCAGAATAATAAAATGTTGTAAACTTAAAATGTAGTTAAATAGTTCGGCCAATAAGGCATTACGGACCGCGTTTCCAGCAAATTTAACTTCTAGCGTGTAATTTGAGAACTTCAGACGCAGACGTTAAACGATAATTATGTGTCTGGTCCGCAACCGTTGTGTTGACTTACGTAGTATGCATTACGGTAACAAATTGGCAGGGTTAGTGTGATACGCAGTGAAATAAGCAAGGGTGGTTGACCCCAGGGGCGGGTATCCATGTTATCACCCCATAGTCAGCGTTAAAAAAAATGCGGCACCATATCAAACATGTATGTTACATTATGTGTACCAGTATGCATTAAATACGAATTTTAAACTTCATTATATCTACAAATTTTATATTTATTACTTAATATTTAACGGAAGAAATTTTGCAATTGAAAATATTTCACGCAGCTCATTTTGGGCCTGAGACACTCCCCCTCTGCTCCCTTGTTAATTTTACATCACAATTGTATTATTATTGATTTGTGTTGGGCTACATGCTTGGTGAAACTGTTGTTCCATTGCACAGAAAAAAAAATAATAGCTACTTATTGTTATGTTTCACAAATTTAATCAGTTTCCTGACACGTGTTTCGGCCCTTGCGGGTCATTATCAAAGGAGTGCAAGAAGATACTAAATTCTACGTGATATTACAAAGGGATTTATATCATATTATGGTAACTATAAACATGTCATAAAATTAAAATTAGGGTACCTACCAAATAGAATGTGACAACTGCATGCGATGCTATCTACATTGGACAAACAGGTAGACATTTTGTCACCAGGCTTAAAGAACACAAAACATCTGTTAAAAAGAAAACAAAATAAAACAGGGTTAGCTGATCACTGATGCATGAAAGAAAATCAGTCAATCTCTAACAACATAAAACCCATATACATACACAATAAAAGCAGAAAACTAAATTTACTAGAAACAATAGCTATAAAAAAAAACCATAAAAACAAATGTAATGTTGTTAATAATCAAACTGAAATACCTTTAGGTGCTTCCCTAATTCTTAATAGCACACTTATTTAGGACTAAATATGTATCTGTACCTTTAAAAATTAGGAAAACCTACAGTTGACCATTCAATCTTCCAATACTAATTTTAATTTTATGACATGTTTATAGTTACCATAATATGATATAAATACCTTTGTAATGTCACGTAGAATTTAGTATCTTCTTGTACTCCTTTGATAATGACCCGCAAGGGCCGAAACACGTATCAGGAAACTGATTAAATTTGTGGAACTTAACAAGTAGTTAGTATTATTTTTTTCTTCCTGTACAATTGTATTAGACTTTTTTGATGGACTCACACACATTTCCTAATAAACGTTTACTTCAGTTGAAACGTGCAATTCGTCATCTTATCTTACCTACTTCCACATGTTAGGGCCCCTTCCGCTATTGAAACCGATAAGAGGATATTTGATGATGCACTTCCAGGTTGACCATGGGAAATCCCTTGCAAATTTTTCAACTTTTAAATATTTGCTTTCTTATTAATTTTACATCAAAATTGTATTAGATTTTTTTGAAGGTCCTCGTACAACGAAGTGACACAGTAAAATTTATTATTTTCAAAAAGTTATTGAATTGTCTGAAAACGTCGAACCCGGGGGTGGCATGCGCCCATGGTATTTGTTAACCGATGATCAAATAGAGAGCGATTCCTCAAGATTCAAAGATACAAGGATGCTCCGCTTCTGGCCGAAATGTTCTAAATAATTGAATATTAAAAATTTGTAGATAGTCAATTTATACAGAAACTATTGTAGAGCCACAACCACTTTTAAAGAAGCCGTGACACAGAAACATCTACAACACTGCTTGAAGATCCATGTGTCACGTGACTTTTTTGAGGTTAGCTATGATTTAGTATGTAATTTACTTGTGATGTAGGTGTAGGTGTCGTATTAATTTGTATTTTTATCCGGTTTTCGGTTGATATCTAATAGAAAATTTAAGTGACATGATTGCTAAGAACCTCTACAAAATACCAGTAAAAATTTTTGGTGCGGGTTTGCTCTAATAGCATTAATAAAAGTGAGAAATCAAACATCCTGGCCGGCCGGCGGTTTGTTTACGGGTCTTATAATGACGGCTGAATTTTATTTGTTTTAATTTAGGAGTTGTGTTTTTTGTATTCTGGTTAGCTCTTTGGGATAAACTTTATTGTCTTATGGCTACAGTTAATTTATTAAATATTGAAGTGTTTATTTAGCTTGCATATGTGAATTAGTTTAAAAATATCACTAGTAGAGATAGTTCGTAAGTAGGTAGGATAACTCTAGATACCTAGGTACTTAGGTAAGTACTATTGTTTTTCTTTTAGTTTGTTTATTTATCAACATGCCAAGCTCCAGCTGTATTCCTGGGTGTAACTCTAACTATAAAAGTTTTTTAAAAGCAGGTGAAGAGATTGTATCAGTTTTTCACTTCCCAAAAGATGAAAATCTGAAAATTCTATGGCTAAAAGCCATTCCAAGAACTAATTGGTCACCCACACAGTATTCTGCAGTTTGTGCTAAGCATTTTATCCCCAGTGACATTATTCGTGAGGATATTATGAAATTGGCTTACAATGATTTAAAATGGATTTTACCCTTTAAAAGAATAAAAAACTCGCCCGTTGCCGCTCGTCATAATAATAGCTTGTGGTTGTGGATCTGAATCCGCATGCGGCGTTACCCGATGTCACTTCATGACTTCTTTTTAAGGTGGCTGTGGTAGAGCGTATATTAAAAAATATGTTTCAGTATAAGTAGTATTAATTGTATATTTAGTGTGATATAATATAGCGTTATGATAAAAAAAGGGATCAGCCTTTTATATAAAATACCACCCACTTAATCAAGAATCGTTCAGACCCGTCAAATTTTCTTTTTTGAAATGCATTTTTTTAGAAAAAAAAATGGTAGACGGTGGATCATAAAATGCTACGTGTATCAACTTTTTTTTACGGAAACATATTGTATATTTTTACATTTTTACATTCGACAATCAATTTTAGATGTTTTCCATGAATCATGCTCTATAGTCTATACGTCAACGGTTTACGGAATGTTAACACCTCAATGATGGTATGCACCATTGATAGGTTTCTCGACTTAATAACGTTCTAAACTCAAGTCACAATCATTAAGGCATTGCCAATGACAATTTGCTATTTAAGTTTAAAACGCCAAAAACTGCCAGTGATTGTTATCAATAAAGGGCGAAATATAATATGCAAAACATATATTTTGACAATTTTATAATAAAAGGCATATTTTTCCTAAATTATTATTTTAAGAGCATATTTTTATGTTTCCGGCTTTATCAAAAAATTTAAAACGTTACAAGGTTTAATGTCCAGTTCGGTACTTATTTCAGGGATTTTCCAATCTGAAGATTATAATAATTATATTTACATTTTGGTTGTACACAAGGTACTTATTGGGGATTTCCAGGGTTTGCAGATATATTGTTAGGGGTTGTTTATTGCCACTTAATAATGCGTTATTATTACCTGCTTATTAAACTGTTTTATATTGATTTGTAATACATACTTTTGTTTTAGTTTTTCGAAAGATTTCAGTATTTTTAGTGTGAAACTAGTAATTTCAAATTTGTGATTAGAATGACAAAGGTGGCAAAAACGGTAAAGTATGGGTAAGGTCAAGCAAGGAACAAATTTGATGTAACTGTAAAAAGAAAAAGGAATGAAGGATTTAAATACTTAACTGCAGTAAAAACATTTATGAGGGTAAACCATCCAACGAAGTTGTTTCTTAGCCATATATTTTGCTACCTAAGTGGCAGTATTGTCCGATTACATCAGTAGATGTTGAAAGAAGCTTCTCTTTGTATAAACATTTTTTTACTAATAGAAAACATATAGAAAATAATCCTTTTTGGTTGAAAATTTTGAAAAATATTTAGTAATAAATGACCTTTATACAATTTTAGGTTAAAAAATTGTTTACTTTTATTTTTTTTTGTTTTTTTTTTAATTTTTTAAAAAATAAACATATTTTTTAGAACCCAATGTGTTTTTTTACCTAATTTTACTATAATAAATTAAGAAATATTGCATACCAGTATGCATATTTGGTAAAAAATGCAAATAACTGTATATTTTAAAGGCAAACAAGGCATATATATGCGCATATTTTGGCTGAATTTAAGGGCATATAATCCGCCCTTTAGTTATCAAATTTAAACTTTGCTCTGCTGATATTACATCCAAAATGCACCGCGCTAAAGATGAACGCCTAGAAATTGTGATTATGTTGGATTATCGAAATAAAAGTAGAATGCATAGGGAAGTCCGTGATAAATATGTTTAATGAAAAATAGCCAGATCGCCCGCCTATTATCCAATTGACAGTGTTTAGCGTAGCAATTAAAATTTAAAATATGTATAGGTATAGGCATTGAGCCGATACAAAAAGAATAAAACAGATGCAAATAAAGACTATTATAAATCACTTCGTAACTTAACAACCGTAACAATTAAAAACGAAAAGAAAGCTTTTCTTAACACTAAACTATCGGAAATAGAGAATGTTTGGGGCGACTTAAAAACATATTGTGGTGGAGTTCAAAAAAATAAAACGGAGATACCGGAATCTTTAAAAAAAACCTGATGAAATTAATAACTTTTTCAGAACTTCAATACCTCAAACCTCGGTTGATTCTACAGATCTCATTAAATATTACACAAAAAATGTTAAAAATACCGTAAAATCTTTACTAAAGTTTTCCACGGTTACGGAAATAGATGTTTTAAATGTTATTACTCAAATAAAATCAAATGCCTGTGGATCTGATGGGTTAAATATACGTATCATAAATCTCTGCTGTCCTTTTATTCTACCATATCTGACACATGTCATCAACTTTTGTTTGGAGAACTCGGTGTATCCGGATGACTGGAAGAAGGCTCTGGTATTGCCATTGCCTAAGACAAATAATCCTTAAGAGCTTAAAGATTTGAGACCTATAAGTATCCTTCCGTGCCTATCTAAAGTTTTGGAAAAAATCATAAATAAACAACTTACAGAACATGTCGAGCAAAACCGAATTCTTCCGGAAACACAATCGGGCTTTCGGCGTCATCATGGGTGTTCCACCGCTTTAACTAACGTGAGCGATGACATTTTTAGAGCTACAGAGGATGGAAGGGTTACGGTGTTGGCATTACTTGATTTCTCAAAGGCCTTCGACACTTTAAATCATAAAATTCTCCTTGCAATTTTACACTATATAGGCCTGAGTCAAAGTGCAATAAAGTTTTTTGAAGGTTTCCTTACTGGTAGGTCTCAGTGTGTTAAGATCGGAGCAAATGTATCTGCGGAACTATATATTTCCAATGGCGTACCGCAGGGGTCAATCATAAGTCCACTGTTGTATGCCATTTACACTTCCAGTCTTCCCACCGCTCTTAAATACTGCAAAGATTAGTATTACGCGGATGATGCCCAACTGTATATTTCTTTTAAAAAAGAAAATTTGCTTGAGTCCTGTCAAAAATGAAATAACGACCTAGAAAGTCTTAGATCTCTTGCCTTGAAACATTCTCTGTTCCTGAATCCTAAAAAATGTCTGATGCTATTCAGCTGAGCTGGAAATTAAAGACAATGTACGCAACCTTGGGCTCGTATTCGACAGTTCTTTGAGTTTTGAGAAACATGTTTCAAACTGTATACAACGTGCTTATGTCAGATTGAAATTACTTTACTCCAGTTGACATGATTTGTCGGTGAGACTCAAAAAGATGATGTGTGACTCTCTTGTGCTCTCAATCTTCAACCATGCAGATGTAGTTTATGGTAATTGTTTAACTCGAATACAAAAAAATAGAATACAAAAAGTGCAAAATTCTTGTCTTCGACTTATATATGGAATTCGTAAATTTGAAAGAATCTCTTATAAATTGAATAAAGCAAAGTGGTTGAACATGGAGAGCAGGAGAAAGGTCCACTCAGTTTGTTTCTATCACAGAATTATTGCTTCTAAAACTCCCGCCTATTTATATAAAAAAATTATAAAACGTTCCAGTGTACATAATATTAACGTTCGTTTTGGACGTCTCATAACACCGCCTTTTCATAGAACCGCGTATTTTGAAAGAAGCTTTACGTATAGCATAGCAAATATGTATAATCCCCTTCCAAATATCTTCAAATCAATGGAGCCTAAAAAATTTTATCGCCATATTTTTAAATACTTTTTCAATAAACAAACTAACACATGAAAATTAGGAACTTATCGTAAATGTTTTTAACAATTCAAAACTACCTAAAGATAATAATACAATATGTTGGTTGTGTGTCTACCTATAATGGAACTAGTTTATTTCAAAATTTTTAGAGCTTGTTGCGCCAAATATAGTAAAACATTTACTAAAGTCCTGCTAGGGTTGAGTAGAGCAGAATGGGCTGGCCTTAAGGGACAGTCTATTACTGAACTTCGTCTTTTTCTACACTACACTTGCAATTAATACAGTATAATAAATGTTAACATTTAAACCTTTGTAATGTAGAAATAAAGACATTATTATTATTATTATTATTATTATTATTATTATTATTATTATTATTATTATTATTATTATTATTATTATTATTATTATTATTATTATTATTATTATTATTATTATTATTATTATTATTATTATTATTATTATTATTATTATTATTATTATTATTATTATTATTATTATTATTATTATTATTATTATTATTATTATTATTATTATTATTATTATTATTATTATTATTATTATTATTATTATTATTATACTGTTCATTTTATTATCGATTTGTTAGGTGACAAATTGCATCTTGTGTAGATTTATTTTTTTGAAATCCATATACTTTATCTTTTGTCTATTTTGTTTCAATAGTTAATATTTCGTAAACGGATTTATGAAAAATGTCTGAAACTGCATTTCAAAAAAATTAATTTGACAGGTCAGAGCGATTCCTTATTAAGTGGGTTGTATTTTATATAAAAGGCTGATCCGTTTTTTTTTTTATCATAACGCCGTATTTATTAAATAAAGTACTATTTATTTTGTAGCATTCCCCAGACGAGCCATGACTGGTGTCTTACCAGTGCTCTTTCCACTAGGCTTCATTGTTCAATAGTCGAAAGTCTTAATATTTCCATCCTGTTCTATCCTACCTCATTGTTACTTTTTTTCCTTTGCTAGATGAAACATCGTTGTCAGTGTCGGTAAATCCGCATATTTCTTTATAGCTCAATGCCGTGTTCAGCCAGACGACGCAGAGTGACATACGAGTAGGCCACGAAATTAGATTCCAGAAGTAATCAAAACTGAAATGGGCTCGTCCAAAAACTTTTCAAATTACTTTCTTATTTGCGGAAATTACTTTTTCTTGTTTCGCCTTGCCTATCAGGATGCCAAATATGTAACACGTTGCAGAGATAAAAAAATATTCGTGTAAACATTATAATTAGATTTATATGCCAGGTTATTAGACAAAATAATTACTCTTCTTTCCACACAACTAAAAAAATAACGAGAACGCCCGCTAATAGGCTATGTAAGTGACACAAAATAGCATACTAATACTTTCATTTGCCGAATAGAAAAACATTACAATTTGTAGCAGTGGCGGCTTCTCCTATGAGGCAGTGCCTCACCAATAATTTTGCAAATTAAATAAATTACAAATTTATATTACTTTACTATTTGCATAAATATATATCCATTAGAATTAATGCCGTCAATCTTAACGCGCTTCGCTAGCAATATCATCTATCATCCATCTCATTTCTGCATGCGGTCGTATATGGTAGAAGCCGGTCTCGCGCTTCCTTGTCTTTTACGATCCCTTGCGTGTTTTGTTCTTATATCATCCATCTCATTTCTGCATGCGGTCGTATATGGTTAGAGGCCTTGCCTCCCGCTTCCTTGTCTAGCGTATTGGTGAAAATATCCAATGTGATGTATGATACCCGTAATAGTCCAGTCGAATCTAGCTTTAAATAGCTTATAAAAACATTCTTCTGAGGCCAGCCTCAACTCTACGTAAATTTAATGCGAACGCGAGGGGACTAACCTAATCTATAAAGATGAACGCCGCGACACGGTATTTGGAGAAATGCTATTATTAGATTAACACTATTAACAGGTTGTCCGTTGAAAGTTTAGAGAGTGCATAGTGCATTGTATTTTATTATAGCTTTCGGTAAATACTTTTGTGGTTTTCCGTAGTTCCGTACTGATTTTTGTTTTGCTTTTTTTCCAACAGTGGGCAGTGATTTTTCTAAAATAGTAATATTACATTACTTTTATTACTAATTAGTTCATTTGTTTTGTGCTTACTAGCGAAAAAATGGATTCAGCGGGACCTAGCACAGCGTCACAACTTCCCCAGGTAGGGGAGCCCGGGGCTGGTTGACGCACTTTTTGTATTTTTATTTTTAGCTAACACATTATAAGGTTTTGGTGTGCTTTTGGTACCAAATAGGAAAGTTTAATGTTTTATCTTTCATATTAGACAAAAAAAATAATTTTTTAGCAACAGTTTAGGCATAAATTTTTTTTTAAAGATGGATGTCAGGTTGCGTCAACCAGCCCCGGGCCGGGGTTGGTTGACGCAGACAAAAAAGTAAAGTGAAATATCTGTCATAATCTAAATTAAAAAAAAATATATTAAATTCTAAAAATGGTAACTACCCAAGGAACAAAATATGCATAAAACATAAAAAAGGTAACTTCCCAAGGAACAAAAGATGCATTAATTCTAAAAAAGGTAACAAAGTAATTAACAAATTTAATATTATAGCTTAAAAAAAATATAAGTCATTATTCGCTTTCACAGTTTACACAAACAAAGAAAACGCCAGGTTCCCCAGCACAGGCTTCATGTGCCCACATTTTGCAACTAGTGCACTGAATCCATTTTTCGGATGAGTCACTATTTTTATAGTTATCTGTGCAATAAAGGCAAAAGCATTCCTCTTCATCGGACTCATCATCGTCTTTGACTATTTTCTTTCTTTTTGTTTTTTTCTCTTTTGCATCGGACTTCTTATTTAAGCAAATATTTCTTTTAGCAGACTTTAAATTTTTCTCTTGTTCTTCAAGAGAATCTTTTATTGGCGTGTCAGTTAGAATTGCTGTCATACGCTTTCTTCTATTAGGTTTAGCGTCCTGCTTTCTAGGTCCGGCTTTTGGTAGCGGTTTTAATTGAAATGGACTTACAGTAAGAGGCAAGCTCTCATTTTTTTCTTGAATAGAACTGTTTGTTGAAACCTCATTTTCTTTCTCAGGCAGTGGACTTTTTGCTGACACTATATCCTTGGAGCATCCTGGCTGGGCCTTATCAGATTGGTTAATATCATCAGGTTCCTGTGAACACCCCGGTCGTGTTTTAAATTCGAGTTTGGCTGAACTGGAACCACGTCCTTGTCAGCATTAGTTTCTGCGGGATCGGGACGGTCAGTTGCATATCCTGGTAAAAACTCTTGATCGTCAAAAACGTCTCTATTAAAAGGGCTGATTCCAGACACCTTAAATCCCGCCATAATATTTTTCGGTGTTGCTGCCAGTGGCAGTGAGTTTCGAACTATTTATGGGACATCGTATATTGACATCGTGCGTCCGGGATTGCTAGTGATCCAGGAGTCACTGGCTGAATTAACGTAATGTTTTAATGGCCCATAGACAGACCGATCGAGAGGCTGGAGCTTATGTGAGCAATGGGCTGGAAATGACAACGCCGTTACATCTTTACTTTTTAAATAATCAAGGGCAGCTACAGACAAATGCGAATCATGATTGTCCAGCAAAAGTAGTACCGGTCTCTCTTTAGAACAACCAACGTGCTTGATAAAATGCTTAGAAAACTCCAAAAAGTGCTCTTTTTTCATCCAACCTGAAGGATTTGCGGTTCCAACTGCTCCAGGAGGGCCATTAGCGACAAAATGTTCTCTGTAGTTAACCCTTGGGAAAACGAAGAACGGCGGGACAGAATTTCCCATTGCAGATACCGCCAAAGCCATAGTAACTAAGGTGCCGCGTTCCTGGGAGGTTACGCGTCCCACCTGCTTATATCCACGCCTGCCAACAATTCGGTTAGGCTTTTGCACGGTCGTAATCCCAGTTTCATCCATGTTCCATATTTGTGCTGCTTCTAATTTTAGGCGGTTGAGGACCGTTTGTAAGTTGTCAAAGAACATTGAAACATTTTCTTTGTTAAAACTAGAAGCGCGAGCTAAGCTGGTTGCTTCTGGAGTTCTTACCGAAAGAGCACGATGTCATTTCATTTAGTATGTAAACCAATCCTCTCCAGCCATTTTTGCCTCATTCCAGGATTCAGGGAAAAACACCCCCGAACATTCCAGCAGTTCGATCGAAAATGACTGATATCGTATTCCGACAGCGTCCTGTCAAACGAATTCTGAAGGGGCTCGATGCCAAAAAAGCTTCTGGTCCAGATGAAATTCCTATTATAGTGCTCAAGAAATGCGCCGATGAACTCACACCAGTATTTTGTAGACTTTTTAACTTATCCTACAAAAAAGGAATATTTCCATCTTGCTGGAAAAAGGCGCGAGTCCAGCCTATACCAAAGAAAGGCAAGAAAACCCTGCCAAACAACTATCGACCAGTCGCATTGCTTTCAGTTATATCAAAGGTGATGGAGAAAGCTATTAACCAACAACTTCTAAAATACCTAGAAGGCCTTAAAATTATCAGCGACCATCAATATGGTTTTCGTAAGTCCAGATCAACAGGAGACCTGCTAGCCTATGTCACTCATCTTTGGAGCAACGCAATCGAACATCATGGGGAGTCCCGGGCTATTGCACTGGACATCTCTAAAGCCTTTGACCGTGTCTGGCACGAGGGGCTCCTAAGTAAACTGCGTTCTTATGGTATGCCCGGTCGATTTTGTTCATGGTTGTCTAGCTTCCTCAAGGACCGTTCTCTGCAAGTAGCGATTGACGGGTTTCTCTCAGACACCTTCACCATCAATGCTGGTGTTCCTCAAGGATCCATTTTATCCCCCACTCTCTTCTTACTGTACATTAACGACCTTCTAGCGAAAACAAAAAATCCATTATATAGCTTTGCTGACGACAGCACACTTATCTCATCCTTTACTTTGAAATCTCAATCATCGGCTGCTGACGCACATCTTCGCAGACAACAGGAGGTATCACGCCTCAATAAAGACCTGGAAGAAATTTTGTCTTGGGGTGACAGTAACCAAGTCGAATTTAACGCTCAAAAAACCCAGGCAGCAGTTTTCTCCAAGAAGGTTAACATTGCAGAACCCGATATCGTTATGGCAGGACACGCAATTCCACTGACTTCGTCTATTAATTTGCTGGGTGTCAACCTGGGAGGAAATATGTCTTGGCATAATCACGTTGTGGCAATCGCCAGGGCAGCTTCTCAGAAGCTCGGTATACTTTTCCGTACCAAAAAGTTGTATACACCTCAACAACTTTTGACACTCTATAAAGCCCAGATCCGACCATCACTGGAATACGGCTCTCATATCTGGAGTTCTGCACCAAAGCATACCCTTCGGTTGTTGGATTCCATCCAAAGGAGAGCCGTTCGTCTAATCGGCGACCACGAGCTGACTAAGAACCTCGACAGCTTAGAACATCGAAGACAGGTTGGTGATTTGACTCTCTTCTACAGATATTTTCATGGCAAGTGTTCGACAGATATTGCCCGCTCGATTCCACCTAGAGTAATGCATAGCAGAAACACACGACGAACCACAGCCGCCCATCCCTATGTGGTTCAACTTAGTACACCCCGAACATCATTGTTTCAGAACTCTTTCATTTGGAGGACGTCATCTTTGTGGAACGGCCTCTCTGAGACCGTGTTTCCAACCGAATATAACCTCCAACGATTCAAGAAAAACGTGAATCGCTTTCTTCGCACACGCACCGCTCTCAGAGCGCCTTAAAGGATTTTTCCTATAGTGCGTGTGCTCGATCATAAAAAAAAAAAAAAAAAAAAAAGGGTATTTAATGCGCAAAGCAGTGGCATAATCATACGCGAATTTTCTTACTTCTCTGACAGACAATCCAAAATATATGTCGCTTGCCGTTTTAAGGTATTCCTCCAAATGATTTTCTTGTTGATCTGTGAACACCTAAAAATAAGAAGATAATAATAATAAAAGACGTAAGACTTTTTTGAATCTTTAATATTTTTAAAGATAATTTAAAATATAATATACCTGGCGATTTCTGTAATATCCAACTTTTGTCGTTATTGGGGCATCGCCATTAATTTCTTCCTCAGTAAATTTTTCGCAAAAACGTCTCAAAGTTGCCTCCGGGATCTTAAAGTCTTTTGCAGTTGCCCTAATGTGTTTTTTGTTTATTTTAACCTCTCTAACGGCCCTTAGCATGATATCTGGTGGAGTGGTACCCCTTTCTGATGTTCGTTTACGAAAACGCATCTCGCTAAAATATAAAAAAAATTAAAATATTTTATTTTAAACTTGGGGTTGGTTGACGCATGCGTCAACCAGCCCCTTGTTGGGTGCGTCAACCAGCCCCTGACCACGTTTTTGTATGTGTGATGCAACTGTACCTATACTATTTTATTCTTAGAAAATCTGATTAACAGTTCTTGTTTGGGACGGTTGAAGCTTTATTTAGCAAAAAACCGATCTCAATTATCTTTAAAAATAAAGTTTCTAGAACAAAAACTGTAAAAAAATAAAAAGTTACTTACCACTGCCAAAAAACAACAAACCGCACTGTACACAACATCACTGATGCAATCAAACTGAAACAAACGTTCGAAAGTGGTTTTTTATGGCGGCTTTAAGACAAACCGGTCGGCGACGTTGCCAAGTGTACTGCTTTAAAAAAAATTGAGGTGCGTCAACCAACCTGGTGCGTGAACCAGCCCCGGGCTCCCCTAAATGTAAACATTCGCAATCCTACTTGTTATCTTGTTAATTTTTTAGTAAATGAGCAGAATTTTTCAAGTATTAATTCCTATGAAGATAAATTGTACATAATAAAAGAAGTAAAGCGAACTGTTCCAGATTTAAGTAAACGTCTTGTTACTATCGGTGGGGTTGGGAAATCAAATCGGAGCTTTCAAAATACTTGGTACGAAAAGTACGACTGGCTTACTGGTAGTGTAACGTTAAACAAATTATTTTGCTGGCCGTGTATTCTGTTTGCAACAAATAATAGCGACAAAGTTTGGTCAAAATGTGGTTATAGCGATTTAAAAAAACTTGTCCAAACTTTAAAATCTAACCTTGCTAAAAAAAAATTTTCAACTGTGCCTCACCACTTTCAAATACCACGAGCCGCCCCTGATTTGTAGTCGCAATCAATAATATATGACGACAAATTGGACTAGTACCGCGATTATAAAAAAACTGGTAGTTCTGAAACGCTTATTTATCCACCCAGAATGCAAGTCTTTCTTCACAATTTTTTATTAGAATAGCTAGGCGAACCTAGAATAATTCGTAATAATTCAATTCGACATGTTTCGAGTGTAGAAACACTCATCATCAGGAAAAATAAGTAAATGGTACAATGCTGATGTTGTTAGCAATAGAGAAAATAACAACTGGGATTGAGCCGTAATGGAGCTTTCAATGGTGTATACGAGGTGTAAAATCTTGTCGGTCTTCTGACTATTCAAATTTTAAGTAATTAAAAGTAGCTGAAAAAGTAATTCACAATAGATTGAAGATCAGTCCATTAGACCAAAAAATCCCGGAGGAGCAGTTTGGTTTCCGAACAGGCAGGAGTGCTGTACTCTTGGTAGCGCACGTCGCACAACAAGCAATAAAAAAGTTCAACCAAGAGCAAAACACAGTACTCCTGTCTCTGGATATCAAACAGGCGTTTGACAGCGTGTGGTATAATGGACTGATCTACAAACTAATAAATACTCATGAATTTCCACTACACTTCATTTCATTACTTCATTCATATATAATAAATAGAACATTAAAAGTCAGGATAGAGAACGATTTCTCTGAGCCGGTGACGCTGCATGCTGGATTACAACAGGGTACCAACCTAGCGGCCCCTCTCTTTAATTTATATACAGCGGATATACCAAAATTTCCAAACTCTAATTTAGCAATATTCGTAGATGATGTACTTATTTTTGCACATTCATACTACGCAAATGTAGCCAGACAAATAATCACAAATCATCTAAGAATTTTAATTCCTTGGTATCAAAAGTGGAAGCTGGAAATAAATCAAAGCAAATGCGAATGCATGATTATGACTAAAAAATACACGAACAACTAAATTAACCAAAACATACAAATAAATGGACAACAAATTCAACCAACGGACCATATTAAATACTTAGGTGTAATTTTGGACAAAAGACTGACATTTAAACAAAATACAGACAACACAGTAAGAAAATTTTTAATAGTTTTCAATGCGTTAAATAAATTACTAAAAAACAATTCCCCTCTCTCTCCCCAAAATAAATTAATTATTTACAATCAAATCATAAAACCGACAATGACCTACGCAAGTCCAGTTTGGTGCAGCATGGCGGACATACACTACCATAAACTGCAAGTGCAACAAAATAAAATATTAAGGCAAGTACTAAGAACAAACCGATACACCTCCAACCGTCATCTGCACCAAGCTACCCAGACACCGACAATTTTTCAATATATACATATACAAGACATTAGTACAAAATTCTATAATAATCAAATACGAAATTCGACACTGACTCAGGACATTACGCAAATAAGACAAAATGACAACCCTACACACAAACCCTTGCATGCAAGATTGCCGATTTATCTCCAGCAAAATAATCCACATTAATAAATTCAAAAACTTCCAAGAATAAGTGCATCAAACATGAAATTACAACGAAAAATTAACTCCGCCCCAAAAGAGAGGGGACCCGCCCACAAATTACATTCAAGTCGAAAGACAACTATGTGCTACCTTGTACCTGATAAAATTGAGCTGGTTTTTCATCTTATTTTTCCAGTAATCGCAAACCAAAAGCTTTAACATTTCAATCATTTTAATCATTCTAATTAAATCATTTCAAATATTTATATAAAAACAAAACTCTTTCATGGCGGTAGAGGGTTACGGAACCGACCAAACAAAGTTTTGCTGAACGTCATTTGGAAGCTACCAAGGGTTAAAATCAGCCCCACAGGCGTTGCCAGTGCGTGTCCTGGACAGAACCCAGAGGGAATCAAATACATATATATTTATACTTGTATATTATATTATGTAAGAAAAATGTAGTTATATAATGACATGTTAAGAAATACGAAAAATAAAGATATTTTGAAAGTAAGTAAGTAAAAAGTGTTTCTACACTCGAAACATGTCGAATTGAATTATTAGGAATTATTCTAGGATCGCCTAGCTATTCTAATAAAAAATTGTGGAGAAAGACTTTATGCTTTTCTTTTTTCTTTAAATTATCATATTTATACTGTTAATGAAGTCAGAAATAAGTAGTTTATTTAGGGTAAAAGGTATCATAGGATGAAACATTTTGTTTTTGAAAATCAGTATGAAATTCTTAATTAATTTAAATTTACTAAAAGGTAAATAAAACTTATTTATAAAATTTAAAAACAAATTATATGATTTTTGTCTACTGCATCTTTAGTGCATCAGCCTATAAATTTTGTCTCAAATATTTTCGCCTTATTTATAAAATCATAAAGAAAACAATATAATAACCCAGGTAGCAGGGGTACGTCATATTGACGTCATTATATGGTGATAACTCGTCGACACTCGTCAGCGGTCCAAAATGACCAAAAAATCACGCCATAATGACGTCTGATAACTGACGTCATTATGTCGTGTTATATATTACGTAATATTGACGTATTTTTCTGGTGATAAAATAGGTACGCTGGAGCAAGAAAAATTATTTTTTTTTTAGTTTTTTGCTACCCAACTAAATTAATTATGCTCACTCAATTAAAACGCATTTAAATTTATTAAACAAACTAAAGATCCTCCTGCCATGCAGCTTCAAATTTTGATAATATAAATAACGGTTTAAAATAGTTAACTTTATTAGTCTTTTCGGCAACATTTTCAGTAGATAAAATACGTCAATTTAAAAATTATAAGGTAAAAAAGACAAAATAGATCGTATTCTGTACGTACATATAACATTCGACCACAGCCTATTCCTTTTCTAGCCAACAAACCTTTTATTTTTCTGTGATTATAAAATGAATATGAAATTTTGCCGTTTACGATTGCACAGTTTTCGCTTTTCACTCTATCTCTTTTCTTTCAAAATTGCAGCACTTGGAGAAACAGAGAGAAATTACCGGATTAATGTGCGAGCGCGAAACGAAAGTGACAAATTTGAGGTTATGTTTGCCTTGCCATAACAACAACATTTTAAAACGTAACTCGTGGCGTCCTTTCTTCTGTTTTTGGCGGTTTTGTTTTGTGAATATTGTGTAGAACTTTGTGGTTTGGGTACTAGGAGAAAATATATTGGTTTTCATAATCATCCTGGAACGACCTTGTGCTGGTGATACCAAGTTTCTTGAAAATTGAGATACCTACGGCCTACGGTAAGCTTTCTTAACACATTTTTGCTTGTACCTATTCTACATGTGCATTTAAATCCTAAATTATTATGTTTTGGACACCATGCATGATACAAAGAACTTTGTATCATGGACACCATGCATATTTTTAATGCTATTTTGTTTAGGTATTTTAAGACACCTAATATCAATAAAATTCTGAAAATAATATTAATTTGGTGCTTTTGGAAAATAATTAATCGATGCTTTCATTGAATGCCTCAACCTGTAGTCTATATTTGAGCAAGTTCAATGTACCTACCTAAAAGTACAGTTTCTGTGCTTAATGGAACAGAACTTATTATAATAGAATTGTAAAAAGTGTCAATTTCCAAAATTGGGGTCTAAAATGTCACTCTAGACACAATATGCAGTGTAAAATAATGTACCTGTACCTAATGTTGAGTAAAGAAAGCAGATAAACTAAAAATAATTTATGTACTAAGATAAAAAAAACAATGTATTTATTCTAATTATCATAAAAGTGATTATAATTTGGGTAAAATATTATTTTTTCTATTTGTAGGTATAATGGTGGAATAAATAATATCAATCACGAGATCAATCAGTTTAGAGGAAACCTACCTATGGCTTATATAGAAGTGGAATTTTTGGAAAATGGTGGAAAAGGATTGATTCACTCATCCTGGCTTACCCCTTTGAAGAAAGAGGCTTTTTGCTAATCTCTAACCTAACAGTGGCATTTAAGGTGAATTATTATTGCATAAATATTTATTTTGTTGGCTAATATTTTTTTTTGCTTGCTAAAAATTAGAGATTGTTTTATTTTGGCTTACTGTTAACAGGTAACTTAGAAAAAGCTAAAAAGAAATTGAAAAAATGTGAAGAAACTTCTGATATATAGTCATCGGAATCCGATTTGGGGTTAGAAAAAGGATCAAAAGATATTTATCGTAGTGTTTAAGCGGCGAAGACGATGAACCACTTGGAAAACTGCCAGGGCCACCCATTTTCCCAAAAATAGGCAAGCATAGTCGTGGTAAGTAAACATAAATAAAAAATATTACAATTTCCTTCAACTGTTAGTAAATGAGCTAGGCCACCCACTTAATTGGCACTTTTACTGCTGCTGCTAGGACCAGCTTGTCTTTTTGTTTTAACTTTTTATTGACATGCGAATACCTCAGTTTTTTTTTGTGACAATTTTCAAAAATATATGAAAAAATTATCAACAGCAGTTGAATCATGTGTTTAACAATCAAAACTGTCAAATTAATTTTCAAATTTCATAATTCAGTTAGTTTAAGTCTCATAACTGTTTTCCAGCAAATTTTAAAGTTTCAGAATTTAGTCTTAATATATATCATTTATCATTTGTAAATAGGTGGCTCAAATTCTCAGCAGATATTGGCAAATACACCAACGAGACCTTCTAAAGATAATCCTGTATTTAAAAGGACATTTTCCAATTCACTGATACATAAAAATGCATCGAGAGAAAATCATCACCATCCAATTACTAAAGAAGAGGACTTTACTTTGACACCTAATAACGACCCAGTGTTAAATGAAAGCAATAGGACCGTCACTGTATTTGTTAATGGTAGTAATATTTTTGTTTTTATATTTATTGCGTTCTACTTGATTTTAAAAAATTTTAGGTTTAGAGAAAATTTTTAAAGAAATAAGGAAATTAAGAGAAGAATTAAAAGGAGTTTAGGGATCACTTCAACTTAAACAATCGAGAAACTCCTGTGTTGTTTCTAGTTTGCCTAATGATACACCTGTGGAGTTTCCTTTAAGCAGCATTGCAAACTTCCAATCATTAGAGGAGCATATCAATTTTTTTGCAATATATTTACATAATTCTGTAAATCTATTTTTTTCAATATATTTATCTTTTTCGAAAGTGCTAGTAGTTTCATTTGCGTAAGAGTACTAAAATAAAAAATATGTCGTGAATATGACGTCCATAACACGTCAAATAAATCGCCAAACAACACGTCTAAATGACGTCACCAATATGACGTCATTCGTCCCAGACATTAGGAGGTCATTTTCACGTCAGTTTTACGTCATTTATCTCGTCATTTCTCGTCATGTGGTGACGAATACTTCACGTCATTTTCACGTCATGTTGCTACCTGGGAAAGAATGACAACACAACAAAATACAGTTTTTTGATAATTAAAATAAATCATCTCCGCAAGGACCATCATCATCAGATTCGTCCAAGTTAATAATAAAGGGTCTGGGGGATCTGAAGCATCGATAAATCTTTCCCGATCCTACACATCATTTATAATTTGATTAGTGTGTGTTACATAATTTTTCCATTTTTCCACTGTTACATTTTCTATGGCTTTATTTTACAGACTCAAAAGTACGTCATTTGTTACAGGATACATAGAACTTGTTTTTGCATCATAGCGCTTACATTCCGCCCAAACCATTTCAATAGGATTAAAGTGGCATTGATATGGAGAAAGTCTTAAAATTCGATGTCCATGTTGCAATGCTAGTTCGTCCAATCTATTAAAATAAAATAAAAATAATTAAACAATAAAATAAATAGCACAGATTACTTGTAACATTTGGGTGGGATAATATGCTACTTCACTATTATCAAGATCTGATCCTTCATCGCAAGTAGCGAAATCGGAAATTGTCTTTGTTCTATACAGGGTGTCCCGAAATTAGCGTGCAATATTTCTAGGGCGTAAACTATATCCAAAAATATGACAAAAATGTCCTATAAACATACCCCGAGAAATGCTCCTTTAGGGGGCTAGGGCCCCTCAAAGATGGTCCGGAAGGAAGTCTTTTTTTATAATAGTATGAAACCCTTAAAGATAATGACATAAAAATTGGTACGTGCCTTCCAACCGATAAACTGTACATAACAGTTAGTTTAGAATGAAAATATTTCTTCCAGTGCCGTCCCACGCAGTGGGGCTGAGGGTAAATATTATCCTATATTTTTTATTTCTAGGATTTTTTAATTTTAAGTACAATATTTTAAGAACCTCGAGTTTTTTCTTTAAAAAAGTACCCCTTGTTTTATTTCTGTAGGAGGCACCGTTTTCAAGTAAAATTAATTTTAAAATAAAACGTATTTTTCAAAAGAAAGGTTAGTCCATATGAGTTCAGGTAAATCCGAAAGTTAGCGTGCAATATTCCTAGGGCGTAAAGTAGGTACCTCCAAAAATATTACAAAAATGTTCTATAAACATACCCTTAGAAATGCTCCTTTAGGGGACTAGAGCCTCTCAAAAGGGGGCAACAGAGAACTCACAGATATTCATTTTGTGTATGGATTTTGTAATGGTAGTTCTACTGCCGCTGCAATAGAGTACAGGAGGCGATTTCCGCATAGAAGAATACCTAGCCGTAGAAGATTTGCTACGGTCCATCGAAATTTAATAGAAAATGGATCATTTCAAAGACTTCAAAAAAAATTTGCCCCCCTTTGAGAGGCTCTAGTCCCCTAAAGGAGCATTTCTGAGGGTATGTTTATAGAACATTTTTGTAATATGTTTTGATGTACTTTACGCCCTAGGAATATTGCACGCTAACTTTCGGATTTACCTGAACTCATATGGACTAACCTTTCTTTTGAAAAATACGTTTTATTTTAAAATTAATTTTACTTGAAAACGGTGCCTCCTATCGAAATAAAACAAGGGGTACTTTTTTAAAGAAAAAACTCGAGGTTCTTAAAATATTGTACATAAAATTAAAAAAATCCTACAAATAAAAAATATAGGATAATATTTACACTCAACCCCACTCCGTGCGACGCCACTGGAAGAAATATTTTCACTCTAAACTAACTGTTATGTACAACTTATCGGTTGGAAGGCACGTACCAATTTTCATGTTATTATCTTTAAGGGTTTCCATACTATTATAAAAAAATACTTCCTTCCCGACCCTCTTTGAGGGGCCCTAGCCCCCTAAAGTAGCATTTCTCGGGGTATGTTTATAGGACATTTTTGTCATATTTTTGGATATAGTTTACGCCCTAGAAATATTGCACGCTAATTTCGGGACACCCTGTATAAGCATGCAATAAGTAATATTTTTGACCTTCTACTTGGAATTTTTTCAATTAGACCAGAATGATAGGTTAAAATAAAGATAGGACATTATCCATGATAATAAGCGATGGTTCTTTTAAGTTTGGTAACAATTTTTCTTCAAACCATTTCTCAAAGTTTTCACTATTCATCGAATCATGATAAATCTCCAGAATTTAGGCCAGACTTGATTATTAAACTTTCAATATTTACAAACCCATTTTCTGAACTGTGGGAAAAGTATCATCTTGCTAAATTCGCCTAAAAGCCCATTTACTGTATATCCAGGTTTCATCCAGAAAAACAGGTTTTAAAGGAAATTGAGAGTTACCGTTATTCTTAAATTCTCTTAAAAATTCTACTCGTTATTGGGCTATATGGGGTCGCTCCATTAAAAAACGTCTGTTTGATACAGTACATTAACGCCATTTAAATTTAATTTTTTTTTAACAGTCCGCTAATGAACCAGTGGATATTTCAACACCATAAATGACCCAGCTAACATTTCAGGTCTGGCCCAATGCTGGCCAAATACCCTGTTGCCAGAATGGCCATTACGGCAAAGTATTGGCAAACGGTGATGGGCCAGTACGAATAGTACACACCGGCCAGCCGTGATGGCAAGGTAATGGCTACCTTGCTACCGGCCGAAATCTTTATGGCCAATAGATTCTTTGCCAGTACAGTTCTGGTGACGAAACTGTACTGACCCGAACCCTATATACAGGACTGTCAAAGTGAAACTCGTACACCCTAAATGTTTTAAATATATATTTATTAGCAAATACATTTTGCATTTACAATAGGTAATATTGTGAATAGAAGTCATACTACCGTTCAAAGCATCCCCGACCGCAACAAAAACGAAAATAGAATACAATAAAGTTAGAAAAAATCTTGAAAAATATTTAATAATTACGTCGAACGATGGATTATACAAAAAGTGTTATCAGTCCATGTTCCATTATCAGTCTGCAGTGTCTGCACAAACAAATACACTTTTCTCTCACTTTCAATCACTTGAATCACAAAATTTGTCTGTACGCTTACGCCAAGACGCTATATAACATCAAAATGGCCGAATTCGAACCTCGAACGATGAGTTTCGAGAAGGCCGGGAGGCAGGACAACGCTGCCAACTTTTGAGTTTGTTTTCCGTTTTAAAAATATTAATTTTAGCATGGGATCGGATAATAAATAATAAAACCTTGAAATATTAACAAAGTAAATTAATTACAATAATATATAATTTTTAATTACAAAATATATTTACCATCTATAGAAGTTGAATACAAAAACTATCGATAGACTCAATAACTGTCAATGTAGCTATGTAAAAATGGCTCAAACGGCAACGTTGCGAACTTTCTTTCATATAGGACCGACCAATAGGAATTAAGCAATTTATCACGTGCAATAAGGAAGTTTTGGAAGAATTGGGCCATTACCAAGCCGGTAGCAACTAAATGTTTTGCATGACGTCATGCTGTTAATACAAAAACTATAAAATTGTAAAACACTTTAAAGAAAGAGTGTGTGCCACAAGTAAATGTGGACTTGTCAAGTTGTCATTTAAACAGTGTGATTGTGTAAAAATGTATGTATGCACGTTTTTACAGACACCTGGCCAATGACTTTTTCTCATCGCATTCCATTACTACCGTTACAATACAATGAGACCAATGCTGGCCTAGCATCGCGATTTCGTCATCATATGGCCGGTATCGAAATGACAATGTGCCAGCAACTACTTTAATTATTGTGACTTTGGCCAATACTGCCAGTGTAATAAAGGTGAAATGCCGGCATTGGTATGCCAAATCGCTATCGTGGCCTGCACCTTGCCACTGTTGCCAGTACTGGGCCAAAGGATGGCCATTGATTCATTGTTTGCTGGGGATTTTAAGGTTTAGTTGTATTGAACGAATGGTAACGTGTTCACCTGCTCTATATACATCCCATAAATACGCTCTCTTATGATATGTTCATGAACTTCGTGAAGTTATTGACCACGGAATGACATGTGATGGCCGTAGCCTCGTAAGGGTGGTTCGAACTCATGTTACATGGGGGGAAACAACTTTATTCTCTATCATACATTCATTATATCAAAAACCGATTCTGACCTGGGTTGCCCCCGTTGGTCAGCACAAATATATTATTGCTTATGTCTTATTAATTATAATAACAATTAACTTAAAATATAATTATGGTGAAATGCTGAGTTGGATACTTTTGTAATGGCCGGCTTTATGAATAAATTAAAAATACAGGATGTGTCGAAAGTATCCGTCACAGACAAAATAGCTACGTTATTGCGATTCTTAAAATCTACATTCTTCTCTATCATCTTTGCCTTAATTTATTGGATTGTTGAACACGAAACTCCCACTCACATACACAGACTTAAATTTATAAATATATTATATAAATATCTATTGTTATTTTTAAGTATTCCATATTTAACCGAAAATGAAAAAAACAAGTACCTATTAAAGGTTCTATCGGGTAGTGTATGGCACACGCTTTGTTTCGATAGGGAACTTATAAGAATTAAGTTGTGCTAGCGAAACCGCTAGTACCCGCTAATCTTTAAAATAAATGGACTTATGTATACTATACACAGTTGCATTTTCAATATTTATTGTTTCTAATGTTGATACAAGGTCTTCGGAAAATGTGTTTGGAAACTATGTGGCTAAATCAAGATCCATTAACAAAAAACCCAAATCTCAATATTCTCCCAGTTACAGCCCATCACATGTCAATATTCTTGTTTTATTTTTAATTAATTAACTTATTAATCCTTAAACATATTCTTCTATCCAAAAATGTTTCTCTACAATGCCACCAGAGGTCACTTTACCAGACAACCATATTTTATTTTTCGCATATCTTTTTTGTTTTGACAGACATTACAAAAACAAATGTGTCGTATTAAAGACAATAAAATACCAAACAAAAAAGGTAATCTTTATTTGAGTCGATACATATCACCGTTTGGTCACAAATTAGAATTAAAGTAGGTACCATGATTCAAGTTATACATTTAACCACCTATCGAAAATCCTTAAATGTAATCGTTATTAGTCATTCTCTGCTTTTTTCTTAAACCCAACACCATTTCACAAATCCATGAGATTACACATATCACGTAGCAGCTTGTCAATAGGTGACATACCATCAGATCGCTATTGGTAAGAGACTTAACAGCACCTATAAAAACAGTATGTAAAAAAAGTATTCAAGGAATTTCAAAAAGCTTAATAATATTAACATGTAAAATAAATTAGAGGCCAGTATTTGGCCAGATATCGGTCTTTGCCACACACATGTAATTTATAAGAAGACAAAAAAACCATTTGTTTACAATCATATCACTTCCAAAGTTACAGATAATTTAGAAGGTGATTGCTTCAATAAATGGTTTTAAATAAATATAGTTTAAAATAACTAAAAAACACGCTTTAATAATTAATCAAACTAAAAAGCTAAAAATAAATATAGTTTAAAATAATTATTGAAATTCTTAATATAGGCAGAAAATAATAATAAACGATGAACATTACGAAACATACGAAAAATATAACACAAAGCGACAACAATAATACTAATGTTTATCGTTCATTATTATTTTCTGCCTATATTAAGAATTTCAAGAATTATTTTATACTATATTTATTTTCCGCTTTTTAGTTTCATTAAATATTAAAGCGTGTTTTTTAGTTTTTTTAAACTATATTTAATTTTCATTTTTTAGTTATTTTAGAGTTATTGTTAAGAAAAAAAAAATTTATTTTGAGTTGATTAACCTAGATTAGTAGATTATTGTATTGTCAGCGGTTCTTGATAAGTTTACAAAATTTAAATTAAATCTGACAGTTTAAAGTTGGTCAAAATCGGGTTTAAAGAAGTCGGTTACAAACAAATACAGGGTGTTTTTTTAAGGTCGACGAGCGGCCATATCTCGGAAACTACTGGGCATAGAAACTCAGGAAAAGAAAAATGATAATTAAAGTGGCCATGAGAAAATTCTGGAAATAATTTTTAAGTTCCGCATTTTGCCGTAATTGAAAAGTAAATTTAAAAATTTTAAATAACTCCGAAAATTCCACATTAAGGTATATGTTTGATAACACCATTTTAAAGCTTGGACAATTATGCATCATTTTGGTCTTATGCTCATTGGCGTACCGACTTTAATAAGAGTGGGGAAAGCTGTTGAAAGTGTAATCATTTAAATCGCTGTAACTTATAAACGACTTATCCGATTTTAGCAAACTAAAGACTGTTTGGAAGAGAAATGTATGCACTTTCACCAATCGTATTTAGTTGTCCATAATAGTTCTAAAAAAAATGCTAGAGGGCGCAATTTGTAATAATAACAGTTTTTTCGATTTTATCCCAAAAATTTAAATCATACGGTATAACTATGACATCATAATCGAAAAGTAGATGAAATTTGCAAGCAAAGATGTGAAGACCGCTGTTCGATATCCTTGTTCGTTTCAGAGTTATCGCCAAAGTAATAATTATTAATACAAATAGCGCCCTCTAGCAATTTTATTAGAAACTATCTTGTACCATTGGATACGACAATTAAAGGTACTTACCTTTTTCTTCCAAACAAGCCCAAATTTAGTAAAATCGGTTAAGTCGTTTAAAAGTTACAGCGATTTTAATGTTTACACTTTCACTTGATAAGAGTGGGAGAATCTATTGAAAGTGTAAACATTAAAATCGCTGTAATTTCTAAACGACTTAACCGATTTTACTAAATTTAAGCTTGTTTGGAAGT
Source organism: Polydrusus pterygomalis (assembly GCA_963969555.1). Lineage (NCBI taxonomy): Eukaryota > Metazoa > Arthropoda > Insecta > Coleoptera > Curculionidae > Polydrusus > Polydrusus pterygomalis. The sequence continues at coordinate 31,598,772 of OZ018375.1, read as the reverse complement.
ACCTTCAATTGTCGTATCCAATGGTACACGATAGTTTCTAATAAAATTGCTAGAGGGCGCTATTTGTATTAATAATTATTACTTTGGCGATAACTCTGACACGAACAAGAATATCGAACAGCGGTCTTTACATCTTTTCTTGCAAATTTCGTCTACTTTTCGATTATGATGTCATAGTTATACCGTATGATTTGAATTTTCGGAATAAAATCGAAAAAACTGTTATTATTACAAATTGCGCCCTCTAGCATTTTTTTTGAGAACTATTATGGACAACTAAATACGATTGGTGAAAGTGCATACAATTCTCTTCCAAACAGTCTTTAGTTTGCTAAAATCGGATAAGTGGTTTATAAGTTACAGCGATTAAAATGATTACACTTTCAACAGCTTCCCCCACTCTTATTAAAGTCGGTACGCCAATGAACATAAGACCAAAATGATGCATAATTGTCCAAGCTTTAAAATGGTGTTATCAAACATATACCTTAATGTGGTATTTTCGGAGTTATTTAAAATTTTAAAATTTACTTTTCAATTACGCCCTCTTGCGGCAAAATGCGGAACTTAAAAATTATTTCCAGAATTTTCTCATGGCCACTTTAATTATCATTTTTCTTTTCCTGAGTTTCTATGCCCAGTAGTTTTCGAGATATGGCCGCTCGTCGACCTTAAAAAAACACCCTGTATACATAGAAACCCGAACAAACGACAAAATTTTCAAAATTTAAAAAATAAATTTGTCCAAATTTTATTTTGACGGGTAGATTTTTTTAAAAAAATTTTCTCTATTCTTAGCTACAATATCTATACGACCCCACGTTTGTTTTATTACTATCGGTTATTGTAATAATTCTGACATATTGACAGGTGTCAAATTTTGACAAGAGAATTTTTAGCGTATTTTTCTCAACTTTCCACCGTCAATATACATACGAGCTTATAGTTTTTTCATTAATATAATTTTTTTAAACGATTTGACATATTGACAGGAGAATTTTTGCTTATTTTTCCCGAAGTCTCCGCATCGAATACTATACGACCCGATAATTTGTTTCGTCAAAATCGCTTCTTCGTTTTATACCTGACAGCTGTCAAAATCGCTGTTATCCTTACAGTGCATTGGGAGGTAGTTTTTTCTGGATCACAAATGATCCATATATTTTGCAACTTTTATTTAAAATACAGAACTATCTACACCATTGCTTTTAAGCTAAAAAAACATAACCTGAATGACCTCACATAATATACTGCCGGTGTATTGATCCGGGGTCAGAATAGTCCACTTTTTTACATATCATGGCATTGGCAAACCATTATTAATAAACTCAAAGCACAAACAATGCTAATACAAAATAGTTTTATTTTCACAAAAAATTAAAAACTAACCGAAAACCACCAAAACCAGCGCTGAGCAACGCTGCACCGTTCGAAAATGAATAAATATGAAAAATTCCGCGGCATTCGTAGTAAAATGTGAGTAAAATGGAGTAAACCGTCCATACAACGTGGCCACGTTGATCTCCCTAAAACATTATAATTTGATGTAATTTGGAAATAAATAAATTTTTCTAATTTGGTATCATAACAACTCTATTACGATACGCATTTGCGTATCGTAATGAAGCTATTTCGATACGCGTTTTTTCTTTATTTGATGTTGGTAACATTTATATGTTTTATTTTATTGACTTGCGCGGCCTTTGTGATTTACGAGAAAACCCATTTTTCGCAGAGGAAAAATAGCTTGATAACCCACTATTTTATTCTGTGTGGATAACAGTCATGTATGTTGATTGCATAAATCTATAAATCAATATTTTGTAGATGCTTCAAGCTATCATTTTCTGCCAAATCCTATCCAAAATTCAATCTACTAACCTTTCAATGTCGATTTTAACTTCAACTTTATTTGAATTTTCCATCTTCCCTATACTAAATTGCAATGCCGTGACGTAAAATCACGTCTTTTAAAATTCGAAAAAAAGTAGCAAAATCGCCCGAATTTCCGAACGCTCTGTATATGTACCGAATGTACAAGGATCACACAACGTATTCCGTCCAATTTCAAATCTCATATCGCTAAAATAACTTTAGAATCTCGTGGGGAAAATGGGTCAATAAATTAAAAAATGAAGTTCGCAAAATAATTTTTGTTGTCCAGAGGCTACTATGATAGAAAATAGTATTACCAACATAAAATTTAGACAAAAAAATTTGCAAAATTTGAAGGATTTATTTTCTTTTTAAATATGTGTTTTTTATTGAAAAAACTACAAATTAGAAAAAATAGTATAACGTACGTGTTATATAAAGCAGTTTTAAGCACTTGTCCCGTTATAAAACTCGTTTTTTAACATGAACGCGTGCTATAAAAAAATGCTTTATAAAACGTGTACGTTAATATACTATTTTCGGCAACCGTCCGGGAAGTACCCACTTCCAGGACGCTTTTCCTTTGAGAAAGCAGCATTTCTCCGGCCTAGAAAGTACGTGCCTAGTCCGGGAAGTACGTACTTCCCGGACTAAGCCGGAAAGAACCACATCAATATTAGCAATTGCTTGAATTTTAAAATAAATCCTAACATAGTATAAAACAAAGTCGCTGTCGCGTCTGTGCCCAGCTATATGTACTTAAATCTTTAAAACTACGCAACGGATTTAGAGCGATTCAAGAGGAAGGTTTTTATGTATAATACATGTATAATATTGTAGAGAAACACTGATAAATTTGGAGGTTTGTTCGGGTTTGCATTTATAAATCTTGACGTGATGGTGAACTCGCCTTATTACTATCTCAGAGGCGTATAATGCCTGGCATTGCAACGCAGGCCGGGCACACGCTAGTAATAATATAAATAAGAATTATAATGTTTCTGTTAGTACCTATCTTCTGTTCGAATTTCAATATTTAATACAAATAAGAATTAAAATGTTCGAAATTTTGTTCTACAAAGAAATATAATAAAGAAATGTGTCTCATTGATTTGTTATTCTACACGATTGCTGAAAAAATAGTGTACGCAACACGTCAGAAAACAGTTTTTTTGGGCTCGCAGACTTCCAGAATTAGAATTTTGTCGACTCGTCCAAAAAAACAGTATTTTCCGGACTTGTAACGTAATAGTAATTTACGTTACAAGACCGGAAAGTAGTGTTTTCCAGGTCGAGACAAGCATTTCCAGGGCGAGCCATAGGCGAGTCCTGGAAGCTTGGAGAGACCTGGAAAACACTAATTTTCGGTTGCGTGCCGTACAATATTTTTTTTAACACCGACACTTCGATATATTTTGTAATCTACGCGAAACAAGTTTGACATAAAGAACAAAATTAAAAATCAACGAATTGTCACTCGACAATACATCGAAATGTTGTCATAATAACGAAATCAAGGTATCTTGTATTATCAAAGAGCGATTGGAAAAACAAAAAACAGGGTGACAGTGACTTTTCCGGTCTTGCGTTCGGAAAAACGTTATTTTCTAGACGAAAAATTGTCCAGAAAGTGTAAATTTTCTGGTCGGTTTTAAAAAAATTACTATTACAAGTATAAAATTAAAAAAAAAGCACGCACATAACTACCGGATGTTTCTCAAAAGACGTTCATCCCAATAACTTTTTTATATTTATAGATATTAAAATGAAATTTTGAGATTATGCATAAGAGATGAGTCTGCATTTATTGGCATAATTTTCAATTTGTTAACACTTTCGGTTTGACCGGAAGTGACCTTGACTTTGATATTTTAAATGAGACATCTTTTATATTTTTACTTATTTGGGTTCAGCATATCATTATGAGTGAAATTACACCTCACTTGTCATTTTTTGACGTGTTATAACATTTTTATGTTTATTTTTTATTTTCAATCTAGAGTACTACAAATTAATTAAATCTGTTAATTTATAGTCAAGTAGTATTTATGAAAATGAAAATTATGTCATACTAATTGACTTTCTAAGTTTCACAAGCGTTTAAGAAATGAATTTTTGTTTTTCTTGACGTTTACTCCATTCTTCCAAATGGAACAATGGTGGTTCACTAGGATATTTAAAACGAGCATTTTTTTCCAACAATTTGATACCATACCTACATGCTATGCTATTTTAAAATTAACACTGAAAAATTTGCCTTAAGTCCCAATCGCAAATTCAAAAGCGTTATGCATTAGTGCCGCCCTCTTTTTTCTAAAGAAATATAAAGGCGGCTTTGAAAAACAATGGAATACTTTTGAAAAGCAATATGGCTTTAATTTAAAGTTGTAATGTCATAAGTTTGTAAAACATACAATACATACAATCTTGCGGCTTCAGAAGAATTTTTCTGGCCACTCCAAAAATTAGGAGCCTAACAATTTGTTAATTTCTAGTAAAACTAACCATTTAATCTGATTTACAATGTAAGTTTAATAAACGAATGACATTGCAATTTTAATTAAAAACCATATTGGTTTTCAAAACCATTCCATTGTTTTTTAAAGCCGCCTTTATATTTCTTTAGAAAGGACAGGGCGGCAATAATGCATAACGCTTTTGCATAATGCGTAACCTCAAAATTTCATTTTAATATCTATAAATACAGAAAAGTTATAGGGGTGAACGTCTTTTGAGAAACACCCGGTATATTTAGTATAATATTTTTTACTTAATAGGTACACATGACAAATGCATCTAATATAATTAATATAATCTTATTTTTCAAACACAGGCGGTAAATCTAGGGCAATCAGCCGTAATTTGTCATCGTAGATTTCTGTTCAAACGATTTCTGTAGAAACGATCTCTGATTGGGACCATATGTAAACAATGGGGTATCCTTATACAGGGTGGGGACTTTAACTGGAATAAATTCGATATTATTAAAACCGCTGAAGTTGCGCCTACTAAATTTGGTATGTGGGGGTTTTGGACCATGTGGAATTTAAAAAATCATATCAGCGCTCTTGCCAGATTTCCCAGCTTTGCGCTACGCGTAGTAATTTTGTTATTTTAAATGGAATGCCAAATTTATTTTTATGGTAGTAAATTGGGCGTGTCAAATTTAGTAAGATCCCAAATTTGCAAAGTTCTATCTTTACTAGTTGCTGAGCTATGGCAACACTGTATTTCCATTAAAAGGTACCGGAACGCTTATCTACCCTTAGAACCGTTAAAGTTGCGCTTACAAAATTTACTATCTGGGGGTTTCTAGGCATGCAGAAATTAACAATGATATCGGCAGTGTTGTCAGAATTCTCAGGTGTGTGCTACAGGCGGTAATTTAACTGGAACAAATTTGACAAAAAAATCACAAAAACACGAAAATATTCTGCTGGAAAAAATTCTTTCGTTCACGTTATTATTTCCTTGCAAAATTTTCAAATATCTTTCACCTGTTATGTTGGTGGTTCCCGAAACCGATCATCATGAGAATTTCTATTTTTAAGGATTCAGTTAAATAAGCCATTTTGACACGACAAGAACATTTTTTGAAGCTTGTCAATAACTTAGTAACTATGGAGATGTTATCAAGGTAACGCTACTTGAAGGAGATAAGCGTCTCGGTACTTTTTAATGGAAATACAGTGTTGCCATAGCTTATCAACTAGTAAAGATAGAATTTTGCAAATTTGGGGTCTTACTAAATTTGACACGCCCAATTTACTGCAATAAAAATAAATTGGGCATACCATTTAAAATAACAAAATTACTACGTGTAGCGCAAAACTGGGAAATCTGGCAACAACGCCGATATCATTTTTTAATTCCGCATGGTCCAAAACCCCCACATACCAAATTTTGTAGGCGCAACTTCAGCGGTTTTAATAATATCGAATTTATTCCAGTTAAAGTCCCCACCCTGTATATTACAGGACTGTGGTCTTAACCAACTTACAACCTAGAGGGTCGTAAATCTTACCTACTAATAGACCAAACACAAGAGTTACTACACCACATACAACCATGTAGAGACAATAGGCAGTCGCAAATTGGTTACGGTATTCGTCGGAGATCACCAGTGGAAAGAGAGTCTGTATAGAACTGCGGAGAAATCCTAAAGCTCCCAGTGTAATTGTTTTCCAAAGAAAAGAAGAACTGAACACAAATCCTAGAAAATTAAATTTGTCATAATATAGGAAAACTGCAGCAGGTGAGGTCGGTGGCAGATCCAAAATTACGCGTTTTGATTCCTGCAAATTTGAATACGGTTCTTGGAGATGCTCTCTTCAAATGAAATAACAACGACCCTATGCGACTTCCGGTTACACCGGAAGTTGTCACAAACTTGCTTATATACAGGGTGTCCGGAAAATACGTGTACAACGTTTGACGACAGACTCCTGACGTCAAAATAGGTCGATCTAAGCCGACTTAGTTATATCCGAAATTGTCTCGTTTAGCCGGTAGAGGGCGTCAAAAATTTGTAAAAATATTGGTTTTTCCTAAAAAAAATTAAAATTTGACAAATAATGCGATCACGTGACTACTATTTTTTTGCTTAATTTTCATCTTGTTCGAAGCAGAACTTGGTGTCAAAGTCAAATTTTGAATAAAGCTATTAATAAAAAAAGTCCCATATGATGCGGACTTTACTGGTGACACAGTATATAGAGTCAATTTTTTTTTACATATTTTAACCATTTACAGGGTCTTGCCTAAAACTGAATATATTTTCATAGATGAAAGAGGAAACCCCGAAATTTCGTTTGTGAAATTAGATATTATTGTGGAATAAGAAATTGTCGGAAAATGGAATTTTAGATACCTAGATAAGTAGAACAGTAATAAAAGTAACAAACTAATTCAAGATAATAAGTACAGTGATAATTTGGAAGCATTTCTCTTAAAGGAAGAGTTAAAAAATTGCTAATTCTGTTTCCATTGTTGCCAAAAATGTTTCAACCTTAATTTGTATGAAATATTTAACAATTTTTTTGTACCTTTTCGATATTTTAAATATTATGTATTAAATATGACGATGACCACACACAAGAACGGTATTTCAAACATGACCAAACAAGAGTTCTGTGAATTGTTTTTAAGCTGTCAATATTCTGGAAATCTCCAGTATTTCTACACATAAATCCTAATAACTCGCATGATTTGTTGACAATGTATCCATAGTGAACATGGATACTGAATTTAAGTGAACACCTAAGTTCCACATCGTGGAAACTCTTTCCAAATAACAATCATTCAACTTATAGTCATATTTAAGTGGCTGCATTGTGGGATGAAAGTTAATTATTTTACATTAAGTCCATTTAATTACTAACACACTTTGTTTAAGTTCTCTTGGATTCTGGAAGCATCATAAACTCACCTAACTATAGCAAATAATTTTACGTCATCAGCTAAACACAAAAAATTTGTGAACACAATTTTTCTTTTCAACAAATCGTTTCTAAAAATTATAAATTGGTAGGGATCCGAATGACTGTCCTGTGGCAAATCATTTTTTTTACATCGCGGCCTCGAGCCTTGCTTTCGCCCATTTAGGTGGGATGTTTAGGTTTCATTAGTTTATGTCACGCTGGTATTTTGAGGGGGGAAGGTCGCCAACATACTTCAAAGACTTGTAAGGTTATTTATAAAGTCTGTTCAATGACCGCTACCGTTAAGTCACGACTACTGCTTATCTTTCTAACATTCGTGAACTAGGTGAGATAGTAAATTTGTGTCAATAATGAATATCGTATAATTTTACCAATCAAAAAAATCAATAAATTCAAAAATGTCAAGCATTAAATTTTAAATTATTTGAATATTTTCAAAGAGAAGGTGATGCCGGAAAGACTCATTTACCCTTTAACACAGTTTACGAGGTAAATAAAGGGTTTTCCAATAAGAACGATATGATTTTGAAACGATATGGTAACCATGGTAATAAAGTTATACCTGTCACCAGTTTGTTGTCAGTTATTGTCAGTAAACTATAACAATTTATTAGGGCTAAATACGCGCTTCAAGAACGTTTGGTTATTATCCAAAAATTTTACGAAAATAGACGATCTTTCGTGAACACTTATCGCGCACTTCGCGAAAACTTTGGTGTAAATAATCGTCCTCCTTTGCTTGCCATTCGTCGCATCGTTGAGAAATTTGAAAATAATTTTACTCTTCACGATGTAAAAACACCAAGAAGACATCGAAACGCAAGAACTGTTAAGAATATTGCTGCTGTAAGAGCTAGTGTTGCAGTGGATCCAAATTTATCAATTCCTCGTCGTGCTCAAGAGTTAAGGATTAAAAAAACGACAACTTGGCGTATTTTGAAAGAAGACTTAAATTTACACCCGTATAAGATTGTTTTGACCCAAGAACTTAAGCCACTGGACCATCGTCGGAGCAGAGAATTTTCTTCTTGGAGTTTAGAACAACTTGAAAGAGATCCTAATTTTGCCAAAAAAATTATCTTTTCAGATGAAGCTCATTTTTGGTTAAGTGGATACGTTAACAAGCAAAATTGCCATTTTTGGTGTAAAAACAATCCACAACAGATTCATGAGAAGCCTTTGTATCCGCTAAAGGTAACTGTATGGTGTGGTTTATGGTATGGTGGCATCATCGGACCATTTTTTTTCCAATATGAGGCAGGAGATGCAGTTACAGTGAATGGTGAACGATATCGACAGATGTTAAGAAATTCTTTGTGGCCAAATTTAGATGCACTTGATTTGGAGGATATGTGGTTCCAGCAAGACGGTGCCACATGTCACACTGCTCATGAAACTATCGATATACTGCAAGAAAAGTTTGACGAAAGGATAATTTCAAGGAAAGGTTTATGAAAACAGACCACAAACACTTGATGCATTAAGGTTGAACATTGAACCCTGCATTCGTCAGATCACGCCCGATTTATTGCATAAAGTCATCGAAAATTGGGTTCGTCGAATTCGCTCGTGTACACGAAGTCGCGGAGGACATTTAAACGATGTGTTATTCAAAACATAAATGTTATCGACTATACTTTAAGATAATATAAAACGTTTTGTTGTATCTGAAATTATTTTTATTTATTTTGAAATCATATCGTTCTTATTGGAAAACCCTTTAGATATAATAAAACAGGAATTGTGAAAACATAAATAATAAACATGAAAAATATATGGCAATGTTTTTATAAAAAATACTTATCTGTTTTAGAAAATTTCTGATGGTTTGGGGGTTTCGTGTTCAACAATACAACGAATTAGGGCAAATGGGATAGAGAAGAATGTAGATTTTAAGAATCCCAATAATGTAGCTATTTTGTCATCCCGTGGTCGACAACTTCGACGAAATTCATGAACATACCATAAGAGAGCGTATTTATGGGATGTATGTATGTGAACACGCTACCATTCGCTCAATACAGCTAAACCTTAAAATCATTGATGATGTTGGAATATCCACTAGTTCATTAGCGGACTGTTTAAAAAAAATAATATTTAAATATCGTAAATGTACTGTATTAAACAGGCGTTTTTTAAAAGAGCAGCCTCATATAGCCCAAAAAGGATTTTTTTAAGAGAATTTAAGAATAACGGCAACTCTCAATTTCCTTTAAAACCTGTTTTTCTGGATGAAACCTGGATATACAGTAAACGGGCTTGTAGGCGAAGTTGGCAAGATGATACTTTTTATACAGTTAAAAGAAAATCATCACAAGGTGTACGGTATATTATTCTACATGCTGGTTTAAAAAATGGATTTGTGAATATTGCAAGTTTGATATTCAAAGCTAGCCTGAAATTTGGTGATTATCATGATTCGATGAATAGTGAAAACTTCGAGAAATGGTTTGAAGAAATATTGTTGTGTAGACCAAACTTAGAAGAACCGTCGCTTATTATGAGGGATAACGCCATCTATCATTCTGGGCTAATTCAAAATATTTCAAATACAAGTTGCTTAAAAATATTACCCATTGCATGGATAGAACAAAGACACATTTCGGTTTCACCATTTGCAATGAAGAATCAGATCTGGATAATAGTTAAGCAATATATTCCACACAAAATTACAAGTAATCTGGAAAGCGCTATTTATTTTATTTTTTAAACACTTTTATTTTATTTTAATAGGTTGGACGAACTAGCATTGCAACATGGACATCGAGTTTTCATAAGACTTCCTCCATATCAATGCCAATTTCTAAATGGTTTGATCGGAATGTAATCGCTATTATGATGTAAAAATAAGTTGTACGCATCCTGTAACAAATAACGTAGTTTTGGGTCTGTGATGTGAAGCCTTAGAAAATGTAACAGTGGAAAAGTGGAAAAATTATGTAACACACACTAATAAAATTGTAAATGATGTGTTGAAACGGCAATGATTTATCGATGCTTTAGATTCTCTTCCCCTTATTATTAACTTTGACGAATCTAATGATGATGAGTTTTATTTATTTTTCAGTAAATTTAAATTAATTAAAAATTTCATACTGATTTTCAAAAATAAATTGTTTCATCCCGTGATACCCTTAACCCTAAATAAACTACTTATTTCTGACTTTATTAACAGTATCAAAGTAATAATCAAAATTTTTAAAAAAGCGCTCTTGTATTTTACTTGTTCACATACATCCGTCTTTATGTAGAGAAAATTCATAACCTTTACCACTTCTAACCAAATCGACTAAATTAATTTACGACGTATCGAAAATATGGATAATATGACGTTGCGGTCAGCGGTCATTGAGCAGACTTTAAACAGATCCGTACGTAAAAAAGTATTTTCATATGGTTAGCAATAAATTCTCGTTTTTACCTTGTTTACTTTTTCTTTTTCATTAATTGACACATTGAATATCAAACTATAAGAAGGCCATATAAGCAAATTTCCTAAATCTGCTACGTTAAATTCATAGATGGCACAATGAGTTCACCAACAATAAAGCGTGTTGATGCAGCCACTAGGTTAGATTAGGTTAGGTTAGAGTGGCAGACCTCTGGAATTGACCAAACAGTCACACGTAGTCCTATAGGACCGTTGTGATACCACACATGTTCCGCGGAACCTATTGCATCAGCTTCCTGATGGTTAACACGATCGTTAAAGAATCTTGACAGCTCATTCAAACCAGCCACTGCTGTTAATAAACTTAGTAAGTCGACCCAGTTGCAGGTTGCTCACTTCCTCCAGATCATTAAAAAATTGTTCACCCAGTGCATTGAACCTTCTTCTCGCGAGGCCAGGGCATTCACACAAGAAATGCTGAATACTTTCCTCCTCTTCCTCATCTCTGCAACTTCTGCAGAAGTCGTTAGTTGGTATTCGCATACGTTCAGCGTGTCTACCGATCAAGCAATGTCCGGTGGTTACGACAGTGATGTTTCTTAGGTCCTTCCGACTGTGCTGTAATAGCGCTGCGGTTTTCCTGTTATCAAGTAGGGGCCACAATTGCCTGGAGATGCTACAAGTTGTAAGTCCTGTCCATCTGCTTTGCGCAAGTTGTTTAGCTGCTCGATCTATCTCTTCTTTGACTGATCCCAGTGGTCTAGCCACAGTATTCTCTGCTAGTTCGACAGACATGCTTGCGCCCTCCCTGGCGAGCGCATCAGCAGTCTCGTTGCCATATATGTTGCTGTGTCCAGGAACCCAACATAAGGTGATTCGATGTTGAGCACCAAGCATGCAGCCACTAACGACAAGCCATTTCACTGCTAAATTAAAACATTGTTGCCGCCTGTCTGTTTGACTTGCTGCATGATCCTCTCCCCACTACCATAGAGGAGAGTGCCCTAATATCGCACACTTTTTTTCTGAAGCTGATATCTAACATAAAAAAAAATGTTTGATATTACCAAATTAGGGTATTGATAATATTGTTATTACTAAAAAAAATATATTTTTCAAATAGTTTTTTATAAACTTAAAAAATAACAATATAAAACATTTTTGACTAAAACTAATATGGTTTAGGCATCTATAAGGAAAACGACATAAGGCAACTTTATCCTGATAAGCAGAAATTGCAATTCCATACTTCTTACGACGTTAACTGCTGCCAGCATTGACTGTTTATCCCATTTTTTATGCCATTTTATCTGGAACAAATTAGGAACAATAAACTAAATTGTATATTTAAGGTTCCAAATATCGCACAGTGCGATATTGGGAAATCTTTACCCGTGCGATATTGGGGCACCTAGCCCATATGAGGTTAAGTTAACAAAAAAAAAATAGTCACAATTAGTTTTCGCCACATTTGTATTATTATAATAAGCAAAACATACCTAATTAACCATAATATATAGGGGTTAACACATTTTACTTACCTGTTTTGCAAAAAAAAACACTTATTATTAGAGTAAAATATAAACTCACAATCGGCTTGCATAACAAACAACACACTGCCGCCATCTATTAGGTTTTATTGGCACTGAACCTAATGCATGGCCTTCGGTGAGGACTTTCCTTAGTCGTAATATAGATTTCTACCTATAAAATGATTTAGTTTTTAAAAAATCCCACTGTTCGGTATTAGGGAACCGTGCGATATTAGGGCACTCTCCTCTACCGTCACGCGCATCGGTGCGGTGCCTGGATTGCCTTGCACTGGCATAATATTATATTATATTTATTTTTGATTGAAAAAGGATCCGACTGAGTGACGCGATATGGCTGGCAACAAGTGTAGTTATTTTCAATGTGGGAAGTCGCCTCGCGCCTTTCCAGGATTAAGATTGTTTTGTTTTCCAGTAGAAGAAGAGAGGTAGATGCAATGGATCGTAAATAGTGGTACGCAATTATGTGGTCTATTAGCAGATCAAAAATAAATAAATATGGAAGTTCCATTGTAATACCTTTTTCTGTGTCTTATTATATTTCTTTCTGTATTTACCTACAAGGTAGAAAACATTTGCCACCAATGACTCATATTATACTTCTTTATCGCATTTCATATGTTTATTTATATTCTTTAATCTGTTTTTCCAATATTAAATACAAGCACAATATTAGTCCTTAACTTAAGAGTACTAATTCAGTAAGAATCTTAAAACTACCAATGTAAACAAACCTAATATAACACGTTATAAGTAAATATAGTATTTAACGCATTTTTAAATTTCGTTATTTACCGTTCTATAATAATAACTACATTAAACGTATCTATCGGTAAAAATAAAGGTTGTATTACATTACAGCGCGTCGGCTTAACAATAGCCCACTCCACAAACTTTCACTCGTATCGTCAATATCCCAAAAACCGCTGATAAATGGGCTTTAAAATTCGTTTCAAATATGTTTATATTAACAAAAATAATCACAGGTGTAACTTGAAACTTATATGGAGTTGAAGGCGCCAAACCTTACTTAACAATAATATATTAGAAAACAATAAAAAATAAAGTGTATTTTACTTAATACTCTTCCATTTATATTTTTAACGTTAAATATTACATTACCCCTCTGTCTTTAATTATTTGTTATTATCGTGACTAACCCAGAAACGAATAATTTTTGACGAAAAAAAATGTTGCTGTCGCTTTTTATCTACTTTTATTTGTTTAACATTTAACACCTAATGCAACGGTAAAATCATTATGAAAATCGGTCCAATTATCCCGGAGTAATCAGCGTACATATTATTATCAAAAACATACATTCGCCTGGAATTGAGAATCTCCTATTTTATTGTCTGTTAAAAATGCTTAAATCCTTAAAAATTCCATTAAAATACGATATGCGGCAACACCACGACATCACATCAGTGAATTTGAGACATCTGCTGCCGAGGGAGGCACTGTATTTATAACTATAGATTTACGATCAACTCCACAATGGCGGCCAAACCGTCTCCAATATAGTCTAAAACAGGGTTGTCAAGTTTTCTCGAAGATCCGCTATTCTTATAGTTTCATATTCAATGATTGATAGGAAAAAGCCACTACTTAGTGATTTCAGGTTTCCGGAGCTGTACCGAAATATCCAATGTAGAACGATTTTGAGTGACTGGGTAATAGGACGTCTGCCGAATAATGTGGAAGCACCTTTACTTACCCACTCTACATATGGCGGTTAAACACGATCCCCACAGCACTAAGTGTCTACTCCGAGGACTACGTATAGCCAATACCATCGATAATAGGCTTCTCGATACCAAATCGCATCCAAAAAATATTGACATTGCAAGGGCTACATCAGAGTTACTAAATCCAACATCCGATAGCATCAAAGGAATAATTGCAATAAATGCGACGTCGGAAGTAAAGCTCAGCGACAGTCCCAGGGAAATATTCAGATACTTTGGACTTCTCAGTAAGGATAAGTCTAGGGACGTAGAAATGGCCTGCCTGTAAAAGACAATGAGTTGTGATCTTCCAAGCAGCGCAGCGGTTGCTCGTGACATTTTTTATAGCCTAAAATTTTTTGGACCACGTCCAAATATAGCTAAATTTAAACAAAATGTCCTCAACGCAAAAGCCAACGCAGTTTTTTTTTTGTTTTTATCAACTCTTTTTTTTTGGTTGATTAATTCGTTACGGTATGCAGAATTCAACTAAGTTTTAATGGTAAATTTAGCAAACATATACAGAAATTAAACATGTTGTGTATATTTTGTTGTACCTTGACTATTCATGTGTTTTCATTTTTTCCAAGATACCTATGGACAAGGTAATCGTTCCTTTTCGGGACCAAGTTTCCTCTCCACTAAATAAAATGCACATAAAAATAATAGTGTATTAAATACATATTACACCCGCACATCTAAAATTTTTTTGTGTAAATATTTTTAATAAATTTCCGCAGACGCACTTTTTGTCCACTCTTTAATTTAAAATTTTGCTTCTAAAGTTATGGTATAAAATGGATTGTCCAATACTTATTCAAAATTTATAAGTTATAAAAAGTAAAAAAGGAAAATAAAATTATTTTGTTTACGCGAACGAATAAACAATGCGCAATCGAGACAAACGAACCAACAACTAAACTGCGTGCCGGCGCGTGTGTAGCAACTGACGGAACGATTTTTTAAGGTTGGGGCCGTAACCGCCTGGGCCCAAGAAAAGTTGGATGCCTTCCTATTATTCAAGGCCGTCGTCTATAATTTTTGCTATGAGTGGATAATAATGGCGTAAATACTGGTTATAATGGGCTAAGCCGGCGAGAACTACGTTACCGATTTACATATTCGCTTTGCGCCGACTGTGTTCCAGTTTAAATCCTTATCTCATAATTGAACTAAAAATATAAATATAAATTGTAGGCGGCACGACAGGTAAGGCCACGATACCTTTAAAAATAAAATATACAACTGTTCTGCAGTGGATCAATCGATCTCAATATTCCTGTTGCACATTTTGTACTACTTGTGGAGAGATTTCTCGTATTAGGTACTATAAAAGGAATGTACTCCTAAAGCGTATCTATCGAGTTGGGTATAGATTTATAACCTAAATTTTGACGTAGCCTCACACAAAAAAGTTCAATCAAGATCGAACGATCTGGGTGGCACCTCTATTGACCACCATCTACCTATCCACCGCCCTGGAAAAATTGTAAGTATCTATTCCCTGACATGAACAGCATAATGCGGGGAAGTACCATCCAGTTGAAAGCATAAGGTTAAAATTGGTAAATCAGGATCATTATCGTTAAGGGAAGTTTTCTATTGTTTTAATATTTATAGGTTATCCTTTTCCATTAGGTAATCGTTTTCCAAAGTTACGATTACCTTTATGGTTTGTAAAAATTTAGTTTGTCTAGTATCGTGGATATGTACCCTAAGTAATTTTTAAAAGTAACATTTTTTTAAATTAGAGAATTGATAGATAATATATAAATTTTTAAATTGTATAAATTATTTATATGAAAGTATGCGTTTGGCTATATTATACAGTGTGTATATTGATAAGAGTGGGAGAAGCTATTGAAAGTGTAAACATTAAAATCGCTGTAACTACTAAACGACTTATCCGATTTTACTAAATTTAAGCTTGTTTGGAAGAAAAAGGTAAGTACCTTCAATTGTCGTATCGAGTGGTACAAGATAGTTTCTAATAAAATTGCTAGAGGGCGCAATTTGTATTAAAAATTATTGTTTCTGCAATAACTCTGAAACGAACAAAGATATCGAACTGCGGTCTCCATATCTTTTCTTGCAAATTTCATCTACTTTTCGATTATGATGTCATAGTTATACCGTATGATTTGAATTTTCGGGATAAAATCGAAAAAACTGTTATTATTACAAATTGCGCCCTCTAGCAATTTTATTAAACACTATCGTGTACTGTTGGATACGGCAATTGAAGACACTTATTTTCCCTTTTCAAACAATCTTAAATTTAGTAAAATCGGATAAGTCGTTTTTAAGTTACAGCGATTTTAATGTTTACACTTTCAATAGCTTCTCCCACTCTTATCAAGGTCGGTACGCCAATGAGCCTTAAACCAAAATGATGCAGAATTGTCTAAGCTTTCCAATGATGTAATCAGAGTTATACCTTTATATGGGAATTTTCGAAGAAATTTAGAATTAAAAAAAACAATTTTTAATTGTGCCCCCTTGCGGCGAAATGAGGAACTTAAAAGTATTTTCCAGCAATTTTTCTTGACCACTTTACTCATAAAAAAATCTTTCCGAAAGTTGTACGATTAATGTTTTCCGAGATAAAGCCGACGTCCTCGCTTATTTGACCACCCGGTACAATATCCTATACCTATTCAACTGTTTCGGAAATATTAGGTGTTTTCAAATTTATTGCATTTCAGCGTTTCTTTTTACTGATATGTAATAAAAAAGGTATAAATAGTCTTGTTTACTTTTATTTAAAACTGCTGACCTTAACTGACCAAATTGTTCACTGTCTGCAGTGTTAGAGTCATTTGAATTTCGTTAAATGCATATCAGAAAAATCGTTTATTTAACAGAAATGCTGAAATGCACAAAATAACAATTCTACAGATGATTGGTTATGGAGATAAAACACGGACACAAATGGAAGTTGCTCGCTTATTTCATGAAAAATTTACAATTTTGCCGCCTATCTATAACTCAAGGAAAAATTAGGAAAATAGAAAATCAGTTTCGCCAGCTTGGAAATGTAAAGCAGATAAAAAAAAGTTGCTGCCAATGCAATAAGTGAGGATACCAAATTAGATATTATGCATGCTTAAGTTTGAGGAAAACCCACATACTTCTAGTCGAAAACCAGCCCCAATGTTCGATGTTACCCATTCATCGATTATTCGAACATTACAAGAAAATAAAATATCTCCCTTAAAAATTATACGTATCTACTCATGAGCTCGTGGAAAACGATTTTGATAGGAGAACGTATTTTTGTGAATAGCATAAATACTAGACATTCTATTTAGAGTTTTCTAGAACCAACCTTAACAAGAATTTTCCAATATATCTTATGTGTAGTCTAATTAATAGGTTAGCAAGTGATATTGATGTAACTACCACAACACTTATACCATACGTATACGTACAAAATCTATAAGAACTAAACTACTAAACCAGACTTATATCTAATTTTAGCTCAAATAAGGTGAGGTTTTTATTAAATTAGATTGATTTATCTGTAAATGGAAACCACTGCTGTTAATACTGAATGCAAATAAATACATATTAATATGTGACTTGTACATCCAATTTTAAAAAAATCGTGGAAACAAGTTTTATCGGTTTTCTTGTAAGATCTTAATAAAACTTATAAATACATACCGTACGGCCCCGTCTCCTTTTTCAGTTCTTGTATTTACAACAGCTCCTGCAACGCTTACCATCGACATTGTCCTATCAGCAGGATGCACAATTCTAAACTCCTCTAACCCAGTACTTGCCATATCTTTTAAACTACTAGGTTTTTTTAAAAGTGGCTGTTCCGTATAAGTGTGCACATTTCTTAATTCATCGGTGGATTTACATTTTATTGAAAGCTGGGTATTTTCGGCGAATTCTGAAACATGGGAACTATCATGCGATATAATATAGTGTTACAGGTTTCTAAAGCCAGGAAAGGAAATGCGTTGTTCTCATAGACATATATTTTTAGATCAACAAACAATAATCACGAAAGTAGCAAATTTATCGCATTACGCATGTAAATAAAGCCCAGTAGACATGGGTGTGCTGTCTCCGCTTTTATTTAATTTGTACTCAGAAGCAGTTTTTCAAGAAGCTTTGCAAGACGTGGAAATGGGAATAAAGGTTAATGGAACATGGATTAACAATATCCGTTATGCTGATGATGCCGATAATATAAACGAACTACAAGAACTGGTCAATATGGTAGGTGAAAAGAGTAAACCGATGGGCTTAAATATCAACACCAACAAGACGAAATTCATGATTATCTCCAGAAACCTGAATACATTTCAAAACTCCAGCATGACTTTTAACGCAATGCCCATAGAAAGAGTGGAGAAGTTCAGGTATCTCGGCACCTGGCTCTTCGAAGACTAGACATCGGACAACGAAGTAAAATGTCACATCGAACAAGCTCGACAGGCATTCTTAACGTTTCGAATTTGACCTTGACTTAAGGCTGAGGTTTATAATGTGCTAGGTTTGGTCGGTGCTTCTTTATGGTATAGAAGGTTGGACACTGAAAGCGAATACCATTAACAACCTAAAAGCTTTTGAGATGTGGTTATATCGCAGAACACTTAAAATATCTTGGACGGCATACCTGGGACATATCATGCGAAGTGAAATTTTCCAATTCTTGCAGCTGATGATTGAGGGCACACGAGGAATCGGAAGGAAGAAGTCTTGGCTGCGAAACATCAGACAATGGACAGGGATAAACGTTGTTCAGTCGCTGATACACACCGCGAGAAATAGAGAAGCGATGGAAAATGTTATCGCGAATGTCCATTAGTGGATACGCACCAGAAGAAGAAGAACCGATGGGTATGCGCACTGCAAAATTCTCGTTTAACACTAGACAGGTCCGACCTTTAAAATGTGTTAGTAGAAGCTTAATGTCGGGGGTACACAGATTTTAAAAAACCAGCAACTTTGACATAAGGACATAAGAATACTTCTCTTATGTGTTCATGTCATATTATATTAATAATTTAAGATAGGATAATATATACCTATTAGACAACTATAAGGATTCTTAAACAAAAGGCAATTAAAAGTAGCCTCTAGCAAATGCCAAGACTGTTCATCAAAAAAATTATTACCTTGTCGGACTTCCATTGTCTTTATTTTATTACTTAACACAACGTTTCGGTTAGTTAGTATCTCTAACCGTTTTCAAGTGTAAACTAAATTACAATTCTACGGCTAGTAACTGTCTTAAATATTACCCAGGTGCAATGAAGCTTGATGGATTGGAGTGTGAGTGTTTGAGCTATTGGTTTTGGACAAGAAGAGGCTTCCAGATATTGGGGGTATCTATACTTGGCTTAATAAATATATGGGTATTTTGATTCATGAAAGCTGCTTCTTTGAACTTTCGTTTTCTCCAGTGCTGACCACTGTATATTATGCTGGTTAGTCCATACATGTTCCGCTATACCTGATCTCGAAGTTTCATCTCTTTGAGTATGTTTCAGATGTTCTTTAACTCGTAAGGGAAGAGATGGAAGACTGTACATCATAAAACTTTTCTTGAGACAGTATTTGTTTACACTGAGGAACATGATCAAATGCTACAGGTTTGCTAAGTCATAGTTTGTATTAATAGCTTATTTTGAATTAACTCATAATAAATAAATTGCTAGTGTAACAAACCCGCTTTAGTGTTATATCAATTCCAAATTAGCTAGAACAGTGTTTTTATTGGTAGTAATCAGTTTCATTAGCAGCAAAGTCTTGTTAAATAATCAACTACTTTTAATTGATACAGCAATTTTATTATAAGAATTAAATTGTATCTTCTCAATGCGATGCATTTTGTTCCCAGTAAAGCGTTTCCTCTACAACTAAGAAAGCAGAACCGTTAGAACCTATAATCCAGACGACGTTGGTGGAGGATCGTAGCGATCCTGTCTGAATTTCAATTTTATTGGTCGTACCAATACCTGTTTCAATTAATTTATTTTTACTTTGTATTTAAGTTTTTTTTAAACTTTGCATGTCAGATGAAGCAATAGAATATTCTTATTTCGCACAACCCATCATTAGTATTGGACTTTATAATCTACTAGCTATACACCGCGCGCGTTGCTACGCTACTTACTAAAATAAATTTGAAGGAAAGACATTACACAAATCCCGTCATCCCGGCATCCCGGCATGCTTTTTGCCACTTTCTTTTATACCGAAATTTTCCTCGGCCTCCATACAACAACTCACCAAATTTTCATCGTAATCGGATAAATGGTATAGGAACGCATACGGGACATACATATAAACATTCATTTTTATATATATATATAGACAGTGGTGTAGCCAGGATTTTGGGGCGGGGGGGGGGGGGGGGGCGAAGTCATTTTGGGGCGCCTATATTTTTAAATACACATTTTGTCATATATATAAGGCATGGTATTAAGCTCCATTAAAGCCTTTTATTAAATTATTGGTGAGTGACAATTTATATAGAAGTATATTTTTCCAAACTAAGACGTGTTTTAAATTTCAGCTAAAAAAACATAAGATTTCAACATCGGGTAAAAAAATGCATTGTATTATATTAGGTTTTTTTTTCATTTTACACAGTTAAACTATTTTTATTTTAATAAAACAAAAATAAATCCTTTTATAATAAAAACAAGTACTAAACTAAACAATCAAATATTCGACGAGTCTTAAGGCTTTTGAAATCATCTAAAACATTAGAAAGATCTATATTTTTGACATAATCACTTTCTATCTTTAATATAGCTATGTCATTTAATCGTTGATGAATACCGAGAAACGAGCGACGACAGCTACATTTGATAAATGCCCACAAATGAGAGACCACAGAATAACTTTGATTTTATTTTAAAACGGACATTTACAGGCTTTGTGATTTTTTGGTATTTTGTTCTGTGTTAAGTTTATTAAAATTCAAGACCGATTTTTTAATTTTATTTAAGTAGCAAAAGGGCGCCAAGCCAGGGGGCGGGGGGTCAACCGCTCCCCCCTGACCCCCCTATGACTACGCCACTGTATATAGATGGACGGATTTTATGATCTCAGTAAACCATGTTGCATAATAGATAATCATAATATGCAACGTTAAACGACAAGAACAACATCACACTAGAAGCTATCTAAATTTTTGAGAACTATAGTAGGTACTGATTTTTAGTGGTAAGTACTTAACCGTAGCAAGACAAATATTATAATTAATATAAATAAAGATCCTTACCGTTATTATTAGTAATTTTTGTTTCAGCTTCTTTGTCCAATTTTTTATAACTACAACTCGTACGAGACAAGGCAATTGCAGAGGGAATATTTAGCATACTTAGTCCTCCTATTAATAAAAGGGTTCCCCTAAAATAAATAATTTGGAGAAATAATGTCATGAAAAGAGAACAAATAATAATTATAATCATATTACATAGTGACCGGCATAAAAATTTTAAAATTAACATTTTAGGAAAAAAATATTCAATGTTCATACTTTCATAATTTAGGGGTAGGGAAAGAAAGCCCTATTTTGCTTCTAAAATTTATTTAAAATAAAATTAGTGCCTACGCGTTTCGGTCCAATAGGCCATCATCAGGACTGCTGTATGAAACATGAAATAAGTTAAGTTATACAATGTAAAAAATAATACAAACTAAAAACTTACAGGCATTGTGGTCCAAAAACACAGAGACAAATAACAAAAATAATAAAAATTATTAAATTTATTTATTTTATTTGACCAAAGTGCTGATGAAATTAAGTAGGGTTTGCGAGTGCCCTTGTACCTTTTATGACTATCAGCAGCCGCTGCATGTATAACTACTATATTCTACTAGAGAAATTAATTTTCAGCTTACCTATATCCGTAAATATTAATAGCAGTCGTAGCTATAGGTGGTACCAACATCATAAAAGCTACCATTAAAGTCTGTGACAAACTTAATGAAAAAGACAATTTTTTGTCAAAAAAATTGTTTAAGGATGTTAGAGAGGCAGGAAGGAGAAGACCATAACCAAACCCTAAAAAAACACGTGTTATGGGTAGTGTAAGTACCTGGTAGTGCACCGCGAGATTAGCCATGGGAAATTCCACTTTTGTTTCCCGCAAATATTGCCTCCCCTATTAGTTTTACATCAAAATTGTATTAGACTTTTTTGAAGGTCCTTGTAGGATGGACTAGTACGCCAAATTATATTAATTTTTAATTAGCCAATTAAAAGTTATTCAGAAAAAACTCTCACTAGTAATCTCCCTAGTACCGTGCGAGCAAGAATTATTTGCATCAAAGAGGGCCTTGCATCTAAGGACGTAATACTTAGCCGTAGAGCTTAATACCTGTTGGGTGTCAGTAACTACCTGAATTAACAATCAATCAGTTATTCCGTCATCTTTGACAGTCGACAAAACATTCATGGTTGCAGCGTATTTTCAAAACGGGGTTAGAGTAAATGGTGAGTGGCAATACAATCCGGGTTTGTGCATGAACGATTTTCACGAACATTTTCCTAACGTTGCTTTTATTGCTGGGGATTTTTATCATTGCTTGAAAAGAACCGTGGCTGTGTTTAGGGAAACAGGTTCTTTACAACCCATAAAACGGTAGGAAGACCATCTGTAAGAACAGAAGAACTTGTTGCAAACGTTCGTGAAATAATGCAAAATATGCCAACAATTGTATTCCCATTTTTTTGTCCACATTGCACCCTCAAAAAATTGGTGTCTGGTTAGCTGTTTCCCGTAGAAGAATTGTTGGTCCTATTTTTTTCCATGACTCAGTTACAGCACAGCGGTATAGAGACAATATTTTGAATCCATTTGTGGAGCAATTACTTGACGACGAACTACGTTTTGGATATTTTCAACAGGACGGTGCAGCCGCCCATACAGCCGCCGAAACTATTAACTACTTACGCAATTTTTTCGAGGACAGATTGATCAGTTTTCGATCAGACATTGAATTCCCCTCTAGATCACCTTGTTTAACGGTTATGGATTACTTCGTTTTTCCTCATTTAAAGAACACTATTTTTAAAACACCAGTTGCAAATTTAGAACAATTACAAGAAAGGATTATCCAAGAATGTGGTAACATTTCTCCAGAGATGCTGCTCAACACTTTCGAAAATATGAAAAGACGTGTGAATTTATGCTTGGAGCATGGCGGTGGCCAATTTCAGCCAATTATGTAATTATTTTTCTTTTTCTTTCTCTATATTCTTACTTTCCGTAATTTTGTAAACAACAAAAATAAATTTGTATTTGTCTACTTATTTTATTACTCATTAGTTTGGCACATCATGTCATAATATGAATTTGACAAAATTTTAACCTAGATTTGGTTATATATATCGTCCCCATATCATTGTGATCTAAACCAAGCCATACGTTTTTTAATCCAAGCCCTCTTTGATTTTGATGCAAATAATTTTTGCTTGCACGGTACAATAATTGCAGATAAACTACAAGATAAAATAGGTAGAACAAGTTTTTGTTTTGTGTTTGTGTGGTATTTAGTAACAATTATTTGTATTTAGTATAATAGTCAACGGCAGTCTAACAAGGTGTATAGTCCTATCAGCGACAAACTTTTCTAATATGGTTTTTGCCAAACATACGCGTTAATGATTTTACTTTTAAGCTCATAAGACAAATGAAAAGGTTTTATAACCTTTTATTGGCCGAGACAAAGAGCCAAAGATAATTTTCAGTGGCTACCAACCATCTACACGAATAAGAAAAAGGTTGGTTCAGAATCAACGAAAATAGCATTTAAAATATTTTTTACGTCATACAACGTTTTCATTATTACCTACACAGATTTAAGTTCAGTTTATTTTTAAAAGTACTTGTTTGCCTGAAGTGTACTTTACGTTGTTATGATTTGAAACTAACCGAATCCAGGTGTGTTAATCACCCGAAGAAATCCGTCACTCTAGCTGTAATCGTCAAATATTGTGGTACGATCCTGTTTACATTTTGTTTATATTCAGGTTCTTTTAAAGTTTGGTACAACGGTAAAAGTTGTTAGGTTTTAAGATTTTTTAGCTTTAATCTAATTCTGACGGTTACCCTATGATGTGGTATTCCGCTGCCAGTATTTAAAAGTCATTATAAAAGCATTTTGGCCATATACAATTTATGAATAATTTAATCAGTGCACCTTAAAAACCATAAATAATGAAATCAATAATTATTACAGAAAAAGAAAAGCACGAAGTCTTTCTCCACAATCTTTATTCATCGAAAAACTAGGCGAACCTAGTATCACATTGACATGTTTCGAGTGTAGAAACGCTCATCATCAGGAAACAAAGTGAAAAGTAAAATGCTGATGTTTTTAGCAAAAGAGAAAATAATGGTGAGATTGAGCCGTAATGGAGCTTTTAATGGTGTACAAAAGATGTAAAATTGAAAAATCAGAAGGTCGACAATCAAGACTCCAGCATACTGAACCGTCGAGGTTTAAGTGTAGAAGCACACTGTGCCGTGCAGAAAATTATAGGGTAGTAAAAATTAGGGAGTTTTGAAAAACATATTTGTAAAAAGCATTATTAAATTACTGAAACATCCTGAGTTTTATTAAGCCCAGTCAGAAACATGTGAAAATGTTGGGGTGAGAAGTAAAGAAAAGAAAAAGAAAAAAGTTGTTTTTTGGGTCAAAGCATCTTTTGGTTAAAAAGTAAAAACAGTTGGGGTACCAGGCTTTTTACGGCCCAGTTACCTGTGTCTACTCCGACTCCGGCGGGGTAACTGGGCCGTAAAAAGCCTGGTACCCCAACTGCTTTTACTTTTGCTTTGACCAAAAAAACAACCTTTTCCTTTTTCTTTTCTTTACTTCTCACCACAACATTTTCACATGTTTCTGACTGGGCTTAATAAAACTCAGGATGTTTCAGTAATTTAATAATGCTTTTTACAGATATGTTTTTTAAAACTCCCTAATTTTTACTACCCTATAATTTTCTGCACGGCACAGTGTGCTTCTACACTTAAACCTCGACTGTTCAGTATGCTGGAGTCTTGATTGTCGACCTTCTGATTTTTCAATTTTACATCTTTTGTACACCATTAAAAGCTCCATTACGGCTCAATCTCACCATTATTTTCTCTTTTGCTAAAAACATCAGCATTTTACTTTTCACTTTGTTTCCTGATGATGAGCGTTTCTACACTCGAAACATGTCAATGTGATACTAGGTTCGCCTAGTTTTTCGATGAATAAAGATTGTGGAGAAAGACTTCGTGCTTTTCTTTTTCTGTATCATTTAACTCCACTTTGAGTATGGACTACTTCTTCAATAATTATTACATTTCATAAAACTTAGTGTAAGATGGTCTGTCTCCCATAATTTATCCCGTGTGCACCAACATCTGCCTGCGACAAAATGGTGGCGCATTTCTCAGATGTTACCTATTATCTGCGACAATAGTAAGTAGTACTGTTTTACCTTTTGTTACCAATAACGTCTACGACTGTAATGGTGACACTTTACCTCCCGAAAATCCCCCTTTTTTATGATTATCTTTGGTCTACGACCACACTCTGGTTTTAGTTGATTCCCCGTTAATCTGCAATTTATTTTGTTACCTATCGCCCCATTTTCGGGTACGCATTATTATTAAAATTATTTGTCATTTTAATTACAGAATATTTTTATAGATTGATGTACCTACACGTTTGGTATAAAGGTACTACGTAGTTTGGTGAAAAGCCGAGCGACAACGGTCTCTTCAGTAGTTGACACTTAAGTAACTCCTACTGTCGGACATTTCAATATATAACTTATAAAAGTGCAATCAAAGTTAGATTCTCACCCGCCGCTTTCTGCATGTGTCACTTTTCTTCTCAAGCGGGTGTTATTTTTCATATTACTAGAAAGCCGAGCGACAATGGTGTTCAGCAGTGGACACTCAAGTCATTCCTGCTGTCGGACATTCATTTTAAGAAAAAACCCATCCCACCCAAAAATGGGTAACATCATACCAAATAATTATAACCCTTTCTGATAACTTTACTCGGATATTGTTAAATAAAACATTGCCCTTAATTAACTCTCCCCCAGTTCTTTACCTAGCATTGCAGATTATTATTAACTTTATAAGTGGCATTATTACTGCTTAATAGGTTAGGTAGGTAACCTAACCTAACCTACTGCTTAATAACGTCCAATC
Source organism: Polydrusus pterygomalis (assembly GCA_963969555.1). NCBI lineage: Eukaryota > Metazoa > Arthropoda > Insecta > Coleoptera > Curculionidae > Polydrusus > Polydrusus pterygomalis. Next base: position 31,572,597 of record OZ018375.1, on the reverse strand, counting down.
TTTGTTCTCAAGTACCACATATTAAAAATCCACGGAGACCAAACATAACCCCGTTTTCTTCGGACTTGATAGGTAAAACTTTTAGGTCAGCTGTTTATAATTCGCCATTTTTGTATTTTCCTTATTCACATTTTTAGAAACTGTGATCTATTAATATAATTTCGGATAATTTCATGACGTCAGACCCACTTTGTTAGACTGCTGTTGACTTTACCAATACACACAAGTAAATAATTATAATTTTGACGGGGTGGCAGGCATACTTTTGGCATTTATCTTACCTTGGAAAACTCCAAAAAATAATATGAACGACATCAAATCATGAACAAAAATTAAGCTAAAGCAACCTATTAGACAGGCCAGAGCACCAAGTAGCCCTACGTTTCGGCAAGACAGCTTGTTTAGTAGAATATTGGCTACTAATCCTAAAATAAAAAATATAAATTTCCCATTTAATTTCCTAATAGGACAAATCAACCGGGGAGACTCGGGCAACAAGTATGATGATAAGATGGGCACCAAAAACCAGGAAAATAGTTTATTTAAAAAAAATAACTTCAGTTTTCCCAGATGTGGAATATATTCTGTTTGAGTCAAAACTATTATAAACGCATCCCATCGTTTAATTGTTATTTTTGGGGTTTTAAGGTTAAATACATAGTACAGGAAATGAAGCATTTTGGCTCGCAATTTTTTCGTCCAGCATGGATTTACTTGAAACTTTAACAGAAGGTAGGTAATAGCCCAAGGATCAAAATCTATATTGAACCGAAGGGCGCCAAAACCCTGGGGGTGGTTGCCACCCCATCTCGGGGGTGGAAATTTTTTATTACATTTTAACTACAGGAATCGATCGAAAAAGTGATTCTAAGCAAAAAATGTTCTACACATTTTTTTCGTAAAACTAAAATTTTTCAAGTTATTCGCGATTGAAAGTAACAATTTTTAGACGAAAAAATCGACGTTTTTAATGGTTTTCTCGCGAATAATTCGAAAATTATGCATTTTTTCAAAAAAACTGTAGAGAGCAAAATTGTAGCTTTTAAAAAAACAAACAAAAATCTTTTTTTATAATTTTTCTACGACCAATGCGAACTGAGATATGGCGTGTTAATGGTTAGCTTTTTTCGTCAAATGCAAAATTTGATAAATTCAAAGTAAAATAACGGAAAAAGGCTGCATTTTTCGAGGAAAACTCATGGAATCTTTTTTAAAGTACGTAATTAGACCTTTCTTTTTAAAATAAAAAAAAAGTCTCCAACATGAAAATTGAGCGAGTTATGTTAAAAATAAGGTCAGTGCCTAATTTTTTCTACGAAAAAATTAATGAAAACAACCCCCTAACTACCCCCCTAATTAAAATTGATCCTCACCCTTCTGCAATTCTCTTTATAAATGTATTCTTAATACGTCCAAAAAGTTTGACCAATTTAAAATGCCTAATTTTTGAAAAATTGGAGCTTAAGTGAAAAACGAGTTTTCAAAATTTCGAATTTTTCACCCTTTTTCTCAAAATAACTCCGAAAATACTGGAGATACGAAAAAAATTATAGAGTACTAAATTGTAGCTTTTTTAATGACTAAAGATTTCCTGTGTGTTAATTTTCTGTACAGTGAATATTTGGCGAGATATAACCGTTTAAATCCTCTATTTACGAGCAAGCACCACCGTTTTCGAGCCCTTTAAACTCACCCCATTTAAAAACCAAGGGATCTTAAGGGATTTAATTCAAAGATCCTTGTAGCTCAAAACCGTTTTTGAAAAAACTTTCTAGCATTAAAAATGAAGGAGATACGTTGTAATAGAACGCAAAAATCTATGTTTTTATTTTAAGTTATTTTTATTTAAAGTGCGTTCTCAGGCAAAACAATATGTTTCCTATTTTAAAAATTCAAAGAAGGGCTCTAAAAGCTTTTATTCCAAGAATAAATATAATAATAATACCCAAATGTAGCTAACTATTTTAAACAAATACGAACGGTTTTTCTTAAACAAATAAATTGCCCAAGTTATCCTAAAGATTTGTTAAGTCATAAAGTTTATTTTTCTATACCCTAAAAGCAGGCTGTTTGCTAAAATCTAACCCCAGATGGGAATAATAAATAAAGGGACTTTTATGGGTGGTCCATTATAATGAGCTAATGAACCATGTATTGACAATAAAATGGAAAATATAGGTAGCAACGCGGATTTGTATTTTGACCATTCTATTTATGTAAAAGTCGGATCAGATTTATTCTTTTATTTTCCCTGGAACAGCTTAAAAGGTTTTTTTTTAAGTAAATCTGATTGCTGGACTTTAAATTTAAGGTTATTTAGGAATGTTATTTGTAAGACCGTTTTTATGGTTATTTTATAAGTATGGAATGTATTGTTTAGCTATAGATATGATTTTTAAGGTAAAATGTCCATAAAGAGAGAAAAAGTTTTAATTAAATATCGAGAGGGTATAACTAGAGTCACCTAGCGGTAATGTCTACAATCATATATTGGGACGACCCTGTTTTATGGTCTAAGGCAGAGTCTTAGAGAGAAATGACCTCTGATTGGTTGGATAGAATAAACTATCACTTGGTACCGAGGGATGATAATGATTTTAGTACTTTCTATAGGATGGAATATCTAAATATTTGAATTAGCATAATTTAAGGGATGTATTTAGAAGTTAGATGCTTAATCAGGGAATTTCACAATTCAGTTCCGAAGTTTCTATTGTCGTGTTCGGTTTACTAAGTTCCTAAAGTTCTATTGTCGTGTTCGGTTTTACTAAGTACCAAAGATGCTATTTTCAGGTGTATAGTCGAGCGGGTTTTAAGGGAACGTATTAGCGGGTATAGACGAGCAAATTAGTATATATTTTCGGACACATTTCTCTCTTTGATATACCTCTTGTGTAGTGAATCCTTTGTTTCTTAAAAGTGTAAAGTTAAATTGTGGGTTTTAAGTATAATTGTTGTTTTACCTATAAGTTTCAGGGTTTTAGTGTTTAGACTTTTCAGTTTTCGGGGATTATCATAAATTAATCTTTGGGTGATTAAATTACAGGGTTGTATTGAATTAAAAATAGTAATTTTTATCTGTTCACAGGGTTTTAAACATTAAATGGGTAATGTTTGGATTCGTACAGTAAACGCATTTAAATAGAACAATCTCTCTTTATTAGTTAGCATAATACATATTTTGTATTAGTTTTACAGTCTTTCTTTTTCTTGTTCAGTAACTTTTCTTTCTACCTTTCTTTATAATTGTTGTTAATAGATTTATAAGTTGTTGTTTAAACTGGGTGTTGTTTTATTGTAACAATCAATATAAAGGGTTTCATTAACAAAGGTTGAACGGTTCGCTCTCGCGCCCTAAAGACGCGTCGCTGCAACGTTACAGTTAACATCATCACCTGGATATTGCTGTTTGGTCGACATTGGTAAGTCGTTTGGTATTAACAGTAGATGCAACTAACAGAACGAAACGACGTGGACGTTATCATGAAGAACTCCATCATCTCCAAGAGTGCTCTTGCTATATATTTGTCTTAGTTATTTATACTAGTAATTCTACCCTTATGTGAGAGGACCAGGTCTGGTATCCTCGGTCAGAAACGCTACCATTGATAACGAATAATGTTTATTATAGTCAGAACGCTACCACGTAATTAACTAGTAATTAGTGATATACCAGATCAATCCTGTCACATAAAATTGGTGGCAGCTTAGTGAATGTCTTTTTGCTAGCTTACAATCTTTAATAAAAAAATTGTTGGTCAACTAGGGAATTTCTTTTGCTGAATTAAAATGTTTTTTTTTTCACATAAAAAGTGACCACTACTTTTCTCTTTTGCTTGTTGTCAGCGTATCGAATTTCTTTTTGGAAAATTTCAATGTTTTTTTTCATAAAAAAATAGTTAATACCTGTACGCTGTGTATTCTTTTTGGAGAGTTTTTTTTTGTTGTCAAAAGGATAATGTAACAATGTTTTTGTTATCAGTAATAATATGATTGTAAATGATGTAAGCTGAGCAACAAAGATAGAGAACCTTACGTCAGCTAGAATGGTTTTAATAGCTCTAAATTGCTAAAAATGATCATAAAATGCGTAATAATTCTTTGTCAAAAACCAGAAAACCCATTCCCTGTTCTTTAAGTTTTTTTTTCTTGTTTTCTTTGTTTGACGGAATATTTGTCGGATAGTAGGTAAATAAAGTAAATTTTACCTGGAAAAGTAATTGCTTTTGAGTCAAAAAAACATAGTATTGTTTTAAATATCGAGTTGATTGTGGTAATTGGAACATATTAGCTAAAAATGGACCTACATATTGGAATATGAATGAATTTTGAAAGAAATTTATTTATTTTGTGGTATGTATTAATCTTTGATCTGTTTGTTTAAGTAATAATTGTATTTAATTGATTAAAAGTAACAATAAAATCGTATAAACCGTGAATTTTAGCGTATTTAATCGTCGATATGTTCTAATTTTAATCAATCAGTTATGTATCGAGTATGTAATACATTTTTGTAAAACGTAACTTTTTCTTACATTTATTTTATTCACTGGAATAAAATATATCTGTAACAGTAAATTGCTTTTCTTGGGATTATTTTGTTTTTCGGTTGTCGCAGAAATGGTATGTTACCGCAATAATAGTAAATTAACGGAAATTACTGATCATTAGGTAAAGGTAAAGCGCGTATTTTTTTTTTTAAAGGTATATGGTTCAAAATTAACAGTCTATAAAAAGTTAAAGATTAATTTTCTCAATAATTAAAGTGTTCTTAATCTCGATTTTCGCGGGTTAACGTGAGAGTAGAGATAGGGATTTTCAGGAAATAGTAAGGGCACAGCAGCAAGAATCCAACAGGAAGAAGAATTGCATGTTTACTAAATTGGGTCATAATGTGTTGTGTTAAAGTATTAGTTGTTTATCGATATGCGATTTTAGAGTATAACCGATTTAAGGATTAAAAGTAAAATGTAAAAAAGACGTAGTTTGACGTGTAATGCAAAGATAGGAGATGCCATGAGTATTAAGTTTTTCGGTTTGTATAGTAAGATAAAACACAACATATTTTTGACTGTTTGTGGAGTAGTTGAATACTAATAGAACTTTGGTGCTCCTTTGACATGTATGGTGCAAATATATGTTATCGTATTTTTGTTTAAATGAGGTGTAGAATTCATTTATTGTTTAGTTAATTAAATTCAACCCTTTTTGCGATTTTTGTAAATATAAGAAAACGTATTTACTGAGTGAAGCTGTATAACAGCTCTTATTGGGGTTGATATTATTCAGAACAGCTGCGTTTCTTTATTTATTTCATTCTGTGGTATATTGTAATTGAAATAATAATCATAAATAACATAATAATGTTTGCGGTGTTTTTTTCTAGTAACCGGCCATATTATTATAATTATGGAAATTTTGTTGTATACATATATTTTTGTTTAATTGACAAACTAATCTGTTTCTATTTCAGCGTAGTCTTTTGTTACCTGGAAGCTACAAACTGTTATAAACTCGTAAACGAACCATCTGTGTGTTAATGAACTATAAAAGTTCCTTTTAGCAGTGTAAAGTTGTGGCGTTCCATTATGATTTTTGATAATAATTTATTAATTTTATTTCAGTTTCTTGGAAAGTGACCAGTACTATGGTGGTACGACTGTCCATCGTTTAAATTGCGATATTACAATTTACATACAATAATAAAAAGTTTTTTACAGGTCCGATTGTAATCAGTTCTGATCTGATATTGATGACGGAATAGCAGCGAATTTTCAATATTATGAATGCAGTGCAGCGTATTTTATTTAGGTACATTTTTCTTTTCAGGTATTTTTTTTTTCTTTCAGGACGTACATTGAACATATTAATAAGGTTATTGTTATTGTTTTTGTTTGTTGTTTAATTGAAACTTGGTTTTGTTGATATAATTTTTCGATTTCGTTTTTTTTTGAAAAGGGTATAAAACTTTGTGGTACAAAGGTAAGAGGCATGGAAATATTTATTTGTACTTATTATAAATACTGTAGTTGCATTGAAAGTAGATTTTTGAGAATCAGTACTCTATACCCTCATTTAAATAAAGTTGAATTTGCACAAGGTATTTTATTATGCGAACGTAGTAGCCCATCAAGGTGTTTATGACTAAAGGGTACCTACCCTATCTTTATTGTTTGGGGTTACGGATATAACCGATTGACGATATTGCTAGTTAACTATTCTTTTAAACTGGCGCGTCACAAAATATGATAGTCTGGGTTCTGGTGCTACATTTGCATAATAATAGTTTTACGATCGATCGGTATTTTGAAAGGTGTTTGCGATTAAAAAAAAAGGTTTATTATTTAACGCGTACGAGAATCACCTTTCCGGTAAAATGCTATTTTTTCTTTAACAATGAATTAACATCCGGATTAAGTCATGTAAGGTATTATTTTTTATTATTATTGTTTTTTTTTTAAAGGTGGTTTGTTACCTTTCGTCAACATATTGTTATTTTAAGGAATATTCGGTAAAGGTTGCTTTGTGGAATTTTGTAAAGTGAGTGACTTTAGTAAAGTGATAATGTGCTGTCTTACGTCAAAAATTGACGGATAGTTGAGTATTCCCGGAGAAAAGAAGATATATCCAGAAAACACAGATCAATTTACGAATACTTAGTTGATGAATACTTTGATAATTGTGGTGTTAACAATGAAACGACTGACTCCCATTTAGAAATATTACAAAAACATATCAGTGAGTCATGCATAAAGATGGAAGATCAAATGAGCTTTATGGATCAATTTAAGTCTATAGAAGACTAGAAGAATCTAAAAGAATGGTGCTGTGTGGATATAACTTGATATTGCAAATGGTTATCCAGAACGACTCTACCTCGTTGAAAATCACATCAACGATGCGATGGAACTAGCGTATAGCATAGATAGGCGAGTGTTATCTGTATGCTTCAGAAGTGCAGGCGAGACACTTCAAGGGATCGACGAGAAGAATGAAATTGAATTTACTGGCATATGGCCAGGGAGCACGGAGCGTGTACAAGGGATACATAGCTCAGGAGAGTGCTGGGCGCATAGGAGCGTGTAAGAGAGATACATAGCTCAAGTTGTGCCGGGGAGATGGTACCTAACCTTGAATATGAAGCATGCATGTCTAGTTCTGTTGGTTCACCAATAAATAGTAATAAAAATCTTGCTGTAAATCTTAAGGATGGAGTCCCGATGATGCACAGAAGATTTTTCCAGATGAGTAATAGACCAGAAAAAAAGGACAACAACCTGATTAACAATAGTATTAAACTTCAACAGTCGAACCCTAAGGACTGATCACCCCTAGTAACAAGACTGCATGAAGACTTAGAATTACCGGTTTTTCACGGCTGCAATTTCGTAGTTTCGTAAGACGTCCGTACTATGATTTGCGAGTCAACAAATCACACATGTGTCGGCATTTGTTTGGCGTGAAATAGTAAACATTGAAAACCACAAACAAACAAAATAGAAAATTGTTGTCCGATTTCTATATACTGCCTCACCTCAGACCATAAATAACCCCCCACCCCTCTTAAAATTGGTGATGTAGATAGTTTGGATAGGACAGATTCTCTCCACAGTTCTGTGTTGGAAAAGTAAATGATGTTGGGCTCCGCGGTGAGCATAGAATAAATTTAAAGCCAATTGCAAGATCCCGGAAGAAGATAGTAGCAGGAGGAGCCTAAGAAGTAGTAGCAGGAGGAGTTGTAGCGAGCCTAAGAAGATAGTAGCAGGAGGAGATGTTGCGTTCACAACAAGGAGACAATAGCAGGGGAACTGTAAAGTATCATATCAGGAAAGTATCATATCAGGAAAGTATCATATCAGGAAAGTATCATAACAGGAAAGTATCAAGAAGCTCTACAGCGAGCATAGCAGAAAATATCAGAATGTTCTGTAGTAAGTATATTAGGAGGCTCTTCAGTGAACGTAGCAGGAAAACATCAGGAGACTCGGTAGTGAACATAGCAGAAATTTAGGATTCCGTAAGAAAACCAAGAGTTTTTGTAGTTTTGGGAAGTTACCGAGATATCTTTTTTACAAGAAGAAATAGGCCTATGGGTAGAAATGTAAAAGGCGTTACGGATTTTCAGAGCATGCGCCGAACACGAAAGCACCTTGTCAATTTCTTTATCGAATTCCTTATCGAATATCATACTAAATTCCTTGTGTTCTACAAGAAGAACTGTAGATAGGAATAGAAGAAATGTTAAAGAAAAGAAGGATATAGAAAATGGTAAATTTGGTTTGGGTAAGACAAAAATGGTAAGACATTTTTAGGTAACAGTTTGAAAATCGTGAGAATAGAGTGAGAAATACTTAGGTAAGATAAAATGGAAGAAGTTTTAAAGGAACGATTAGAAAATCGTAAACTAGTTTGGAAAAAGGGTAAGTGAAAGATTAAAGAAGTTTATTGAAATTAATAGTTGATCGTGTTTCAAGGGGAAATTGTTTTATAACTTTAATTAATTTTTTTTTAGAGCAAGCCCAGCCAGGAAAATGTAATATAGAAGATGAAGTACAGCCTATTGACTTCTCGTACAGTCAATGTACCTACATATTATAAGGTTTTATTACTTAAGTGTGTGGCATAGTATAAGTCTAGTTTGTAAGAGAAGTTAAATAAAAAGTTTTTTTTTATTTGGTTTTTTATGTATGTGTGTGTATGTACTGTGTATATAACCCGTTGTGAGCAAAAGTAATGTCTTGTTGTTTTAGAAGGAAAGTAACTATGACACCACGAATCTTTTGACTAGTGTCCTTAGCTCATATGTTTTAACCAGAAGTACTAGCGTATGATTGTGCGGACAAGACCAGAGAGCTAAAAAAAAAAAAGGTGTCCCTATTATCCGAGAAGCCTTGCCAGGACCCAAAAAGCTATATGGAGATCATACCAAAGAATAGAAGTAGACCAGAAGAGACAGTACGTACCGGAACATGACTTTACGTACCAAGTAAATGATGATCAAGTAATTGGACATTGGACAGCCATCGTAGCACAGTACCAGGAGGTTATGTCCATCATGAAGAGATGCCAACTGAGAGAAAAGATTCCTAAAAATAGATTAGCGTTAGACAAACAATCGCCAGATGTCGTACGAAACCTTGTAAAGCAGACTTCAGGTTACGTGAGTGGAGTATTGGGAGAAGTACTCTACACTGTAAAGTGCTATACAAAACTAAAATCTGTTCCGTACCGCTATTACACATATATTGGTGGAACAAAGAACAGAAGTGGAATGGCAACCACTAGTCCCAGCTAACTATTGGATGGAAGTTAGCCCAGAGTTGAGAAGGATCACTGATGTATTTGAATTAGACGCCAATGAGGAGGAAGACAGAATTTTAATGCGCGGACTTTCCATTTCCCCTATAAGCTCCATTGGAATATATACGCAGGAAGACATGTATAGAGTTCAACAGACACTGTTATACCCGACACTAGGAAGCAGTAACTATCCAGGAGGATAGTGGGCATTGACAACGCCGATTCCTAGTTTATGCCCAATTTATTCTCGCAGCACGAATTTCCAGCATGGCACACTCTGCAGCGGAGGAGGTATCAGTCTTTTTGTCCAAGATGGATAAGCTTGCATAGTTAGTTATTTGGTGAGCTGTTAATAACTACTATATAGTTAAGGAAGCAAGCTGATGAAACAACCTAGCCCATACCTACCTGTACCAGATGCATTGGTAATTCACTAGAGGTGAGACAATCCCATCAAATGAAGATGTAGAGCTGAATCGAGTGATGGTGAAGCCCATTGTACCATTGGGAATGAGATTCCGAAAACATCCCAGACCAGGAAGCGGCATGTAAGCCAGCCAATTGTCGTGGCAAGACAGAACAGAAGTGCGAAGTTAGAAAAGACTTAGTGTAACGAATTTGGACAGAATCGAAACTAATAAATCGCGGAAAAACAGGAGTGTGTGCTAAAAATTTGTGGGTTCGTGCCGGTAAGTGTGAGAATCGCCCCGTAAAGACTGCATTTAGCAGAATGGTTATCAGTGCTTTGTTGATATTAGATTTGGTTTATTTTTTTTTAATTAGTAGATATTGTATTGAGTTTCGAATGTACAAGATGCAAACGAGTGGCGTAGATATTATTTTCCTATTTTTTTTTATTCAATATATGATTCATTCTAAGGTGGGGGCAATGTAATAGAACGCAAAAATCTATGTTTTTATTTTAAGTTATTTTTATTTAAAGTGCGTTCTCAGGCAAAACAATATGTTTCCTATTTTAAAATTCAAAGAAGGGCTCTAAAAGCTTTTATTCCAAGAATAAATATAATAATAATACCCAAATGTAGCTAACTATTTTAAACAAATACGAACGGTTTTTCTTAAACAAATAAATTGCCCAAGTTATCCTAAAGATTTGTTAAGTCATAAAGTTTATTTTTCTATACCCTAAAAGCAGGCTGTTTGCTAAAATCTAACCCCAGATGGGAATAATAAATAAAGGGACTTTTATGGGTGGTCCATTATAATGAGCTAATGAACCATGTATTGACAATAAAATGGATAATATAGGTAGCAACGCGGATTTGTATTTTGACCATTCTATTTATGTAAAAGTCGGATCAGATTTATTCTTTTATTTTCCCTGGAACAGCTTAAAAGGTTTTTTTTTAAGTAAATCTGATTGCTGGACTTTAAATTTAAGGTTATTTAGGAATGTTATTTGTAAGACCGTTTTTATGGTTATTTTATAAGTATGGAATGTATTGTTTAGCTATAGATATGATTTTTAAGGTAAAATGTCCATAAAGAGAGAAAAAGTTTTAATTAAATATCGAGAGGGTATAACTAGAGTCACCTAGCGGTAATGTCTACAATCATATATTGGGACGACCCTGTTTTATGGTCTAAGGCAGAGTCTTAGAGAGAAATGACCTCTGATTGGTTGGATAGAATAAACTATCACTTGGTACCGAGGGATGATAATGATTTTAGTACTTTCTATAGGATGGAATATCTAAATATTTGAATTAGCATAATTTAAGGGATGTATTTAGAAGTTAGATGCTTAATCAGGGAATTTCACAATTCAGTTCCGAAGTTTCTATTGTCGTGTTCGGTTTACTAAGTTCCTAAAGTTCTATTGTCGTGTTCGGTTTTACTAAGTACCAAAGATGCTATTTTCAGGTGTATAGTCGAGCGGGTTTTAAGGGAACGTATTAGCGGGTATAGACGAGCAAATTAGTATATATTTTCGGACACATTTATCTCTTTGATATACCTCTTGTGTAGTGAATCCTTTGTTTCTTAAAAGTGTAAAGTTAAATTGTGGGTTTTAAGTATAATTGTTGTTTTACCTATAAGTTTCAGGGTTTTAGTGTTTAGACTTTTCAGTTTTCGGGGATTATCATAAATTAATCTTTGGGTGATTAAATTACAGGGTTGTATTGAATTAAAAATAGTAATTTTTATCTGTTCACAGGGTTTTAAACATTAAATGGGTAATGTTTGGATTCGTACAGTAAACGCATTTAAATAGAACAATCTCTCTTTATTAGTTAGCATAATACATATTTTGTATTAGTTTTACAGTCTTTCTTTTTCTTGTTCAGTAACTTTTCTTTCTACCTTTCTTTATAATTGTTGTTAATAGATTTATAAGTTGTTGTTTAAACTGGGTGTTGTTTTATTGTAACAATCAATATAAAGGGTTTCATTAACAAAGGTTGAACGGTTCGCTCTCGCGCCCTAAAGACGCGTCGCTGCAACGTTACAGTTAACATCATCACCTGGATATTGCTGTTTGGTCGACATTGGTAAGTCGTTTGGTATTAACAGTAGATGCAACTAACAGAACGAAACGACGTGGACGTTATCATGAAGAACTCCATCATCTCCAAGAGTGCTCTTGCTATATATTTGTCTTAGTTATTTATACTAGTAATTCTACCCTTATGTGAGAGGACCAGGTCTGGTATCCTCGGTCAGAAACGCTACCATTGATAACGAATAATGTTTATTATAGTCAGAACGCTACCACGTAATTAACTAGTAATTAGTGATATACCAGATCAATCCTGTCACAACGTTAAAAAAACCAATCAATTTTTTTCCGAAAAATTCTAATAGCTCTCTTCGGAGCATAATAATCTACATAACAAAAAATTGCAATGTTGCGAAGGGTGGTGTTCAAAGGTTGAAAAGTTGCAAAATGCACTTGATACATATCTTAAACAACAGAATTCTTGAATTGAATCACTATGATAATTAATCATTTTTTTTTGCATTAGCTGTAACAAGGGTTGATTTTTAAGGGTTGAAAAATTATGAAATTGTATTTCATAGTATAGGATAATCATTATTTAACTAATCCAAACCAAATTTCACCCTATCTTAAGGTTTACAATGTTATTTTATAATTTTTTACAATAAGGGGTTGTTTTCACCCCTAAGAAACAATCAGCGCTCATCGGCATGATATAAAATATAAAGTAGAGGGTGAGTTTAGCCTAATCTCAAATTTTTATGCAAATCGATCTAAGGCGAAATAATTTTTTTAGAATTAATATTTTTTTTACATTAAGCTCTAACAAGGGTTGCTTTTTAAGGGTTGAAACATGATGAAGCTGTATTCCAAAGCACGAAACAATCATTATTTAACTAATCGAAACCAAATCTTTCCCATATTCAGGTTTAAAATGTTATTTTATAAATTTTGACAATTAGGGGTAGTTTTCACCCCTAAAAAACGTTCAGCGCCCTTCGGTGCGATATAGATTTTGATTTGTGGGCTATTTCTTACCTTCTGTTAAAATTTCAAGTAAATCCATGCTGGACGAAAAAATTGCAAGGTTTTACCTTTTTTTGAGCTTCATTTCCTGTACTAAGAGCCAATGTTGCTTTGTGTATGTTCGTTAAATAGTTCATAACCATTAGTATTTTTACTGAGAATATAAAAGTTTTACGTTAAGTTAATCACAAAGTGGTTAGTAAATCAAAAGCGCTGCAAGTGCAAAATATTTATCAAAATTTATAAACACTAATGGCTGTATCCACCAATTTACACGTCAATCGGAATTAGTTAATTCTCCAATTTAATTAAGTTGCATATCCATCAAGTTTTTATAATTTAATTTGCATAATTTATTGACATCATCAAAATCATTTTGCATTTGGGTGAGAACAAAAATGCACTTATTGACATGAATCAAAGACCAAAACGCAAAGAATATATTTTGCGGCTTGATGAAAATGGATATTTTGAAGTAATTTTACTTCTTTATTATTCCACAGGAGGTTTTGACACTAGGCAAAAAAAACTACTTTTCGATTATCCTTGAATAATACAGTGTGACCCGTAAAGCCCGCATCACATAATATGGGATTTTTTTTTATTAATAGCTTTATTCGAAATTTGACTTTGGTATCAAGTTCTGCTTCGATCGAGATGAATTAAAACAAAAAAATAGTAGTCACGTGATTCGTATTATCTGTCAAATTTTAATTTTTTCCAAAAAATAATTTCTGAAAATATCGAAAAAAGTTATTAGAAAAAGTTTTGTTAAATGCAGTTTCTAGCCCACATGCAAAATTTCAGTTGCATAAGATAATTTTGATTTTTACCTACCACTAAAATTTATTTTCCACTTAATGAACACTTTACTGATGACACCGTGTTCTTTTTTGTCTCAATATTAAGGTGAATTACTTTCAGACACAAACTACGTTTTCAAAAATACTTATTTTATGAAGTTGCCTTATACAGGGTCAAAAACAAATGAACTTTGCATTACAATCATGCGATCAAATTTTAATAGCCCAATTTTGATTTTGTAGAAAAACACACATTTAATATGGCGCTACTTTAAAGAAAATGTATCTGAAATAATGCATTGTCAAAACTATGGAGGACTTGAGGTAGGAGGCCGATCGCAATGCATTGGATTCGGTCCCAAATTAGCATCGGTAATTCAGCTTTACGAGTTGCCATAAGATGGCGCTCGTGTTCGAAGTGGGCTATCAAATAAATGGTTTCTTATGGACGCGATAACTATTTTTATTTAAATTAGTTCTTTAAGGAACAAATAAGGACTTTTATGAATTTACACTTACTTTGATATACTTATTAGTAAACTCGGCCTGTATAAAGTTCCAACGATGCTTCGTTTTTAAAATACAGGAACATTCTAGCTAGAATGTTTTACCTTTGGAGCTAGAAAGATACTTATTTGGCTGCGTTTCATCTCTGAAGAAGATCCTGTCTTACACCCCGACACAAAGCAAACTCTACTTTTATAAATTGTACCATTATTCATTATAAATATGGAAATTAATTACAATACAACGTTATTTGTCTTGTCTTGCCTTCAAACGTTATTTGTTATTTCGAAAAATAAAATGTCAATTGTCAAAAATAAAAGCACAGACAAATAAAGGGTTTTAGTAAAAGTTAAAAACTATGGAGGATCTAGTTTTCCATATTAAAAACGAAGAAGAAGAAGACAACATCAGCCCACTTCGGACGCGAGAGCCATCTATCGGCCAACTAGCGAACTAACCAAAAAACCGGGACAGAATTTGAAAATGCTGCCATTGTCGATCGGCCTCCTACCCTATAGTTTTCCATAGTCAAAACTAAGAAGTTTTATGTAGGTTGCGTTAAGTCTTATTTTGCAAAAGTGGTGCAATTTACAATACATGGGTAAAAAAATCAGAATTAGCTTATGCAGCTAAAATTTTGCATGTGGGCTAGAAACTGCACTTAAAAAACCCTTTTAATAACTTTTTTCGATACTTTCAGAAAGAACCCCACTGCTGAATTATTTTTTGGAAATAATTAAAATTCGAGCGATAATGCAAATCACGTGACTACTATTTTTTTTGCTTAATTTACATCTCGATCGAAGCAGAACTTGATGCCAAAGTCAAATTTCGAATAAAACTATTAATAAAAAAAATCCTATATGATGCCCACTTTACTGGTCACACTGTTATGTCAAAAAACCAATTTCTCTTAAAATTTGTATAAGCATGTTAAAACTAATAAATGTATCTGTAGATCTCTAAAAAATCACTTAAATCGGAGTATAAAAGTAAAAATAAAAAAGTTATAAAGGAATCCCGGTCAGAAAATCCCAGTCAATACATCACGATCATCAATATCCCATGCCGAAATATCCCATACAAAAAAAACCCATGGCAAAAACATCAATCTACAAAAATATCCCACAACAATAATGTCCTATTACTTACATATCTTAATAACCTAAACTAACCTAATCAGAAAAAGTGCTGTTTAGAGTGGGGGGCCTACAAAACAAACAAAATATATTTACGAAACGTGTATATAAATCCCTCCAAATTAAGGTTTTTACCACCTTTCTGATTGATAATAAATTCTAAAGGCATTTTAAAATATCATTCACTAAAATCTAAATCACGATAAGTATCAGTATTTATTATAGAATTAAAATAATAATAATAATAATAATAATAATAATAATAATAATAATAATAATAATAATAATAAATGCCTTTCAAGGCCGTAGCCAGGGGGGGGGGGATCAAGGGGGATTGATCCCCCGAAATAAAAAAAAATTGCGTGTGCTTAAGACCACACGACAGAAGTGAAAACTTCAACAAGGTGAAATTAATAATATCAAATACAAGTGTAATTTTACTGCATACGAAAAAAGATATTTCCTAAAATTGAACAACCCTTGAAAAATGCTAGAACATACCTGAGACGCAACAAGTGTCTATCTTGTGATCTTAAACACACAAACAATGCACACTGTTTCCACGTCGATACTGAATGCGACTGATGCGGCATGCTCTTTCATATAACGTTCATTCGGGTCAGTTCGGATTGAATATAGGAGTCGAATTCGAGCGTAACACAGCCGAGCGTAACGCGTGACGGCTCAGTTTAATTCAGTGCCCACAAAAGTGCTAAACGCGCCTAAAGAAGTTTTCACTTCAAAAAGATATTTCCTAAAACTGAACAACCCTTGAAAAAAATGCCAGAACATACCTGAGACGCAACAATTGTCTATCTTGTGATCTTAAACACACAAACAACGCACACTGTTTCCACGTCGATACTGAATGCGACTGATGCGGCATGCTCTTTCATATAACGTTCATTGTCGAATTCGAGCGTAACACAGCAGAGCGTAACGCGTGACGGCTCAGTTTAATTCAGTGCCCACAAAAGTGCTAAACGCGCCTAAAGAAGTTTTCACTTAAAAAAATATATTTATTTTAGACTTTTAATAAGTATTAATGAGACTGCAGTTATATATACAGTGCGCCCGTCTCACTTTGTTGTTACACAACATAATAGTTAATCTTATTTAAGGGCTACAATGGCTGCAGATCGCCTTAATGGTCTGGCTTTCCTATATGTCCACCGTGATATAAACGTTGTTCTTTGCCTAACCGTTGGCTGGCTACCCGCTCGCCCGGCCTAGACGTTCGAAAAATTAGGAACAATGTTTTATAACTAAAAACAATTTTATTCCCCGGCAACTCCGGCAAGTTAAACTAATTTTTAACAATATTTTTGAAGTACGAACCATATTTTTTTTTACATTGACTTGACCACCTTAAATTAATTACTGGTTCATAACAAATGTAGATGTAAACAAAATCATAAATATTTTCTCTTCTAAGAACAGGAAACTTGATTTTGTAATTTAGTACAAAGTAAGTAGGTATAGGTACTTCAGATATTTTTTTGTTCTTATTGTTCATTTTTCGTTTTCATTCTTATTATGTTTTTGATCTCATTATTACATAATATAATTTATTATATTATGACTTAATATAAGAGACATGTTAATTAGTAAAATAAATAGTTTATTATTTATTTTGTCGACCGACCTTTCAAATTTTGAATTTCTTTTAAATTAAAAGAGTATTTTAAAGTCTGGCATCTGGCAATCCGCAGATTAAGCTTTACGGTTATTTTACCCAAAAAAGGGCGTGGCACCCAAGAACTTTTCGCATGCGGCGCAGTTCCCTTTCGCCCCCCCCCTCTAGAACAAATTCTAAATCCGCCACTCGAACAATCCCCCCTCGAAATTATTTTCTGGCTACGGCCTTGATGCCTTTTATTACAACAAACAATAGATAATTTACAAAATAGTACATAGAATATGTGGTAAAGTAGATGCGAGGCGCAGTCTAGCCAAAGAGGCTACTCTACTGAACCCCGATCAGCTTAAAAGATTAAATAAATAAAAATACAAAAGAGTCAACACTAAGCGTTATCACACCCAAATACACCAAAATATATTAAAAAATTCAAAACTAAATCACTACACCCAAACAAAAAATCAGTGCTGTGGTAAAAACATTTAGAATAAAGAACAATCTTGGATAAATCATTGAAGTATTCTAGAAATTTAGTAAATATTTTTTGTAGAGTAATTTAAACTTATTGTAGTTAAGTAAAATAAGCTCGCCAGGTAAATTGTTATATAACTTAATACAGTTGTATGTAAACGATCTCTGAAACATGGCACTCTGGTGATGAGGAAGAGTAATTTTATTGGAAAATCTTATATTACGTGAATGTATGTTATCCCGAAATTTGAACTTATTTTTTATAGATAGAGGTAAAGCAGGGTTGTTCAAGATTTTATGAAAAAAAATTCCCAAGTGTAGAGTTCTGCGATTGTGCATTTTAAGCCACCCAAGGTCGTTAAAGGTGTGTGAAACATGATCGAATTTTCTCAGACCAAAAATAAGACGTGAACATGTATTCTGAACATTCTGTATTCTATTCCTATCCAAAATATCTAAACACGGTCCATATATAAAATCGCAATAGTTAAAGCTAGATAAAACAAGAGACTCGCAGAGCATTTTACGCAAACTATAATTGAGAAAATAACGGTTACTATACAATATTTTTAAAGTCAGATTGGACTTCTGTAATAAGTTTTTAATATGCTCCTTGAATCTTAGTTTTGTATCAATAATTATGCCCAAATTTTTTATCGACTTAACACTGGGAAGCTTAATACCATCATACCATCAAGAGTTATATTAATATTTTCATTTAAGAAAGCTACATTATTTTTGTTACCAAAAAGCATTAAGAACGACTTTAAAGGATTTAATTTTAGGTTATGTTGTAAAAAAAGCGGTTTAAGTGTATTTAAATCTTCGTTAATTAAATTTGACGCGGTTAGATAATCATCAAGATAAAAGTTAAAGTAGATCTGTGTGTCATCTGCGTAAGCCTGAACTTTGCAATGCTTTAAAGATTTTAAAATATCAGATGTGTAAATTATAAAAAGAAGCGATCCAAGGATAGATCCTTGTGGTACGCCTGAAAGAATTCTAACTTTGTCTGATAAGTTATTGTTATAGGAGATTTTTTGACAACGGTTAGTAAAATATGATTTGATAAGATTTAGAGAAGGATGTAAGAAGTCATGATATTTTAGTTTAGCAAATAAAAGTTCATGATTAAGGGTATCAAAAAATCTAAAAGAATCAGAATACTATTTAATTTCTTATCAATAGCCGTCATTATATCATCAGTAACGTCAACCAACGCTGACGTTATAGGTTTGACTGACGTGTACTATTTACTAGTAGTACAATTGTTTGTCTTGTGACTTTCTTGTAGGGGCTTTTCGGCATGGGATATTTGTGATGGAGATGTTTTTGTAGCGAGTTATTTTTGTTAGGGTATTTTCTATTTTGGGGTATTTTGGATGAGATAAAAATGAGTGGGAAATTTTTTTCTGGGATTTTTTGACCGGACACCGTTATATAGCCATAAACGTAATCCAAATTTTATGCTGCCCATTTTTTTTTCACGGGAGTACCTATATAACACTTTTATTTTCTTTAATTATTTGTATGACATATTATTATGTATTTTGAATATACTATTATATTCTTTGAATATATTATTTAAATATAATTCACTAACATACTTATGCACTAATGTAATTATAGTGTTTAGGTATACTTTTTTGCTATAGGCTAATATTATATTAGCCGTAAGTTCCTTATTTAAAATGTTTTTTTCTTAAGGTATTTTGAATAAGGGTGGTTGTATGAGCAGCGCATGTTGGATACCGCCACCGTTTTTATAAAATAGTGCAAAACTTATTTAATTGGTAAATTAAGGCATTTATTGTTATTATTATTATTATTATTATTATTAATATTATCATCATTTTTGCCATTTTATTATATTTGGAAATTATCCCCTTTAGAAAAAAATTGATAATCCAATTAATTATTACCTGTTAAGGATAGTACCGTGTTAAACATTCCATTGGCCAATGAGGTTCCCGTAGTTTCATCGCCATGAGTGGATAAGAATTCACCAAACACTATGCCAAACGCTGCTAGTGGGAGAGTACTGTTGATCTACCAAATAAATAATTTGTATTAGATTTAAAAATTGCATCATCAATTTCTTTGGCTATTCGGTGTGCATAATGTTTTCACCAAAGATCTCTATAAAAGGTCAATGGTTTTTATAGTAGTAATAGTAGTAGTAACATGTTTTATTCAGCAAAAAGCTACAATTAAATATTTTTTAATACATTTTTTAACACAGTTTTATAAATTTATTTTTAAATTTTATAACGCAATTTTCTTGTAACAAAAATAGACAGAGAAGTTAAACATTTTGCAAATTGTATCAAATAATACGTATCATTTTGTTTTTTAATGAAATGTAATTTTAAAGTTTTTTTTTAATAGTTTTAATTATTTGAGCTATTATATTCTATCAAACCTTTATTAAAAATACACTTAGGCTAATGCTTTAAACACTCTATCCACATAAAAAATTGGATTAGTTCTAGTTCTGTGATTATGATGGTCATAATTGGGTAATTTTCACGAAATTGTTCCATTTAAACTCCCTGATCAATATTATCACATTCTAAGAACAAAATATAGATTTCCATTTATTAAAAATAAAGAAAACAACTACTTTGATAAAAATACGTAGCTCTTTGGCAATATTTTTTTCATTTTATGTAAAATTTTTAATTAACAGTATGTGAGACCTCATGTCCCAGGTCGACTTTCTAAGCTTTTAGCCTAAGTTTCTTGCTTTGAATAAGAATTATCTAAAATCTAAAAATATTTTATAAAGGAGAAACTTAAAAGTCTTATATATGCTACCGGTAATTTTTATAAAACGTATTTATAACTTAAAAATTTCAAAATTATACATGTCCCCTAGTTTAAGTCTCACTTTTATTAACGGTCCATTTAATATTGATAAAAAATCACAGATGGCACGAAAGGAGCAAATAACATCACAGCGCGGCGTCGGGGATTAGTTAGTGTTCGGTCTTCTTTTAGGATGGTTCGTTGACCTTGAGTTACCGAGATTTCTAGTAACGAAGACAAAAAGTACATTGTCGTCAAGTATACCGTGTCACTTCGGTTAATAGTAAAAACCCAGGTAAAAAATCGCATTTATGTTTGAATTATTATTTTAATTACTTAACATGTGCATGGATTTATATGAGTAAAAGCTAGCAATTTTAAGAATGTTGAAGTGCTTGTTGCGGGATATTGGCATAAAATCCTCACCTCCGTTAATCTCATTCCCGTTAATGATACTATTAACGGAGGTGAGAATGATTAACGGACGTGAAATTATTATTTTATAATATACTAATATACTTATGTATAGTCATGGCAAGAATGAAATATCAAAGCACTGAAAAAAAAGAAAAATCCAAAATAAAAAATCCCGAGAATGCATATAAAAAGAAGTTATTAAGAAATAAGGAAAATATGCCTAACACCCCTAAGAAGAAAGTAAAGGAAATACTTAAGGGTCAACAAGTAACCCCGGAAGTGAAAAAACATTTACTTTTGGGTGTTGTTTTAAAGGATCAGATTCAAACTAATTATGGAGAACAACAAACCTCTGCCGATAAAAGAAATTTTGCGCGTTGCATATCTGGAAAGATTGTCAAGAAGTCCAATATGTTTAAACATAAATTACGATATTCAGATGTCTACTCTGATTCAGAAGATGATAATTTGCCTTTATAGCCATGGAAGGAAAAACAAAATGTAGAGAACACTAATAATAGGGAACTTGACAAAAATTTTAAATGGGGAAAAAATTCTATAAATCATAAGTATAAATTGTCATAAAACATATGGCAGCAAAAAAAAACAACATATTTCTTCCCAAAAGACCGCTAGCAAGATTTAAAAATGCCCCAAACTTCAAATTATCCCAAGCGGGTAAACACGGGTCGTGACGTCACGAAGTATAATTCGTGTGTGACATCCACGAAATAGGTTATAGGTTGGCAATAAATTGAACGACGTTGAGAATTTCACCTTAAAACAACAATACAATAACAATAACACACGGCAATCCAAATGCAAACTCGGTAGCTCGGCCACTGGTCAGGATGACGGATGACGGAAAAATCATACTTCCTGACGTCATCGGGCTTGGCGCGCTTAAAAGGTCGTTTGAAATGCTTTTGACACGCGCGAAACTTTAAAGAATTTTTACCAAGTAATTACTGATTTTTAAGAGTAATAATTGGGGAATATTTTTTAGTTATTAATGTTAATGATTTTGTTGTAGTTAAGCTATGTAGTAAGAAGTGGTTTAAACATTTCGTTGGTCTAGTTTTAGAAGTTTATTCAGATGATGAAATAAGTTTATGCAAAAATGTGGATTTAATAAATTTATCTTCCCCGAAAAAGATGATATTTCATAAATATTACACAATGAAATTATATTAGCCCTAAGTGAACCCACCATTAATAAGAATAGTCAATATTCTTTTATTAACTGGCCCAATCTCAGATGTTTCCCTAAACTATTTTTAGTAGAATTTTAAAGAAAATTCCGATTGTTATAATTTTTTACTTGTTCACTTCCATTATTACTATTACTTATTTAGCATTTTCTAAAAAAATATAACCCCTATATAGAGTTAAATAAATTTGTTTACTGAAAATTCGTTTGAGTTACTTAGTTTCTCACCTCCGTTTATAATATCTCACCTCTGTTAACTGTACTTTTGGTTATCATGGTTCTTTTCAGAAAAAAAGGCGTTCAAGGTTGACCCGTTTTAGCATCTTATTATCTGATACAATCAAACATGCCTCTGCAAATTTTGTGCAAGAAATATGCAATTTTTTAATTTCCATTGCAAAATCCACAATCTCATGAAAATGACCCAATTAAAAGAACAACATTTTTTTAAACAATCATTCAATAAATTAATTTTAATTTTATGTATAAAATAATAAATAATAATATAAAATATACATAGTAAACAAAGAATTAATTTTCTGACATTAAACAAATCTAAATTTTTTAACATCAAATTGATTTTTGTCTATTTGTCACAATTTAAAATAATCCGCAATGCCTTATTTTGTAAAATTTGTATTTATTTATGAAATATTTCCTCACGAACAATAAGGAAAATGTGGTAATATAATAGTATTAAATACAGTTTTTTTTAGAAAACAAACTTAAATTAGAAACTAATTCTTTTTAAATAACCTACTTTTCCGGCAATCTTCGATATGATACTTTCAAAATAAATTTTAAAAAAATTAATTTTGAAGCAATAATTATCCCTAAATATTTAAAACTGTTTACTAATTCCAATTTTTCACCATCAATTACAGCATTTATATTTTGACAATTTAAATTATTACCCATAAAAATACATTTAGTTTTTGAAATATTTAATCTTAATTTATTTACTTTTAGCCAATTTAATAACTAGTAGTTAGACCATTAAAAATATTTAAAACATTAATGTAAATTAAAGTTTCATCAGCAAACATTTCGTAACTTACATTTTTATCATTTTAGAAACATGGAGTTTCGATACTTACAGCAATAATAGTAACAGCTATAAAAACAAAATAACCATACACACTCATTCCTTTACTTTTTTCACAAATTACTTCATTTGTTGATGTTGTTTTAATAGACATACTTTAACTTAATTTTTTGTTAATACCTTTATTGATTTAAATTTTCTTTTGAATTTTTAATTCAAAATTTGGGTAATCACATATTGTATGAAAATAATATCTATACGTTTTTGATCTCTTTATATAATATACACTTTTAGAAAGTTAATACTATTTCAATATTTGTATCTTTAAAATAATACTTATACAGGGTGATTCACGTTGTATAGTTATCATTTCTAAAATTTGATAGGAGACATTACTGACTTTGAACTTTTAAAATAATGTATTATTATGTTGGAATCACTTCCGGTTATACCAGAAGCTATGGCCATCTTTGGCATTTCAAATAGAACACCCTCTATATTATACTAGCTTTTTTGAATACATTATTAAAACTTAAAAAATTAAATTAAAACTTTTGTTAATAATAATCTACAGTGTCCGCAAGAAAGTCCGCATCAAATGGGATTTTTTTTTATTATTAGGTATAGGTAAAAATTGAAAAAGCAGTTAGTTCTTGCTTACCTAAAAACCAAAAATGACGTATACTGAAGCAGCTGCACAACTTGCGTTACCTTATTTATCAAAATATCGAAAAACTTAATTCGAGAAAGTTGTTTATTTAGGCATTTTTAGCGTCTGTCCGAAATTTTGACAGTCTAATACAATCTTTATTTTTTGCCAGATTCTTAAAAATTTTGATCAACCCTCGTAGATTAACTTGTATACATCGATGTAAAACCATTTGCCTTTACTTCATTTGTAATCATAATGCAATTTTATGTAAAATTTTTGTTTCCAATTATTTATTTTGCTTCAAAAACTGAAATTGTTATTGATCAGTATGTAATGTTTGATGCAAAGTTTATCTAATTACATCAGTTTTGCCAAAACCGACGTTTCTCATTTTTCTTAAGTTAGTAAACAGATGTACAAAAAGAAAATATTAGGAAGCTTTCGTTGAAATTTTAGGATCAAAAAGAATAAATAGCTCGAAACATTTTATTCAAAAAAAATATAGTTTAATATAATTAATTTAATTTAATATTAATTAAGTAAAATTTCAACGAAAGCTTCCAAATATTTTCTTTTTGTACATCTGTTTACTAACTTAAGAAAAATGAGCAACGTCGGTTTTGGCAAAACTGATGTAGGTAATTAGATAAACTTTGCATCAAACATTACATACTGATCAATAACAATGTCAGTTTTTGAAGCAAAATAAATAATTGGAAACAAAAATTTTACACAAAATGCATTAAGATTACAAATGAAGTAAAGGCAAATGGTTTTACATCGATGTATAAATGTTAATCAAGGAGGGTTGATCAAAATTTTCAAGAATTTGGCAAAAAATAAAAATTGTACTAGACTATCATAATTTCGTACAGAGGCTAAAAATGCCTAAATAAACAACTTTCTCGAATAAAGTTTTTCGATATTTTGATAAATAAGGTCATTTTTGAACCTATTTTATTAAAAAAGTCAAATTTTACAGGTAACGCAAGTCGTGCAGCTGCTTCAGTATACGTCATTTTTGGTTTTTAGGTAAGCAAAAACTAACTGCTTTTTCAATTTTTACCTATACCAAATAATAAAAAAAAATCCCATTTGATGCGAACTTTCTTGCGGACACTGTATACCTATCTCTTACCGTTGTTGGCTCTTTGAAGCTAAGAAACCTAAACATTGAAAATTTTGATTACTTGTTATTAAAACATAGATGTTTATATTTCATAACTTCCGTGTCGATGTGCATAAATCAATTTTAGTAAATGGAACATCCGATGTTTTATCCTACTAGCGCGTAGAAAATCCAAATTCCTATCTAAATGTCTATTATATCACTACCCATATTTTCTGTCGTTTTAGAATTATGAGCAATTAAAAAAAATCCTAAAATCTATGTTTGTTCATAAGACTTTATATTTGTAAAGTGGGTTTTGACTGTGATTTTATACAAATAAAGAATCTAATTTTGAATAAGACACCATAACTAAGGTAAGTATTAACTTAATAATTTTAGTCAAAGCCTATTGTAAAAAAATAATGTCTTTCTAGTTTCTTTACAAATGACGAATAGTGCCCACCAATGCCCACTAATTCCTCTAATCCCGATGTTAAATTTCACTTTAAATAAATAATAAAATGTATCTTTGTATCTTAAAGTCTGTAAATTTAAAAAATGGAAATTTATTTGACAATTTTCCTAATATTTGAATAAAAGCCAATAACCGAGTGTCTAATTAAATACCTACCTAAATGTAACTTTGTTTAAATAAGTAAATTCATATACAGTGTCCGTAAGAAAGTCCGCATCAAATGGGATTTTTTTTTATTATTAGGTATAGGTAAAAATTGAAAAAGCAGTTAGTTTTTGCTTACCTAAAAACCAAAAATGACGTATACTGAAGCAGCCCCAAGACTTGCGTTACCTGTCTAAATTAACATTTTTAATAAAATATCTTCAAAAATGCCCTTATTTATAAAAATATCGAAAAACTTTATTCGAGAAAGTTGTTTATTTAGGCATTTTTAACCTCTGTAAGAAATTTTGACAGTCTAATCTCCAAGCTGTGATTTTGGCCGGATAGTTTTACCACTAAGGCCACCCAAACGAAGCAGAAGAAGACAGTCTAATACAATTTTAATTTTTTGCCAGATTCTTGAAAATTTTAATCAACCCTCGTAGATTAACTTTTATACATCGATGTAAAACCATTTGCCTTTACTTCATTTGTAATCTTAATGCAATTTTGTGTAAAATTTTTGTTTCCAATTATTTATTTTGCTTCAAAAACTGAAATTGTTATTGACCAGTATGTAATGTTTGATGCAAAGTTTATCTAATTACATCAATTTTATCAAAACCGACGTTTCTTATTTTTATTAAGTTAGTAAACAGATGTACAAATAGAAAATATTAGGAAGCTTTCGTTGAAATTTTACTTAATTTATATTGGATCAAAAAGAATAACTATTAATCGCTCGAAACATTTTATTCAGCAAAAATATAGTTAAATATAATTAATTTAATTTAATATTAATTAAGTAAAATTTCAACAAAAGCTTTCTAATATTTTCTTTTTGTACATCTGTTTAATAACTTAAGAAAAATGAGAAACGTCGGTTTTGACAAAACTGATGTAATTAGATAAACTTTGCATCAAACATTGCATACTGATCAATAACAATTTTTTGAAGCAAAATAAATAATTGGAAACAAAAATTTTACACAAAATTGCATTAAGATTACAAATGAAGTAAAGGCAAATGGTTTTACATCGATGTATAAAAGTTAATCTACGAGGGTTGATCAAAATTTTCAAGAATCTGGCAAAAAATAAAAATTGTATTAGACTATCAAAATTCCGTATAAAGGTTAAAAATGCCTAAATAAACAACTTTCTCGAATAAAGTTTTTCGATATTTTTATAAATAAGGGCATTTTTGAACCTATTTTATTAAAAATGTCAAATTTGACAGGTAACGCAAGTCGCGCGGCTGCTTCAGTATACGTCATTTTTGGTTTTTAGGTAAGCAAAAACTTACTGCTTTTTCAATTTTTACCTATACCTAATAATAAAAGAAAAAATCCCATTTGATGCGGACTTTCTTGCGGACACTGTATTAATAAAAATATATTTAAAAAAAAGGCATTTTATTTTCTTATGATTATGCGGCCGCCCCTGCACATAAAATATATTGTCTTCATAATAATGTAGTTTTTGATTAAACTGGTGAACATTACTGCAGTCTCGCGTACGCCATTTTGTTCGCCGAGCAAAGCAGTCAGCAAAGCCGCGGTCTGCTACTTTACACTTTAACCAGTAGTCAATAACGTATGAATTTGGCCTGCCGGCAATATAATGTCGCTCCAATATCGATATGCATTTTGTTGTATTATAAATTAGGAATTAATATAAAAGAAAATATTTAATGTTTATAAACATAATATTTTTGAAAGCGTAAATTAAATCGAGTGTAAAGTTTAGCGGTATAAATTGTTAATTGGTACCTCAGCGGTAGAACGGCAATTCATACTTAGATTGCAAACCGTCTAACTCCACTTTTTATTATAATTTCGATTTTGTGCAAATAGTTAATTTTGTAGAAGTCAGAATCGTTTTTTTGCCCTCCTGTAAAATTTCTATTTTTGGAGTTAGCCGATTTGCAATCTAAGCCATCGATATGGCAATATTGAGACAATTTGCAGATACATGCAATGTTGTTAACTTGACTAAATATTCATTGGGCGAAGGTTTTTCCAAAACTATTCAGCTTAATAAAAAAATTACCTCGAAAATAACTTTAGAAAGGAAATTTAAAGTATAGCAATCAAGGCATTATTTAACACAATAAAGTAAACTTAATGCCAAAATAACGTTTTATTTTAAAAGTAATACCTTTAACACAGTTTGTATTACAGTTTTAATTGCATTCTTTTTGCCACCCTATAACCCTTTTTCTTTGCCCCTCCCCCCTTAAAGAAAATCCTGGATCCGCACCTGCGGAAATTCTAAGTTATAGAATGTACGCATCTATTTTTAAGTAAAAACCAATAAAATTTTAAATGTTTAGCTTTATTACCGTGCGAGCAAAAATTATTTGCATCAAAGAGGGCTTGGATTAAAAAACGTAGGGCTTGGTTTAGATCACAATGATATGGGGAAGATATATCTAACCAAATTTGAGTTAAAATTTTGTCAAATTTATACTATGACATGATATGCCAAACTAATGAATAATAAAATAAGTAGACAAATACAAACTTATTTTTTGGAATACTTGCACTTTATAAGGAAATACATTTAGCTGCTTCTTATGAATAGTCCTGCATGTTCCATAAGATCTTCCCACTTCTTGGGACAGGCATCTTATACAATTTGTTGGAGTATTTTGCATTATTTCACGAACGTTTGCAACAAGTTCTTCTGTTCTTACAGATGGTCTTCCTGCTCCTTTTTTATGTTGTATAGAACCTGTTGTCCTAAATACAGCCACGGTTCTTTTTAGGCAATTATAAAAATCCCCATCAATAAAAGCAACGTTAGGAAAATGTTCGTGAAAATCGTCCATGCACAAACCCGGATTGTATTGCTACTCACCATTTACTCTTACCCCGTTTCGAAAATACGCTTCAACCATGAATGTTTTGTGCTGTTCCGTAAAGCCCATTGTGTGAATTGTTTAAGAAATTGGAAAAATTAGCGATGAATCAAATTACTTGTAACGACTGTCAAAGATGACGGAATAACTGATTGATTGTTAATTCAGGTAGTTACTGACACCCAACAGGTATTAAGCTCTACGGCTAAGCATTACGTCCTTAGATGCAAGGCCCTCTTTGATGCAAATAATTTTTGCTCGCACGGTACCTAGTTTTAATGTTACAACTATCTTCTCGTCATATTGTTACATAAAAAATTAATTAAGATTATTAACAACAAAAGTTACTTAGGATTTATTAGGTACCTATTCAAAAAAGCTAAAATATTCCATATGTATTCTATTTAAAATGCCAAAACTGGCCATAACTTCCAGTATAACCGGAAGTGATTCAAACGTGACACTATAATATTTTAAAAGTTTAAAGTTGATTATGCCTGTTTCAAATTTTAAAAATGATAACTTTATTCCTTACGGAGATCTTCTAAATGGCCACTTAACGTAAATCACCCTGTATAATCAAATATACAAATATGGTATTAGCTCTTGTACCCCCGCGAATAACAATATAATTTAGAAAATAATGTGTACCTATTTAAGCCAGGCGGCGAATCTTACCTACTTTGGCAAATTCCATGCCTTTGTTTATATTACAAAATCTTATGAGTAAATATACGTATTTATTATATACTTACTTGGCTTTGATGTAAACGATGCTAAAAATAATGTATTTTTAATCAACATTTTGGCCATCAAATGTCACCGAAATTTTCGAAATTGGGACATACAAATAAATTCCGTTTTAAACATAGAGTAAAGTCGGAAACAATGACGGACCATTTTTTCAAAATTCATTAAAATTACAAATTTAACTGTAGGACGTAAGTAAAACACGATAATAATTGGGATCCATATGTATTTTTTAAATATCAACATATCGCAAAGCTGGAGAACTAAAATATGTTTGCTAAAAAACCTCAAACACTAAACGTTGCATTTGGCAAACTCACCCACACCATATGGGTATGACACAGAGTGTGCTTATGTACCGGGTGGTCAAATAAGCGAGGACGTCGGCTTTATCTCGGAAAACATTAATCGTACAACTTTCGGAAAGATTTTTTTATGAGTAAAGTGGTCAAGAGAAATTGCTGGAAATTACTTTTAAGTTCCTCATTTCGCCGCAAGGGAGCACAATTAAAAATTGTTTTTTAAAATTCTAAATTTCTCCGAAAATTCCCATATTAGGGTATAACTCTGATTACATCATTGGAAAGCTTAGACAATTCTGCATCATTTTGGTTTAAAGGCTCATTGGCGTACCGACCTTGATAAGAGTGGGAGAAGCTATTGAATGTGTAAACATTAAAATCGCTGTAACTTCTAAACGACTTATCCAATTTTCCTAAATTTAAGCTTGTTTGGAAGGGGAAAAAAAGTATCTTCAATTGCCGTATCCAAACCATACGGTATAAGTGACATCATAATCGAAAAGTAGATAAAATTTACAAGAAAAGATGTAAAGACCGCAGTTCGATATCTTTGTTCGTTTCAGAGTTATTGCCAAAACAATAATTTTTAATACAAATTGTGCCCTCTAGCAATTTTATTAGAAACTATCGTGTACCATTAGATACGACAATTGAAGGTACTTCCAAACAAGCTTAAATTTAGTAAAATCGGATAAGTCGTTTAGAAGTTACAGCGATTTTAATGTTTACACTTTCAATTGCTTCTCCCACTCTTATCAAGTGAAAGTGTAAACATTAAAATCGCTATAACTTCTAAACGACTTAACCGCTTTTACTGAATTTAAGCTTGTTTGGAAAAAAAAAACGTAAGTAACTTCAATTGTCGTATCGAATGGTACAATATAGTTTCTAATAAAATTGCTAGAGGGCGCAATTTGTATTAAAAATTATTGTTTTGGCAATAACTCTGAAACGAACAAAGATGTCGAACTGCGATCTTCACATCTTTTCTTGCAAATTTCATCTACTTTTCCATTATGATGTCATAGTTATACCGTATGATTTGAATTTTCGGGATAAAATCGAAAAAACTGTTATTATTATTGCGCCCTCTAGCAATTTTATTAAACACTATCGTGTACTGTTGGATACGGCAATTGAAGATGCTTATTTTCCCCTTCCAAACAAGCTTAAATTTAGTAAAATCGGATAAGTCGTTTAGAAGTTACAGCGATTTTAATGTTTACACTTTCAATAGCTTCTCCCACTCTTATCAAGGTCGGTACGCCAATGAGCCTTAAACCCAAACGATGCCGAATTGTCTAAGCTTTCCAATGATGTAATCAGAGTTATACCTTAATATGAGAATTTTCGGAGAAATTTAGAATTAAAAAAAAAACAATTTTTAATTGTGCCCCCTTGCGGCGAAATGAGGAACTTAAAAGTAATTTCCAGCAATTTATCTTGACCACTTTACTCATGAAAAAAATCTTTCCGAAAGTTGTACGATTAATGGTTTCCGAGATAAAGCCGACATCCTCGCTTATTTGACCACCCGGTACAGTGTGACCAGTCCGCATCATATGGGATTTTTTTTTATTAATAGCTTTATTCGAAAATTGACTTTGGCATCAAGTTCTGCTTCGATCGAGATAAAAATTAATCAATAAAATAGTAATCACGTGATTCGCATTATCTTGAATCAAATTTGAATTTTTTCGAGAAAACAATTCAAAAGTGGGGTTATTTCTGAAACTATCGAAAAAAGTCTTTTTAAATGCAGTTTCTAGCCGACATGCAAAATTTCAGCTGCATAAGATAATTTTGATTTTTTACCCATATTTTGTAAATTGCATTACTTTTGCAAAATAAGACTCAACGCAACTAGTGTTGCCGCCGAGACGAGAGATTCTCGTCTCTCGTCTCGTCTGGCCCTCTCTCGACGAGACGAGAGAGATATTTTCTCTCGAATAAAGCTCCGAGACGAGACGAGAGAAGTACCCTCTCTCGTCGAGAAATTCTCGTCTCTCTCGATCTCTCTCGAGCAAAAAACTTTACTTTTTTGAGCTTTTTAAAATTTTCTTAAATTCCTCTTTGCAAAAATATACATAATGTCTATATTTGGACCAGCGGGTTTCGAGTTATTTAACTGCAAATAGTTACATTTAGTTAGCCGTGCCTGGCCATTCAGAATAACATATTATTATGACGTTTTATCGCTGGATAAAATTATTTGCAGTCAAATAACTCGAAAACCGTCGGTCCAAATATGGACATTAAATATTTTTGATAAGAAGAATTTAAGAAGATTTTAAAAATCTCATAATAGACAGGGTGTCCCAAAAAAATATCTTTTTAATTTGCCGATTATGTGACACTTACTGTGACAGACATACAGTTCTGAAATTAGCACAATAAAAATGTTTGTGTAAAGACCGAAAAACTTTTATATTAACTTTTTTGCTGTATGTCGTGAAATAAAGTCCGCAAAGGGGTGGTAAATTATAAGGAAAAACCCAGTACGATAGACCATTTTAAATTAATATTTAATAGAAGTTATATAGGTACCTAGAGAGATTTTACATATATGAAATATGTTTTTCATTTACATATCTTTGTTCAAATTTAAGCATACCTATTTGTAAAATTAACTATATTGTTCTTTTCAATGTAACTGCGCAGGTATCTGCGATTATTTTAGTAGGATTTCATGTTTGACGATTAATTTGTACAGTTTTTTAATAAAAATTTAAAATAAAAATTTTGCACTTTAAATGAGAGTTTTTTAATTTTAATATTATCATTACTAATGCTTTATCTTGTTAAAAAGTTTGTGATACCTTAATAAACTAATAAAAAGTTAGTTTTACAAATATGATTGAATTTGAACAAAGATATGTAAAATTAATTTGATTTTGATTAATTTATAAAGATCTTTAGGATAAATATAATTTTTTTGGAAGATAATAAAAATGGAAGATAGGGATATGTGAGCCGTTTTGCTCTAAGACAGTTAGATCTGTCGAAACTCAAAAATTACATTTTTTAAAAGTCAATATCTTGGAAATGGAAATTTCTTACCGTGCTGGTGTTTGGGAGCACCCTGTATAGACAAAAATAATTTTATAAGATCGAGGCACCTCTTAACCCTTAATAAGCTTCGTCAAAAGTTTTCCGCTATCTTAGTGGTACAGGAGATATTATTGACCTTTGTCGCACTAATTGGCCACCCTGTAGTAAATACCAAGCAAAGTTTTAACGCATTTAGGTTGGGTTCTGTCATATTTGACATATATTGCACACATTTATGTCAAATATGATAAAACCTAACCTAAACGCGTTAACATTTTGCTTGGTTTTTACTATATTTGGTTTAAATCACGAGAGAAGCGAGACGAGACGAGAGAAGGTCGCCTCTCGTCTCGTCTCGCCCTCTCTCGGCGAGACGAGAGCCCCATTTTATCTCGTCTGACGAGACGAGACGAGAGAAGGCCTTCTCGTGGCAACACTAAACGCAACCTACATAAAACTTATTAGTTTTGACAATGCTTTATTTCAGATACATTTCCTTTAAAGTAGCGCCATATTAAATGTGTGTTTCTCTATACAAAATCAAAATTGGGCTATTCAAATTTGGTCGCATGTGATGCAAAGTTTATTTGTTTTTGACCCTGTAAGGGGTAACTTTATAAAATAGGTATTTTTGAAAACCTAGTTTGTGTCTGAAAGTAATACACCTGAATATTAAGACAAAAAAAAAACACAGTGTCGTCAGGACGAAACCGACACTGTCACCGAAACTAGATTTTTTGGCCGAAACTACCCGAAACCGAATCTTCGGTCGGTCTCTATAAATTAATGATGACACACAGTATTATGGCATAATGGTTGAATTGCTAACTGTCAATAAATCTTCTTTTACCTTTTCGTTTTGTCGACAGAACAGGTTATTTTGGTGTTTCTAACGATTCTCCAAAAATATGATTATTTTATCACACATCAACAATTTGTTTTGAAAATACCTCTCTAACCAGAAAATCAAATTGAGAAACGTCAAAATATTTATTGGGGGCAGGGCATATTCTATACAGCTTTTCATTGGCCAATAATAAGAAACTTGCAACAGAAAATCTCTTTCGATATCTTAAATTTTGTTTCTTGTTGCTTGTTACTTAAAACTTAATTGTGTCGCAATCGATTTGTTTCTTCGTATCAATTTTTTTCTCTGTTGCTTATTGCTTATCGCCTAATGTTTCTTTTGTTGTGCCCCCCTGTAAAACGATTTTACTGATATATAAGGTGTTATTAGTAGAGGCGATTTTGTGCCGTAAATTTGAAACATTCTGTAGAGTAAACTGGTAAAGTTAGAAATTCCCGGTATGTGCTGTTAGTAAGATCACATCAATATCTCCAGACCTTTTTGCCAGTTTTTTGATAAGTGTCTTTTGGCAATAGATACACTAGTAAAGAAAAAATGTGTCAAATTTTAGTAGGAAAATCTTTACAATGCTGTATCTTGGCAATGGCTGAACAGATCTCGACCAGTATTCAAGATTTTGAAAGCTATAGATTTTCCGTGATAAAAATATGGGTCAGTGATTTTTAAAGATGGTCATTTTCTTATTATACAGGGGTCGAGAAAATCATAAATATAAGATTGCTAAAATTATGGTAACTGGGTTTATTAAAGCTATGCTTTTGTTTTGTTTCAAAATTAGTCATTTGACACTTTGGGTCAATATTTCGGGACGTTTTTTCTCCTATTCGATTAAGAGCTATTTGGCAAAATATACCTTATTAAGGCGATACATCACCGAACAGAAATTTCGGTGTCCGGAGGAAATCTGCAGGCATATTTCTATCTAAACCCGTTCACCCGCTGACTAATATTTTTGCACCGGCATCATCGCTGTTTAATTTCACCGGGCATGAACAATTCGCAGAACTAGACCGCTCCAAGGGCCAAAATCTCGGCCAAAACAGTTTATTTTTGTATTTATTCAATTACGACTAATAGTCCAGGAAAATTATTAGTCCAGGAAAATTATTAGTCCAGGAAAATATTATTTTAATTTGTATGCTCATGTATATAAAGATATATTTTCGACATTTTTACTGCCAGTGTTCTTATAATATGTACAGTATCTGTTAAATATTAAAGTTTATTTACAAACAACAACAAATACTTTGTTAATTACCTACCTACCAAATTTTAACTGTAAGATGAACTAATTAACTGAAAAAGTTGTGATTTTCTTAATAAATCCAATTTAAACAAATGTATCTATTAGTAATTTGCAACATGATTAAATTATTCCACACAAAATAAGTAATAAGAAAAAAAAATAAGAAAAGCTTAAATAATTTGATAATAATATATTAATCATCCCGAGGGGGATTCCTAATTTGTAGTCTTCTTGTATATCTAGGGTCAATAATTTCAGGTGGTAAGCATTTTAAATAAAACCTTATTAAATATGGCTCCATTTTGTCTGTCCAAAACACATAATTTCTTTCAATCTAAAAAAATTGTGTAAATTTAAACATTTTAAGTCAGTATTCACCTGAAGACGACTGGAGATACTTACCAGTTGAAACGTTGTGATATGAAAAACTAAAGGCAATGGAAGTCCAAAACACATCTATTACTCATTTTAAGTCAGTTTAAACAGTTTTCTGCACTATATTATAGCATACACAATTTACCTTTAGATACGTACAGCTTATCTCCTGCGCAATCAAAAGTTACGTTTTATGGGTGAAAAAATACGTCCAAGCGCATGACTCGCCGGTCAGCTGCCTTTCTTCTGGACACCTTCGTGCATGCGCACAAACCTTGTGTTATCGGCCTGTCCTACTTTATCAACAATAATCGACATGCTCAAGATACTCTCCAGAACCGGCTCGGCCGCCATTTTTGTTGTTGTGTTTTAAGGTTTCTCTGTGGATTCGTTGTAGTTTTCTTAGCTGACGTGGATTGTGGGTGTTTAATATTTACGGATTTCTAGTTTTTGTGTAGTTTAGTGAATTGTGTTTGTGCTTTTAATGACTCCGATTGGAATATAAACAATGACAGTAAGAGCCGTTGTATTATTTTGTTATGCCGAAATAGGTGTGAAATATCGGGTATTTCATATTTTTAGTAAGTATGGAGTAGTGATGTATCTTGATATATAACTTTATTTTATTATGAGCAATTTAAACACATCTAACTAGGCCTAGGCTACACAAATAAGGTATGAAAATAATGAGAAACACACACCAAAACATATTATTATCCCGATGCATGCAAAGAAAAAAGTAAATACCTAGTTTACCTAGGTATGTTTATATTAATGTGAAAGTATTTTATGAGTAAAGTTCTCGGGAAAATCCTTTTTCAAATTCTTGAACAAAACAAGTTTTTGCCAAATTGTAAAAATCAATACAAGTTATATACCAACTAATATTTGACTTGAGGTTACGTAGGTACGCGATAACACCGTAGATTCGTTATTTTGCTGGTTTTGTTTGTTTTTTATATTCGATTTTGTAAGTTTTATAGTTTAATCAACTTGTTCTCTTCCTTTTTGAACCAACAACATTTTTAAACAAATTTTAAAAACAAAACCTTTAAAACAATTTTCTATACTTAAAATCATATGTTTGCTACTACTGAGAATGCCAGAAATTACTACCTTTTTTCCCAACTTGATCAAAAATTGAGAAAAAATTCCAATTTTTTTGGCAAAAATTTAAATTTTAAAGCCCGGACCTGTCTATTATATTTTCACATTCGCCAAACGATAATGTTGCAGTGCGCATGGCTAATAGCGTCTAGCTTTGTTTACATGCGCGAGGCCATAAATCTGCCAATTTCATGATTATTGTTTGCTTATCTAAAGGTAAATATCTATGCTATATAGATACAACAGAACAATACATTACATTTTACAAATTAGGTATTTTTTAAATTACAGATATTGTATAAAAGTATGGCACAATATCATACCTTTTCTACAAGGAATCCTAATGTAGTCCACAACAGAAAATAGCAATATGAATTATTGGTTACTTGGAACAGTCCTTGTATTTGATAATTATAATTATGGTTTTTCTTTAATTGTAATATGCCATTATTTATTGTAGCAAAAGTTATTTTTTTCTGTTGAATGTCCTCTTCCAGTGTTCACATTTTCGCTGTTGAAGAAGACTTTACTTCTATTATCCCTTCGTCTTGAATAAGTCCATCTGGACTAGCTGCCAAGAAGCAATGTTCTTTATGGACAAACAAACCACAAGGCTCGACTTTTAGATTTGTTCTTGTCTCAAATGCTTTTATAGGTATAGGTCTAATATTTTTCTAATTTGCAAAATACATCTAAAAATGACTAGGTACTTATCCTAATAAACGCTACCGGGTTGGCATAAGCCGGGGACAAACTGTCCCACTAAGGTTTCTTACTTTATAAATAATTAACAAATTTTTAAATAGCCAAATGATGTCAAAATTAAGTAACTTAATGGCAAAGTTGCCTAGCAATCCCTATTAGTTGGCAATTTTGTTTTGCATGTATATCTTGATTAAAGTAAATAACATGAATAAAATTGTTATTTGTAAATAACTTGAGAAGGAATAAAGATATCAAATTATAGTTTGCACCAGAATTTAGCTATTGCCATTCTCTTTAAGCAAAGTCATATAAAAATATGAATTTCCAGGGTTGTAGTGTTGCAAGTTTACTTTTATGAAGAAAACTGTAAAAAAACAAATATTGGGAAATCAACGCCCTCTAGAAGACGCAGTATCAACTCCCCATCCCGACGGCATTCAGTATTTTAAAAAGGGTAAAATTACCTTTAAAACAAGACTAAGTTGATTAAATTTGGATAGAGGGTATGGAAGATACAGCAATTTTTTACAGGATTCCCCCGCCCTTATTATCGACGATATAAATTATTAGTCTACAAAACAAATAATCGCAAAAATTATCGATCTTTCTATTTCCGTTATTAAATGATAACCGCAATAGCGCTTATTCAGAGATAAATTAAATGTTTAGTTATATCATAGTAAATGCATCCCCTAGCAGCCATTTGGAACGTTGAAAATATTTTCCGTCAATTTTTCTTGGTCGATTTAGTCAATAAATTTTTTTTTCAAAGACATATTTGTGGCTTCCATAATACCTATCCTACCTCGCCGAGCTTAGTGGGACATCCTGCATATTCCTTATTCTTAAAAAATTAGGGGTACTTAAATACTTTCAAAAAATGTCGAAATGTTTTCCTGTAAATGTAAAAGAACCAAAGTAGTGGACACTTCCCTAAAATGATGAGCAGTTGCCCATGCCCTGCAACCCTGGAAATTGTAAAGTTGCCCAAAGGCCGTGGCGTCGGATCGGCATCTTACCTTGTAACGGTGAATGGTTTTTGCTGGATTCTTTTCTCCCCTTGACTTTCTAACAATTAACATTTTGTGTCGAAGACTTTTCCTTTTGGATTGAAATTGTTCTTTTTGTTTCTTTTTTCCCATATTGATAGGAAAATAAAATATAAATAATAATTAATCCGTATGTATACCACCGATCGCACTAAGTAAATCACAAAAAATATAACACACACATATAAGATTCATAAGAATATATTTTGAAATGAGAATACCTACTTACAGATCCTCGGATGAAAAAAGGTAATGTAAGTTTATTACTAATAATAATTATTTAAGTAACCTAACAATATTAGGTACTTATTTACAATAATACATTATAAAGGTGTAATGAAATTTATGAGATAATCCCATAATTATTATTATTCTACCTAACAATAAACCATGCATCAACCATCAACCTCAACAAAAATAAGAACCCCTAATAAAATGTGTACGGATAATTATTATTCTTTACATGGAAAGATATGCACCTGCTAATAATAAATTCCTAGTTCCTATTATTTTCTTTTTTCTTCGGTCGGGCACCGAATATTGACAAGGTCAATCGCGTTGCCAGCGTTTCGCCAAGATATGATTAGTGGGCTTGTCTCTAAAAAAGAACGTAGGGCGGAGGACATTTTCCGCAAAATCGTTTTTCCAGGATTTTGAACAAACTATTTACTTTTAATTTTTCATTTTTTTACCAACATGTCTAAATTAACACCCACTAGGGCGCTATAGAGCCTGTTTTTTAAAATATATTTTATTTAAAAAAATATAAATTCAGAAAAAATAGTTTTGGGCTCTATAGCGCCCTAGATAAAGTAATTTTAAGCTACTTTTATATATAATAATTTTTTGATATTATGCATATTAACGAAGAAAATTTGGAAATAAAAGAATGATAGGTATAGAATCCCCTTAAACAAAAAATGTGTCAAATTATTCGTGGGAAACTATCTAGAAGGTGTAAAATATCAAATTAGTCACTTATTGGAGCAAAAGGTGGAAACACCCGTTACTAATTATTAGAAGGTTATTTTTGTGTTTTTATATTTTTTATGTTGCAATATTTTTGTGAATTTATTTAATAAAATTTGGCTTTAAACATGACGTTTTAATTTTTTTTATGTCCCTCTGAAACATGAAAATATTATACATTAAATTTAATTATTATTATTATTAAAATTTTAAAATCTATAATACTGGTAGAAATCTATTTAACCGATGTCAAGGTACAGCTTTTTAGAGATTTCCCCGAAGAATTGGTAAATTTTTTGTTTAATAGTGTATCTTATGCCAAATAACTCTTAATCAAATAGGAAAAAGAACATCCCGATATATTGACCCAAAGTGTCAAATGACTAATTTTGAAACAAAAGCATATAGCCCGGTTGGCATAGCTTTAATAAACCCAGTTACCATAATTTTAGCAATCTTATATTTATGATTTTCTCGACCCCTGTATAATAAGAAAATGACCATTTTTAAAAATCACTATTATATCACGGAAAATCTATAGGAAAAGAGCTTTCAAAATCTTGAATACTGGTCGAAATCTGTTGAATCATTGCCAAGATACAGCATTGTAAAAATTTTCCTACCAAAATTTGACACATTTTTTGTTTACTAGTGTATCTATTGCCAAAAGATACTTATCAAAAAACTGGCAAAAAGGTCTGGAGATATTGATGTGATCTTACTAACGGCACATACCGGGAATTTCTAATTTTACCAGTTTACTCGACAGAATGTTTCAAATTTACAACTTGTCATCAGTTGAATCGTTAGGAACTTTAAAAGGTTTGTAACACCTTAGGTTACACTAAAAAAATTAGTTCGTCAAAATCGGATGAGCCTTTCATAGGATTGTTAAGAACAAACTTTTGCTAGATTTTAGAGTATTCGCTAATTTTGACGAGAAGTGTATTAATTCGTAGATAATCCCGACACAAAGTAACTACTCGGATTTTCAGGCTAAAATTGCTGGTTCTATTCTTTAAGCCAAAAAGATTAAAATGTGTGTTTAAAAAGTATTTATCGCAAGAATCTTACCTTATCGTTAAGGTTGAATTCTCAACGTCATTCAATCTATTGCCAACCTATAACCTATTTCGCGTTGATTTTTTGAGTTTATTATTTTAATAACTAACATTTAAAGAAAATCAATATCGTCGGTACATTATTTAGGTAGTATCCGATATATTACAAAAATATCAATTTATTTCATTGCTAATTTTGGGAGAATTGTATAGTGAAAGAACAATGAGTGACAATGACATAATAATGTTAAAAAAAATCTTACCCGATATTTTTCGCAATACAATTCTCCTAAAATAAGTTATGAAATGCCTTGATATTTATTAAATATGTCAATTATTACCTATAGAATATCAAGTCGATACTGATTTTCTTTAAATTTTGTATAAAAGCTAGAAAACATAAATAAATCTACGGGAAATAGGTTATAGGTTGGCAAGCATGTTGATACTGCCGCCTTAATAATAATAGAAAGCGGATTTTACGATTGTTTCGCGATTACTTTTTCTATTTCAAAGTAGTAAACAAATATTTCTATGAGATAGTTTGCTTGGTAAAATCATATTAAAACAAGAAATATTGTAAAGTAAAAAACTATTTTATTAAAATTGTTGCTAAGGGGACAAGTAATGGAATTTATTTAGTTACAGATAATAACATATTTGGTTATTCAGACATGAAATACTAAAACTATTTCTTTACCTTTGACTTAATAATAATAATACTACTTTTATTACTTAGTTCTACAACATCAAATAAATATTTACATTTTACAAAACTATATAATATTATTATAAAAAATAATAGGCCATACTTGCAGCATCCCATGCAAACATGGGCGCTGTTGAGACCAAAAATATAATAAATAAACTAAATAATTACAAAGAAAAAAATATTTTAAAGTACCTATTAAAGAAGCAGTGGCGCAGCCAGAATTTTGTATTAGGGGGGGTTTTCAAAAAAAAGAACAGAATTTCAAAATTTTAAAAACTAAAATTAAACCAGGCTCGATAATTTTTGAAACCAAAAAAAATAATAGTAGAATGAAACCCATTGCAAAAGGAAGAGAATAATAATATAACAAAAATGAAAGGAAAAATAATTTACTAGCGATTCGAGGTCGAGAAGTGGAAGGGGGTGAGTTTTTAAGGGTAGAAAACGATTTATCTCGATTTCCGGCAAAACTAAAAGTCCTATGGAAAAATGGCTAATGGCAAAGTTGTAGGTAATAAATAGGTCTACAACTTTCGTATTTATACTTTTTTCACATAACCTCAAAATTTATGTGAAAAATTCAAATAACCAAGTTTTTGGTTTTTTATTTTTATCTTTTACAAGAAAAATAAATTTGTTGAAAATTTACCTTTTTATGTCCCAAACACACTGTATTTTTTTTGATTTAAAATATTTATTTTTTCACCTTATTTTGACTTAATATCGAAAAAGCACCCTGATTTTCAATCGAAAATTCTCAGGTCAAAATATCTGCTTTTTTAAAAAAAGTCGGTGGGCTTTTTGTTCGTTGAAATCTCTGCTTTCTGATGGTGTAAAAAAATATACATTACTATGGTAAATGTTCTCAAAAAATGCAAAGAAACGAAAAAAACTCGA
Organism: Polydrusus pterygomalis; assembly: GCA_963969555.1. NCBI lineage: Eukaryota > Metazoa > Arthropoda > Insecta > Coleoptera > Curculionidae > Polydrusus > Polydrusus pterygomalis. The sequence continues at coordinate 31,531,434 of OZ018375.1, read as the reverse complement.
ATCCGATTTTTTTTTAATTATTATGTACAATTTTGAGCTATTTATTAAAATTTATACTTTAATTACTCAAAAAACGTAAGATTCCATGTTACATTGATAAACAAAAAAATTACAAATCCATAAAACATAAAGATCGCAAAAAATATGAAAAAATTGTTGTTCTAAATATAATTATTAAAGGAAGGGTTTAAAGGAGATTTTATTACATTTACCATAGTAATGTATATTTTTTTTACACATCAGAAAGTAGAGATTTCAACGAACAAAAAGCCCACCGACTTTTTTAAAACAGCAGATATTTTGACGTGAGAATTTTCGATTCAAAATTAGGGTGCTTTTTCGATATTAAGTCAAAATAAGGTGAAAAAATAAATATTTTAAATCAAAAAAATTACAGTGTGTTGGTTATTTGAATTTTTCACATAAATTTTAAGGTTAAGTAAAAAAAGTGTAAATACAAAAGTTCTTTCTTTCTTTTTATTACCTACAACTTTGCCATTTAACGTTTGTCCATAGGACGTGTAGTTTTGCCGGAAATCGAGATAAATCGTTTTCTACCCTTAAAAACTCACCCAATTCCACTTCCCGACCTCGGATCGCCCGTAAATTGTTTTTCCTTTCATTTTTGCTATATTCTCTTTCTATTCCAATGTGTTTCATCCTACTATTATTTTTTTTCACTTTTTACCATTTTCACCCTGGTCTAAACCGTAAAAAACCATCTTAGTCTGGGCGTCTGGGGGGGGGTTAACCCCTAAAACCCCCCCTCGCTGCGCCACTGTAAAGAAGAATAGAGAGGCTTAAGGCTGCGCGTGGTATTAGAGAACAGAGATAGATAGAAAATAGATAGATACATATGAAAACAATTTAACAGACAAGAAAAATATATTTTTAGTTACTTAATCCGAAAAAATATAAAAATTACCAAAAACTCAGTGGCGTCTTATTTTTTGCCAATATTATTTGTTAAGTCGCGCCCCCTGAGACGTCACTAGACGTAATAATTTAGCGCTTTACGAGCGTTTTATCGCTAAACTTATCATTACCAAAATTAAATTAAAATCTGCTAAAGGATATTAAAAATATTTATAATTTAAATACCTACCTACTGGTTAAAAAAAACTTAACCCCAAATATTTCCGTTCCCCAACTTTTAAAAGTTCCTGTCATTGAAAAAATTTTTTGCACCGTGGCACCACCTACATCTTGTATTATTTAAACACATTTTTTACACAGTTGTGAAGTCAATCAAAAGGGCTAAAAACTGGCGTTTACAGGATTTACATGTCGCTTTTAGTTTTCGAAATAATTGGCCTGGGAGTTTTTATTGAAACACCCTGTATACCAAGAAAAGCAATATTTTACCAAATATATAAAAAATATTATACTCGTATATTAACACTAGATATCTTTCAGACAGTAAGTTTATTTTACTTTATAAATTTATTTACTAAATGTAGGTAGTGCGTTCTTTTTCTCAAAATATCAAATTAAAAAAAATCCATTATCCTACAACACAAACAACAATAATTAAACGAAGTCGTAACTACTCCTCAGAAGAGACATGGTAATTTAAGGGTTGGGAAAGAAAGCCCTATCTTCCTTCTTAAATTTATTTAAAATAAAATTAGTGCCTACGCGTTTCGGCCAAATAGGCCATCATCAGGACTGAGGCAGTGATGTCCAAAACACCGGGACAAAGTAGGACGCACTTTGGTCAATTTTTTATTTATTTTAATAGGCCCTACCAACTTATAAACGTTTAAGAGACTAGAATTGACAGAGTGTCACGTGACTTGGAATCCATTTTGCGAGAAGAATTAAAATTTTTACTATACCGGGTGTTTCTCAGATATTAAGATAAAAAATAAAATTTTGAAATTATGCATAAGAGATGAGTCTGCATTTATTGGCATAATTTTCAATTTGTTAGCACTTCCGGTTTGACCGGAAGTGACCTTGACTTTAGTATTTTAAATGGGACATCTGTATATTTTTACTTATTGAGATTCAGCATAACATTCTGAGTAAAATGACACCTCACTTGTCATTTTTTGACGTGTTAGGTATAACATTTTTATGTTTATTTTTTATTTTCAATCTAGAGTGCCACAAATTAATTAAATCTGTTAATTTATAGTCAAGTAGTATATGAAAATTAAAATTATGTCATAATAATTGACTTTCTAAGTTTCACAAGCGTTTAAAAAATGAAATTTTGTTTTCGTGACGTTTACTCCATTTTTCCAAATGGAACGATGGTGGTTCACTAGGATATTTAAAACAAGCATTATTTTTCCAACAATTTGATACCACACACTTATATGCTATTTTGAAATGACACTGAAAAATTTGCCTTTAATCCCAATCGCAAATTTAAAAGCGTTATGCATTATTGCCGCCCTCTCTTTTCTAAAGAAATATAAAGGCGGCTTTGAAAAACAATGGAATTGTTCTGTAAAGCAATATGGCTTTAATTTAAAGGTGTAATGTCATTAGTTTATAAAACATACAATACATACAATTTTGCGGCTTCAGAAGAATTTTTCTAGACACTCCAAAAATTAGGAGCATAAAAATTTATTCATTTCTAATAAAACCAACCATTTTATCTGATTTACAATGTAAGTTTAATAAACGAATGACATTCCAATTTTAATTTAAAACTATATTGGTTTTCAAAACCATTCCATTGTTTTTCAAAGCCGCCTTTATATTTCTTTAGAAAAGGCAGAGCGGCAATAATGCATAACGCTTTTAAATTTGCGATTGGGACTTAAGGCAAATTTTTTCGTGTCAATTTAAAAATAGCATAGGAGTGTATGGTTCAAAATGGAACTATCAGCGTTCCATTTAGAAAAATGGAGTAAACGTCAAGAAAACAAAATTTAATTTTTTAAACGATTGTGAAACTAAGAAAGTCAATTATTATGACATAATTTTAATTTTCATATACTACTTGACTATAAATTAACAGATTTAATTACTTTGTAGCACTCTAGATTAAAAATAAAAAATAAACCTAAAAATGTTATAACACGTCAAAATATGACACGTGAGGTGTCATCTTACTCAGAATGTTATGCTGAATCCCAATAAGTAAAAATATACAAGATGTCCCATTTAAAATACCAAAGTCAAGGTCACATGCGGTCAAACCGGAAGTGCTAACAAATTTAAAATAATATGCCAATAAATGCAGACTCATCTCTTATGCATAATCTCAAAATTTCATTTTAATATCTATAAATACAGAAAGGTTATAGGGGTGAACGTCTTTTGAGAAGGTACCTAAGTAAGTAAAGAAATTGCTCGACATCATCTCCATTTTTGTAAATATCCATGCGAGTTATCTTTTATAAAGAAAACCTTTTATTTAATGTGGTTTCAACCTGAACTGCTCTGCAGGTTGAAAGATTCTTTCTACTAAATGATTTTCGCTCAAAATCGGAACCATATAATATAATACACAAAATCTTTAATACACCCCCAGACTGAATATTCCAAGGGAGTAAGCTCTGGGAAGCAGGATGGCCATTCACACAGAATAATCAATTCAATAAAATATGCCAACCTTTTGAAATATTGTTTGATTTAAGGCATTTTAAAACGCCTAACAACACATAACATAACCTTAAAATATGTCCATTTGGGAGTTTCGGTTGTATTGCTCGCTGTCTTAACTTTTCCTGATTCTAATACCTTTATCTTTGTTTCTAACGCCTAAAATTGTTTTCTTTTATTTCTTCTTCCCAAAGAATCTCATTTCTATTGTCCATGAAATAACACTAATTAAAAATGCTGCAGTAAGAACATGGCATACCATAACATCACTGTGGGTGTAGTTTTTAATAAAACCTAAAATAAAAACAAAAAAAAAATACGTTAAGACATATTTTTGGTGTAACAAAAATATAAATATGTCAACGACAAAAAGATTAACCAATCAACCGAGTGTCGTGGGTCAGATTATCCACTTAAAATTGAATATTGAAAATTTTATTTTATGATATCAAAATCAAATCCATTTTATTTCATTTAGATATGAAGTTCAGTGTTTAACCAATTTCTTTATTAAAAAGAATCAAGAAAATTAAAGAAAGAAGCAATAAAAGGCGTTTCTAATTTCGCGCATAAAAAGTTAGAAGCAGTAAGTAAACCAATGAAACAATATTATTATAGTACGACCCATATCCTGCTCTTATTCTCGGTTCTAATTTTAATTGCCATATCAAGCCATACAGGAAACGAAAAGTAATAAAAATTCGTAGAATTATGTTTGTATAAGCGGTTGTAATTACAAAAATATATTAACTTTGTTATTTTAAGTTTTAGGAAAAAAAGTTAATGGCTATTCCGAACTCACCGTTTAGGTTCACCGGAAAACGGTTGCTATAGCAACGATTATTCAAGAGGCGGTCATTATTTTACATCCGTTCATTCAACCAATTAAAATTAATAAAGACTCCTTGAAGAGGTCGTCCTAGATATTTTTTCGGCTATAAAACTAGCTAGGAGCGACCGTCGAAATCAGAATTCAATCCATTAAAAAGTAATTCTTGAAATAAGTAACTATTCCGATGTAGTCAGCCAGTGCTCTTTTAATTCTACAAATAAAAGTTATTTTCTTAAGGGTCAAGATACCGGAATTAACCACAAATAATTCTTTGTCAGTAAAAGTATTCTCAAACAATTAAAAGAATACCATATTAAAAAAAAACCGAAGGGTTCAAGCTTGTATAAATAAACTCGTGCACCATCAAGTCAAAAACCCTGTGTTTACATAAGTGTCATATGTTAGGAGGAAAGGGAGCCAAAATAGTGTTGATTTTGTTTGGACTATTATGTAAGTTTAATGAAAATTAGAAACTTTGATTTTCGTGAACTCAGTTCCATGAATAAAATTAACCAATTTTATGTATTTTACTAACATAGTCGTATGTACGAGGTAAATATAATGTTGAATTGAATTAATTTGATATTACTGATATTGAAGAAAATATGTACGCAGTACAGTTAGTTTCCCCTAATTTACGAATTATGAATATTGATATTAAAAGGGTATGCAGTACTCCTAGTAAAAGTAAAATTTAAAGGAATAGATGTTTTCAGCTAACTCTGAAACCGGTAGAATATTATAAAATAAAGTTTGTTTCAAATTGAACGTTTAGTTAGCTAAGGACAATTATTCTGAAAATTTATTAGAAACTATCCTGCAGGGATGATTAAAAAGGAATTGTGCATAGTACAGAAAATATATGTTATTTGTATTTATCCTGCAGGGATAAGTAGTATACGTAGTACAAATAACATATTTGATTATGGATATCCCGCAGGGAAAGAACAATTAAATGATTTAAAGTAAATAAAAATAGGGGAGAGCTAACTCGGTAAATAGTGCATGTTGTATTTGATTAGTTGATGTATTTCATTAAGTGTTGTATTTTATAATTATCATATACCTTTGGTATGAATCAATGAAATTGTATGGTATAAAATTTTGTATTAACTATTTTACAGCAAGTGAAATAAATGTATAAAACTCAACTATCATTGGGTTATTATTTTCATCGACCAGCTAATAAAAGAATTTAGTAAACATTTGTGTAGGTTTCCAGAAAACTATTAAGTATAATACAGAGAATAATAAAAAGAACCCTAATAAAATAAAAATATCTCGTACGTCAATCCACTAAAGCTCTCTTTCAAACAACATCTTAATCTTATAAAAACTTTAATTATCGTAGTAATTAATAACATTATAATAAAGTGGGTGGGCGGTACACGAGCTTTACCGGTGTAAATTGTTATATAAGAAAAACTCTAAATATCAATATTTTCCTAGTTACCGTTAGACCCTAGGGAACGCTATTTGCGGTTTCAGCGAAAAATCTGCCATTTTGCAGACCAGAAAACAGATCAACGCCGGCCCCGGCACCCACTAGAATACGCGCAATCCGATTAAGTTTTGAGCCATAAAAATGTTTAGAATATAATATAGTGTCCGCGAAAATAATTAAAAGCCGTAAGTAACTTATTTTAAATGTTAAATATAAGAATGGTTGGTTTACCTTACTTTTTATTGTAACAAAAGTCTGTTCAATGACCGTTGATCGTAACGTCATATTCTTCATACTTGCGGTACGTCGTAAAATAATTCAGTCAGTTTGACTTATCGGTGATAAAGATTATGATTTTTCTTGATTTACATAAAGATAAAGAGGATGCATGTGAACAAGTAAAATACAAGCTCGATTTTTCAAATTTTAAATTAGGTATTATTTTTATGCTGTTAATGAAGTCAGAAAAAAGTAGTTTTTTTAGAAAAAATGTAAAGACATTTTGTTTTTAAAAATCAATTTAAAAATTTTAATTAATTCAAATTTACTGAAAAATAAAAAAAAAACTCATTTATAGAATTGAATCATATAATTTTTTGTCTAGTGCATCTCTAGTGCATCCGTCTATAAATTTTGTTTCAGATATTTTCATCTTATTTATAAAATCATAAAGAAGAAAATATAATAATAAAGGACAACACAACAAAATACAGTTTTTTAACTAAAAAAAAGGATCATCATCATCAGATTCATTAAAGTTAATAATAAGGGGAAGAGTATCTGAAGCATGGATAAATATTTGTAAATTGTATAGAGGTAGCCGTTACTTGATGAAGATCCATTATAAGAACTATAAAAAAATACTTCGTGTATAAATCTTCACTAAATTTATTGTTATACCATAACAATTGTTTCGACACACTGTGTCTTCGTCAGATGGTTACAAATAAATGGATGATTTAAATTATCTTAAACTATAAAATTTACTCTAAATATTTACCTATTTTATTTTATTACAATTGGAAATACCAAATAACCCAACTATCTGTTATTATTGAAGAATAGGTCATTATACAAATTTTATTATATGAAAAAACCCTAACGGATTAAATTTAAATTTAACAAAGGAGAATTGTTCAGGTCTAACTGGTCATTTAATAGAATATTTGATCTTTTGCATTTGTTAATTTCCATACTTTCTAATAAATTAAGTTTTGTTGACTTATTTTCTAAATGTAAAATCTCAAAATTTTCATGAAAACTGTGTTGTTCACTATTTAAATGTATTGCATAATGGGAATTAATGTGTTTTTTATTGTAACTATTTTTATGTTCTTTGATTCTTTTTCCAAAACATCTGCCTGTTTGCCCTATGTAAATTTTTGAACAACTACCGCATTTAAGTTTATAAACACCACATTTTTGATTTTTTCCGGTTTTGGTTTTATAATTTTTGATTAATGTACCCAATTTATTGTTAGTTCTATAATCAATTTTAAAATTTTGTTTTTTCAAAAGTTTATTAACCTTGTCTGTAATATCTCCATTATATTACACAAAACTCTTACATATACTGGAGATATTACAGACAAGGTTAATAAACTTTTGAAAAAACAAAATTTTAAAATTGCTTATAAAACTAACAATAAATTGGGTACATTAATCAAAAATAATAAAAGCAAAACAGGAAAAAATCAAAAATGTGGTGTTTATAAACTTAAATGCGGTAGTTGTTCAAAAATTTACATAGGGCAAACAGGCAGATGTTTTGGAAAAAGAATCAAAGAACATAAAAATAGTTACAATAAAAAACACATTAATTCCCATTATGCAATACATTTAAATAGTGAACAACACAGTTTTCATGAAAATTTTGAGATTTTACATTTAGAAAATAAGTCAACAAAACTTAATTTATTAGAAAGTATGGAAATTAACAAATGCAAAAGATCAAATATTCTATTAAATGACCAGTTAGACCTGAACAATTCTCCTTTGTTAAATTTAAATTTAATCCGTTAGGGTTTTTTCATATAATAAAATTTGTATAATGACCTATTCTTCAATAATAACAGATAGTTGGGTTATTTGGTATTTCCAAGTGTAATAAAATAAAATAGGTAAATATTTAGAGTAAATTTCATAGTTTAAGATAATTTAAATCATCCATTCATTTGTAACCATCTGACGAAGACACTGTGTGTCGAAACAATTGTTATGGTATAACAATAAATTTAGTGAATATTTATACACGAAGTATTTTTTTATAGTTCTGATAAATATTTCCCATTCCCACACATCATTTATAATTTTATTTGTGTGTGTTACATAATTGTTCCATTTTTCCACTGTTACATTTTCTACGGCTTAATTCCACAGACCCAACAGTACGTCATTTCTTACTGGATGTATAGAACTTATTTTTGCATCATAATAGAGCTTACATTCTGACCAAACCATTTCAATAGGACTAAAGTGGCAATGATATGAAGGAAGTCTTAAAACTCGATGTCCATCTTGCAATGCTAGTTCATCCAACCAATTAAAATAAAATAAGTAGCAATTTCCAGATTACTTGTAACGTTTGGGTGGGATATGCTGCTTCACTATTATCTAGATCTGATTCTTCATTGCAAATGGTGAAACCGGAATTTGTCTTTGTTCTAACCATGCAATAAGTAATCTTTTTGACCAACTTGTATTTATTGTATTTCAATGAGCCCAGAACGGTAGGTGGCGTTATCCATGATAATAAGCGACGATTTTTCCAAGTTTGGTAACAATTTTTCTTCAAACCGTTTCTCAACATTTTTACTATTCGTCGAATCAAGATAGTCATCAGATTTCAGGCCAGACTTGAATATCAAACTTGCATTATTCACAAATCTATTATCTGAACCAGTATGTAGAATAATATACCGCACACCCTTTGACGATTTTTTAAAATCTGTATGAAGAGTATCGTCTTGCCAACTTCGCCTAAAAGGCTCCTTTACTGTATATCCAGATTTCATATAGGAAAACAGGTTTCAAGGGAATTTGAGAGTTGCCATTATTTTAAAATTATTTTTAAAATTCTACTCGTTTTTGGGATATATGGGATGGCTCTGTTAAAAAACGCCTGTTTGATACAATACATTTACTCCATTTAAATTTAATTTTTTTTTAACAGTCCGCTAATGAAACAGTGGATATTTCAACACAACACATGATTTTAAGGTTTGGTTGTATTTAGCGATTGGTAACGTGTTCACCTGTTCTATACATCCCATAAATACGCTCTCTTATGGTATGTTAATGCCATTCGAGAAGTTGTCGACCACGGGATGACAAAATTGCTACTTTACTGCGATTCTTAAAATCCACACCCTACTCTATCCCCTTTGCTTTAATTCATTGGAATCTAAAACAGATGGGTATTTATAAAATTTCATATTTATTATTTATGTTTTCACAATTCCTGCTTTATTATATCGACTTACCTTGTAAACTGCGTTAAAGGATAAAAATTCTTTCCGGCATCACTTTCTCTTTGAAAATAATTAAATAATTTTAAAATTAATACTGGTTCTTTTTCACAATACCGTGACATTTTTGAAATAATGTTGATCAGTGTCAAAAATTACAATAACACCCTTTTGACTGGTAAAAATATACGTCATTCATTATTGACGCAAATTTACTATCTACCCTAGTTCACGAATGTTAGAAAGATATGCACTAATCGTGACGTAACGGTCAGCAGTCAATAAACAGACCATACCAGCTATCTCCTAAACTGAGAAAAAAAGCTCCAGATAATAATTTATAGCTTGGATTGAAGAAAGGCCGAATAAATAGTTTACCTTTTAGATGACCAACAGCTAAAGTACATAACCGTGTATCAATAAACCCAACCTTAATGAAAGTTTTTGTTGAATATATGCCAGCGTTATAAAACCACCTGTGAATTAATCTTTATGCGTTAGAATCCACTCTTTGCAAACGCGACGCTGAAGACATTGCTGGGATCTTAGATAACTTACTCATTAGTGACCCACATATCAAACATGTCACCCCGTTAGCGAACATATACAGTGAAAAGGCTGATGGAAATTGTTCTGGATATTCTTCGGACACCACCAACGATACCAACGTTTCTATGAAGCACCGTAGTACTCCCAGAATTGCCATGACTGTTATTTTTACCCAGTATCCAGTACTCAACACCCACACTGAAAAATTGAAAATAATTTTATAATACAATAAAGAAGTACACTTTAAAAAAATAATATACAGAATGTCCTATAGAATTAAGTAGATTGGTCAAAAATAAAGTGGGAACTTCACATAAAATTGTGTTCTATGTCCACTTACCACGAGGCTACAGCCCCCCTAAACGGTGTACTCTGAAGGTGGTTTTTTCTAAATATTTTCGAAACCTTTCTAGATACAAATTTAAAATTTAGATATTTTGGTAAACTTTGTACGTTGAAAAAAAAGATGTATACTTTATTATGTCAAATTAGAAAAACCTGATATATTTTTTGAAAAAATAGCATACTTAGTACTGGGTTATACAGACTGTCCGCGGATAGGGTTTGCAATAGCATAAATGGATGAAAAATTTCATTTTCCGGGAAAAAGTCATTCTTGATAAAAAGTTTTGCTTGTAAAAAAAATGCAATTCATAAAAAAAAATTTTGATTTTTTATAGAGGGTTTGCAAAAACTTCAAAAACATGATTTTTCTCCAAGAGTAAACTAGGTACCTTTATTTTTAATTTAAAAAAAAATGCCAACTCGAAAACTTATTTTGAATAACGTTTGTAATTTAAATCCGAGATTTAAAATAAATCTTCGATTTTTTTAGTTTTTTTAATTTTAAGAGGTAAATGGACATTTTGCTGCTCAATAAAAATATTAATATAAAATTTTATTAGACTCTATTTTCATAATGGGTGGTGTGTATCCTATTTTAAAATGTTAAATGCATTCCTACCATCTTTTGTAAAAACAAGGAATTTTTTTTACCTTTTTATTACTCATGTTGACCTTAGAACAAAGGGTTTATTTAGTTCAATGTTACGGTGGGGGCCGAAAATTCTTACAACTTGGTGAAATTTATTAACAGATACCCTAACGTTTACGTCTCAAAAATGGGATTTCATAAATTATTAAGAAAATTTCAGCGAACTGATCAGAATGACGCAGCTTCCCTAATCGTATTGCAGTCTGTTGCTGATAACCCTACCATTTCATTAAGAAACCGAGCTCAAAAACTTGATGTAGTAAAAAAAACTCAAAGGCAAACAAAACGTTCCCATTTAAGCCAACTTTTAATCAAACGTTGGAAGAAGGAGACGAAGCCAAACGTTTGGATTTTTGTCTTTGGGTCGGAAACAAAATTGTAAGTGAAAACAGGAATTTTCATAAATTTATCATATTCATTGATGAATCGATATTTTCAACAAACGAAAAAGTGTCTTCTGCGCATATTAGTTACTGGAGCGAAAATAATCCCCGTTTTAGAATTCCTGCAAGAAAACAATATTACAAAAAAGTAAATGTCTGGTGTGCGATTTCTTATTATGGCATTATTGGCCCATACTTTTTCGAAAACACGTGTAACCGTGGGAGTTACCTTGAAATGTTGGAAATATTCCTTTCTGAAAACCTGGAAATATTCCTTTCTGAAAACCTAGAAGAATTGCCATTTCAATTTAGGAACGAAATGGACTTTTAACAAGATGGATGGCCTGCGCATTTCGCAATTGAAGTGAGGGAATGGCTTAATAATACATTTGGCCACAGATAGATTGGTCGGAATGGTCCGGTTCTGTGGCACCCAAGAAGTCCCGATTTAACTATTTCAGATGTCTATATCTTTGGAGGCATCTCAAACAATTAGTGTACTCCCGTCGAATTGAAAACGACGTACAGCTTATAAAACAGCGAATTGTTGAAGCTGTCAAAATAATTTTCATTGAAGAAATTCGAAGAAGTTTTAACCACATTTGTTTACAGCTGGAAAAATGTGTTGAATATGGAGGGGAAGTGTTTGAATAGCAAATTAGGAAATTATTATTTGTTGGTATTTTAAGATTTTTTTGTGTTATTTCCGGGGTCATTTCATTTGTGAAATTAAAAATACATACATATTTCTGGTAACACCAAAAATCAGTTTTTGAAACTTTTTGATACCTCTCTGTCATTGATAATTTATGTATTTTGACCGCTAATGCTGCTATCCAAAAAAAAATTCTTTTACCTCTAAAAATTAAAAAAAACTTAGAAAATCGAAGATTTATTTTAAATCTTGGATTTAAATTACAAGCGTTATTTTAAATAAGTTTTTTAATTGGCAATTTGGTCAAAAATAAAAAATAAAGGTAGTTTACTCTTGGAGAATCATGTTTTTGAGGTTTTTGCGAACCCTGTATAAAAAATCAAAATTTTCCCTCCGTGAATTGCATTGCTTAATATTTGGGCACTTGGGCAGGCTTAATTAAAATACTTTATATTCTCGTTCTTTCTCGTCCTCCTTTTTTCCCTTAGCTTCTCTTTCGTCTCTTTTTATTCCAGTACCTACTAATACATTATCAATTTTAGCTTAAAAAAGTAAATAAGTCCACTGTTTAAGTCAAGTATAAATTTAAAAGGAAAGAAATAAGACGCTTTAAGTCTTCCTGTGCTGATATATTTAAGTTAAGAAGTATACAGGATGTACTACTACATGTTTCGAATGCATAAACTTCACAAGAACAAAGTAATATAATAAAATCAAAAGGTGGATGTCGTCTTAATGGACCTTAAGACGATAAAGGGGACTTGGACAAGTGTTTAAGTGTCAACGTTTGAAATCCTTTAAACTTTCAAAAATGCCGAAAATAACGTTGAGCCTTTTTTGCTACTTCTATTCCTAAACCGTCAGATTACTGCTTAGTCTACAATTAAATCTACTCCACAGTTCTTTTTCATCACAACTAATTTTAATGATTGGTTCAATCAGTTTTCCTTACACTTCTGTATACCCAACCACAGTTATGTACCTATTTAAATAGATTAGGTGATATTTTGACAACCCTTTAATCACTTCAATGCCGTTCAAATCTTCCTCTATTATTTATTATTACGATTTTAATAACAATCAGTCTTTTACATTTATACATAACGTTGTTCAATCTTCTCATCTTTCTTATATTATTCTCATATACGTTACGATGGTCTCCCTTTATTAAAGATTCAAAGTTTCTTCAATAAACCATTAATTTATAACCAACTCCACTTTATCATCTTAAAGCTCCGTTAAGACAAGATGCACCTTTTGATGTTCCTATACTTCTTTGTTCTTCTGAAGATGTTTATGCATTTTAAACATGTAGAAAATTTACGATCTTTCAGACTTCTTTACTGAAATATACCAGTAGAAGAAGATTTAATGTGTCTTTTTCTTTTCGTTCCATTATCGAATTGTTTAATTGGAATTTTTTTTTAATGTCTACCTCTCTCTACAACCTACAATATTATAATCAATTAAAAATGCAAAAACACAAAATTACCTTCTTATAAAGGGACTATACGGAACCAATCAAAAGTTTCATTTGATTACCACGAGCGTATTAATTCGATTGTTCAATTGTATGTGGAATAATAAAATTGGATCATTTTGAATAAATAAGATTCGTTCGGTCAATACTCTTGGGTGACTTGATCATAGTATCGAATTATTCACGATTGACATATCTCTAATTTGTTTACCTGTCCTAAATATCGCACTAAACAAGGCCCCCCAATAAAACAAAATTCGACTGTTATAGGTAACAAAGGCCGACAGCACTGACAATCCAATTCTAGCTATCAAGTCAGCTCCAAAGTAAACACTCATCATCATAGCGATCTCAGTATCCTGATAGCCAATGTTGCCAAGTATCGATGGAATGATTGGATAAAAGGCAATATCTGCTGTGAAACATAGAGCTAGTCCAATGCAAACGTTAAGATATCTTGGGTCTTTGAAGAGATCCATTGAAGTTATTATGGTTTTCCTAAAATGAACGGAGAGACAACATATTTAGAAAAATTAAATACATTAAACATATCGATTGTTTAATTATAAAACGATAAGAATTACAAAGTTGATTAACGTAGAGAACACTTGCCTCAGGGGATTTTACAATATTAACGATGTTCGATTGCAATTAACCTCAAGGAAGCTTTATCAACAAGTTAAATATGTATTTTTTCTTGTTAGATACCTATTCTTCTTTATTGGATTTCTTAGCGGCTCTGAACGGAAAAAATACACACCAAGGTAATGTATTGCTATCGAATAATAGCCCTGCAGTGCATTGAACCTTCTTCTTGTGAGGCCGGGGCATTTACACGATAATGCTGAATACTTTCCTCTTTTTCTTCCTCTCTGCAACTTCTACAGAAGTCGTTAGTTGGTATTTGCATACGTTTAGCGTGTCTACCGAACAGGCAATGTCCGGTGATTACGGCAGTGATGTTTCTTAGGTCCTTCCGCTGCTAGTTAAAATTAACTTCAGTATCGCTATTGCCTGATGCTAATTATTGGTTGCCCGTTGCTCCAAAGTAAGAGCAGTCATAGATAATGGTCTTGTACTTAGTTTTTTCTGTATAGGCCTTCTAGAATAAGTCTATCATTGAAACCTGAGTACTCAGTTGTTATTACCAAGTACGTACAGTGTAGAAGAGAGCTAACTTGTATCATTCTCTACTGCATACTAATATAGGGTTTTACAAATACGTATATGAGGATCTTGATAACGGTGATATACGAATACAATTTTACCATATAAATATTAATAAAATGTGAGCAATATTATCGTTTGCAGGTATAATTTATTAACATTGATTGAGCAAGCTTTAAATTTATGTTTTTTTTATACCAATCTAAATAATATTATATATTTTTTTATTACCATAAGGATGATTTTTGCTTTGCTGCATCTCCGTTTCTCTTTGTCGATGATTGTTTTGTTTTTTCTAGTAGCGGTTCAATATATTTACGTTCCATAACTGGCTCCATCACAACATTTTCAGTACATTCTAAAAACAAAAAAGTGGTATTTGGTAATTACTAGGTACGTAATGAAAGAATCGAGAAGAAAATTATTTTGTGAAATTGTTGAGTACAGAACAACTTATCTAGGCAGCAATTTTCCTAAAATCATATAAATTTTGGATGCCGATACTTCCCCCAACGCTACTGACTGGCAATAGCCAATTACACTTAAGTAGGTACCGTGCGAGCAAAAATTATTTGCATCAAAGAGGGCCCTGCATCTAAGGACGTACTTAATGCCTAAGCATTACGTCCTTAGATGCAAGGCTTAAAACCTGTTGGGTATCAGTAACTAGGTCCCTGAATTAACAATCAATCAGTTATTCCGTCATCTTTGACAGTCGTTACAAGTAATTTGATTCATCGCTAATTTTTCCAATTTCTTGAACAATTCACACAATGGGCTTTACGGAACAGCACAAACATTCATAATTGAAGCGTATTTTCGAAACAAGGTTAGAGTAAATGTTAGTGGCAGTAAAATCCGGGTTTGTGCATGGACGATTTTTTTTTCCTAACGTTGCTTTTATTGCTGGGGATTTTTATCATTGCCTGAAAAGAACCGTGGCTGTGTTTAGAGAAACGGGTTCTATACAACACAAAAGAACAGAAAAACTTGTTGCAAACGTTCGTGAAATAATGCAAAATACGCCAACAAATTGTATAAGACGCCTGTCCCAAGAAGTAGAAAGATGTTATGGAACATGCAGGACTATTCTTAAAAAGCAGCTTAATTTATTTCCTTATAAAGTGTAAGTATTCCAAGAAATACAAGCTGCAGATTTTGAAAGACGCAGGAATTACTCTCAATGGTTTACCCAAAACTTATTGGAAACAAATGATTTATTAGACCTGATATTTTTTTCGGTTGAAGCCTGGTTCCACCTTTCCGGTTATGTGAATTCTCAGAAATCACGCATGTGGAGTAGTGAAAATCCCAATTTTTTTGTAGAGTCCACATTGCACCCTCAAAAAATTGATGTCTGGGTAGCTGTTTCCCGAAGAAGAATTGTTGGTCCTATTTTTTTCCATGACACAGTTACAGCACAGCGGTATAAAGACAATGTTTTGGTCAACACTTTCGAAAATATGAAGAGACGTGAGAATTTATGCTTGGAGCATGGCGGTGGCCAATTTCAGCAATTTATGTAATTATTTTTATTTTCTTTCTGTATATTCTTACTTTGTAAATTTTGTTAACAACAAAAATAAATTTGTATTTGTCTACTTATTTTATTATTCATTAGTTTGGCCTATCATGTCATAATATAAATTTGACAAAATTTTAACCTAGATTTGGTTAGATATATCGTCTCTATATCATTGTGATCTAAACCAAGCCTTACGTTTTTTAATCCAAGCCCTCTTTGATGCAAATAATTTTTGCTCGCACGGTAGGTATGTACGTAACGAAAGAATCGAGATGAAAATTATTTTGTAAAATTGTTGAGTACAGAACAACTTATCTAAGCAGTAATTTTCCTAAAATCACTTAAAATCTTTGGATGCCAACACTTCCCTCAACGCTACTGACTGGCAATAGCCGATGACACTTAAGTACATCACACATACGAAATAAAAGTTTATACAATGGGTCCAGTATTTTGTTCTATTGGTATGAAAAAATCTTATCTAGGTCGTACATCAAGAACATGTCTCATTGTACATGCAGATAAGCTCTTTGTTTTTAACATTTGATTCTATCTCTGTTAGATACATCTCTTAAATTTTTGGCAAAAGCAGCAAGCAACTATTCTGCTAAATGCCCTGTAATATTCTAATGTTTAGATTTACCACTATCGTAGTATGGCTTATCAACTGAGACCATCTTCATATGCCATTTTACAGGTTGTAGGGATAGCGCGGCTGGTATATTAAACAGACTTAAGCCCATTAGAAGTAGCAAACTACTTCTGAATCCAAAGAAGTGCATAGACCAAGCAGCCAGTGGCGGCATGAGCATATATCCAATAACCATTCCTAAAAACAAAGATGCATTAAAAAGTGAACGTATCTAGCCAATAAACAACATAATTCGATTGTTTCTTTGTTGGAATAAGGTCTAACTAGGTCTTTGATGATAACTGACGACAATTTACTAGCTAGTTTTTTTTAACAAGGACGGTTAAACCTATTGGTATCTCAGGACGTATATTTATCAGCAGGTCCTGCCTCTTAAACTAATTTGACACTTTTTGAATGTTCGCCTTCTCGTATGTATGTACCATTGAGGCCAAAAAATACTAGGACAATCTCATGGACTAATAGATAACATACTATAATATCAAGTTAGCTAAGTTTTGATGTATTGTGTTCCATTTTAACTAGATTTTCTATATAATAAGCGACAATGTCAGCATTAATTGTAGAACAAAAAGCTATAATTTATATGAGATCAAGGGACAAGATACTTTTAAGAAATATTGCTGGGGAATTGAGAGTAATCAAGAATATTGTCACGAGGTTTTGCGCTTCCAAGTGGTCGAAGCCTGTGTTCCCCCGCTTAATGGTAAACCCAATCGCCGGACAAGTGGGAAAACCCAGCGTCGACCGGCTTCCTCGCGAGCGTGCGGATTTGCGGATGTCAGCTACCATCTCGCAGCCAAGCAGGCATGTTGCCAAGCGCCCTGAGCCATCATTAAGAGATCGCGACGACACTTTCCCCCCCATTAATGTTAAAAGCCCAGAGTATAAAAAGGTAGGATTTCGTTTTATATTTAATTGAATATTATCTATGCCATGTTTAATTAATAAATAGTTAAAATAGTTATGATGGCCGCCTTTTAATCAAGGAACCCGGTGCCCTTGTGACAATATCATGCAAGAAAAGAAATGAAGAATTTGGGGAAAGTAAAAGAAAATTAGGTTTCGGTAGGAGGAAGATCTCGATGGAGGATGAAGATACCGAGCTTGTCGATTTTCTAAGAGAACATCCTTTCAAAACAGCCTTAAACGCGAAAGCGGGAAATCCCGTTTCCCCGGATCCTCAAAAACAGCAAGACGTTGAGCGTCAGATATAAACAACAAAAAAGTGCTGGTAAAGAAAATTGGGACTGATAAAAACAAACAGAGAAGAGGAAATAGCTCAACAAAAATAATTTATAGGAAAGCGTTTTCTGTTGGAAAAGCATTCCATTCATGCAACAATGGCAAAATTTGTGTATATGGATCTAGAAACATAATATATAATGAGAGATATACACATAAAACTAATTAAAGTGGACCATTTTTGGTTAACATTTGGGGTTGGATTAGTTCTAGGGTGCCAGGAGGTTTGTAAATTGTTCCAGGAATACTGCTGTTTATCGAGATATTCTTCTTCGACTCATGATCTTATCATTTAGAGTGGTATGTGGTAACTGTAAAGTAATACATCTTTCAGCAAGATAATGCACCAATCCATAACGTAAGAATTGCTCACGAAGTCACCTTAGAAAGCAACGTGCAGTTCAAAGAGTCGGGACCTCAATCCCATTGAGATAGTTTAGGGAGTAGTGATAAAATATATGTATACAGGGTGTTTCGATGATCATGTTACAAAATTCTAGGGTAGATAAAACACACGAAAATAAGAAAAAAAGTTCATGTGAACATGGGTCCGGAAACGCTTCTTCAGGGAGCTAGGGCCCTTCGAAGATGACCTTCAAAAACTACTTTTCGTTTTATAGCTTCGGTACTACTGCAGCTATCGCAACCAATTTTGGGACATGAAATCTAGTTCGTAGGTTCATCAATTTGAGCCTTCCGGATTTTGTCACCTTTAACCAGGGGCGTACAAACCAAGGGGGTATTTGAGTAAATTTGACCCTACTCCTCTTAGGCTTTAATTTCTTACCATTTTTATATCTGATTATGATTCTCCAATGCCTTTTACATAAAAAAGGTACTCTTAGTAAAAATCGCTATCTGTCACAGTTTCCTCCGAAAATGGCTAAATCCAATCAATAATAAATTATTGGTCTTAAACCAATTATTACGTTGAAATATGAAAATGAGGTTCAGTACAGATAGTGAGCATTATAAGTTAGTCAAATCTTTTTCTTTAATGAAAATAAATTAGATTAGAGAGATTTATTGCCTTTTCGAAATTGGGGGTATAAAAAGTAAAAGGGAACGTATACAAAATATTTCAAAAAAAAAAACAATTAAACAGGTTTAACGAGTGAGTCAAGGATAAGGCAGAGTAAATTTTTGTCTTGAAGATGAATTTACTAACGCTGTCGTTGACTGACCCTGTACGTACCAAAATAAATTCAAAATAACAATTGTTGAAAATGCCTGCCACCACGTTCAATACATGTATTACACCTACGTAGCATATTTAAATTGACGTCAGTAAAAACATCAGGCATGGTTTGGATCATTTCAGCCGCAACAGAAATCCTAGCCACCAAATCTTCCTCCGACTGAACTGGAGTTTCATATACAAGGCTTTTCATATGTCCCCAAAGAAAGAAATCCATAGGAGTTAAATCTGGGGACCGGGCTGGCCAGTTGACATCGCTTCCACGTCCAATCCAACGTCCTCTAAAACGATCATCGAGGTGCTCACGTACGACATGCTGGAACCATAGATTCCGACGTATGTCGAGGGACAGCTCATCCAATAACTCAGGTAAGGTGTATCTTAAAAAATTGAGGTACACCGTCCCAGTTAGTCGAGGAGGCAACATGATTGGTCCAATTAGACGTTCTCCAACAATTCCAGCCCACATGTTCACCGAGAATCGATGTTGGTACCCTCTTATTTGAAGAGCATGAGGGTTTTCCTCCGCCCACACATGGCTATTCCGTGAATTAAAAATACCTTCTCTCGTAAAAACAGCCTCATCAGAGAAAAGCACAAATTTCGGAAATTGGGGTTCTTGTGTACACTGTTGAAGAAACCACTCGCAAAACTCTACGCGGGGTGCATAATCATTTGGTCTCAATTCCTGTACTTTTTGGCGATGGTAAGGATGAAGAAGTTGTTCGTTAACAATCTCCCATACACGTACATGACTTACATTCATGGATTCTGCAACAGCTAGGGTACTAACACTAGGATTTTCCTCGAATTGTCGGAGTACCTCTTCCTCAAATTCTGGAGTTCGTACAGTTCTTTGAGCGCCATTATCTGGCCTCGTTATTTTCACGGAGCCAGTTTCCCTTATGCGCTGATTTACCCTCTCGAATAGCGTGTGAGCAGGTACACGCCTCTCAGGAAACCGCTCCTGATACAATCTTGAAGCGGCTCTTCCATTGCAATGAACTTCGCCATAAATTAATAGCATATCGGCATATTCGGCGAAAGTATAATCCATGATTCACTGGCGACACAATATTTTATTGACAGATTTTTGACAACTATCTGTACTGAACCTCATTTTCATATTTCAACGTAATAATTGGTTTAAGACCAATCATTTATTATTGATTGGATTTAGCCATTTTCGGAGGAAACTGTGACAGATAGCGATTTTTACTAAGAGTACCTTTTTTATGTAAAAGGCATTGGAGAATCATAATCAGATATAAAAATGGTAAGAAATTAAAGCCTAAGAGGAGTAGGGTCAAATTTACTCAAATACCCCCTTGGTTTGTACGCCCCTGGTTAAAGGTGACAAAATCCGGAAGGCTCAAATTGATGAACCTACGAACTAGATTTCATGTCCCAAAATTGGTTGCGATAGCTGCAGTAGTACCGAAGCTATAAAACGAAAAGTAGTTTTTGAAGGTCATCTTCGAAGGGCCCTAGCTCCCTGAAGAAGCGTTTCCGGACCCATGTTCACATGAACTTTTTTTCTTATTTTCGTGTGTTTTATCTACCCTAGAATTTTGTAACATGATCATCGGAACACCCTGTAGGTATGATTCTAGACCAAGAAACCAAGAACTCCGACATAAGCGACACTTATAAATATTTTTCTGCAATTTCCTTTCCTATTAGGGTTTTGCGGGTTTAAATTAAATAAATCATTTCCATAACATCTTGTTCGACTGCTAGTTCATTATAATTTGAATTGTAATTTGTAATATAGTTCATTACTGAGGTTTGTTTCACCCAAAAGGAATTACAAAGCTTCTAACATTTGTACTATATCATAATTTACACATCACCTGTTTGTGATATACTTATCCAAAGTTGAAGCTTCTTGTCAAAATATGCATTAAATGCAGATAAGGCTGCTGGTAGGAGTAAGCCAAATCCCATCCCTAAAAATATTTCATTATAAGTGATCTATTATATTTATATAAAGCTGAATGTAACAAAAAAACTGTCTTGTCCGGAAAAGAAAACCGACCTCCAGATAAGGTAGGAAGTTCAAATGTTCCACATATCTATTGTGTTCACAAGACAGGTAAAAACGTTGAAATTCCATCACTATTTTTACAATAACTTAACATTTCTAATGTTAAACTTGGAGACAGATGTTGCCCCGTTTCGCGGACTCTACAATAGTGTGGAATATTCCAAATATTATACAAACTAAATGATGAAATAGTTTTGGACTTCCATTGTCTTTATTTGTTTTAAATCACAACGTTTCAACTGGTAAGTACCTCCAGTCGTCTTCAGGTGAATACTAAATAAGTAAAGTAACTATAGGACTATTTATACTAGCTAGGTGCACTGAAGCATAACTGAGGTGGGTACAGTCATGCGTTCAGTTGGCACGCGATCTTATCCTAAGATTACATCTATCTAACAAAGGTTTCCAGATATATCTTATGTCTAATGATGGTTTACTAAAGCAGCCTGGGTTCTGGTGAATAGGAGCAGCTTCCGTGAACTTTCTTTTTCTCCAGTGTGGTTCCTTATTTAGGATTTCAGCTTCTGACCACATGATATGGTGACCATGTTTCCAGGCATGGTCAGCTGCACGTGACTTTTCGGTCTCTCCTTTTAACGTATTGTTTTTGTGTTCTTCAATCCTTGTTTCTAATGTCTCACCTATATAAGATTGGCCGCATTCGCAAGGGATCTGGTAGACGCAGTTTTTCCTATCTTTTTGACTTGTAGGCTTTGTCTTCGTTAGGTAATTGCTCTATCCACGAAGGTTTTAACTATGCCATGTTTCGTATTGTTTGAGTGATTTGATGTAAAATTGAGATACTGACCTGTATGCGTAGGTTTTCTGTATACTGAAGTTTGGATGCTGTTGCCATTTTTCTTCACGTTGACATCTAGGAACGGTAGGTAATTGGTTGTTTTCTTCTTTCTCCATGGTGAATTTGATTGTTGGTGTTAAGCTATTGAGATGATTTAGAAAATCTCTTAGTTCATCATCGGTTCCATTCCAAATAATGAACAAGTCATCCACAAACAAATAAAGACAATGGAAGTCCAAAACTCTTTCATCAATCAAGAAACATCATTGTCTCCAACCATCAAACAGTCAATATAGGTACAGACTGTTCTGATTATAAGGGTAACTTTTTAATTGGCTGAAAGCCAACACCTTTCATTGAAACCGGCAATATTCGCCACCATAGCGCTGGTAAATTTCCAATAGTTATAAATTAAGTTATTTTATGATTAAATAAAACCCAAAAGAGGTGAGTCTTTGGGGTCTTCGGGAACAGTGTATTATTTGTAAAAATTGGTGTGCATTTTCACGTGGTTTCATTGCGGAACTCACGAGGAACCTAGTGGACCTATGCATTTGACGTCTTGTCGACTTGTTATGATAAAGAGAATGAGATGTTTATCTTTCTCTATCATCGTTAACTGTCACCATATTAAAAAAGCACCCAATACGAAAATGATTAAATACTTACCTTCAAAGATACCCAAGAATAAAATGAGATGTGGTAACTTGGTTACAAATATTGTTCCGAACGTGCCAATAAAATGAAACATTGATCCTAAAAGTGCCACTTTGCGGTATGACAGTTTGTTAAGTAGAATATTTGCAACTAGTCCTAGAAAAAATACACCAGACTTAATCTACATAAAAGACATATTTATTTAGAAAGTATAGGGAAAGGTCGCCTTTGATGGCATACTTCCCATGATGGCATACCACATACATCTTTGGAATAAACCACTTTTGCGTCATCCCGCATAATTAGACGGGCGCGCGTATTGACCGTTCCAGTTGTGAGTCGAATTTCAGTTGTGACAGATGTTTTTATGTAAAGTTATTTAATAGAACAGAAACAGGTTAAGTGCCGAAGTAATATTAGCCAGTTTTTAAACCAAAAATTTATTATGTTATGTCAGAAACGTCATAAAGAAAGATGGACTAATAATGCATATGACCGTCTTGCGAGAAATTGA
This sequence comes from Polydrusus pterygomalis, assembly GCA_963969555.1. NCBI lineage: Eukaryota > Metazoa > Arthropoda > Insecta > Coleoptera > Curculionidae > Polydrusus > Polydrusus pterygomalis. The sequence goes on along the minus strand of OZ018375.1, from coordinate 31,508,262 downwards.
CTCCACTATGCGTCTGAAGAAACTGTGACAAAAGTGGTTGGCAACATTGAATTCCCTAGGGTTTTGGGAGTGTTTGCAACAGTGAACTTCCGTCAATGTCAAGTCAACGGTTCTTAAAAAGACTGCCATTGGTGCTGATGGTGCTTTATTTTGCCGATGTGTTCACAGTGTTCCCAACGTACTTTAATTTTGGAACGATTTCACCGGCAACAGAAAATATATTGCAAATTTAAAAACATAAGGTTTGCTAGGCGCCAGTTATAGCACAGGAATAAACAATTTCAACTACAAAAAACTTTAATTTGGTAAAAAGCCAATGTTGCCAAACTCATTTGTCACAGTCATAAATGATCGCTATAGGGGGTCAAAAAGTTATCTAGTAATTGTTCGTCCATCTTTCTTTATGACGTTCGTGTGTTAGGTGCATTAAATTAGAATGCACGATGTTTTTCCGATAACTATAGGATATAGATGTTACTTTGCTATGATTATTTTAAATTTAAGTTGTGGTTTTAATTTTTTATAATTTATTTACTGGAAGTGTGACATATTTCCAAGATGGCATATCCATTGGTTTCCTATGATGGCATACCTATAAATACATATAAATAGGTATGCCATCATAGGCGTCATATTCAAAACGGCGCTACTTTTACTTTTCTTTTAGATATGTCACTACTTATATGCTTTTTAAAGTTTTTTAATATGCCTTTATATTGTACTTTCCTAATAATGTTTTCATTATATTTTTAAAAAGTTTTAAACATGTTTCCTAGAATGTAATACCTATATTATTTTAAGTTTTTTTAAACAGTTCTATGTGCTTGAATTTTTTAACAATAAAAATGTGCAAACTGTAACAAAAAAATCTTTTAACATATATGCGTCCTTCAGATTTTTGCATTTTACTGGAGTATGCCATCATAGGCAATGCAGTTGGCTATGATGGCATACTTGGTGATTTTTTTCTTTTCTGTTTTTCTTACCAAAAAAATAGTTGTATATTTTTAAAGTTTTATAATGAATATTCAAGTAGTAACAAATATTTTAACATGGTTAAATGGGTTAAAACCTTTGAACTAAAAAATATATTAGGTGGTAAAAAAAGGTGCCATCATAGGCGACTTTCCCCTATTCGTAGTACCCACCTAGTGTTTCACTCTCGTCTCATTCTCGCGAGACGAAACGAGAGTGGTCCGGTCTCCTGCGAGACGAGACGAGAGTTTTTCTGCAAGAATCTCGTGAGACGAGACAAAAATATGCGAGAAACTTTAAAAATAATCCAGTTAATATCACTCGGTTAAAAAGTTATCTTTATTAGGTACCGATATTGCGAGGTGGGCAGGGAAAAATTGGGACACATTGCCGAAAAACAATAGAAAAAAGGACCAAAAGAAAAATAAACCTTTTTATTTATAAGGTTTATAGTTCTTGTCGAGCGTTTGATACAGAGAATCACTTGATAAACGATAATTGTCTCCGCGAATTAGGTATAATTATAATATTATGCCACTTTCACCGCAATTTTAAGGTGGATAAATTTTCTTACAATGTTTTAAGGAGCTCTGATAATTTGATTTGCACCCTGGAACACTGCAAGTTTTGTTTTCGGTATGATTATTTTAAAATAAACTAACGAAGGCTCGTACGGATTTGTTAGATTTCAGGCAGCTAAGGCGACAAATTAAACATAATATAAGATATGCATATAAACAATATGGCGAAAATATGGAAAATCGTATCTCGTCTGACCCATCCAACTTTTGGCAATTAATAAACAATAAGAAACATAATAAACAACTTCCAGAAGTAATTACAAGGGGTGATAATCAGTGGCGGCTTGTTACTAGTGAGTCAGGGGGTTGGTTGGTTAAAGGCGGGGGTCGGGTTCGACGTGTGGCCCAAGCTTCTTACACTGCAGCCTTCTGGCTTATTGTGCACCCCAGTCTTGTTAGAAAAGATTTGTTCCTTCTACGAGGTCCAGAAGTTTCCTTCCAAGTTTGTCGTGCGGGAGGTTATCGCCACGTCGAATGTTTCCGAAGATTTTGAATCTTTTACGGTTTAGCGCTTCGCAGCTGTATATGATATGGTAGGCGGTTTCATCCTCTTCGCCGCAAAGTCTACATTCAATGGGTCCATTATAGACTCCCATTCGTTGAAGGTGTTTTCTTAAGTGACAATGGCCTGTTAGTAGGCCGGTCACTTGCTTTAGCTGGGTACGCGTCAAGAGCAGCATTCCAGCTGATAGCTTCTTTGAGGGCCTATCGATGGCGGCCCGTGCGTGTGCCTGGCCAGGTGTACCATTCCATCGAGATAGATGTTGTTTTTGCGCCCATCTGTCTAATGTTGTTTTGGTTGCCTTTTTTGATATTCTAAGGGCGGGTTCTGGGCCCCTGAAATTTTGAGCAGATCCGGTTCTTGCCAGTTTATCTGCTTTTTCGTTGCCTTTTATCCCTGAATGGCCAAGAACCCATAGGAGTTCAACCCTGTTGTTTCTGGCTGCCAGGTCTTTTAGGTCGTTGAGGCACTCCATTGTGATTTTTGATGTAAATCGAAAGGAGTTCAGAGCCTTCAGGGCAGCTTGGCTGTCCGACAGGATATGTATCTTCTGGTCGTGGTAGCCCTTTTCAAGATTCTTTTGTACGCATGCTTGTATCGCATGAACTTCAGCTTGGTATACTGTGGCGTAGTTTCCCAGAGGGATGATGATTTCCATTCTGGGTCTTTCCCCAAATACACCTGCGCCTACTCCGTTGGCCGTTTTTGATCCATCAGTGTACCAAACTAAGCCATTGTCTAGTGACGGAGATCTTCCTTTGGACCACATATCAGGGTCGCACCTGACATTAAATGGTTTTGTAAAGTTATATCTCGCTTTCATGCGATCGGTTTGCATCTCCAAGAGCTCGTCGTTGATAAGGTCCGTGGCTCTTGTGTGCCCTATTTTCTCGGGGCGTTGTTTCCATTCCCCATTTGCTTTCATCCTAGAAGCGCTGCAGTTGGCCTCCATTTTGATGTGTATATCTAGTGGTGTTAGTCCTAGTATAACTTCCATTGCTGCGGTGGGAGTGCTTCTCATTGCACCGGTGATACACAAGCAGACCAGCCTCTGTACACTGTTGAGTTTTGTGACTGTCGTGATTTGCTGTATTTTTGTCCACCAAATTACAGACCCATATGTCATCAGGGGTCTGATGACTGTGACGTATAACCATAGCATCATCTGCGGTTTGAGTCCCCAGGTTTTCCCAAACAATCTTCTGCATCTCATTAGACACATTTTTGCCTTGTTTAGGTTATTGTTGATATGTCGGTTCCATGTCAGTTTCGCATCCAGGGTTAGTCCTAGATATTTGACTTCGCTGACTGTTTTTATCTGTTCACCAAAGATTTTTAGGTTGTTAAAGTTCCCTGCCTGTCTTCGTTTCGTGAATGGCAATGTTGCAGTCTTAGCAGCGTTGACTTTGAGGTTTACCTTCTCACACCAGCGTTGCACGATGTTTAGTGCCAGAGTCAGGGGGAGCGCTGGCTTTAAATAAAAAAAATATTAAGATGTCTATTATTTTCGAAAGTAGGTACGTGTCTGTTTTTCTAACTTTCTCGTTGTGAATTTTAATTTTATCAGCATAAGCACTACTTAAACAAGTTAAAATATTAGTTTGTCCTAGACTCCTAACATCTCAAAACTTACCACATTATAACGATGTTTTGCACTATTTTCACGTTTTTTATTTTCTCTGAAAGATGTTTTAAGTCCTGCATCCCATTTATAGTCCAATTATCATCCCCGTCAAAAAGAAGACACACGAAACCAAAAAAATAGAATTTTTGTCCTCACAACCCAGGATTTTTTATTATATATTTATTTGTCAAACTTACGCGTAAACTGTGCCTTACTTTTGCATTTTGATTGCACTTGTAGGTACCATATTCAATATTGGCAGTGGCCGCCCTGTATTTTTTAAACCAAGTTTTTCACTTAAGCTCAGAGAACTACTAAACACAAGCTTCTGGAAATCAATGACCTTCATATTTTAGACGAAATTTTCCAACTTTATAATGTAACTAATAAATAAATCAAAACAAATAAACAAAACGTGAGAGGCATCGACAGGTCGAATCGCGAGTCGCGAACAGCTGTTGGGTGAAAAATTTTGAGCTCCTCGTTGTGCGATATGTAGGTGACGTCATGCCTCTGTAGTCATAACGAGAAGTCGCGTTGAATCGGGACCAATAATCGGTCGCCCGCGCTTAGTACAATCTTGAGAGCGCGCAACTCGCTTGTCTATGATGAGTATAGCCTGCCCGCTGGAATAGGGCTATGTTTGGTTTGAATTATTATGCCCGCGCTTAGTATAACCTACCCGCTGGAATAGGGCTATATTTAGTTTGAATTATTTTAATGGATTGCTTACATACATTGCTTTATTGGTTTTTTAAGTAAAGTATTATTGGATTCTGTTTGAAATAATTGCAGGGAGGGCGGCGCCCCAGAGCCCTTCATTAACGAGCCACCACTGGTGATAATAACTTTAAAGATCATAGTAAAATTGCAAATTCTTTCGCCGAATTCTTTCAGAATTCATATGTTTTACCAGCTCCGGTCGTCGATGGGGTAACTTTTAATTCCACTGATTCTCTCTCAATTAACAGTGCTACTGAAAAAGATGAAGCCTAAAGCAACTGTGGGTCCTGATAAAGTACCGTCTTTCCTCTTACGTGATTGTGCATACGTCTTTGCAAAACCTCTTTGTAAAATATTTAATTTGGCCCTAAAAACCTCATGCTGTCCTGATACTTGGAAAAAATCCAAAATAACTCCTGTATATAAAAAAGGTGATAAAACCAAAATCGAGAACTACAGACCAATAAGTATCATCAATAATTTTTCCAAATGTTTTGAAATGTTTCTTCATGAAAATGTGTACTTCCAAGTGAAGAGTAAGCTGTCGAATAAACAACACGGTTTTGTTAAGGGCAAATCTACAACATCCAACTTAGTTTGTTTTACACAATCTGTGGCTGAAGCCTTTGATCAGAACTGTCAGGTTGATGTTATTTTTACAGATTTTTCTAAGGCATTTGATAGATTGGACCATAGAATTTTCCTTAATAAACTCAGCTCGTTTGGTATCTCAGATAATCTTATAAAGTTTTTCCATTTTTATCTAAATAAACGACAACAAATAGTGGAGTGCGGTGGCCAATCGTCTAGGCCATTGGATGCTACATCGGGTGTACCACAGGGGTCCATTTTCGGTCCTTTAATGTTTATAATATTTATTAATGATATAGTTAATAAGCTTGACGGTGATGGTCTTCTTTATGCCGATGACAAGAAAATCTATGCTCGCATTCGTACCCCGGCAGACTGTAAAAAACTTCAATTGTCCATTGACATGATATATAGATGGTGTGTTCAAAATAAATTGCCGTTAAATATCAGTAAGTGTAACATAATGACCTTTTCATTAAAACGACATACCATTGTGTATGATTACAAAATTAATAACATTACAGTGGACAGAGCTGAGACTTTTCGCGATTTGGGTGCATTATTTGACAGTAAACTATCTTTTGTTCCCCACATAAATTACCTGGTTGCCTCCTGTCATAGATCCCTAGGATTTATAATAAGACATTCTCGTGATTTTTTAAATTGTCATACACTAAAAATACTTTTTTATGCATTTGTAAGATCTAAATTGGAGTACGCTTCGGTTGTATGGTCTCCATATTATCAAGTGCACCTTAATCGCATTGAAAGGGTCCAAAGACGTTTTCTGAAATATCTAAGTTTTAAAATTGATGGTCAGTATCCTGAAATCGGTATTCTAGAAGAAGCTCTATTGCAAAGGCACTCGTTTTGCTCCTTAGAAGATCGACGTACAGTTTCCCAACTTAAATTTCTTCACAACATCTTGCATAAGTTGAATGCAGTGATATATTAGAAAACCTACAATTCCTCGTCCCTAGAACACGTCATTCCCATACTTTTTATGTACCAACCCGCGCGTACCAATATCTGTAAATACTCCCCTATTTATCGATTGTGCAACACATACAATCTGCACCAAAATATATTTGACATTTTTAGCTGTGGTTTATCCAGTATAAATCTAAATTAGCGTGTTAGTGTCTTTTTAGGCATAATTATTCCGTATCAATACAATAATTTAAGTCTAAATTGTTATCACAAATTTTTCAATTATTGTTATATTATTACCTATTTTATTTTAAATAGCCTATACAGGGTGATTCACGGTGGATGGAACGTTAGACGTTTCTGACGAACCAGTAAAGGAATCGTTCTGAAAATTTGGTCCCGTACATAAACGGACATGCTCTACCAACCTAAAATATTTTTAACAATACAGTGTTGCCGCTTCCACACAAAAATAATAGTAACTTCGATTTTTTAAATGCAACACCATATATTTTATTTTATTATCGAATCTCCCATTATTTTCTTTACAATTTTTATTAACTCTACTCTACACTTATCTCTTACCGTTTCTAAGATATAAATTAATTTCCGTTTTTTTTGTCCGAAAACGTCACTTTTAAAAATGCTGATAATTTTGAACTCTAAAACAGTGAAATCCTGAAATTTGGTAAATAGTTAACTAATACCATAGGGCTCTTTGCCATAGTCCCAAATCTTAGTTGTAATATACAGGGTGGTTGAAAAATACACTTATTCTGGTAACTTAAAAAAGTGACCATAAGTATTTTTTTTTCAAAAGTAACACCCTGTATATTATTACGGATTTGAAAAGCTGCTAAAATTTCACTTAATTCTTGTATATCATACCTGTACCTAACTAACTAGTTTAACCATTTTTTGACGTATTAAGCATGATTTGTAAAATTTTCTATACAATTCAATTTTTATTCGGTTATTAGTAAGTTAGCCATGACAAAAACTAATGTTTACGTATGTTACTATGGTTATCGTTTTGACATTTCATTAAGTTTAGATACAAGATAGAAATACAGTTTAAAGTCATGGAAGAAAACTATACAAATGCAGTTATTATGAATTTATTTATTTTATTCGGACAATATGATAGATTTATCGCCAGGACATGTATAAAGTTTAACGAAATGTACTCTAATTTACCGCCAATGAATCTTAGAAAATTCATAAAGATCCAAAACAATTTTATTAAATTTTAACTAGGTAGTCAAATGATAAAAGGCCACTAAAATTATAACTAATAAAATGCTATTTTAACAGATGTTCAAAACGCTGGCCGTTTACATCCAAACACTTTAATATGCGGGTGTTGACTGCATGGATTTCAAGAAAAATTTAGTTTTAATGTTTTTTGCATATTAATGCAAACACACATTGTCAAATAAAATAAATAAATTCATAAGAACTGCATTTGTATTTGTATAGTTTTCTTCCATGACTTTAAAGTGTATTTATATCTTGTATCTAAACTTAATGAAATGTCAAAACGATAACCATAGTAACATACGTAAACATCAGTTTTTGTCATGGCTAACTTACTAATAACCGAATAAAAATTGAATTGTATAGAAAATTTAACAAATTATGATTAATACGTCAAAAAAATGGTTAAACTAGTTAGTTAGGTACATGTATGATATGCAAGAATGAAGTAAAATTTTAGCAGCTTTTCAAATCCGTAATAATATACAGGGTGTTACATTTGAAAAATAGGACTTATGGTCACTTTTTCAAGTTACCAGAATAAGTGTATTTTTCAACCACCCTGTATATTGCAACTAAGATTTTGGACTAGGGCAAAGAGCCCTATGGTATTAGTTAACTATTTACAAAATTTCAGGGTTTCAGTGTTTTAGAGTTAAAAATTATCAGCATTTTAAAATTGACGTTTTCGGACAAAAAAAACCGAAATTAATTTATATCTTAGAAACGGTAAGAGATAAGTATAGAGTGGATTTAATAAAAATTGTTAGAAAAGTAATGGGGGATTCGAAAATAAAATTAAATATATGGTGTTGCATTTAAAAAATGGAAGTTACTATTATTTTTGTGTGGAAGCGGCAACACTGTATTGTTAAAAATATTTTAGGTTGGTAGAGCATATCCGTTTATGTACGATACCAAATTTTCAGAACGATTCCTTTACTGGTTCGTCAGAAACGTCTAACGTTCCATCCACCGTGAATCACCCTGTATACCCATTTGTTAATTGGTTCATTGTAACTGTGAAATGGTGTAAAAAAAAATAAAATAAAAATAAAATAAAATAATGCCGCTATCAATCAAAACAATCTCACATCATTTACACTATTTACATACAGACAATAATATTAGCGCAAACTACAATATTATAACACCGACATTGCTTTTTGATGTTAGGTTATTACACACACAAAATCCGAAACGAATATTACAACGAGTAAAAAAAACTTAATTTTCCACAGTGGTTTATGGAAAAAAACACAAGGAAACGTCCTGGTTAATTAAATAATATCGGTAATAAAGATATATTTTTCATCGAATGATACTAACCGGATTGTTTTAAAAGTTTATCGCAATTCTAATCAAAATCTTAAGATTTTGCGAGATTTCTTGTTCTCGCATATTTTTATCCCGTCTCACGAGATTCTTGCGGAAAAATCTCTCGTCTTGTCTCGCGGGAGACCGGATCACTCTCGTTTCGTCTCGTCTTGCGAGAATGAGACGCGACGAGACTAGAGTGAGACACTACCTCTAATATAGATTTAATTCTAATAATAGAGATAATGAAGTGAACAGTGAAAAGTTATAAAACGAAAATGAACTTTCTATCATAAATAGCATTATAATATTTTTAAGGAACCAACCATACAAAAAAAAAATGTTAAAATTGGTTTATAGGTTCAGAGAAAATATCATCAAATTTATGATATTGCGTTAATTTTGGCCCTAAGTTTAGATATAAAAAAAATCTTACCCATAAAGAAAGTCACAGTGTTAAATAATCCATTTGTCATTGTAGCGCCACTGGTTTCGTCACCGACAGATTGTAAAAAGTTGTGAAAAATAAGTCCAAAACCAGCCATGGGAACTACAGTTGAAATCTAAAAATATTTAAAAACATTTTTTTATTTTTTTATTTTACTTTACTCCCAACCAACTTTACAAGTTTATTACAGGGATGAGTATTTAAAAATAACTAAAAGTTATTACTCTATCTTAATAGGTATGTAATATATAAAAAAGATACAGTTTAAAAAAATTCGTTTTGTATATAAACGTCTGATTAACTCGTTAAGAAAGAAAATTATACTAAGAAATATTTTTTTAAATGAAATTTAAATAATGGTAGTTTTTTTAATGTTTTAATATTTTCAGGTAAAATATTATATAATATTAATCCATTATATAACAATGACCGTTTTCCAAAGTAACTGTTTATTTTAATAGTTTGTAAAAAATTAGTTTGTCTAGTATCATGTCTATGAATATCATGAACTTTTGTAAACGTTATATTAGAAATTTTTTGTTTTACAAGTAAAGAATGAATAAATATGCAAATTTTTAAATTATATAAATTATTTAAGTATATCTAGGTATTTATTCGGTTTATATAAATTTATTGTTGGTTCTAAGTGCGGAAATCTATGAATACATTTAATAACTTTATTTTGTAATTCCTATAAAGGTTTTAGTACTATTGAATTGGCTGAACCCCAAATACAAATAAGATACTGAATTTTTGAATTTACTAATGCATGATAAATCTTTTTTAAATAATTTAATGACGAATTTTAAAGAATATTCCAATTACCCGAGAAATGTTCCAATATGTTTTACATGTTTTCTCGAGCTTAAATTTTGAACAATATATTATGATCCTAAAAATTTTATGTTATCTTTGTATTTAATATTTTCCCATTAAATATTATTGGTTGCTTCTCCATATCTAGTCTTTGTTTGTCAATGTACAAAAATGAAGATTTAATAAATTTTAAAGTTAATTTATAAGATTGCAACGAGTCAAATATAATTTTTAAATATTTTTTTTTATTTAATTGGATGACCCTTATATTTTTAGCATAATAAATAATTGTTGTGTCGTCGGCAAAAAGTTTAATTTGTCCATATAATTTTAATTTTGAAATAGAATTGATGTAAATAAGAAACAATGTGGGTCCTAGAATAGAACCTTGTGGTACTCCACATCTAATTGTTTGATAGTAACCAATATTACTTCCTATTTTAACGCACTGTTTTTTATTTTTTATGTAACTTTCAAACCAACGATAAAATAAATAAATAAACATATCTCTATTACTTTTACCGTTTAATTTTAAAAGGTATAAAATTAAACCCTTAAGATTTACTTTAATTTCAAATTATTGAGAGATACCTATTCTTAAACTTTGCTTCTCATGGAGCAGATATTCTGGTTGCACTTTCATTTTAAAAATATACCTACCATAATTTCTGTTAGTATAAATACGCCAAATTAAAAAATTATTTCCTCTCAAAGAAAGGCCTAAATTAAAAATCTGTGTCAAGAGAAACAACGTTTGATTCTTTAGCTATCCAGTGAAACTTAACTGGTGATATTTAGTGGGAGCTGAACGCCTGCAAGATTTTATAGTTCTGTGCTGGGAACAGAGTAAAGCACGCTATACCGGGTAAATTTATCATGGACATAAGAAACCCTCGTAAGTTTGTCAAGGAGATAACTAGGTCGCTGACATTTAATTACCTTAAAAACTATAGTGCAATGTAAATTAAATCTTTGATGTAATTTTAACCAACCAGAGTCTATGAGTCTATGAGACTCAAATCCGATTATATTTTCTTAATTTTTTAGGAGCTAAAACAAGTATTTTGACGCGTAGCCTTTTTCGGTCTTCTTAAAGTAATGCCGGCAACACTCATGTTACCATATGACAGTAATCAGGCGCGGTCCGTGAGTTTTTTTTCAGGTGGGGCTAATTTTCATAACAAGCAAAATGCAGTTTAGTACATAGTTTAGCCGCCAAGGAATAATTATTTACCTGCAAAAAGCTTTACTAAAATTGCATTTTTGCATTGCATTGATGCATTGAAACATTGGCCAAGCATCGGTTGACTTGTGCTATAGATGGCGTAATGCTGGCATCGGTAACCTATAGGGCCATAATTGGTTCCAATGTTTGATCGCCATAAACATTGGGTAGCCAATGTTGGACCAATTTCGTTATTACTAAATTGGTCTGATGTTGGTCTAAGGACATTGGTTCAATATATAGATAGATGCCTTTCATTTGATATGCAAAGATAAAAAAAGTATGCTGCTTCCATCACATTTTGATACTTATAAATGTCTTGCATTTTGCAAATGGTATATTATTTTTTGTTATTTGTTTGGTATTTTGTATATTGTGTACCAAAACTGATTGGATCAATAAGCCAAAATTATTTTAATTTAAAAACGCTTTTGTTAAAAAGGCTATTTGCAACATCGAATTTTTTTTAAATAGCCCGCCAAGAACGAGAATGGTTTCTTCATTTAACCACCAACTTGTTCTTTTAAAGTTCGTGACCTAAACTAATTTATTTGGTAGAAACAGAAGATACCAAAGCAAGATCAATGGAAAGAGATAACCAGAAGTGCATACACACATTTGATTGGCTATCCTCGCATTTTCTTTGTGCTGGCAATGCATGGCCATTATTTCCGGATGTAAAAAGTTTTCTCCTAATCAAATAATGTTTACCTCTGGAGGAATAAGTAAGTTATCCTCAGTACTCCACAAAACACTTTTTGCAATGTAATTTTATGGTGATATTACAATTTTATCCTTATAATGTCTTACTGACAAAAACTTAAAAAGTTTTATAACAAATTTCAAATAATGTTCGACACCTTCTTTTCAAGAAGGTTTTTTTTTCTTTCCTAGTTTATTTGGTTGGTTTAGACCCCATTTAATAATTTTTTTAACATACTCAGTATGGTTTAACCTTATCAATTTTCTTCATAATATTATGTCTCTTCTACACATCATTTTTTTTATTTCCATAAAAGCTCCATTAAGGTTCTACACCATTTTCTCTTCTGCTAAAAACATTAGCACTAAATAAATTTTCTGTCTCCTGATGATCAACGTTTCTACGTTCGAAACATGTAGAAACCCCTAGAGAATTTTTATTCTATTAAATTTTGTGAAGGAAGACTTCAGGTTTTTTCTTTCTTTCCCTTAATTAACAAAGTTATATGATGTTTTAAGTGGGGGACTTTTAAGGATATATTTTTTGTCGTTTGGTCAACTCTCTGGGCATCAGAACGCAACCGATTGTTTCCACCTTCTCAGAAAACTGTCTGTATTGTTACAAAAGGAGCGATTAACATAATGATTTGAGAATAAGTTGTTATTAGCTTGATTATTAAGGAGGAGAAATATTATCAAGAAAGTATCTATTAAAGTCGTTTGATAAACCAAAATCCCTTGGGTATCTACTAGTAATACCTATGTTGTTTTGTTAAATTTTTTAAGTCATTTTTGGTATGGTATGTAACACATTTTTTGCACAAATATAATCATTATACTTTTCAAGTTTTCAAAAATATTCATATTAATGTACAACAGTCATAAAAATAAATCTGATGAATAATAGAAAAATTACACCAATCCCCATAAAGTTTATTAGCTACTTACATAAACAATGGTAGTTGCCAAAGCAATTATACAACCCCAACCTCCATCGGGTGGTAACAACTCGTATATTACACTGTCGATACTGACAAGTTTGTTAGTTCTACTTCCCATAACTAGAGCTTCCAAACAAAATATAAAAATGTTAGTTAAAATACAGACACAAAACCTTTAACAATTTGACAACTTTAGATTTTATCTGAGGATGATTCTGACAAAACCAAAAAAAAAACTTTTTATTTAGATTTTATATTTATACTTATATTATGACCACTGTCGCTCCATAAAAAAAGGACATACCTATCTAATAAACGTGATTGTCAATAAATCTGTAAAGCACTTATCAGATAAATTACATTATTACGTAGTTAAATGTCAAAATTAGTATATAATAGAATCTTTCTCAAGAGGTGTTCTAGATTGGAGTATGTTATATCGGAAATATCTAATCCTAGCTTTTATTGGCAACGTTATTTTTATTTTGTAAATCATTCTGATGAAATAATTAGAATCGACTTTAGAAATATTCTAAAGTGTATAAAACAGGGTCTGATTGGTAACTTTTTAACGAGCTTGGTCGGGTATATACAGGGTGTTCGGAAAATGCGTTAGGAAATTTTAAGTGGTGATTCTACCTGCAAAAATAATGCAAGTAGATCATTTGGCAAAATATCGAAATCTCCATGGTTACCAAGATACAGGGGTTTGAATTTGATCTTTTAGTTTTAGTTTTTCGTCATACTATATTTATTTTCGAACCAAATCATTTGATATTTGGCACACATACTAATCTCGAGCGACTATACAATTTGAAGATGAGAGTGTTTTTTAAAACCTCTAGAGCGCACTTTACCTGAAACATAAATATTATTTCCGTCATAACTTTTTTCTTTTGGTAGCTGGAGCAAAACCGAAGGTGCAATTTTAGTGGCAATTAAGAACACTATAAATAAGTTACTTCTTGATCTAGGTCGATAAACTCCGCCGTTTAGCCACTAATCGATATCAAAAGTCAAAAAGAACTCTCTATTCGCCAATTTTGAGGCCACATCGAGGTTTGGAATTATTTTTTGGGGAAGCAATTCAAAACTTGAAAACATTTTATTTAGAAACGTGTTTTGCGAATCATATATAAAATGTTTTACTTACAGGCATACAGAGGCATTTTGGGGTAAAAAAAAATGTTAACTGTTTATGCATTGTACATATACGAAACTATTTTATTCTTTTATAAAATAGAGATAGATTTAATACAATTACTTATCATAATTATAATACAAGAACAAAAGATATAAATTACCCAATATATAGATTAACACTTTCCGAGAAAAATCCATACTATATGTGCAGGTATTAAAATGTATAATAAATTGAATGTTAGAATTAAGAACGCACCAAATGAACGTTTATTTAAAAAGAAATTGAAAAATTTTCTAATTGATTTAGAACCTTACACGTTAAGCGATTACTTACATCATTAAGAAATACTAAATTTATTTATTATGGTACATGTATTGGAATAACTATAATTTTATTGCTTTTGTTCTGTTTTTTTTTGACGACATTTCTTTTTACTGGTTATTTACTTTGTATGCATATATCAATGTAATTTTGAAATAAAGATTAAATAAATAAATAAAACCTACGAAATGATCAAACAGACCTGTGGAATTCCCCGCTATTCACAATACTTAAGGATAAATAACTAAATTAAGGAATAATTTTCTGTATTATATTGCTATAAACATTCTTATCAAATCTATTTATAAGGGTACACCGTAGTTTCATGGTATTCAGTTTGATAATGTAGTAGTACTACAAAACTACAGTCACTAATATTTTTTTAAATAAAGTAATATTATAACAAAGTAAACTATTCATATTGTTTTTGTTATAACCATTTTATAAAAATGATCAAATTTAATAACTTGTGATTTCAGCCAGCTGGTTGTCCTGTGCCTAATTACAGACAAGTACAAACATTTTTAGCGGACACTTTCGATGAAATGGTAATAATTACCGCACCGTGCGCTGGCCTGCTAGATCCCCGGATTTTAACCCATTAGAATTATTTTATTTATGGGAAATGAGGTATACGAATTTAATTCCCCTGAAACCAGCCTCAAAGTTCTTGAGCAACGAACTCGGGATATTTTTAGTAATTTTAAACGTAATAACATTTATCCATGTATCCAGATCTTTAGAAAAAACAATATCAGCGATATATTAAAAAGAATGGTCGACATTTTGAAACTTAATAATAGTTTGTTATTAACTATAACAATTTCCCCTTAATTAAGAATGGTATAAATAGATATTGTTTTCAAGTTAACTTTATTCTTAAGTAAAGGGATCATCCGATATGTCGGTGTTGCCAAACACGTTCGAATTTTTACTAAAAATGTTATTTTGAGGTTATAAATTTTAAATTTATAATAGTGTCTAGTATCAAATTATAGGAAAAATTCATTTCGTTTTCATTATATTATAATTATTTTATTATTATTATTATTTTCCAACAGTAAACAATAATAAAAATAATTATAAAGTTATTTCTTACGTAGGTCATATTAGGACTAAAATAAAAAACTTTTAAAAAAACTTGAATATTAATATTGCTTTCAAAACTAACAATACTCTAGGGAAACACATTAAAAATAATAAAAGTAAATTGAACAAAGGAAATAAATCTGGTGTTTACACATTAAAATCTAATGATTGCTATAACGTTTATATCGGACAAACAGGTCGAAACTTCGAAAAACAAATGAATGAACATCATGCTAATTTTATAAAAAACAAAACAGATTTTAATTATTCTAACCCTCTGTTAGAACCAAATCATACATTTAATCATAACTACGATATCTTGCACATAGAAAACAAAAGTACAAAATTAAATTTGCTTGAATCCTTAGAAATAAATAGGCTTAAAAATAACAATACTCTTCTTAATAATCAATTGGATTTAAAAGGATCACCTCTTTTAAATCTGTTTAATTAGTCTGTAAACATTATTAAGTATTGGTTTTTTCAACAATTTAAACAACCTGAAAATTACCTGCAATTTTATTGTTACACCTAAGTAATAACTTTTAAAATACCATTTTTAAGTACTCCTTTGAAGAAGCAACTGTGTTGCGAAACATGTCGAGTCAAAATAAAAATCAGTGAAAAGAATATTAAAATTTTTTTATATTTTTTACCATTTATTTAACACAATTACTAGAATATCTAAATTTTAAGTTTTACCTTAGATAGTTTCGACAATGTTGGGTGGAAAATCATCTTCAGAGGCCCTGTAGCGCAGTAATAGGTATAGGAGAAAATATAGGACAACATATTAAATGAACTTTACAGCTTATTTTGTGAAATTACTTAATGATTGATATATTTCAGGACATGCTGTATGATCTATTTAAAAGTGTCTATTTAAAGGTTGGATAGTGAGGGACGAGTTTTGGACTTGCATTATCTTTATTTGTTTTCACATGGTTTCAACTAATATATATTTCCAGTCATCGTCGGGTGAATATTAAATAAGCAAAGTAACTACAGCTCTATTTATACTAGCTAGGTGCACGAAACCATAACCGGGTGTAGTTATTCGTGCGAGGAATTATTCCAAGTTTACATCTACTTAACAAAGGTTTCCAGATATTTCTTATATCTAATAATGGCTTACTAAAACAACCTAGGTTCTGGTGTATAGCAGCACCATTCTTGAACTTTCTCCAATGTGGTTCTTTATGGCCACAGAAAATAATTATGTAAGAAAAGCAGTAGCGGCACCATGGTTTGTAAGAAATGCACAAATCAATAGAGATATTAAATGGGAAACAATAACAACATTCATGAAAAGGAATAAAGAATTAAGAAGCTTTATGAAGGATTATGATCCAGCACAGGACGAGGAATGAATGAGGGTATACTATAAGCGCCCAAGGAACCAGCTTTTGTAATAGCTTAATGAAAATTGCTGGTGGAACATAGAAAGAATAAGGAAACAAGAAGTATTATACTTAGCAAGGAGTCATTAAACTAGACGCTGCCATACCTATAGTTTAAGTAGTTAGTAAACAACAAAAGCCTTCAAAAAATTTACCTACCACACAAGAACTTACTACACACAATACTGCACCAATACACACACCTACACTAACACAGGTAAGTTCTTAGCTTGTGACAGGATTGATCTGGTATATCACTAATTACTAGTTAATTACAAATGCGGTAGCGTTCTGACTATAATAAACATTATTCATTATCACTGGTAGCGTTTCTGACCGAATACCAGACCTGTTCCTTTCACATAAGGGTAGAATTACGAGTATAAATAACTAAGACAATTTTATAGCAAGAGCACTCTTGATGACAATGGAGTTCGTCATGATAACGTCGACGTCGTTCTGTTCTGTTAGTTGTATCTACTGTTAATGCCAAATCACTTACCCATGTCGACCAAACAGCAATATCCAGGTGATGATGTTAACAATAACGACGCAGCGAAGCGTCGTATGGTGCGGGCGGCATGGCGCGAACTGTTCAACCATTGGTAATGAAACCCTTTATATTGATTGTTACAATAAAACAACACCAATTTTAAACAACAACTTATAAATCTATTAACAACAATTATAAAGAAAGGTAGAAAGAAAAGTTACTGAACAAGAAAAGAAAGACTATAAAACTAATACAAAATATTTATATGATAACTAATAAAGATATATTGTATGTATTGTTCTATTTAAATGCGTTTACTGTACGATTCAGAAAATTACCCATTTGATGTTTAAAACCCTGTGAACGCATAAAATTAATATTTTTAATTTAATACAACCCTGTAAGTTAATCACCCAAAGATTAATTTATGATAATCCCCGAAAACTGAAAAGTCTTATAAAAACACTAAAACCCTGAAACTTATAGGTAAAAACCGCAATCATACTTAGACCCCCAATTTACTTTACACTTTTAAGAAACAAAGGATTCACTACACAAGAGGTATAACAAAAAGAGAATTATGTCCGAAAATGCATACTTTGAAAACCTGCTCGACTATACACCCGAAAATAGCATCTTTGGTACTTGGTAAACCGAACCCGATAACAGAACTTTAGGAACTGAATTGTGAATATTCTTGATTAAGCATCTAACTTCTAAACACAACCAATTAAATTATGCTACTTCAAATATTTAGATATTCCACCCTATAGAACGTATTAAAATCCGTATCACCCCTCGGTACCACGTCTTACGGGGTAAACAGTTTATTCTATGCAACCAATCAGGGGTAATTTCTCTCTAAAACCCTACCTTAAGTTATAAAAATAGGCAGAACGAATATATGCCTGTAGAGATTGTCGCTAGGTGGCTCTAGTTATACCCTCTCGATATTTAATTAAAACTTTTTCTCTCTTTATGGACATTTCAACTTAAAAATCATATCTATAGATAAACAATACATAGTATACTTATAAAATAACCGTAAAAGCGGTCTTACAAATAACATTCCTAAATAACCTTAAATTTAAAGTTGTAATAGAACGCAAAAATCTATCTTTTTATTTTAAATTATTTTTATTAAAGTGCGTTCTCACGAGTCAAAACAATATGTTTCCTTTTTAAATTCAAAGAAGGGCTCTAAAAGCTTTTGGTTCCAAGAATAAATATGATAATAAAACCAAATGTAGACAACTATTTTAAACCAACGGTTTTTCTTAAACAAATAACCAATGCCCAAGTTATACAAAACTATCGTTAAGTCATAAAGTTAATTTTTTTTATATCTAAAAGCAAAACCCAACCATACTTACCTCATTTAGAATCTTTAATACAGCACGTATTGTCGTAGTTAAGATAAACAAGGGGACTCCGTGGGTGGTCCATTATAATGAGATAATAATGAACCATATATTGTCAAAAAAATGGAAAATATAGGTAGAACCTGGATTTGTGTTTTGACCATTCTATGTATGTGAAAGTCGGATCAGTTTTATTCTTTCTTTTCCCTGCGTATCAGCTTAAAAAGTTTTTTTTTAAGTTAATCTGATTGCTGTACTTTAAATTTAAGGTTATTTAGGAATGTTATTTGTAAGACCGTTTTTACGGTTATTTTATAAGTATACTATGTATTGTTTATCTATAGATATGAGTTTTAAGTTGAAATGTCCATAAAGAGAGAAAAAGTATTAATTAAATATCGAGAGGGTATAACTAGAGTCACCTAGCGGTAATGTTTACAATCATATATTGGGACGGCCCTGTTTTATGATCTAAGGCAGAGTTTTAGAGAGAAATGACTTCTGATTGGTTGGATAGAATAAACTGTTTATACCCTAAGACGTGGTACCGAGGGATGATACTGATTTTAGTACGTTCTATAGGGTGGAATATCTAAATATGTGAAGTAGCGTAATTTAAGGGGTGTATTTAGAAGTTAGATGCTTAATCAAGAAATTTCACAATTTAGTTCCTAAAGTTTTCTTATCGGTTTCGGTTTAGGAGTTCCTAAAGTTATCTTATCGGTTTCGGTTTAGGAGTTCCTAAGTTTCTATTGTCGGGTTCGGTTTGACCAAGTACCAAAGATGCTATTTTCGGGTGTAATCGGGCGAGTTTTAAGAGCACATATTTTCGGACACATTTCTCTCTTTGATATACCTCTTGTGTAGCGAATCCTTTGTTTCTTAAAAGTGTAAAGTTAAATTGTGGGTCTAAGTAAGATTGTTGTTTTTACCTATAAGTTTCAGGGTTTTAGTGTTTTTATAAGACTTTTCAGTTTTTGGGGATTATCATAAATTAATCTTTAGGTGATTAAATTACAGGGTTGTATTAAATTAAAAATAGTAATTTTATCTGTTCACAGGGTTTTAAACATCAAATGGGTAATTTTCTGAATCGTACAGTAAACGCATGTCAATAGAAAAATCTCTTTTTATTAGTTAGCATAATACATATTTTGAATTAGTTTTCAAGTATTTCTTTTCTTGTTCAGTAACTTTTCTTTCTACCATTCTTTATAATTATTGTTGTTAATAGATTTATAAGTTGTTATTTAAACTGGGCGTTGTTTTATTGTAACAATCAATAAAAAGGGTTTCATTAACAATGGTTGAACGGTTTGCTCTCGCGCCCTAAAGACGCGTCGCTGCGACGTTATTGTTAACATCATCACCTGGATATTGCTGTTTGGTCGACATTGGTAAGTCGTTTGGTATTAACAGTAGATGCAACTAACAGAACAAAACGACCTGGACGTTATCCTGGAGAACTCCAGCATCTCCAAGAGTGCTCTTGCTATAAAATTGTCTTAGTTATTTATACTCGTAATTCTAAACTTATGTGTAGGGACCGGTCTGGTATTCTCGGTCAGAAACGCTACCATTGATAATGAATAATGTTTATTATAGACAGAACGCTACCGCATTTGTAATTAACTAGTGATATACCAGATCAATCCTGTCACAAAGTACAGCAATCAGATTTACTTAAAAAAAACCTTTTAAGCTGATACACAGGGAAAATAAAGAATAAATCTGATTCGACTTTCACATAGGTACATGGAACGGTCAAAATACAAATCCAGGATGCTACCCATATTTTCCATTTTTTTCTCAATATATGGTTCATATTATCTCATTATAATGGACCACCCACGAAAGTCCCCTTATTTATTATTCCCATCTGTGGGTTATTGTAGATCTTAGTAAGTTTATGTGAACTACGACAATATGTGCTGTACTAAAGATTCTAGATAATATTTATTACTATGGTTGAGTTTTTGCTAACAGCCCACTTTTAGGATATAGAAAAATAAACTTTACGACATAGCGATAGTTTTGTATAACTTGGACATTGGTTATTTGTTTAAGAAAAACCGTTGGTTTAAAATAGTTGGCTAAGTTTGGTTTTATTATCATATTTACTTTACAAACAAAGCTTTTAGAGCCCTTCTTTGAATTTAAAAGGAAACATCTTGTGAGAACGCAACTTCTAATAAAAATAACTTAAAATAAAAAGATAGATTTTTGCGTTCTATTACAAGCTAAAGTCAGTCCGGCGAGTGAATTCACATTTGCCATAAACCGATTATGGTAAAAATTAGTCTACAATAAAATAGACAGCGGTCCTCAAACAATTTTAACTACTTTTAGCTACATGGGCCGTAATTAAAATTTCTAATAATAATAATAATAATAATAATATTAATAACAATAATAATAATAATAATAATAATAATAATAATAATAATAATAATAATAATAATAATAATAATAATAATAATAATAATAATAATAATAATAATAATAATAATAATAATAATAATAATAATAATAATAATAATAATAATAATAATAATAATAATAATAATAATAATAATAATAATAATAATAATAATAATAATAGTATCTTGAATTAATTTTTCCACATGGTCAATACATATTGACCAAGTCTCTGGTTTAATCTGTTTTAAAGCTTCATTCCATAAATTTAAAATGCTTTCTTCATTAGTCGTTCGACATGCATGCTTGTCATAGTAGTTTTTGCAAATTCCCCACACTAATTTAATAGCATTAAAATCACAATGGTATGGAGGCAAACGTAACACCTCGTGACCGTATTTTCCCGCTAGGGAGTCCACCATGTATGACCTATCCTTACCAACAGTGTGTATCTTAATTTCAATTAACAAATCTGCTTTCAAAAATATATGGTCGTTTCTTATTCTTCTTGTGTTTAGCCAGTTCCTCATTTCATCTTTGGTGAAACTATTGTTTGGTATTTTTTCATAAACTCTTGAGTGATATGACGCATTGTCTAAAATAATGATCGAGGGTTCTTCTAGCGATTTTAGCACATATTCTTGAAACCAGTTCTCGAATATCGCGGCAGTCATATTGTCATGATAGTCCTCCACTTTCTTCGATGAAGTAAAAACTAACCTTGAATCTGGCAAAAATCCTTGTCGGCTTCCGGCGTGTATTATGACATATCTTTTTCCATTCCCGGAGGAAACCCTTGAATAGCAGTATTTTGACCCATCCTGCCATGAACATTTTGTTTGGTTTCCCTTCGCAAAAATCCATTTCTCATCTAAGAACACAACAGGTTTTGAATTTTCAGACTTCAAATTAGCTAGGTATTTCTTTAAAAACGACCACCGCTTAGAAACAATGTGTTGTTGCTCACAAAGAATTTTTCGGTTGTTAGTTTTGTGGTCCGTAAACCCCAACTGCTTTAAAATTAATGAAATACTACTTCGTCCAATGTCACATATCTCTCTATTTCTGATTTTCTCAAGAATCGAATCAAGAGTTGCCACCTCTTTCTGTTTGTACATACCATAAATAACTCCTCGTATTTGACTTTTAACCCCTTCTGGCAAATCCGTGGTTTTCAAAATTAAACGGCGTTTTTTATTTTTCTTTTCAATCTGGTCGTTTTTTTCTAAATTATGAATATTTGCCAGAGTTCTGCGTGATATGCCACAGGAATCCGCTGTTCGTTGTTGTTCCGCCATCGTAGATAATAACGGACCACCATTCTTCCTCTCTTTCTTGAAATATTCCTCAACTTTTAAAATAAGACGCCTTTCATTCGGTGTAAGAACATGTTTATCAGAAGCCATTTTAATATATCTGCTTTCGAACGTTACGTTAGCAAGTGAGACAAAAATAAGGCGAACTAACCCAAATTATCTTTATAATCAATTGTTATTAAATCCCTATCCCCAGTTCCAGTAACTTACCTGTACATTATGCATTTAATTACACCTAATGAATACATTTAATTACACCTAATAAATACTTATCGAGTATATTTATTAGAATTACGCAAAATGAATTGTTTCATTTTCTTTAAAGACAAATCAACAAATAAAATACAAAGAAATCCCCAGTCCCAGTCACTACCTGTACCTTATGCATTTAATTGATATAATAGATTTCTTATTGAGGGTTACTGGAATTTGCAGGTGCCAGGGGTTATTTAATTTATGCAACCTTAATCCGATATGTGAATTCATTCGCTGGACGGACTTGAGTAACAATCTACACCCTACAAACCTTACTTCTGCCCAGACCAGCGCTGTTGGTTCTCTCCCTAAAACAGCGGGATTCCCGTTGCGGAGATCCGTAGGCACATAATACCTCATCTGAGCACAAACATCGCCAACACAAACACTAACACAGTAAGCAATAGTTTACTACTGCTCAGACCAGCGCTGTTGGTTCTCTCCCTGAAATAGCGGGGTCCTGATCCGTGGGCACATAACATCTTATCTGAGCACAAACACAGTACAGTAAGCTTACTACCTAGTAAGAAGACAAAGCCAGCTTAGTGCATCGGTACCAAAGACTTGGCGAGGTATGACGCAATGCCCGCCTTATTCGTGCAGAGCTGAAATACTAAGACGTGTGCTGGTCTGAAAGTTTATACGCCTATGGCGCGGAAACCGCAGGAACACGGGGAGGGGAGTTTAGTTGGTAGGCAGCCCCATCAGGGTTGAATCCGACACTACTCTGCCTCACAGGGGGGGTCTTTAGAATATTCTCATCAAAAAAATTCTTTATGCAGGATTTCAGCTTCTGATCACATAACATTATGGCCATGTATCCAGGTATGGTCAGCTGCACCTGACTTTACGGTTTCTCCTTTTAGCATGTTGGTTTTGTCTTCGTCAGGTGGCTTCCTAGGGTGTCTCTCGAGCTGAATACTGTATCGATGTCATACCGTTGTTCTAGTCTTCTCATTCTCTCAGATACTCCTTTGACATACGGACTTTTGCGTGTTGGTTGTGTCTCTTTTATTGCTTTTGGAGCGTTTGGCCGCTTATTACGACTTCCCAACATTTTGTCAAACTAATCTCATTTTTCTTTAGGTCAATCTTCATATTTTAGTTAATTCTTTAAGGGCTTCTTTTGAGTTACAGATTGTAATTGCCCTATCCATTTCAAAGTATTTTTTATAATTTTTCTAAAATTCGAAATACAATACTGTCATCTAGGGCGTCTGGTATTAAAATTATTTTTATTATTTTCGGACACTTATTTAATAATCATTGTTACTATTAATTGTCCTATCTATAAGGAAAAACACATAATATTTTTGAATTTATTCATTCAATTCATATAGGTCCTTACCTATAGATATTCTGATTGACAGGTACCTACTATAACAATTATTTGCATTTTCTTACATTATCTAAACAGCAAATGGGCTACATTCTATTTCAAAATAGAATAACCTTTGGAACTTCAAACTGTAGGTAAATATTAAATGAAAAATGTGTTACTATATATAATTCCTAACCAAGCTCTTGATGCCATATAAAATGAACAATAAACAAAGCCTGCCTATCGCATTTTAAAAAACATTTTTGGTATGGGAAAATGCCTTTGCGTGTTAATAATTTAAGTGTTTTATATCAACTCATTAAAACTGGAGTTTAGCAGTGGCGTATTTAGAATATTGCCACGGGGGGGGGGGGTCTATACCTTTCGTGTTATCTTTCTTTCTTCCTTTCTTTCTTTCTTTCTTTCTTTCTTTCTTTCTTTCTTCCTTTCTTTCTTTCTTTCTTTCTTTCTTTCTTTTTTTCTTTCTTTCATTAAAAAAGCGCCGCAGGCGAAAAAATTTTCGGTGCCACACCCTATTTTGAACTATCAAAATTTATAATTTCTATGTTTTGATAGCTGAACCCAAAAAAGAAAGAAATCAAGAAATTTTTAAATATAAACGCAATAATGGGAATATATATTTTTTTAAATATTTATGTTTAAAAATATATATTTCCACATAATATGACCGATTCCGAAAATGATTGGTTTTCAAGATATTTTTGCCATTTTTTTTTGCCAAGTTTGGCCATGTTGTTTTGTTATCTGTGACACAGTTACTTAATTATTTGTAAAAACAAAGTATTGCTAATAGTTCTAGTTTGCAAAAAAATTACAGAACTAAGTGAACATCATTTCAATTTTTTAAAATTAAATAAATTAGACACGCAGGTAAAAAACAAGAAAAAAATTGAAATAACTCGAAAACCAAGCATTTTCAACAAATTACCTCCTGCGAGGAATTAATCGAATTATCAATCACCATGTCTATATTATTTTACTCACTTAAATTAGAAATTAAATGCAACAAGGCATCTGATCTGTTCTTAGTTTTTTTTAATGTTGAGCCCACGGGGGGGGGGGGGGTCCAGACCCCTCGGACCCCCCCCTAAATACGCCACTGGAGTTTAGGATGGGATAATCATCTAAATTTGATGCCAGTTTGTCCAGTCCTGAATCGAGAAATCTGAAACCATCATGCCCGTTTGCACCAACAGAATTGGGACATACTTAAGTCTAAGAATTCCTTAGGTTTAGGTTAAGTACCGATTTCGTTTACACCAATATTGATTCTACACTTAAAAAGGCTTGAAGATAATGGTAAATTCTAACCTAGAACTTGGAGACTGCTGATGCGCTCGCCAGGGAGGGCGCAAGCATGTCTGTCGAACTAGCAGAGAATACTGGGGCTAGACCACTGGGATCAGTCAAAGAGGAGATAGATCGGATAGCTAAACAACTTGCGCAAAACAGATGGACACGGCTGACAACCTGTAGAATCTCCCAGGCAATTATAGCCCCTACTTGACGACAGGAAAACCGCAACGCTAATACAGCACAGTCGGAAGGACCTAAGAAACATCACTGCCGTAGTAACCGCATTGCCTGTTCGGTAGACGTGCTGAACGTATGCAAAATACCAACTAACGACTTCTGTAGAAGTTGCACAGATGAAGAAGAGGAGGAAAATATTCAGCATTTCTTGTGTAAATGCCCCGGCCTCGCAAGAAGAAGGTTCAATGCCCTAGGCGAACCATTCTTTAATGATCTGGAGGAAGTGAGCAGCCTGAAACTGGGTCGACTCACTAAGTTTATTAACAGCAGTGGCTGGTTTGAATGAGCTGTTAAGATTCTTCTAGGACCTACGTCACGTTAACCATCAGGAAGCTGATACGGATAGGTTCCGCGGAACATGTGTGGTACCACAACGGTCCTTATAGGACTACGTGTGACTGTTTGGACAATGCCAGAGGTCTGCCACTCTAACCTAACCTAACCTACCTTTCTGAAAGGTTTTGATAATAGTCTAAGAGTTTAGGAGCAATATTGTAGCATATTTAGGTTTTGGTTCGGATAAAAATTAGTGGACTGTAAAACTGTAACACGTAAGAGAAAAAAAATAGGCAAATAAACTCCACTTACCTTTGTGTTGCTCCGGGGATAGAGTTACTGAAGAGGACCCTCTTTCTATCTTAGGATCACTCTTTTTCACTTTAGAAACATGTTGGGTTTTGTTTGTGTTCTCTATATCGTCGCTGTTGTATCACTGTAGCTTGTGGAGTTTTTGTTTTTGTGCGGTGTACGTTAAACATTTATATACACTGCCAACAATTTAAAATCTCTAGGCATAGCCAAACGAGTATCACCATGTTCAATAAACAAACCAATTTATAATAATTAATTTCAAAAACCAATCAACAGAAAAAGGAAATTTTAAATAAATATATTTTGATTTTTTTCCTTGTTCCAGTATTTTTTGGCCGCAACGGTATATCTAATGTACTCTTTACCTAATTTAGCTGCAGAAAGTATCGCATAAATAAAAGACAAGTTCAGTAATTAACATGTTTTAATAATAAAACAATTATAAAATAAACTTTCTATTGTGGATTTATCATTGATACAAGATAATCCTGTAATATTATGATGGTTGGAATGGGAGCTGAGGAAATTACAACTCTTCAAATATTAAACACAAAAAAAAATAAGTAACACGAATAAAAAATGTAAAGAGACAATACATAGAGAAGTCAAAGTTGTTTAATAAACAATTTTAGTTGAGAGAAATTGGTTTGAGACCACTAGCAGTTTTGTTCAAAGAATGTATTGCATTTTTACTTCAAACTTTGTATGTGATAAAAATCACAAGATTTATTACAATTTGTACATTAATTAATTTGTGCTTTTTTGCTGTTACTATACAGGATGTCAAAAAAAGTGTCGAATATTGCAAATATCTCACCCTCCATGCAATACCAATTCAACGCAAAAAACTAAGTTTTGAGAAAAACGAGTTTAATGTTTTTATTGTGTGAATAACCGTACGTAGTTTTATAGCCATTTAGGGATTTGCTACATTTCTTTTTAAAACAAATTTCTTATTGTATCGGCTATCATGTACCAATTTCCGAAAAAATTAATTGATTCAGCCGATACTAGGTGGAAATCCATAATTATAGTATTATGAACTATAGTAAAACAATATCATGCATATCAAGCAAAAGTTACAAGAAGATCCAACCCTTTCAGAACGCACTAGTTTGTCGCTGGATAAAGTGATGGAACTATTAGAGTGTTGTCTACGTAGTTCCTACTTTCAAGTAAAAGATAGGTTCTATGCCCAAGAGGACGGTCTTCCAATGGGTTTATCTCTCTCTCCGGTGGTGGCTAACCTGTACATGGAATGGTTTAAGTCACACGCTATTAACACTGCCAAGATTAAACCTAAACTTTGGTTTAGATATGTTGATGATACCTTTATTATCTGGATAGACAGCAACGAATAGCGGATACGGTTTTTGGAACATAATAATAGTTTAAAACAATCCATTAAATTTACCATGGAAACAAAAAAACATTCCACTCTACATTTTCTCGATGTTCTCGTGAAACGAAGTGCTAAAAATATAAAAACTTCAGTGTACAGAAAGCCCACTCACACGGGGCAATACCTTAATCACGGATCGAATCATTCAAACTCCATAAAACAGGGCATAATTCAAACTCTTTATCACAGGGCATCTAACGTTTGCAACAATCCGGAAGACCTTAATATTGAAATTTCAAACATCAAAAAAGATTTAAAACAGAATGGTTACCCTGAAACCTTTGTGACTAATACCATCTCAAAACTTAAAAATCGCGAAGTAAAAACTAATACAGAAACCACAGAGGAGCAAGCATTTCTTACAATATCTTATGTCAAGGGGATTCCTGAATAGATTAGAAGGATAACCAAAAACAATAACATTAAAGCACCCTTCAAATATAGAAATACGCTTAGAAGCTTTCTTACAAAGTAAAACCCCCCCGTAATGAAAACACAAAAAATTCTATCTATTAAATACCTTGCGAGTGTGGCGAATCGTACATTGGAAAAACAAAAAGACCTCTTCCCGTACGAGTTAAAGAATATCTGAAACATACTCAAAGAGGTGAAACTTCTAGATCAGGTATAGCGGAACATGTATGGATCAACCAACATAATATACAGTCGTCAGAAGCCAAGGTTTTGGACAAGGAACAGCACTGGAGAAAACAAAAATTCAAAGAAGCAGCTTTCATGAATCACAATACCCATATATTTAGTAAACCAAGTATAGATATCCCCCTCTTCTTGTCCAAAACCAAGAGCTCAAACTTCACACTCCAATAAGCACGTAGGCGGAGTCATCAAGCTTCATTGTACATGGATAGTATTTAAGATAGTAGCCTTAGAATTATAATTTAGTTTACACTTCTGTACCCCAGTGCCAAAGTATGTTAAGTTAAAAATTTTGATTTTTCAGGAGAGCTTGTTAAAGTTTTTTTTGCTCTTTTTCCAATGAGAGTTAGTATATCAAGTCACTTTGTTTTTTACTTCATAGCATAACCCAAAACATGTTAAGTCAATTTGAACCAAAAATACATACTGAAACTTGTGACTTAACATAAGGCATCGTTGCCAACTTGCAAAGCCAGACTATATTAACATGACTTAACCTAGTTAGCCTTTTTTTTTGGGTGATGACTTAATATAGTTTTAGAAGTGTTAACTTTTAGACGAGTTGAGATAATGAAAAAAATATATATCAATTCAAAGGGGACGTGCCACTGATTGACTTAACATTAAAAAGTAAAAATCGCAAATGTGTGACTTAACATAGTTTGGCTCTGAGGTACAGACTTGAAAACGGCTAGAGATACTAACTAACCGTAACGTTGTGTTAAGTAACAAAATAAAGACAATGGAAGTCCGACAGGGTAATTTTTTTTTAGAGTAAAACAAATTTTAACTTGTAAATTTCCACTATATTAACAATAAAATGACATGTTTTGCTAACACTGTAGCTTCGTCAGATGACAATGATTTTAATAAAAATTTAACATAAAAAATAAAAAGGGGGTGCAATAAAATTAAATTATTGAAGATGTAAATAAAACAGTGGAAGGGTTACAATAGCGGAAAAATCCAACAGAGGGTTTATTTGTTTTTAATAATGTTGGCTATTTGAATTTCCTGTTCTGGAATAGTATGTTTTGAAATTTCATTTTTTATTATAGACGAGGCTTTATGTTTTAGAGGAATGTTAGAAGGGATGTGTTTAAAGACACATATAGAGACACAACGGTTTTTTAAAAAACATAACCGACTTAAACTATGCTGACTATTTACTTGACAATCAACATAATTTCGATCCTTCCTTTAAAATCTTACATACAGAAAACAAAGGCTTAAAACTAAATTTATTCCAATCTATGAAGATAACTTAAAAATACGGACCTGTTAGGTACTTAATGATCAAGTAGATTTAAATAATTTACCTTTGTTAAATTTATTCTCTTGACCATTTAAGATTTTGTAAATTACCATTATTTTACCTGATTATTGTACCCCTTCCACTGTTTTATTTACATCTTTAATAATTTAATTTTATTGGACTCTTTCTATTTTTGATTTTCAACTTCATTAATTCAATGTCATCTGCTGTGAAGCTACAGTGTTAGCGAAACGTGTCATTTCCTTGTTAATATAGCGAAAATTTACAAGTTCAACTTTGTTTTACTGTATCCCATAATACTATAATTATTACCGAAATTTTAAAACATTTTATCTTTCATTCGAAAATAAGTCAACTATTTTTTTGAGCTGTGTTGGTATTGCATTAAGGTAATTATTATTAAAAAGTGATTTAAAATTTCTAATTACTCTAAAATTTGAAATGTTATTATTCATATCAACAAAATGCATAAGTACCTAACACGAAAGAAAAAATAGATATTGATCATTGGTAGATCGTGAAACAAAAAGTAATATAAACATAAAACAAACAATTTAAAAATACAAAACTTATGGCTGTAAATGGTTAAAAGAAATTGTAGTACCTATATTGGTGGAATTGAGTTTTTTCCACGTATAGTCTATTGCGTTTGGCTGAAATATTGCGAAAACTCAATTTGATGATACAAGCAAGCCGCTTGGAACAGTTAGTTATTAGGAACAATATTTTAATTGATTTGACTCGAGACAATTAAAAATTTGTTCCTTAGGACTTGAGTTTCCTTTACCAAAATTTATATATGCACGAGATAGGTTTGATTATACTCTTTTCTATATAATTCGTGTATAAAGAATTAGGGCCAATCGACCTTGTTTGACCTTAAAATATCTGATTTAAATGTAAAATATTAAGTATAGCATCATTTTCTTTCAAAAATATTTTTAACTGGCAGGGTAACTTAAATATGCAAAAAGAGAGATTTAAAATATGTTAAGAGAAACCTTCTTACATTCTAGTTCTTTATAGGTTCTAAAACAGTCTGGTCAAAAAAGCTGAAAATTGATTAAATTCCATAAATAATGTTATTTTCATTATGATTTAAATTTACCTAAACAACACCGAAATAGTTTAGCTTAAAAGCTCCCGCAAGTCCCCACTCCTTGGCCTTAAAAGACGATGAGTCTAGTAAGTCGATACCGCAGTTCTTTATTTTTCTATTTTAGGAAACTGCGAAATTAAGTTAAATTGAATCTCTTCTATAACATTACAAGCAGCTGATGGATGAATAATTCTTTGCGTAAAAGACATGGCTGTTGAAGGAGCTAAATCTGTTTTAGTAAAATGTTCAGAAACAGATATCCTGGTTATAGTCATCTTTGTTTCTGAACTAAAAGCTGAAGGTCTAGAAGAGTTGTGGTTTTTGTTTAGTTGGGGCAAAATTCAAAGGTATATTGTAGCACAGAGCATAGCATTGAATTTAGGAGTTGATAGATCCCTAGCACTGAGGGATTTCCATGCTTACACACTATACAGAGTGATATCTACATATTTTTTTTATTCCTTTCTTGCAAAACAAGACTTAACCAACCTACATAAAAGTTCTTTGTTTTGACAATGCTTTATTTCAGATACATTTTCTTTAAAGTAGCGCCATATTAAATGTCACTACAAAATCAAAATGGGGCTATTAAAATTTGGTCGCATGTGATGCAAAGTTTATTTGTTTTTGACCCTGTATAAGGTAACTTCATAAAATAAATATTTTTGAAAACGTAGTTTGTGTCTGAAAGTGGGAAAATAAATAATAAAATAAAGGGGTTTTAAATTAAATCGTTATAAATAATAATAAAATAAACTTTACTTTAAGTTAAACTAAAATTTATTTTCCACTTAATGAACACTTTGCTGATGACACTGTGTTCTTTTTTGTCTTAATATTAAGGTGTATCACTTTCAAACACAAACTACGTTTTCAAAAATACTTATTTTATGAAGTTACCTTATACATTGTCAAAAACAAATAAACTTTGCATCACATGCGACCAAATTTTAATAGCCCAATTTTGATTTTGTAGAAAAACACACATTTAATGTGGCGATACTTTATAGAAAATGTATCTGAAATAAAGCATTGTTATTTATGTAGGTTGCGTTGAGTCTTATTTTCCAAAAGTGGTGCAATTTACAAAATATGGGTAAAAAATCAAAATTATCTTATGCAGCTGAAATTTTGCATGTGGGCTAGAAACTGCATTAAAAAAACTTTTTTTAATAACTTTTTTCGATATTTTCAGAAATAACCCCACTTTTAAATTATTTTTTGGAAAAAATTAAAATTTGACAGATAATGCGAATCACGTGACTACTACTTTTTTTTTGCTTAATTTTCATCTCGATTGAAGCAGAACTTGATGCTAAAGTCAATTTTCGAATAAAGCTATTAATAAAAAAAATCCCATACGATGCGGACTTTACTGGTCACACTGTATATTAGAGTAAACTTTTTCTTAAAACAAAGAGTTTCGACAGAAGCCAACAACATTTGACATTAACAGCTGAATGGGTTTCGTCGTTAAAGTTCCCAGATCAGCAGTGGATCGTAGCAAGCTCACGCGTCAGGTTGCGTCATATTATTTTTCTCCGATTTTGGTGCTTTTAAGTGTTCCTGTGGCTGTTTTTTGTGTAGCGTGTCTTTTAAACATTTAACGTTTGGATTGTCTATATTTCAGACAGATTTTCTTGGTGTTTATTATTTAAGATTAATGGTGAATATAAACACCATTTTGGTTAACTAATCTATTATCAATAATATTTTTGAGTTTAGATGATTATGGATCATGACTATTGCGTGCTCAATGGTCCAGTTGATATTGTCGAAGGAAATAAGATAATTTAAACCAACTATTGTCATTTATTAATGTAATATTTACTAAAAATTGTCTTGTGTCTAAAATCGGGGTCAATGACCTTCACCGGTATTTTTTTTTATAGAAATGCATATTATTTGCTGTTATAAATAGGCCCTATTATCAGTTCATGTATCTACTTTAGTTACTGAAACGGTGATTCTTGCATCTTTAAAATAAATATTTGAATGAAAACCCAAAGGAGGTCCGGCAGTCTTGAACCTTCACCACACGACAATAAAAATGCATTTTTGTGTAACTAGTCTTCTCTAGAAGGTATCTTGAAACTCATTATGGAATCCTTCTTCTTACCCTCAAAAACATAACCACCCAATTGGATTCATATTTGCTTAACATCAAATTATCGCCAATTTCATAAAGTAAATGTTTACTTGGATCAGCCTGTATATTCTTTAACCGTATAAGATATTAAATTAAATGACATATTTTTAAGTCCACTATCTCCTGTTGATGTATAGCCCCTTTGGGTATGGGCCACCCTATGTATATCCATATATAAAATTTTCACAAAAGTAAAAATACCCATAAGGTTCATAATATGGTGTTTTAATTAGACGTGCACCACAAAGCTTACACTTCGCAAAAATTGTATTACTATTTTCCTTGTATAATCAATACATAAATATCTATTTTTGTTTTTGTCAATAAATACTAAAATAAACAAATGCTGTTTTCTTCTTTCCTTTAGTTTTATAATGTTTTCACATTCTTGTTTTGGTAGGTAGGTACGGGTCTGTCAAAATTTTATTTTAAAATAATAAAATTAGTACCTACCTAAGATATATCTTTACAAAATATTAAGAGTCCATTACAAAATTTAAAAGATGGTGAATGCGAAGGTAAAGGAACTTAGTCCGGTTCTGTTTCTGCAGTCAACCGCTTAACGTAAAGTATACCAGACTTTATCAGGGTGCCATAAATGACAAGTGATGCTGCGAGCTCTTAGATTAATTTGACTTTATGTCCAACGGTCGTCTGTTTCTTGACATCACGTTTTTTGTATAATAAAAAAAACTATTCCCGATATATTTTTTTGTCGACGGCTATAATTTAATACTTATATTCACATTCACTTTGATTGGTACATAGAAAAATTTTGAGATTTTGAGATTTAACCAACCAATCGCCTAAAATAATCTTTCCTGTTATCTCTCACATATTTAAAAAATCTAATACTAAAATATTGTATCTGCCGCACGTCTGCCGATTATCTTTGCTTACGTCGGTCATGCATGACTGAAGGATTCGTAAAATAACGCATGGTACTCTTTTTAAACATAAATGATGTTGTTATGATACGGTGCGATCAGTTTTCTAGCGTATGATGTCTCTTAAATTATTTATTGTTAAAACAATGTCAGTACTTTTGGCAAAGAATTTGTTTCATTGTGAATTGAAGACAAGTCCTGGAAATCTAAAAGTAAAGTTAATTAATGGAGGGGGCGTGTTTAAATAAATCTGTTTTGCACCATTGACTTCTAATGCTGTGTAGTGTAAAATTTTGTGAATAAAATTATTTTAATTTACTTTGTTTCTATTGTTTTTGCATATTTCTCGATTTATTTCGAAATAGTGTCATCTCCGTCGTCCAGACAATAACACAAATACTAAAGGCCATGGTTAAAGAATGACATACCATAACATCGTCTTGGGTGTAAGCTTTAATGAAACCTAAAAATAAAAATATGAAATAATTACAAAATATAAATACAATTCAAAAAGCAGAATGGCATCTTTACAGTAATATTCGTTTATTTTCAGTTTTTTAAAGTTTTAGTGAGATCATTACAGAAAAAGCAGAACGCTTAAGCGGACTCCGTAGCATCTTGAAAATGGGATTTCTTTTGACAGGCTATATTTATGTTTTTAGCTTTATTAAATCATTGTCATCTGACGAATTTACAGTGTTAGCGAAACATGTAATTTTCTTGTTAATAGATAAAGAAAAAGCTATCCAAAAGTATTTAAGTATGGTGTTCCTCAAGGAACAATTTTAGAACCATTATTTTTTAATATTTATATTAACGGCTTATTTAGTATAGAACGATTTTCACGAAGATTTTCCTAACGTTGCTTTTATTGCTGGGGATTTTTATCATTGCCTGAAAAGAACCGTGGCTGTGTTTAGGGAAACAGGTTCTATACAACACAAAAAAGGAGCAGGAAGACCATCTGTAAGAACAGAAGAACTTGTTGCAAACGTTCGTGAAATAATGTAAAATATGCCGACAAATTGTATAAGACGCCTGTCCCAAGAAGTGGGAAGATCTTATGGAACTTGCAGGACTATTATTAAGAAGCAGCTAAATTTATTTTCTTATAAAGTGCAAGTATTCCAAGAAATACAAGCCGCAGATTTTGAATGACGCGCGAATTACTCTCAATGGTTTACCCAGAATTTATTGGAAAGAAATGATTTATAAGACCTGACATTTTTTTCGGGTTAAGCCTAGTTTCACCTCTCCGGTTATGTATTCTCAGAATACACGCATATCGAGTAGTGAAAATCCCCATTTTTTTGTTGAGTCCACATTGCACCCTTAAAAAATTGGTGTCTGGTTAGCTGTTTCCCGTAGAAGAATTGTTGGTCCTATTTTTTTCCATGACACAGTTACAGCACAGCGGTATAGAGACAATATTTTGAATCTATTTGTGGAGCCATTATTTGACGACGAACTACGTTTTGGGTATTTTCAACAGGACGGTGCAACCGCCCATACAACCGCCGAAACTATTAACTACTTACGCAATTTTTTCGACGACAGATTGATCAGTTTTCGATCAGACATTGAATTCCCACCTAGATCACCTTGTTTAACAGATATGGATTAATTCGTTTTTTCTCATTTAAAGAACACTATTTTTAAAACACCACTTGCAAATTTAGAACAATTACAAGTCAACACTTTCGAAAATATAAAGAGACATGTGACTTTATGCTTGAAGCATGGCGGTGGCCAATTTCAGCAATTTATGTAATTATTTTTCTTTTTCTTTCTGTATATTCTTACTTTGTTAATTTTGTAAACAACGAAAATAAATTTGTATTTGTCTACTTATTTTATTACTCATTAGTTTGGCATGTCATGTTGTAATATGAATTTGACAAAATTTTAACCTAGATTTCGTTAGATATATCGTCCCCATATCATTGTGATTTAAACCAAGCCCTACGTTTTTTAATCCAAGCCCTTTTTGATGCATATACTTTTTGCTCGCACGGTATATAAATATGACTGCTTCCGACCTTAGCCTCCCCATTCAAATTAGCCACGAGCCTCCACTGACTTGTGCCTAAATTAGACCATGTGTTGGCCTCTAGAAACTATGGATATTTTAATTGCGATTTGTTGGGTTTTCATTGCGGAGTCCTTTTAAATGTTTTTAGTAACGGGTTGTGGTAAAAGATGAGGAGATGAGGTTCTAATTCAGAATGTCGGTGCTGAATCTGAATAAATCCGGTTTGTGAAAAACCTTATGATATTACACGATTAAAAAAATATCTCTATATTACACCAATAATACTTACTCATAAGCAAAATATCTCTTTATTACACCAATAATACTTACTCATAAGCAAAATATCTCTTTATTACATCAATAATACTTACTCATAAGCAAAATATCTCTTTATTACACCAATAATACTTACTCATAAGCAAAATATCTCTTTATTACACCAATAATACTTACTCATAAGCAAAATATCTCTTTATTACACCAATAATACTTACTCATAAGCAAAATATCTCTTTATTACACCAATAATACTTACTCATAAGCAAACCAAATATCAAGCTGATTACGCCGTTAACGGCCATAAAGAGAGAAAAAGCGGTGGGAAATCTATCGGGATACTCTTCTGAAATGACCAGCGGCAACGGCGTTTGGATAAAACACCGTAGGAATCCCAACACTCCTAGGATTGACAGTTTCCAGATGTAAGTGGTATTGGAGACTAGAACTGTAATAAAAGTAGTATTTTATACTAAAAACTTTAAGTACCGTAGAACCGGGTGACTTAGGACATCCGGGTGGCTTGAGACAAAACTTACAATCGATTTGTTAATTGATCTGGCAACATTGTGTATAAAAATGACAGAAAGCAGAAGGCGCCACGCGGAGGCCAACGGTTGGAACTGGCGTTTAGTATACTTTCAGCCACAGAAAAATAAAGGGTTTAAGAAATGTCGCGTTAATGCTATTGCGTCGAATCATGAGCCATCTATGAGCCACCTAGTGTAAAAATACAAGTCCCTAGTTAATACGTATGCACCCCTGCCCCACTGATTCGTCCTGGCCCGCTGTTGTCGTGGCCTCCTATATCAGTGACACCCCACTGCTTTCAGCTGCTTTGAGACATCTAATTACTTATTTTTTACCAGGGCCATTTTGTTCTCATAAATTCGCTATAAATATGTGGTGGAAAACTTTATTCATATCGATGGTTGAAAGGCAAAAGGTCAGAAGCGACAGTTTAATAACTTCGCAGTAGAACGATTTAAAGTTTTTTTTAACTTTAAATTATTTATATTTTTATTTTCAGGCGTTTTGTTTAAATTTTAAAATTTGCTACAATAAAATCTAAGACGTTTTTGCTGTAATGACTATAAATACACAACAACATAGCCTTATATAACAAAATTGCTGTCGCTTAATCAATTTAGTGGCCAAATTACATTTGGGTAAACAGTCTTAACAAACCATACATTAAATGTTAGCATTTTGGTAAAACGCTTTAACCTCGTTAGATTTATATAAATGATTTAGTAAAACGTTTTAACCACATTACTTTTAGATACAAATATTTAGGTTAAACGTTTTAATCACCTTACTTTTAAATACCAATGATTAGTTAAAACGTTTTAACCACCTGATTAGTAAATATAGGCTAATGGGTTTAAATGGTTTAACATTCTGGTAAAAGAGCTCAAGAGACAATACTTGCTTGTTTTCTTTTGTAGCAAAACAGGATAACGACCAATATTAAAAATAAATTGAATAGCAAATTGGTTTAAATAAGATTTAATTGTTTTCCCAAATAATTAACGACAGTTGTTTCAAATTATCCTTTATTTTGGCGCTTGGTGGGAAAAAGTGGCTTGCAATTTATTATTTTTCGGTTGGCTGAAGCGACAAAAATATCATAGTAGGAAGCTAAAACTTCGCTTATTCAACGCGGAAAAACAAAAAAACTTTAGTGACGTTTAAATATAAATTTCACGAAATGTGTCGCTTAAGACCTTTTGCCTTTCAAGCATCGATATCTTCAATACTATTTCTGATTGCAAAGCGTGACTTCGGTTATTAATTTATCAATGTTTAGCACAGTTGTTTCCTTAGGCAGTACTTCTTAATATTATTTTTTGGTTAAAATATTTTATTAAACACCCAAAAATGTGTTTAGTGCGGATTATTTGAGACTATACTATTACGTTGTTTATAAGTTGTTTATTTTTTAATAAATATCATGTTTACTTGCCATATTTTCTTTATTTTTTGATAATTTCATAGGTAAAATTTTTTTAAAAGCTTCTTTTTCTGTCCCAAGTCGTCCAAAGTGAAGTTTATTTGCATTATCCCTTTAAAACCACGACCGCCCCAAGTCACCCGGAAGAGCGGGTGACTTGAGACACTCAAAAAAACAAAAAAAAATGTCTAATCTTATTTATTAAAATCTAAGTAGGGTAACTCATTATACTAGTCACGACTCACCGATTGCTACCATCTGTAGCCCAATCGGATAAATGGTTCTCGCGATATCGTCTGGCAAATTTCAAAAGTGTCTCAAGTCACCCGATTCTACGGTACGTAATAATTCTATAAAAAAAAAATGAAGGTACCTAACAAAAATATGTTTGCAAACTGTTCTACAAAATACTCTTACGTAGGTAATGAAATGTCTACCCATATTCTAATAGGAAGATGGGTAAAAATATTAGGAATCGCAGTGGCAAATTTATGGCCTTGCGCATATAAACCAAACCACACAGGAATAGGCATGCGCACTGCTAAATTAACGTTTAAAGAATGGGAAAACAGACGGATTCGAGCTTTGTTTGTGTAGCCTAGGCTTAGTTTGATGTGTTTAAATTGATCATAATAAAATAAAGTTATACAGGGTGATTCAAGTTGAGTGGCCTATTAGAAGATCTCGGAAACGAGTAAAGTTATATTTCTAAAGATTTTGTAGCGGGCATGATTGGCTTTGAACTTTTAAAATATTATATTTTGACGTTTGTATCACTTCCGGTTATACCGGAAGTTAGGGCCAACTTTGGTATTTCAAATGGAATACCCTGTATGTTTTAGCATTTTTGGATACCTTATTGAAACCTAAGTAACTTTTATTAACAATGATCTATACTTATCTCTAACTGTTTTTGAGATATGAATTATAAAATTTATTTCTTATGTAAAAACCTTATCGAGAAGAAAGTTCAGTAATTTTGAAATTAATAAATCTAAACATTTAAAATTTTGTAGGCCTTTAACTAAAACATAGATCTTTAGACTACATTACTTAAGTTTCATGTTTTGCATACAGGGGTTTTTTAAAAGTGTGCCCATGTGGCCATTTGGATAAATGTGCTTAAGTCAATTTTTGGAAATGGAACACCATATTTTTTATTTTAGTAACGTGTAGAGAATCAAATTTCCCATCTAAATGTTGAATATGCCAGTATCAATATTTTTAGTCGTTTTGAAATTATGAGCAATTAAAAAAAAATATCTTAAAATAAGTGTTTGTGTTAAGTTCATAAGATTTTATTTTTGTAAATAATTAAGGTGAGTGTCAACTTTAAAACAATTTCAGTTAAAGCCTTTACTAATTGGTAACAAAGCTCAAAGTCAAACAAAAATCGGAGTCAAAGCCTTCTATACAAAAATAATGTCTTATGAACTTAACACAAACACATATTTTATGATATTTTTTTTTAAATTGCTCATAATTCCAAAACGACTAAAAATATTAATACTGACATATTAGACGTTTAGATAGGAAATTTGATTCTCTACACGTCCCTAAAATAAAAAATATGGTGTTCCATTTGCAAAAATTGACTTATGCACATTTATCTAAATGGCCACATTGGCACACTTTTAAAAACCCCCTGTATGCAAAACATGAAACTTAAGTAATGTAGTCCAAAGATCCATGTTTTAGTTAAAAGCCTACAAAATTTTAAATGTTTAACTTTATTAATTTCAAAATTACTGAACTTTCTTCTCGGTAAGGTTTTTACTTAAAAAATGCATTTTATAATTCATATCTCAAAAACGGTTAGAGATAGGTATAGATCTTTGTTAATAAAAGTTACTTATGTTTCAATAAGGTATCCAAAAAAGGTAAAATATATGGGGTATTCCATTTGAAATACGAAAGTTGGCCATAACTTCCGGTATAACCGGAAGTGATACAAACGTCGAAATATAATATTTTATAAGTTCAAAGCCAATCATGACCGCTACCAAATTTTTAGAAATATAACTTTACTCGTTTCCGAGATCTTCTAATAGGCCACTCAACGTGAATCACCCTGTATATTAAGATACAATATCACTACTCCATACTTACCGAAAATACAAAATACTACGTATTTTACCCCAATTTGGGCATAAAAAAATTATACAACGGCTGCTACTAGTCATTGTTTATATTCCAATCCAAGTCACTAAAAGCACAAACGCAATTCACTAAACTAGGTACATAAAAACTTGAAATCCGTAAATATTAAAAACCCACAATCCACAATAGATAAGAAAACTACAAGGAATCCACAGAGAAACCTTAAAACACAACAACAAAAATGGCGGCTAATCAGGTTCTGGAGTGTATTTTGAGCATGTCGCTAAAGTAGGACAGGCCGTTTACACGAGGTTTGTGCGCATGCTCGATGGTGAGCAGAGGGAAGGCAGCTGACCGGCGAGTCATGCGCTCGGACGTATTTTTTCACCCATAAAACGGAACTTTTGTTTGCGCAGGAGATAAGCTGCACGAATCTAAAGGTAAATTGTCTATGGTGGAGAAACGTCGCTATACCATAGACCTCTTTTTTACCTTTAAATTCGTACTCGTGCGCAAACAAAGTTAAGTTTTATGGTGAAAAAATGCGTTTGTACACACACCTCGCCAGTCAGAAGCCTTGCTGCCCCCTACAGGTATAGGCATGCGCACCACCCTCTTGTTATTAGGTTCTCCTTGTTTAGCGACATACTCAAAATACACTCCAGAACCTGCTCGGCCCCATTTTTGTTGTTGTGTTTTCTCTGTGAATTTCTTGATATCTGTGAAGTTAGCAATGTTTATCAGCACCGTTTATGAAGCAACATAAAACGTTTGTAAATAAATTTTAATTTTTTTTTTATTGGCGAAGATTAAAATTGTACCATTTGAATTTATCGTCTACACGTTCACTACGTTTACCTGCTACATACGAATTTTAAAAAACCAGAGAAAAAACGTTATAGGATAAAATTTCGAAAAGTAGCGTTAGTAAACTAATTTTAATTTTTTTAGTGGCGAAGATTGAAATTCTACCTCTATGGGATAGTTTACTAAAGACGATAAATCCAAATGGTAGAATTTCAATCTTCGCTACTAAAAAAAGTAAAGTTCGTTTACAAACGCTACTTTTCGAAATTATTATTCTGTAATTTTTTTCCTCCAGGGTTTTGGAAATTCGTATGTGGTAGGTAGTTTACCCCTAGGGGTAGTTTACCCCTAGGGGTAGTTTACTAATGACGATTAATCCAAATGCTGGAATTTCAATCTTTGCCACTAAAAAAATTAAAATTCGTATACAAACGTTACAGGCGGAATTGACACGTAAAAAAAATTCGTTGCTGCATAAACGGTGCTGATGAACGTTGCTAACTTCACACATTATGATTTCTTGTTGTGTTCTTTCCTGTTGTGGATTGGGGGTGTTTAATAATTATGGATTTCT
Organism: Polydrusus pterygomalis; assembly: GCA_963969555.1. Lineage (NCBI taxonomy): Eukaryota > Metazoa > Arthropoda > Insecta > Coleoptera > Curculionidae > Polydrusus > Polydrusus pterygomalis. The sequence continues at coordinate 31,467,154 of OZ018375.1, read as the reverse complement.
AGTTTTTGTGTAGTTTAATTAATTTGTGCCTTTAGTGACTCGAATACAATAAAACTATAGTAATGACCATTGTATGATTTTATTATGCCCAAATAGGGGTTAAATACCGGGTAATTAGACTAAACTAGTAATAGTTCCTGATATATTACTTTATTTTATTATGATAAATTTAAACACATCAAACTAATCCTAGGCTACACAAACAAAGTATGAAAATAAAGAGAAACCCACACCAACACAATATCCCGATGCATATTTTGGTACAGTTAATTTGCTGCCCTGCAATCTTATTAGGTACGCCTATTTTTCGGTCAATATATTCCTTCAAAAAGTTTAAAATATACTTTTCTCTATACTTATATTATATAAAAGAAAAAAGTAAATACCTAGGAACCTAGGTAGGTTTAAATTAATTCAAGGATGAAAGTATTCCACGGGTCAAGTTCTCGGGCCAAAACTTTTTCAAATTCTTGAACAAGAAATTGTGTTTGAAAATGTTTTACACGTACCCAAGTTTTTACCAGATTGTAAAAATCAATACAAGTTATATACCAACTAATATTTGACTTGAGGTTAGGTACGCGATAACACCGTAGATTGGTTATTTTGCTGATTTTGTTTGTTTTTATATTCGATTTTATAAGACTAGCTTAATTAACTTGTTCTCGTTCTCTTCCTTTTCGAACTAAAAACACGAGGACGAATCATTTTTAAACAAATTTTAAAAAATAAACCTTACAAAACAATTTTCTATTTTTAAAATCTGATCTTGGTTTGCTACTACTACAAATGCCAGAAATCACTACCTTTTTTCCCAACTTGATCAAAAATTGCGAAGAAATTCAAATTTTTTGGAAAGAATTTAAATTTTAAAGTCCGGACCTGTCAATTTTCCAATTCGTCAAACGATAATGTTACAGTGCGCATGTCTAATAGTGTCTAGCTCTGTTTACATGCGCGAGGCCATAAATCTTCTACTTTTGTGATTATTGTTTGCTTATCTAAAGGTAAATTGTCTATGCTCTCCGCGCGATTTAAAATCGACGCTCGCACACTCGGGCAATAATAGTAGCTGTGTAAATCTTTCTGTTTGACTACACCTATATATTATACAGTATATTAGGTATTCTTAAAACCTTACTTTAAAAAATTCCTTTGTTAATAAAACATTTACTTTGCTGCAGTAATCGTAAATAATTATTTTTTAAATAAATAAAATTGAATGCAATAATTGAAGTAATCTTATCTAAAATAAACAACGAACATCATTATCCACTCTGGTCTAAATTACTATACCTGTTCTGAATATGGCTGAAAACAGTGCTGCGAATAACACTATATTCCTACTTCTAAATTTAAATATTCCAGACACTATGGTCAAAAGTATCCTGGATACAAGATCCGATGCAAAAAACACCGTCATTATAAAGGCAATTTGCTGATTACTAAGTCCAACATTTCCAAGCATGAGTGGTATTATTGATATAAAGGCGACGTCACCTGTAAAGCATAATGATAATCCAATGCTAATGCTGAGGTATTTGGCGTCTTTTAAGAGAGACATGTCCATGGATTTAATAAATGATTGCCTACAATAAATTAATTTATATTAACATTATTAGCAGATGTTTAACAATGGGAAAAAATAAAACCGACTTTAAAAACCTTAAGGCTTAGTATAATATCCCTAAAATAAAAATTTATTTCATTTAGTTAAAAGTATTTTTTAAGTTTTATTTACTAATATCAGTGCAAGCATTTTCAGTTAGGTTTGATTAGAGGCTTCTGGTACTGTCTAAACAGTCTCACGTAGTTCTATGAGGACCGTTGTGATACACCACATGTTCCGCTGACTCCAACCACTTAATGACCAGCGCGTACAACGAAGGATTTTGACAGCTCATTTAAATCAGCCACTACTGTTAATGGGCCTTTAATGAGTCGATCCAGTCGTAAGTTGCTTAAACTTCCTCCAGATTATTAAAGGATGGTTCGCCCAAGACATTGAACCTTTTTTTTGCGAGGCCAAGGCATTCACATAAAAAAGGTTGAAAGCTTTCTTCCTCTTCTTCATCGTTGCAACTTTTGCAAAAGTAATTAGCTGATATTTGCATACGTTGCGCTTTGGTTCTACCGAAAAGGCAATGTCCGGTGACTACGGCAGTGATATTTCTTAGATTTTTTCGACTGTGCTGTAATAACGCTGCGGTTTTCCTCTTTTAAGTAAATGCCCCAATTGCTTGGAGATGCTACAGCTCAGTACATCTACATTGTGGGAAGTTGTTTGGCTATGCGATCTATGCATTCATGATTGCACATACAGGTGGCAACATCTAGGTGCATTACATATTATAGCCGATTAAGTTTATTTATTTGTATTAATTAAAAACACATGATACGTGACTACAATATATAAAATAAATAAATAAAAATGCCCTCTTTGCCCAACCCTAGTGGTCTAGCTATAAATTGTTCTCTGCTAGTTCGGCAGACATGTCGCTAACTAGCCTTATTAGTTACACTTAACTTAAAAAGCTAACAATGATTCGCCCTACACTGTCGCCCTTTCAAAAGGAAAGAATGGGTTAGTAATGATTCTGACCCTAAAGGTGGGATTTAGCTTATTTATTGACGACTCCAAAACTAAAAAAGGCATTGGAGTCGGAATATAGGGTAAATACCCTAAAATATAGCTGTCGCTAAACCTAGTATCTATGGCAACCATATTTCAGCCAAAGGTATATGCCACTGAAAAGCCTGCAATACTGCTGATGAAACGACATTGCACACATACGGCAATTAATAATATTTCTCACAATCAAGCCGTTCAACATGCTCTTGAATCGGGATGGTGTACCTCAAAAACGCTAGGGAGCTCAAGGAGCTCTCACGAGGCACATTCTGAACTTTGCCCAAATAAGAAAATTACCTTAATATGGATACAGGGACACATCGGACTATAGAGGCTACCGAGGCTGCCGACATAACGCTAAGACCGGAGCTGTAGCGAAATTCACGGATAAGTATATCTACCTCATGCTATATACAGCCATTTCTGACCTAAGCAACAGAAAAGTGGAAACAGCATTGATGACTCAAGAAGGCCCAAAACATTAAGAACCCTGTAAAATGTAAATCAACAGTTAACTATTAAACTACTAGAGCTCAATAGATCATAGCTTAAAGCTCTAATAGCCACTGCAAATAATTGTGACGATATATACCGGGTGTTTCTCAAAAGACGTTTACCCCTATAACTTTTTCATATTTATAGATATTAAAATGAAATTTTGAGATTATGCATAAAAGATGAATTTGCATTTATTGGCATACTTTTCAATTTACTAGCACTTCCGGTTTGACCGGAAATTTTGTTTTATTGACGTTTACTCCATTTTTTCAAATGGAACGATGGTGGTTCACTGGGATATTTTTAAAACGAGCATTTTTTTTATAAAAATTTGATACCAGACACTCCTATGCTATTTTAAAATTGACACTGAAAAAATTGCCTTAAATCCCAATTGGAAATTTTAAAAGCGTTATATTATGTATTATTACCGCCCTCTCTTTTCTAAAGAAATATTAGAGCGGCTTTGAAAAACAATGGAATGGTTTTGAGAAGCAATATGGCTTTAATTTAAAGTTGTAATGTCATTAGTTTATAAAACATACAATCTTGCGGCTTCAGAAGAATTTTTCTGGTCACTCCAAAAATTAGAAGCATATCAATTTATTCATTTCTAGTAAAACTGACCATTTCATCTGATTTAACAATGTAGGTAAGTTTAATAAACGAATGACATTACAATTTTAATTTAAACCCATATTGGTTTTCAAAACCATTCAATTGTTTTTTAAAGCAGCCTTTATAGTTTTTTGCAAAAGACAGGGCAGGGCGGCAATAATGTATAACGCTTTTAAATTTGCGATTGGGACTTAAGGCAATTTTTTTCGTGTCAATAAAACTAAAATAGCATGGGAGTATAATATGGTATCAAATTGTTGGAAAAAAAATGCTCGTTTTAAATATCTTAGTGAACTACCATCGTTCCATTTGGAAAAATGAAGTAAACTTGAAGCTTGTGGAACTTAGAAAGTCAATTATTATGACATAATTTTAATTTTCATATACTACTTGACTGTAATTAAGAGATTTAATTAATTTGTAGCACTCTAGATTGAAAATAAAAAATAAACATAAAAGTGTTATAACACGTCAAAAAATGACAAGTAAGGTGTCATTTTACTCAGAATGTTATGCTGAATTCCAATAAGTAAAAATATACAAGATGTCCCATTTAAAATAACAAAGTCAAGGTCACTTCCGGTCAAACCGGAAGTGCTAACAAATTGAAAATTATGCCAATAAATGCAGACTCATCTCTTATGCATACTTAATCACAAAATTTCATTTTAATATCTATAAATACAGGAAAGTTATAGGGGTGAACGTCTTTTCAGAAACAACCGGTATAATATTGGTGTATACATAGCAAAATCATGAAACCCGATACTGCATAGAGGATGCAGAAACGAATGAGCACAGTTGTGCAACTGCCTAGCTGCAGAAACAATCAGGTGTATTTTATATATTTGGCTAAGTAGCGCCGCTGCCAGAAGACAAAAGAAGTCTCCCCCAAAGCTATAATTAACTTCATCAAGGAGTATATCCATTGGGAGAAAAAAACAACCACCCAACCAAACCAGAACATACCCGAACAAACCCAACCTACATAACTAGTTATCACGAAATTTGCCTGTAAAAAAACACAACAGTCCGCTATTGGTTTACCTTACATTTAAGTTACCTATATTATTACATCAAAATATAAGTTCATATATAATAATAAACGTAGGGCGTATATTTCCTTCTTATATATTTCTTCCATTGGAATACCCATCAACTTTTTTTGTGATATGATTGAAAGCGGTGATGACTTACCAAATTGATAGTTCTTCCTCTTCCGGAATCTTTTCTTCCGCATCATTTCTGAGTTCTCTTATATCGTGGAGGTTGTTTACGGAAGCAGCACGATCACCTAGAGAGATAATCGAACGTCTTGTCTTGGGAAGAATAATTCGCTCGTTCAGACTTTTTTGACTGGCTGTCAGTAGTTTCTCCTGATTAAGTAAGGGCTCTATTTGAGACTTCAGTGCTGGATGAGAATTTTTTTCTTCTAAGGATTTATCGATTGGTACAACTGAAATGCAAATATGAAAATTTCATGTTAGTAGTTTTCATTCATTATTTCTTGTTAATTTTCTCCTGAATGATTAACGGTCAACTTTTTAACTTTAAAACAAGCATTAAGAGCTTATAGCATTTTATTGATCAAAGGTTCTTTCATAATTATTGTTAAAAGGTTCCTAATACTTGGGGCAGTGGTGGCTGGTGATAGTGGGTGGGACAAAAATATTAAATCCAAAAAGAATTTGTAAATACAAACTCGACAAAACTTTAACGATTAATTTAAGAAAATATACAAGGATATTGTCTTAAATTGTAATACATAAAATAAATTGTTTTTTCTAGATATTTCAAAGAAAAACTTACACAATAATACCTTGAGTGTTTGTTATAAATAAATCGGGCAAGGGACGGACCAATTCTTTCAGTTGCATTCTTTTTCAAAGATAGCACAGAATCTCCGCGAAAACTGATTTTATTCAATATAAAATGCGATTAGGAATTTAAACTAGCTGATTAACCCAACCCCGGAGAACTCAATGATCCAACCTACAACTATAATTAAATTATAATAGATAGATATTTTAAAGTTAGTATTTCAATGGGGAAAACCGTATTAAAAACAGGTGCTATCTGGTATCTGGTAGCTATAGCAAAGACGACAGATTAACCTAACTGGTAGGATAAGGTGGGGCAAGTTGGCGAGGTTAAAGAAAAAAACGCTCTAAAAAATAAACTACAAATATTTTAAACGAAAAAAGAAGGGTAATTAATTAACGGAACATTGGTTAATTTTTGGTGAACAATCCATAAACAAAACAAAAAAACATAAAGAAAAAAGTTAAAAATTAAAAGTTGTCGCATTTTCGTCATCTTGCCCCAATAGTGGGGTAAGATGACGAGCACATTGGGGCAAGACGACGATTACATACAAATGTCACATTTAAAAATACCCCGATTCTCATAACTCGTGCAAGCTTCATGCCACCAACTTTCGCACACATCACACTTTATCCAATCTTCAACTGGTGGATCAATGTATCGTTCTTCGCAACTGGGACATAGTATGTCCTCTTTAAATGTTGTTGCAATCTTTCTAATACATTTCTTTTGAGTCTCATTAAATATATTTTTTTTCACTCTTTCTTCGCATTTTCTTTTCTTGGCTTCATTTTTACTCTGTTTTTCTCGTTCTTTCTCTTCAAGATCTTCTTTATTGGGAGTTGAGGTTAATATTGAGGCTTTTTGCTTCTTTCTGTTGGTTTCCAGAACGGGTCGATTGATTTTAGGCAAAGGTCTAATCTCAACAAATTTTATTTGCTGTTTATATACACCTGCAACAGCCAAATCTCCTTGAAGCCCATGTTCCGGTTTATTCTCTGTGTGTATTTCTTTATCCTTAGTTAGAGGGCCAGCATGGCAAGGCAGTTTTTGCAAGCCGGTTGAACTAGCTGAATCTGATGGAAATTTAGATTTTGTTTCACTGTCTTGTTTCCTTTTTATGTTAATGAGAGGTTCATCATCACTAGACCCTTCACTTTCTGCGGTAATATGTCTGCGGTCACTTACCGAAGCTGGGGCAAAATCTGTCTCACCAAATATGTCTGGATTAAATGGTTCAATGCCACATTTAGCAAAGCTTTTAACTGCGGTTCCTATAGTGGCTGCTTTTAAATAAGCTTTTCCGAAGAGCTGCCCAACGTCTTTATCTGTAATACGTTTACCTGGGTTATTTACCAAATAATTGTCACATGCCTGGTTGTAAAATGTTTTAAGGGGGAAAAAAAATCCCACGTCCAACGGCTGCAGTCGGTGCGTTGTATGAGGGGGCAAACCAACCATAATTACTCCACTTTCTCTGCACAAATTGATCGCTTCTAAGGAAGTATGAGATGAATGATTATCAACAATTAATAAAATTGGCGTATTTTTGGATGGAGAGGTGTATTTAATAAAATGACGGAGATATTGAACAAAAGCATCGGTGTTCATCCATCCACTTTGCTGAGCTATACCTTCGGAACCAGGGGGGACTCCATGTAAAAGCTCAGGACGCATCCTTACCCTGGCAAAAATAAAAAAGGGTGGAATGTATGAACCTTGTGCGTTCATGGCGCAAACCACAGTTGTGTTTTGACCACGCTCTCCACTAGCCACTTTTGCTACTCTTTTGCATCCAGTTGGAGATAAAATTTTCGGCTGCTTATTTGGAACGGTGGACAAACCTGATTGGTCAGCGTTGTATATTCGATCTGGCGTAAAATTGTGTTTTAATTTAAGATCCCGAACCAAATCAAAAAACCTCATCACTTCAATTTGGTTAAATCCAATTAGACGTCCTATTGATGTCGACTCAGGTGTTCTCAAGCTAATTTTGTGTCTCTTCATAAAATAAATTAGCCAATCTTTACCAGCCTGTTGAAGAGTTTTGTTAAACTGGTGTGAAATCTCATTTTTTTCAGCAAACTCGTAGGCAAGTTTTCGGCACTGCAAGGAGGTAAGACCAAACGCTCTAATATTGAAATCATTGATATAGCTAGTAAGTTCAATTTCTTGTTGTACCGTGAAAGTATGTTTAAATCTTCCACCACTTTCCGGTAAATTTTCGTTTTCCCTCCTCTTTTTATTATATCTACGCAGTGTTGGTTCAGGTATTTCGTAAATTACGCTGGCTCTATTAACTGCCAAATTCTCATTTTCGATAGCATATATGGTAGCAATTAAACGGTCTTCTGACCAAGACCTACGATCAGTTTTTCTCTTATAGTTGCGTACCATCTGTAAAAAAAATGTTTATAACTGCATGGGGAAAGATAACGAATTCGCCAATATGTTCCCGGGGCAAGTTGACGAATTCGTCAACATGCTCCCGTCAACATGCCCCTTGGACCATTTATAACAAAAACCTAAAGTAAATAAAATAAACAAAAAATAAAACTGATTTGGGCTATGAACATTACCTTTTAGGGTTCGAGGAACAATATAAATAATCAACAAAACAAGACTGGCTCCTTTACTTTTTTCGCAAAACTCTATTTCACTGAACAAACAAATTATAACGACTAACCTCTAAAAACATTTGGAAGCACAAATTCGAACATATGTAAACTAGCGCCATCTATCATTTTAAGTTATATCAAGGTCCCGAGACGGCAATATAGAGATGGGTACATTACAGATTTATGCTTCAGATTTTCGATAAAAGTAAATTCGTTACCTTGCCCCGTGCGTCAACTTGCCCCACCTTACCCTACTAGCTGGCTAGACAGAATAAAGCACGTGAAAATCTGCCAATCGCGGTCTGATCTGGGGGATCGGGCCAGGGCACAAAATTCCTTATGCGCCATTAAGAGAGGGAGATATATTTACCGTGGTTTATCTTTTTCATAGTAACTTATTTTTATGCGATTAACAGACTGGTCAAATAGAATTTTTTCGGCGCAGCGCAGCAGGGAGTTATGAAATTTAACTTATTCACTAAAAGAATTTTTAAAATTTAAAAATAGTTAAATATAAAGATAGATACTTACACAATAGCTTTGAATTAAAATATATATTAATATTATATATAAATTAACATATCTCAGAACATTCTCTACTTTTTGGACTCATTGGCTTTTAATCCCGCCGCCTAATGCGCATAATAAACGACATCTTTATGTTTTGTTCGACATGTTGGCGCCAATGCTTTATGTTACCATATAACATAATATATAATATAAATTTGTGTGAAATAAATTAATTTATATAATATAATAAATTGTATTATTTTTTATTTTTTTTGACTTACTTGTGTTATTTTTATTTGAACTTTCAATAGGAACCTTCTTCATGTGCCATTTTACGGGCTGTAAAGTTGCCATGGCGGGGAGGCAGAATGTTGCCATAATAACTAGTCCCACTAAGGAACCCCTAAAAAAATCCTTCGGTAAAGGTCAACTTAAGTAATTCATCTAACCAAGTTCTAGATTTGGAAATAGTTATAACAAGCTGCGGTAGGTTTACTTTATGTTGTTGATATTATACGCTTACTTGTTATTTCATATTTTATTACCGGACATGGAATTTGCTTGAATAAACAGTGGCGGCTTGTGACTAGCGACTAAGGGGGGGGGGGGGGGGGAGGCGCTGGCTTTAAATAATTTTTTTTTTAAATGTCTATTATTTTCAAAAGTACGTGTCTGTTTTTTCTAACTTTCTCGTTGTGAATTTTAATTTCATCAGCATAAGCACTACTTAAACAAGTTAAAATATTAGTCCTAACATCTCAAAACTTACCACATTATGACGATGTTTTGCACTATTTTTATGTTTTTTTATTTTCTCTGAAAGATGTTTTAAGTCCTGCACCCCAATTATAGTCCAATTATCATCCCCGTCAAAAAGAAGACACACGAAACAAAAAAAAATAATTTTTGTCCTCACAACCGCATACCTATTTAGGATTTTTTATTATATATTTCTTTGTCAAACTTACGCGTAAACTGTGCCTTACTTTTACATTTTGATTGCACTTGTACTATGTTCAATTTCTATTGGCCGCCCTGCATTTTTTAAATCAAGTTTTTCACTTAAGCTCAGAGAACTAAACACAAGCTTCTGTAAATCACTAACCTTCCTATTACACGACATTTTCCAACTTTATAAGTTTTATAACGTAACTAATAAATCAAATCAAAATAAATAAACAAAACATTAGCGCCTAGCGGCATCGACAGGTCGCCTCGTCAGAGCACATAATATCGATTATTCTACCGTGGCATCGCGAACAGCTGTTGTTGGGAGCGGAAAATTGGAGCCCGTCCGTGGCCGCTCGTTGTGCGATGTGTAGGTGACGTCACGCCTTTGTCGTCATGGCAAATCATCGAGAAGCCGCGTTGAATCGGGACGGATAATCGGTCGCCCCCGCCCGCCCGCGCTTAGTATAACATTGAGAGCGCGGAACTCGCTTGTCTATGAGTATAACCTGCCCGTTGGAATAGGGCTATGTTTGGTTTATGCCCGCGCTTAGTATAATCCACCCGCTGGAATAGGGCTATGTTTGGTTTGAATTATTTTAATGGATTGCTTACATAGATTGCTTTATTGTTTTTTTAAGTAAAGTATTTTTGGATTCTGTTTGAAATAATTGCAGGGAGGGCGGCGCCTCAGAGCCCTTCATTAACGAGCCGCCACTGTGAATAAACAACCCCCCCCCCCCCTATGACCTGTAGCCCCTACAACAAATTCTTTAAAAAATGAATGTCGAACCTCGCTTCTATCGTGATTATTCAATTCCTCACAAAGCAGTAGAAAAGTGTCGATATAACTTTAATAAAGATCGTAAAAATGTTAAACATTTCCGAAATAAAATTATTTTCTTGTACCTCAACAAAAACAGTGCTCCGCTAATTGTTGTGAGCAATTTCTAGAACTCTGTAAGGACAATACGGTAGATTTTGTCGACGGAATAGTGACTAGAAAGAAAACGTGAGTCTTTTTTCATTATATTGAATGAAAAAATAGTTAAAGAAACGCAATTCAAGATAGAGACCACTACAGGAGCATTAGACAGTAAAAAACACGTAAAATTAGTAATAAAAACCTCTGGATCATCAAGGCAAAAATTATCAGGGACCTCAATAATTAAACATTTAACCTCTACAATCATGTATTTAAAAAAAATCATATCACTATTTTACTGATTTGCTATGTAATGTTACGTGTAATTTAATAGGAAAACCATGAATAATTACCAATACTGTCGAGTTATATAAGTCGCCCCTCCCGAATCCCTCATCCACCAGGGCTGTTAAAATGATTTACATTTTACATCATGTAAATAACATATCATTATGTAAAGCTACTTCCTCCTTCTGAAGCGTACATTTTCTGTTATGTAAAAGTACATATTTTTCTATGTATTTACAGGGTCACTATTTAAATAATCACTACTGCTGGTATCTTATAAACGGTTATTTCTACCAAGTTGATTAAATTAGAGAAAAGTTGCTAAAAGCTTTTTTAAAATCCAGTTACTGTGTTGCCGAACTGTTTTTAATTCATGATAGGGCTACTCGTTTAAATGGCTAAATTTGATATCTTTAATATGTCAAAAAGACGGCATTTATGATATCTCATTTAATCAACTTTATAAAGATTACCGTTTACCAAATAAAACTTTTATACACACGACGCAAGAAACTGGTAAAATACGTCGAAAACAAGAAGTCATGGGTCAAAAATTACTAGAAAGCCGCCCATCCTGTCTTAACTCTAATGCAGTCTGCATAATTCAAGCTCAAGCAAACTAAAAGAAGCAAAATCAGTAAGTCACTATAAATAGTGCACAAGATTTAAATACTTACTCCATAAATTCAATAAGCGATATTTTACCTAGTCAAAATTTGATTTTCTTTTATTCTACTGATAAATCACCTATAATAACTAATGCTGTATTCTTAAATTTAAAAAATATCTATCTCAAATTATGATATCATAAAAATTATATCTAATATCAAAACAGATTCTTGTAGAATTGATGGTATAACCTTAAGAATGTTAGAACTCAATATGAACAATAATTGCCTACATGTTCTTTAACGTAGGACCTAATCATTTAATTTCAAATAATCTTTATTCAGTTTTTTGGAAAACTGGAATTATTATCCCAATACCTAAAGTAAATAATGCACAAAATGTTAAAGATGTTTGACCAATAGCTTTACTATCTTTAATATCTAAAGTTCTTAAGCGACTAATTTTTAATCAAGTTATATCTTATTTAGATAAAAATATAATATTTTACCAAGCCATCAATCTGGTTTCAGAGTTAATTTTAGCACAACGACATTATTATTTTAACTCGAAGCTGATATTTTAGAAAATTGGGATTCAAATTTTACTATATATATATATATAGTATCGTTTTTCTAGATCTTGCCAATGCTTTTAATTCTCTAAATCATGAATTACTACTTGCAAAACTTAAATATATAGGATTTAGTAAATGCACTTCAAAAATGAATGGTTTGGAATAGTGTCACCAGTAAAGTCCGCATCATATGGGATTTTTTTTTAATAGCTTTATTCGAAATTTGACTTTGGCATCAAGCTCTGTTTCGATCGAGATGAAAATTAAGCAAAAAAATAGTAGTCACGTGATTCTGTCAAATTTTAATTTTTTCAAAAAAATTATTTAAAAGTGTGGTCATTTTTGAAAATATCGAAAACACGTATTAGAAAAAGTTTTTTTAAATGCAGTTTCTAGCCCACATGCAAAATTTCAGCCGCATAAGATAATTTTAATTTTTTACATATATTTTGTAAATTGCACCACTTTTGCAAAATAAGACTCAACGCAACTTACATAAAACTTCTTAGTTTTGACAATGCTTTATTTCAGATACATTTTCTTTAAAGAAGCACCACATTAAATGTGTGTTTTTCTACAAAATCAAAATTGGGCTATTAAAATTTGGTCGTATGTGATGCAAAGTTTATTTGTTTTGGACCCTGTATAAGGTAACTTCATAAAATAAGTATTTTTGAAAACGTAGTTTGTGGTTAAAAGTAATACACGTTAACGTTATTATGACATAGCTTAATAATAAATTATAATATAGGGGTTTTAAATTAAATCGTTGAAAATAGAGAAACTTTATGTTGTTAAACTAAAATTTATTTTCCACTTAAAAAACACTTTGCTGAAGACACTGTGTTCTTTTTTGTCTTAATATTAAGGTGTATTACTTTCAGACACAAACTACCTTTTCGGGGGTTCCAATGGTACCTCATTTTGAAGGTCTTTTAATGCTTAAAACATTCCCCAATTTAAAAAACATTTGGTTCAGTATTTTCTAAACAGGAATCAATAATATCGGTTTCTACATTATGACTTTCACTGTTTATAACACACTTTTTTTTACCTATAGTTGTCTATTGATTGTTGCTGTCATACTGTTTTTAAATGTCTGATTGACAGAACATATTTTTACCTCGAAATTGTCTTAAATGGCTCGTTCTTTAGAAGATAAATTTGAAGCGATTATTATTTTGGCGAAGCTAACCGAACTTACCATGCTGCTGTTCGTATGTTCAATGAACGATATCCGGAACGCCAAATATGCAGAAAATTTTTGCGTAAACTAATCTTAAAATTTCAAGAAACTGGTTCGGTTAAAGACGCACCAAGGTCTGGAAGGCCAAAAATCGTGGAAGATGTGAAAGTCCAAGTTTTAGCTGAAATGGTTGTTACTCCCCAACAGCCAACGAAACACGTGACTGAGGCATGTAATGTTTCTCGTAGTTCTGTCAAAAGAATTTTGAAAAGCCATAAATTTCACCCATATAAAATGAAAATTATACACGAACTAACAGAAGATGATCCAGATAGACGACTAGAATTTTGCGAAATTATGTCAGAAAGAATCGTAAGGAATAATAACTATTTGCGGAATATCTGCTTTAGCGACGAAAGTACTTTTTTCTTGCATGGACGAGTTAGTACCCAAAACTGTAGGTACTAGAGTGATCAAAACCATCATGTTTTTCGGGAGGGACACACACAGTTTCCACAGAAAATAAATGTTTGAGCAGGCATTTTGGGTAATCACATTATAGGTCCCATTTTTCTGGAATATAATCTTAATGGCCCCAGCTACCTGGATGTGTTGCAACATACAATTACTCCACTTATTAATGATGTTGTTGCCCAAAACCCACATGAGTTTCAAGAGGTTGTATTTCAACAAGATGGTGCCCCGCCACACTATTTTAGGCAAGTCAGAAATTACCTAGACGAATCTTATGAAAGGTGGATTGGTCGTCGAGGTCCGACAGAATGGCCAGCTAGATCGCCAGACCTAACGCCTCTAGAATTTTTTCTTTGGGGATACGTTAAAACTGAGGTTTATAAAACGGCTCCAGGCTCATTAGAAGAACTTAGGCAACGAATTACAGATGTTTGTTCAAGGATAACGCCACAGGTGCTTCACAATGTCCGAGAGGAATTTACTAATAGAATATTTATTTGCCAAGAGGTCCATGGCGGTCATTTTCAACAATTGTTGAAGTAACCACTGTTTTGTAGATGTGTCCCTTTATCTTTTGTTTAAAATACTTATAATTAATAAATTTCATTTCATACTGAACCAAATATTTTTTAAATTGGAGAATGTTTTAAGCATTAAAATACCTTTAAAATAAGGTACCATTGGAACCCCCTTTCCATTTAAAAAAATATTCCAAAAGCGGACCCAGCTGTCATCTTGACATTTAAAGCTGTCATTGGTATGTCAAAAAGTGCAAGACTTGCTCAAATATTATCGTTCAAAATTTCATTAAAATATACCGAACGGTTTAGAAGTTAGAGGGGGGGGGGAGGGGGACGGACTTTAGGTCCTCACTGTATATATAGGATCTGATAACTATTCGGCTTTTAAAAGTCATTTTAAAAAACATTATCTTGATGAATTATTATTTAAAATTCTACCTTTTTGTATGTAACTAGTATGTTACTGTTACCAATAGTTATCTTTAGTTGTTATATTTTATAATTTTTAGATTTTGGCACAAATAAATATCTTTATTATTATTATTAATATCACCATAGAAATCGAATACATAACCAATTACGTTTTTTTACAAGAAATTACAGAATGTTTCTTTATATTCACATAACATTAAAAAGTTAACTGTAAAATGTTGTAAAATTTCCTATTCTAGATATAATAACTTAGTAATATAAGAAATTAAATTACAGTCTAAGCCGTAAAATTTAGATGACGGTTGTATTTTGTCGGAAAATTAAACAAATTTACATGCGTTTTTTACGGTGCCTTTGTAGAAGGCTCTGGAGTCGGTCGATCGGTAAGCATTGAAAACATGAATCACCCACCTGAACCATAGCCTGAAAAAAACCTTCATGGACCTGAAAGGCGTTTTCGTAACGAAAAGAGGAAAACAAATTTTTTGAATGTTTATAAAAAATAATACAGCGAGAGATGTATCTAATGTAATAAATGTATTATTGTTCAAGAAGATTACATTAGAAAACCAATATAAAAATAAAATAAAATTCTTCTTTTCTTTTTTACTCCATTGTAAATTCATCTAAAATAAGCTGTAAAAAGCAACTAGCAATAGGAACAAACCTGAATCCGAACGTCGCCATACTCCAACTTGCCACCTGAGGTATTAACATCATCAACATTACCATTATTGCTTGAGCTATGCTCATTATAACCGCCATTCTTTTATAAAAGTAGGAATTAAACGCTGAGTAGGCGGCAGGCATCATAAGACCAAACCCAAAACCTATATAAAAAAAAAATTAAAAATTACTTTCTTTTATATTACTCTTCAGAGGTTATGTCGATTCCTGCAGATATTGCTCTATGGCGACGAGGCATGAATGTAAGATAGAAAGAAATCTTAGTGAGTTTCTTTCCTTTTCCTTAGTTTGACATCGCAGGAGATTTAGTTATATGGCAGAAGTTGGTGATATAATTTTAGTCTTAACTTAGTAGCGCAAATTGCAGAGCGTTTCGAGCTAAACTTTTTCAGTTATAATTAAGAATGTTTTATAAATAATACAATATAATAATATTATATATTAATATACATTGTGGCGCACCGAAAACTTTCCACCCAGGTTTATTTTCTTGTTAATATATAAATCAAAATTCGCTCGAACACGGGAACCTTAGTTCTCAGGGGGACCCCCCTGCGAACAAACCCGCCCCACGCTTTTTTCACAATAATTCTAATGTTTATCGTTCATTAATATTTTCTGCCTATATTAAGAATTTCAAGAATTATTTTAAACGATAATTATTTTCCGCTTTGCAGTTTGATTAATTCACTGGCCGACAAGATTTTTCTAACACAGGTCAGCTCTTTATTTTTATAATGAAAATACCCTTCTAATAATAGAAAAAATATTGGGAAAGCCCCAATACGTACCATTTTTCAATAGCTTAATAATACCATTTTACATTAGCAGGTAGTCAATTTAATTAGGGGCGGTAAAAATGGATGCATTTTATAACAGAAAAATTAAATGAACTGTAGGAATTTTAGTAGGACTTCAGGGAGGATTTACAAAATATTGCTGTTTTCTTTGTTTGTGGGACAGTATGTAATAAAAGATTGGCCACAAAGATGTGAATTTCAGCCGGGATCTCAAAATGTTAAGTTTGCACTTCTTGTAGACCCCAAAAAAGTCCTTCTGCCTCCTCTTCACATTAAACTTAAGCTGATGAAAAACTTTGTGAAAGCTATGAATAAAGACGGTGATGGATTCAAATACCTAAGACAAGTCTTTCCCCAGTTAAGTGATGCCAAATTAAAGGAAGGTATTTTTATTGGGCCACAAATCAGAAAATTGCTGGACTATGTCAACTTTACAGAGAAGCTTACCAGGCAGGAACTCAGAGCATGGAACTCATTTGTTAGTATAGTAAGGGGATTTTTGGGCAACAATATGGATGCAAACTATCAACAGTTAGTTGATGAACTTTTAGATTCCTACAAATCGCTTGGTGCCCGAATGTCATTAAAAATTCACTCCCTCCATTCCCATCTGTCATTTTTTCCTGAAAATTTGGGAGCTGTCAGTGACGAGCAGGGTAAAAGGTTCCACCAGGATATCAGGACAATGGAAATTCGCTATCAAGGACGATGGGATCCAGCCATGATGGGTGATTCCTGTCGGTTTTTGAAAAGAGAAGATATGACCCCTCATAAAAAGAAAAAATAAAATTTAATTAGTGTGTTCAGTTAATATTTGTAATGTTTGTGTTTTTTCTAGATGTAAGGTATGTTTAGTAGGTGTAAAAATTTAAATATAGTCGATATACACAGTTAGAAAATTCTTAAATTATTTTTTCAATAGATATTAAATATTGTAACATTAAATGTGGTTCTAACAAGAAAACGTTACGTGTTACAACTTTTTTTTCTCATTTTCGTATTTGGATAGGTCCATTCTACCACAAGATGCTATTTAGCTTTGTGTTATAACAAAAAAAAAATTTGTCGGCCAGTGATTAACGCGTGTTTTTTAGTTTTTTTAAACTATATTTATTTTTCATTTCGTAGTTTAAGTTATTGTTAAGAAAAAATTTTTTTTTGTAAATTGAGCTAGATTAGTAGATTATGGTATTGTCAGCGGTTCTTGATAAGTAGAGAAATTTAAATTAAATCTGACCGTTTAAAGTGGGTCAAAATCGGGTTCAAAGAAGTCGGTTACAAATAAACATTCATACAAACCCGAACAAACGACAAAAATTTTCAAAATTTAAAAAAAAAATTGTCAAAATTTTATTTTTACGGGTACAATTTTTTTTTCATTTTCCTCTATTCTTAGCGACAATATCTATACGACACCACGTTCGTTTCATTACTATCGGTTATTGTAATAATTCTGACATATTGACAGCTGTCAAATTTTGACAAGAGAATTTTTTGCGTATTTTTTTCAACTTTCCATCGTTAATATACATACACCTTATAGTTTTTTATTAATATTATTTTTTTAAACGATTTGACATATTGACAGCTGTCAAATTTTGACAGGATACTTTTTTGCTTATTTTTCCCGAAGTCTCCGCATCTAATACTATACGACCCCATAATTTGTTTCGTTAAAATCGCTTCTTCGTTTTATACCTGACAGCTGTCAAAATTTGACAGGAAATTGTTTTGCGTGTAGATTATTGTATTGTCAGCGGTTCTTGATAAGTCTACAACATTTAAATTAAATATGACCGTTTAATGTGGGTCAAAATCGGGTTCAAAAGAGTCGTTTACAAACATACATACAAACATACATACAAACATACATACAAACATACATACAAACATACATACAAACGTACATACAAACATACATACAAACATACAGGTGAAGCTAATAAAAGCGTGTTAAAAAGGACATTATTCTAAAATAACTCTGAAGTCAACGACAACTTAAATTTTAAAATGGCATTATTCCAAATCATTCGTTTATTGTTAAAAGAAAAATTTGGCAATAAAAAGACCTAACTAGTTTTTGGTTTTTTTTTTTTAGAAAAAATACTTTTGAGGGTAGGTTTTATTATCAAATTTAAATAATTGCCTTCTAGTTAAACCATTTAGCTAATGTTTCCCCAAATTTAACATTTAATTTAATTTATTACTGGGGCTTAGGAGACAAAAGAGTTAAAGGGGTCCAATATATTTTACATTATTTCCTGTTTTCTCCAAAACTTTATTGTTTGGATTGGGTCACTTTAATTTTAAAGTTGCAACATATCAATGGTGCATACCAGCAATAAAATTGTAATATTTCGTAAATGGTTAAAAATACACAGGCATATTAATTATAGAATTTAAAATGTACATAATACAATATGTTTTATTAGAAAAATGAAAGTTGATACACGCAGCGTTTTCACGATATACCCTGTATAATATCTTTTTAAAATAAATAATAAAAATCAAAAACATAAAAACATAAACGAAATCAAACTTGAAAATGAATCACTTACTGATAAGAAAAGTATAGCTAATAGCTTTATTGACTATTTTTCTGAAGTGGGAGAAAAGCTAGCAAACAAAATCAATAAAGGTAATAACACATTTTAAAATAAAAAAATAAACAATATAAATTCATTTTATTTAGAAGAAACTAATCATAAAGAAGTTAAAAATGTTATTGATAGTTTAAAATTAAAGAAATCTCCTGGTGCCGACTAAATAACAACAGAAATATTAAAAACTGTTTCTTCTATTTCTAGACCACTAACATTTCTTATAAATAATATTTTTAAAACCAGTATATATCCAGAAGCTTTCAAAATTGGTATCATAAAACCTGTTTTTAAAAATGGAGATTCTAGTAAAACTAGTAATTATAGACCAATAACATTAATATCTTCGATAGCAAAAGTATTCAAAAAAGTTTTAAAATTAAGAATCGAAAATTATTTCGAAAAAATTAATTTTATTTCTAATAAACAGTTAAAATCAACACAAAATGCTATTTGCTATCTAACAGAACAAATTTATGATGCACTAGATAATAAAAAACCTTGTATTAGTATTTTTCTAGATTTAGCAAAAGCCTTTGATACAGTTAGCCATAATTTACTGTTAAAAAAGTTTAAAAATATTGAATTCAGAGGAAAGCAATTAGAATTAATTAAAAATTATCTGAAAAATAGACCAACTTATGTTCAAATAGATAAAGAAAAAAGCTATCCAAAGGTATTTAAGTATGGTGTTCCCCAAGGAACAATTTTAGGACCATTATTTTTTAATATTTATATTAACGACTTATTTAGTATAAATTGCGATGGACAAATTCATAGTTTTGCAGATGATACTACAATTTTTTGTACCGATACAAATTGGGAAAACTTAAATAATAAAATTAAAAAAGATTTTAAAATTATAAAAAATTGGTTTGATAACAATTTGTTAACAATTAATTTTAATAAAACAAATTATATTCCTTTTATTTTAAACCTAAATAACCTACCGCAAAATATGAATAGTATTCAAATAAATGAAGACATTCAAATTTTTAAAGTTAATAAAATAAAATATTTAGGAATTATTTTTGACAGTAAATTAAATTTCAATTTTCACATAGAATACTTAATTAAAAAATTAAGAAGTTTATTACCGATTTTTAAAAACATTAAAAATTTTTAAATGTGAGACACATGGAAATATTACGCGTTAGTTAAAACTCATTTAAATTGCGGAATTTTAGGTTGGGGAGGAATAAATAGTAGTTTAGTTAAAAAATTGGAAATATTACAAAAAAGGTTTCTAAAAATTATATACAATAAAGATTATCCTTATCCTTCAAAAGAATTATATTCAGAAACAAAAAAGTTGAACATAAGACAACTTTACATTTATAACATCTTAATATATATATTAAAAAAAACCTTATACCATTTGAAAACCATAATCATAATACACGTCATAAAAATGAAATAACCATAAAACCTAAAATAAATAAGTACATAGGACAAAAAAATTTCAAATATTTATGTTTTTATTTAAACGATTATTTACCAACAAAAATTAGAAAATTGATTTCATTAAAAAAATTTAAAGTCGAAATAAAAACATGGATATTAAAAACAGACATCTTGAAAATATTTTTAGAAATGCGTTAGATAATTTAATATTGTTCTAAATAATTTATATAAGTAATATTTTTTACTTAAAAATTATAAATTAATAATTTTATTATAGGTAATATATTTCTTTAAAAAAGCTGCGTTTATACTATAAATTAACATTTTTACTTTAAAAAACTTGATATTTTAATGCCTATTTATGATTTATGATTTTACATACTAAAACAAAAAATAAGATTTGCCCCTAACAAGCTCATGTTCAGGGGATTGAAGAATAAGTTTATCGAAGACAACATAAACATATTTATTATATGATTAAATTTTAAATAAACTTATTATTATTATTATAAGAAAAAATTCATTTCAAAAAAATTATTTGAAGCTTCCGAGCGATTCTTGATTAAGTGGGCGCTATTCTATTTAAAAGACTGATCAGTTTCTTAATTAGGTATAACTCTGTATACGCTTACCTTGTATTACTCCAAAGCACGTTATGAACTGATAAAGATTCTGGCAAAAAACCACACCGGTTGCTCCGATAATGTAAATGACAGTTCCAGCAATGCCAACTTTTCTGTAAGAGTATCTGTTAAGAACTCCATTGGCAATCAGACCTAAAAATCGGGAAAACTTTTGGTCGATTTATGTATAGGAAACACTACAGCCTATACTTAGGTCATAAGTTCAGATAATATAGATATCCAGATGTTTCTAGGTTCGGCCCATGTTTACATCACTACTTCTCATTTCATGTAAAAAAAAGTTTGTTTTTTTACTTACGCCTTTTACTCTAATACAATTAAATTACAAAATTGATTATACAGGGTTTCCGAAAAAAGAAGGTCAATCCATTAACCATATATTCCTTGAGCAAAAATAATATAACTTTTATAATGTAATTTTTCTTTTTTGACCCTTATGTTCGATGTACAGGGCGTCAAAATTTGAAATTAAAAACTGATTTTATTTCACTAATTCGAGTATTAATAAGTTATTAATTTCAAACTTGGTACATTGCTTCAGCATAAAGAATTACTTTAT
Organism: Polydrusus pterygomalis; assembly: GCA_963969555.1. Taxonomy (NCBI): domain Eukaryota; kingdom Metazoa; phylum Arthropoda; class Insecta; order Coleoptera; family Curculionidae; genus Polydrusus; species Polydrusus pterygomalis. The sequence goes on along the minus strand of OZ018375.1, from coordinate 31,445,803 downwards.
TTGAGAAAAACAAAGCCAAAAAAAAGTCAAATATTCAAAATAGGGGTGGTCCAGTACCAGCAGACCCCTCCCCCACCCCTATTATTTAAAACGTGACGAACAAACCCGAATTCTAATTTTTGAGCTAATCATTTCGTCGGTCTCCCCACGTAGTGGCGTAACTGCCAATATTGAAATTTTTGAGTTACGCCACTAGAATACATAATTTAACATGCTCTATAACCTCAAGCAGTATTACATGTAGAGGCGTAGCTGTTTTGCTGAAATTCAATTAATAAATTTTGACTTAACTGCAATTTAACGTAATATCTTTTTTACGTAGAGGCGTACCGTCGCCTTACGCCCCTACATGAGATTGAAAATATTTTCATTAAATAATTTATTCATATTATGGCGTAACTGCAAGTCATATGGTTATAAACTTAATCTAGAAATATTTAGTTTGCCGTTGTGTTTGTATGTATTTGTATGTGTGGATTTTATCGGTTAGAGAAAGAGACTCCAATAAACCTATGAAATGGACGGATATAATGAACTTGATGGTTAAAAAAGAGGAACCAATGTCAATTTTCTTTAAGTACAGTCATAACAACAATTTTTATGATAAAATCGTCCTGAAACAATGTTTACCTTGGTCGAATGTTACTCTGAACCCCTTAAACTCTGGACGAATCCCAATTTCAAACAAGAAATATGACGATTTAACATCTCTTTGTAAGGGAAAAACCCCTGTTGTTTGCATGCCGAAATTGCAGGAGTTCTTTTTTTCTTTACCTCATGAAAATTAGGTTTACAATGTTTTTTGTTTTAGCTTTTAAGAGTTTTTCAAATTTTGTTCATTCATATTATATTTTTGTACCTATTCGTTTTTTTATTACGAGTCTAAATTGTCACTTTCCAAATAAAAGCAATTATTTTTGTTCACATCACTACGTTTTTTACAAATATTTTTAAGACATCTATTTTGGCGTAACAGAAAATCTCCAAAAAAATATTGTCAGGTAGTGGCGTAACTAAATAAAATATTTGGCGTAACAGCATTTTTTAAATCTTGTTATGATGTTTTAAATTTATTTAATAAATAATAGTAGATTATTGTCTTAAGAATGAGTGAACAGTGACATTTTAATGTTATGTGAAGAAGATTAGCAATAGTAGGTTCTTAGTGTGCAATAAAGTTATTTTATTTAACTGGTTTAGTACCTACTACAGGTTTTTATCTGTACGCCACTGACCTTACATTATTTTTGGTTAGTCCTTTGATTTCGGTATTGGCGCCTATTGCAAAGTTTTACTTAATTATATCTTGTATCTATGATAACGCCAGAACGGCTGACTTGATTTAGAAGTTGAAAATTAGGAGATTACGGTAAGCCGAAGGACCTATACTTTTCAAATTTTCTGGAAAACGCTTTATTTTATCAAATTGTATAATAAAAAAAATAATCAAAAATAAATGATTAGCTGAAAAAATATAGTTCAAAAGTCACTGGCGCATGTACTAAAAAATAGGGGGGTCAGCGGCTTTTACCAAATTTAAAATTAATATTTTATTAAATACTCGAATTAGTCAAATAAATTAATTTTTAATTTCAAATTTTGACGCCCTGTAAATCGAGCATAAGGGTTAAAATAGAAAATTGGCATTAAAAAAGTCATATTATTTTTGCTCCAGGAATATATGGTTAACAATCCGACCCCCTTTTTCTGGACAGCCTGTATAAGGCATTATTTTTAATAGTTTAATAATTGTTTGTTTTTCAAAATTGTAATACGTTTTAAAATTTAATAAGTTGTTTATTCTACCGTGCGAGCAAACATTATTTGCATCAAAGAGGGCCTTGCATCTAAGGACGTAATGCTTAGCCGTAGAGCTTAATACCTTAATATGGGTGTCAGTAATTACCTGACCTACCTGAATTAACAATCAATCAGTTATTCCGTCATCTTTGACAGTCGTTACAAGTAATTTGATTCCTCGCTAATTTTTCCAATTTCTTGAACAATTTACACAGTGGGCCTTACGGAACAGCACACGCATTCAAAGTTAAAGCGTATTTTCGAAACGGGGTTAGAGTAAATGGTGAGTGGCAATACAATCCGGGTTTGTGCATGGACGATTTTCACGAACATTTTCCTAACGTTGCTTTTATTGCTGGGGATTTTTATCATCGCCTGAAAAGAACCGTGGCTGTGTTTAGGGAAACAGATTCTATAGAACACAAAAAAGATGCAGGAAGACCATCTGTGAAAACAAAAGAACTTGTTGCAAACGTTCGTGAAATAATATAAGCAATACGCCAACAAATTGTATAAGACGCCTGTCTTAAGAAGTGGGAAGATCTTATGGAATATGCAGAACTATTATTAAGAAACAGCTAAATTTATTTCCTTATAAAGTGCAAGTATTCCAAGAAATACAAGCCGCAGATTTTGAAAGACGCAGGAATTACTCTCAATGGTTTACCCAAAATTTATTGGAAATAAATGATTTATTAGACCTGACATTTTGTTCGGATGCAGCCTGATTCCACCTCTCCGGTTATGTGAATTCTCAGAATACACGCATGTAGAGTAGTGAAAATCCTCATTTTTTGGTAAAGTCTCCACATTGCAACCTCAAAAAATTGGTGTCTGGTTAGCTGTTTCCCGAAGAAGAATTGTTGGTCCTATTTTTTTCCATGACACAGTTACAGCACATGGGTATAGAGACAATATTTTAAATCCATTCGTGGAGCAATTACTTGACGACGAACTACGTTTTGGATATTTTCAACAGGACGATGCAACCGCCCATACAGCCGCCGAAACTATTGGAGCATGGCGTAGGCTAATTTCAGCAATTTATGTAATTATTTTTCTTTTTCTTTCTGTAAACAACAAAAATAAATTGGTATTTATCTACTTATTTTATTACTCATTAGTTTGGCATATCATGTCATAATATAAATTTGACAAAATTTTAACCTAGATTTGGTTAGATATATTATCGTCCCCATATCATTGTGATCTAAACCAAGACCCACGTTTTTTAATCCAAGCCCACTTTGATACAAATATTTTTTGCTTGCTCGGTATATTGTGAGATCAAAGACATTTTGCATAGAAATAGCTGGCCCAGAGCCGGCACTCTTTACATATTTCATTCCTCACATGCTTTTGTGTCAATGCCATTACTACCAACAATAAAAATGATATTTAATATTATTTATTTAATCATAAATCATTTTAAGAAGATCATGCGAATCTTAGCTTTGTATGTTATTATGTTTCACGGTCCCTTGCAAATATTTGTATTAATTAAAATTATTAATTATTAAATTAATATTAAAACAATTGTGACGATGAAGTTATTTTTAACAGTTATTATGGAATTATTTTCTGAAAAATAAATTCAAAGATTGTGTGGTTTGCATTGCATTTTTGGTTTTTCAAAACAGCATAATCTAAAATCAACCAAAATAACGTTTAAAAACTTGACGGATTAATAAACCAGTGGCGTCGGTACACAGAGGAGGTGCAAGAGGTATTGTTACCACCTACTTTGAAATTTCTGTAAATTTCACAAACTTTCCGGCAAACAATTATAGTCTAAAAAAAGGTGACTTTTACCTAAGGTTTTTACTATAAAGCTCAACAGGCCGCTTTACATAGTCAAAAGAGAGTAATATAAACCACTTACTTACCTAGTGGTGAATAAACCTGTCATTAGGAGAATTGGGCTTCATAGAAGTCTTGTTCGTGGTAGTAAAGAGGCGTCTTTTACCCGTATTTAATTTTTGTGGTTCTATGTTGGGCCTGTTATGGGCTATGAAGTTTATAGAAAAACGATAACCAGAATTTTAGAAAAAGATGAAAATATTATATTGTTTTTATTTTTATCAAAGTGCAGGAGGCAGGAGTTTTCTTAAATAAAAATATATCATGTCAGTCGCTGATCTTTAAACAGGAGTGGTAGTATATAGATACTTATAAAATCACTATTTCATCGATGTGAGGTGACAAATTAGGTGCGAGTAAAAGATTTTCGTATAGATTTCCATTTTACCTTGAAAAACTAACCCTGCCTAAATTAAAATTTAAAATAACAAAAATTTAAAACGTAGCCAATATTTTGTGCTTGGACCAATTAGTTTTGTGATCGGTTTTTATAATATATTTGTTTTTGCTTTAGTGTTACAAGTAATTTAACAAAATTAATTGAATAATACACGATTAAAAAAAATATGGCGTCAGTAAAATATTTTTCCTAAAGGTCATGATTTCTAAAAGCAGAGGACTGTTTGGCTAGAAAGAAATTATTTTCAGTCATTACTACAACATATTTTATACTTTAAAGCCTTCTGGGCTTTAAGTATAAAATGTAACAGGAATATAGAGCATACATCACCTCAGAAAATGTTCACATTGTAACCTGACCATGAAAATACATTAAAGATAAAACGAAGTAATTTATTTTCCATTTATGGGCTTTAAGCCCCAATCTAAGGTAAAAATAACTTGCTTTGGCGTTTATTACTGACTTTCCTTAGACCTAACAATCCAGTCGATTTACAAGGTAAATATCTACTAAAGTAATAATATATTAATTCAAAAAAGTTTTGTCTGTTTCCTTCCGCCAAACTCATCCCCAGACGCGTTTCGCCGTTTACGGCTCCTCAGTTAGGCTTAGTTTGGCAGAAGGAAACAGGGCTCGAAGACAAATCACTTGTCAGGATCGATTATCGACGGGAATTATAGAACCCGGTGCGACATCTTGCGTCCCAGTACGGTACCTTAGAAAAGGTCAGTCGTAAAGGGGTTATTCTGTAAAAACAGAAAATTTTGCAAGTGCGCTCTCAAAACCGGTACAAGTGCCGGACCACAGATATTAATTCAAAAAAGTTTTGTCTGTTTCCTTCCGCCAAACTCATCCCCAGACGCGTTTCGCCGTTTACGGGAGAGCGCACTTGCAAAATTTTCTGTTTTTACAGAATAACCCCTGAACGACTGACCTTTTCTAAGGTACCGTACTGGGACGCAAGATGTCGTACCGGGTTCTATAATTCCCGTCGATAATCGATCCTAACAAGTGATTTGTCTTCGAGCCCTGTTTCCTTCTGCCAAACTGAGCCTCACTGATGAGCCGTAAACGGCGAAACGCGTCTGGGGATGAGTTTGGCGAAAGGTAACAGACAAAACTTTTTTGAATTAATATCTGTGGTCCGGCACTTGTACCGGTTTTGAGAGCGCACTTTCAAAATTTTCTGTTTTTACAGAATAACCCCTTTACGACTGACCTTTTCTAAGGTACCGTACTGGGACGCAAGATGTCGCACCGGGTTCTATAATTCCCGTCGATAATAATATATTACTTTATTTTTGACCATGTCTTGATCCCCTTATATTTTCCGATTTTAAAGATTTAATAATAAGTTCGAATCACTTTCTTTTGACCAAACAGTTAGTCTCTTTGACCGTTTTGTCCAAAAATCCGATTTAAAAGTAAAAAATAGATTATTTTTCACTAAATAGGTCATTTTCTTTAAATTAGGGGTCGCTAAGGCTCTACATGTTTGTTGTGTTATCCCTACATTTTTAAGTGATATAAATTAGAATAGTGAAGAAAAAAATTTGAAGATTTTTTTTATCAGTGTTCTGAGACTGTAGACAAATATTGGTAAGAGAACTGTACCAATAGGATTAAAAACAAAAAAGTTATACCGAATAAAACCTAGCAAAAAATCCAGGGTGCTGAGGTATTTTTTTGAAATAAAATATTTCTCCCAAAAATAAATAAATTAAATTTTTACCCGTAAACGAATTGACTGTATTGAACATTCCATTCATCAAGGCTGTCGCAGTCGTTTCATCTCCAATCGTTTTTAGATAATTTCCAAAAATAAGTCCAAAACTGCTCATTGGGATAAGCGTGCCAAGCTAAAAAGGCAATAATGTAGTAGCAGATATCCAGGGTAGTATTTTTAACTGAAATACATTCAGTATTAGGAAACCTCTTGATTTACTGGAAAAATAGTATATTACGTACCGAGGTGGAAAGTGTTTCATTACTGTCGAGAGATTAGATAGTTATTTATTATTATATCTCGGAGACAGTAATGAAACTTTTCACCGAGGTTTGTATAAGTACTATTTTATTTACAACCACATCCTACATCCACTTCTTATAATTTTTAACTAAAAATATTATAAAAAGAAAAATGTCATTTTGACGTAGTATTATAGTACCATGTATATATATATATTAAAAAAATCAAATAAATTTACAAGTAGGCATATTTTCAAATTAGGCGACGGTTGTCAAGGAAACGTTTGTTTAAAATTAAAACAATAAACGTCAGTTCAAGTCTGATCTTTTGCGATCAATACAATAAAGTTTAAAAATTAATGGAAGAAGAATCAATGGAGTGTACCCCGCCGGAAATAAGGGGAACCGCTGAAGTGACGGCACAGGGCTTGGTGCCTGAAAAAAGTAAAACTCTTTATCTAAAGGCGATTGCTGCCTATAGGGGTTGGCGTAAATCGAAAAAACTCAAGAATTTGAGCTCGGAAAATGTTCTAATGGCGTATTTTGGTGAGCAAAGTAAACAGAAGAAACCATCAATCTTGTTGGCAATCTGTAGCGTGTTAAAAACAATGCTACAAATTGAGGAAAAATCTGATATTTCGAAGCATGGGAAACTCCTTGCCTATCTGAAACGAAAAAATGTGGGTTATAGGCCCAAAAAATCTAACATCTTTTCAAGGAAGAATATAGAAGATTTTTTGAACAATGCTTCAGCTGAACTCTTGTCGATTAAGGTAATTAGTCACCAGTAATTACAAAATAATCTTTGAAACTAACAAATATGTATCATTTAAAAGTATAATGGGTTTTTCCTAAGATTTTTTTCTTATTTTTTAGGTAGTACTAGTGATGGGCATTTCAGGAGCTTGCCGAGCGGACGAATTAGTAAAAATGGAAATGTCTATATTGGAAGAAAAAATTTCAGTTGAAATTCCCGATTCAAAAACACACACGAGTAGAGCGTTTTTGATTACTGACCCAATTTGGGTGAAAATAGTTCGAGAATTCATAAATCTCCGAAAAGAAATACAAATCAATAGGTTTTTGGTTTAGGTCAGAGGAGTAAAAAGAAAAGAAGTCAACCAATAGGTCACAATTCAATAGCCAGTTTTTTGAAGTTACAAAACATTGAAGGCTTTACAGGTCACGCCTTTAGAAGTACAGCCGCCACCTTATTAACCAACAGCGGTGCTGACATACTCCAATTAAAGAAGTTGGGACGATGGAAATCTGGCACTGTTGCGGAAGGTTATGTAGATTCTTCAATGGAGAACAAAACGAAAACCGCCGCCATGCTATGCGCCCGTCCCATGTCTTCGGTTGCTTCTTCAAGTAGCTCACAGATCTCTGCAGCCATTGAGCAACAAATTACCCCATTAATCAAAAACACCGCCATTGGGGAAGCAGGTGCTGGCTTAAAAATTTGTATAAAAGCCTACAATAAGTCTAATTTAACTATTAAATTTAATTTAAATTTTAAACAGTTCTCTATGAGCCTTTATTCTTGTTATTAATGTTTCTTAAGTTTTTCGTTAAATATGAAATTGACAAAAAGTCTTTATTTAAAAAAAAAATCTAGTTACGTTTAGTAATAGGGATAAAATTTTAGTTAAAATATCACATTTTAGTGGACTAAAAATGAGGGCGGGGAATCAGGGTGGGAAGTCAGGGCGGGAAGTAGAGGTAGGTAATGTGAGACTTCCCAACCTTTAATAAAGTCAGTAATGTCAACATTACATGTATGGTTGTAAATAAAAATAGTAACCGCCCCCAACTTTTTTTTGTCAAATGTAAAGCTATGTATTGTGAAAAATTGTGGAAAGGGCATAAAAAAGGGAATACAACCCACAATTTTCTTTGGCATTTCGGTAATCTAGAAAGCTAGAAAAAAAACTGGCCATTTTAGCAACAATTAATTGATACTACAATTTGGGTTTTGCCAGCGTTTTCAATTTCCCAAGGCACCACCTTGAAAGACGTTATCGTAAAGTGGCCACGTGAGGGACATACCAAGAATAAGGCAGCCTGGAGTAATGGAAGACGACACGCAATTAAACGTTTTACTTGCCCTTTAAGAAAATTCTATTACTCCAGTTCGGCAACTTGCAAGAGAAAATATCATAAGCCATACGTCTGCATTCAAGTTAGTGAAATCATGTCAAATACGTCCTTATAAAATGTTAATGGTACAAGAGTTACTGGAAGATGATCCGGACCACTGTCTTCAGTTTTGTGAAGTGATGATGAATGCACATAATTAACATTTAGTAGATTTGCGAGAATGAGAAACACACACCCAACTTCCGCAAAAACTGTTTGGGCATTCATTATTGGCGATCGCGTTATTGGGCAAATATTCCTTGAAGGTAACTTAAAAAATTGCCATACATATGAAGTTATTTCAGCTTTGACTGCTTTATTTCCTCACCATGTAGAAACAGATCTTCATGATTATCGAATATGGTTACAGCAGAATGATGCTCCGCCTTATTACGCCATAAATGTTCGACAATATTTAAGTAAAGTTTTTACAAATCTCTGGATAGGAAGAAGGGGTACCATTCAATTGCCGGTACGATCGCCGGACCTTAATACTCTAGACTATTTCCTTTGAGGTCACCTAAAAATCAAAGTTTACTTTACAATACCAGAAAATTTAGAGAAACTTGGCAAGAACAGATACACGAAATTCGTCAAATAACCTGGGAAATGGTACATAATATCAAGTAATAAGTAAGGAATAAATTCATTCAGTAAAATGCCTTCGGAAATAGCTGCATATCTACAATTGAAAGGTCCAGTGCAGTAAACAGGATATAGTTTTCGTCGTTCTTCAGCTACCACATTGGCTGATTCTGGAGCAGGGATCACTAATGTCAAGCGACTCGGAGTCTGGAAATCGACGACTGTCGCCGAGAGCTGCATTGATGATTCGATAAATGAACAAAAATATATGTCGAATAAAATATTGGCCACGAACTCCCCTTCTACAAATCAACCTTCATCCAGCTATATAAACAGCTGTCCATTTAAGTTTAGTGAACCTAACGGACCTAAGTTAAATTAACATGTATCAAGCCATAATTTTAACTGCCCTTCCACGCTAAATAAACGAATGAAATTAATCAATTTGCAAAATGTTAATAATTGTTGAGGATGTGAACAGGAAGATGAAACAGTCGAACATATTCTCTTTCTGCTTTCTCATCCAGTAGATGATCCATGCTTAGCGAGCACAGGCCCAACAAGGCTGATATAAAGGATATGCTGCTAGTCGAAGTCGTCAACTTCTGTAAGCTGACTCTCGAGCTATCCTTCTTTATTTTAACTTTTTTATTTATTTATATAAACCCCCAGAAGAATGCCTAATAGAATCCACTGAGGTCCAAGTGCTATGTAGCCTAGCTCATCCTACACATCACCTTTCAGATCCAAATCCAGCCCATAATAATTATTAAAAATTAAAATATTATCACTTACAAACATCATTACGGTTGCAAGCGCAATGACATATCCCCAACCACCATCAGGGGCTCGTAACTCGTACTTTTCCAGACCATTTTCAACTGACGCACTATCTTGCTTGTTTTTAGCCCCCATAATGGCCGGATTCAGTTTCTATAAAATTTTATTGCCTTATTAGGTTTACCGGGTTAATTACAATTTTTACTGTTTACGAGTTTTATCTAAAACGGCAGCATAACTAAGAAAAAAGTTTTTAAAGATCATTGTCTTCTTTTAGTTATATTAATATATCTTATCTTGTTAAAAAGGCATTATGTCTTAATGTCAGTAAACACAAGAAACAAATAGTATTTGATTCCAGTTTACCATAATTATTTACTATTGTCTTAAGAGTGTGATAACGTTATCACGTGACAAACATAGTTAGAATGTCCTCGATTTGATTGAATTTGTATTAACAATCAAACATCTTTTATCTATTATACATGTATTTTTCTGTTTTCTTTACTACCTGCAGTAGGGCTGTACAACTTCAAGTAGTCCAGGGGCCGTTGTCAATAAAATTATGGTTGTAAGGGCCGCGAAGTATGCAACTTTATCAGTGATTTTTAATAGCTATAAAAAATTATTTGTATAATTATGTTTATTTATTTTAAAAATTAACAAATATACAAAAAAAAAGTAGTGGGAAGATAAGGGATGTCGGTTTTCATCATATACCGTGCGAGCAAAAATTATTTGCATCAAAGAGGGCTTGGATTAAAAAAACGTAAGGCTTGGTTTAGATCACAATAATATGGGGACGATATATTCTAACCAATAAGTTAAAATTTTGTCAAATTCATATTGACATGATAATATGTGAAACTAATGAGTATTAAAATAAGTAGACAAATACCAATTTATTTTTGTTGTTTACAAAATTAACAAAGTAAGGATAATACAGAAAGAAAAAAAAAATTACATAAATTGTTGAAATTGGCTCCAAGCATAAATGCACACGTCTCTTCATATTTTCGAAAGTGTTGACCAGCATCTCTGGAGAAATGTTACCACATTCTTGGATAATCCTTTCTTGTAATTGTTCTAAACTGGTGTTTTAAAAATAGTGTTCTTTAAATGAGGAAAAACGAAGTAATCCATAAGCGTTAAACAAGGTGATCTAGGTGGGAATTCAATATCTGATCGAAAACTGATGAAACTGTCGTCGAAAAAAATGCGTAAGTAAGTTAACAGTTTCGGCAGCTGTATGGGCGGTTGCACCGTCCTGTTGAAAATATTCAAAACGTAGTTCGTCGTCAAGTAATTGCTCCACAAATGGACTCAAAATATTGTCTCTATACCGCTGTGCTGTAACTGTGCCATGGAAAAAAATAGGACCAACAATTCTTCTTCGGGAAACAGCTAACCAAACACCAATTGTTTGAGGGTGCAATGTGGACTCGACAAAAAAATGGGGATTTTCACTACTCCATATGCGTGTATTCTGAGAATTCACATAACCGGAGAGGTGGAACCAGGCTTCATCCGAAAAAAATGTCAGGTCTAATAAATCATTTATTTCCAATAAATTTTGGGCAAACCATTGAGAGTAATTCCTGCGTCTTTCAAAATCTGCGGCTTGTATTTCTTGGAATACTTGCACTTTATAAGGAAATAAATTAAGCTGCTTCTTAAGAATAGTCCTGCATGTTCCATAAGTTTTTCCCACTTCTTGACTTCTTGGGACAGGCGTCTTATACAATTTGTTGGCGTATTTTGCATTATTTCACGAACGTTTGCAACAAGTTCTTCTGTTCCTACAGATGGTCTTCCTGCTCCTTTTTGTGTTGTTTAGATATAGAACCTGTTTCCCTAAACACAGCCACGGTTCTTTTCAGGCAATGATAATAATCCCCAGCAATAAAAGCAACGTTAGGAAAATCGTCCATGCGCAAACCCGGATTTTATTGCCACTCACCATATACTCTAACCCCGCTTCAAAAATACGCTTCAACCATGAATGTTTTGTGCTGTTTCGTAAAGCCCATTGTGTGAATTGTTCAAGAAATTGGAAAAACTAGCGATGAATCAAATTACTTGTAACGACTGTCAAATATAACGGAATAACTGATTGATTCACTGGTTAACAAAAATCCACTTTTTTTTTGTGACATGAACAAAACCAAGTGTTTATTATGTAAAAATTGCCACAAAAGCAGAAAATAGCTACATATTTCTTCTATCACCTATAGTTTTTTTTGCTATGAGGTATTTTTGTTTTTTAAGAAAACAGCGATAGATATATTATTGTTATATTATTTCATTAACCAAAGAGTACCTTAAAATGTTACTGTCGATGTTTTTCGGTGATATTTTGTTTTTGGAGTATTCCTTAACAATGTCCAGCAGTAATCGGCAAGCAAACTGGCACTCCACTTGCCTTGGTACCGTTTCTCCATAGCAGAAATGTCTTGGCGGAACCGTTCCCCATGTTCGTCACTTACCGCCCCTAAATTTTCGGGGAAGAAATCCAGATGGGAGTCCAGAAAGTGAATTTTAAGGGACATGTTACAACCCATTTCTTTATAGGCAGTAAGTAGTTCAGTCACAAGATCTTTGTAATTGTCAGCTTTCACATTTCCAAGAAAATTTGCAACAACCCTTTTAAAAGCACTCCAGGCTCGTTGTTCAGTTTTATTAAGTATTTCCTCAAATGTTTTATCTTTTTTTTATGTTTTTTAATTTTTTATGTTTTTTTTTTAATGTTTTATTTTTTTTTTATTCTACGTATTGTAAAAATCTAAAGCCGCAGGTTACAGAATATCTGTGGGTGATAGAAAAATTCTGTTTTCAGATTTGACTTCAGGGTATCAAACTGCATTAGAAACACCTAAAAATTTTCATGTCACAAATTATGTGTCTATCAGTGTTGTTAATTCAGGTAGTTACTAACACCCAACAGGTATTAAGCTCTACGGCTAAGCATTACGTCCTTGGATGTAAGGCCCTCTTTGATGCAAAATTATATCTATTTTTCAAGTTTCCATATATTTTCGATCTCTATCGCCGAATTAGAGTACTTGGTTATTTCTCCATTTAGGTTTTAGACGTTGTGTGTTGTTGGGCAACCTACATCTATTATTTTTCTGTTGTTCTTGTCAATTAGAAGAATACTCGACGGTTGTGGTCTACTGTTCTATCTGTTATTATTGGCCTGTCCCAGTATAAAAGATATTCAGAAGATTCAATGAGTGGTTCGGGTGAGTATTGATAATGATACCGTAAAATGGGGTGAATAGCAACACTTTTAAGCAACAATGCATCTATACCGCAATTAGTATTATGCGTAAAATAAATATTTAATATGCCAATAATAGATCTCGGTGTCCTCTGTTCTGTAAGGATTTCTATATGTATTTTTTTCTTTAAAAATAACTGTAAAAATAATATATATATGGTGTGTTGCGATTCACCTTACAACCGGTGTGAGTAACAACGCCCATTTAATTTCACATCGGATGGCTTTCACATTGTCGACGAGGTGAAAAGCAAAACATTTTATGTTTTTTAAAAACCTTTTAGGCTACAAATTAACTGTTGCTCTAACCGTTTCCGAGAAAAAAATCTTAAATGTAAAAATGTCGAAACTGACGACAACGACGACAACATATATACATATTTTAAATGTAGCAGCTTATATTGACAATAATTTTCAAGAGGCGATCAGGGGTCGAAATTATACTTGTGCAGGATGTATAATATATATCAGAATTTCTGCGATATGTTAACTAACAGCTCGCCACCTGTCGCGTTTCCACGTGTTGCGATTCATCCCACTTTTTACTCATTTCTGACCTGATATTTAAAAATTCATAGAATCGTTACGTTTAAGTTGCGATGTTGCCAAATGTAAAAATTATTAGTAGGATGGTACGAAGGACCTGTGTTATCGCCCTTTACCTTAAATTTAAATGTTAAGTAGGTTTATCAGATAAAGTTTTTTCAGGAACAAAAGCCTTATAAAATAGTAGTTTTCCTATTCAGTGCGCAAAGTTATGTTTTCCCGCACGCGAAAGCAGTTAGACGAACGACGCGAAGCGGAGTTCGGATAAGCTTTAAATGCGGGAAAACTAATTTACGCACGTGTTAGGAACAATATTTTTTCTACGAGTGAAATAACTATATGTTTTTTTAATTTTAAATTTTTATTGACATCAAAAACAACTTATAAGTACTTATACCTAAATTGCCTATTTATTATTATTAATTACATTAATATGGAATGTGCAGTTGGTCGCTTTTTCTACATTTATTGCAGATCTAGCAACTAGAGGTGAAAATGTTGTAGTAGATGTCATTTCCTGTCGTGTTGCAAAAGGAAGAAATGGATCCATTCTTTGAAGTACTTGGAACTGCTTCACATTTTTTAGGGCTGCAGCTTTAAATTTTGTTGCTCAGCCCTTTTTTATAAGTTGTGGACTCATCGATGTATCCCTCAGCTACCGCAGTAGATTTCCAACCCCCCAAACGTTTTATGTCAGTGATTCCTTCTCCAGAATTGGCCAGTAACGTTGCTGATGACCTTCTGAAACTGTGCCCTGTATAGAGTTCCGAATTTGGCAGTTTCAAAAAGGCAGCTATTTCAGAAGGCATCTTTCCGAAACTATTTACTCCAACACATTGTGAAACGCATTTACCTTTTTTGTAGACTAAGAAAAAACGGTTGTTTAACGTTATCGGGCGTAAGCTTTTGTATTTTCTGTACAGTTGCAGGTAGGCTCCGTTATGAATTTCTTCCGATATTATAAAGTTTCTTGCTGTATGATTTTTTGAATTCCTAATTTTGACAATTATGAGGTTTTCTTTATCTTCAAAATCGGCAGTGGTTAAATTTGCTAGCTCTTCCCTTCGGCATGCGCCGGCAAGTCCAAAAATAGTGGCAACTTTAATTAAAAGGTAAATTTCATCTGGTGCCGAATTAATAAAACTGAATATTTCTTCCTTCGTAAATATTTTTGCTTTTTTTGGTTTAAACCCAATATTCTGCTTTTTCAGAAATGCAGTGACCTTATAAAATTCACCAATATCGATGTTTCTTTTTATTTTTATTACATTTTTGAGCATTGAATATTTTGACCACATTGTGTTAGGTTTAAATTCTTTGCTTAACTTAAGAAAGTAGGCTAAAAGTACCTCTTCCTTTAACGTTTTTATCCCCCTTTGTTCGCACCATTTGGAAAACAACTCGTACTGTCTCTCGTATTTTTCTCGCGATTTGGCAGGCAGCAATTGCAAACTAGCCATGTTGGCGGCTTCTAGGACATCTTCTGGAAGTTCTTCTTCAGTGATATCCATTTTTAAAACAATTTTTTTTATTTTAAATAGGTGAAAATGCTAGTGAAAATTTTGAAGAAGACCTCTAAACTGACATGAAAGCGTTGTATGACAATGTATTTTGGTTGCTAAGGGAACAAACCGCATTTGACACAAAAATACTTGTTTTTTTTTAACTTGAACAAAATTAGAGGAAAATATAATAATGCAGATTTCAAAAAAATTTTGACCCGCACGGCACAATACTTCGGTATAGTTTATAAGGCAACACATAAACCACCTGTCAACTTTGTCTTGTTACAATATTTTTGCATAAATATCTAAAAAAATAATAAAATAAAAGAAAAAAACGCGTCTATAATATGGTAATTTTGCTTTAAAATAAGTGTGCGGGAAAAAAAATGCTACTTTGCGTATGCAAAAGTGTGCGCAAAGTAGATTCTTTGCGGTCACTCGTAGAAAAAATTCCTTTTAAATATTATAACCTCTTTTTTCTCAGAAATTTCGTTTTTGTCCTTTACGTATTAAGGAAAGGTCCTGTGAACTTACTAAAAAAGTTTTAAGCTTCTGAAAAGTAAACAGGTTGGTAAAAAAAATAAACATTCTTGTCCTGAAAATCGTTGCGTTTGGTACAGCAGTTGCTATTCACCCCATTCTACGGTAGTATGGTGAAAGGTTATCTTTTCGGTCTAATTTATGAACCAGTTCTTTGTGGATGATATTTGCCACCTAATTATGGCTTCCTAGATAAGCGTTAGGTGCCCTAGCACCACAGCCCCCCGTTCTAGCGTTTCTCCAGGTAAATTGTATTTTATGCACACATCTTCGACATTCCTTTTTAAGATGACCTTTTCGAAGTTTCTTGTTTGAATGACACGGTCTTGGAGGGAAATTATAAATCCTTCTGTCTCGGCGCTTAGCTGCATTATTATATTTAACCAATTCAGTGACATTTTTCTATTAATGGGTGGATTTTGAAGTGCAGTAGGGTATTTACCATGTAAAGCTTTCTTTTGCCAAGTTACTGTTTACTTGGTGGCGCGCTAAAATAATTATTTATTTACTTTTTTATTATCGTATCAACAATTTTATTACATACATGTTAATTACATATTTACAATAAACCTTATACAGTGTGTGTATAAAGTCTGGAAACGGCTTAATAACATCACAATTTACTAACCGATTTAAACCAAATTTGGTACAGTTGTGTAAGAGGATCTAACGCACCGAATGACGATTTTGGCGTTGTTGCCAGCTTTTCAGTTTGTCTGGAATTCAAACGAATTTTATATTTTTAAATATAACACCCTGTATATTTTTACATTTTTAAATTCCACATAAAATTATAATTATTTTTTATTAAATGCATTATTAGTCTATACTTCATAGTTTCCGAGATATTGACTCTCGAAAAGTGACATTTTTGAACTTTGACAACTTATAACTTTCTAACAGTACGTCTTAGAGCAAAGCGGCTTACATGTCCCTATCTTCAATTTTTATTATCTTCCCAAAAAATCAACTTCCAGCTAAACCGGAACAACTATATTTCCTGCTTTCGAGTTACATCCGGTTTAACCGGATGTTGATTTTTTTGGGAAGATAATAAAAATTGAAGATAGGGACATGTAAGCCGTTTTGCTCTAAGACGTACTGTTAGAAAGTTATAAGCTGTCAAAGTTCAAATGTCACTTTTCGAGACAAAGTTCAAATGTCACTTTTCGAGAGTCAATATCTCGGAAACTATGAAGTATAGACTAATAATGCATTTAATAAAAAATAATTATAATTTTATGTGGAATTTAAAAATGTAAAAATATACTGGGTGTTATATTTAAAAATATAAAATTCGTTCGAATTCCAGACAAACTAAAAAGCTGGCAACAACGCCAATATCGTCATTCGGTGCGTTAGATCCTCTTACACAACTGTACCAAATTTGGTTTAAATCGGCCAGTAAATTGTGATGTTATTAAGCCGTTTCCAGACTTTATACACACACTGTATATAAAGGGCGGACTGCATTTAAATTCAGCGTAAATATGCGCATATATGCCTTGTTTGCCTTTAAAGTATGCAGTTATTTGCATTTTTTTACCAAAAAAAGGCATACTGGTATGCAATATTTCTTAAATTATTATAGTAAAATGAGATGAAGAAACACAACGGGTCCTAAAAAAAATGTTTATTTTTAAAAAATGCAAAAAAAAACAATGAAAAATAAAAGTAAACAATTTTTTAACTTAAAATTGTATAAAAGGCATTAATTACTAAATATTTTTTAAAATTTTTTACTAAAAAGGATTGTCTTCTATTAAATATATTTATATATATGTTTATACAAAGAGAAGCTTCTTTCAACATCTACTGATGTAATCGGACAATACTGCAACTTAGGTAGCAAAATATAAGGCCAAGATACAACTTCGTTGGATGGTTTACCCTCATAAATGCTTTTTACTGCCATTAAGTATTTAAATCCATCATTATTTTTTACAGTTACATTCAATTTACTCCTTTCTGGACCTCCTACTTTACCGAGAATGTTGTTACATTTAGCGGAAAAAGTTTCAACAATACTAATTATTGAGACTCTTAAACTTAAATTTCTACTCTCCAACGAGGATATTATCTCCGATATAAAACTGAAATTAACCTTAATAAAAACAAGATTTTTAGCTACACTTTCACGTTTTAACAACTCTTTACTTTGCACAACCAACTGCGAATCATCATCTAAATCCAAAATTAGTTCTTTAATGGCTTCGAAATGCTCGCTGGGCGTAGAATATTGCGGCCTTAATCCATGTCCCCACCGGGCACCTAAATACAGGTTTTGGAGGTAAAGTACCTAACTCCTGGTAGTCTCTCGTTATACAACTGCACTTTTAGACGTGCTCTTAGAAATACTTTTTTTTACATTTCAAGTTAATTTAGTTACCAAAGGTTTATTTACCAGAATTATATTGATATACATACAGTTTGTTAAGCAGGTAATAATATTGCATTATTAAGTAACAATAAACAACCCCTAACAATATACCTGCCAACCCCGGAAACCCCTAATAAATACCTTGTGTATAACTAAAATGTAAATATAATTATTATTATCTTCAGATTGGAAAATCCCTGAAATAAGTACCGAACTGGACATTAAACCTTTAACGTTTTAAATTTTTTGATAAAGACGGAAACAAAAGTAGGCTCTTAAAATAATAATTTATAAAAAATATGCATCTTCTTAACATAGTATAAAACATCGCTGTCGCCCGTCTGTCGGTCCCTCTGTATGCTTAAATCTTTAAAACTACGCAACGGATTTTAAAGCGATTTTTTTAGTAGATAGAGTGATTAAAGAGGAAAGTTTTTATGTATAATATATGCATAATATTGTAGAGAAACACTGATAAATTTAGAGGTTTGTTCGGGTTTGTATTTATAAATCTTGACGTGATGGTGAACTCGCCTTATTATCTCAGAGAAAGCGACGTTGTATAATGCCGGGCTGCAACGCAGGCCGGGTATACTCTAGTTTTATTATAAAATTGACCAAATATGCAAAAATGCACATAATATAATATGCATTTTGCATATATTCCGCCCTTTACTTATATTATACACATACTAACCTAGGATTGCCTTTTTGGCAGAAGTTTCAAATTTATTTTTAGACACATCCATAAAGTTAAGATTGTCGTCGCAGTTGGAGTTTACACTGGCAAATATTCTATTAATGGGACTGTATAATAAATAAAATGTGCGACAGTAAGGTAATATGTATTATAAGGTTTGGTTACGTGTGTGATATCGTTGAATATAAATATTAAAGTATTTAAGGCATTCCCTGCTTTAAATAAAATAATTTACTACATTAAAACTAAAACAGAGTATTCCCTTCTGTGAGCTAAAGTAGTTATATTTAAGTAAGACATAGTTTGTGCATTGTTAAGATAAATCCCGTTATTAAACATTTTATAGCTGGCGTATTTAATAAATTTGTGCTATGTTTGAAAACTAAAAGATATATGTCACTAGGGACGTATATATAGTGTTTTTACTACAATAATTGTGAAGTCTTTAGTAGCCCTCGTAACAAAACTAAATATTATGTTTGGTCTACCTATTAGTATTTCAAAGTGTTCTGTGAACAATAGCTTAAGGTCCAAATAAACTCCAAGATCCATTACAACAAACACTTCCTTATGAGCAACATTATTGATGGAATAATCAAGAGGTACTACATCGTGCACCCAGCTAAACCTCAAAAAGCAACATTTTAGTGACATATCGTTAGCTTTACACCAATTGAAAATAATGTTAAGGTCAGGCTGCAATGCAATAATGTCCTGAAAAGATGAAATTTGCCTAAATAGCTTCATATCGTCCGAAAAGAGCAGAAAAATCGTCGATAGCAAACACCCCAAGTCATAAAAGGATTAAATAAAAGGAGCCCTAGATGAGAAATCTGGAGTACTCCAGACGTCACATAAAACGGTGCTGATAAATATCCATCGACCTTAACTTGCTGCTGCCTGTATGGTTACCTATATCAAAGACCTTACTAAAATATATTATAAATAAAAATTAAATAAATATATTGCATGTGTTTCCAAACTTCTTTCAAACGATTTATTGATAAAGTTGATAAATAGAAACCGAACGACCTAAAAAAAAACCTTAAAAACTTATAATTATACTCATCATCAGATCAGTAAAGGATCATTAGTAAGACTAGGACCTGACGAATTAAATTAAAGGAACTTTTGTACTACTTAAATGCAGTTAATATGGCGATCAGCCAAGAGGATGAAGCGCATGGCGACATCTATAGCATCGATGTTAGACACCTTTAAAACATACAGCACCTCTAAAGAGAGCTTTATGGCTGCTTTATACCTCCCATTTAACATTTAATTTAATTTAAGATTTAAGCTAAACTAAGAATTTAAAAGTTGAAAGTTAATTTTCTTATGCATGCGTTTATACCTCTCATTTAAACTAATTTATCATTTAATTTAATTTAAGAGTTGACCAACTTTCAACTTAAGGTAAAAGATCGTGTCAGATCGTGCTAAATCGCGTTAAATCGTTCTCCACAACTGTCCGTGATTGGCCTGGAAGAAAGATGAATATTTTGATCGGTGACAATAACCTAAAATTATCGTGGAATTTTTATTTTTATCAACAAATAAAGTGCTTTTTCTCTATTTATTTTGACTGATCTAAATTCTTGCGATTTGTAATGGAAGACTACGATTTGTTTTTTACTACTTGCTTTAAATTGTTGTAACAACAGCTGGAAAAATCTTCTTTTTTTTGCACTTCATTTAATTTAATTTAGTGGCACGTTTTCGAGGTATAAATCAACAAAATTATTTCTTAGCTTAGTTTAAATGATAAATTAAATCTTAAATTAACTTAAATCTTAAATGAGAGGTATAAAGCAAGCATAAAACCCAGATATTACTACCGTCCTTTTAAAAGGCATTTCGATTAAAGGTTACTTGAGTGAGCTTCGTTTGTTTTTTAACACGCTTTTATTAGCTTCACCTGTATGTTTGCTTGTATGTATGTATGTATGTATGTATGTATGTATGTATGTATGTATGTATGTATGTATGTATGTATGTATGTATGTATGTATGTATGTATGTATGTATGTATGTATGTATGTATGTATGTATGTATGTATGTATGTATGTATGTATGTATGTATGTATGTATGTATGTATGTATGTATGTATGTATGTATGTATGTATGTATGTATGTATGTATGTATGTATGTATGTATGTATGTATGTATGTATGTATGTATGTATGTATGTATGTATGTATGTATGTATGTATGTATGTATGTATGTATGTATGTATGTATGTATGTATGTATGTATGTATGTATGTATGTATGTATGTATGTATGTATGTATGTATGTATGTATGTATGTATGTATGTATGTATGTATGTATGTATGTTTGTAACCGACTTCTTTGAACCCGATTTTGACCCACTTTAAACGATCAGATTTGATTTAAATTTTGTGGACTTATCAAGAACCGCTGACAATACAATAATTTGATAAAAAAACCATATGTCAATCTGTCAAAATTTGACAGCTGTCATATGAAACTTTCTTATTTAAAGAGATAAAAAAATTTTGATTTCGGATTCTTGCAGTTACTATCCTCGGTAAAAAAATAGTCGATAAAAATTTGACATTGACAGCTGTCAAAATTTGACAGGAGTGATTTAAATTTCTTTTTATTGAAATTTTTCATTTGGCAATATTATAGCTACGATCCTAGACAAGATAATTTAAAAAAAAAATTGACGTTTACCTGTCTAAATTTGATAGCTGTCATATGTGACTTTCTTATTTGAAGAGATAAAAAATTGTTGATTTCGGATTCTTGCAGTTACTATCCTCGGTAAAAAAATAGTCGATAAAAATTTGACATTGACAGCTGTCAAAATTTGACATGAGTGATTTAAACTTCTTTTTATTGAAATTTTTCATTTGGCAATATTATAGCTACAATCCTAGACAAGATAAATTAAAAAAAAAAATTGACGTTTACCTGTCAAAATTTGACAGCTGTCATATGTAACTTTCTTATTTGAAGAGATAAAAAAATTTTAATTTCGGATTCTTGCAGTTACTATCCTTGGTAAAAAAATAGTCGATAAAAATTTGACATTGACAGATGTCAAAATTTGACAGGAGTGATTTATACTTCTTTTTATTGAAATTTTTCATTTGGCAATACTGTAGCTACGATCCTATCAAAATTTGACAGTTCAAGTATAAATTTTTTTTTCTTCATATTTTTGATATCGGATTCTTGCAGCTAGAGTCTATTCAGCCAGTAAACCTGCAAGATGGCCGACATGTCATATGACAAAAGTCATTGAAAATGCAAAAATTTATTTTATTTACCTGGAATATGACTTTTGTCATATGACATGTCGGCCATCTTGCAGGTTTACTGAGTGAATCGACTCGACTACGATCCTGAACAAAAAAAATTAAAAAATTGGACATTCGGGTTTGATCGGGTGTGTTTGAATTTGATCGGGTTTGTTCGGGTTGGTATATCCAATGCTTTGAATCTAGCCATCTAAAAAAAAGGATCCACTGCTTTAAATCTAGCCATTTAAAAAAGTCATTGTTAAATTAGTGACAGTATATTCCATCTCTACTCCGGACCTTTCTATAACTATCTCTACTTAAAAAAAAAATTTTTTTCTTAAACTATAAAATATAAAATAAATAAAGCTTAAAAAAACTAAAAAACACGCTTTAATAGTTAATCAAACTAAAAAGCGGAAAATAAATATAGTTTAGAATAATTTTTGAAATTCTTAATATAGGCAGAAAATAATAATGAACGATAAACATTAATATTATTGTTAAATTAAAAAGCGTGGGGTGCTCGATATACGAAAAATATAGCACAAAGCGCTCCACGTTTTTTTATTTCACAATAATAATAATGTTTATCGTTCATTATTATTTTCTGCCTATATTAAGAATTTCAAGAATTATTCTAAACTATATTTATTTTCCGCTTTTTAGTTTGATTAACTATTAAATCGTGTTTTTTAGTTTTTTTAAGCTATATTTATTTAATCGATGTCGCAGTAAGTACCGCATTGGTAGACATCAAATGATGATACCAGACAACTTATTGCATTTCAGCTAGCATTTTGAACGTGTATAAACGTATTTTAAAACTTTGTTTTTACGAACTGTGATCATGAATGATTGGTGGTAAGCTCATTTACTTATCTAAATATGTTAAGTCTCATTGCGCATGGTTTTCAGATACCATTAGGATATAATTATACTATACTTCTAGATATAAAACATTAGAGGTTATTACAATGCATGATAAGGGGTCAAAATGGCGCCGTCCTTTTAAAAGGACGGTAGTAATATGTACTACTGTAATTTGTAATATTCTTTTGTTATTTTAGAAGGCCATTGAAACTGCATGAGCTACTTGAGGAGCTAGAAAATGTCAACGAAATACCCGGTGCTCCAGATGAAATAATACTTTTCCCCCCTGAAAATTATATACATTATACATTTATTACATGAACTAAAACTAAGAGGTCTGAACGCTACAGGAACAATACGCGAAAATCGTTTAATAAAAAGCCTACTTTCAAGCTCTTCTGTAATGAAGAAATCAAAAAGAGGAGAATTTGAGTATCGACTTGACAAAGATACCGGTATCGTTGTATGCCGATGGAACCACAATAGCGTCGTCACTATTGCGTCTAATTTTACGCCAGTTTTCCCTCTGGGCTATGTCAAGTGCTTTTCTCAAAAGGAGAAGAAACATAATATAACTATTGAACAACCAAATATGATAAAATCATACAATACCTACATGGGTGGTGTAGACAGGGGGGACCAAAATATCAGCCTATGTAAAGTCTCCATTAGAGGAAAGAAGTGGTATTTTTCCCTGTAATAGCTTATGTTATTGCATTATAATAAATCATGCTAAATAAGCTATGACAATTCATTGAACTATTACATCCACCCGGTTCTAGCTTTTGTGCTGACGCTGTTTAATTAATAGGTCAATATGTAATAATTAATAATAATATGTAAGCATTTTATATACGGGTAACCCCGGTGATTCTACCGAGAGGTGAACACTCTTTTTTTGTCATTAATAGAATAAACCATGTATCGTAAAACATTGCCAAGAGTTTATTTCCACTACGCTACATGGCGATCCTGCAAAAGGTTTAACTAAAAAGAAAGCCTATAATATGGTAATATGGTGAAGTAAAAATGGGAAAATAGAGAGAAAGCCCATAATATGGTAATATGGTGAAAAAAAAAATGGGAAACTAGAAAGAAAGTATATATGGTGATATGGTAAAATAAAATGGGCAGCTCGAAGTCAAAAAACCAAGATTTGACCGAAAGTGGAGTGGTCAATTCAAATTTTATCGTGCAAGAAAAAGAATACCACATAACAACTGAATAGTATTGTATGCCATGTTGACAATGATGATTTTTCTTGTCCTGCTGAGATGTTTTCAGATGTATAGGAAGAATCTTAAAAAGCAGATCAGAAGAAATATGAGTAGTTCTCTAGCAAATGTGACAGAGGTATAAATGGATTTTTTGATTAAGTGACGTAATTGTAAAAGTAAGGCCTTACGTAAGTAGTTTTAATAGACATTGAACAATCATAGTGAAGCGTAATACGCAATATGTTCTGGTATCCTTTTTGTATGTTATATTTTGTTAATTTGAGTCGCAATGCATATTTTTATTATATTTTTTTTTACTTTTTACCATTTTATTATTTACCGATATTGACAGTTAAATGTATGTTCTATATGTATTTGTTTTGTATATTTAATGCCAACCACGTGGGAAGATATTTATGCTAGACTGTTAGCCATAAAACTAGAGGTACAAAATCAATCAAAACGGGCAATTAGAAAGCAAACTCCTAAAAGTGAGTTGATTAGGCAAGAAATTCGTGATAACATAACGTCCCTTTTTAATGATCTAACAAAAATTTTAAAATTATATTTTAATTCGTTTAACTTAGACCAAAGGTCAGCGGCGCGACAGATTTTTTTGACAGTTAGAGACAAGGTTGTTAGAACATTTCAGGTGCTCGGAGTTTCCTATCAAATCCCTACGTCTTGCACAGAACAGATCGACCCTTCTCGTTTGGACGACGATCTCGTAATTACAGACGACGACGAACAAACAGACAACATGGTTTTGTCGGCGGTAGAATTTTTTAATTTAGCCAGTAAGATTGTTCCCCATGATTTTGATGGCTTTCCTAATAAACTACGTTCATTTTTAGATGCGCTAAATTTACTAAATAGTAACGCTGGCGACCACACGGAAAATGCTATTGCTTTTATAAAAACGCGGTTGACCGGTAGAGCACGCGACCTTATCGCAAATGAAACATCAGTAGATCAAATAATAACAACTCTAAAAACCGGCATAAAAGGCGAAAGTTCAAGGTTACTTACATCTAAATTGTTAAATCTTAAACAGAATACTAAGGACTCTATAACTTATTCCGCCGAAATCGAGGCATGGCCGAAAACTTGAAACGGGCTTATATTAGCGAAGGCGTACCTATCAGCACTGCTAATTGCTATACGACTGAAAACGTTGTCAAGGCCCTAAGCCAAAATTCAAACTCTGAAAGGGTTCGTATAGTAATGGAGGCTGGCACTTTTGGTACAGTGAATGAGGCAGTTGCAAAATTCGTTGGTATAAACCCGTCTTCAAGCATGTCAAACAATGTTTTTCACTTTAGACAGAGAAGTAACGATAATTTTGGTCACAATAGATATAACAATCGTGGTCGGGGCGGTTTCCAAGGATATAATCGAAGAGGGCAAAATTATAATTTCAGGCGCGGTCGACGAAATTTTTCTCAAAATACCACTTTTAGGGGTAACAATAACTACATAAATAGCGGTTTTAGAGGGAATAATAATTCAGCAAACTATGCCAATCAACGCCCTAGGGTTAGGTATTACGAAACGAATGATAATCAGGAAAACCAACCGGCCCCCCAACAGGACCGGTTGGGGGAATTTTAAAAATTTACAGTTTAGATGTATCTTTCTCAAACTTTGTTGTTCTACCATGCGAAATGACAGGTGAAAAAATTACATTTTTAATAGATACTGGGGCTGACATATCCGTTGTTAAACGCTCTAAAATACTGCCCAACCAAAATATTGACACGTCGAGTCAGAGTAAAATAAAAGGAGTTACGGATGGAATTTAAAATACCTTTGGCATCACTACGACAAAAATTTTTATAGACAATGTCGGCATAAACCATAGTTTTTATATTGTAGGTCACGATTTTCCTATACCTTCTGACGGAATTTTAGGCCGAGATTTCATTTCTAGATATAAGTGCATTTTAGATTATTCAGACTGGACCATCACGATAAGATTTAAAAATAGAGACCTTCAAGTACCAATACACAGTTGTAATGACGATATATTAACAATTCCTCCCAGATGTGAAGTTATTAGGCAAGTAAATAGTCTAAAAACGCTTACTAAAGACGCTTTAGTCCTTAATAAGGAACTGCAAGGCGGTGTTTTTGTAGCGCGGTCAATAGTATCTAAAGATAACCCCATAGTTAGGATAATTAACACGACGTTTGAGACAGTAACTATAAAAAATATTCAATTGGAAACTACTTATCTAGATAATTTTGATATCTATAATATACACTCGGAACCAGTGGATCGTTATTCAATATTAATAAAACAGTTAAATTTAGAAATGCCAAATTTCATAAAAAACGACGTTCTTAATCTTTGTAACGAATTTTCAGATATTTTTGCATTAAAAACAGATAGGTTGACGGTAAATAATTTTTATAAACAAAAATTACGGCTACGAAACGATAACCCTGTTTACATTAAAAATTACCGGACGCCTAAAGTTCTAAAAAACGAGGTAAATTGTCAAATAGAAAAAATGTTGCATAACGGCGTAATAGAACCCTCAACTTCCGAATATAACAGCCCGGTATTATTAGTACGTAAAAAATCACAAGATGGCCAAAAGGCCTGGCGCCTTGTAATAGATTTTCGCGCCATAAATAAAAATAAACTTATTGCTGACTCATATCCACTTCCAAGGATAGACGACATTCTTGATGAACTTGGTAGAGCAAAATGGTTTTCAGTTATTGATCTTATATCAGGATTTCATCAGATCCCCTTAGATGAAGAATCACGCGACATAACATCGTTTAGTGTCGACTCTGGATCTTTCAGATTTACAAGATTACCTTTCGGATTATCGGTAAGCCCAAATAGTTTTCAAAGAATGATGTCAATGGCATTCGCCGGTATTACCCCTGAAAAAGCCTTTTTGTATATGGATGACCTCATTGTAATCGGTTGTTTCGAAAAACATCACCTCGACAATTTAAAAAATGTTTTCCAAACCTGTAGAAAATACAATTTAAAATTAAATCCCGAAAAATGCAATTTTTTTAGAAAAGAAGTAACTTATTTAGGTCATAAAATAACCGATAAAGGAATTTTACCTGACGATTCTAAGTGCGATGCTATAAATAAGTATCCGCTACCTAAAACAGCTGACGAGGTAAAACGCTTTGTTGCATTTTGTAATTACTATCGTCGATTTATACAAAATTTTGCATTATTAACTTTGCCTCTCAATAAATTAACAAGAAAAAACACTGAATTTTTATGGACTAGTGAATGTCAAAATTCCTTTGACCTTCTAAAACGGGCACTAATTAGCCCCCAAATTTTGCAATTTCCGGATTTCCAAAAACAATTTATTGTAACTACAGACGCCTCAAATGACTCTTGCGGCGCTGTATTGTCACAAATTTTTGATGGCCAAGAGCTACCGATTGCATATGCGTCACGCACATTTACAAAAGGTGAATCACACAAGCCAGTTATTCTAAAAGAACTGACTGCCATCCACTGGGCCATTAAATTTTTTCGTTGTTATTTATACGGACAAAAATTTCTGGTTAAGACAGATCATAGGCCTCTCGCCTATCTTTTCTCAATGAAAGATCCTTCATCTAAGCTAACTAGAATGCGTTTAGATCTGGAAGAGTATGATTTCGAAATTGAATATATTAAAGGTAATGATAACGTCGCTGCCGATGCTTTATCCCGAATAAGCATCGATACATTAAAAGAAATACGCGATAATACTACATACGTGTACGCGATAACTCGTTCGATGACAAAGTCTACCACTTAAACAAAAAATAACCCGGCCAATGATAAGTCTTTTATTCAACCTAAAATTTATGAAATTTTAGATAGTTATACAGTGTTAAATATGCCTAATTTAAAATTTGAAATAAAGCCCACCTCTTTGAAAATGACGATTAAATATAAAAATAAGATATGCGCGCGTAAAACTATTCAAATCACTAACGGCAACATTGCTTTAGGGCAACTGATGTCTCAGCTAGATTTATTGGCTAGTGAAGGAAAGGTTAACAAGGTAAAATTAAGTTTGGGCGATGATATTTTTAAAAGGTGCACCATTAATGAATTTAAAGAAATAGGGCAAATAAGGTTAAAACATCACTGTAGTTCTTTGCAAAGTTGCAAAATTAGTAGAAAGCAAAGAAGAGCGATTAAAACTTCTCGATAAATATCATACAGATCCTTTATACGGAGGACACTGCGGTCAGAAAAGACTACTTAAAAAATTAAAAAGTACCTTTAGATGGAAAAATATGTCTCGTGATGTCGCAAATTTAGTGAGAAAGTGTCACGAATGCCAACTTAACAAAGGCAAGGTAACACATTTTGAACCCTTGGTAATAACCCCCACCCCCCAAACAGCTTTCGATATTGTCTGCATAGACACTATCGGTCCATTCCAAAAAACAGACGCAGGTAATTTATACGCAGTAACAATACAATGCGAACTAACTAAATATGTTATCATTACACCAATACCAAATAAAGAAGCGGCGACTGTTGCTAAAGCCATTGTCGAAAGTTTTGTTCTTATATATGGACCACCCAAAGTCGTTAGAACAGATATGGGTTCAGAATATAAAAATCAAATTTTTGACAATATTGCAAAACGGTTGGGAACTGAGCACAAAATGTCTACTGCATACCATAGTCAAACCATCGGAGGGTGTGAACTGTGAACGGAACCACAGAGTACTTAACGAATACATACGCATGTACATAAATGAAACACGGACTGACTGGGACAACTGGACTCGATACTATGCATTTTGCTATAACACCACACCTAGCAGTTATCACGACTATACGCCTTTTGAACTTATTTTTGGGAAAAAGGTTGATCTCGCTTGCATAACCCAATCTCAGGTAGATCCTTTGTATAATTTAGATGCATACGACCAAGAAATTCGTTATCGGTTGCAACTAGCACATAACAGAGCTAAAATACAGCTTGAAAAAGCTAAATCAAGCAGAAAACTTTATTATGATGCTAGATCTTCCGAGATGAATTTAAAGACAGGTGACCTTGTTATGGTGACCAATGAAGATCGTACTAAGTTCGATTCGTGGTACGACGGTCCCTTCTCCGTCGTTGGCATTGAAGGTACAAATTGCATAATAAATACCAATAAAGGCAAAAATGTAACTGTACATAAAAATAGAGTTAAAAAATATGTTAATTAATTAAGAATAAATGAAACATTATATATATATTTGTATTCAGCGTATTTTTATTGCTATCGCCTAGCGCTTTCGGCCCATTATAAGGCCATCATCAGGGCTTAGGTTCTAAAAGAAAAACACAAAAAGAGTAAAAACAGCTAGAACAAACTACGTGAGACTACTTACTCGTCAAATTATGTCCAGGAGACAAGAAACATATTAAGAGAAATTCGAAAAATTTTTAAACAAATTTCTCTGGTAGTGGTTTCCAATTGTAAACAACACCTGACTGACTGATATTTGCATTTGACACATGGACACAAAGTGGCGAGGGACATCTCAGATAAAAACGTAGTTAATATACACAAAATGACGAATAATATAAAACATAAAGGTGGTATAAAAACCTTAAATAAGTCATAATGAATAAAATTGTATAAAAAGGTAGGTAACTCCGTCAATTGTTTAAAATAAAAAGAAATTAATTTAATTTAAACAGGATTCTTAAATTATGATATCTGTATTCTGCAAAACCGTCCTATTGTTAATAAAATGGGAGGAGTCAAAAGTCCACAAGCGTAGGTTAAGGTAAACAATAAATTCTTATCTCTGAAAGAGTCTAAAAATTGGATTTCGGTTGTTAGTTTCATTAAGTCTTAAATTCAGACATGAACCTGGATATTTAATTGAATGTCTATGGATTTCAAGGTCCTCGAGATAGTCCAACTCTCTGAAGTTTTTATGATCAAATTGATGTAAAATTTTTGCTGTTAGAAGTTGGTGAGAAACTATGATTATTAAATTTGAGGTGTTGTCCAAATACAGACGTACCTGGTCGGTTGACATGTTCTTTTATTCTTGTTCCGAGTTTTCTTACGGTTTTTCCAATGTATAGAGCTGGGCAACTACCACATGATAATTTGTAAACTCCGCTTTTTTCAAGATGTGAAACGCTTTCTTTATTTCTTACTAAATGAGATTGAAGATTGTTTTTTGTTTTAAAGGAGATTGTTGTATCTTTTACATTTTTATTAAGTACTTTGGCTATCTGAGTGGAAATTGGACCTTTGTAAGATAAAGAAATGTATTTTTTGTGTTAGTTATTTTGCGGTGGGTTGAATGCAGTTCGTTGATCTTTTTTTAATTGTATTTTATTTTTAGTCCTATCAACAATTTCATGTGAATAGCCGTTGTTAATTGCTATTTGTTTAATGGTATTCAATTCTTCGTCGAGGTCATTCTGTGACATAGGGACGTTAAGAGATCTGTTGATATAGCAGTTAAGGGCAGCCATTTTGTGATTAAAGGGGTGGTTTGAGTTAGAAGGAATCATGTGATCAGTTTGTGTATCTTTTCTGTATATTTTAAATTGTAATTTGCTGTTTGATTTGTTAATATTTAGGTCTAAGAAGTTGATATTATTATTTTCTTCTATTTCAACTGTAAATTGAATGTGATTATGTAATGTGTTGAGAAAATTGAGGATTTGATCAACATTGGATTTGTTACCGGGAACTATAGTAAAACAGTCGTCTACATACCGATGCCAAGTAAGTAGTTTTTTGTCTTCAATTAATTTAGATATATGTGCAACTTCCAGTTTATCAAGGAAAAAATCTGCTAATAATGGAGACAGAGGGTTGCCCATTGCTAGGCCTGAAGGTTGTGAATAGAATTTGCCCTTAAATACGAAGAAGTCTTGTGATAAACAGAATTTCAACATTGTCAAAATATTGGTTCTATCATCACGAGAAACGTTGTTTGATGATAATAACTCGGAGGTTATAGGGATAGTCTCCGATTTAGGGATTGATGTGAAAAGGTTTGTCACATCGAATGAAACTAAGAGGGAGCCCTCTGGAACTATTAAATTTTCTAGTTTATTGATTAGTTGATGAGAATTTTTAACTGTATATTGAGGACAACCAATTGTTATTAAGTTAGTTAATAAATTATTTAGGAAACTGGATATATTGGCAGTAGGGGTATTGATGAAGCTGACAACTGGTCGGATGGGGATGCCTGTCTTGTATATTTTTGGAAGCCCATATAGTCTGGGCATAGAAGGATTGCTAGGAACTAGTGATCTGAGGTTCTTTTTGTATTTGCAGAATAAGTCCTGGCACATATCAACATAAGTTTTTGTGGTTTTAATAAATTTGGGTAATGGGTTGTTGTCTAAAATTTTGAAGTTGTTATTGGTAAGAAATTCTTCAACCTTGTTGATGTAATCAATCTCATACATGACAACTATACAGTTACCTTTATCAGCTTTAGAAATCATTAGTCCTTCAGAGTTGAACTTTTATCTTTTAAACCTTTGATAGTTTTATTGTAGGTATTGGGTATTCTAGACTGATTATGTAAGTGTTTTTCTAAAAGAAGAAAACATTGTGTTTTAAGTATAGTTTTAGTTTCGTAGTTATTATGTGCTATTCTATCAATCACAGAATCAATCTCAGTAGAATACTTTTCCAGAGAACTCCTATCAAGAGTTTCAGGCAATGAGAACTTCAAGCCATGATTCAGGAGATTAGACTCTTCAGTAGTAAAATCAGCGGAAGAAAGATTTATCAACCTGTCATGAAATTTATGATTAGAGAAAGATTTTACAGAAAGTTCATTATTTTTTATTTTGATCAAATTTTTAAGTTTTTTATTAAGTCTTTGGAATTTAATTTCCTTATGAAATGAAGCTGATTCGTGTGCATAATTAAGAAAATCTGTCAATATAAATTGAGGAGTTATCTGGCAAATTGCGTCATAAATATTTTTAAGATGTATATTCAACTTATTGAGTGTAGAATAGTGCGTGCATATTGATTTTCTTATTAATTTTCTTTCAATTTCGTTCTTCAAGTTGTTGTTAAAGTTCTTGGATGTTTTGAACTTTGCAAAATTGGGTGTTATTTGTAAGTTCAGGCATCTGTGTAGAAACCAAATGTCAACTTGGAGTTCTTCTCTCTTGATACTGTATTTCTTGTACAAGAACCTGGGATCCACCGGGAACACCATACTGTGTAAGTATATATGAAAAGGAGAGTCGGTTGTACGCCGTATTTTAACAAATGAAACATTATATATATTTGTAGTCAGCGTATTTTTATTGCTATCGCCTAGCGCTTTCGGCCCATTATAAGGCCATCATCAGGGCTAAGGTTCTAAAAGAAACACACTTTTATGTTTTATATTATTCGTCATTTTGTGTATATTAACTACGTTTTTATCTGAGATGTCCCTCGCCACTTTGTGTCCATGTGTCAAATGCAAATATCAGTCAGTCAGGTGTTGTTTACAATTGGAAACCACTACCAGAGAAATTTGTTTAAAAATTTTTCGAATTTCTCTTAATATGTTTCTTGTCTCCTGGACATAATTTGACGAGTAAGTAGTCTCACGTAGTTTGTTCTAGCTGTTTTTACTCTTTTTGTGTGTTTTTTTTAGAACCTAAGCCCTGATGATGGCCTTATAATGGGCCGAAAGCGCTAGGCGATAGCAATAAAAATACGCTGAATACAAATATATATAATGTTTCATTTGTTAAAATATGGCGTACAACCGACTCTCCTTTTCATATATACTTACACAGTATGGTGTTCCCGGTGGATCCCAGGTTCTTGTACAAGAGAGAAGAACTCCAAGTTGACATTTGGTTTCTACACAGATGCCTGAACTTACAAATAACACCCAATTTTGCAAAGTTCAAAACATCCAAGAACTTTAACAACAACTTGAAGAACGAAATTGAAAGAAAATTAATAAGAAAATCAATATGCACGCACTATTCTACACTCAATAAGTTGAATATACATCTTAAAAATATTTATGACGCAATTTGCCAGGTAACTCCTCAATTTATATTGACAGATTTTCTTAATTATGCACACGAATCAGCTTCATTTCATAAGGAAATTAAATTCCAAAGACTTAATAAAAAACTTAAAAATTTGATCAAAATAAAAAATAATGAACTTTCTGTAAAATCTTTCTCTAATCATAAATTTCATGACAGGTTGATAAATCTTTCTTCCGCTGATTTTACTACTGAAGAGTCTAATCTCCTGAATCATGGCTTGAAGTTCTCATTGCCTGAAACTTTTGATAGGAGTTCTCTGGAAAAGTATTCTACTGAGATTGATTCTGTGATTGATAGAATAGCACATAATAACTACGAAACTAAAACTATACTTAAAACACAATGTTTTCTTCTTTTAGAAAAACACTTACATAATCAGTCTAGAATACCCAATACCTACAATAAAACTATCAAAGGTTTAAAAGATAAGTTCAACTCTGAAGGACTAATGATTTCTAAAGCTGATAAAGGTAACTGTATAGTTGTCATGTATGAGATTGATTACATCAACAAGGTTGAAGAATTTCTTACCAATAACAACTTCAAAATTTTAGACAACAACCCATTACCCAAATTTATTAAAACCACAAAAACTTATATTGATATGTGCCAGGACTTATTCTGCAAATACAAAAAGAACCTCAGATCACTAGTTCCTAGCAATCCTTCTATGCCCAGACTATATGGGCTTCCAAAAATACACAAGACAGGCATCCCCATCCGACCAGTTGTCAGCTTCATCAATACCCCTACTGCCAATATATCCAGTTTCCTAAATAATTTATTAACTAACTTAATAACAATTGGTTGTCCTCAATATACAGTTAAAAATTCTCATCAACTAATCAATAAACTAGAAAATTTAATAGTTCCAGAGGGCTCCCTCTTAGTTTCATTCGATGTGACAAACCTTTTTACATCAATCCCTAAATCGGAGACTATCCCTATAATCTCCGAGTTATTATCATCAAACAACGTTTCTCGTGATGATAAAACCAATATTTTGACAATGTTGAAATTCTGTTTATCACAAGACTTCTTCGTATTTAAGGGCAAATTCTATTCACAACCTTCAGGCCTAGCAATGGGCAACCCTATGTCTCCATTATTAGCAGATTTTTTCCTTGATAAACTGGAAGTTGCACATATATCTAAATTAATTGAAGACAAAAAACTACTTACTTGGCATCGGTATGTAGACGACTGTTTTACTATAGTTCCCGGTAACAAATCCAATGTTGATCAAATCCTCAATTTTCTCAACACATTACATAATCACATTCAATTTACAGTTGAAATAGAAGAAAATAATAATATCAACTTCTTAGACCTAAATATTCACAAATCAAACAGCAAATTACAATTTAAAATATACAGAAAAGATACACAAACTGATCACATGATTCCTTCTAACTCAAACCACCCCTTTAATCACAAAATTGCTGCCCTTAACTGCTATATCAACAGATCTCTTAACGTCCCTATGTCACAGAATGACCTCGACGAAGAATTGAATACCATTAAACAAATAGCAATTAACAACGGCTGCGGGCTATTCACATGAAATTGTTGATAGGACTAAAAATAAAATACGATTAAAAAAAGATCAACGAACTGCATTCAACCCTCCGCAAAATAACTAACACAAAAGATACATTTCTTTATCTTACAAAGGTCCAATTTCCACTCAGATAGCCAAAGTACTTAATAAAAATGTAAAAGATACAACAATCTTCTTTAAAACAAAAAACAATCTTCAATATCATTTAGTAAGAAATAAAGAAAGCGTTTCACATCTTGAAAAAAGCGGAGTTTACAAATTATCATGTGGTAGTTGCCCAGCTCTATACATTGGAAAAACCGTAAGAAAACTCGGAACAAGAATAAAAGAATATGTCAACCGACCAGGTACGTCTGTATTTGGACAACACCTCAAATTTAATAATCATAGTTTCTCACCAACTTCTAACAGCAAAATTTTACATCAATTTGATCATAAAAACTTCAGAGAGTTGGACTATCTCGAGGACCTTGAAATCCATAGACATTCAA
The DNA here is from genome assembly GCA_963969555.1 of Polydrusus pterygomalis. Lineage (NCBI taxonomy): Eukaryota > Metazoa > Arthropoda > Insecta > Coleoptera > Curculionidae > Polydrusus > Polydrusus pterygomalis. Next base: position 31,410,860 of record OZ018375.1, on the reverse strand, counting down.
TTAAATATCCAGGTTCATGTCTGAATTTAAGACTTAATGAAACTAACAACCGAAATCCAATTTTTAGACTCTTTCAGCGATAAGAATTTATTGTTTACCTTAACCTATGCTTGTGGCCTTTTGACTCCTCCCATTTTATTAACAATAGGACGGTTTTGCAGAATACAGATATCATAATTTAAGAATCCTGTTTAAATTAAATTAATTTCTTTTTATTTTAAACAATTGACGGAGTTACCTACCTTTTTATACAATTTTATTCATTATGACTTATTTAAGGTTTTTATACCACCTTTATGTTTTATATTATTCGTCATTTTGTGTATATTAACTACGTTTTTATCTGAGATGTCCCTCGCCACTTTGTGTCCATGTGTCAAATGCAAATATCAGTCAGTCAGGTGTTGTTTACAATTGGAAACCACTACCAGAGAAATTTGTTTAAAAATTTTTCGAATTTCTCTTAATATGTTTCTTGTCTCCTGGACATAATTTGACGAGTAAGTAGTCTCACGTAGTTTGTTCTAGCTGTTTTTACTCTTTTTGTGTGTTTCTTTTAGAACCTAAGCCCTGATGATGACCTTATAATGGGCCGAAAGCGCTAGGCGATAGCAATAAAAATACGCTGAATACAAATATATATAATGTTTCATTTGTTAAAATACGGCGTACAACCGACTCTCCTTTTCATAATTAAGAATAATTCGACAGGCCTGTCAATAATAGTGTAACGTTGATTTACTAATTTATTCTTCACCAATCATCCCTTCATCTATTTTCTATATTATTATAAGGTATTCTTAGACGTAAATTGAATTTAATTTTTATACGAATATCGTTTACGTTTTGTTTTTATTTACTATATTTTATTTCAGGGCATTATTCCGTATCAGCACAGTTGTTAGTTTATCCCGGATAATGACCTCATTAGTTGGCCACATATGTAGGTCATTCTCTAGGAAAGGGAGGTGTAATAGCTTATGTTATTGCATTATAATAAATCATGCTAAATAAGCTATGGCAATTCATTGAACTATTACATCCACCCGGTTCTAGCTTTTGTGCTGACGCTGTTTAATTAATAGGTCAATATGTAATAATTAATAATAATATGTAAGCATTTTATATACGGGTAACCCCGGTGATTCTACCGAGAGGTGAACACTCTTTTTTTGTCATTAATAGAATAAACCATGTATCGTAAAACATTGCCAAGAGTTTATTTCCACTACGCTACACAATGCTTGGATATGGCCCTTCAAAATGCGTGGCAATTACATCGAACTCAAGGGGGAAAATTGGATCAGTTAGAGTTCCGACGAGCGGTGGCTGGAAACATCTTGGAATCCAATCAGAAAGATCTTAAAAGAGGTCCATCCCAGCGAAATCCGTTTGAAAATGCCAACCCGAGGTTCGATGGATTAAACCATCTGATCATTTACCAAGAAAAGCAACTTAGATGTGGAGAATGTCACAACAAGGGACAATTTCGATGTGAAAAATGTAATGTGCCACTTCAAGTTCTGTTTCAAAAACTACCATACCCTTTAGTTATAGTTTATTTGTTTTATTTGTTAAAACTGCATTTTCATTATAAGTTATGCCGTAAAATAAAAATTTCTTTTAGTAACAGTGCTATAGTTGATAAATATTACTACCGTCCTTTTAAAGGAACACCTCATATTTCTGGGTTAGCCATCACAAATGCAATATTTAATTTTTTTTTGTGTATTTATAAAGGGAACCACGTAATTTTTGTAAAAAAATTAGAAATTGAAAAAAAAAGTTTCAGTAACATCTGGGAATTAATTCAAATGAAGACAAAATTACTTGCAAAGACCAACGTCACAATTACAAGAGCCGGGCTAGGCAGCGCTAAGACCCGTAGGTCGTCGGTTAGGGTACCGAAACCAATGAAGACAAAAGAAAATTTCACTTAAAACACTTTCTCAATACAATGATTAAAGTCTTTTGGAATTGCAGAGAGGATGTTGGCCGATAGTTTGTAACATCATTTTTGCTACCAGATTTGTAAATTAGATATACATGTGACAGTTTCCAGGTCTTGAGAAATACTCCTGAGTTTAAGGATTTGGAGAAGATAGTATAGTATATGTATAGTATAGTATAGTATAAATAATGATAGAGTGAGCGCGAGCAAAATCTTAATACTTTATTGGGAATGTCAACAGGTCCTTCACCATTATTTATATCTAGCTTACATAGAGCTGTTAGGTATATAATATCCGGAGCACATATTTTGAAGTTAGAAAATAATTTAAACTTGATCGAAGAAGAATTAGTGTTTTGGTTCGAAATATTAATCGGATTGTAAACCGATGAAAATAACTTGGCAAAGAGGTTAGCAGTTTCTATGCCATTGTCGGCTTTTTCTGAACCGAGGTACATTTCCTTTGGAATAATACCCTGGTTAGTACGGGAGCGAATGAAATTATTATTGATGGCGCTTTCAGCATTCTTAAATTTTCAACAATAACATCAATACCATAATCCAGAATGAAATATTGTTAACCAATCAAATGTAAGAAAATAGTTGTTATTTGGAGTGTAGTCCGGGTTTTTAAAATCAAAGTATCTAGAGTTTTTCGGTTTCAGGTATTTTGTTGTCTTGTGGAAGATATTGAGAGGTCCAAGGTTGGATGAAATGAGTCTCAATCTACTAACACATTCGCGAATAGCATGTAGCGCAAAGTTAGCAAATATTATCTTGGGTTGCATTTTGCTGTAAGTTAAGGACTGTTTATCCATTGTCTGTTTCAACCACTTTTTGTAGAAATTCCCCAGGAGTGTTGGAATCAAAATTATGTCAACAGCCTGTGCGTAAGACTATATAGTTGCTGGTATCGGTATCTGAGCACTTAACAATTCCAAATGAGTAGGCAAGTATGGGGGTGACCTAGGTTTCCATGTATTGATGGCAGTAATAAGGTTACCAGCATTCAGATAAGTATTAAAAAACTTTGTAACTGTGCTTTTCTAATTATTTTTAAACTCCTCTTTTAGGCTCATATGATTTATTTGTTGGTTTGGTGAGATGCTCAAGTATTCAAGCTTATGCTGATCACAAGCAATAATTGTATATAATATGCTTTGATCCGAGGTATATCATTACGGCATATGCCAACTTTAACGCAAACCTGGAAACAATTCGATCTTTGTCCCTACATCAGTACGTAGTTCTAAACCCAGCTTATGGCAGTATCATTATATTCGCCAACAAAAGCGGAAATTATTCACTTAATGAATTCACCGCTTGAATTTATTTATTTAACTAATTACAATATCCAACAAGTAATAATTATAGAATAGGTAAGGAGACAAAATACATTATACTTTTAATATACCAACAAAATATTATATTATAATTAAAAGATGATATAGTGTCCGCGAAAATAATTAAAAGAAAAAGAAAATATAGTGACATATCGGACAAGTGTGTAACTATTTTTTTTATATTGGAATACACAGGGATCCAAGTTCAATGGATACCCTGGGGCGGGTAGACCACGACGGCCGTTTCGTCCTTGTTAGGACTCGACGGGCAGCCATTGCCATAACCCAAGCAATTCCAAGAACGACGGAAAAATGTACTAAAAGCCTACTTGTAGAATTAAGGCGGCCCTCAATACACCTTAGCGCCATCCCACGGAACCAACTCCAATATAAAAGATAGTTACACTGGTATAATCGAAAGGTAGACAATTAAATAAACCACGAAGTGCAACCACAATCCAGTATAGGGAACGCTAATTGCGTTTTCACCGAAAACATCTGCCATTTTGCAGACAAGAAAACTGATCAACGCTGGCACCCACCAGAATGCGCGCAATCCGTTTGAGTTTTAAGCCATAAAAATGTTTAAAAGATGATATAGTGTCCGCGAAAATAATTAAAAGAAAAAGAAAATATAGTGGCATATCGGACAAGTGTGTAACTATTTTTTTATATTGGAATACACAGGGATCCAAGTTCAATAGATACCCTGGGGCGGGTAGACCACGACGGCCGTTTAGTCCTTGTTAGGACTCGACGGGCAGCCATAACCCAAGCAATTCCAAGAACGACGGAAAAATGTACTAAATGTTTTTCCGTCGTTCTTGGAATTGCTTGGGTTATGGCTGCCCATCGAGTCCTAACAAGGACGAAACGGCCGTCGTGGTCTACCCGTCCCAGGGTATCCATTGAACTTGGATCCTTGTGTATTACAATATAAAAAAATAGTTACACACTTTTGTCCGATATGCCACTATATTTTCTTTTTCTTTTAATTATATTATAATGTAAAAATTGAATAATATAACCAATCATAAACAATAACTAATAAGCAGGTAATAGAGGAGCCAAATTAGACAAACATTCTTTCTAGTTGCGCAATTAATGTTATGTTGAATAGGGCTGTAATCCTTAAATATTTGATAAAATGGCGAAGATATCTGGATGTTTGTCCGTGGCGTTGGCAACAAAAATAGGCGGACCTTCTAGCTCCATCTCGGGGAACCCTCAGGTTTATATAGTTAGTGAGATCACTACAATTAATCTCACCATGCAACAGTTTCAACAAAAAAATAACTGAATAACAAGAGCGTCTGGAAGTTAGTTCGGTAACATTAAAACTGCCAAGCAACACATTATACGGATATCCAATACCAGGCCACATCCCATCCACAATGAAAGACGCAGATTTTAAAATTTTCTGTTGTACTCTCTCCAAACTTAAAGTATGGGTCAAGTAAATTGTACTATTGTGCTAATTCTATATATAAGATAGGAAGCGTGGAAGTTTACCGAAATTCCCTTGAGTGACGGGATATGAAACTCAATGCTCTCAATGCCTTGGCCACTACGCACTTGGAGATAATGTTTAGCCTCGTCAGGATGGTGCGAATAGTTTCGGATTAATCTTAGATGGGAACTAAAATTTACTGGCGTGTTTACCTTTTTCTTAAGCTTTTATATGCAAATAGGCATTATTTTAATATTGACCTAAAAAAACTTCTTTGTAACCCTTTGGTCTTATCGCTGTTTAATGACGGCGCGATTGTTTATAGCAACTATTTGAATGCTTTTGATATTAGAAGAATTTAAAAGGTACAAAACGCTTGTTGCTGTTACATTTTTGACTTGCGAAAATTCGAGTACGTTTCTCCTTACATATCTCAACGTCAGTGGCTCAATATGCAAAACCGTGAGAAGCTTCCTTTCCTTACTATTGTGCATCGAATCCTACTAATTAAGGAATCATCTTATTTCCGTACCAGATTCTCAAGGCGGCTTTACTGTCACTCTGTTAATGTCAGTTTACGAACTTTGCTTCATATTCCTCGGTACCGAACAGCCATGTTTCAGAAATGTATCTCCTACTGTTCCGTAACTATATATTTTAATAGTCTTCTTTAAGTGTAAGCTGTATAAATCATAAGGGTAGAATAGCCGTTTCATGCCTTGACTCTTCTTCGGTTTTCGACTTGGCTCTTATAACATTGTTAGCAATTTCTTTAACTCATAAGGATTACTTATATTATTATTTGTATTTATGCTTTGTCCACATCTAGTCTATCTATGTCTTCAAGCAATCCATGATTTTCTTTAGCTTTTCCTCGTACGACATTTAAGCTTGCGCTGTTGTATAATCCAAAGGACATTTTAAAGTCGTCGTTAAATGTCTTAGTTACTTGAACTAGGGGCTGTAAATGAGATTTGCTTTTGGCATAGAGTTTGATATCGTCCATAAATAGAAGACGGTTAACTCTAAAATGTTCTGTTGAGTTGAGACGATATCCATAGGTTGTTGATTTTAGTAGTGAGAACAGGGAGTTCATGGCCAGAATAAAGAAGGCGCCTTGGAATATACCTTTTAATATATTAACTTCTCTTATCCAATATGGAGGTTGGTATTTCATTGCCTCATTAGGGTGCATAATGATGCTTCTTAGGGAATGTGTTTTGTACATTTGCAATATTTTCTTTAGCCAGGTGTGAGGAACAGAATCAAATGCTGAAAAAATGTGTACATATGTTTTGAACCTATTTATTAATTAGATAAAAAAAATTTCATTTGGGTGGGCATCTTTAGTTCCAGGGTGAGCCAGTGCCTACTCTGCCTCCCCCCTTTCGCCCTCTTGCGCTCTCCCTGGTCCCTTAAAAAATCTTATAGATTTTATTTTGCATGTACAGTAACATGTAGTGGACATTTATTACTTTATACTCTGTTAGGCGTTGTTTGTGCCTCCAAGATAGCTGCTCCCCTGAAATGCGGGGTGTAGGTACTTTACTCCAATATAGTGCCCACCAAAATGTTAACTCTCCATTTGCTTAGACCCTCTAACTAAAACTATTAATGCTCTTATTGAGGTATTTATTTAAGAATGTTGTCTCTTTCATAAATATTATTTTAAATATTAATCCTATTAATATTTGTGCAAACTTTACTTTATATGGAAAATTTAAAATTATAATTCTAAAATAATTAGGTTATGTAAAACATAATACCCATTCTTATCTACGCACTCGTTTAAATATTTATTTTTTAAAATTATGTACCTACCTTATACAAAACCTAATATTATTATTGAAGAAAATAACATATGACATAGCGACAGCGAGAATCGTGTCATGTGGCGCGGAGAATTTGAATGTGAACTGGATTCATCAACGTCTAGCCTAAACCCCTAATCCTAGAATCATAAAATCTTGAGTATATCTCCTCCTTGTACAATAAATATCCACTAAGAAAGGATTTTTCGAAAAACAACCCCTAAGGGTGTTAAAACGGGGGTAGGAATTTCTGCATCTCAAAAACTACAACTGGAGGAGGTTTGAAAATTTGTATATAAGTTCCTATAATAATACAATAATATACGTATTTCGTCATTTTCCCAAAGTCCACCAATGGGTTAAAAAAATTGTTGTAGTATATTTTAAGGGGGTACATGTATATTTTTAGAATTTTAAGCTATATTGCCAAAAATTGTTAGGTACTATGCTTACTCTGTTAAAATACGCAAGTAGGTATGTATTTTAATGTTTTGAGAGATTTGGTCCCTAGGACCCAACAAACAATTATAGTCTTTAAAAGATTACTTTTACCCAAGGTTATCACTATAAACCCCGAGAGGCCACTTTACATAGTCAAAAGTGAATAATATAAACCACTTAGTCACCTATTGGGGAATAAAACAAAGATAATAAACTGGTAAAAAACACCTATCATTAGGAGAATTGGGCTTCATAGACAAGGCCTAGTAGTGTTTTTCGTGGTAGTAAAGAGGTGTTTTTCTGTTTTCTTAGCTGTATTATTTACCCTTTGTGGGCCTATGTTGGGCCTGTTATGGGCTATAAAGTTTATAGAAAAAAAAGATGAAAATGTTATGTTGTTTTTATTTTTATCAAAGCGCAAGATGCAGGAGTTTTCTTAAATCAGAACATGTCATGTCAGGCGCTATTCATTTTTAAAATGAAGTCGTAGTATACAGGGTGTCTTACGGTCGATGGTACCTTAGACGTTTACGAAAAACGGGACATAGGAATTTCCTGAAAATTTGGCAACATGGGTAATTGGCATTGTTCTATCGATCTAAAATGTTTTCAACAACGCAACGATGCCGCTTATACAAAAAAGTGGCATCAGTTTTGATATTTTAAATGAGACACCCTATATATTATTGCCTTTTCCGCTAGGCTAGTACTTTTTGATTATTTTTGTATAAGACTTTCTTATACCTATCTTTAGCGGTTTTCGAAAAATTAATTAAGTTCCATATTTTTTGTTCAAAACATAGCTCCAATAAAATGTTTATTACTGCGGTATTTGGACTCGTAGAAAGCTGAAATTTTGGATGAAAATATTATGTTGTTTTGATCAATAAACTTTAAAAACGCGCAAATTTTTTATTATTAATGTACCAATTGTCAAATTTTCATAATGACATGTTTCATCTTAAGTTGTATTTCATGGCTATCTAAGACAAATATGCCCAAATAATCCGATTTTTAGAGAAACTTGGTTTTATTTCGAAAACCTATTTAGGTATAGGACCGTAATATATCATTTGGAAGGGACTTTAATTTTCTTTTAAGATATTTAAAAATATACAGGGTGTTCCATTTAAAAAAATTCACTTTTCACCATTTTTATATCAAGCGGTAAAATGATGAATTTTGGAAGACCCTGTATAACACAGAACAAATTCCTATACACATAACTAATACACAAGACATTGAAAACTACATCCAAAATTTCAGCTTTCTACGAGTTCAAATACCGCAGTAATACACATTTTATTGAAGCTATGTTTTGAACAAAAAATTTGAAAATTAATTAATTCTTCGAAAACCGCTAAAGATAGGTATAGGAAAGTATTATACAAAAATAATCAGAAAATACTAGCGTAGCGGAAAAGGCAATAATATATAGGGTGTCTTATTTAAAATAATATCAAAACTGATGCTACTTTTTTGTATAAGCGGCAACGTTGCGTTATTGAAAACATTTTGGATCGATAGACAATGCCAATTACCCATGTTGCCAAATTTTCAGGAAATTTCAGTCCCGTTTTCCGTAAACGTCTAAGGTACCATCGAAGGTGAGTATAATGTAGATATATTTTATAAAATCACTATTTAATCGATCTGATCAAATTAGGTGCTCGTAAAAAATTTTCGTATAGATTTCAATTTTACCTTGAAAAACTAACCCCGCCCCCGAAAAAAAGGCATTTAATTAAAAATAAAAGGTAAATTAAAATTGAAAATACAAAAAGTTTAAAATATAGCCAATGTTTTGTGCTTGGGCGAATAAGTTAGCTCGTTTATGTGCTCGGGCCTTGTAATATTTTTGTTTTCGTGTTTTTTAGTGTTGTTTAATTTAAAATAATACACCATGTTTTAAAAATATGGCGTCAATAAAATATTTTTCCAAACACATGATTTCCAAAAGGAGAGGACTGTTTGACTATAAACAAATTATTTCAGTCATAACTATAACCTATTTTAAGTATACTTTTAAGCCTTCTGGGCTTTAAGTACAAAATGTAAGCGTAATATCAAGTCAATATCACCTTAGAAAATGTTCGCGTTGTAAACCTGACCATGAAGATAAATTAAAAACAAAACGAAGTAATTAAATTTTCATTTATGGGCCTAAACATTTTTTGGGCTTTAAGGTCCAATCTAAGGTGAAAAAAACCTGCTTTGACGTTTATTACTGACTTTCCTTAGACCTACCTATCAAGTCGATTTATAAATATCTACTACTTTTGACCATCTTGTGTGTCTCTTATTTTTTCCTACTTTGACGACGTAATTATATGTTCGAATCACTTTATTTTGACCAATCAGTTAGTATATTTGAACGTTTCGTCCACAAAGCCGATTTTGAATTAAAAATAGACTATTCTTTACTTAAATATGTCATTTTCTCCAAATTAGAGTTCGCTAAGGCTTTAAATGTTTGTTGGGATTATTCCAAAGAAGCTTTACCTATAATTCTATAAAGTTATATAACTTAATTTCAGATAAATTTAAGTTGCATAATATTAACAAACTTAAGTTGAGGGATCGTGGGTTTCTATTTAACAAGCAATAAGCAATATAGATAAATTTTTCTTAAAACAAAGCGTTTCGACAGAAGACAACTCCATTTGATATTAACAGCTGATCTGGTTTCGTCGTTAAAGTTCCCAGATCAGCAGTGGGCCGTAGCAAGCTCACGCGTCAAGTTGCATCATACTATTTTCTTCCAATTTTGGAGTTTTTTAAGTATTTCTGTGGCTGTTTTTTTATGTAGTGTGTGTTTTAAACATTTTTATTTTGGTTTTTATATATTTCAGAGAATAAGTTTCTTGGTGTTTATTATTTAAGTTTAATAGTGAGTACAAACACCATTTTGGTTAACTCATCTATTATCAAATGAATAGTGCCTAGATAAATCTTAGATTAACTTATCGTTATATACAGGATGTCTCATAACTAAGGGGCAAATACAGCAACAGGAGATAGTTAACTTGGAAATATATCATTTATGGTTAAGAACGTACGGTAAAAATATGTTTGGTTAAGAAAGGTGTTTATTTAAATATTTTTTGCCATTAAGCATTTAAAGGCAATTATATCAAAAACTAATTGAAATATCAAGATTAATGAAGTACAACTTTTTTACGTATAAAATGTTCCTCTTTCATAACTTAAGGTAAAGCGGTCAGAAATGTAAGAGACAAAAAATATATGCAAGAATTACTCATATTGTGTAGTTAGCGTTCTCCAGGAGGTATCTTAAACGTATTATGGAATCATTCTTCTTGCCCTCAAAACTATAACTACACCAAATTTGATTCATATCCGCTTAAGGCCAGAGAACAGGCCCCGCCCCTATTGAAAATGGGTATAAAATAGCATGCAAAACAGGGGTACTTGCTGGTCAACATTTCTCTTAAACTATGGGTTTTACATACCTAAAATTTTGGTGAGGTGTCACAGAAGATTGGTGGATTATCATGAAGTAAATCGCTTTTCGAAAAAAGGTATAAATAAAAAAGAAATTACACTTGAGAAATCATGTTTTTGCTTTTCATGACCTCGACAAGAAAATCACTTATATACAGAAGTCCACATAAAAAACACAAATTCAATATACTTCTTAATATTCACTACAACTTTTTGTTCCCCTAAGAACCTATTTTTTTGTTAAATGTTCGCACAATTTCGATAAATATAAAAAAACTAGCTCAGAACCTGGTTTACTTTTAGGCAGTCAGGTGTTAGTAACTTTTAGGGATATTTGGTTTTCACCAATATAAAATCTACAGAAATCTACCATTTAATCGGTTTAAGGGGTTTCCGCTAGGTGGGGCACCGCGAATGTCCCATTCGATTATTTCATTCGTAAAAATCCGTTATGTCGGCTTTACACCATAATAACGCAATTTTCTATATTGACCCAAATCGATGTAACTGGAACATAGAATTGAACTTACGATAATTTAAAAGTTATGGCGTTATTGTCGCTTTTAATTGGTAAAACGATGGTAGAACATGCATTTACAACATACTATGCATTTACCACTAAGCTTGTTATCTCGGTTTTAGTTATGTAAAAATAAGTTAATTTATTTTTTTTTAAATAAAAAAAGTAAAACTATAGAGTAAAAGTGTACTTTAATATTTTATTTTACGATAATAATTACACTAGATATATTTTTTGTTATGTTATCTTCATACTTCTTTAATTATTATTCTCTCATCCATTTTGTTTTGCCTTTGTCAGTCGTATGAGTTTTTAAACCATCAGCATGTAGATATGTGTTTCTGTAACTGATCCTAGAAAAATATAGGCATGTTTCAAATATAGGTAAAAAATAGGTATAGCCAATCACACATTGCTGCCCTTTAATATTTTAATAGTTTGTTGAGAATAAGTAAAATAAAATGTATAAAACATTGACTCATGTGTCAACCAAGTCATTAATTCTTGACAAAATATGTATAAATTTACAAAAAATACCTATGCTGTACAGGTCGTGGGACAGAATTATAAAGTACTTTAAGACTCTTTTTTTCACTGGATACCTCCTCGAGAGCAAAGTAAATCATCACCATTTTCAGATAATTGGTGTAAATTTTACAGGCACAAGCACTGTCACTAACAATTTTTCTGTATTTCTATTCTTTGAAAAATTCCTCAGATAGGTAATACCTATTTAAGCCAAAAAAACTATTCAAAATCCCGTTAGCTGATTTTATATGTAGTAAAAATCAAATAGCAGGACTCTGAATAACCTTTTCGACTAAATATCACGTTAAAATAAAATACTCTATATTATTGTTTGTCTAGCCTCGAAGAACATGAAAAATAAAACTCGGACATCCAAATGACATTTTCATTAAAATATTAAAAGGAAATCACAATTACCATTTGAGTCTGTCTTAGAATTCCTCGTAATCTGCTGATCGAGTGCCTCGTTTACTGGTTTTTCCTTCATTCTTTACTTGAAGCTTTCTCAGCAATGTGTGTATTTTCAATAAAAATATCTACTTCCATTGCGAGCCTGGAAAAGTGGAAAGGCCTGGGTAAAATAGCTAACCTAAAGGTGAAAACAAAATCTTGTCTTCAAAATTCATTCTTTCACATCACATAACGAACAGCTGATCTAAAACAAAAATACCACAATGCAAAAAACACTTCAGATTGGGTTAAAATAAAATTATTTCCACTTGAGTTTAGCAGAGAATCGACAAGGTTTAAAAGATCAAAAAATAGATCGTATAATATACATAGTAAGCAAGAATCAGCAAGATTTAAATTAGTATCGTAGGGTTTAGTAATTAAAATATGCGTAGGTATTTATATATTTACCAAAACTTAGGAAAAAATAATCAAACAAGTGTTGGCACATTTTGGTTAATAATGAGTTATTAGTATGGGATGACTTATTGTATAATCATTAAAATAATTAATCAAATTTAACAAACTTACCTTTAGCAGAACAAAATGTAAAAAGGCTCGTGTTCATAAACAATATTAGTAGAAAAGATAAACAAACTCTTTGATAAACTCTGTCAGCCATTATCACTTAGGGCGAGGTTGGGCTGGGCGATTCCATTTTTGTGGCATTGTGGCCGAGTCCAATCCAAGAAGACCCTGAACAATGCAAAATAATGCTCGGGCCCTTCGTAGCCTATATTTGTCTCCGTCTGCATTAAATTACCTTCGCTACATATAAAGAGAGACATATATATATATATAGCTCGAACGAAGATAGGTCTCCTTGCTTAGTAAAGACGTTCAGTTTTTACAAATAACGACGTAGGAGTTATATTAAGTCATACATGATGGGGACGGTAAACGTAGGGCGTCTACTAGCGGCAAAAGTCTGGCTCTGACGTCACAACATGTGCTTCCATTCCGCCAATAGCCGCGTTCGGCAATTACATCTGTGATGCGATGGATATTTTGTCACGTGACCTCAGATCGGTCGGAGAATTTTGTGATAAACGAACGGTACCTAACAGATGACCTCTGTCAAAGCCAAAAATGTAATATTTGTTTTGTTTTGACCTAAGAAACCTAACCTGTTTTCCCTTTTTGTAAAGCTACTAAAAATGAGTATTCCTAGCGTTGTATTGGCCTTAATTGAAGGAGGCTATCAACTAATGTTTGAAGACGATAATGAGGAAGACATCAAGATTTTGGAAAAGCTAGACGGTTTTGCCGAAGAAACGGTACCCCGATTTGCACATCACCAGTTCAGACAGCACTTTAGATTGTCCCCAACTGCCTTTGAAGACTTGCTTAATAAATTAAATGCAGTTTCAGAGGGAAGATTAATAGCTGTAGGTGCTGGCCATCCGGAAATGTTATTGGATAAACAGACCATGTCAACCTGCTGGGATGTCTTATATAGAACATGTAGAATATTTCTGTGTATTAATGGTAAAAAAAAAAACATGGTATAGCATTTTTGTTCTTCCACGTCATATAGTTCCACTTCCTGCATATTATTTTCAGTCAAATCACAGAAAAATAAAGGCTTTGTTCAATCAAACTACCAAAATTTTAAACCTAAATATATATATATATACATCAAACTTAGCCTCACAAATTCAGCTGAGATTAGTCGCTTTCCTCGGTCAAAATACTCCGAGCAAAAAGATTATCCTCGGAGCGCTCCGATTTTAATTGCCGAACTGTTGAGATTTATTTCCCCTCCATTTAGATGTCATAAACGAACGATTTAGATCAATCCAAGCGGTCTGAGGTAATTGCCGAACGCAGCTATTCTTATTTTCGCCGGGCTGCTTGTCACTGTTTACAAAAAAATCACATCCAATAAAACTTTTTACCAAATAGCGTAAAAAGAATTCTAGAAGAAGTAAAATTTAAATTTTACCCTACAAAGTGCTATGTTGCCAGAATGTTCTGCAGTGGCAGTTTATACTTTCAGGGTTTATTTCTGCAATTATTTTTTAAAATTTGGTTAATAAGTACCTAATTTCGCAAGTATGGATGCAAAAATCCTTATTTTAAACAATATTCAGGACTTATTATTTTATCATTTAGTCAGTTACCCACATAAATTGTATATTTACAAAAAATACAAGTACGCTTTAGGTAAGTAAATGGAGAATCAAATCAAAAAAATAGTATTTAATTAATTACACAATAAATAATTGCAGGCAATTTCAGAGATTTTAAAACAGTGGTATTATTGTTTGTTTGAAGGTTGTAGACAATGATGTATCTTGAGTAATAGATGTGTTTTGGACTTCCATTGCCTTTAGTTTTTCATATCACAACGTTTCAACTGGAGATACTTACCAGTTGAAAGTTGAAACGTTTGTGATATGAAAAACTAAAAGCAATGGAAGTCCAAAACACATCTATATTACTCAAGTGGTATTATTATTATTATTACGCAAATATGAGAATATTTATTTAAAACGGCAACATTGCACTGCTTTTGGAGACAGAAAAATAGCAAAATACCTATAATATAAAAGTCCATCAAAAATTATTTTAAAATTGGCATTCTATTTTAGGAGTACAATTTTCCGAAATCTTGAACTGTCTGCGATTCCAATAGACCAGTAAATTACAGTATATTAAAAAGTGACCATCGGCGAGTAAAGAATAATTTGTCAACTAGCTGTTGCATTGTGTTCATAAAAAGCGCTATGTTGCCATTATAAATTACGTTCGCGGCTCGGTACAGCGCCATGTATTACAAACCGCTGATTAAATTCATAATAAGCGCAAGGTTTGGCAACATCCTAGCTTTGTAAGGAAAATCACACAGCACTGCTATTATTGGAGAAGTAGCCTTAAATGAGATCATAAAATTTTACTATCTTTTACAACTCCATTCAATATTTTAGGCAAGTAAAAAATGTATTGCAAATCGGAACGGTGGCGCCGTCTTATTAAGTTTTATGAAAGTATTTTGTGATGACGTATGTGATCACATGATGTGTGGTGAAAAGCACGTGGATAATGTTCCCTTAACACCAAATCATCCCCAATTTTATAAAGTAAATATTTACTTGGATCAACCTGTATCTTTTTAACCATAGGTATAAGAAATAAAATTAAATGATATATTTTCAAGTCCACTATCTCCTTTTCTCCTTATACTGTATAGCCTCTTAGTTACGTAAAATTCCCACAAAAGTAACAATACTAAAAAGTTCCCAATATGGTGTTTTAATTAGATGTGCACCACAAAGCTTACACCTCGCAAAAAAGGTATTACTTTTTTCCTTGTATAATAAATACATAAATACCTTAGTTTTGTGATGTTTTTACATACTTATTTTGGTAGGTACGGGTCTGTGAATATTTTATTTTTTAAATAATAAAATTAGTATGTACCCTATATCTTTACAAAATATTAAGACTCCTGTACAATAGTTTACAGATGGCGTGGGGGAAGGTAAAATAACTTAGTCCGGTTGTGTCTTTATAGCCAACCGCTTAACGTAAAATATACCAGACTTTAACAGGATGCCGTTAATGCCAGGTGATGAGGCGAGTTCTTAGAGTAATTTAGTACCTACATTAACTTACTATTTCGCTACTTTTGATACCAGGAACTGCGCTCAGTGAGTCAGTCGGGGGATATGTTTTAAAGGGGATTTATTTTTATTTGTGGATCTTGTAATTTAGTTATATCATTAATAATTGATAATGGATGTCATGTTTAATAAGAATTTTTGTATGCCGGATGCACGTAATTCTTATTGTTAATAGATTTACCCTAGCTGAAATAATTTTCAGAACAAATACAGAAAAAAACTGTACGTTTCTATTTTTAAATATCCTAAGGGTCTATCGTAGATGATCATGGTCATATGATGGACCCCGTAATTATACGTCTCTCTTTTAAGCGATACAGAGCTAGCTGCATGTCGTCTGTCCATTGCTGTTTTTTTTTTTTGGCTTTGGCAGGTCTGCCATTAAACCAGCCGCTAAGTTTTTAAGGGTTACAAATAATACGTCAAAAAAAGGAAAAAACCTAAAAGGAAAGAGACAGTATTACTCGCTTCTCGCTCTGGGCCGATCAGAGCATTTTATAAACAAACCGGAGGGCCCTGGGAAAACACATACCAATAGGAATTTAGGATATCTACATTTCTTAAGGATTCCGATATAAAATTACGATTATAACTTAATAATTACAGTTTAATATTATTTCTATGTAATTATAAGAAGGACAGGATAGCCTTCTGCGCCTTTACATTGTTTACCTCCGACAGGACGTGGAGTAAGTTTAGGGGAGCTGTTGTAGTCATATCTATAAGAAATAAAACTTAGAAAGAAAGAGCACAAGACTAGGCAATAGCGACTACTTTCCTATGATGGATCCCTAATCCATCACTGGTAAATGTGCACCATTTCTTTTAAGCAACCGATCATTTTGTTCTGTTTATTCCAACCTAAATTTGAATATATTATGTGATTAACAGCAAATATTGTGGCATATCGGGCAAGTGTGTAACTGTTTTTTATTTTGGAAAACACAGAGATCCAAGCACAATGAATACCCTGGGACGGGTAGTCCACAACGGCCGTTTCGTCCTTGTTAGGACTCTATGGGCAGCCATAACCCAAGCAATCCCGACACAGCGGTAAAATGTATTAAAAGCCTTTTTACAAAAGCAAAGCGGCCCTCAATACACCGTAGCGCCATCCCAGCGGAATTAACTCCTTTATAAAAGGCAGTCACACTGGGAATAATCGAAAGGTAGACAACTAAATAAACAACGACGTGCATCACAATCCAGTATAGAGAACGCTAATTGCGTTTTCACCGGAACATCTGCCAACGAAAATTTAATTTAGCGTGTTAAATCAACTTTCTCTGGATAATAATCTCAGGTTGAATCCATTAATGTCATCCTTGATGCTTTTTGGGAATAAGAACAAAATTTGCTTTTTGAATGATAATATCAATATAGTTATAGATGGTGTTAGGCTCCTCGTAGTTAAAACAGCTAAAAATCTGGGTATAATCCTGGATACTTAACTAAGGTTTAGGGAATATGTAAAAAAACGAATTCGAAAGTCATGTATATCTTTAAGAGTATTATACAACAACCGTCATGTCCTAAATTTTAGATTGCGTAAAAGGCTCTGTGAGAGTCTCGTTTTATCCAGATTTAACTACTGTGATTTTATTTATGGGTCATGCCTTGATGTAGCAGATAGGGCAAGGATACAAAGGGTACAGAGTACATGCACACGCCTTATTTTTTGACTTCGGAAATTTGATCATATTTCTCATACGTTTAAAAATCTCAAGTGGCTAGTAATGAACAACCGTAGAACTTAACATTTGAGGAATTTTTTGGTTAAAACTCTATATTTAGAGTTATAGCGGATTATTATCCGGCTCTGCATCTTTCTTTAAAAGGTAGGTTTGTATTTCGTGATACATTCCCGTGACATAATATTTCCTAATAGGTTGACGGTGCCTTAACATCAGAGTGCCATGTTTCAAAGATCATTTCCTACAACTCTGTTAAATAACTCCTTCCTACTGAAATGGTCTTCCTTTACAGTAACAAATTTAAATTGCAATATAAACCATATCTACTCGGTTTTCAAAATGAACCGCTTCATTCATTATTTTTGTTAAATTATTATTTTTATCAATGTTTTGCAGGTCATTCTGCAAATCATGTATTTGTTGTCTTCTCCCTCAGGTTAGAATGTAGCGTGTTTTTCTTTTTTCTAGAATGTTAACTATTTGAACCAATTTTTTTTATTTTTCTAGATATTTATATAATATCTGTACATTCATAATTTTTTATATATACTTTTTATTATTATTTTAGCAAGCAGTGTGTGGTTCGGTGAAGTAGCCTTTGTGGCTAGACTGCGCCCCGCTTTTGCTTGTCTGCCTATTATTATTAGTCTTTGTAATTGTTTTCTTTGTTCATCATAATAAAAGACGTTAATTATTATTATTATTATTATTATTACAGTCATAGAAGCACCATTATCCTGAAGCGCCCATCAGAGTCTCCAATAAGTTAAAGAAGGCCCTGGATCGTAAAAAGTGCCGATTGTAAATAATAATACTTAGTTGTTATTAAAAATTTCTAAACAATGTTTATTTTGTTATAATATGTACCTAATTATAAAAATATGTTATATTTTCTCCTTATCCTCTTTCGGTTGGTCGGAATTCTTTTCATCCTGTTCGAAAAAAATTGAAAATTGCCTTCATTGCCTTGTTGCCTCCTCGGATTGCTTTTACTATAAAATTTAAGAAATGAGTATTAATAAATCCTGTAGTGAGCGAACAGGGTTAAACAATAGTACAGCAACCGCCTCATAACATGGCCGGTACCCGATGATACAGGGTGATTAGCGTTAAGTGGCCTATCAGAATCTCGGAAAAAATTAACTGACTTCGAACTTTTAAAATATTATTTATTACTTTCACGTTTGAATCACTACCGGTTATATTAAAAGTTATGGCCGAATTTATTATTTAAAATAGTATACCCTGTATATTTTAGTGATTTTGGATACCTTATTAAAACGTAATATATATAAGTAATTTTTGTTAATAATAATCTATACCTTTCTCCAACCGTTTTTGAGATATAAATTATAAAATTATATTTTATGTAAAAACATACCGAGAAGAAAGTTCAGTAGCTTTAAAACTAGTAAAGCTAAACATTTAAACTGTTTATAGATTTTGACTAAAACATAGATGAATATTAAAGAAAAAAAACTAAAATTCTTACTCCACAAAATTTAATAGAATAAAAAAATTTTGTTTAAAGGCCTCTACATGTTTCGAACGCAGAAACGTTCATCATCAGGAGACAGAAAAATATATTGCTGATGGTTTTAGCAGAAGAGAAAATAATAAGTGGCAAAAAATCTTAATGGAGCTTTTATGGCATCAAAAATTAAATTGTTGAAATAACATAATGTGAGGAAAAATAGAAATGAAAATTAGTTAAAACATACTGAGTATGTGAAAAAGTCAGTTAAAAGGGTCTAAAACAACCAAAAAGACCGGGGAAGCTGAAAAAACACTTCTAAAAAGAAGATTTTTTTTAATAATAAAATAAGTACCTATGTCTTAAAGACAAAAATACCTTTTTTGACATCTTCTTTTAGAAGTGTTTTTCCAGCTTCCCCGGTCTTTTATTAAGTTGATACTTACTTTAGTCCTGTTGTCATGTTCTAGTTCCCCTATTTATACTTTCATCGTTTGTAAAAATCGCAGTCAAAAATAATGTCTTATGAATAAAGGGCGGAATATATGCAAAATGCATATATATGCATTTTTTACATATTTTGTCAATTTTATAATAAAACGCATATGTATTTTTCATGAATTATTATTATAAGAGCATATTTTTATGTTTTTTGCTTTATCAAAAATTTTAAAACGTTAAAGCTTTAATAGACCAGGGCTGAGAAGCCTTTGAAAATGGTAAAAAGTGAAAAAAAAAAAAAATAATAGTAGGATGAAACCCATTCGAAAAGGAAAAGAAGATAACAAAAATGAAAGGAAAAATAATTTACGGACGATCCGAGGTCGGGAAGTGGAAAGGGGTGAGTTTTTAAGGGTAGAAAACGATTTATCTCGATTTCCGGCAAAACTACAAGTCCTATGGAAAAACGTTAAATGGCAAAGTTATAGGTAATAAAAAGATCAACAACTTTTTTATTCACACTTTTTTCACATAACCTCAAAATTAATGTGAAAAATTCAAATAACCAAGTTTTTGGTTTTTTATTTTTATCTTTTACAAAAAAATTATTTTTTCACGAAATTTGGTGAAAACTTACCTTTTTATGTCCCAAGCACACTGTAATTTTTTTGATTTAAAATATTTATTTTTTTACCTTATTTTGACTTAATATCGAAAAAGCACCCTAATTTTCAATCGAAAATTCTCACGTCAAAATATCTGCTTTTTTAAAAAAGTCGGTGGGCTTTTTGTTCGTTGAAATCTCTACTTTCTGATGGTGTAAAAAAAGATACATAACTATGGTAAATGTGATGAAATCCCCTTTAAATCCTACCTTTAATTATATTTAGAACAACTATTTTCGCATGTTTTTTGCGATCTTTATGTTTTATGGATTTGTAATTTTTTTTGTTTATCAATGTAACATGGAATCTTACGTTTTTCGAGTAATTAAAGTATAAATTTTAATAAATAGCTGAAAATTGTACATAATGATTAAAAAAATAATTTCGGATTCGAGTTTTTTTCGTTTCTTTGCATTTTTTGAGAAAATTTACCATAGTAATGTATATTTTTTGTCACACCATCAGAAAGTAAAGATTTCAACGAGCAAAAAGCCCACCGACTTTTTTAAAAAAGCAGATATTTTGACGTGGGAATTTTCGATTGAAAATTAGGGTGCTTTTTCGATATTAAGTCAAAATAAGGTGAAAAAATAAATATTTTAAATCAAAAAAATTACAGTGTGTAACATCAGAGTGCCATGTTTCAGAGATCATTTCCTACAACTCTGTAAAAATAAATATTTTAAATCAAAAAAATTACAGTGGGTTTGGGACATAAAAAGGTAAGTTTTCACCAAATTTCGTGAAAAAAAAATTTTTTTGTAAAAGATAAAATAAAAAAACCAAAAACTTGGTTATTTGAATGTTTCACATTAATTTTGAGGTTATGTGAAAAAAGTGTAAATAAAAAAGTTGTAGATCTATTTATTACCTATAACTTTGCCATTTAACGTTTTTCCATAGGACTTGTAGTTTTGCCGGAAATCGAGATAAATCGTTTTCTACCCTTAAAAACTCACCCCTTTCCACTTCCCGACCTCGGATCGCCCGTAAATTATTTTTCCTTTCATTTTTGTTATATTCTCTTCCTTTTCCAATGGGTTTCATCCTACTATTATTTTTTTTGGTTTCAAAAATTATCGACTCTGGTCTATAATGTCCAGTTCGGTACTTATTTCAGGGATTTTCCAATCTGTATTTATATCGATTTATAATGCATACTTTTTTTTTAGTTTGTCGAAAGATTTCAGTATTTTTAGTGTAACTAACTAAACTAAGTAATTTCAAATTTGTGTTGAATGTCTAAGGTGGCGAAAATGTCTTCGTGGATTAAAAATTTCCCAGAGTTATTTAGTGGAGAAAAATTCTTCTGTAAAGCTTGTACAAAATTATTGTTTGTGAAAAGAAGTTCCAAATCGATCAACATGTGAGAATACCGCTGCATAAGTCAAAGTTGCAAAAAATTAAATCTGAGCCACTTCAGTTCAGTGTAACAAACGCATTTCAAAATGTTGGAGAAAAATCGAAATCTGAAAAGGAAATTTGTCAAGAAGATTTATGCAAGGTTTTGGTCGCAGCAAACATACCTTTAAAAAAATTGTAAAATTCGTAATTTTATTTATTCCCCGTAAAGTAGGAGGTCAAGTAAGGAACAAATTGGATGTAACTGTAAAAAATAATGAAGGATTTTACTGCAGTAAAAAACATATATGAGGGTAAACTATCCAACGAAGTTGTTTCTTGGCCTTATATTTTGCTACCTAAGATTACATCAGTAGAACAGATGTTGAAAGAAGCTTATCTTTGTATAAACATATTTTTGCTAATCGAAGACAATCCTTTTTAATTGAAAATTTTGAAAAATATTTAGTAATAAATGCCTTTTATACAATTTTAGGTTAAAAAATTGTTTACTTTTATATTTCTTTGTTTTTTTTTGGATATTTTAAAAATAAACATATTTTTTAGAACACAATGTAGGTATATCTTTACCTAATTTTCCTATAATAAATTAGGAAATATTGCATACCAGTATGCATGTTTGGTAAAAAATGCAAACACCTGCATATTTTAAAGGCAAATAAGGCATAATATATTATATGCTTACATTTTGGCTGAATTTAAGTGCATATAATCCGCCCTTTACTTAGGAACAATCAGAGATTTTCGGATTTTTTTAAATTGCTCATTATTCCAAAACGACTAAATATATGAATAGTCACATATCCGTCACTTACAAAGGAAATTTGATTACTTACACGTTTGTATGATAAAACAGAGGGTGTTACTTCTACAAACATTGACTTATGCCCATTTACGTAAATGGATAGATTGGCACAATTTAGAAAAACCCCTGTCTGAAAACCGTAAAACCTAAGTTATAGAATCTAAAGGTCGATGTTTTAGTCAAATGGTGTCAAAATGTTAAATGTTTAGCTTTACTATTTTTAAAGTTATTAAACTTTTTTCTTGGTATGTTTTTATATCAAAAATTTATTTTGTAATTCACATACTATTGTAAAAGTTTAAAGTCTATTATACCTCCTACGAAATTTTAAAAACTACGATATTACTCGGTTCACAAATCTTTTAATACGTCACTCAATGTAAATTGCTGTGTATATTATTTATAAACCCATCCTCACCACAGCTATCTCTATTTCTTCAAGCCACGAAATAGAAATATCACCAACGCTTTTTAAAGTGGGATTAACGACGCCATTTTCTATCGTCAATTCGATTTGCCGAACTGTTGACGATTCGCATGCGCACTGCAGTGTTGTGCTGATCAAAGTAGTCATTTTTATGCTTTTGGCATACAAAGAAGAAAGACAGACATATTCTGGAGCTGATAGAGCAGGGCAGATGTTAGTCAGCCGGTCAATGTTTTGTTTACTTTCATGTTTTGTACAATTACGAAACCTTTCCTGTTAAAACAACAATATTATTCTCTAGAATTCTTAGAAGAGATGACGTCTAGATAGACTAAAAAATATCGTGTTGCTAGTAAAAATTGTTGTTTTTACTTCAGTTCTGAAAATCGAAGTGTTTACTTTCAAGGATTTTAAGATAAATTGTGGCAATTTTAGTGGTTTCAAAAACTGCTTTTTTAAGTTTCGTGCATTTATTTAAAAAAAAAATACGGGCATACTATTCGTATTCGTCAATGCCTCCCTGAACAGCCATTCCAAAATTAGATACTGATTATTTTTTTTAAATAATTGCAAGGTTCTTGAAGTTACTCCTGCATTCAAGCCATTTACAGGTCTTTTATACATGATTGACCTTAAGAACTGTGCCCTTAAGGATCCGCGTGTCAACTGTCACGTGACTTGGTCGAGGTAAGCTATGCTTTGGTATGTAATTTACGTCTAAAATAGGTGTTAACCTTTCGGGTTTCCTAATTAATTTGTATTTTTTATCCGGTTTTTAATTGATATCCAATAGAAATTTTACGTGAAGTGATTGCTATAAGAACGTCTAAATAAATACATGTTGTCTGTGTTGATAAAAAGAAGGCGGAACAAAATTCGAGTTGTTATTTGGTTGCTGCCACGTCTAATCTTCCGAATTGCTGTTTATGTTGGTTTTTGAACACTTATTGAAATAAAAAGTGATATTTTCATGTGTTTTTTTTTCTATCTGAAAATTAAGATAAATAAAGATTTTTCTAATTTTCTCGAAAACGAATCGACCGATTTTAAAAAATTAAACGTCAAAATAAAGCACTTTGAAAGACCTTCAAAGCTATTACTTGATGCCCCTTGCAATTTAAAATTTTTAAGGGGATGACCCCGGGGGGCAGAGGGTAAAAGGAAGGTTTTTGGTTAAAAAGTTGTCCCCTTTGGCAAATCTTTTGACGTGTCTCGGCGTTTTTTTTTAATCAGTGGTTTTCAATAAATCCGTGGTGGGAAGTTTTCAAATGAACACCCTGTATAAGTCACCGGTATCCGGTATGTGTGCATAAATATGTGAGAGAAAGTGTACAGGGCGTATAAATTAACACGTGATAGGATTACTAGCGTTTTTCCTGACTTAGCTCGCTCAAGTATGTGAAAGAGTGAGACAGAGATACGGTTCGAGGGTATAAATGATGTGGCTGTTTATGGTAACAAGGTACTGTGTACTGAGATTAATATGAGATAGAATCAATCTAGTTTTTCCTGACGCTATCCCATCCCATGTGAAAAAGAAAAAAAAAGGTTACTTAGTGACTAGAACGAGATAGAGCTACTCGGGTTTATCTTGACGTAGCCCGTTTCCGTATACAGAAAAACAAATCATATTCGCAACTCGATATGTATATGGGAGAAAATAGAACCTGAAATGTGTGTGTAAAAGTGAGAATGTAACTTGACTCTTTATAGGAAACCAAACAAACTGTATAATCACAGCTGTGAAACTGCTCTGGCCCACATAACTGATGACATCTTTAGGGCATCTGATGACAACAAAGGAATACAAAACATTTGTTTTGCTTTATCATCGGATTCTTTACTCTATCCTTTGTTATGTGGTGGTGCCCGAAACTTGATTCTCTCATTTTTATCTGATCGTACACGGCAAGTCGTTTACAATGAAAAGCATTCAGACTCTTTAAATGTAAACGTTGGCGTGCCACAGGGAAGTGTTTTGGGCCCGCTCTTATATATGGTATACAGCGTGGGCAAAAATAATGGAACACCCCAAATATTTTCATAACCATGTATAGGTTTTTCCGAAAAACGCTCGGACCCGTCGATTTTATTTATCATTTTTACAAATTTTAAGAATTTTTAGTATTATACAGGATTGCTCAAGAAGTCGTGGCACACATCAACTTTAATTTTTTAAATGAAATAGGTACCCCAAATTTTATTCGATTTTTGAATTCTACTTAAAATTCTGAATATTTTTCATGTAACATACCCTATTTCGATATTCAGCTGTTTTCGATATATCACAATCTAAACAATAATAATGATTAACAAAATTTAAGTGATTTAAGGTTTATTAGGTAAAAATAACAGCTGTCAAAATGTAATTATAAAAAGTAGAGTACTTAATTAAATGTTCAAACTGATGGCCATTGACAATTTGGCAGTATCCTAAACGTAAAACAAATTCATTTTGAACGTTCCCAATAACCTCTTCAGGAATTTGTCGAATTTCATGTTGTATTCTCAGTTTTAATGTTTCTAAATCCGATGGTTTGTTCTTGTACACCCTTTCTTTCAAATATCCCCACTGTAACTAGACATTAAAAAAAAAAGGAAAAATTATGAGAACAAGTGGACTGTATTAATGATAAAAACGCGATTCGCACAACGCCATAAAACCAGACTTACCCGGCAGAATCCTACGGATGTTTCTGAGGGCCCTCAGGATAGCTTCTTGCAATCTAGATCGATTTATCGCAGTAGTATGGATGCACTATGGTCAACACATTCACAGGATACAATAAATAAAGTTTTTATTCGTTTAACAAAAATCAACCGTACGGGCTGTTTCGAGATTTTTGCGGTACTACCTTTAAATCAAGTTCTGGTACAAATCGTCGCTCACTCGCGCACTGCGCACAGGTGTCGGGAGTTGAGTGACGTTGTGCCGAATTTTTAATTAGACAAATTAAACGTTTATTGAAAGCAAAACAATAGGATAGAAAAGACCATTTAGTAATATTACCTATTTTAAATTTAAAAATACTTAAGATTAACCCAAAATAAAAATAAAATAGAGAATTAATTTAATAACGAAATAAAATAATATGGAACTTTGAACATTCCGCCCACCAAAAACTTAGTTTTTAAATGAGACATAAACAAACAAAAATTAATGCAAATAGAATTAATTATTAGGTAACGGACAGACCTTTACTACAGGCCTGCGTAACAGACCATGGGAAGTCTTAAGCGTAACCACTCGTACAGTAGCGTCGGTTCCGGGATGCAGTTCGACAACTCTACCCAGAGACCATTGTAAATGGGGTTTTTGTTCATTTTTAATTAGAACAAGAGTATTTAATTCAATGTTGGAAGGTTTATTAAGCCATTTAGACCTCTGCTGA
Organism: Polydrusus pterygomalis; assembly: GCA_963969555.1. Taxonomy (NCBI): domain Eukaryota; kingdom Metazoa; phylum Arthropoda; class Insecta; order Coleoptera; family Curculionidae; genus Polydrusus; species Polydrusus pterygomalis. The sequence goes on along the minus strand of OZ018375.1, from coordinate 31,385,015 downwards.
AGAGTATGCAAATATTCTTGCTCCCAACGCTTCCAGAAGTCAGAATACATCCGCTGTATAAGCTGCCATCGTGTAAGTCTATTTAAATTAATATCAGTTAAATCTGAATCTGGTAGACATCCCTTTAACGGTTCCAGCGTTAAGAAATGTCCAAGTGTCAACGGTAGTAAATCGTTAGGGTCAGAGCTAATGGCGCAAAGAGGGCGAGAATTTAATAGAGCTTCTATTTGGGTTAGAAGGGTATAAAATTCTTCAAAATTTAAAATTTGCTCGCCAATTACTCTTTGAATATGAGTTTTAACAGATTTAACGCCAGCCTCAATAAGGCCATTAAAGTGGGGGGAAGCGGGCGGACTAAAGTGCCAGTTGATACTAAGCTGTAGTAGCGCATTTTTTGTAAGGGTGATAATTTCACTATTTGCCCCTACAAAGTTTGTGCCCTGATCCGAATAAATGTCGGAACAACGCCCACGACGGGATATAAACCGCCGAAGAGCGGCTAAAAATGCAGCTGAGGTTAAACTAGAGACAAGCTCTAAGTGCATGGCCTTTGTGGCACAACACACGAAAACGCAGATATATCCCTTTGACGACTTAGCACCCCGAAAAGTGCCCATGGTAACTGAGAATGGGCCGGCGTAGGCCCATGACATGGGAAAATGCTTTCAGTTGTGACACCCTAAAGGCAGGTAAATCTCCCATAAAGGGATTGGAAGATTTGGGTTTGACGCGAAAACATTTTAGGCACCTGGATAAGCACCGCTGAATAGCTTTATGAGGCGACAGTATCCAGAATTGTTGCAATATTAAATAGTGTAAAGTTTTAAGACCTGGATGTAAATTTTCTTTGTGAACATGTTCAATAAGAAGATCGGTAAAACGATGAGATTTTGGCAGTAAAACGGGATGTTTTACGTCATAAGAAAGTGGAGATTTTCGTAATCTACCACCCACCCTAAGAAGACCATCGCTGTCAAGAAAAACAGCTAGTTTTCTATAAGGTTTTGGCAATACTTTATTTTTTCCTATTAAATCAAGTATATCAGAAAATGATTCGAGCTGAACTTGTTTAGCAATCACAAGTAGAGCGTTATGAATTTCTGTTGATAACAACGGTCCATGAAGTTGGTTTTTATTTTTTAATACTAAAGGAAATCTGAGAAGGTATGCAACAATTCGCTGAATTTTAATGAGAGACGAAAATCTGTCTAATAAGGAAATTACTGAGTTTGTTTCTACAGAAATATGTAACACGGTTTGTCTTTCCTCTATAGAAATATTTTTATCATAATTAATACAAGGTTGAGACGCCAACTTTCACGGTTTTTTAACAACCACGGTGGCCCGCTCCACCAAAGATTATGTTGAATAAGTTGAGAGGGAGTCAACCCCCGTGACGCACAGTCAGCTGGATTATCATCAGAGGGTACATAATGCCAAGATTTTATGGGTATAATATTTTGTATATGGGCAACTCGGTTAGCAACGAAGGTTTTCCACTTATGTGGTGACGTGGCTAGCCAGGAAAGTACCACCTGAGAGTCGAACCAGGCATATACTGCGTCAAAATTAATAAGTTTCAAATATGAATCGACGACAAACTGAACCAAATCTGCTAACAAGACAGCTGCACAAAGCTCGAGACGTGGAAGAGAAATGGTTTTTAGAGGAGCAACCCTAGATTTGGCACAAACTAGATGGGTTTGGATAGATCCAGAATTTAATTCAAAGCGAAAAAATATAACACAAGCATATCCAATTTGAGACGAGTCACAAAACGCATGTAATTCACATTGCAAAATATCGTCAGCGAAACAACGTCTTGGACAATTTATTGTGGAGAGCATAGGAAGTTCATTTTTAATTTTATCCCATTCAAAGCATAAACTATCTGGTGGAACATCGTCCCAGTTTATGTCTTGCAGTGTCCATAGTTTTTGCAAGATATGTTTAGACTTAAGGACGACAGGGGATGCAAACCCTAAAGGATCAAAAATTCTAGCAATTTGCGACAAAAAATTACGCTTTGTACAAGGTTTATCTAAAGGTATACAAGGGAAAGAAAAATAGTCTTTGGATGGATTCCACTGCAGACCTAAAATCTTTACAAAGCGGGGATCCTTTTTATCAAAATTAAAAGCGAGCTGAATGTCGGCAGAAGGTACAGACTTGAGTAAACTGGGATGATTACTTGCCCATTTTCGAAGCTCAAATCCTCCAAGTCTTAAAAGTTGAATAAGCTCGTCCTGCAGAGACAACGCGGAGTCTACTGAAATAGTACCCACCATGCAGTCATCTACTATCAATCTGGGCTGCTTTTGGAAAGCGAGATCTTTCTTCAGAAGCTAACGCTTGTAGAGTTCGAAGAGCAAGAAAAGGAGATGACAATACTCCGTAAGTGACTGTGTTAAGCCGATATTCTTCGAGTGATTCATCTTCGGAAAAGCGCCATATTATTCGCTGAAAGTCTCGGTCGACAGGGTTAATAAGTATTTGTCTATACATTTGCTTTATATCACACACAAAAACAATAGGGAAAAATCGAAAATGTAAAAGCATAGAACAAATATCCTTTTGAAGTTTTGGACCGGTAAGTAAGGCTTCATTCAATGAAATGCCTTTCGAAGTTTTTGCTGAAGCATCGAATACCACGCGAAGCTTGGTAAAAATACTGTCAGGCTTTTGTATACAATGATGAGGTATATAATACGCTGATAAGGATCTATGATCGGATTTCGAAATAACAGACATGTGACCACTTTCAATATAGTCTCGAATAAATTCATGATAATTTAATCTAAGTTCTGGGTTTTTAGATAATCTAGATTCTAACAAGGTAAATCGCCGATAGGCTTGCGCATAAGAATTTCCTAAGTCCGGTTTTTCGTGTCGAAATGGCAACGAAACTACAAAGCGACCGGAAGATTCCCGATATGCGGAATTTTTAAAATGTGTTTCACATTGAATATCTTCTTGTGACTTGGGTAGTTCTGAAGAGAACTGTTCTAGATCCCAGAATTTTTCCACTAATAAGTCCAGGTGCGGTTCCACGGAAACATGGAAGTTAACACTTGGAGATGTAAATGAGGACTCAACCTTTCCCATAAAGGTCCAACCAAAAACTGTTTCAACAGCTGTAGGTTGGCCAGGCTGGCCGACGACCTTTCCAGGGCCGAAGATAAATGGCACTAACTCAGCACCCAATAAAATATCAATGGTGCCTGGACGAAAAAATGACTCATCCGCCAGATGTAAACCTGTGATAGGAGACCATTTTGAAATGTCCAAAGAAATTTTAGGCTGTTCCGAGCACACCTTTTTTAAAATAATAGCATCAAAATTAAAAATTGGCTTGTTTTGATTACATGGTTTAATTATACAATGCGTTAAACCGTTAGTGCAAGGAGTGCTCATATCAGCCAAATCCTCTATAGGCACAGAAAAGGGCTGTTTACGTAGCTTTAAGCGCTGAACGCAATTTTCTGAAATAAAATTAGCCATACTGCCCGTATCAAAAAGTACGCGAGCCTTTTGATAATTACCATCACCATCCAAAATATCTACAGACGCCGTAGCTAGAAGCACCGTACTTTGTTTTGGCAAAAACGTGGTGGTCAAGGCGTTAATCTGCTCAATATTTTCTTGAGGGGTAGAGGGGGATTGATTATTCGAAATTATTGCAGGAGGTGCAGTATTTGTTGAACGACTTTGTCGTAAGGATTGAATATTTGAAGATTCTGTGTGCCTATTTATATGAAGAAGCGTGTGATGCGGAAATTTGCAAAATTTGCACGTAAAATTTGATTTGCAAGCCCGTAAAACACGTGTAGAACGAAGACAGTTAGCACAGAGATTTTGCTGTTTAACAAAATTGATTCTCTGCTGTGGAGTTTTTGCAATGAAAACAGGGCAGCGATTTAACGTATGCGATAATGAACATATTTGACATTTGGGCTTATTGTCATTTGAAGGGGGTGTTTCTGTGAAAAAACCCGAATAATTGGGCTGCTTATGAACCCTTTTTTCAATATGGATATGCTTAGGTGTAATGGGAGAAGTATACTGCACCGACTCCAGTGCACGACAATGATTTTCTAAAAAGGTGATTAGCTGTTTATAGGTAGGAATATTGACATTTGTTAATTGCATTTCAAAAGCCGTTTTAATATTAGTATCTAGTTTCATTAGTAGAATATTAAAAAGTAAAAAATCCCAGTGGTCAACTGGCATGCCCAAAATGCGAAGTGCATTGACATTTTCTGAAAAAACATCTAATAAATGACGAATGTCACGAGATGAACTTTTATTATTAAAACAAGGGGCATTATAAATTTCATAAAAATAGTTAGTAGCTAACACTCTTTTATTTTAATACCTATTAACCAAAGTATCATAGGCTAAAATATAGTTTGCCTCGGTCATAGGGATACTCTTTAAAAGATCATGTGCACCACCGGACAATGACGTCATAAGATATTGAAACCGTTGACTAGAAGACAGAGATTTATTGTCATGAATTAAAGTATTATATAAATCAATAAAAGAGGGCCAGTTTTTATAATCTCCGTCAAAAGTGGGTAGTTTGACTTCTGGAAGTTTGGTTTCGACCCTTTTTTCAGCACTGGAAGTGCTAGCTCCGGCAGTTATTTTTGACAAATCTGCCATAATATCCATTTTATGAGCTTTAATCGCATAAAAGATTTTATCAAATTTAACGCGTACTGCATCGTGTTCACTAAATGAGTCATCACTTGTTACTAAGCTTACTATTTGATTTTGAATTAAATAAAAATCATCAAACAGTTTGTCAAGCATTTCAGCTCTAGCTAAAATATTGACCGGCATTTTACATCTTTAGCTGCCTTTAAAGCAGATTCATAAGTTTCTTTTATGCGATTAAGCAGCGATTCTCGCCTTAAACCTAGTTGAGTAATCTTGGCTTTTGTCGGCTCAGACGTTGTCGGAGGCATTATGTGTGTATAAATTAAAAAAGTAAATGAAACCAATAATTGCAATGATTCATTTCCGCTTTAACAACGCAAGATAGCCTGAGAAGGCTGTAGAAAATAATAAATATTTAATTAGGTCAGAAGAGCACCTAATTTAAAATAATAATAACGTGAATGTGCATTCCAAATTAATTAAAGTGGTTATGCTAAGACTCCCCAAGGTACGACTCGAATGAACAATTCTGTCTCTCTCAGATTGATCGCTGAATTCAATAAAAAAGGTAGACCCTTTTTTGTTAACATTAACAATTTGCAATATGGTGATGCATGAATATTGAAATTTTATTTAATAAATTAATAAAATTTATTTTACCAAATGAAAATGCTTTTTCTATTCTGGCGCGAACGTACCAAAATGTAACTAGACATTAAAAAAAAAAAAATTATGAGAACAAGTGGACTGTATTAATGATAAAAACGCGATTCGCACAACGCCATAAAACCAGACTTACCCGGCAGAATCCTACGGATGTTTCTGAGGGCCCTCAGGATAGCTTCTTGCAATCTAGATCGATTTATCGCAGTAGTATGGATGCACTATGGTCAACACATTCACAGGATACAATAAATAAAGTTTTTATTCGTTTAACAAAAATCAACCGTACGGGCTGTTTCGAGATTTTTGCGGTACTACCTTTAAATCAAGTTCTGGTACAAATCGTCGCTCACTCGCGCACTGCGCACAGGTGTCGGGAGTTGAGTGACGTTGTGCCGAATTTTTAATTAGACAAATTAAACGTTTATTGAAAGCAAAACAATAGGATAGAAAAGACCATTTAGTAATATTACCTATTTTAAATTTAAAAATACTTAAGATTAACCCAAAATAAAAATAAAATAGAGAATTAATTTAATAACGAAATAAAATAATATGGAACTTTGAACACCCACAAAAAGAAATCTAGGGGTATTAAATCGGGTGAGCGAGCTGGCCATTCTGGAATGGGGATTGTCTTGATACGACAGTAAAACATTTAATTTAGTTTCATCGCACATTTTAGGACGGTCACTTTTTGGTTTATTGCGCACAGATCCAGTTTCTGTAAATTTTAAAACTATCTTACTTACTGTCATCGGCGCTCGCTCTCGATGAACATTATTAAAAAGTTCACATATTTCAAAAATGTTTATCTCTTTCTATCGCCATAGCCAACCATCATGAGGATTTCTACGCGCTTTCTTTCACTTAAGTGCATTTTAATTAAAATGTGACGTTCTAATAATACAATGTAACTTTCTTTGGAAATACTGTCACTTAAAATAAAATAAAATGACAATGGCGAAAAAGTGTGCATGGTTACCAGGGTTACTACAATAAAGGTAATAAGTTTCCGTATTTTCTTCCCTATTCATTAATTCCATAAAAATTGACATCATTATTGTTTAGATTGTGATATATCGAAAACAGCTGAATATCGAAATAGGGTATGTTACATGAAAAATATTCAGAATTTTAAGTGGAATTCAAAAATCGAATAAAATTGGGGGTATTTCATTTAAAAAATTAAAGTTGATGTGTGCCACGACTTCTTGAGCAATTCTGTATAATAGGTACTAAAAATTCTTAGAATTTGTAAAAATGATAAATAAAATCGACGGGTCCGAGCGTTTTTGGGAAATATACATGGTTATGAAAATATTGGGGGTGTTCCATTCTTTTTGCCCACGCTGTATACTTTCATCCTGTTTCTATAAATATCTTAAATATTCTAACTTTTACTTTTACGCAGATCACACTCAGCTATATTTTTCTTTTTTAGAGTAACAAGCGGCAGAAGCACAAAACTGTATAAACTGTCTTACATCGATTTTATGAAGTAGCTTCAGATCATTTACGTAAACTTAATTCCAGCAGTGGTATTTTAAAATTGATTTATAGTAAAAGACATTCTCTTTCTAAGGGGGTCAAAAAGCTCCTATGCGAGGCGCTCGTCCTGTCTTAATTTGGCAACTGTATTGACTGGTCTTGACGTGGCGGGTCGATACCGGACTCAGAAAGTACAAAACTCATGTCTCAAATTAATATATGGCATAAGAAGGAGAAACCATATAACACCGTTTCTTGTTGCATCTAACTGGCTTAACATATTATTTGACAGGTATAGATTGCATATTATATCGCTTTTTAGCTTCGATTATAACACATAAAACACCACCTTACTTGTACGAAAAAATAAATTTTAGAGCTGAAGCTCATAACAGGAATCTGCGCAGTAGTTATTTACTGACTATACCGCCACACCAAAAAAAAAGTTCGAAAGGTCGTTTTTAGGTCTGTCCACAACATTTTGGTTTCTATTAAAAATTATAGATTTATGGGTATTATAAACTACAACAACGTTAAAAAATAATAATATTTTTTCTTTTCCACGATATTTGTAATAGAAATCAAATCAACGCGTCGAGGCTAGAAAACGTACCCTCCGTAGAGGCTAGGCGGGTGACGTCACATGGTCGCTGAAAGACGGCAAGCTCGTATTGCGCGACTACTAAGCCTCAAATATTCAAAGAAGTTTCATCCTCATCTACTGTGTATTGTTGCGAGGATCATTTTAATGTAAGTTAGACTAAGTCTAGTAAGTAAGTCTAGACTTAGACAAATACCCGATGAATGTAAAATAATGTTAGTTTTGCTATTCTCAGCTTGAAGAAGATTATTTGGAATATAAACTAAGCAAAGTAAAGGCTCATATAAAAGGTTATGTATATAGTGCCTCATATATTTACTTGTCAAGTAGATAAAGCATTACACAAAACAACTCGATTAACTAGTAAAAAGAGGGCCCAAAAAAGAAAAATTAACGAGTTACAATGCATATCCACCGAATTAGAACTCATGCTGGAGCCGTCAACATCTCGTAGTGCAGAAATAGACATACAACCCCCCAATAGTGAAGTTGTTCTCGAAGCATCTTTTACAAGACATCTGTTACCTTCACGGTTAACTTAAACCAATCCTACAGCCGAATCACCATAGCTTTCCCTCGCAGAGCTATGAAAAAGTAAAATTTGTATTTATTTGAGACGGCCATTTCACAAAAAAATTATTTATTTACTTTTTTTTATTTCCAATAAGCCGTTAACTAACGTTAAATAATTACTATTCGGCTTGATGTGAGATGAAAAAACCTATATACCTAGGGTTTTTTATAACATTTTATTGTCATGAGTTCTCAAAATTTTAAGCCAATACGACATCGGAATGTGGCTGAAAATCGATTTATAATATTACTTTACTTACAAGGCCATCCAGATGTAGATGAAACCAATAAAAGCGTGTTAAAAAGTGACCGTAGGCGAAGCTGCGGATGCTAATTTAATAATCTTATTTCATTGTGTTTTTGGTCTCAAGTTTATTATTCACATTACGAAGTTACCCAGTTACATGACAGAAAATAATATTTATTGTGATGGCCACAGACGAAGCTATGGGTAATAGAATAGCATAGCAATTCAATTTTATTACATTTTTATTCTGCATAATTAATACTGTAGGTATAAAATAAATAATGTATCTTTTTTAAACTTAACGACTAGCTTTGACATCACTAGATTAAGGTTGGTTAAAGTCAGTATTTGAGGCGAGAAAATCTGATACCATAATCGCGTCTATATTTGGCAAATTATGTGTATCACCTTTCTGGTAACCTTCCTCCATATTTGCCACACAAAATTAATTATGTAATATTAAATACACAAAAAATAAACTGCACTGTAAACCGTTACAACACCAAACACGAACTTTATTCCAAAAACAACGCAATGCAAATAACTAATCTAGTTTACTACGGCTTCGCGCCTGGCGAGCCAGCAAGCAAGCATGTGACGTCAAACTAATGAACACGCGTTTATCTAATTCAAACGGGGCAAGCGATTTCTACGGCCGCTGTTGTAGTTAGGATTAATTTTTTTTCAAGCCACGCTTAAATATTAGTTATAATAGGTCAAATGCTTCATGTCAACAATGTTTAGTGAATATTAATTTTTTTGTAGACCTTTGGTATATCTAACGGAGCGTTCAAAAGACCAGTAAAAAAACATTATCTCCGCACGCAGTACCTAGTTACACTTCGAATAACATTGCGTTCTCCTCAACTTTTCTTCCTAGAAAATTATTAATATCTTTAATTTTTTTTATCATGCTACTTACATTCCGAACATTAGATGTAAAGCACCAAAATACAGTGTTAGATTAATTTAAGGCTTGAACATTATCCAGATCCTTGGACTAGATGTCTGCCCCACTAAGGCATATTGTCTTACTCTTTTTCTTAACAAAATATTTAACGTTTTGTGTAGGTAATTTACATTTGAGTAAACAATAAATTTATTATTATTATTATTATTATTATTATTATTATTATTCTCGACTTTTCACACCTTTCTTATGGCAAGGTGAGTGTGAAGTTCACCGGGTGCACACCGTGCACCTAGGGTAAGCTCTCCATCGGCGATGACATTATTGTAACACTTTACGTACAATGTGGGCAGTTTTCAGAAGAACAGTTTTCTGTATGCTGAGTAGGTGATGTTTTCCCAGGATCTCTTTAATGATCGATTGTGTATAGTGTGATATGAGCCCTGTTGCTCCTATGACCACCGGGATAACTTTTGGCTTCATTATTATTATTATTAATATTATTATTATTATTATTATTATTATTATTATTATTATTATTATTATTATTATTATTATTATTATTAATTATTATTATTATTATTATTTTTATTATTATTATTATTATTATTATTATTATTAATTATAACTTACGAGCTTCTTCCTGTATCCATTTAAATACACCTTTTACCTTCTTGGGTACACACATATACCTAGCTTTTTGATTACAATAGTCGTTTTTCCATTCGCCATTTGCCTGTAACTAAAATTTAGACAATAATTAATTGCTGGATAAATTTAGACTTTCCTGTACTAAAAACAACAACTAAGGGGTATGTAGCAGTTTTCAACTTGATAAGAGACTTTTTGCACCTACTAATTCGTCATTCTTTTGTGGTTATGGTTATTCTGAGCATGCGCAATGTCAGAAAGGTGATCCGCTATGGTTAATAACCATAACGGACTCCGTTAGTTACGGAAGGATAAGGAAGAGCTTATCGTTATCCTTATGGTTATGCTTAAACTTCATGGTTGTCGGAACATACAAAAGTTATGAAGCATCATTGCTATGAATCAAAATTGTGATAAGCAATTAATGAAAATCCAAAGCAAATAGTAGCTTTATATGGTAATAAACGATGATAACAAGAAAAGTGGATTCTTTGAAAGAAATCAAATGGACCTGGGTGTACTGGGTAGATTTTTCTTTTTTTATATATTTACGGATTTATACACTTGACTCAATCTGGCACACCTGCTTTTGGTGCAACCTAACCTAACTTTCTCTATTGTTTACGAAATTAAATGGCACTGTTTTTCGTCAAATTAATGCTTATACTTTTTGTTCTTTGAATTAATGTACCGAGAGTGAAGGGTGGTATTTGTTCTGTTTTTTTTAGGGTGTGTCTTTCTCAGGTTATTCATTTTAAGTATGCAAATACCACTACCCACAAATATCCTTATGCCTATAAAACGAAGACTTCGTTTTACTAAAGAAGATGATTTAAATCTCCTTCGAGAAGTTGCAGGACAAAACCCTTTTGAAAACACAGCTGTGTGGGCAGATATCAAAGAAAATTTATTTATTTTATGCCATAAAGACTTTTCAATCAAATCATTAAAAGATTTAATTTGTTTAGGTGCGCCGGCGCCAAACTAATAACTACAGACAGAACGTAGGCGTTGCAAAATCTCTGGTTTTAACAGTGGCGCTACTCGTTATGTTTAATAAAGTTAACCATAACGAAGCTAAAAACTGATATTAATTTAAGAGGTGCAAAAAGTCTCTTTTACTTCTGTTAACGTCATCAAATGAAACCTTTAAGGTTGAATTCTCAACGTCATTCAATCTATTATTGCCAACCTATAACCTATTTCGCGTTGATTTTTTGAGTTTATTATTTTAATAACTAACATTTAAAGAAAATCAATATCGTCGGTGAATTATTTAGGTAGTATCTGATATATTACAAAAATATCAATTTATTTCATTGCTTATTTTGGGACAATTGTGTAGTGAAAGAACAATGAGTGACAATGACATAATAATGTTAAAAAAAAATCTTCCCGATATTTTTCGCTATACAATTCTCCTAAAATAAGTTATGAAATTCCTCGATATTTAATAAATATGTTAATTATTACCTATAGAATATCAAGTCGATGCTGATTTTTTAAAAATTTTGTATAAAAGCTAGAAAACATAAATAAATCTACGCGAAATAGGTTATAGGTTGACCAGCATGTTGATACTCCCACCTTAAGTAGCGACGTATCATGTACCGAAAAAAATCAGATAGCATTCAAAAACTTTTATAGCTGTATCCACCAATTTACACGTTAATCAAAATTAGTTAATTATCCAGTTTGCTTTAATCGCGATTTCGTTAAGTATCCACCAAGTTTTTATTTGCATAATTTACTAAAAATCACGGTTACTAAATTGGAATTGAGAAAATAGCTGGCAATCCCGCTGTTTTCATGGTATTTTTTTCTCATCTCCGGTAGTCAATAGCCAAGGCGTGTGTGTGGAAAAAGGAGTTTTGGGAAAAATTACTTTTTATATTTATGCAGTGCCGTTTTGTTTTATAATAATTACTATTGCGGCCAAATAGCCGATTATTATTTTAAAATTAAAAATTAATTAGAATTAGAAATAATAGTATATTACAATACAAGTACGGTAGGTACGCCTTTACCGTATGTGCGTGATGTTTAGCAAAACGAGCCGAAGGCAAGTTTAGTAAATCACGCAGATGCGGTAAAGACGTACCTACCTACCTACCGTAAGTAGTGTATTGTACGATATTTTATCTACAACATTTAGGGCACCAATATTAAAAACTAAAAGAGCACTCTTTTAATTTACCCCATAGGTGCCTCGTAAGTCGTTATCAACAATGCATTAATATCAGGTTGCTAGGGAAATAAATTTTACAAATTTAATAGTAGGCTTCTATATGACAGATGTAAAACTTGACAATGGAATAAACGATAATTATTTTTGTAACAATTTCGTGAAAGTGTGTTTAACGTCCCTTAAATGGAAGTCAGTAGCAGCAGTGATGATGAAATTCCGAAGGAAGTTCTAGACATTGCTAAAGCAGCTACCCTTAATTTATTGCCGGATAAATCACGGCATAGATATGAGAAGGAATATGGGCTCTTCATGGGCTGGTGTTCATCAAAGAAAGTAGTGAAGATGTGATGCTTGTCTATTTTGTGGATAAATTTAAGGACAGTAAATCATCCCCTTTATGGAGTTATTACTCAATGCTCAGATCTACTATACGTATCAAAAATAATGTCGACATAAGCAGGTATGCAAAACTGATGGCATATTTAAAAAGGAAGTCTGTGGGATACAAACCTAAGAAATCAAAGGCATTCTCCAAAAATGGGGTTGTAAAATTCCTTGTTACGGCACCAGATGAGGAGTTTTTAACCATGAAGGTAATTAATTGCGATTTTTTTTTAAATCTACTTTTAAATAACAACTTATTTGCTTGTTTCAGGTGGTACTCATTGTGGGCATCGCTGGGGCATGTCGCCGAGTGGAGTTATGTTAAATGAAAATTGAAGCTATTAAGGAATTTGAAACCCACCTTGTTATAACTGTCCCGGATACAAAGACACATGTAGATCGACAGTTCGTGGTTTACGTGGAAGGATTTTCATCAGAAATTAATATAATTTCAATTTTCAAGAAATATAGAGCCTTTAGACCCGATAATACTGCCCATACACGGTTATTTATTGCATAAAAAAGGAAGATGCATCCAATCACTGGGTATTAATACTTTTGGAAAAATACCTTCTCAAATTGCATCATATTTAAAGTTGTTCAGTCCCAAAGAATATACGGGACATTGTTATCGAAGAACGTCAGCTACATTAGTAGATGCTGGCGGGGATATCATGAGTTTAAAAAGACATGGTGGATGAAAGTCCTTCAGTGTTGCGGAGGGCTATATTGAAAATTCGGTGCAAAATGAAATAGGAATTGCAAAGCAAATAAATGGTGTAGAAGAATATGCAGAGAGAACCTCCTGCTTTAGTAAATCTGTAACTTTGAATTTTTGTGTTTCATCGGATAGTAAAACGCTTCCTTCATCGATATCGTTTGGAAATGTTACAAATTCTACAAATAATATTAATATTTCTTAATTTATAAGTTTGGATTAGTTTAGAAATTTAAATATGTAAGTATTTGTTATACATATCATGTTTAATAGAGTTTCTTTTAAAAATAAAAATACACTTGAATAATATTAAAACTTGTTTTTATAGTATGTAATTACTTACAGCACTAGTGCGGTAAAGTGACACTTACTGCACTCAATTCAGTGTGGTAAGTAGTTACTTACCGCACGCTTGTAGATAATAGTTATTTACCTAACAAGTGCGGAAAGTGGTCCTTTACCGCACGCGACGGCAGTTGCACGAACGACGCGAAGCGGAGTTCGGGCAAGCCGTTAAGGGCGGTAAAGACACTTTACGCACGTGGTAGGTACACAATTTTTCCTTCGAGCAATAATATTTGGAACAAAAATCAAATTTAAAAGAAAAAATTTATAAAAAGTAACAAATATTAATTGTTAAAAGCTATAAATATTTTTATATTATGCATTGCGCGAATGCAAGTACATCAATTGCATTTTTTGAATAAAATTAATACAGTGCGGTAAAGAATCTTTACAGCACTGAGTGCGGTAAAGAATCTTTACCGCACCGGTAAAAAAAAGAATTATATTACAAAATTAATACAAAAAGAAACAATATTTTTTAAAAATATTTATTACATACAAACATTATAATATAAAAATATAGCTAACGATAAATATTAAAATTAAATGTACAATTTGTAGCGCAATGCAAATTAAGTGCTGAGCGAGCTTGATTTTGTTCATCAGATGTAGTTGAGCAGTTTTTGTAATGATGTGATACTTATCGCCGTTAGTTGTGGTTAGCATCATAATGTAGTAAATTAAATAGAACATATTACGCATATAATAAAATTTACAAGAGTGCGGTAAAGAAATTTTACAGCATTGGGTGCGGTAAAGAAATTTTACCGCACTTACCGCACTGAGTGCGGTAAAGTACTACTTACGACATGAAAATGAGTGCTGTAAAGTGTACTTTACCGCACGCGAGTAGGAAAATGATATAAACAATTCAAAAACAGTTTTACCGTGGAAATAAAATAGCAATAATTTCAACGAAACAGTGTATGCACTGAGGATTTTAGTGGTTCATAATCTAGAAGAAAAATAAAGAAATTATTAATTAAGTCCACTGAATCGAAACAAGTTCATACCTTAACTGAAACCAAAGGTAAAAGGTATAATTAAGATCGAGAGGCAATGGCAAAATATTTATTTTAGGAATAAAATTAGAGCCTAAAATATTGATTAAAATACATCGACCCATCGACAAATATTAGATGGCCTTGATGCATCGCTTATAAACGATACATGGCATTAAAAATATCGATGTTTTCGATGCATCGATGTATATCGAACATCCCTATTTCCATTTGGTGTTTCTTTATGGGTTCTTTGACGGCTATTATGGCGGTTTGAAATTTTCTTTAGTTTATTCGTTTTGTGTAATAATTGCTGTTTTTTTAGTGTTTTGTGATATTTTCTGAAGGCTAATTAAGATGAGTCGCAGTACCAAGTATGCGAAAATTCGGAAAATAATAATTCTGCAGTTACTTTTCTTGGGTTTATATATAGTAGGGGAAATATGCCGATGACGGCCCCCTTAAGGATTATGCCTTAGAACTTTTATATTTATGAATATTTTGTAGGTCAGTTCAGCTCATTTTACGCGTCTTGATAAGGGCTTTTAAAATCTCTATTGTATTCTAGATTAGTATAATAAATTACTTTTTAACGGTATTTAAAAAAAATCATATAATGTGGCCATCATAGGAGCATATTATTATGTTCCTTTGATGGACCCCGGAGTGTTCCTATGTTGGACCACTTAGAGAAGGTATGTATGAAAAATAATTAAAGAACATTTGTTGCTAATATTTTATTTTAAAAAATGTACACCAAAAAACATTATTGATTATCTTTCAAAGAACCCTCAAAATAACGTTTAAAGCAAAGTAAATTTTACTTTATCCTTTGAAAAAAATAAAATGTAAAAACCACAAAACAGCAACGCAAACAGGAAAATAACAAACCTACTATGTACTATGGTCATTAATTAACAGAGTTCACACACGAACATCTTGCACCTAGGGGTAACTCCCGCACATTCATTGTGGCACCAAGCGTTACAGACCTGACACTGAATCCACAGTTCCCTAGATTTTGATCGTGAATAAAGTTCATTGCAATAAAGACATGCGACTTCGTCCGAATTGTCTTGTTCCAGATTTTTTTGAGAACCGCTTCATTTTCTTCATCACTATCACTTGCCAAATTTTTATCATTTACGAAAACTTGTCGTTTCGCAATTCTTGCACTAGTTTTTTGTAGTTTGGCTGCCTTTTGAACAGCTATTTCTGTAAGCTCCTTAACTTCCGGTGTAGAATTCAACAATCCTGTTTTTCCACTTTTTCTACCTTTCCGTTGCATTGACTGAACTGCAGCGGCTGAAGGCGGAGGACAAATATCTTTGACCGATATATTAAGAGCTGATTCGGATGATACGTCGAGAACTGGTAATTTAGTAATAGTTTATGTAGTGGAAGATCCTGGCAAAGACACAGAACTTTCCAATAGAACTATATTTTCTCATTGATTCGTTGGGGAGCCTTTATCAATGTAACTTTGATTGGAAGGTCCTGGCATATCATTTTTGGGCAATGAAAAGTTTTCTATAGGTTTAAGGACATCATCTTGAGTTAGTTGCGGTTTATCAGTTGTTAAAGATGGTGAAAACTGCCAATCTTCAAAAGCGTCTGGGTTAAACGGATGTATTCCTGTTTTCCTGAACGAGTTAATAGCATTTGCGGGTATGACGCTTTTTAGGTAGGCACGACTAAATAAACTTGCTATTTGAAACTGGGTTACAATTTTGCCAGAATTCTACCGCAACCAGAGTTAAATTTCCTGTCCGTAATAAGTTTGCAAGGGTCGAAAAAATCCTACGTCCAGGGGTTGGACATGATGTGAACAGTGGGCAGGAAAACAAAAAATTACAACTCCGTTTTGTTTTGCATATTGCAAGGCTTCGAAGCTTTTATGGCTACTATGACCATCTAATAATAACAGAACCTTATTTTCCTGAGAGGCTTTCGTATATCTGACGAAATGTTTTAGCCATTGGCAAAAAAGTTCGCTGGTCATCCAGCCTTTCTCCTGCACAAAAGAAATGCATCCCGGTGGAGCACCATTCATTAGCTCTTCTTTCATCCTTTGCCGGGGAAAAATTATAACAGGGGGTACGTAAGAACCAATGGTGTTCATTGAACATACGACAGTGACATGTTGGCCGCGTTCTGCGCTGCTCAAAGCACCAACTTGTTTGCGACCTTTACAAGCATATATTTTTTACGACCTCCTTTGAACAGTTGTCAAACCAGACTCGTCCATATTGTAGATGTTCTCAGGAAGAAATTCGTGTTTGTCCAAAATAGATGCTAATGACTTGAAATATTCCCGAATATTAGGTTTGTTGAAAGCCTGGGCCCTCGCTAACGAAGTACTTTCGGGATTTCTCAAAGATATACGGGGATTGCGTCTTAAAAAACATTTGACCCATTTCCATCCAGCCATTTTAGTTTCTCTATTAAAATTGTGTATAATACCATTTCTTTCAGCTACGTCGTAAACCAACTTACGCAAATCTGTGCTGGTTAGACCGAAAAAACGTGATTCCATGTCGATGATGTGATCAACTATTTCGGTTTCAATATCTTTAGAAAAAATGGCTCGATGTCCTCCAAGCCCCTGTTTAAGAGCACCTTTATTCATGGCCACTCGTCTCCTTAACGTGGTTCTGGGGACATGAAAAATTATAGCGGCCAGCTTAGACCCCATTTTTTTTTTCCTGTACATTTTTAATCGCTTGTTCCATATTACCTTCTTCCCATAGTTGCCATATCTTAAAACAATAAAAAAACCATGTATTACCTATTGTCTTACATATAAATTGCTTAGTAATATGTTATTCCTATGATGGCCCCCTAGGCTATCAAAGGAACGAATACATGGGGCCATCATAGACAAAAGTACATCCAATTGTTAAAATTTTATACCATTTGTTTTGTATATTCTAACCTAAATTTCCATTCAAAATCAGTAGCACGATATACACGCAAACATTCATATAAAATCCAATTAATCTAATTGTGTGTTTTAAGATAAATATTCACTAATACTTGCAGCAAATTTATTAGATCAAGACCTACCTTTTTTTGTTTTGATACACTGACACCTTTCTATGGCCGCCGTCAATTTCATACTGCGTATGTAGCTTAGAGCGGAGTTAGTTGGCGTGGTAAAAGTGCCGGTTGAGTGAGAATCGCGGTAAACTTAAAAATACGGCGGATGGGCCATCATAGGAAGGGGGCCATCATAGGTATAATTCCCCTACATATACAGTGCGTTTTTTTTTATCGCGGGCCATAGGGATTTACATGGTAAATCTTTAAGCCTATGTTAGGCACATTTATATTAAACAAATAATATTAAAACTTGAGAATAGACAAAATATGAGATGGGAGGAAGATGTTAACATACAATCTGTTCAAAAAAACTCCAAGAGATACCCAAAAAAGTCCTTTTTATTTTTTTAAAATTACACTTTTTCACCCCCTTGTAATTTATGTAATTAACCATCTTAGATAAAGAAGAATATTGACACGGCTGTCAGTATTTTCTTGACGTTCATGAAATTAGTTTTGTAATTTATTATGTCTTGCTACACCGTAAATAAACGAATTGAAATGGTTTCAAACTGCATAGGAGGAATGTCATATTGGGAAGTTACTGATCATTTTGCCGCTGTCTATCAAAACCGTCCCATTCCCAGCAAGTCTACCGTACGACGATTGCATGGAAATTTCATGACTTCTGGATGTCATGATGATTATCATAAAAAACGAAAAAGAAATTCATCTCTGGTAACTGAAGAATTCCGAATAGGTCTGTGCATGGCGATATAAGAACAACCGTCATCCAACTTGACACACCTTGCTGAACGCTTCGACAAATCTAGAAGCAGTTGTTACAAGGCATTGAAGAAACACAAATACAAATCTTTTAAAATTCGAAACGTACAGGAACTTTTACCTCGTGATCATTTTGAACGGATGCAGCTTTGTGAACAATGGATGGAACGAATTTATAACAACCCAGATATTGCAAATAACATACTGTTTACAGGTGAAAGCTCTTTTAATATCAATGGAAGTGTAAACAAGCAGAATGTTAGAATCTGGTCGCAAGAAAATCCCTACGTGGTGCATCAAACGCATACCCAGTAGCAACAAAATGTAAATGTATGGGCAGGTATTCTAGGAAATATGATTATTGGTCCATTACGCTTACCAAAGAAAAATATATGGATCTTTTACATATACGCTAGCCCACAGAAGGGAGGAAATTATATTTTAACATGATGGAGCTCCAGCTCATAGCGCAATATTTGTAACGGAATATCTAAATAATGTGTTTCCGTGCAGCTGGATAGGATGAATTGAACCTTTTAAATGGCCCGTTCGAAGTCCGGATATCACACCTTTGGACTTCTTTTATTGGGGATACCTCACATCAAAAGTTTTCGATAGCGTAAGAGGAAGGCCAAATAATGTCGATGAGTTAAAAAACAGAATAATCGAGGCCTCACGCAGCATCACAGCGCGACAGTTGTCGAATGTTAGAAAGCATTTTTATGATTGTTTGGGGCACTGTTTGGCTGTAAATGGAGGGCACTTCGTTGTAGATGATATTTAGGAAAATTATTAAACTTTATTGAAATAAAAGTTCTGCTTTAGAATTAAGAAAATTAATACATTTTAAACCACTTGAAATAAAACATATGTAATACATTGTATAATTTCGGTACAACTTGCCAAATATTATAAAAATATCACATACCAGCTTATGTCAAATATATCTGGGTAAACTTAATATACAGGGCTGGGCAAGACAGCGTTATATTATAACGTAAAATAGTATTTTTCAATGATTTTCGTTAGTAAAGTAATATAAACATGGTCCTAAATTGGATATGAGACCACAAGAAATATTTGTGTAAAATTTCAACTCGTAGTTCTTAATAGACATGTGCCTAACATAGACTTAAAGATTTACCATGTAAATCCCTATGGCTCGCGTTAAAAAAACGCACTGTATAGTAGCAAGCAAGGTCACATTGAAAGGTAACTCTGGCGTAATTCCAACTCCGTGCCTCTACCAGCTCTTCACATTTTAATAGCGTTTATAAATTACTAGCGTGTATTCGGCATGCGTTGCAACCCGCTGGTATAAATACAAACCCGAACGAACCCGATATATTAGTACCCGGCATGCCACTTTCTGAAATTGCACCCGTGCGAAGCCGGGGCGGGTCGCTAGTTATACATAAAAACGTTCCTCTTCTATCTATTAAAAAAAACCGCTTCAAAATCCGTTGCGGAGTTTTAAAGATTTAAGCATATATAGGTAGGGACGGACAGACAGCGACAGCGACTTTGTTTTATACTATGTTAAGATTATACATAAAAACCTTCCTCTTGAATCACTCTATCTATTAAAAAAAACCGCTTCAAAATCCGTTGCGGAGTTTTAAAGATTTAAGCATATATAGGTAGGGACGGACGGACAGACAGCGACAGCGACTTTGTTTTATACTATGTTAAGATTATACATAAAAACCTTCCTTTTGAATCACTCTGTCTATTAAAAAAAACCGCTTCAAAATCCGTTGCGGAATTTTAAAGATTTAAGCATATATAGGTAGGGACGGACAGACAGCGACAGCGACTTTGTTTTATACTATGGTAAGATTATACATAAAAACCTTCCTCTTAAATCACTCTATTTATTAAAAAAAACCGCTTTAAAATCCGTTGCGGAGTTTTAAAGATTTAAGCATATATAGGTAGGGACGGACAGACAGCGACAGCGACTTTGTTTGATACTATGTTAAGATTATACATAAAAACCTTCCTCTTAAATCACTCTATCTATTAAAAAAAACCGCTTCAAAATCCGTTGCGGAGTTTTAACGAATTAGGCATATATAGGTAGGGACGGACAGACAGCGACAGCGAATTTGTTTTATACTATGTTAAGATATGTGTCAGCTATAGGCAGGGGGACGCGCCAAGTATTTTCGGCACCGTCGTGCGAAATAATGATAGGCGCCTATTGAGTTAAAATTACCACCATTCTCTCATAGTTGATCGTTGAAATGTTTGAAGAAAACTCTACTTTTTAGTACAAATGTTTATATTTATTTGTGACAAACAGAAAGTAGGTACATAAAAAATATTAATAGAATAGGAAACAACAGTAACAAAACAAAAACAATATCAAAGTTACAAAACATTAATTCAAATAATTTAAAAAGATAAAGAAATAAAATTGCGCTTGTTTGAAACAGCTGATAATACCTGATCATGATACAGTGACCGGCAGAAAGTACGCACCGAAGGGGATTTTTTTTTATTTCAAAACTTACCAAATTTTTTTGGCGGTGGAAAAATTCTGCATTTCCCTAAGCAAAAAAGAGCATAGACAAAACTAGTAAATATTGTGCCGTATACAAGGGAGAGGTGAAAACGTTAAATCCACTCAAGAATAAATTGCCCTTATTTTTCACTGTGGAAAATTTTTTTATTAGGAAATGTTGTTTGCACTTAAAAGTTATCCACAAATACCAAATTGCAGCTCGGTAGCACAAATATAAATATTTTTTTTTCTAAGGGTTTAAACTTTAATTCATAAACCAAGGAGTTTAAGAGTTTTTGAAAAATTGGGAAGGGCAAACTATTGTTAAATGTATGAAGTAAACCCTCATTTGTTTTGCATAAAATTATTCCGCTTATCCATAGAATAATGTACGGTGTGCACCAGAAAAATTAGATTATTTTTGACGTTATTTTATTAAACGTCCAGTTCTCGCGTATTTAAACAAATTTAGGTAAGTTATGTGTCTAATTGCCCAAGAGCTGTTAAAAAATTGAATTTATAGGTTGCATAGCTTCTATCGATTCGTTATACGAGGGGGCGTCAAAAAAAGTAAAAACACTTTTTTTGTGCTACCGAGCTAAAATTTAGTATTTATGGATAACTTTTAAGTGCAAACAACATTTCCAGTAAAAAATAAGGGCACTTTATTCTTGAGTGAATTTAACGTTTTCACCGCTCCTTCGTATACAGCGCAATATTTACTAGTTTTGTCTATGCTCTTTTTTGTTTAAGAACATGCAGAACTTTTCCACCGCCAAAAAAATTTGGAAAGTTATTAAAAAAAAATCCCATTTGGTGCGTTCTTTCTGCCGGTCACTGTATATGATGAAGAGGTCTTACAAAAATTGGACTTTTCTAGCTTTACTTTTTGCAAATTCATTAACAAGATTTTCCATTTCAAGTTGCTTTAAAAAGTCAGACTCTTAGCCCATTCTAGATCGTAAAATTTTTTTAATCATCTTTAATTTAGAGAATTACCTCTCGGCTGTAGCTACAGAAACTGGAATGGTTAATAATATGCGCAATGCAATTGTAATGTTTGGAAATGAGTGGTTAATATTTTACAGCAGAAGCAGAAAACTGCATTTTTTTCAATAAAATATAACAACCAATGACGCTGAACCTTTTCACTATACATAGTTTTAGTTTTATAATGCATTGGACCTCTTCCGAAGAGTTCTTGCACCTGGATTGGAGACAGTACACTCGGCCAAAGACCTGAATCGTTAGAAAGGGGCGCTTCTTCGGATAATTCGTCTTGCTTACTCGAACATGATGGTACTGACACTGACTGAAACGTATCAGGATCTAATTCTTTTGGATCTTCATCCTCATTAGCTTGCTTTTCTAATTCTGATGGCAAGTTTAATTTTGTTAAATGTAGAAAATCACTGCTCAGAAGTAGTCTTATGTGGTCTTTCGAAAAAAGTTACTAATTGTGAAATTTGGTTTCTTCAAGTCCTCCTCCCATGTTCGCTTGTTAAGCGAGTTTTGATAACAAGACAAATAATTTTTTTTTCTCTGGCCATCGAAATAAAATAAATAAAAATTATTAAAAAGAAAAACAATTATTTGCATCCCTATTAATTAATTTACTTAATCACGTACTTACCTTATTTATTTGTAATTATTTTTCACAATTGCGGTAGATACGTAATAGCAAATAAGGCACTCTATACGTCTATAGCGCTTACCAAGACAAGAATGAAAAATTATTAAACTGCTACATGGATTACGAACACCCAAAATTTTGCAAGATTTTCGCGCCCACACAGGAAGAGAAGTAATAAAATTTTACCACTGGTATCGGTCGCCGACCGGCGCGGCGCAACGGTCGGTATTGGTGGATAATGCATCGGTTTTCATAGATATTTTTTTTGTTTTATGTTAATTGGTTTTGAAAATAATTCCACGACCCTAGGCGGCAGTAGGCGCCTTTAAGGCCTTTGCGCCGTCGTACGCCGCACGACCTTGCCCATACGGACGGCGCGTCCCTGGCTATAGGTACCAGATCATTGGTTTCATCCAGGGTAGCTATGGATTCCCGCAGATCTATTTTCTTTTTTTTGCTATTTTCAGCGTTATTGCCATATTAATTTTTAATTTAGTTGCTTTTTTATTTTAAATGACATATTTCTAAGAAAAGTTAAAAATATGTTGTTGAAATTACTGAACAGATCGGCAGGGAATCATAAATAAAATTATGAATAAAGTAAGATCAATTATTGTTACTTGTTGTTGTAAATTTTTAATTGCTTATATCTTAAAAACTAATAGGTTTAACATAGGGAGGCATAAATAGAAAACATTAAGAAAAATAAGACAATCTTGAAAATTAAATTTAATAGGGTGTTATACCCGATATATTTTTTTAATAATTTTGATACAATTAATTATTAGTAAGCAACATAATTTTTAATATCAGAGAAATTACCTTGTCGGACTTCAATTGTCTTTATTTTGTTACTTGACACAACGTTTCGGTTAGTTAGTATCTCTGACAGTTTTCAAGTGTAAACTAAATTATAATTCTAAGTACTGTCGTAAATATTATCCATGTGCAATGAAGCTTGATGACTCCGCCTACGTGCTTATTGGAGTGTTTGAACTGTTGGTATTGGACAAGAAGAGGTTTCCATAATATATTGGGGATATCTATACTTGGTTTACTAAAGATATGGGTATTTTGATTTACGAAAGCTGCTTCTTTGAATTTTCAAGATAAGTGGTATAAAACCCTAATGGAGCTTTAATGGAATTAAAAATTGGTGTGTCAAAATTAGGGCTGGGCAAAAATTCGATATATCGATATTTATCGATATTATCGACATATCGACTATATCGATATTCGATTGGAATTACAATATCGTCCTTATAACAAATTTAAGAACCAATATTTAATTCAATCTTCTTTCTTTATGTTTTCATAATTAGAGTCTCCCCTTGATATGAAGGTACGGAGTTTTACAGGGCACATAAGAAAATATTGATATACAGTGTCACTAGTAAAGTCCGTATCATATGGGATTTTTTTCATTTATAGATAGCTTTATTCAAAATTCGTTCTGCTTCGATCGAGATGAAAATTAAGTAAAAAAATAGTAGTCACGTGATTCGCATTATCTGTAAAATTTTAATTTTTTCCAAAAAATAATTCAAAAGTGAGGTTATTTTTAAAAATATCGAAAAAAGTTATTGGAAAAAGTTTTTTTAAATGTAGTTTCTAGCCCACATGCAAAATTTCAGCTGCATAAGATAATTTTGATTTTTTACCTATATTTTGTAAATTGCACCACTTTTGCAAAATAAGACTCAACGCAACCTATATAAAACTTCTTAGTTTTGACAATGCATTATTTCAGATACATTTTCTTTAAACTAGCGCCATGTTAAATGTGTGTTTTTCTACAAAATCAAAATTGGGCTATTAAAATTTGGATTATCTTTTGGAAAAAATTAAAATTTGACAGATAATGCGTGATTCTCATTACCTACTATTTTTTTTGCTTAATTTTCATCTCGATCGAAGCAGAACTTGATGCCAAAGTCAAATTTTGAATAAAGCTATTAATAAAAAAAATCCCATATGATGCGGACTTTACTGGTGACACTGTATTTATAATATAATATTTTTATGTTTTATCGATATATCGAATAGCGATAATAAAAAATAATAATAAAATATCGATATATCGATATATCGAATAACGATATTTAAAAAATAAAATATCGATATATCGATATTATCGGTATTATCGATATTATCGATATTTATCGATAATATCGATATTTATGAATATTATCGATATATCGACTATATCGATATTTTTTAAATATCGATATTCGATATTGGAATTTCAATATCGCCCAGCCCTAGTTGGCAGCAGCAGATTAAGAGTTTGTTAAGGTTACCATTTTTGAGTTGTATAATAATTAGGGGTGAGCCAGTCTGCGATTTTTAAGGAGCATAGACACAATCCGACTGCTCCGTCAGTGTCACTGTGACAAATAGCAGCGATTTTCCGAAACAGTTCTCTATCGCAGCAAAACGCAAGGCGTGCTGTTTTGCGCGACGTAAAATAGAAATCCCATGATTGTTTACATTGAATATCAAAACTATATACGAATGACGGATGTCCGAGAAAAGTTGACAACCCAGTTTTAGACGTGTGGAGGTGGTTTGGCCGCCATTGTGGAGTTGATCGTAAGTCTAACCTTAAATCTCTTATAATGCAGCGCCTTGGCAACAGATGTCTCAAATTCACTGATGTGATGTCGTGGTGTTGCCGCATATCGTATTTTATTGGAATTTTTAATGATATAAGCATTTTTAACAGACAATAAAATAGAAGGTTCTCAATTCCAGCCGAATGTATGTTTTTGATAATAATATGTACGCTGATTAATCCGGGGTAATTGGACCGATTTTCACAATGATTTTACCGTTGCATTTGGTGTTAAATGTTAACCAATTAAAAGTAGATAAGAAGCGACAGCAAGTATAACTAAAATAGGTTTTATTTCGTCGAAAAATAGCAAAATACGTAGTACACTAATACAAACAAACTGGATGTTTCTTAAGTAAGAAAGTAAAACCTACTTATTTTAACCATTTTGAAAAGAAGCAATAATTGCAAATAAAAACCAAGCTATACAAACAAACCGCACATCATTCAAATTTTACCCAGCATATACGTTGTAGCCTAGGTATGTATTGAATAGTGAGAGTCATAATTTAATTCTGTTAGAAATAGAATACATGGCGGTCAATATGTCATTGTTTTCATGTCATTAACGTTGGGACGTCAAAAGGTTGAAAATATTATAAGCTACAAAGCAATTAAAAATGGGTACATTTTTAAGTCTAGACTATTTATACTATAGGTAGGAAAATCAATGTAAGCTACTTAAATCTAGGATTTACGATAAGCATAAAAAAAAAATTTAAAAAACTCATGCAGCAAGTCAAACAGACAGGCGGCAACAATGTTTTAATTTAGCAGTGAAAAGGCTAGTCGCTTTCTTGTTGGTGAACTCATTGTGCCATCTATGAATTGAACGTAGCAGATTTAGGAAATCGGCTCATATGGCCTTCTTTTAGTTTGATATACAATGTTGTTTGTAATAAATTTATGAGTATTAGCTTAGCTCAGAGTAGACAAGAATAGATGGAAGTTAGTCATCATTGTAAATTCCATTAATGACTGACAATGTATGTATTACTCTATCTACTTACATAAAGGAAAATGATAGAAATACATTTTGTCTCCGTTCACTTAAATTTCAACGGCTTCAGCCGGCCGATTAGATTCCAGTTGCTTTTGTCTGCGTCTTTTGGGGAATAAGTTTTATTTTTTTTATAGGCCAGTGTGTCAAACCAATAAAATCATTACAAAATTCAAATCGGCCGTTAGTTTACACTTTCTTAAACTATTTTTGGTTTTGTTAGCAAGGCCGTGTTTAGAGGGAAGGGAGGGAAGCACCCACTTCAGGGGCCAGAATTGAGCTTTGCTCCGGGCAAAAAATTTTCTAAACACGGCCCTGGTTCTTAGTAACTAAATAATAGCTGTGACTAATAGGCTCATGAAAATGCCCAACTCCGATATTATTTCCGCCAAATTGGAAAAGCATCGAAACAGTTCCTGATTGGTCACAACCTGAAGTGCCTTCTCTGGTCCAGCGACCTCGACCGACTGATTATTTCTCTGTGGTAACAGTAAAATCACTAACCAACATACAATGTCCATTGCCTGAGACTGGATAATCTTTGCCCCAATTTGTGTATGACATGTTTTCATTATTAGGAAACCACGTGAATTTGGAGCCTTCCTTTTTTCCTGAGATCCAGAACAGAGCACCTGGGTTCACTGAAAACAAATGTCTCTAGTAAGTTAATGGCAGTACCTTCTTTAAATTAACTCAAAGATTTTAAGTATATTACGAAAGTTTTGAATGTTAATCCCGTATTCTAAGGGCCAAGTTCTTGTTCAAGAAATTGTAAAAATTGACCTTTAATTTATTTTCACTTGTAAACAGCTAAAATTTGTCACAAGTTCCTTCCACAATTTCTTGTGAAAAAATTGGAACCTGTTCTAACTTTTTGACCAAGTTGAGGGAATTGGTAGAGATTTTTTATGTTTTTGTAGATACCAACCTATCAGATTTTGAGGCCAAAAATTCGTTTTTAATGTTTTGTTTCTAAAATTTGTTTAAAAATGATTGTATTTTTAGCAAGAGACCAAAAACCAAAATGAAACCTAAATTATTAAATCAAACATAACAGCAATCTTCGATATCATCGCGTACCCAACCGCAAATCAACTATTTGTTGGTAAAATTGTATTGATTTTAACAATTTGTCAAAAACTTCTGTACGTGTGAAAGGACACTTTAAAATAAAGTCTGTTCAATGACCGCTGAACGTTACGTCACAACTACTGCTTATCTTTCTAACATTCGTGAACTAGGTCAGATAGTAAATTTGCGTCAATAATGAATGTCGTAATATAATTTTACCAGTCAATCAAGTTTTATTGACATTTTTGACAGTGACCTTTTTAATCAACATTATTTCAAAACTGTCACGGTATTGTGAAAAAGAACAAGCATTAATTTTAAAATTATTTTTGAAGAAGTAGGTAGTCCATACTCAAAGTGGAGTTAAATGTATAGAAAAAAGAAAAGCACAAAGTCTTTCTCCACAAGTTTATTAGAAAACTAGGGGAACCTAGAGTAATTCATAATAATTCATCAGGAAAACAAAGTAAATAGTACAATGCTGATGTTGTTAGCAATAGAGAAAATAATAAGTGGGATTGAGCCGTAATGGAGCTTTCAATGGTGTACACGAGGTGTAAAAAATGAATAATCAGAAGACCGACAATACTTCAGCATACTGGAAAGTCAAGGGCTAGTGCAAAGGCCCTGTCTTGGTCAGAAAATTGAAGAGAGTAAAAGAAAAATTAGGGAGTTTTAACAGACTTTGTGAAAATCATTTAGGTAAAAGTAGTGAAAAATCTGAAGTTACATTCAACTTTGTTGGAGACATGTAAAAGTAGTGAAATGGGAGGGAAAGAAAAAAGAAAAATTGTTTTTCGTAAAAGTCAAAGCATCATTTAGCTTGAAGTAAAATACTCTTGGGGTACTAGGCTTGTTACGGTCCAGTTACCTCGGCAGGAGTCAAAACATACACATTGTGTGCAAAATTAATAAAAAAAAATTTTTAGTTTTACTTAGAACATCTTAGAAAAGTAACCTTTTCTTTTTTAAATAAGTTCAACTGCAAGCAGCACATAGAGAAGAAAAAATTAAAATTATTTGATTATTTTCAAAGAGATGCCGGAAATACTCTTTTACGGTTTTACCCTTTAACGCAGTTTACGAGGTTAGTGTAGATGTATTGTAATGAACCAGGAATTGTAAAAATAGAAACAATAAACAAGAAATGTATATGGCAACGTTTTATAAATACCTATCTGATTTAGAGAGTTCCTTATGCTTTGAAAGCTTTGTGTTCAATAATCCAACGAATTAAGGCAAAGAGGATAAGGATGGATGTAGATTTTAAGAATCGCAATAATGTCATCCGGTGGTCGACAATTTCACGAATTCATGAACATACCATAAGAGAGTGTATTTATGGGATGTTTAGAGCAGGTGAACACGCTACCATTCGCTCAATACAACTAAACCTTAAAATCTTTGATGGTGTTGAAATATCCACTGGTTCATTAGCGGGACTGTTTAGAAAAATTAAAATTTAAATGGCGTAAATGAACAAACAGGCGTTTTTTAATAGAGCAAACCCATATAGCCTAAAAACGAGTACAATTTTTAAGAATAACGGCAACTCTCATTTTCTTTTAAAACCTGTTTTTTTGATGAAACCTGGATATACAGTAAAGGAGCTTTTGGGCGAATTTGGCAAGATGATACTCTTCATAAAGTTAAAAACAAATCGTCAGAGGGTGTACTGTAAATTATTCTAAATGCTGGTTCAGAAAATGGATTTGTTAATTTTGTTATTCAAGTCTGGCCTGAAATCTGGTGATTTTCATTTTTCCTTAAATAGTAAAAAGTTTGAGAAATGGTTAAAAAAAATTCCACCGTCGCTTATTATCATGGATAACGCTACATATCATTTTGGGCTGATTGAAAAAATTTCAAATACAAGTTTTTCAAAAAGATTAGTTATTGCATTGTTAGAAGAAAGACAAATTCCGGTTTTACCACTAGCAATGAAGAATCAGATATGGATAATAGTAAAGCAGCATATCCCACCCAAACGTTACAGGTAATCTGGAAACCAATGTTTATTTTATTTTTTAATGCTTTTTATTTTATTTTAATAGGTTGGACGAACTAGCATTGCAACATGGACATCGAGTTTTAAGACTTTCTCCATATCATTGTCCTATTTAAATGGTTTGGTCGGAATGCAAGCTCTATTATGATGCAAAAATAAGTTCTAGGCATCATGTACCACATGACGTAGTTTTGGATCTGTGGAATAAATCCATAGAAAATGTAACAGTGGAAAAATGGAAAAATTATGTAACACACACTAATAAAATTATACCGTGCGAGCAAAAGTTATTTGCATCAAAGAGGGCTTGGATTAAAAAACGTGGGGCTTGGTTTAGATCACAATGATATGGGGACGATATATCTAACCAAATCTAGGTTAAAAATTTGTCAAATTCATATTATGACATGATATGCCAAACTAATGCGTAATAAAATAAGTAGACAAATACAAATTTATTTTTGTTGTTTACAAAATTAACAAAGTAAGAATATACAGAAACAAAAAGAAAAATAATGAAATAAATTGCTGAAATTGGCCACCGCCATGCTCCAAGCAAAAATTCACACGTCCCTTTATATTTTCGAAGGTGTTGACCAGCATCTCTGGAGAAATGTTACCACATTTTTGGATAATCCTTTTTTGTAATTGTTCTAAATTTGCAACTAGTGTTTTAAAAATAGTGTTCTTTAAATGAGGAAAAACGAAGTAGGTAATCCATAACCGTTAAACAAGGTGATCTAGGTGGGAATTTAATGGCTGATCGAAAACTGATCAATCTGTCGTCGAAAAAATTGCGTAAATAGTTAATAGTTTCGGCGGCTGTATAGGCCGGTATAACCCAATTGCGTCCCGCGGTCAGAAAAAAAGTCCAATTGCGTCCGGAGTAAAATAAAGGTTGATCGAATTGCGCCCGCGGTATAGCCCATTTGCGTCCCATGGTCAGAAAAATATCTACCTACAAACTGTGATAAAAATTGTTTCATTACATATATAATCAAGTACCTACTTAGTAAAGCACCCTTCATCCTAAATCCCTATACCGACGCAATAGGAAACTTCCCAATTTTTTTTTTCAATAATATGATTTAGTTAGGCCTAAAAAAAATATGCCCCAATTATTAGTCCTTAAAAAGCAGTAATAACTTGGTAAAAATTCTTTAAAGTTTCGCGCGAGTCGAAAACATTTCAAACGACCTCTTAAGCGCGCCAAGCCCGATGACGTCAGGAAGTATGACTTTCCGTCATTCGTCATCCTGACCGGTGGCCGAGCGACCGAGTTTGCATTTGGATTGCCGTGTTATTGTATTGTTGTTTTAAGGTGGAATTATCAACGTCGTTCAATTTATTGCCAACCTATAACCTATTTCGTGGATGTCGCACACGAATTATACTTCTTGACGTCACGACCAATAGCAGCGCATTTTTACCCGGTTGGGATAATTTGAATTTTGGGGCATTTTTAAATCTTGCTAGCAGTCTTTTGGGACGAAATATATTTTTTTTTGCTGCCATATGTTTTATGACAATATATACTTATGATTTATAGAATTTTTTCCCCATTTAAATTTTTTGTCAAGATCCCTATTGGGTTATATACCGTTATTCTACATACTCTCCAATCGGTTCTAAAAGGTGTATTGGCAACCGGTTTGTTCGTTGTTACCTAGAGAATTTTTTTTAAATTTCACCCGGTATAATGTATTTTATTTTGGGTAAAATAAATAAATTGGTATATTTAAATTTTAATGAGTTTTACTTATAAGAGCACTGGGCCGCAATTGGTATATAATTTGTCAGGTAGCGAGACGCAATTGTACTGTATAGGGTTAGCTTTTTCAGGTGCGGGACGCAATTTGTATACAACCTAGTACGGTTGCACCGTCCTGTTGAAAATATCCAAAACGTAGTTCGTCGTCAAATAATTGCTTCACAAATGGATTCCAAATATTGTTTCTATACCGCTGTTCTGTAACTGTGTCATGAAAAAAAAATAGGACCAACGATTCTTCTTCGGGAAACAGCTAACCAGACACCAATTTTTTAAGGGTGCAATGTGGACTCTCATCTTGGCCCCGACTAATCCATCGATTAGAAAAGATTTTGTGTAAATAGTGCCTAACTTTTCTAACAAAATGCGGGGGATCGCCGTCTATTTGAAACCAAATATGTTGTCTTATCACTAGAGGGAAATCATCAAGTAAATCGGGCAGTGTGTTTGAAGAAATAGTAAAAATGAGAGACCAGTCAAAATTCCTGATAAAATTACTGGTATGTGAAGAAGATTTGCGATAGTAAGTTCAAGGCAATAAAATAATTTTATTTAACTGGTTTGGTACTAAAGGTTTTTATGTGTACACCACTGTCTTTAGGCATAGTTTTATCGAAATAGTATAAGAGACCAAAAATAATCGAATACAAATAATTATCTAAAAAAGATACAGTTCGGAAGTCACTGGCCCACGTACTAAAAAAATAGGGGGGTTAGCCGGCACTTAATCCACAAATTTTGAATATTTTACAATTATTTTTGATTTTGTTTCTGTCAAAAGATGTAACTCCTTATGCTGAAGCAATGTGCCAGATTTGAAATTAATATCTTAATAAATATCCGAATTATTTAAAAATAATCAGTTTTTAATCTCAAACTTTGACGCCCTCTACAGTGTCACCAGTAAAGTCCGCATCATATGGTTTTCTTTTTTATTAATAGCTTTATTCAAAATTTGACTTTGGCATCAAGTTCTGCTTCGATCGAGATGAAAATTAAGCAAAAAAGTAGTCTTCATGTGATTCGCATTATCTGTCAAATTTTAATTTTTTCCAAAAAATTATTCAAAAGTGGGGTTATTTCTGAAAATATCAAAAAAGTTATTAGAATTTTTTTTTTTAAATGCAGTTTTTCGCCCACTTTCAAAATTTCAGCTGCATAAGATAATTTTGATTTTTTACCTATATTTTATAAATTACACCACTTTTGCAAAATAAGACTCAACGCAACCTACATAAAACTTCTTAGTTTTAACAATGCTTTATTTCAGATACATTTTCTTTAAAGTAGCGCCATATTAAATGTGTGATTTTCTTCAAAATCAAAATTGGGCTATTAAAATTTGATCGCATGTGATGCAAAGTTTATTTGTTTTTGACCCTGTATAAGGTAACTTCATAAAATAAGTATTTTTGAAAACTTAGTTTGTGCCTGAAAGTAATACACGTTAACGGTATTATGACATAGCTTAATAATAAATTATAATATAGGGGTTTTAAATTAAATCGTTGAAAATAGATTAACTTTACGTTGTTAAACTAAAATTTATTTTCCACTTAAAAAACACTTTACTGAAGAGACTGTGTTCTTTTTTGTTTTAATATTAAGGTGTATTACTTCCAGACACAAACTACGTTTTCAAAAATACTTATTTTACGAAGTTACAGGTACAGGATCAAAAACAAATAAACTTTTTTTAAATTTTAATAGCTCAATTTTGATTTTGTAGAAAAACACACATTTAATACGGCGCTACTAAAAAGAAAATGTATCTGAAATAAAGCATTGTCAAAACTAAGAAGTTTTACGTAGGTTGCGTTGAGTCTTATTTTGCAAAAGTGGTCCAATTTACAAAATATAGGTAAAAAATCCAAATTATCTTATGCAGCTGAAATTTTGCATGTGGGCTAGAAACTGCTTTTAAAAAAACTTTTTTTTAATAACTTTTTTCGATATTTTTAGAAATAACCCCACTTTTGAATTATTTTTTTGAAAAAATTAAAATTTGACAGATAATGCGAATCACGTGACTATTATTTTTTTGCTTAATTTTCATCTCGACCGAAGTAGAACTGGATGCCAAAGTCAAATTTTGAATAAAGCTATCAATAAAAAAAATCCCATATGATGCGGACTTTACTGGTGACACCGTTTATCAAACACGAGGGTCAAAAATGAAAAATGGCATTATAAAAGTCATATTATTTTTGCTCAAGGGACAATATGGTTGACGGATTGACCTCCTTTTTTCTGAGACCCTGTAGGTAATACAGACTGTCTCCGGATAGGGTTTACAATAGCACAAATGGATGAAAAATGTCATTTTTCGGGAAAAAGTCATTCTTGATAAAAAGTTTTGCTTGTAAAAAAATGCAATTCACGAAGAGAAAATTTTGATTTTTTATACAGGGTTCGCCAAAACTTCAAAAACATGATTTTTCTCCAAGAGTAAACTACCTTTATTTTTCATTTTTGACCAAAATGCCAATTAGAAAACTTATTTAGAATAACGTTTGTAATTTAAATCTGAGATTTAAAATAAATCCTGGATTTTTTAGTTTTTTTAATTTTTAGAGGTAAAATATTTTTTTTTGGATAGCAGCCTTAGCGGTCGAAATACATACATTATTAATGTTAGAGGGGTATCAAAAAGTTTCAAAAACTGATTTTTGGTGTTACCAGAAATATGTGTTTTTAATTTCACAACTAAAATTACCTCGGAAATATCACAAAATTTTTTTAAAATAACAACAAATAATAATTTCCTGATTTGCTATTCAAACACTTTCCCCTCCATATTCAACACATCTTTCCAGCTGTAAACGAATGTGGTCAAAACTTCTTCGAATTTTTCCAATGAAAATTGTTCGAACAGCTTCAACAATTCGTTGTTTTAGAAACTGTACGTCGTTATCAATTGGACGGGAGTACACTAATTGTTTGAGGCGCCCCCAAAGATAGGCATCTGAAATAGTAAAATCGGGACTTATTGGGGGTCACAGAACCAGACCATTCCGACCAATCCATCTGTGGCCAAATGTATTATTAAACCATTCCCTTACTTCAATTGCGACATGCGCAGGGCATCCATCTTGTTGAAAGTAAATTTCGTTCCTAAATTGGAGAGGCAATTCTTCTAGGTTGTTAGAAAGGAATGTTTCCAACATTTAAAAGTAACTCCTACGGTTACACATGTTTTCGAAAAAGTATGGGCCAATAATGCCGTAATAAGGAATCCTAAACCAGACAATTACTTTTTTGTAATATTGTCTTCTTGCAGGATTTTTAAAACGGGGATTATTTTTGCTTCAGTATCTGGGTAATATGCGCAGAAGACACTTTCCCGTTTGTTGAAAATGTCGATTCATCGGAGAACATGATAAATTTATAAAAATTCCTGTTTTCACTTACAATTTTGTTTCCCATCCAAAGACAAAAATCCAAACGGTTGGCTTCAATGGGATTATTTTGTTTGCCTTTAAAAAATACTGAATATATGAGTTTTTTTTTACTACTTAAGTTCTTGAGCTCGGTTTCTTAATGAAAGGGTAGGATTGTCAGCAACAAACTGCAATACGATTAGGGAAGCTGCGTCATTCTGATCATGTTTTTTTTTTTAAATTGGAAACTGAACCAGTTCGCTGAAATTTTCTTAATAATTTATAAAGTCCCATTTTTGAGACGTAAACGTTAGGGTATCTTTGATTAAATTTCTCTATCACAAAGTTGTAAGAACTTTCGCCCGCACCGTAACATTAAACTAAGGCCAGCATTTTCAAAACACATCAAATTCTATTCGAAAACTTCAAATTTGCCCCATACGTGAAGCAAAGTAATAAAAAGGTAAAAAAAAATCCTTGTTTTTACAAAAGATCGCAGGCATGCACTTAAAATTTTAAAATAAGATACACACTACCCATTATGAAAATAGAGTCTAATAAAATTTTATATTTATATTTTTATTGAGCAGCAAAATTTCCATTTACCTCTAAAAATTAAAAAAACTAAAAAAATCGAAGATTTATTTTAAATCTCGGATTTAAATTACAAACGTTATTTTAAATAAGTTTTCTAATTGGCATTTTGGTCAAAAATGAAAAGTAAAGGTAGTTTACTCTTGGAAAAAAATCATGTTTTTGAAGTTTTTGCGAACCCTGTATAAAAAATCAAAATTTTCTCTTCCTGATTTTTTTTACAAACGAAACTTTTTATCAAGAATGACTTTTTCCCGAAAAATGAAATTTTTCATCCATTTGTGTTATTATAAACCCCCCGCGGATAGTCTGTACCTATACAGTGTGTGTATAAAGTCTTGAAACGGCTTAATAACATCACAATTTACTGGCCGATTTAAACCAAATTTGGTACAGTTATGTAAGAGGATCTAACGCGCCGAATGACGATATTGGCTTTGTTGCCAGCTTTTTAGTTTGTCTGGAATTCGAACGAATTTTATATTTTTAAATATAACACCCAGTATATTTTTACATTTTTAAATTCCACATAAAATTATAATCATTTTTTAATAAATGCATTATTAGTCTATACTTCATAGTTTCCGAGATATTGACTCTCGAAAAGTGACATTTTTGAACTTTGACAGCTTATAAGTTTCTAACAGTACGTCTTAGAGCAAAACGGCTTACATGTCCCTATCTTCAATTTTTATTATATTCCCAAAAAATCAACTCCCAGTTAAACCGGAACAACTATATTTCCTGCTTTCAAGTTACATCCGGTTTAACAGGAAGTTGATTTTTTTGGGAAGATAATAAAAATTGAAGATAGGGACATGTAAGTCGTTTTGATCTAAGACGTACTGTTAGAAAGTTATAAGCTGTCAAAGTTCAAAAATATCACTTTTCGAGAGTCAATATCTCGGAAAATATGAAGTATAGACTAATAATGCATTTAATAAAAAATAATTATAATTTTATGTGGAATTTAAAAATGTAAAAATATACTGGGTGTTATATTTAAAAATATAAAATTCGTTCGAATTCCAGACAAACTAAAAAGCTGGCAACAACGCCAATATCGTCATTCGGTGCGTTAGATCCTCTTACATAACTGTACCAAATTTGGTTTAAATCGGCCAGTAAATTGTGATGTTATTAAGCCGTTTCCAGACTTTATACACACACTGTATAACTTTTAGATCTATTTGTGTTACATTAAACTAATGTAATAGTAAAACTATAGTAGCTTAAAGGTGTGTAGCGCAGACAACGTTTTATCCCGTTTACCATCCCCAACTTTTGCAAATAATTTCTCACAATATAAAAATAGTAAGTAAAAATAAAAACCAAATACAAATTAAGTTCTAACTGATTGTTGGTTATTTCCTACAAATATTTTGTGTGCTTCTTTTTATGGAAAAGTACAAAATCCGTACCCTACTAATAATCTGAATTTGTATGAGACAAAAATAAGGACATTACTTTATTGTTATTGTAAACATTATAGACTTACCTTTTTCGGCTGCCTTTATGAGTTTATTATTAGTTTCTTTTTTTTCTATGACAGGTAATTCTAGACCTTTTTTCACACATATAGTAAATGCCTCGAAAAAGCTAGCTGTTTCCGTTTCATCCGATATATAATAACCTGAAAATAATTAAGAGCAAATACTAGAGGTATATTCACCATTTCATTTTTTTTATCAATATTGTCGGATATGGATTGGTAACCTTAAGGATGGATTACTCCTCTCGCACTTCGCTGTGGTGCTAAGACTGTTAATGGGTGTTGAGCTTGATAAGAAGAGGTGTAGTGGAAAG